>CM038040.1:124460154-125842222 GCA_021397845.1 Areca catechu | reverse complement strand
GGCCTTTATACCCCACTCCATGTCCCAGATCGTCCTTGGCAAGATGTGAGCATAGACTTTGTGTTAGGTTTGCCTAAGACCCAGAGGAGGCATGTCTCTATCTGTGTTGTAGTAGACCAATTTTCCAAGATGGCCCATTTCTTGCCTTGTTCCCAAACATTTGATGCGTCTAAGGTAGCCACCCTGTTCTTTAATGAGATAGTTCGACTCCATGGCCTACCCAAGACCATTGTTTCAGATAGGGATGTCCGGTTCACCAGCTATTTCTGGAAAACCCTTTGGCATAAGTTAGGGACAAAACTTAAGTTTTCAACTACCTATCATCCCCAGACTGATGGCCAAACCGAAGTAGTGAACCGTAGTTTGGGCAATTTATTAAGGTGTCTTGTTGGTGAAAACATTAGGAACTGGGATTTGTACTTACCTAGAGCTGAATTTGCATAGAATGACTCAGTCAATAGGTCTACAGGTAAGAGTCCATTTGAAATTGTGCATGGTTACAAACCTCACACACCTCTTGACCTAGCTCCTTTACCAGTCCACACATGAGTCTCCGAGTCTGCCGAAGTTTTTGCACAGCATATAAAAGACTTGCATAAAGACATTCAGGCCAAAATAAATTTAAGTAATGAAACTTATAAGAAATTGGCTGATTCTCAAAGGCGAGTCAAAACTTTTAATGAGGGAGACTATGTAATGATTAGGTTAAGGCCTGAATGGTTTCCTCCTGGAACCGTTAGAAAGTTACATGCTAGAGGAGCTGGACCATTTAGAGTAGTGAAGAGAGTAGGATCCAATGCCTATGTGCTCGAGTTGCCTCCAGAACTAGGCATTAGCTCCACTTTCAACATTACAGACCTAGTAGAGTATAGAGAGCCAGCTGTGATTCCCAGTGAGGCTTTTGAACCTAATCCTGCTCTTGAGAATGAACCCAACCCTGAGTGTCCACCAACAAACTGGCCTGTGAGGAAAGAGCAGATTGAAAAGATCCTGGATGATCAGGTTATCTCTACTCGTAATAGAGGATACCAAAGATACCTGGTCCGCTGGCAAGGAAGGCCAGATTCTGATGACTCTTGGATCTCCCGAGAAGAATTACAAGAATTGGACCCAGACCTCTTGGAGAGATACCAGAGCCAACTTGATCCATACTCGACAGGGTCGAGTTCCTCCCACCCTGGGAAAATTGGTGCGGGCACCAGACTCAGAAGAAGACTTCAGAGCTCCATCTGGATCCCTGATTAACCTTGCCCGAAGAATTAGGGTTTTTTGATTTGTAATAAGGGTTGACTTGATCAACTCAATTTTATCTTGAGTCTATATTACCTGCATTTTTATTTTGTTGAGTCATGTTGACTCAGTAGTGGTCTAGGGCTTCAACCTGGGGTGTTACATTTTCTCCCAAGGCCAAGCAAGTGGGCGCCACACTCCCAGCCACACTCCCAGCCATACGCTTGAGTCCAGGGGGCGCCACTTATCCATCCAGTATACTCTGGTCCCCACACCACAGATAGCAGCTCCCTTCTCTCATGTGCCAATTGAGGAGAAATCAACCAGGGGTCCACAAATCAAGGGGGTGGCCCAAGACATTCCCAAAAGAACCAAACTATGAAAGGGAAGAAATTTTCTTTGAGAGAACATCAAGGAGGCGCCTATTCCCTGCCAAAAATACTCAAAACAAAGATGGGAAGGACCTTGACTTAGGGAGAAAGAAAAGGAGGAGTCCAAAAGAGTTGAGCCATGGAAGGAAAGAAATCCTCTCTTGAAGAACCAAGCATGAAGGCGCCATCTACCTTCTTTCTAAAACCCAAATCATTTTTTTTTTTTTTTTTGGAACCTTGGCCGGCCATATGTGTATGGATTATCCTGATTTGTAGATCCCCTCCTTTAGTCCCACATGGGAAGATGTAAAACCCTACTCTCTTGTAAAGTCCTATAAATTAAACCCCTCTTGTAAGTTTTAATCAATCTGATGAATGAAACCAACTTTTTTTGTGAGCAAACTCTGTGTTTTCTCTCTTCCGCACTTGCATCCAGGTGTTGAGCTCCGTGAGGGAGTAAATCCGGGTTCCCCAGGAACCTTGAGGAGGTGTGAGATCTCCAAAACCCCAAACCCTAGGTTAGCCACTTCTACTTCAAAACCCTAGCCGCCCATCATCCACTTCAATCCATCAAACCCTAGCCTATCCCACCTCCCACGGCCTCTCTCTCCAATTCCAGGCCGACCACCAGCATCCAGCTCCAGTCTGGATACTTCAGATCCATAGCTCTTTTCAGAGGGAGTCGAATCAGCCTTCAAGAGAATCTGGATCTCAGCGACATCAGCCTTCAAGTTCTTCGAACTGGTAAATCCTTCCCTGAGACTCTGAATCCATCACTTGTTTTTCTTCTTCCCAGATCTTGAGTTTAGGAGAAGCCGACCTAGCCACGAGACCAGTATTGGAGGATCCATTGCGAAGATAGCCGAATCCGAGGATCCAACAATCTGCTCGAGATAGTTCTTCCACCCAAATTCTGTGAAAATCACTGTCTGGTTGGTAAACCATCTCTTCTCTTTATTTCTGTCCTGTTGAAAGTTCAGAGCGAAACCCTAGGTCTGGGAGTTTCTCAACCCCCAGCGATCCGTTACTTCTGAACTACTCTGATAACTTAGCTTCTTCTAAATTGTGCTTTCAATCCTTACCTAGTTTTCATCAACTTAGTTTAACTTTACTTTGAGTCAAAGCCAATTTCTGAAATATATAAAAAAAAAGAATTAATCTTAATTTCACTTCCGCATACGCTTCGTTGTTCTTTGTTCTGCATCACTCTCGGATCCTTCTCCACGGGCGGTGCTAGCCGCTGGAAGAGAGATTCACGGTCACAAGAATTTCTGCAGTGCAGAACTTTTAGCATAACTAAAACAAGGGATTAAGGCCTTGTTTCTCTATCACAAAACTCCTAAACCCAGCCCCAAAGTACTCCACTTGAGTCTCTCATAGAAGAAGAATACCCAGATTGGTTCTCACACGGTGGATTAACTAATCTCTCCTTGGTTTCCTCTTCACACGGTGCTCTTCTCATGATACAGTGGACTGTTGGGAGGTATATATAGGCTGCAATGGGAGAGGGAGAGGGAGAGGCAGGGAGGCCAAGAGGCAGGTTCTGCTGCTTACCCAATTAACCAGCATTTAAACCAGCCATTAACAGGGATTAAAGCATCGGGTGAGAGGAGAAGAAGAAATGCCAAGTGAAGAGTTTCGGTCTTTTGGCTTCTTCTTCAAACATTTGGATTTTCTCCCTCAAAACACCATGTAAAACGGTCCACGGTGGAGAAAAACCAGCGGTCCAACCAAAAACGGTCCAATCCCATTAAACCAATTTGGTTCAAACCCATTGGTTCAATTAACCAACGGTGGTTCAATCCAATTGAACTGGTCCGAGCCCAATAAAATTGGTTCAATTGGTTCACAACTAATTGGAGGCCGAAACAAACTTCGAATCAGTTCAAAACTAATTCAAAAAAATCCTGGCACTGTGCTGGTCAGCCCGGAACAATTTCTGGTTAACACAAACAAGGGCAAGACAGGGAAAAGAGTGCAAAAATATACCGTGACCATAAAACCGAGATGATTTCCAATCGTAATCGATATCCAGATCAGAGAGTTATCCTCTATGGCGTGTGACCTCATAGGTTCGAACCTAAATGGTAGCACTAGAACAATTTTAGTACCAGCACAGGAAACCATCTAGCAATGGGTCCCGGCGTCTGGATAGGTCGAAGATGCGGGAGCAAACTATCGAACCTCTGGCATATGGTTACCGTATAATTTATCCCTTTGACCTCTAATGCTCAGGATAACTGAGATTGGGCTGCCAACCCAGACTGAGTCAGTCGACTACGTGTCTCAACCTCGCAAGCCCAGTGACTCTTCACTAGGACTACCATGGCCGAGGATTTGCTAAATTGAGATACTGTGAGACATTCAATCCAAACAATTTGGATAGCTCAATTCTATCTTGGTCCATCACTGCTCCATAAGTACTTGCCTGTACCCAGAAACCTTCTGTCACTGGATTAAAAATCCGGGTAGTCCGGCACCAAAGCACAGGGAGTTGCTTGCAAGCTACCGTGATGACCTCAGGTCAGAGGGACATATATACCCATATCCAATCATGAGTATCCCTTTGGCAGAATGGGGCTGCACGGAGTAACGTTCAATAAGATATCACATATCCTACTTGCAGATCACATCAGTGTCACCACACTCATTTGGTCAAGAGGACAACCAAACGATGTAAACTACAACAACCTATACTTGATATATTGCAGTCCAGTACAATATATCCTTTGGTTGTGAACAGGGTTTAAGGACCACTCGATACATCCTCTATGTATCGATGTTAGTGTAGTCCTAAGGACTTCATCACATGGAAAGAGTTCATTTCAGGAAAATTAAGTATGTGATGAGCTGCCAAAAAATAATATTTTATTAATTAATAAAATGAGTACAATACTAAGCACAACCGCCTACAACCCATGCGATTGGCTTTGGGACATAATTTCCAACAACTCCCACTTGTACTAAAGCCAATCAGAAGAGTATCTAATACCCATTTCCCATTTACAAAAGTCGAACTCTTTTATTCCGAGGGCTTTAGTGAAGGGGTCGGCCAGATTTTCATTTCCATCGATCTTCAGAAGATTGATGTCGCCTCGTTCTACGATCTCTCGTACGAGGTGGTAGCGCCGCAGAATGTGTTTGGTCCGGTGATGAGCTTTAGGCTCCTTAGCTTGAGCAATGGCTCCAGTGCTGTCACAGTACACTAGAACAGGACCATCTAGGGAAGGTGCCACCCCTAGCTCTCCAAAGAACTTCCGCAACCACATAGCTTCCTTTGCCGCATCTGATGCTGCAATGTATTCTGCTTTGCATACCGAGTCTGCAATAGTTTCCTGCTTAGAACTTTTCTAGCAGATCGCTCTACCATTCAGGGTAAATACAAACCCTGACACAATTTTGCTATCATCTCTATCCGACTGGAAACTAGAGTCAGAGTACCCCATAAGTTTCAAGTTAGGTTCTCCATAAATCAGCCATTGATCTTTAGTATTTCTTAAATACTTAAGGATGGACTTAACCACCTTCCATGCGCCTCACCTGGGTCAGACTGGTATCTGCTCACTACTCCTAGTGAGTATGCCACATCTGGTCTAGTACAAGTCATAGCATACATGATAAGCCTACTGTAGAAGCTTAAGGTACTCTACTCATGCGCTCTCTTTCCTTAGGAGTTGTCGTACAATCCTTCTTGGAAAGAGTAATTCTAGAACCTATCGGGAGATAGCCTTTCTTAGAATTTTCCATGCTGAACCGTTTCAACACAGTGTCAATGTACGTAGACTGGGACAGTCCCAAAAGCTTCTTAGATCTATCTCTATAGATTTTCATACCTAGTATGTAAGAAGCTTCACCCAAGTCCTTCATGGAGAACTGAGATGATAACCAGACCTTTATTCCTTGTAATGCTGCGACATCATTCCCGATTAAGAGAATGTCATCAACATACAGTACTAGGAATATAATCACAGAACCATTAACCCATTTATAGATGCACGGTTCTTCTCCGTTCCTAACGAAGCCATACGATTTGATACACCTATCAAACCGTAAGTTCCAACTTTGAGACGCTTGCTTGAGTCCATAAATGGACCTCTGCAACTTGCATACTTTTGATTCATCTGTGGATGTGAACCCTTCAGGCTGTATCATATACACCTCTTCTTCCAGCTCCCCATTTAGGAAAGCGGTTCGGACATCCATCTTCTAGATCTCGTAATCAAAATATGCTGCCAAAGCAAGCATGATCCGAATGGACTTGAGCATTGTCACAGGAGAGAAAGTCTCGTCATAATCGATACCATATCGCTGATGATACCCCTGGCAACTAGACGGGCTTTATAGGTCTCTACCTTCCCATCTGCGCCCCTTTTCCTCTTGAAGATCCATTTACACCCGAAGGGTTTTATTCCTTCAGGTGGATCAACCAATGTCCAAACATTGTTGATTTTCATGGACTCCATTTCGGATCGCATGGCTCCAAGCTTTGCCTCAGAGTCAGATCTCTGAAGTGCATCCATATAGGTGATCGGATCCTCATTGTTCTCATCGAGCTCAATGGGATCGCCATCCCGGACCAAGAAACCGTAGTATCTGTCTAGCTGACGCGGTATTCTATCGGATCTCCTAATGGGTTTAGGGTGTGATTCAATCACAGCCGGTTCTACGATGTCCTCAGAGTGTGTAGGTTCTTCTAATTGGCTGAACTTCATCAAGTTCAATCTTAGAAGCTATAGTTCCTTCTCCAAGGAACTCCTTTTCCAAAAAGATAGCTCTAAGAGCAACGAACACCTTTTGTTCATTCTCCAAGTAAAATAAATACCCTTTGGTTTCCTTAGGATAACCAATGAATAAACACCGGTCAGACCTAGGACCAAGTTTGTCTGAGTCTAAATGCTTCACGTAAGCCGGACAACCCCAGACCCAAAGGTGTGAGATTGAGGGTTTACGTCCATTCCACATCTCATACAGAGTGGAGACAACAGACTTACTTGGAACATTATTTAATAAGTAACAAGCTGTCTGAAGTGCATATCCCCAAAAGGATAGCGGCAGAGTTGCAAAGCCCATCATGGATCGAACCATGTCCAACAAGGTTCGATTCCTCCTTTTGGACACACCATTCAACTGTGATGTTCCTGGAGGAGTCCACTAAGAGAGAATTCCATTCTCCTCAAGATATAAAAAAGCACCAGATAAGTATTCACCACCTTGATCAGATCAAAGGGTTTTAATACTTTTTCCAGTTTGCTTTTCTACTTCATTACGGTATCGTTTGAACATTTCAAACAATTCAGACTTATGTCTTATTAAAAAGACATAAGTGAATCTTGAAAAGTCGTCTGTAAAAGTAATGAAATATTTGTATCCTTCTCTGGCACTAACTGACATCGTCCACATACATCAGTATGTATTAGACTTAGAAGTTCTGTAGCTCATTCACCCTTTCTAGTAAAAGGTGACTTGGTCAGTTTACCAAGTAAACAGGATTCACAAGTAGGCAGTGATTCAGAATCACTGACCTCGAGGAGTCCATCTTCTCGCATCTTGTTTATCCTGTTTTGGTTAATATGACCTAGCCTACAGTGCCAAAGATACAAATCATTGACATTATCTAACCTTGGGCGTTTGCTAGAAGTGTACATTACACTAACAGGCCTTGATAGTACGTATATGCTATTATTTAATTTAGCTTTCATTATAACAGAGTTATTCAAAATAACATTGCAAAAATCTTCTTTTATTGATAGTTCAAAACCACAATTGGCCAAAAGGCCTACAGAGATTATGCTCATAATAAAACTAGGACAATAGTGATAGTCGACTAGATCGACAGTACAAGACTCAAAGACAAGACGCAGGACTCCGATCGCCAGTATTGGAACACGATTTCCATTCCCGACGCTCAGAAACTGTTCTCCATCTTCAAATCTTCTTCTAACTTGAAGTCCCTGTAACGAATTACAAACATGAATTGGACTACCAGTATCCAATACCCAGTTAGCAGTATCAACAATTGAGTAATTACAAGGTTTTATCATATAAATACCTTGTTCAGCAGACTTCTGCTTCCTCGGCCTATTCGGATCAAGGGACGCAATATAAAGAGGACAGTTCCTCTTCCAGTGTCCCTTCTTCTTGCAGTAGAAGCACTCTACAGAAGACTGATCACCTTATACTTCCTGGTCTAACTAGGGCCAGGAGCTTTCAGTACCTTCTTTTCCTTCTTATTCATTTTCTTCTTCCCTTTCTTAAAGGGACGACGACCTCCACTTCCTCCCATTAAATTCACCACCCCCTTATTCAGTTGGTGGTCTTTCTCGAATGTCTGCAGTAATCCCAAAAGACCATGGTAGTTAACTGCAGGCTTGTTCATTCTATAATGATCGAGAAAATCAAGATAGGAGGAGGGAAGAGAATTCAGGATCGCATCCTTGCCGAGTTGCTCGTACAAGGGGCATCCGAGTTTGCCCAATATTTCAATCAACTCGATCATGTACAATACATGATCAGTGACTGAACCACCATTCGGCATCTTAGAATTGTAAATGGCACAAGAGACTTTGTACCATTCTACATCATCCGAGGTGCCGAAGGATTCCTTCAACTTTTGAAGGATTTCATCAGGTTGGGCCTCCTCGAATTTGTGACTGAACTCATTGTTCATTGCTGCTAACATAATGCATCGGACAGTAGTCCGATCAGAGACCCACTTCAGATAAGCATCTTTGACCGCACTCCGTGCATTAGCGGGAGGGATTTTAGGTGCCGGATCCGCTATTACATAGAGGATCCGTTCATGCTCCAGAACGATTCTCAATCTTCGATACCAACTATCGAAGTTGTGACCCTTTAACTTCTCGTTATCGAGAAGTGACCGGAGCGATAAATTTGAAGACATCTGAAAAGAAAATGAGACCAAATTAGTTTATGAATTAATAACTTAACCAAAAGACTTGGACTTTAGTCTAAATGTTTCTCCCACTAATTTTTCAGATTGGTAGCCTCTAACTCCAATCCGTGAAAACACTTTTTC
Organism: Areca catechu; assembly: GCA_021397845.1. NCBI lineage: Eukaryota > Viridiplantae > Streptophyta > Magnoliopsida > Arecales > Arecaceae > Areca > Areca catechu. Next base: position 125,833,585 of record CM038040.1, on the reverse strand, counting down.
AAGTGGGCACTGAAATCCAATAGGCCTCGCATGAGCCTGACTATGGCCAGCTCACCCATATGAGCCTAAAGGTAGGTTCGTAAACCAATTGTTTCCCTAAACAATTTTCAGTATTTTATTTTGCCCCAGAGAGCACCCCAATCGGCCTAGGGGCCTCCTATTGCGGGTCTCTGGTTAAGTCCAACCATTAAAATGACAAATCCAATGCTTCCAGCTAACTAAAGACCAAGCCCGACTATGGCTGGCCCACCTGGTCCCGTTAAGGAGGTTGAACTGAACCATCATCGGTCAGATAGAAATTCCATTCACCGGATGTACACCCATTCTATGGAATTGCCGATGCACACCAAGCTAGTGGACAAATTTCTATCCAACTTAATGGGAGGCCAAGACACAATCAACTCCTTGACTTAGTCTTTTTAAGGACCTAATAATTTTAGAGGATTTTTTATAGTTATGACAGAAGAAAAAGATAAGGACATGGATCATCCTCCCACTGAATCAATCAGATTCCAGGAGGGTTGAAATAAATCAACAAATGATCCATGGGAACCTATAGATCAGTCAGACTGATCAACCTAAGTGACATGGGTTAACTCGAGTCATTGAGCTTTTCCAATCAGTTATGGTCGACTCGACTAGCCATGTAGGTGAGATCATGGGTGAGTATCCGCCATTAACTATCTTTCCTAGACACCAACCAAGTTGGCAAGGAAAGAGGTAGCCTCATACAGCCATGATCACAATGCCAAACCTACCTCGACACCAGTCGGTTTACCAGACTCGATCAGACTAGCCTAAAGACTCGGGCATCCACTGAGCCACTAATTGGATCCATTTTAGATGAACGGATCAACTAATCTAACTATTAGATAGTTCTAAAGAAGGGCTTTAAACAACTTTTTTTAATCTTCTTATTATTTGATTCAACTAAACTTAGGTCTAACCCAGTTATGGACCCAACTTGTCAGCTAACCCAATTTAACAAAAAAATGGCTTATGCAAATTTGATTAGATTTCATAAATCTAAAAAATTTTTTAATAAGCCAAACACTTAATTAAAATAATTTTTAATTAAGTCTTTTTGTAAAACATTTTTTACATAACAAATCATGCATCAAAATATTTTACAAATATTTTATAAAACATGCCTAAAACATGTATCTCCAAATTAAAATAATTTTTAATTTTTAATATTCTTTAAGGATCCTTCTGAAGAGGCCAACACAGACGATCCGCATCGTGTCAAAGACACACGGTCATGGTGAAGGTATCAACTAGGTTTCAAAAAGAAATCTGGATACATATTAAGATTAAACCATTTTTAATCTATAAACTTGCATACTAGATTAGATTACAAATGTAACATGGCTCTGATACCACTAAAAAGAAACTAAGCAGGTGGTTTGACAAGATCCTACACTAGGCATGCAAACATCTACGGGAGTAGAATGGATTTTAAAACATTTTTTAAAATTCGTGCAGCGGAAATCTGCTCCGCCAGGAACTAATCTAAATCTAGTTGCATTTAGGCATGTATGATCATATAAAATATTTGCATAATATTAAACAATTAAGTCTATCCATGCATGATAAAAAAATAATTTTCCATACTGTTATTCCACCTGGAATAACTCTGGAATAAACCTGGAATAGACTGGAATAACTGGAATAAAGTTATTCCAGTCGTCTTCCTCCTTGGAACTCTATTTTTGGCTTGCAAAATGTCATCGGAATGCTGCCTTTCGGACCTCCGTTTGCTCCCAAATTCGAGCAGCAGCAAATTGGACAAGTGCTCTTCAATCTTCAGTTGAAATCTACAAGAAATTGTTAGCCAAATAATTATAAAAAATCACCAAAGTCTGCTGCCAGATTTCTGTAATAGAACTGAGCAGCAGACTTTGGCCTTTGTTTTGGAGCAGTTGGGGCGATCCCGGTCCGCGTAGCTTGCTCCTAGGAGTAGAAGATTACTTCCTCTAGAGGGGAGATATGCCAGGGGCTCTCGGATCCTTCTCCACACGCGGTGCTAGCCACTGGAAGAGAGATTCACGGTCACAGGAATTTCTGCAGTGCAAAACTTTGAGCACAACTAAAACAAAGGATTAAGGCCTTGTTTCTCTCTCACAAAACTCCTAAACCCAGCCCCAAAGTACTCCACTTGAGTCTCTCAAAGAAGAAGAATACCCAGATTGGTTCTCACACGATGGATTAACTAATCTCTCCTTGGTTTCCTCTTCACACGGTGCTCTTCTTGTGAAACAGGGGACTGTTGGGAGGTTTATATAGGCTGCAATGGGAGAGGGAGAGGGAGAGGAGGGGAGGCCAAGAGGTAGGGGCTGCTGCTTAACCAATTAACCAGCATTTAAACTAGCCATTAACAGGGATTAAAGCATCGGGTGAGAGGAGGAGAAGAAATGCCATGTGAAGAGTTTTGGTCTTTTGGCTTCTTCTTCAAACATTTGGATTTTTCTCCCTCAAAACATCGTGTAAAACGATCCGCGGTGTAGAAAAAGCAGTGGTCCAACCAAAAACGGTCCAATCCCATTAAACCAATTTGGTTCAAACCCATTGGTTCAATTAACCAACGGTGGTTCAATCCAATTGAACCGGTCCGAGTCCAATAAAATTGGTCCAATTGGTTCACAACCAATTGGAGGCCGAAACGAACACCGAATCAGTTCAAAACTGATTCAGAAAAATCCTGGTGCAGTGCTGGTCAGCCCGGAACAATTTCTGGTTAACACGGACAAGGGTAAGATAAGGAAAAGAGTGCTCAAAAATACTGTGACCATAAAACTGAGACGATTCCCAATCGTAATCGGTATCCGGATTAGAGAGTTATCCTCTGTGGCATGTGACCTCATAGGTTCGAACCTAAACGGTAGCACTAGAACAATTTTAGTACCAGCACAGGAAACCATCTAGCAATGGGTCCTGACATCCGGATAGGTCGAAGATGCGGGAGCAAACTATCGAACCTTTGGCATATGGTTCCCATGTAATTCATCCCGTTGACCTCTAATGCTCAGGATGACTGAGATTGGGCTACCAACCCAGACTGAGTCAGTCGACTACGTGTCTCAACCTCGCAAGCCCAGTGACTCTTCACTAGGACTACCCCGGTCGAGGATTTGCTAAATTGAGATACTACGAGACATTCAATCCAAACTGTTTGGACAGGTCAATTCCATCTTGGTCCATCACTGCTCCACAAGTACTTGCCTGTACCCAGAAACCTTCCATCACCGGATTAAAAATCCGGGTAGTCCGGCACCAAAGCACAGGGAGTTGCTTGCAAGCTACCATGATGACCTCAGGTCAGAGGGACACATATACCCATATCCAATCGTGAGTATCCCTTTGGCAGAAAGGGGCTGCACGGAGTCACGTTCAATAAGATATCACATATCCCACTTACAGATCACATCAGTGTCACCACACTCATTTGGTCAAGAGGATAGCCAAACGATGTGAACTACAATAACCTATACTTGATATATTGCCGTCCAGTACAATATATCCTTTGGTTGTGAACAGAATTTAAGGACCACTCAATACATCCTCTCTGTATCGAAGTCAGTGTAGTCCTAAGGAATTCATCACATGGAAAGAGTTCATTTCAGGAAAATTAAGTATGTGATGAGCTGCCAAAAAATAATATTTTATTAATTAATAAAATGAGTGCAATACTAAGCACAATCGCCTACAACCCAGGCGATTGGCTTTGGGACACAATTCCCAACAACTCCCACTTGTACTAAAGCCAATCAGAAGAGTATCTAATACCCATTTCCCATTTACAAAAGTCGAACTCTTTTATTCCGAGGGCTTTAGTGAAGGAGTCGGCCAGATTTTCATCTCCATCGATCTTCAGAAGATTGATGCCGCCTCGTTCTACGATCTCTCGTATGAGGTGGTAGCGCCACAGAATGTGTTTGGTGCGGTTATGAGCTTTAGGCTCCTTAGCTTGAGCAATGGCTCCAGTGCTGTCACAATACACCGGAACAGGACCATCTAGGGAAGGTGCCACCCCTAGCTCTCCAAGGAACTTTCGCAACCACACAGCTTCCTTTGTCGCATCTGATGCTGCAATGTATTCTGCTTCGCATACCGAGTTCGCAACCCAGGCGATTGGCTTTGGGACACAATTCCCAATAGAAGTTAGTCTTCTAGTCTTCACCAACTCTGATCTGAAGCTTGAAGCACTTTGCAAGGAAGCCACTGAAGCGATTAAAGCTTATTGAAGTGTATTCAAGTGGACTTCTCACAAGCTGCACCGGTAACTATCTGACAAATAGAGTTTGTCATTTATTGTTCCATTATTTCAATTCATTCTTGAATTATTTGGGTTATTGGTGGGCCTGGTTGAAAAACCAAATAGGTTCTTGGTGAGCATTTGATAAAAACCAAGTGTTGGGTTCTTGGTGATCCTGGTAAATCCAAGTTAGGTTCATGGTGATCCTGTGAAATCCAAGTTGGGTTTCTTTGGTGAGCCTATTTAAAACCAAAGGGTGTTGGGTTTTCTTTGGTGATCCCGTTAGAACCAAAGTGTAGAGGTTTTGGATTATGATCCTGTAAAATAATACTACTATATTCGGATGTGAATATAGTGAAAATCCCATGTAGTATCTTGGGTAGTGGATGTAGGAGCTGGGTTGCTCCGAACCACAATAATACTTGTGTGTTTGTATTATGATTCTCTGATTTCATTTAGCTTCTGCATTTAATTCTTAGTCATAGCACACAACACTTTAAAAGGGATTTTAATTACACATTATCTGCTTAAATTTTTTAAAGTCCCAATTCACCCCCCTCTTGGATAGCCACCTGGGCAACAACTAGTATCAGAGCAGTGTCTCTGATTACATAAGTGTAAAGATTGATGGCTCATCCCGTGAGTACATCTTTGGCCGAAGGCCAATCCATAAATTGACCTCCACTATTCACAGGAATGAATTATGCTTATTGGAAGGATAGAATGAAAATCTATTGACAAGCTATTGATTTTCAGTTATGGAAGGTCATTCTTAAAGGGCCAAGTATCCCCATGACTAAGTTGATGGTGTGGATGACCCTAAGCCTAAAAAGGATTGGGATGAACATGACATGAAGTTAGGGGAATTGAATACCAAAGCAATGAATTTGCTGTACCGTGCTTTTGATGGGAATTCTCCAAGGGTCACGGAAATCATGCAGCATGTGGAATTGACTTTCAAAATAAAATTTCATAGCATGATACCCTAACATGTATAACATGTATAGAAAACCCTAATTCCCAGCAATACCTTGGGCAATTACAACTAATGAATCATAAAATAAAGTCAATTAACATACCTGGATTGCTAAATCCAGTCTTTTTCACGAGGCTCACAAGTGCAAGTCCTCCAACGGTGATCCACATGAGACCTGAACCAAGGAAGAATCCCTACCGGGGTTGCTTGCTTCAATAGGACTCTTAGGACAGCCTTTGGACCTTTGACCACTGTAGGACAGCCTATCCTACTGTAGGGCTCTCTTGACACTCTCCTAAGGCATTCTTGGCTTTAGGAAAACCCTCCTCTAGGACCCCTTAGGCTTATGTCCTAAAACAAAGCCTTGTCCTAAAAGATAAGACCTTGTCTTAACAAGACAAGTATTGTCTTAAAAGAAGGAGGGACGGAGACAACAGAAAGGGCACTCAGATAACTCTTGGGAAAATAGACTTCTGTTTCTGATGACCAAAAATCTCAAGTCTCATTTCATCATACCCTTTTTATATAGATTCAGATGGGGCATGAAAAGCATCCCGAGACTCTTTATCAGATATGACTCTTCATGTCTGATAAGGCTCTTCATGCTTCAAGAGTCTTATTTGATGTTCTTTCCCTTTCCAGAGCAGTTCCCCATATGCCATATGGCATATACAGGTTATGAAGATTGGAAGGATGCATCCTTTCAATCTTGAAGAGTGTGGAATAGGCAGAGTCCTAAGGGCAAAAGGACTCTGACTTAGAATAGTGCGTGCGCAGATGAAGAGAAGCGACTCTTCATCTACGAGCCCATATTTCTTTATGCTTTCACACTGCCCCTTCCACTTCTTTGACCGGTCAATCCTCTCCAAGAGGTGTGGGAAAAAAGTTAAGAGGTGCCACTTTGATGAAGCTCCCCGAGTTTCATTTGCAGAAGGACTCTTAGTCCTTCTGCGCGTGCCATACTTCTCCCAGGTGCGCAAAAAGGGTGCCACTTCTCTATCCACCCAAAGCAGCATATATTGATCGGTGAAATGTATGCAATATGGGTGTAATTGGAAAGAGAATTAAATAAGCTTTTTGACCATATAATTTATTTTTAAATCAGAGGCTATAGCTTATTCTGTGCCTTTTTGATGTTAAGGTATCATTTAGGTACCAAGAGTCCCATGCCATTGGGACTCTTCATATATGGCACCTAAAATGCCCTTAAGCCAAAATTAAAATCAGATCAAGCTCTGATTTGGCTAGCCCCACTTAGGACTCAACCAAATTTAGGTCTTCCAAAATTAGGTTAGCCCAATTAGCAAGCAACCGAAACCAATCCAATTAGGTTAGGAATTAGGTTAGCCTACATATGCTAGTATGTAATCTGGCTAACCAATTAGGATCCTATGATCCTAATTAAATCATGAATGACTTCCTTGGCCAAGTCTCTATTGTGTGTGACCCATTGGATTCCACATCTAGCCAGTAGTAGGTTTAGGTTTGAGCCAATTCGATCCGATCAAAACCGATTGACCTAATTTGGTCAAATTGGCTCACCTAATTGTCCAATTCGAGTCACATATCGAATTGACTCATGAAACCAAATCAATTGGTTCATGAAAACCTACAAGACAAGATTGACGTCTAGCAACATATCATGCCTACCCGGAAAATAAGAAATTTGATGGAAAATACCAAAACACCCTTCAGTAGTAAGTTACGGTGCAATTCAATCTTTCGATCTTCCATTATCCCGATTAAGAGAGGGGTATGGATAGATGTCAAACCCTAACACTTAATCATATCGAATCTCAGCTCGATCATGAGAACTCAGCTGATGACTGATTAGATTCCACTAATCTCATCCTGCTTTGATCAAAGGCTCCTTGAGTCTCTCATCGAAGAGATTGCATGGGATAACAATTCCTCTTACTAGGAATGATCGATTCCTTGTTGGTCCACTCACATCCTTCGTACACCTTCCACCATACCCATAACACCCTGTACATATCACAATGCCATGAATGAGTATGAACCAAAGTATGGCTTAGAGTGCACAAGGAACCATGGTGACCTCAGGTCTAAAGATCACATGCACAACTTCTACTCTGGGATCTATCTTTTGACAAGTAGTAAGGCTTCCATAAGATAGTCACGGTGCGGATCAGTTCCAGTGTACTCATACTCTGATGAGCACCCTTATCCTTGAATTAGTGTCTCTACACAAGTGGTTGTGAGATCAACCACCCTCATCAACTGAGCATACATAGGATAAGCTAGTCTTTCCGGATTCATCGATCCTCGAATCGATGGTCCAACGACTAGGAACATTCTAGATTAAGGTTTATAGGAATTAGGTCTCACTGTTATTTTATCATAACCCTAATTCTATTGCCCTATTCTATGGGGTTTATCATAATCATCAAAAACATGATACATCAATATATGATGAATCACATGCCTTTATTAATATGAAAATATGTCATACATGAGTTAGAAGTTTACAAAAAGGCCCTCATAATGATGTCTCTTAGGGCACTTTTCTATCAAACTTCCACTTGCACTAAAGCCAATCACCCTTGTATTTTATGTCCATACAATCTAAGTGACAATCTAACTGCTGCTTGGCTAATGCTTTAGTGAATGGGTCTTCTATATTATTCTTTATGTCAACTTATTCCATGACAACATCTTGTCCTTGAACAAGGTGGAAGCATCTTAGAATGTGCTTGGGCTTATTATGAGACCTTGGTTCCTTAACTTGCACAACAACTCTAGTATTTCCACAATGAAGTGACACTAGTTGTTCTATAGTAGGAACCATGCCCAATTCCGTGATGAATTTCTTCATTCACATAGCTTCCCTTATGGCTTCACTTGTAGCTATGTACACTGCCTCAGTGACTAAGTCAGCTACTGTTGGCTGCTTTATAGTTTTCCAACTCACTGCACCACCATTCAGGGTGAAGACATATCCTGATGTGGATTTGTTATCATCTGGATCTGATTGAAAACTAGAATCTATATAACTTTCTAGTTTCAATTCAGATCCTCCATATACTAGAAAAATATCTTTAGTCCTTCTCAGGTACTTAAGAATATTTTTCATAGCTCTCCAATGATCCTCTCCTGGATTTGCCTGAAAACTGCTCACTATGCTCAAGGCATAAGCGACATCAAGCCTGGTACATAACATGGCATACATTATCGATCCTATAGCCAAAGCATAAGGAATCGTAGCCATCCTCTCTCTTTCTTCTGATGTCTTAGGAGATATTTTCTTAGAGAGTTGTATGCCTTGACTCATTGGCAAGTAACCTTTCTTACTTCCATCCATGTTGAATCTCTTCAATACCAAGTCAATGTACCTGGATTGGGATAAGCCCAGCATCCTCTTGGATCTATCTCTATAAATCCTTATACCCAGTATATAGGATGCTTCTCCCAAATCCTTCATGGAAAACATTGATGATAGCCGAGTTTTAACCGACTGCAACATGGGGATATCATTCCCAATGATCAGTATATCGTCCATATACAAAACCAAGAAAATAAGTGCACTCCCACTTGTTTTCTTATACACACATGGTTCATCCACATTTTTGACAAAACCAAATGCTTTGATTGTTTTATCAAAATGGATGTTCCAATTCCTCGATGCTTGCTTAAGTCCATAAATGGACTTCTTTAATTTGCATACCTGATTTGGTCTCCCACTTGAGACAAAACCCTCTAGCTGTGACATATAGACTTCTTCCTCTAGGTTTCCATTGAGGAAAGCAGTCTTTACATCCATCTGCCAGATCTCAATGTCATGGTATGCTGCTATGGCAAGCAGTATCTGAATGGACTTGAGCATAGCTACTGGAGAAAAGGTTTCATCATAGTCTATACCTTGTCTTTGTTTGAAACCTTTTGCTACCAGTCTAACCTTGTAGATCTCAACTTGACCTTCTACTCCAATCTTCTTCTTGTAGACCCATTTACACCCTATTGGGTTAATTCCTTCAAGTGGATCTACCAAAGTCCAAACTTGATTGGAATACATGGAGTCCATTTCAGATTTCATGGCACCAAGACACTTGTCGGAGTCTCTACTCTCGACAGCTTCCAAATAGGTCACAGGATCATCATCCTATATGATACTAGCTTCATTGTCATCCCCGATGACAAAGCCATATTTGAGAGGTGCTTCTTGCACCCTCTCTGACCTTTATAGAGGAGGTGTGTATTGTGATTATTCTTGATCTACAAGAACCTCTGGTTGAGGAATTTCACTTGAAGGCTCATTGATTTATTGGTTCTGTTCTTCACATAACTCTAGTGAAGAATCACTACATTCTTCTTGGATAAATTCTTGTTCCAAGAATGTAGCATGCCTACTGACAATTATCTTTTGCTCAGCAGCATGATAAAAGAGGTATCCAACACCCTCTTTTGAATAACCAACAAACCTACATTTATCAGCCCTTGCACTTAGCTTATGTCCAAAGGTATTCTTGACATAAGAATGGCAACCCCAAATCTTCAAATACTTAAGATTTGGTCATTTTCCATTCCATAATTCATATGGAGTGCTATTTACTGATTTAGATGGAACCCTGTTTAATATGTATGTAGCAGTATCTAGGGCATGTCCCCAGAAGGAAATGGGAAGATCTGTGAAGCTCATCATGGACCTCACCATGTCCTACGAGGTGCGATTTCTCCTTTCTGCCACTCCATTTAACTGGGGTGTATAAGGAGGGGTCCATTCAAAAATAATGCCTTTGTCCTTTGGATAGTTTAGAAACTACTGACAAGTATTCCCCTCCTCGATCAGACCGAAGAGCTTTAATACTAAGTCCATTTTGTTTTTCAACCATACTTTGATATTCTTTAAACTTATCAAAGGCTTCCGACTTGTATTAGATACACATGACCGTACCTTGAGAAATCATCAATAAAAGTGATGAAATAAGACTATCCTCCTCTAGCCTGAGTCGACATAGGTCCACATACATCAGTATGTACTAGACCTAACAATTCAGTTGCCCTATCTCCATGTCCAGTGAATGGAGACTTGGTCATTTTTCCTTTGAGACAAGATTCACATGTTCCTAATGATTGGAAATCATCAAAGTCAAAGTAATTATCTTTGACTAACTTGTATATCCTTGACTCGCTGATATGACCCAATCGGCAGTGCCAGAGATATGTGACATTGTCATTATCTCTTTTTCTCTTCTTATCATCAATAAGAAAAATTTTATCATTGAGTTCCAATGTTAGAAGACCATTAACAAAACTACCATGCCCAAATATTGTATTATTTTGAAGAATAGAGCAGCCAGTGCTCTTTACATTTATTTCATATCCCTGTTGTAATAACAAGGGTATAGAAATAATGTTTCTTACAATGTTTGGCACATAGTAGCATCTTCCAACTTTATAATATTACCCGAAGGTAATAACATAATATAGGTGCCCATAGCTTCAGCATATATGGGTTCTTGACTTGCCCCATATAATTTGAAGTTACCTTTCTTTATATTTCTAATTCTATGGAGTCCATGCAATGAATTGCATATGTGAGATCCACATGTGGTATCCAATACCCATGAATTAGAAATGGTATTACTCAATGATAAATTGGTTTGTATCATGTACAAACCCCTAGATGCACCACTTGCATCTAACTTCACATTTGCAAGACAAGTCTTGCAATCCTTCTTCCAATGCCCAAACATACTGCAATGGAAACAGGCTCCATCAGCCTTCTTCCTCAACCAATCCACACAATTTGGACCGGTTAACTTGTTGGCATCAAAGATGCCTCTCAGTGATAAGTTTGAAGCCATTAAAATAAATATCCTACATTTAATTAAAGAACAATATTAGCAGACCACTCAATTATGATATTCATAATTAGATAAGGACTTTATATCTAATTATGTCTCCCACTATTTTCTTCAAATACCATAACCCTTAAATATGGTAAGCGAGAAACCTTCCTGGTTTCCTTAGTGGGGTTGAGATCCTTATTCCTCATGAGTGCCTTGTGTGTACACAACAAACACTCATGAGTTCAAAGGTAGGACAACCTTTCCAATTGCAACCCGTGCAATTCTCAACAATTATCTTTTCCTCTAAGACACTTATGGCCTTGTGTGTACACAACAAACCATAAAGTCTTAGTTTAGTCGAACCCTTCATTTCCATATAGCCATGATTAAATTTTGTTGCCCTTGTGTGTACACAACAAAGCAACATATCCAACCATGCTATAAAGCACTAAGTGCACCAAGACAAATCTTATATCAAACCCTAGAGAAGGCCTTGTGTGTACACAACAAACCTACTATAGCTTTGACATAAATTTGGCTTAGCATGAAGGAAGGCATCTTTATAGTATACTTAACCAATTAACATTACCAAATTAAGATTTAGATATAACCAATTAGATTGGCCAGGTTAGACAACGGAACCAATTATAAACCTTATTCCCTTTACCTTCCCATAACCACTTGCCTAGACACCAATTGGCTGATCAACTCTAACTGGTTTTGCATCTTGACTAAGTTTTATACTATGACTAAATATTATTTTTGATGATGGCTTTGATGGTCTCAAAACACATTCTAAATACTATCATGATAATAATGTTTATTACTACAAGTATAAACATTGAACATGATAACCAAGTTTATAACAAACATAATGCACATCACTCTAGCATATGCATAAAATTTCTTGTCATCAAGCATATTACCCTAATATGCAAAACATAGCTTGATATTTCAATATCCCGTTCACCTCACTTGTTCATGGGATATAGCCATAGCGGCACCCTTACACGCCATAGGAGACCCATTGAATGGGAGGAGAGGGCCTTTAATCACTACTTGGCTCCTATGACTGGACGACCATGGTGACTAACCCAATCCAAAGCAGTTACTAGGGTAAAACCAACATGCATAATTTCATACTTGACATAATATCATGCATTTTAATTAAACTGAAATTAAACATATTACCCTAATATGTAAAATTTCATATAATTTCATTATCATGTCATTACATAAAGAAACAAGAAATCATGCATATAATTTTGCCGGGTCGACTCGACAGGGTTCGGGTTGGCCTGGTAATAAGATTTCATCAAACTTCAAATAGATTCATAATTGATATGCCACATGGTGGGCTCTGATACCACTGATGGGAATTCTCCCAGGGTCATGGGGATCATGCAGCATGCGGAATTGACTTTCAAAATAAAATTTCATAGCATGATACCCTAACATGTATAACATGTATATAAAACCCTAATTCCCAGCAACCCCTTGGGCAATTACAACTAATGAATCATAAAATAAAGTCAATTAACATACCTGGATCGCCAAATCCAATCATTTCCACGAGGATCACAAGTGCAAGCCCTCCAACGGTGATCCACACGAGACTTGAACCAAGGAAAAATCTCTACCATGGTTGCTTGCTTCAATAGGACTCTTAGGACAGCGTTTGGACCTTTAACAACTGTAAGACACCCTGTCCTACTGTAGGGCTCTCTTGACACTCTCCTAAGGCACTCTTGGCTTTAGGACAACACTCCCCTAGGACCTCTTAGGCTTATGTCCTAAAACAAAGCCTGGTCCTAAAAGATAACACCATGTCTTAACAAGACAAGTCTTGTCTTAAAAGAAGGAGGAAGGGAGACAACAGAAAGAGGCACTCAGATAACTCTCAGAAAAATGGACTTCTATTTCTGATGACCGAAAATATCAAGTCTTATTTCACCATACCCTCTTTATATATATTCAAATGGGGCATGAAATGCATCCCGAGACTCCTTATCAGATATGACACTTCATGTCTGATAAGGCTCTTCATGCTTCAAGAGTCTTATTTGATGTTCTTTCCCTTTCCAGAGCAGTTCCCCATATGCCATGTGGCATATACCAGTTATGAAGAATGGAAGGAGGCATCCTTTCAATCTTTAAGAGTGTGGAATAGGTAGGGTACTAAGGGCAGAAGGACTCTGCCTCAGAATAGTGTGCGCGCAAATGAAGAGAAGCGACTCTTCATCTGCGCGCCCATATTTCTTTCTGTTATCACGCCGCCCCTTCCACTTCTTTGATTGGTCAATCCTCTCCAAGAGGTGTGGGGAAAAAGTGAAGAGGCACCACTTTGATGAAGCTCCCAGAGTTTCATCTGCAGAAGGACTCTTAGTCCTTTCGCACGTGCATACTTCTCCCGGGTGTGCAAAAAGGGCGCCACTTTCCTTTCCCACTTCTCCCTCCACCCAAAGCAGCATATATTGATTAGTGAAATATATGTATTATTGGAAAGAGCATTAAATAAGCTTTCTGACCATATAATCAATTTTCAAATCAGAGGTCTATAGCTCATTTTGTGCCTTTTTGAAGTTAAGGTATCATTTAGGTACCAAGAGTCCCATACCATTGGGACTCTTCATATATGGCACCTAAAATGCCCCTAAGCCCAAATTAAAATCAGATCAAGCTCTGATTTGGCTAGCCCCACTTAGGACTCAACCTAATTTAGGTCTTCCATAATTAGGTTAGCCCAATTAGCAAGCAACCGAATCCAATCCAATTGGGTTAGTAATTAAGTTAGCTTACATATGCTAGTTTGTAATCCGGCTAACCAATTAGGATCCTATGACCCTAATTAAATCATGAATGACTTCCTTGGCCAAGTCTCTATTGTGTGTGACCCATTGGGTTTCACATCTAGCCAGCAGTAGGTTTAGGTTTAAGCTGATTCGATCCGATCGAACCCAATTGACCGAATAAGGTCAAATTAGCTCACCTAATTGTCCAATTCGAATCACATATCGATTTGACTGATGAAACCAAATCAATTGGTTCATGAAAACCTACAAGATAAGATTGACATCTAGCAACATGTCATGCCTACCTGGAAGATGAGGAATTTGGTGAAAAATACCAACATACCTTTCAGTAGTATGTGACCGTGCAATTCAATCTTTTGATCTCCCATTATCCCGATTAAGTGATAGGCATGGATAGATGTCAAACCCTAATACTAAATCATATCGAATCTCAGCTCGATCATGTTGACTCAGCTGATGACTGATTAGATTCTACTAATCTCATCTTGCTTTGATCAAAGGCTCCTTAAGTCTCTCATCGAAGAGATTGCATGGGATAACAATTCCTCTTACTTGGAATGATCGATTCCTTGTTGGTCCATTCACATCCTTCATACACCTTCCACCATACCCAGAACACCCCGTACATGTCACAATGCCATGAATGAGTATGAATCAAAGTATGGCTTAGTGTGCACAAGGAACCATGGTAACCTCAGGTCTAAAGATCACATGCACAACTTCTACTCTGGGATCTATCTTTTGACAAGTAGTAAGACTTCCATAAGATAGTCCCGATGCGGATCAGTTCCAGTGTACTCATACTCTAATGAGCACCCTTATCCTTGTATTAGTGTCTCTACACAAGTGGTTGTGAGATCAACCACCCTCGTCAACTGAGCATACATAGGATAAGCTAGTTTTTCCAGATTCATCGATCCCCGAATCGATGGTCCAACAACTAGGAACATTCTAGATTAAGGTTTATAGGAATTAGGTGTCACTGTTATTTTATCATAACCCTAATTCCATTGCCTTATTCTATGGGGTTCATCATAATCATCAGAAACATGATACAGCAGTATATGATGAATCACATGCCATTATTAATATGAAAATATGTCATACATGAGTTGGAAGTTTACAAAAAGGCCCTCATAATGATTGGCTCTTAGGGCACTTTTCTATCAGCTTTGGACTCAAACGAGTTTAATCAAATTTCCATTTGCTCTTCCACAAAGGAAATTTGGGATAAGCTTGAAGTGACCCATGAAGGAACTTCTCAAGTGAAAACTTCAAAAATTAATCTTTTAGTACACAATTATGAATTGTTTAAAATGGAGCCTAATGAAAATATCTTTACAATGTACACTATATTTACATATATTATTAATAGTTTGAAAAGTCTTGGCATGGTATACTCAAATGCTGATCTGGTACAGAAAATATTAAGATCACTTCCAGATAAATGGGATCCTAAAGTTACAGCCATCCAGGAAGCCAAATATCTAAACACTCTGTCCATGGATGAACTAATGGGTTCTCTCATCACACACGAACTAGCCATGCAGTATAGAACTGATGATGATCAGAAGAAAAAGAAAATAATTGCATTCAAGGCTGCATTATAATCAAAGAATGATGAAGAATCGGAAGATGACTCTACCTCCTTCGAAGACAATCAAGAAGATGAAGATACTGCAATGGTCGTGAGGAGATTCAGAAAGTTTATGGAAAAGAAGAAAAGAAGATTCAATAGAAAATTTCATAAACGAGGAGAAAATTCTAAGAAAAAGGACAAGGACAAAGACAAAGAAAAGGAACAAGTCCCCACCTGCTATGAATGTAAGAAATCGGGGCACATTAGTCCATATTATCTACTGTTGAATAAATTCTTTAAGAAGAAGAAAAAGAAAGTGATGGTTGCCACATGGAGCAACAGTGAAGACTCCATTTCAACTGAAGAGGAAGAGACCACGAAAATAGCTAACTTATGTCTAATGGATCTTGAGGATGAGGTAACTTCCCCCGACACTCAAATTAAATTTACATTCGATGAGTTAAATTTTGCATTTCATGATCTTTTATCAGAATTTAAAAAGGATGGAGTGAAGGTTAGATCATTAAAGCATATCAATGATTCTTTACTCAGAAAAAATGAAATTTCAGAAAAGAATACTTTGTTGCAAAAAGAACTTCATGTCTTTTCTAAAAACTATAAAGTATTGAAAATTGAGAATGATGATTATCTTAACAAAAATAAAGTTTTGTTAAAAGAAAATAATGAGTTGAAAAAGGAGGTTGAAAAACTTAAGCCACATGTTGAAAAACTAACTCTATCCTCTAACAAGCTTGAGTTGATTCTTAAAGAATAAAAGATTTCTGGTAACAAAGCTGGAATTGGTTTTAACATTTCAAAATCCATTAGTATTTCAGCAACTACTTTCGTGAAATCAAAAGCTCATGTTCTGAATGTTTTATCTCAAAAGGTTTTTGAAATAAAAGGTTCTACTTCCATCTCGAAAGCAATTTTGTATGTTCCTAAAAACTCAATTACAAAATCTATTATTTCTGCATCTCATCTAACTAGAATTTCAAAGCATAAATCTTTTCAAAATTTTAGAATCAGATGTTTTGCTTGCAAAGAGCTAGGACATAAAGCTTTTAATTGTACTATTATTAGAAATGTCCATAATAAATCAAGAAAGATTTGGAGCTAACCTGCAAGGACCAAAGTTAGCTTGGATACCTAAAAGAACTCCTTGATTGTGTTGCAGGAATATCTTGCAGCCCAAAAAATGAAAAAAAGATGGTATCTTAACTGTGGCTGTTCAAGGCATATGACGGGTGACAAGGATCAGTTCATCACCCTTGAAATGGAAGAAGGAGGTATGGTTACTTTTGGAGACAATGGCAAGGGAAAAATAATCAGAATTAGTAAGATCAAAATAACCCCCTATACTTTCATTGAAAATGTATTGCTACTAGATAAATTGAAGCACAATTTATTAAGTATTAGTCAACTTTGTGATAAGGGCTTCTAAGTTATCTTTGAATTATCTATGTGTATATAACAAACTCTTGATTCTGCAGTAAATTCATTGGACATACACTTGGAAATATTTATGTGGTAGATTTGAATGATCTTACCATGACAAGTAATTCCAGTTTAGTTGCAATGAATGCTAAGACCAAGGAGTCATGCTTATTATGGCATAGACGATTAGGTCATGCTAGCATTCATACTATTGCCAAGTTAATTTCCAAAAATCTGGTTAGAAGCATGCCTAAGTTTAAAGTAGACTTTGATCATTTTTGTGATGCATGAATAATGGGTAAACAAACTAGGGGGAGATTTAAATCCAAAAATATGATTTCAACTTCTAGACATCTTGAACTAC
This sequence comes from Areca catechu, assembly GCA_021397845.1. Taxonomy (NCBI): domain Eukaryota; kingdom Viridiplantae; phylum Streptophyta; class Magnoliopsida; order Arecales; family Arecaceae; genus Areca; species Areca catechu. The sequence continues at coordinate 125,816,351 of CM038040.1, read as the reverse complement.
TTCACATGGACTTATTTACACCAATTAGGACAACATGCATAAGAGTTATGAAATATGCCCTTGTGATTATAGATGATTTCTCTAGATTTACATGGGTTTTGTTTATTGCTCACTAAGATGAAACCTTCAAAGTATTTCAAAAATTTTATAAAAAGGTTTCAAATCAAAAAAATCTTTCAATAATTTCAATTAGGAGTGATCACGGCACTGAATTTGAAAATCAGTTTTTCGATGATTATTGCACTGAAAATGGCATAGATCATAACTTCTCCACTCCTAGAACACCATAACAAAATGGTGTTGTAGAGAGAAAAAATAGAACTTTGGAAGAAATGGCCAGAACGATGTTATGTGAAGGTAATCTTCCAAGGTACTTTTGGATAGAAGTGGTGAACACTGCTTGTTATATTTTAAACTGCGTTTTGATCCGTCCTATTTTGAAGAAAATCCCATATGAGCTTTGGAATGAAAAGAAACCCAATATCAATTATTTTCATGTATATGGATGTAAATGCTTTGTACATAATAATGGTAAAGATAATCTAGGAAGATTTGATGCTAAATCTGATGAAGTAATTTCCCTTGGTTATTCACTTCATAGCAAAGCATATAGAGTATTTAATAAACGGACTCTTACTGTAGAAAAGTCAATGCATATTATTTTTGATGAAGCTAACCCCTCACCATCTAGAAAAGATAAGTGTATTGACAATGATGCAGGTACAATTCGAAAAGAGATAGAAGACATGAGCATACAAGAAAGATCAATTGAAGAAGGAGAAGAAATGGTAAGTAAGGATCATGCAGATCTACCAACAAAATGGAGGTATGCAACTTCTCATCCCAAGAAATTAATTATTAGTGATCATTCACAAGGTATTAGGACTAGGTCTGTACATAGAACTGCACATGACTTCCTAGCCTTTATATCACAAATAGAGCCTCACACCTTAGAAGAAGCTGAAAATGATCCAAACTGAATGATGGCTATGCATGATGAACTAAACAAGTTTGAAAGAAATAAGGTTTGGATATTAGTTGATAGACCTAAAGACCACCCAATCATAGGAACCAAATGGGTCTGTAGGAACAAATTAGATGAACAAGAAAATGTCATTAGAAACAAAGCTAGATTAGTGGCTAAGGGATATACTCAAGAAGAAGGCATTGATTTTGATGAATCATATGCACCCGTAGCAAGATTAGAAGCCATTAGACTACTTCTTGGATTTGCTTGCTACATGAATTTTAAACTTTTTCAAATTGATGTAAAAAGTATATTTTTAAATGGTTTTATCTCCAAACATGTTTTTATAAAACAACGACTGGATTTTAAAGATCATATTTTTCCAAACCATGTATTTAAATTACATAAAGCTTTATATGATTTGAAGCAAGCACCCAGAGCCTGGTATGATAGACTTAGCACTTTCTTAATAAAAATAATTTTTCAAGAGAAAATGTTGATAAAACCTTTTTCATCAAAAAGAAAAATAATGACATATTAGTTGTACAAATTTATGTTGACGATATTATATTTGGTGTAACTAATGAAAAGTTTTGTGAAGAATTTGCTAAGCTAATGCAAGGAGAATTTGAAATTAACCTAATAGGTGAACTTAACTGTTTCCTCGAACTTCAAGTTAAGCAAACAAAGGAAGGGATCCTCATCAACCAAGCCAAATACACCAAGGAAATAATCAAAAAGTTTGGTATGGAGACAAGCAAACAAATGAGCACACCCATGAGCTCATCTTGCAGATTGGATAAAGATGAAAATGGATCCAATGTTGATCAAAAGCTCTATAGAGGTATGATCAGATCCTTATTATACTTAACTGCAAGTATATCGGATATCTAGTATAGTGTATGTGTATGTGCTATATTTCAATGTAATCTTAAAGAAACACATATGCTTGCTGTTAAAAGAATATTGAGATATTTAAAAAATACAAATAATCTAGGTCTCTGATTTTCAAAACAATCATCTTTAAATTTAATTAGATTTTCGGATGCTGATTATGCTCGTTGTATAATTGATAGAAAGAGCACTAGCAGTACATGCCAATTTCTAGGATTGGATTTAATCTCATGGCACTGTAAAAAACAAAACTCGATAGCACTTTCTATTGTTGAAGCAGAGTATGTTGCTGCATGAGTTGTTGTGCACAAGTGTTATGGATTAAACAACAACTAGAAGACTTTGGTATTACACAATGCAAAATTCCAATCAAGTAGATAACATAGGTGCTATAAATTTAACCAAAAATCCTATTCAGTATTCTAGGACTAAGCATATAGAGATTATACACTATTTTTTTAGAGACCATGTTTTGAAAGGTGACATTGAACTAGAATTTATCCTTACTAAAAAATAATTAGCTGACATTTTTACTAAGCCATTGAATCAGGATAAATTTGAATTGCTTAGAGGAGAATTAGACCTTTGTGATCCTTTCTAGATTTAGCTAACCTAATTTCCTTCGAAACTAAGGAAAATTATCTAGAAAACCTCCTATAATTATTCATGTTTATTAAGCAACTTTCCTTGAAATTTCATTGAATCAAACTCAAATTCTGAATCATTTCAACATTTATGGAAAGTTTCTGTTCGAGTTGACTCGAGAAATTTTGCTCTGGTCAAGTCGGCTCGAAAATTTGAGGTTTTTGCTCTTGCTCTAGTCGAGCCGACTAGGTCAACCTAATGTCCAGCCTAGCTGACTCTGTGCTCTGATTATTCTGAGTTCTCTCTGGTCGAGCCGACTCGGATGTTTTTAAAGCTAAGCGAGCCAACTCGAATGCCAGGAAATCGTTGTTTAAGTAGATCGAGTAATCTTTTCTTGCACTTCATGATGTGGAATAAAGCTCAGATACCATAAATGATGCAGGGATGTAGGGCTAGAGATGCTAGTATGGATGCTTATGATGCAAAGAAATTTTTATAGTTGATGAGTTTTAGGTGTTTTTCTTAGGGTTTTGATTCCCGATCACAAATAAAGACTAGAAATAAGAGAAGTTGAATAACCGAAGCTTACACTAGCAATTCAAGTCCCTAAATAGTGAAAACGAGAACAGGATCCCGGGATTAAGAAACCCCGGTAGGACTAAGCTCGAAACACAATACCTACTTAGGAGATAGGGGCAAACCTCACACCTCTGAAGCACCCAATGCAGAGATCGCTCAACTCTATGGATGCGGCCTGGATGCCTGAGCAGTCGAACCCATGGATGCACTGGCTTTTGATCGGATGGTCGCGATAGCAAAGCAAACTATCTCCAGTGCCCGAGATACCAAGGAGGACCTGTAGGCAATCAAAGTAGGGATCAGTGAAATGGAGAGACGTATTGAAATGGACTAAGATAGGGTTGAGAAGGGGCTTCAAGCCCGGTGTCCGGCTGGATTCCGAAGTCGAAGAAGGAGATAACTTTGGCCTTGGACCCCGCGATGTCCTGGAGGATGAAGGATTATGGCCTCACACCACTCGACGTCCTGGAGGATGAAGGACTTGCGATGCCCTGGGGCGACGGAAAGGTGGCCTCACACCACTCGACATCCCTGGGGATGAATGAAAGTTCACTCAAACCTAGTCTAGGAGACAATGGTTGGAGGATAAACAAAACTCAAGCTCTCTTTTCATTTAATCATTCAATACCCTTACAATGGAGGGATTGGGTCCTTTAAATAGGCACCCAAGGCCCATTCAAATTTCAAATGAAACAAAATTACAAATTTCTTGGGTGGGCGCCAAAAGCATTGACCTTCTCCTCTCTTTGGCCGACCAAAGGTAGCTTGGATTGGGCGTGGCATGATACATGGCTTAGAGTGAGGTTCTTGGCACCTTGATCTTTGTAAGAATCTTCTTGGTTTTGGAAGAAGGCATGAAGAGGGGCTTGGAGCAAGTCATGTGTTCTTCCTCCTTCCTTTGTTGGTGTTCTTTCTTTGGTACAAGGCTTGACAAGGGGAATGTTAGGTGGAGGCTTCCAAGGCTCTTGTCTTTCCCTTCCAAAGAGGTTGAAGCAAATTGGGAAGAAGGCTTGATTGGAGAGCTTGAAGTAAGGGATTTGAATTCCCTCCATTATCTTCCATTAACTTCTTCCTTGGCCGACCACCCTTACATGAAAATAAGCTTGATGGGGGGAAGGGACAAAGGCTTGAACCAAGTGAAGTGGTCCTCCCCATTTGGCTTCCTTGCATGCCAAATGTTCTGCTCACATGGCGAGATGTTATGGCGCCATGTAGGATGCATAAGTGGGCCCTGAGTTGACATGGCTTCTTTCCTTACTTGCTTCCAAGGAGACTAAATTTTAAGACCCACTCTTGCAATGGACCCATACTTCTAAGAGACTCAGACTGGACTTGATTTGCTACTTGACTTAGTATAGGACTCAATTTGACCTAATTGGTCAAGGTACAGACTCAATTCAAAGCAAAAGAAAATTACAATTTTGAGGGTTGGAGCTTTATTACAAGACACAAAGAAGTGGAACCCTAATCTGAGATCCACAGAGGGTTAAGGAGCCTCTGTCAGATCCTGGTGCCCACACCAATTCTCCCAAGGTGGGAGGAACTCGACCCTGTTGAGTAAGGGTTAGTCTGGCTTTGGGACCTCTCCAGGATGTCGGGGTCGATGCGTTGCAAGTCCTCCCGGGTGATCCATGAGTCATCGAATTCGGGTCAGCCTTGCCATCAGACCAAGTAACATTGATAGCCTTTTCCCCAGGTAGTGATAGCTTGGTCATCCAGGACATGCTCGATCCACTCTCCTCGCTCAGGTATATTTGGAGGTGGACACTCAGGTTCAGGTTCACTCTCAAAAGAAAGGTCAGGCATAAATGGCTCGCTAGGTATGTTTGTGGGTTCCCTATACTCGACTAAGTCAGAGATATTGAATGTCGAGCTAATTCCATAATCCAGAGGTAATTCTAGCACACAGGCATTAGGGCCCATTCTCCTAATCAGTTTAAAGGGACCAGCCCCACGAGCATGAAGCTTCCTAACGGTTCCCAGTGGTAACCGTTCAGGCCTGAGCCTAATCATTACAAAATCCCCTTTTTCAAACACTTTGGCTCGCTTTCGGGAATCAACCAAATTATTTTTTTTTTAAAAAAAAAAAATTATTTAATGAATAATCCTAGCATGATGCAAAATGTAGACTCAACTATGCATCCCTACTGAAAAAAAATTTTATTGGACGCTCTAGGGCCTAAACCTAACAAATTATGGACTCTCTAGGTTTGACCCTTGTCTTGTAGGTACAAGAAAAATTATCAAGGATCCCTAACAAATGCCATAAAGTGTACCAAAAGTAAATGGCAAAAGGGATAGGTTCTAAGGAGTCATGCAGCCTGGTAATTTTAACAAAATGCAACCCCATGGCTCTAAAAATGTGAGAAGGCTCTGGGAAGGGGAGAAAATAGGAGTCGGAGTGGTGGGGACAACGGAGGCACCAGAATAAGATAGAGGCTTTACAATCCTCTGTGAATTAATCAATAATTTATGAGTCCATCTGTAATAAGGGCATAGCTCATCTGAGTCCATTTTAGTTGTTATTTGAGTATTTTGAGTTGTTATTTCAGTTCTGTACTTGCCAACTCATATTGAGCAAGTTCAGTCCAATGCTAGTCAGCTCATGTTGAGCTAATTTTATTTTTTTGAGTCCTATCCAAGCATACTGAAGACTCAAGACTATATCATACAAGTGAAGACCAAGTCCAACTAGATTGAAGACATGGAAGTATAGCCCAAGTCCAACCCAGTTTGAAGATTTGAAGACCCCAGGAGGAAAATTCAGAAATCCCTGATTTCTTGCAGATGCCCTCCAGATGCCCAGATTCCCTTCCAGATGCCAAAGTATATTCATAGATAAGGGCATCCATGATTCCAGAGGTCCATCTGCATCCTAGCCCAAAAAATCAAGCCCAGGTGCCAAGCCCAAGCCCCTAAGAAGCAAGATACCAGGGAATATTCCTGCTACCTGGCTACCAGGCCACCCCAGCTTCCAGAGGCCCAAACTCATGCACCCGGGCCCCTTTGGGCCAACATTTTGCTGCTCCTAGAAGCCCAACACGCCCCCCTAGGCGTCCTTGGAGTCTTGACCAAGTCAAGAAAATTTTTAGGGATTTTTCTACCTAATATTTCCTTATTTTCTAGCTAGGGTTTGAGAGTGAAAAGGATTCTTATGTAAAGACTTATGTACCCTTACTTGGAGCCCAAGGTTAAGGGTCTATTTAAGGGACCCTAGCCTCTTGTATGAGGAAAATTTTGATGAATGAAAACCTTAAGTTCTTCTATTGAGTTGTGTGATACCCTGCTGTGTGCATAAAGGGGTTTGCGAGAGTTTTTCTTCCCAGTGCTGCAATCATCTTCCTGCTGCCAACAAGCATCTCAGATCCCTGGACGCCCACTCTAAAAGAAGCCTTCACTTGCTGTTTCCCCTTTGTTTTCTTGTTCCTTTGTGAGTTTTCTAACCCCTGACAGGTCGTTTACAGGTCCCCAAGTTCCTACGAATCCAACGACTCTAGCCAAGCCTCAATCAGATCACCGAGCAGAAAGTCGGGTATTCGCGGGTCTTTGGCTCGGTTTTCCAGGCCGCATCCATCGAGGAACGAGAGATCCTTTTGCTGCGATCTTCACAGACATTGTCAGGTACACCCCCTTTACCTTCAGTAGTTTTATTGTAGGAGAACTTGCCCTAACCGAGGCTTCTCAGCCCCGGCGATCCTTCTTTTCTACTTTTTTAGGTCCTAATCTGCATGCTGATCTTCAAAAATTCATACAAAATTCCCTACAAATAATTTTGATCTGAAATTCGGGAATTAATCACCAAGCTCAACATGTAAAACATACAAAAAAAATTGCATGCATATTAGTTCCCCATCATTTGGTATCAGAGCTTAGATTAGGGCTTATTTTCTGTAATTTTTTAGTCTATATATATTTTGTTTTTTAAATTATTTCTCCCTGTTAAAAACTCCAAAAATTTTGAAATTTATTTTTCTGGATTCAGAATAATCTAAAGTAATTTTCATAATTTTTTAATATTTTATTATTGCCTGTGAATGTTTTGCAAGCCGAAATACAGCCTGCAAATTTTTGGCTCTATTTTTTTCAGCAAGACAAGTTTGGAAGTTCTAGGGTTTTATTTAGCATTTTTTGCATATCTTTTAATTTTAGTATATTTCCTACATATTAGACCATAATTTACAAGTTTTCTTATATTTAAGAAAATACCAAAAAAAATAATAATAAAATAAAATTACATATTCTCCAAAAAAAATACCAAAAACATCTAACCCTAATTTGCATCATTTGCCTGCCATCATTGCATAATCTACTTTTAAGGGCACTCTTGCTATGTCAGATGGGGGGAGGATTTGATCACCTCTCCTTAGCCCAAGACCACATCCCTTGCATTCGGTCCCAAACCTTAACCTAAAATTAACTAGACTTAATTTGCCCTAGTGGGCTAGGGACACCAACTGGTCGGGTCCGGGCTAGTGTTAGATCACTGTGTCAAGTTAACCTGTGTGTGCCTTGTGCTCAGTGTCTAGAACGGTGGTTTAGGGATTCAATCCCGAAGGGCTTGTGTGCTGGTCCGTCTACCTGGCCAATCTCTGATTGGTGTCTAGGATTGGCAATCAGGGACCTAACACTCCCCTTACACCTGCCTGGCTGAGTACAGGGTTACTATAGGCTAGTTTGCCACCCTGATTGAGCATCTAGTTTGGACTCTAGGTCTAGTCAGCTATAGTCGGTCTGATCGAGTTTTGCATGAGCACTAGATCAGGAGTTTCATATCACCCACCTCCTTCACAAATGTCTGAACCCATGAAAAATTTACAAGCTCAAATAAATGCCCTAGCTGATCAAATGGCCTAGATGGCTATCCAAATAACTACCCAGATGACCCAGTTAACTCAATCTCGTATTCAAACCAATGATTGAATTGACCATCTTGCCAATAGGTTTGATCAGTTAAATGTCCGGGTAGGGACCCCAGAAAAAAACCATGGGTCACAGTCTGAGCCAGATCCTAATTCCCCTCAACTTAGGAGGACCCCAAACCCTAATCCATACCTTGAGGCTGAACCTAAGAGAGCCCATTGTCATGACACAATCCCTAAGGTTAGTCCTAGAAGACCCAATCAGGATTTTATAGACCAGGAAGATAGATCCTATTTACCCTCTCCCTATAAGCCTACTATACCTACAACCTATAGATCTTATGACTCCAAATCCTATGAACCTAGAACCTATGAATCCATAACCTATGAACCTAGATCCTATGACTCTAGATCCCATGATCATAGATCCTATGCACCCACACCCTATGAGCCTAGTAGACCCAACACCCAATATTCTGACCCATATAGGGAGTCCAACCCTAGGAGAACCCAGTATTCTGACCCATATAGGGAGTCCAATCCTAGGAGGACTTAATATCCTGACCCATATAGAGAGCCCAACCTTAGGAGGACCCCATACCTTGATCCATCCTTAGAACCTGATCATAGAGCTGACCCAAAATCCTATGACCCCAGATCCTATAATCCCATGACCCATAGATCTGCACCCTTGTCCTATGAGCCTAGAGAACCCATAACCCCTAAGTATCAACCTAGTACTAGTCATGCTTCCCCTAGTCAACTTGAACCCCATAGGATTAGTATCCCTAAATATGAACCCAATAGTGAGCCACTACCTCTTATACAACCTGAACCTACTAGGAGTAGTACCCATAATCAGAGACCAGAACCTAGCCAATTTCCTGCTAGCCGACCTTCTCCAACCATTCCTGAGATTCGCAAGGCTTACATTAATGCGGAAGTGTATGAAGCTGATGTGAGCCTAGTGGATGAGTATGAGGGAGAAGAGGAGACACCATTAGATGACCTAGAATTAGCTGACCCAGTAGATACCCAGGTAGAAACCAACCCAGAGCTAATTGACCTTGACCACATCCAACCTAAAGCTATAGTGGAAGAACAAATAGAGGAAGAGAACCTAGGTACTGCTGCTAGAGCCTTACCTGAGGAAACCATAGAGGAGAGCCAAATTATAGAGTCTAGTCCTAAAATACAAGAACCAGAAGAATTTATTAAGGACCTTATCTCTTTGAATCAATACCTTCAAGATGAGTCCCCTCCTATAGTTCCCATTAAGGACCTCTTCCCCGAAATTGGCGACCCATCCTTCCATTATGCAAACCTTGTAGATATAGCTCAACCTTGTAAGGTTAACCTCATTAGTATAGGATTAGTTCCTGATACCGCGTCTTTTATCCTACTTTATCCAACTAACCATGAACCTTTTTCTCTACCTTACCAAACTAATTCTGAACCCACTTCCTATTTTCTGCCCTTTCCTGACACCTCTAGCATTTCTAGGATTATTAGATTGCATTTAACTGAGATTAGCGTACTGCATGCATTCATTACGCATGTTAGGTTTGCATTATACTTCTGGCATACCCTCTGGCATTTGCTTGGAGTCCATTGTAAATACTCTTGTGCACACCACACTAGGGTCAGACCTAGAGAGTCTATAGTCTCTTAGGTTTAGGCCCATAAAAGTCTAATAAATTTCCTTCGATAGGAATGCAAAGTCGAGTGTATTAGGTGTTAGTTTGAGTCCTTTGCATCATTTTGTTAGGAGTCTGCATGTGCCCAGCATGTTCACCACCTATACTAATTTTAAACAAACTGGCTAATTTCCGAAGATGGATCAAATAATTTGATGTAGTGGATTCTATCTTGGTTAGGCTTAGGCCTAAAAGAAGCTTCATGCTCGTAGAGCCGGACCTTTTAAAGTGATAGAGAAGGTTGGATCAAATGCCTAGGTGTTAGACTTGCCTTCGGATTTGGGCATTAGTTCTACCTTCAATATTACAGACCTGGTTGAGTATAGGGAACCGGCAGCGCTACCTAGTGAGGCCTTTGGACCTATTCCTTTTAGATCTTCTATAGGGTACTCTTCTAGATCTTCAATAGACTCATTATCTTCATACTCCTCTACCAAACTTGGGTCAACCTCATATCTTTCTTCTTCTAAATCATCTTGGTGAACCAATGGGGTGGTAAGAGGGGTTTGGCTAATGGAAAATTGACTAAGGTCTAGGGTAACAGGGGTGGGTAAACTAAGGATTATGGGTTCATAGGTTATGGGTTTAAAGGTTACGGGTTCAAATATAGGGGTATCAATGCTATAGGGTTCAGGTTGACTGAGGGATAGTGGGTTACTACTGGGTTCATATCTAGGGACTATGGATTCCTGGGGTCTATAGGGCAAAAGTTCAACTCTATGGGCCTTGCCTAGGGTTCCTAATTGGTCTCCTACTTGGTCAAAACTATAGCTTGCTTGATTACTTGATTGGATCAGTTGGTCAAGCTTAGCATTGGATTGGTCAAACCTACGGTCTATTTAGGTAAGCTGATTTTGGGTTTGGGTGTTGGACAGGTTTATTTGGGTAAGCTGGGCTTGGGTTTGAGCATTCATTTGGGCAAGTTGAGCTAGGATGGTCTCCAAAGTAGGTTCGGTTCCATGGTTGGGCTGGGCTCAGGTTTGGACTTTTGATATTGGGTTCCTAATCTAGTGGTCATGCAACAAATCAAACAATCAAAATGAAATGATACAACCAAGCATGCAAAAGAAAAAGAAAAGGCTAGTATAATCTAGGATTTCCTAGACCTAGAGCCAGAAACTGGATGGGTCAGCTCAACTTATACCTAACCCAATAGCTAATCCTTCCACTAGCCAGGTAGGGGGTGGGAGTGTGGGAAGCCCCCCTGCTTTTGCAAGGACCCAATTAAAACCAAAACACCACTTAGGTCATTTGACTCTGGATCCTCAGTCTTAGACACCAGCTTTCAGTAATAGCTAAAAAGTTAAATGCACTAGTTGGCCCACATAGCTCGGACCCGACCTGTTGATGTCTCCTAGCCCACTAGGGCAAATTAGGTCTAATTGATTTAACTTAGGCTTGGGTTAGTATGATGATGGTTGTTTTGGGCCCAGGACAGGTGATGAAATCCTGCCCTAATCTGAGATAGAGAGTTGTCCTTAAGATTAGGTTAAGAATGATGGCAATCGATGGCCCTGATGCAATCTAAAATAATTAGAAAATAAAATATTTTTTAAATTATTTTATACTGTGACAAATTAATTCAAGTTAACTGGGGTTAGCAAACAAGGTATGCATTGGGATTGGGGGGTTTGGAAGTTGATTAGGTTATGTTGAGTAAAGTATGCAGAATGTAGCAGAAATCAGTAAATTAGGATTTCAGTGGCTGCAGAGTTTGACATAAGTCCTGATGCAAGAAAAAATTAAAAAAAATCTGAAGCAGAGGATGGATGGCAGTGATGATTACTACCAAATCTCATGTAGAAAAAAAATCATATGATGATGCAAATCCTAGGGTATTTGGATTGCTACAAAAATTATCAGGATTCTATTAGGGTTTCTAATATCCCAAATTTTAGAGATTTAGGTTTTCAGTAAAATTAATTAAAAATTTTGATAATTACTAGGACCAAATAAAGGACATGAAGTGCAAATTTCACCAAAACATAAAATATTTAAGATACCAAAATCAGATGAAAACTAGACACCCAATGTAGCGGATAGAATGCAGAATTAGGGTTTGTGAATGCAAAGCAGATAAAAAACTATCCTAAACCCGGTCTAATACCAAACTAATGCAGGATGACTCTAAGATTTCTATATATATTGTAAAAAAAGTAAACTAACTTTTTTGTGATTTTTAGATTTAGGTTTGTTGGCTAATTTCTCAAAGCAAAGTAAAGAACTAGCAGGTATTCAGCAATTCTAAGAATCAACTTGTCGCAGGCTGAATCATGAAAGATAACTAAAAGATAGAACCCAGAAATTGAGAAATTCCTGGCTTAGGATAGTTAATCTTTAAGCAAATCAGATAATTAGAGAAGGAAATGTTTCATACCAGTCAGAGAATGAAGTTCAATAGCAGCAAGGATCACTTACAACTCTGATCAAAGCCTGGAAGAAGAAGCCTTGTTTTCCTTTAATCTGATGGCTGATCTGGGTGGTCCGGGCAGCCAAGAAGGCCTCCTCAGAGGAGGGGAAGCACCTCGGGGATCCTGCAAGCATAAGAGGTTAATCAAAATAGCAAATAAAAATTAAAAAAGGAACTATGCATTGAAAGGAATCAGGATTAGGGTTAGAAGATGACTGTTTGAAGCGTGTTGAAGATCTCCTTGCTTGGCGGCCTAGGGCACTCCTTTTTGGACGTGTGAAGGCTTGGATGGAAGTGAGTTAGGGTGTGGAAGGAATCTAGGGTGGCAAGGAATTCTTTCAAGCAAAAAAGCACTAACCAAAGAACCAAAACAAAACACTAACACAAGGCAATAACTCAAAATTTCAGCAAGGTTTATTTATAAGAGAAAGATGATTATAAGAGGGGGAGGGGTGGGGTATTTATAGAGTTCCCATATCCTTTCTAACCATGGTTACACTTAGGTAACAAGTCCTTTCCTAACTAGGTTAGAACAATAAATCTTAAAACAATTAGGAGCATAAGTCCCAACTAGGTTAGGATTTGACCTAGTCGTCTCCTTCTCCCTTCATGCTTTGAATATTCCACTCAAGGACACATCTTGGACTTGGTCAACACTTCAAGGATGCCTAGGGGGGCATGTTGGACCTCTAGGAGTTTCAAGGGGCTGGCCCAAAGGTGCTTGGGTGCATGGGTTTGGGCATCTGGAAGCTAGGGTGGCCCGGTAGCCTGGTAGTAGGAATATTCTCTGGAATCTTGCTTTTTAAGGGCTTGGGCTTGGCACCTGGGCTTGATTTCTTTGGGCTAGGATGCAGGTGGACCTCTGGAATCATGGATGCACTGGTCTGAGAATATACTCTAGCATATGGAAGGAAATCTGGGCATTTGGAGGGCATTTGGAAGGAATCAGGATTTTCAGAAGGCATCTTGGATCCTGTGGTGTCACACAAAATCCAATGGGCTGCTTTAGTGGCCTCTGACTCCTGGATATGGCCTGGTGGAACTCCAAAATAGGAAAACCTCTTCTCTTGTATTAAAATTGGGCTCATACTAGCTCAAAACTAAAGTGCAGTACTCAATGTACTGGACTAGGTTGAGGGTTGAGACAAATCAACTATCCTCAACTTATTACAGGACTCCATTACAAAAATTTCAAAACTTTGACATATGACTAATTAAACAATATGGGATCCAGTGATCTGTGTCTGATCCTGGTGTCCCCACCACTAGTTGTCTTTTTCCTTTGCTGAGTCCCCTCTATGATCTTGGAGCTTCTCCTTCACGGCCCCAGGTAGCGATTTGGGTGGGACTGCTTAGGCTCCGCATGTAGTGAGATAGGTGGGAGGCCCTAGACTACATGTAGTGGGGTGGGTGGGATGCCCTAGAGGTGCGACGACTCTCCGTGAAGGTAAGTCCCAAGTCCATAGAGTACCCATCTTTCTTGTCCCCACATATTTTTTCCATCTTATTGACCCTAATCACAGGAGACTTCTCAGCTCTCCAACGATCCTCCTAGCCCCCTTGTCCCGCATCAGTTAGGAGTTAGGTTAGCCTACACATGCTAGTATGTAATATAGCTAACCAATTAGGATCCCATGATCCTAATAAAATTCCAATTGACTTCCTAGGCCAATTTTCTATTGTGTGTGACCCTTTGGGTTTCACATCTAGCTAGTAGTAGGTCTAGGTCCAGCTAATTCGATCCAATCAAACTCGATTGACCTAATTAGGTCAAATTGAGCTGACCTAAGTTGCCAATTCAAACTAGCTTTCGAATTAACTCATGAATCCAATTGAATTGATTCATGAAAACCTACAAGACATAATTGACATCTAGCAACATATCATGCCTACCCGAAAGTTGAAAAAATTGATTAAAATTACCAAAATATCCTTTAATGGAAAGTTATCATATAATTCAATCTTTCGATCTCACTTTATCCCGAATAAGTGATGGGTATAGATAATTGTCAAACCCTAGCACTTAGTCATTTCGAATATCTCTTCAATAATGAAGACTCTATTGATGATTGATTAGAAAACACTTCTAATCTTAGCTTGCTTTGATCATGGACTCCCTGAGTCATCAATCGAAGAGATTACTTGGGATTACATTTCCTCTTACTATGAATAATTGATTCCTTGTTGATCCACTCACATCCTTCATACACCTTTCACCATATCCGAGAACACCCCGTACATGACTCAATGTCATGAATGAGTATGAACCAAAATATGACTTAGTGTGCATAAGGAACCATGGTGATTGGTGCGGACCCAGGGCCAGAAAATATCGATAGGTTGAACCCACATCCCTGTGAATCACCTATGAATAAAGCTCTAAACCCAACCCCTTTTACCAACTATAAATTTTTTATTTTAAATTCTATTATATAGGCTTAGTTAGGTTTAGCCCTTTTTACCAACTGTAATTAGGATTTTTATTTTTTAGCCTTTTAGGCCAAACCCCTTTTACCAAGTTGAACCACTAGTTTACATGTCTTGCTGATGGAGGACTAACTAGATGCAAAGATAAAGAATGATACAAGTGATTTGTTGGTTTTGTGGTTTTTAAGTTTTAAAGATTTTTTTTTTATTTTGGATTCCCGAAGACAAGACAATAGCAGATCTAGGGATTCAATAACGATAAGAACTACTAGCATATGAATTATCCCCTAAGCAAGGATAAAAAGAGGATCCCAGGATTGAGAAACCCCTAGGACTTAGCTCTCAGAACAATACCTACTTAGGAGTCTAGGGTTACAAACCTCAAAGATCCAAAGTGCTTGATGCCGAGAACACTCACTCTGGTGGATGCGGCCTAGATGATCGAGCCTTCAACCCCGCAGAGGCATCGGCTTGTGGTCCGAAGGTCACGAAGGCAAAGGAGACCGATTTCGTGTTCATGGCACCTAGAGGACCATCGAGCATTCAAAGAAGAAGAGTTAGGTTTCGATCAAAAGATAGCAATAGAAGAACGAAAGAGAGTTGATGTGGTGATGGGTGGAGTCTTCTTGCTAGGCACCTAGGTGGATGATCCCAATGGACTCCAAATTGAAGTTGGAGGATGGAGTTACGGAAGTGACGGTAACTTGAGGCCTCACACCTCTCGACGCTCGAAGGCGAAGGCACTCCCTCATGGAGATTGACGGTCCTAGTGAACGAAGGCAACTAAAGAGAAATTGGATCTCAAGAAACTTGGTTTTTCATTCATTAAAAATTAGCTTTACAAAGGAGGGGTAAGGTCCTTTAAATAGGCACCTTAGGACCCCATTTGAAATTCAAATAAAAGATGCAAGTCTTCTTGAAGGGGTGCCCAAAAATTTCAGAATTTTCCTCTCCTTGGCCGACCATGAAGTTGGACTTGATTGGGCATGGCTTGATGTGAGGATTGGAAAAGGGATCTTGGTGCCCTTGAACATGGAATGTTGATCCTTTATTTTAGAAGAAGATAAGAAGTGAGGCTTGTAGCAAAGAAAGTGTTCTCCTTCTTTCCTTGGTTGTGCATCCATCTTTGTAACAAGACAAGATGTGGGGAGTGGGAGGTGGAGGCACCCATGGATTCTTGCTTTCCTTCCATAGTTGTTCATGTAGTTTGGGAAGAAAGCTTGATTGGAGGGCTTGAAGTAAGGGATTTGAATTCCAAACTCCAACTCCCATTTGACCTTCTCTTGGCCAGCCACCCATATGTAGAAACAAGCTTGATAGGGGGGACGGAAAGAGGGCGTGTGTCAAGTGATGTGTCCCCCCCTTTGGGCGTCCAAAGCTGAATTGTGTTCCGCCCACATGGTAAGTTGTCATGGCACCACATAGGATGAAGAGGTGGGCCCTGAGCTGAGTTGGCTTCCTTCCTGACTTGGCTCTAAAGAGATTAGATTTTAAGACCAATCTTGCATGGACCCATACTTCAAACCAACTCTAACTGGACTCAATAAAGGACACAGTTGACTCAGTACAGGACTGGACTCGGTACAGGACATAATTTGATCCAATTGGTCAAAGTACAGGACTAGACACAGACACATGAGACTCAATTCAAAGCTAAAGAGAATTATAAGATTTAGGCTTGAAGCCTTATTTCAAGACTTGAAAAAATGGAACCCTAATTGGACATCCACAGAGCGTTGAGGAGCCTCTGTCAGATTCTAGTGCCCACACCAGTTCTCCCAGGGTGGGAGGAACTCAACCCTGTCGAGTAAGGGTTGAGATGGCTTAGGTACTTTTCTAGAAGGTCATGATCGAGGTGCTGCAAGTATTCCCGAGTAATCCTCGAGTCATCGGACTCAAGTCGGCCTTGCTATCGGACTAAGAAACTTTGATAACCTTTGCCTCGGGTAGTGATAGCTTAGTCATCCAGGACACGCTCGATCCGCTCTCCTCTCTCAGGTATAATTGGAGGTGGACACTCAGGTTCGGGTTCACTCTCAAAAGAAAGGTCAGGTCCAAATGGCTCGCTAGGTATGTTTGCTGGTTCCCTGTACTCGACTAAGTCTGAGATATTGAAAGTCGAGCTAATGCCATAATTCGGGGTAGCTTAAGAACGTAGGTACTAGGGCCAACTCTCTTTATCACTCTAAAGGGGCCAGCTCCATGACCATGAAGTTTCTTAATGATTTTGGGTGGAAATCGTTTAGGCCTAAGCCTAATCATTACAGAATCCCCAATTTCAAACTCTTTGGCTCGTTTCTGGGAATCAGCCATTTTTTTATATGTATTATTACTTAGATTAATTTTGTTGCTAATTTCCTTATGTATGTCCCTAATATGCTGTGTAAAGGATTCGACGGACTTAGAGACACGAGCATGGATAGGTAGGGGAATCAAATCAAGAGGTCGAATAGGCTTGTAACCACTCATAATCTCGAAAGGACTTTTCCCGGTGGTCCTATTCACAGAATTGTTGCAGGCAAACTCAGCTCGATGTAAAAGAAGATCCCAGTTTCTGGTATGTTTACCTATCAAACATCTCAAGAGGTTCTCTAGGCTGTGGTTGACTACCTCAGTTTGGCCATCGGTTTGCGGGTGGTAGGCAGTTGAAAACTTAAGCTTGCTGCATAGTAAGTGCCAAAGGGTTTTCCAGAAGTAGCTAGTGAATCGGACATCCCTATCGGACACTATGGTTTTTTGAAGACCATATAACTTAATCACATGATCAAGAAAGAGCATGGCAACTTTGGAAGCATCTAGGGACTGGGAGCAGGGTATGAAATGGGCCATTTTAGAGAACCTATCTACCACTACACAGACTGAATCGTGCTTCCTTGCAATCTTGGGCAATCCTACTACAAAGTCCATGCTAAGGTATTCCCAAGGGTGACTAGGCACAGGCTTAGGGATGTACAGGCCAGTATTCTGTTTCTGCTATTTGCCGACAGCACAAGTTCGGCACCGGGAAACAATATTAGCTATATCCTTCTTCAGGCTAGGCCAAAAGAACTGGTCTTCTATTGCTAAGATGGTCTTTTCTTTACCAAAGTGACTAGCTAGGCCTTCTGCATGGGTCTCCCAAACTAGGAATTCTCAAAGAGAGGTCTTGGGAATGCACAACCTATTTGCTTTAAAAAGGTAACCATCCTAGAGGGTGTACTCACTATGGGCACTAGATGGTTCTTGCTTCTTGGATTGGAAGATCTCACCAAAGTCAGGACAGGTCTCGTATTGCTCTTTCAATCGATCAAATCCTATAACCTCAATCTTAATAGTATTCAGCAACAGGGCACGACGGCTAAGGGCATCAGCTACCATATTCTCAATACCAGCACGGTATTTAAGCACAAAGGTATAGGCCTGGATATATTCTACCCACTTAGCATGCCTTGGATTTAATCTTTTCTGGTAGTTTAGGTACCGAAGGGCTTCATGGTCAGAGAAAAGGACGAATTCTTTGGGTAACAGGTAATGCCTCCAATACCTAAGAGCCTGAATGACTGCATAGAACTCTTTATCATAAGTCAAGTACTTAACTTTGGCCTCATTGAGTTTCTTTCTAAAGAATGCCACGGGATGATTTTCCTGACTAAGTACTCCTCCAATGACAACTCCCGAAGCATCACAAGCAACCTCAAAAACCTTAGAAAAATCAGGTAATCTTAGAACAGGTGCTTGTATCATTTTATCTTTGATTTTCTA
Organism: Areca catechu; assembly: GCA_021397845.1. NCBI lineage: Eukaryota > Viridiplantae > Streptophyta > Magnoliopsida > Arecales > Arecaceae > Areca > Areca catechu. The sequence continues at coordinate 125,798,192 of CM038040.1, read as the reverse complement.
GAAGGCTTTATCTGCAGCTTTGGTCCATTGGAAGCCTTCCTTCCTGATGCAGTCGGTGATGGGTGCTACGATAGAACTAAATCCCCTAATAAATCTCCTATAAAAAGTGGCAAGGCCATGAAAACTATGCACATCATAGACACTAGTTGGGACTGGCCACTCAACTATGGCTCTAACTTTCTCGGGATCAGCGAAGACTCCTTCTGGGGTGACTACAAAACCTAGGAAGATAACCCTTGTTGTCATGAACTCACATTTCTTTGGGTTGGCATAAAGGCTATTCTCTATAAGGGTCTGGCAGACTAACCGAAGATGGTTAAGATGGTCCTCTTTAGTCCTGCTGTATATCAAAATGTCATCGAAATAAACCACCAAGAATTTTCCAATAAATTCTTTCAGGACTTGGTTCATGACCCTCATGAAGGTGCTAGGAGCATTAGAAAGTCCAAAAGGAATCACTACCCACTCAAAAAGGCCATCTGTAGTCTTAAAAGCCATCTTCCATTCATCCAAGGGTATAATCTTAATTTGGTGGTATCCACTCTTAAGGTCTATCTTGGAAAAGATAGTGGCTCCAGCCATCATATCAAGCATATCATCCAAACGAGGGATGGGAAACATATATTTGATCATGATTTTGTTTATGGCTCTGCTATCTACACACATTCTCCAGGTTCCATCTTTCTTAGGGGTTAGCAAAGCAGGGACGGCACAAGGACTTAAACTTTCCCTAAGAAAATCCTTCCTAAGCAACTCTCCCACTTGTTTCTGCAATTCCTGGTGTTCGATGGGGTTCATTCTATAATGGGGAAGGTTGGGTAAGGTAGCTCCTGGGACCAAGTCTATAGCATGTTAGATGTCCCTAAGAGGTGGTAGATGATTAGGTAATTCTTCGGGGAAAACATCCTTAAACTCTTCCAGAGCCTTAACTACCTCTTGGGGGTGCTTTATTTGGGTCTGTTCATGACTATCTTTGGTGGCCAAAATCCAAACAGGGGCTCCCTCAGCAATCTCTTTCTCCAATTCCTTGGACTTGGTTAGGTTGACTCCAGGCTTCTTTTCCTTAAGACTACTTGATCCTCTCTTAGCCTGGTCCTTAGGCTGAATTGGATTAATAGTAAATTTCTTTCCATGGTGGTTGAAGGTACAGCTATTGGTTCGACCATAAAGAGTAGCATCGTGATCATAAAGCCAGGGTCATCCTAAGATAATACTACTGACGCCCATGGGAAGGATATCATACCAAATCTTCTCTTCATAAGACTGCAACTTGATCAAGACTTGGCACCTAGACTTTATGGGTATGAAAGTTGAATCGATCCAAGAGACATTGTAAGGGTTGGGGTGAGGGACTGGGGTCAATCCTAAGGCTTTGACAGTACTTGAAGAGATAGTATTGACACAGCTCCCACTATCAACTATGATTTTGCATACCTTATCCCCTAGTTTGACAAAGGTTTGTAGGATGTTTGTCCTATGCCAATCTTCATGTACTACATTTTGAGTAAGGAAGCACCTAACTACTCCTAGAAGGTCTTCATATTCAAATTGTTCTTCCTCTCTCTCATAATCTTCCAGCAACTGATCTTCTGGCTCATAGACTTCTCCTTCTGGATCAACAATGGGTTCTATCTCATTCTCAGTTGGCTCTTCTATGACTAAGGCTGTGAAGGTGCACTGGCTAGCACAATGTCCAGGTTTATGACACCTAAAGCATGTGTTTCGGGGAGTGGGACTCTTCTAGACCCCAATAGCTTTACCCTTTTTTTCTCTGCTAAAATGGTGTCAGTTCGGGTCTGGTCGGCTCGGGCTGGGTCGGTTGGGGTTGGGTCGACTCGGGTCAGGTCGGTAAGAATTGGGATAACTTGGGTAAGCCTAACTATACCCTTGGTTATGTCTTGGGAGTCGACTAGGGTTTCTAAAGGGTTTAGGCCTATGATAAGTGGGAGCCCTCTGGAAATGCTCACAGTTCCTCGCAACTTGGTAAGCATACTCTAAATCAGTGACCTCTCTAAAGTAAAGCTCTCTCTAGATGTCTGGGTGTAGGCCAGCCCTAAACCTAGACAGGGTCACAGAAGCAGATTCATTGACAAGACATCGCATGACAAACTTATCAAACTTCGCGATGTAGTTAGCCACACTCTTGTTCCCTTGACTCAGATTTTGCCATTGGTCCAATAAACTCTGGGTGTAAGAAAGTGGTCGGTACTTCTCTCTATGTTTGGCTTTCATGTCCCTCCAAGTTGCTATGGGTTCTTCATCTCTCTGCGCTACCGGCCTTTCAACACTATTCCAAAATAACCTAGTATGGCGAACCAACCTAGTCTTGGCAAACTTAAACTTCATCCTCTCCATCATTGTGTACCACTCAAAATACTGCTCCATATCTTCCTCCCAATCTATGTACACCTTACGATCTAGACTACCATCGAAGGTAGGGGCTTATAGCTTGATGTTTCTAATGGCTCTTTCTTCCTGGTCTACGATCTCTGGATTGGGTCTCCTAGGTTCAAACTCTTGGGCTGGGTTAACACGAGGAATTCTCCTGGGTTCAGCCTCTATGGATGGTTCATAGTGAGGATAATTCCTAGGGGGAAAAGGTGACTCAGACTCAGGTTCAGCAGATGGTCTAGGACTATTCTTTTCTAAGGATCCAACTCTTTCATCAAGCTTATCAAGCTTACTATTTATCCTAGCCAATTGTTCAATGATGACCTTTGGTGGCCAAAATCCAAACAGGGGCTCCCTCAGCAATCTCTTTCTCCAATTCCTTGGACTTGGTTAGGTTGACTCCAGGCTTCTTTTCCTTAAGACTACTTGATCCTCTCTTAGCCTGGTCCTTAGGCTGAATTGGATTAATAGTAAATTTCTTTCCATGGTGGTTGAAGGTACAGCTATTGGTTCGACCATAAAGAGTAGCATCGTGATCATAAAGCCAGGGTCATCCTAAGATAATACTACTGACGCCCATGGGAAGGATATCATACCAAATCTTCTCTTCATAAGACTGCAACTTGATCAAGACTTGGCACCTAGACTTTATGGGTATGAAAGTTGAATCGATCCAAGAGACATTGTAAGGGTTGGGGTGAGGGACTGGGGTCAATCCTAAGGCTTTGACAGTACTTGAAGAGATAGTATTGACACAGCTCCCACTATCAACTATGATTTTGCATACCTTATCCCCTAGTTTGACAAAGGTTTGTAGGATGTTTGTCCTATGCCAATCTTCATGTACTACATTTTGAGTAAGGAAGCACCTAACTACTCCTAGAAGGTCTTCATATTCAAATTGTTCTTCCTCTCTCTCATAATCTTCCAGCAACTGATCTTCTGGCTCATAGACTTCTCCTTCTGGATCAACAATGGGTTCTATCTCATTCTCAGTTGGCTCTTCTATGACTAAGGCTGTGAAGGTGCACTGGCTAGCACAATGTCCAGGTTTATGACACCTAAAGCATGTGTTTTGGGGAGTGGGACTCTTCTAGACCCCAATAGCTTTACCCTTTTTTTCTCTGCTAAAATGGTGTCAGTTCAGGTCTGGTCGGCTCGGGCTGGGTCAGTTGGGGTTGGGTCGACTCGGGTCAGGTCGGTAAGAATTGGGATAACTTGGGTAAGCCTAACTATACCCTTGGTTAGGTCTTGGGAGTCGACTAGGGTTTCTAAAGGGTTTAGGCCTATGATAAGTGGGAGCCCTCTGGAAACGCTCACAGTTCCTCGCAACTTGGTAAGCATACTCTAAATCAGTGACCTCTCTAAAGTAAAGCTCTCTCTAGATGTCTGGGTGTAGGCCAGCCCTAAACCTAGACAGGGTCACAGAAGCAGATTCATTGACAAGACATCGCATGACATACTCATCAAACTTCGCGATGTAGTTAGCCACACTCTTGTTCCCTTGACTCAGATTTTGCCATTGGTTTAATAAACTCTGGGTGTAAGAAAGTGGTCGGTACTTCTCTCAATGTTTGGCTTTCATGTCCCTCCAAGTTGCTATGGGTTCTTCATCTCTCTGCGCTACCGGCCTTTCAACACTATTCCAAAATAACCTAGTATGGCGAACCAACCTAGTCTTGGCAAACTTAAACTTCATCCTCTCCATCATTGTGTACCACTCAAAATACTGCTCCATATCCTCCTCCCAATCTATGTACACCTTACGATCTAGACTACCATCGAAGGTAGGGGCTTATAGCTTGATGTTTCTAATGGCTCTTTCTTCCTGGTCTACGATCTCTGGATTGGGTCTCCTAGGTTCAAACTCTTGGGCTGGGTTAACACGAGGAATTCTCCTGGGTTCAGCCTCTATGGATGGTTCATAGTGAGGATAATTCCTAGGGGGAAAAGGTGACTCAGACTCAGGTTCAGCAGATGGTCTAGGACTATTCTTTTCTAAGGATCCAACTCTTTCATCAAGCTTATCAAGCTTACTATTTATCCTAGCCAATTGTTCAATGATGACCTTTAATTGATCTTCTCATTCATTCTCCATGGGTTCACATGATTGGGAATGGTGGGGATGATAAGGGACTCCTGATCTAGTCGACATAAGTCAAGCACGCAAAATCATCTATGATCTACTGGACCTAGAATCTCAACCGGTTGCCTAAGTCAGGGTGGCAAACCAGTCTGTAGTAACTCTGTTCTTGGCGAGGTAGGTGTAGGGGAGTGGAGGTCCCAAAATGCCAACCTTGGACACCAATCTAGGATTGGCTAGGTAGGCGGACCAACTCACAAGCCCTGAATCACCAATCCTAGACACCAAGACCAACAGGACACACAAAATGGGCTGACACCAAAAATAGACACTTAGTCTTGACTTGACCAGTTGGTGTCCCTAAGCTCTCTAAAGCAACTTAAGTGTCTATTTGGTTTTAATTAGAGCTTGGGTTTGATATGCCGGGTGGTAATTTTTGGGCTAGGGACAGGTAATGAAATCCTGACCCTATGTCAAATTGCCGTCCTTAAAGTGATTTATGCAAATGATGGAAAACAAATAATCTAATGATATAGGTCTATATTATATTTTTGGGATTTTGATGTATTATAACAAAGATAAGATGATGGAAATAAAATGATATGACCCTAAATGCAAGATTAAACTATATGACAAATGAAAACGTAAGAAAATGCAATTGCTGAAATTCTCAGAATAGAACTTGCTCTTAGGTAATATTCTGGTTTGTAGAAATTCTACAAACTGCAATAAAATTTAAGAAAATTATCAACAATACTTTGAATTATATGTGATCTAACAAATTAAAAATCACAAGATTTGGAGGTCCCTACAAATAGTAACACCTAAAACAACAGACCATGTATGTGAAAGAAAATGGTGTAGGTGGTTTGACATGATCCTACACTAGGCATGCAAATAGCTATGGGAGCAGAATGGATTTTAAAACATTTTTAAAAATCTGCACAGCGGAAATCTGCTCCACCCAGAAACTAATCTATTCTAGTTGCATGAAGGCATGTATTATGATATAAAATATTTGTAAAAATTAAACAAATAAATCTATTTATGCATGATTAAAAAAATAATAATTTTTCGTACCTTTATTCCACCTGGAATAACTCTGGAATAAACCTGGAATAGCTGGAATAAAACTTTTCCAGCCTTCTTCTTCCTTGGAACCGTGGGATGTCCTGTTTTTAGGTTTGAAAAAGTCATCCAAACACCACCGTCCGGACCTCTGTTTGTTCCCAAACTTCAGCAGTGGCAAGGTGGACGAATCTACTTCGATTTGCCACCGATATCTGCAAACGAAATAATCTAAAATAGGTGTATAAAATCCCCAAAAGTCTGCTGCCAGAAAACTACAACAGAATAGGACAGCAGGTTGATCTTCGCGTTTGGAGCTGTAGTGGTGAACCCGGCTCGCGTAGCTTGCTCCTAGGAGTAGAAGAGTACTCCCTCTAGAGGGGAGACACGCCGGGGGCCCTCTGATCCACCTTCACGCGTGGTGCTGCTGCTGGAAGGAGACACACGGTCACTGGTTAATGGCAGCAGCACCTTTGCTGCAGTCCGAGTTTGAGCACAAGAAATAATAGGAAAAGGGCTTTGTTTCTCTCCCTCACACTCTACAAAAAACCAGCCCAAGAGTATGCAATGGATGAAAGGAATGATCTCTCAAACACTCAATGGAGACTGCTGTTTTCCAGCTCTTCACACAGTCTCACAACCACGAAACAGAGCTGCTATTGCACGGTGTATATGTAGGCAGCAATGGAGAGGGAGACGGAGAGACTGGGAGTCCAAGAGGCAACGGTTGCTAATCACCCATTTAACCAGCAATAACAAGAGGTTAAAGCATCCGGTGGAGGGAGAAGAAAGGATGCCCACCCAGCGTCGATAGGCCTCTTCGGTTGTTTGGCCTTCAAGCAGCAACGAAATGTGGAAACCGGTCCAAAGAAAATATCGGTTCAAATAAAATCGGTCCAATCCCATTGGTTTAAATAACCGGTCCAATTAAAAAGGGGTTCAATTCAATTGAATTGGTTCAAGCCCAATTAAATTGGTTCTTGGGATTAAAATTGGTTCACAACCAATTGAAGGCCAAAACGAACTCCGAATCAGTTCAAAACTGATTCAAAAAAAAAAAACTTGGTGCAGTCCTGGTCAACCCGGAACAATTTCCATTTAACACAGACAAGGGTAAGACGGGGAAAAGAGTGCTCAAAAAAAAACTGTGACCATAAAACTGAGATGATTCCCAATCGTAATCGGTATCCGGATCAGAGAGTAATCCTCTGTGGCGTGTGATCTTATAGGTTCGAACCTAAACGATAGTACTAGAACAATTCTAGTACCAGCACAGGAAACCATCTAGCAATGGGTCCCGGCGTCCGGATTGGTCGAAGATGCGGGAGCAAACTATCGAACCTCTGGCATATGGTTACCGTATAATTCATCCCTTTGACCTCTAATGCTCGGGACGACTGAGATTGGGCTGCCAACCCAGACTGAGTCAGTCGACTACGTGTCTCAACCTCGCAAGCCCAGTGACACTTCACTAGGGCTACCTCAGCCGAGGATTTGCTAAATTGAGATACTATGAGACATTTAATCCAAACTGTTTAGACAGGTCAATTTCATCTTGGTCCATCACTGCTCCACAAGTACTTGCCTGTACCTAGAAACCTTCCATCACCGGATTAAAAATCTGGGTAGTCCGGCACCAAAGCACAGGGAGTTGCTTGCAAGCTACCATGATGACCTCAGGTCGGAGGGACATATATACCCATATCCAATCATGAGTATCCCTTTGGCAGAAAGGGGCTGCACGGAGTCACGTTCAATGAGATATCACATATCCCACTTGTAGATCACATCAGTGTCACCACACTCATTTGGTCAAGAGGACAACCAAACGATGTGAACTACAACAACCTATACTTGATATATTGTCGTCCAGTACAATATATCCTTTGGTTGTGAACAAGGTTTAAGGACCACTCGATACATCCTCTCTGTATCGAAGTCAGTGTAGTCCTAAGGACTTCATCACTTGGAAAGAGTTCATTTCAGGGAAATACAATATGTGATGAGCTGCCAAAAATAATATTTTATTAATTCAAAGAAAGAGTACAATACATAGCTCAACCATCTACAACCCAGGCGATTGGCTTTAGGACACAATTCCCAACAGTATGGAAAGGAAAAATTGCAGAAATTAAAAGTAGATGAGATCTAAAGATGCAAAATTCTTTTTGATAAGGATTTTGAAATCCTTTTCTTCTTGTGTTCCTCTTCAAAGGCCTATCACAGTGGCACCCCTACACACCTTAGGAGATCCCCGTGGAATGGGAGGAGAGGGTCTTGAAACCCTACTTTTCTCCTAAGACCGGATAGCCTGGTGAAGCACCAAATCCAAGTACTTAAGAAGTGCTAAGTCCTAACCATGCTCTGATACCAGAAATGATGGGGGACTAACTAGATGCAAATATGAAGAATGATGCAAGTGATTTGTTGGTTTTGTGGTTTTTAAGTTTTAAAGATTTTTTTTTGTTTTGGATTCCCGAAGACAAGACAATAGCAGAATTAGGGATTCAATAACAATAAGAACTACTAGCATATCAATTAGTCCCTAAGCAATGATAAAAAGAGGACCCCAGGATTGAGAGACCCCATAGGACTTAGCTCTCAGAACAATACCTACTTAGGAGTCTAGGGTTGTGAAAGGGATATGCCCTACAAGCCAATCTATGTTATATCTCCCAAACTATTATAATTGACAATATTCTAAATAAAGGCATTATTTTTCATCATACGCTGTGTTTATATTATATGATGAACCCCATAGATTAGGGCTATGGTTTTAAGGTTATGATGAGATCATACCAGTGAGATCTAAAATCTTAAAACCTTAATCTAAAGTATTCCTAGTCAAAGGAACCTTGAGTAGGGGATCAGGGTTTTCCGGTAAGACTAGCACATCCCATGTATGCTTGAAAGGGTGACTGCTCTCACAGTCACTTGTGTATGACACTAATACTGGGATGTGGGTGCTCATTGGAGAATGAGTTCACTGATATGATCCAACTTGAGAACATCTAATGGAGTCTTAGCTATATATCAATAGAAGGTTCTTATAGTGGGAGTGGTACAAGTAATCCTTTGACCTGAGACTGCCATAAGTACCTTATGTACATGAACCCATGCTTTGGTTCAATCCTAATCATGACACTGAGTCATGCACAGGATTGATACTGGGAATGGTGAATTGGATATGAAGGTAATGAGTAGGTCAACAAGGAATCGATCACTCTTAGTAAGAGAAGATTGCATCCAGCTAGTTAACAATTGGATGATGATTCAGGGAATCTTTGATCAAAGTAAAGATATTAGAGATGGTTTCTAATATCAAGATAATTGAATCATCGATATAAGATTGAGCTAAAAAAATAAATATAATATTGGATTTGACATATATCCATATCCATAGTTATATTTTGGGTGCAGGCTGATCGAAAAATTTAATTGTACGGTAACTCTCTACTGAAGGGTAATTTTGGTATTTCACCAGAATTTTCATATCTTCCGGGTAGACATGACATGTTTCTAGACGCCAATCTTGTCTTGTGGGTTGATCAAATTCAAAGATCACTTATTAGGAAGAGTCCTAATTGATCGAATCGGGTAAGCCCGGTTTGACCTAAATCGATTAGAAAGAGTTCTAATCAAATTAGGTAAACTTGTATTCGAACCCACTGCTGGCTAGATGTGGAACCCAATGGGTCACACACTTAAGAGGATTGATCAAGAGTTTAATTTGGAATTAAATCATCTTTGCAGGATAACACTCTAGCAGGTGTTGCAAACCCTAGCTTCTATTCGAATCGGATTCGAATTAGGGTTCTGGATTGGTTCAAATTGGGTTCTAATTGGATCTAATTAGACTCTAATTTGAAAATAGTGATTATGGCTAACCCTATTGGCTAGCCATGCACCTAGGCTAGCACCCACCCACCCCTTAGCATTTTTCATGCCAAAATGCCAAGAGTCCATGCGCTAATGGACTCTTGGCGCGCCATTTGGAAGAGTCCATGGCGCATGGACTCTTGGCACGCCCCACTTAATTCTCCGATGATTTTATTTGGGGCGGCCTCCTTTCTTAAGAATTAGCACCTCACCTGTGTGCCCTTGGATGGGAATCCAACGGCTGGAAAGTTTTTAAGAAAGAAGAAAAATGCTGACTCTTCCCAGGCGCGCGAAATAACATCTCTTCGGAGATGAAAAGTCGCGACTCCTTTCTTTTTAAAACACCGCGACTTTTTCTTTAAGAAAGGTGGTGGGATTTAATCTGAAGGGCCGTGAGAAAGTGGGAAGGGGCATGAGAAAATCAGAAGGGCGTGAGATGGGTGTTTACGGAGAGGTGTGTGGGCGCCTATTTGAGATCTATTTAAAGGGTCGGGAAAATTAGAACAGGGTAATGTTTTTCTTTCTTCCTCTCCTAAAGACTCTTTTATTCTTTTCTTTCTCTTGCACTGTTTTCTTTACAGAGTACACCTCTGTCGAAACTCTGCTAATGAACAAGAATAAGAGTAAAAGTCTCCGACGGTAAAGGAAAGAAATAAGTTCTGATTTATTCCTTCTTTCCTACATTAAGACATCATTATCTTAATTTCTCCTCCAACTTAAGACAAGTCTATGTCCTCTTAGGACCAGGTCTTTTCTTCAAGACAAGGGTGTCTAAAGTGCCAAGGTCTTAGTGGAAGGAGGAGAAGAGATCAAGGAAAGGGAGGCAACCGCTTGTGTGGAAGAATTCAAGCCATAGTCCAAGCAATTGAGTTCTAGGAAGAAGAACTCAATAGAAGGAACCATTGAAAAGAAGATAGAGTTTTCTTGATCATTGCTCTGTGTGGATCACCATCGGAGGGCGGACACTTGGACTCCTCGTGAAATCAATTAGCCTCTTCAACATCAAATTTTGTTGGAATTAGCGATTACAAGTTGGTACCCTAATCCTAATTTACATAGATATGTTTGTCATATGATCTAGTCTTATTTAAGGAGTTCCTGTTTTAGGGTTTTTGGTGTGAATTTAGTTTCATTTTTGAAATTACACTTCCGCTGTGTTGCACCGGAACCCAACAGGTTGCAAACCTCAAAGATCTGAAGCGCCCGATGCCGAGATCACACACTCTGGTGGATGCGGCCTGGATGATCGAGCCTTCAATCCCACGGAGGCGTCAGCCTACGATTCGAAGGTCACAAAGGCAAAGGAGATCAATTTCATGTTCGTGGCACCTGGAGGACCTGTGAGCATTCAAAGAAGAAGAGTTAGGTTTTGATCAAAAGATAGCAATAGAAGAACGAAAGAGAGTTGATGTGGTGATGGGTGGAGTCTTCTTGCTAGGCGGCCGGGTGGATGATCCCAATGGACTCCGATTTGAAGTTGGAGGATGGAGTTGCATAAGTGACGGTAACTTGTGGCCTCACACCTCTCAACGCCCGAATGCGAAGGCGCTCCCTCACGGAGATCGACGTTCCTAGTGAACGAAGGCAACTAAAGAGAAATTGGATCTCAAGAAACTTGGATTTTCATTCATCAAAAATTAGCTTTACAAAGGAGGGGTAATGTCCATTAAATAGGCACCTTAGGACCCCATTTGAAATTCAAATAAAAGATGCAAGTCTTCTTGAAGGGGCGCCCAAAAATTTCAGAATTTTCCTCTCCTTGGCCGACCATGAAGTTGGACTTGATTGTGCATGGCTCGATGTGAGGCTTGGGAAAGATATCTTGGTGCCCTTGAACTTGGAATGTTGATCCTTTATTTTGGAAGAAGACAAGAAGTGAGGCTTGTAGCAAGGTAAGTGTTCTCCTTCTTTCCTTGGTTGTTGATGGGGAACCGATGGGTAGGATTGTTGGCGAGCCTAGAAGTCACCTAAATTAGGGTACTATTTTTTTTTGGTATTTTTTTTTTAGGGGATGGCGAAGAAATAGTGGGGATGGAAGACAAGGATTTGAATCTCGTGGACTTTGGAACTCATCCTAACGAAGAGAGCTCTCACCTCTAAGGCATTACACCCTCCTCGATACTTGGAGGTGCTAGGTTGAATCTCAAATGTCAAGAGGGTTTAAAGAAAATGGGTTGGGAAGGGGGATAACTAGGGCCTCATGCCCATGCCCGAAGGCGAAGGCAAGAAGAATCACTCTTTTAAAAACTCAATTTTTTTTTCCAAAAACTTGACTAAACTATTTTTCTACAAAGAATTAAGGGTGATATTTATAGACCTGTCCAACCTTCATTTGAATTTGAATACAAGATAAAAAGATAGGAATGATTCAAATTCAAATATAAGATAGGATAAGATAAGCCTATCCATATCTAAATCCTAACCAACCAAATCCTAATTCAAATTTCAAATAAAAGATAAATCCTAAATTTATTCTGGATATGTTCCAAGATTCGTGCAGCTCCAAGATTCGTGTTTGCTCTGGGATTCATGCTGGTGAGGTCTCCATTAGTTATGCATCCATCTTTGGAATAAGACAAGATGTGGGGAGTGGGAGGTGGTGGCGCCCATGGATTCTTGCCTTCCTTCCATAGTTGTTCATATAGTTTGGGAAGAAAGCTTGATTGCAGGGCTTGAAGTAAGGGATTTGAATTCCAAACTCCAACTCCCATTTGTCCTTCTCTTCGCCAGCCACCCATATGTAGAAACAAGCTTGATAGGGGGGAGGGAAAGAGGGAGTGTGTCAAGTGATGTGTTTCCCCCTTTAGGAGTCCAAAGCTGAATTGTGTGCTGCCCACATGGCAAGTTGTCATGGCACCACATAGGATGAAGAGGTGGGCCCTGAGCTGAGTTGGCTTCCTTCCTGACTTGGCTCCAAAGAGACTAGATTTTAAGACCAATCTTGCTTGGACCCATATTTCAAACCGACTCTGACTGGACTCAGTACAAGACACAGTTGACTCAATATAGGATTGGACTCAGTACAAGACACAATTTGACCCAATTAGTCAAAGTACAGGACTAGACACAGACACATGAGACTCAATTCAAAGCTAAAGAGAATTACAAGGTTTAGGCTTGAAGCCTTATTTCAAGACCTGAAAAAATGGAACCCTAATTGGATATCCACAAAGGGTTGAGGAGCCTCTGTCAGATTCTGGTGCCCACACCACTTGCCTTTTTATCAAATGGGGTTCTAATTGATCAAATGGGACTTTAGTTATTTGGTTGGTTTAATTAATTTTGAGTCTTATAATTATTAGTTAATTTAGTTATCGAGTCCTGTAATACAAGGGGGACCTAATTGAAGACCCATGTGATCCCATGTGCTAGCTCAAGACAAGCCATGTGACTCCATGTGCTAGCCCAAGTCACTTATCATATGTAACCAAGTCTTGGCACCACCTTTCTCAAGAATTTGGACAACATCACATGTTATGTCTAGACACCACTTGAAACTTCATCGGGACAACACCACTTGCCATCTCATCAGGACAACACAACACTTGGCATGTCATCCTTTTAGTCGGCTAAATGAAAGCAAGAATTGACACCACTTAATTTTAAGATGTGTAAATGAGAAGGGCTCTCCAAATTGGTGCCCCCACTAATGCGGGACGACTATAAGATTGCTAATCATGCAGGGAAAACAGTAATCTAATTTTTTTTGTAAGTATTATGATTTAGGTTTGTAGGCTAAATTCCCAAATAAAAGTAAGAACTAGCATAAGGAGTAGCAATACATAGAATCATCATATCGCAGGCAAACTCATGCAAAATAATAGATTCCAAGACCCGAGAATTAAGAAACTCCCGGATTAGAATAGATTATCTTCATTAAATCAAAAATTAAAAGAAGGGAAGCATGTTACCAATCATTGATTTGAAGAATCTGCAATCGAAGGGGTCACACATCACTCTAATTTGAGTCTGGATGATGAAGTTCGGTTCCCCTGATTAGATGGCTGATTTGGGCAGTCTTGGAGGCAAGGAAAGCCTCCTCTAGGGAGGTGAAACACCTCAGGGATCCTGCAAAATATCAAGGGTCAATCAAAATAGCAAGTAATAAAAAGAAAGAAAAATAGGTTTAGAAAGAATCAGGTTAGAGTTTAGAAGCTTGGTGGCAAGGAAGCAGATTAAGCTGTTGATCTGGGGCATCTTCAAGGCTGCTCCTCAAGGATGTGTTGATGCTTTGAAGCTTGGTTTGCTACTGTGGGTGTGGAGGATTGCAAGGGATGGTCGGCCAACATAAGAAAAAGGAACCAAACAAAATAAAGTAACACAAGCTCGCAAGCTCAAATAAATATCACCAGGGCTTTTTTGATATCATGAATAAAAATTGATTACAAGAGGGGGAGGGGTGGAGTATTTATAGAGTTTCCATGCCCTCTCCTAACTAGGGTTACACATAGGTTAACAAGTCCTCTCCTAGCTAGGTTAGAAAAATAAATCTTAAAACAATTAGGAGCATAAATCCCAACTAGGTTAGGATTTGACCTAGTCTTCTCCTTTTCGCTTCATGCTTTGACTATTCCACTCAAGAACACCTCTTGGACTTGGTCAATACTTCAAGGATGCCTATGGAGGCATGTTGGGCTTCTAGGAGCAGCAAGGGTTCGGCCCAAAGGGGCTTGGGTGCATGGGTTTGGGCCTTTGGAAGTTGGGGTGGCCTGGTAGCCTGGTAGCAAGAATATTCCATGGAATATTGCTTCTTTAGGGATTGGGCTTGGCACCTGGGCTTGATTTCCTTGGGCTGGGATATAGGTGGATCTCTGGAATCATGAATTCCATGGTTTAGGAATATGCTCTGGCATCTAGGAAGGAATCTAGGCATCTAGAGGACATCTACAAAGAATCAGGATTTCTAGAAGCATCTCGGATCCTAGGTTGTCACACAAAATCCAATGGGCTAATGTAATGGCCTCTGACTCTTGGATGTGGCCTGGTGGAACTCCAAATAAGGTAACCTCCTCTTTCATACAAAAATTGGGCTCATACTAGACTCATAGCTGATGTATAGGACTCAAAACTGGACTAAGGTTGAGGGTTGAGACAAATCAACTAACCTCAACTTATTACAGTACTCAATTACAAAATTTTTAAAACTTTGACACATGACTAAGTAAACCATATGGGATCTAGTGATCTGTGTCTGATCCTGGTGTCCCCACCAATTCTTTTAGGGTGGGAGAAACTCGATCCCATCGAGTATGGGTCAATTTGGCTCAAGGAGGGTCTAGATTGAGGCGTTGCATATCCACACAAGCATTCCATAAGTCCTCATATTCTGGCTGACCTTGCCACCGAACCAAGTACCGCTGACAGTCTCTATCCTGGGTACCGATAGCTTGATCATCCAGAGCTCTCTCAATCTTTACCTCACCAAATGGCCAAATTATATGTGGTCACTCCGGGGTGGATTCTCTCTCAAAAAATGGGTGTGGCTCAAGGGGCTCGCTGGGTATCACTACTAGATCCCTAGACTTTAGAAAGTCTGAGATGCTGAAAGTGGAGCTAATACCTAAATCAGGTGATATCTCAGGCATATAGGCATTGGGTCCACTACTATTCATTATTTTGGATGGGCCAACTTTGCGAGCAGAAAATTCTTTGATAGTCACATATTCCTCTGTATAAAAATCTTTATCTTTCTTTTGGGAATTAGCCAAGTTATTATTTGGTTCATTTATTATGTTCAACTCTTGACTAATTTCATGATGCATATGCTGTGCAAAGGCTAGTGCATGTGTGGACAGGTAGATTGGGTTTGTAAATTTATTGGACTCTAGACTAACACCTAATAAACTCGACTAGACTTCCCTATCAAACAAAATTTATTGGACTCTAGGGATAAAACCTAATAGACTATAGACTCTTTAGGTTTGACCCTAGCATGGCATGCACATGAAAACTTACTATGTACTTCTAGTAAATGCCAAAGGGTATGCTAGAAGTAAGATGCAAACCTAACATGCATAAGGTATGTATGCAATATGCTTACTTCTACAAAATGCAAATGAATGGTTAAAGAAACATAAAAAAATTCATGAAAAGGTAGAAAATATGAGGTGGATTCGGTGTTAGTCTGATTGGAAAAGGGTTCGGCGTTAATCAGGTAGACTAAGAGACAAGGTGTTTCAGGGATGAATCCTATACTAATGAGATTTACATTACGGGTTTGAGGAATATCTAAAGGGTCTACATAATAGAAGAAAGGATTGATGATTTTAGGGAAGAGATCAATTGGAGTCAATGGAATGATTTCATCCTGAGGGTACTGATTCAAAGAGGTCAAGTCCTTAATAAACTCTTCTGCCTCATAAATCAAAGGACTGGGATTTCTAATTGGGCTTTCTTCTAGTGGCTCCTTAGGTAGGATTCAAACAATCGGATCTGAGTTCTCTTCCTTGACTTGCTCTTCCATTATTGCCTGGGTGTGATCAGGTTCAACTAATGTTGAGTGGTCTTCTATGTGGGTATGGTCAGGGTTAACTGATTCTATGGTAGCTTCTACCTGGGAACCTACTGGGTCAACTAATTTTAAGTCTTCTACAGGAAACTCCTCCTCTTCTTCCTCATACTCGTCCACTAAGCTTGGGTCAGCCTTATATACCTCCTCTTCAATATCTTTTTGGTGAACCAATGAGGTGGTAAGAGGGGGTAGACTAATGAAAAACTGACTAATGATTAGGATGACAAGGGTGGGTTGGCTAAGGTGCTCCTTACTAACACTGGGTTCATATCTAAGGGTACTAATCCTATTGGGCTCAGGCTGACTAAGGGTTATGGGTTCATAGGTTATGGGTTCAATCCTATGGGTCTTGTCTAGGGTTCCTAACCGATCTCCTACTTGGTCAAAGCTAGTGGTTAACTGGTTGATCCTAGTGGTTGCCTGGTCAAATAGTTGGTCTACTTGGTTGAATCTATGGTTCATTTGGTTCTGGGATTGGGTCAATTGGGTTAACTGATCTTGGGTTTGGTCATGTTTAGCATTAATTTGGGCATTGTATTGGTTTAGTTGGGCAAACTAATTTTGGGATTGGGTAGTTAACTGGGCAAGCTGGTTCATGATGGCTTCAAAATTGGGTTCCATGGCTGAGTCAATTTGGGATTTAGACTTATGGTATTGGGTTCCTAATCTAATGCAAATAATCAAACAAGCAAGCAAAGTGATGTGGTGCAGTTAAGCATGCAAAAAGAAAAAGGTTAATACAATCTAGGGTTTCCTGGACCTAGAGCTAAAGCTAGATGGGTTAGCTCAACTTACAATTAACCCAGCAGTTAATCCTTCCTCTGGCCTTATAGAGGGTGGGAGTATGGGAGGCTCCCCCTACTTTTGTAGGGACCCAATTAAAATCATAGCACTACTTAGGTCGTTCGACTTTGGACCCTCAGCCTTAGACACCAGATTTCAGAAATAGCTACAAGATTAAATGCACTAGTTGGCCCACACAGCTTAGACCCAACCTGTTGGTGTCACCTAGCCCTTTAAGGTGAATTATGTCTAACTAATTTTAATTAGGCTTGGATTAGAATGTTGGTGGTTGTTTTGGGCCAAGGACAGGTGGTGAAATCCTGCCCTGATGTTAGATAGAGAAATGCCCTTAAGATTAGTTTAAGAAGATGATGAACATTCAGTGGTCCTAATGCAATCTAAACAATGAGAAAATAAAATATTTTTTTAATTAATTTATGAGATGTCAAGTTAGGTTTAATTTAACTAGGGTTATCAAACAAAGTTTGGCTTGGGATTGGGGGGGTTTGGAAGTTAATTAGGTTTTGGTTGAACTAGTATGCAGAACAGCAAAATTCAAGAAATTAAGATCTCGGATGATGCAGGTTTTGACATAGATTTCGATGCAAAAAAAATCATAAAAATTCTAGGATAGAGAATGGGTGGTTCTAATGACCTCTACCTGATCTTATGCAAAACTAAAATCAAATGATGATGGAAATCCTAGGGTTTTCATACTAATGCAGAATTATTAGGATTTTAGTTAGGGTTTTTAATATGCTAGTTTTTAAAAAATCAAGGTTTCGATAAAATTAATTAAAAATTATGAAAATTATCAGGACAAGACATAGGACATGACACGCAAATTCCATAAAAAAATAAAATGTCTAAGATGCTGAAATCAGAGGAAACCTAGACACCTAATGCAGTGGATAGGATGAAAAAATTAGGGTTTATAAATCTAATGCAGATAAAAACTATCCTAAACCCACTCTAATACCAAACTGATGCGGGATGAGTCTAAGATTGCTAATCATGTAGGGGAAATAGTAAACTAATTTTTTTTTTTTGTGATTTTTATGATTTAGATTTGTAGGCTAAATTCCTAAAAAAAAGTAAGAACTAGCATAAGGAGTAGCATTGCATAGAATCATCGTATCGCAGGCAAACTCATACAAAATAATAAATTCCAAGACTCGAGAATTGAGAAACTCCCAGATTAGGATAGCTTATCTTCATAAAATCAGAAATTAGAAAAAGGAAAGGATGTTACCAAACAGTGATTTGAAGAATCTGCAATCGAAGGGATCACACAGCACTCTGATTGGAGTCTAGATGATGAAGTTTGGTTTCCCTGATTAGATGGCTGATTTGGACAGTCCCAGAGGCGAGGAAAGCCTCCTCTAGGGAGGTGAAAGACCTCAAGGATCCTGCAAAACATCAAGGGTCAATCAAAATAGCAAGTAAGAAAAAGAAAGGAAACTAGGTTTAGAAGGAATCAGGTTAGGGTTTTGAAGCTGGGTGGCAAGGAAGCAGATGAAGCTGTTGATCTAGGGCATCTTCAAGGCTGCTCCTCAAGGATGTGGCTAATGCTTGGAACCTTGGTTTGCTGCTGTGGGCATGGAGGATTGCAAGGAATGGTCGGCCAACACAAGTAAAAGGAACCAAACAAAACAAAGTAACATAAGCTCGCAAGCTCAAATAAATTTCATCAGGGTTATTTTGATATCATGAATAAAAATTGATTACAAGGGGGGAGGGGTGGGGTATTTATAGAGTTCCCATGCCCTCTCCTAACTAGGGTTACATATAGGTTAACAAGTCCTCTCCTAGCTAGGTTAGAAAAACAAATCTTAAAACAATTAGGAGCATAAATCCTAACTAGGTTAGGATTTGACCTAGTCTTCTCCTTTTCCCTTCATGCTTTGACTATTCCACTCAAGGACACCTCTTGGACTTGGTCAACACTTCAAGGATGCCTAGGGGGGCATGTTAGGCTTCTAGGGGCAGCAAGGGGTCAGCCCAAAGGGGCTTGGGTGCATGGGTTTGGGCCTTTGGAAGCTGGGGTGGCCTGGTAGCCTGGTAGCAGGAATATTCCATGGAATCTTGCTTCTTTAGGGCTTGGGCTTGGTGTCTGGGCTTGATTTCCTTGGGCTAGGATGTAGGTGGACCTCTAAAATCATGGATTTCCTGGTTTAGGAATATGCTCTAGCATCTGGGAAGGAATCTGGGCATCTGGAGGACATCTACAAAGAATCAGGATTTCTGGAAGCATCTTGGATCCTGAGTTGTCACACAAAATCTAATAGACTGATGTAGTGGCCTCTGACTCCTGGATGTGGCCTGGTGGAACTCTAAAATAGGGTAACCTCCTCTCTTGTATAAAAACTAGGCTCATACGAGGCTCATAACAAATGTACAGGACTCAAAATTGGACTAAGGTTGAGGGTTGAGACAAATCAACTAACCTCAACTTATTACAGGACTCAATTACAAAACTTTCAAAACTTTGACACATGACTAAGTAAACCATATGGGATCTAGTGATCTGTGTCTGATCCCAGTGTCCCCACCTCCCACTCAAGAAATTCATGCCAAAAATTCCAAGGAGTTAGCCAAGCATCTCTTCCTCTTTTTCATGCCAACTTCCAAGAGTTTCAAGCCTAGTTGATGGCCCACAGTGAGCATCGAGGGGTGTGAGGCCCTAGATATCTTCCTCCTATGCAAGCCACCAACCCACTTCCCAAGCTTGGATGCCCCTCTGGAAGATCCTCCTAGACGCCCAACAAGAACCCTTCTTGACCGCCACCTTCACTTCACCCCTCTCTTATTTCTTTGCTTTCCCATTCCTTCTTATTTTTTTTTCTAACTTGTTTCCAGGTTGTTCGCAGGTTCTTTCGGTGTCATGGATAAAGGAGTAGGCCTACCTCACCTTCAGGACCATCTGACAGAAAGTTGATGAATTTGCAGGGTCGAGAGCTCGATCTTCTAGGCTGCATCCGTGAGTGTTTGCGAACTTGACATCGGGCACTTCAGAATTTCAAAAGGTTTGCACTCCCTAATCTCTTAGGTAGGGTATTGATTTAGAGCTAAGTCCTATCAGGATTTGTCAATCCCGGGGTCCTTCTTTATCACTATTTAGGGTCTATATTTGCATGCTAGAGTTTCTTGTCATTATGCGAATCTCTAGATCTATTCTTAGTTTGATTTCAGGAATCGATCAATCCATTAAAACATAAAAAGAACAAAAAATCACTTGCATGCACTTAGGTCCCGCATCATGTTTGGTATCAGAGCATGGTTAGGACTTAGTTTCTCTTTAAGTACTCGGATCGGGTGCTTCACCATGGCCATCCAATCATAGGAAAAGGTAAGGCTGCAAGACCCTCACATCCCATTCAAAGGAGATTTCCTATGGCGTGTTAGGGTGCCGTTATGATTGACCCTTGAAGAAGAAAGTAAGGAGATAGGTATCTTAGGTCCTAAAAAAATTTCTGCATAACTAAGTTCTGCATCATTAGATTTTTGCATCATTTAATTCTGCATCATGTTAATTTCTGCAATGATTAGATTTCAGCATATAGTTTTCAGCTTCATTAGATTTCAGCATGCTTTCATTTCTGCATACTTAAGAGTTAATTACATGATTTCTACATAGTTTAATTTCTACACTTTAGGTTCATATCATTTAATTTCCAGCAACTAATATTTCTGCCAATACACATCCAAACACAAAAAAACTTAAGTGCACTTCATTAGGTTTCATGTGTATGCCATCATATGCATAACTTACTTTAAGGGCAACAATATCATAAGATAAGGGAAGGAGGTCATTACCTTTCCTGGGCCCAAAAACCATCACTTTTGTACTTTGAACCTAAGCCTAACTTAAAATCTTTTAGCAACCTAATAGCTTAGGGACATCAACGAGTCGGGTTTAACCATTATGGAAAACTAGTGCATACAACCCTTGAATTAGCACTGGGAAGCTGGTATCTAAGGTAAGAGGTCTACTGTCAAACAACCTAAGTGGTGTTGTGGTTCAATAATTGGGTCCCTACGAATAGCAGAGAGGACCTCCCACACTCCCACCTCTTACCTGGCCAGTGAAAGGGCTGGTTGTTGTGCTTTGTGTAGTCTAAGTTAACTCATTCTGTTTGAACTCATAGGTCTAGCAAAACCATAGTACCTCCCTTTGTGTGTTGCATGTCAACTAGGTCAGGAGTCCAGTATCACCCATATCACTCTCAATCAGGTGAGCCCATGGAGAACAACCTCAAAAATCAAATTAGGATCCTCACTGAGCAAATTGCCAACTTGACCCAAAGATTTGATGGATTTGAAACAAGGCTAGGAACTCTGGAGAGGGTCCACGAGCCACACACTGAACCAGAGCTTGAGTCACCTCCCCACCCTAAGAGATTCCCTTAACGTGATCCCTCCTTAGAGGCTGAGCCCAGAAGAGTCCCACATCCTAACCAAGCCCAAGAGGTTCACCCTAGGAGTCCCAATCAGGAGTTCATGGACCAAGAAGAGAGAGCCATCAGAAACATCAAGCTAGAGGCACCCACCTTCAATGGCAGTTTAGATCTCAAAGTTTACATAGATTGGGAGGGAGACATGGAACAATACTTCGAGTGATATATGATGTCGAAAGGGATGAAGTTCAAATTTGCGAAACCTAGATTGTTTTGCTAGGCTAGGTTATATTGGAATAGTATTGAAAGGATGATCAGACAAAGAGGGGAAGAACCCATAGCAACCTGGGGGGCCATGAAGAATAGGCTTAGAGAGAAGTACCTCCCAATGTCCTTCCACCAGAAGTTATTGGATCAATGGCAAAGATTGAATCAAGGGAACAAGAGCATGGCGAGTATATTGCTAAGTTTGATGAGTTTCTCATGAGATGCAACGTAGACGAATCTGAATCAGTGGTCCTATCTAGGTTTAGGGCTGGCCTATATGAGGTTATCCAAAGAAAGCTTTATTTTAGAGAAGTCTATGACCTAGAGCAAGCTTACCAAGTTGCTAGGAATTATGAGCGGTTCCGGAGGACACCCACTTATTGTAGACCTGAACCCTTTAGAAACCCTAGCCGAACCCTAGGATCTAGTCAAGTCTACCCGAGTCAACCCAGCTCGAGCCAACCCAGTCTGAGCGGATCCGACCCAAGTCGACCCAGTTTTAGTCAAGAGGACAAGGGTAGGCAATTAAGGTCCAGAGAAGCCCCAACCCTCACAACACATGCTTTAGATGCCATAAACCGGGGCATTATGCTAGCCAATGCACATCCAAAGCCCTACTTATAGAAGAGCCAGCTAAAGATGAGTTAAATCCCATTGCTAAGCTGGAAGGAGAAGTTTATGAAGCCCACGATCAATTGTTAGAAGAGTATGAGGGAGAGGAGGAATTGCACGAGTCTAATGACCTGTTAGGAGTAATTAGGTGCATCCTAACCAAGAACATAGTGCAAGAAGATTGGCGTAGGACTAACATCCTACAAACCATCATCAAATTAGGGGATAAGGTGTGCAAGATCATAGTTGATAGTGGGAGCTTTGTCAATGCCATCTCATTGAGTACTATCAAGTCCTTAAGATTGACCCCAAGTCCCCATCCCAGCCCCTATAAGGTCTCATGGATAGATTCGACTTCCATACCTATCAAGTCTAGGTGCCAAATCATGATCAAATTGCAATCATATGAGGAGAAGATTTGGTATGATGTCCTTCCCATGGGAGTCAGTAGCATTATCCTAGGTTGACCCTGGCTTTACGATCATGATGCCACCTTATTTGGTCGGACCAATACCTGTGCCTTTAGTCACCATGGGAAGAAATTTGTAATCAATCCAACTCCACCTAAGGACCAGGTTAAAAGAGGATCAAGTAGCCTAAAGAAAAGGGAGCCAGGAGTTAACCTGATCAAGGCCAAGGAGTTAGAGAAGGAGATTACTGAGGGAACCCCTACCACTAAAGAAATTCATGAACCAACCCAAAGAGAACACCCTTAAGAAGTAGTTGAAGCTTTGAAAGAATTTGAGGATGTATTTCTCGATGAGTTACCTAATCAACTACCACCCGTTAGGGACATCTAGCATGCTATAAGCTTGGTCCTAGGATCCTCATTACCAAACCTTCCACACTATGGGATGAACCCCACCGAGCCCCAAGAACTATAGAAACAAGTGGACCATATGGCACCCATAGATCAATGTTCAAATCTTAAGGTCATCTCGAGTAACCAAGGTCTGTTTTATGCTTCCAATAGTTTGTCCCAAGACTCCAATTCCTATTTCCTGTCATACCCTAAGGCTTCCAATGTTCCCCAAACTTTCAAATCACACTGTGTTGTGGTCATTCGGTTGCACCAGTTCTTTAAGTATGTTAGGTTTGCGACCTACTTTTGGAAGACCTTATGGCATTTGCTAGGAATCCATTGTAAATTTTCGTGTGCATACCAAACTAGGGTCAAACCTAGAGAGTCTATAGTCTGTTAGGTTTAGGCCTAAAGAGTCCAATAAAATTTCTCTCAATAGAAATGCATAGTTGAGTCTATATTTTGTTAGAGGTCAGTACGAGTCTCAGAGTCTGCAGAGTCATTCGCACAGCATGCATAAGGAGATTAGCCAAAAATCAATCTAAGTAATAATACATACAAGAAATTGGCTGATTCCCAAAATCGAGCCAAAGAATTTGACATAGGAGATTCTGTAATGATTAGGCCTAGGCCTGAACGGTTTCCACCAAGAACCATTAAAAAACTACATGCTCGTAGAGCTGGCCCCTTTAGAGTGATAAGGAGAGTTGGCCCTAATGCCTATATGCTTGAGCTACCCCTGGATTATGGCATTAGCTCGACTTTCCATATTTCAAACTTAGTCGAGTATAGGGAACTGACAAAGATACCCAGCGAGCCATTTGGGCCTGACCTATCCTCTGAGAGTGAACCCGATCCTGAGTGTCCACCTCCAATTTTACCTGAAAGAGGAGAAATGATCGAGCGTGTCCTGGAGGATCAAGCTATCATAACCCGGGGCAAAGGCTATTAACATTACTTGGTCCGTTGGCAAGGTTGGCCGGAGTCCGATGATTTGTGGATTACCTGAGAGGACTTGCAGCGCCTCAACCCTGATCTTCTTGGAAAGTACTAGAGCCAAATCAATCCTTACTTAACAGGGTCGAGTTCCTCCCATCCCGAGAAAATTGGTGTGGGAACCAGGATTAGACAGAGGCTCCTCAACCCTCTGTGGATTTTGGATTAGGGTTCTCAATCTTTTTGGATCCTGTAATAAGGCTTAAGACACTTAAGCCTGAGTAATTTGCATTTGAGTCATGTAATTAGTATGTAGTTGGTTTCAATTTTGGTTTAGTCTTGTAATTTGAATAATTTGGTCAAGTTAGGGTCAATTGGTCCTGTAATTAGCCAAGTTGGTTCACAAGCTCAAGTAAATCTGAAGACGGGTTCAAGCTAATTTGAAGATGGGTCCACAAGTGGGCAATCAGGTCAAGCCTACTTGAAGAAGAGTCAAGCCACTTCTCCTCCATGCCAAGCTAGGAGTGCCAACTCGTGGAATGCCACATCATCAATGTCACATGGCATAGGAGGCGCCACTTCACCAAGCTTCATTTGGTGGCCAAGTTCAAGATGAAAAGTTTGGATTCAAATCCTATGTTGGACACCACTTAACCTCCCCTTGATCCAAGCAAGACAACATCCTCACTCCACTCCCCAAATCATGCCATTCCACCAAGATCAAGCCAAGCCATGGTCAGCAAAGCTTCATGAAAAATGGATTTCAAATTTTGAGTTGGATGCCCCTTGGAATGAAATTTCAAATTCAAATTAGGCACCCCCTTGATTCATCCTCAAATCAAGTTTTGTAACTCCTCTTATTTGAATTCAAATAAGGACTTGGGATCTTATATATATGGCCCTAACCCTCTTGTAAAAAAAAATGATGAATGATGAATGAAAATCTAAAATTTTTCTAGCCCTTGTCTTTGTGACTTGGAACTCTGAGAGAGAGTGAGCCTTCACTTTCGAGCATCGAGAGGTGTGAGGCCCTAAATATCTTCCTCCTACCCAAGCCACCAACCCTCTTCCAAAGCTTGGACGCCCCTCTGGAAGATCCTCCTGGATGCCCAACAAGAAGAACCCTTTTTGACCGCCACCTTCACTTCACCCCTCTCTTATTTCTTTGCTTTCCCATTCCTTCTTTTTTTTTTTTAACTCATTTCCAGGTTGTTCACAAGTCCTTTCAGTGTCACGGATAATGGAGTAGGCCTACCTCACCTTCAGGACCATCTAATGGAAAGCCGGTGAATTCGCAAGGTCGAGGGCTTGATCTTCGAAGCTGCATCCATGAGTGTGAGTGGACTAGACATCTAGCACTTCAAAATTTCAAAAGGTTTGCACTCCCTAATCTCCTGAGTAGGGTATTGATTTAGAGCTAAGTCCTACAGGGGTTTCTCAATCCCTTCTTTATCACTATGTAGGATCTATGTCTGCATGCTAGAGTTTCTTGTCATTATACGAATCTCTAGATCTATTCTTAGTTTAATTTCGGGAATTGGTCAATCCATTAAAACATAAAAATAACAAAGAATCACTTGCATGCATCCCTAGTCCCGCATCACTTTGGATGAGAAGCCCATGTTGTCGCCCACCTTGGAGAGAGTCCTAGAATAGCCCAAGAGTAGGAGTCCAAGATGCCCAGAGCAAGGTTTCTAGGAGTCATTGCCTAAGGAAAATAAATACTAGTCTTTGTAACCCTTACATCTCTGGTTGTTAGTCTATAAATACTCCATCAACCCCCCTGTATAATTAATGATTATTGATGAAATACAATGACATTCTATCAAATTCTTTTCCTTTGCTGTGTGCATCGCGGGGTGTGAGGCCCTAGTTATCCTACTTATCTAGATATCAGAAAAAACCCTAGCCGACCTCTTCCTTCCCTCTTCCCTTTTTACTTTTCCATCTTTTCTTTCCTTTGCTTCTTTCTAACTGAAAACTTCTTTTGTTGAGTGATTGCAGCTGATCAGGAACCAAAGTCGAGGTGTTCTTGCCTTGGAGCCGAAATCACAAAAGATCAGAGCTCGAAGTTCGAAATCTTGAAGCCCTACCATGGGTTTCTAAGAGTTCCAACAAATCTACTTCGATGGGAAAATTCAACGTGGGTAAAATTTAAAATCCTTTCCCTACTCTTTATGATGCAGGACGAAAGCTCTGATACCAAAAATGATGCAGAACAAAGAACAAAGAAGCGTATGCGGAAGTAAAATTAAGATTAATTCTTTTTTTTTTTATATATATTTCAGAAATTAGCTTCGACTCAAAGTAAAGCTAAACTACGTTGAAGGAAACTAGGTAAGGATTGAAAGCACAGTTTAGAAGAAACTAAATTATCAGAGTAGTTCAGAAGTAACGGATCGCTGGGGGTTGAGAAACTCCCAGACCTAGGGTTTCGCTCTGAACTTTCAACAGAACAGAAATAGAGAGGAGAGATGGTTTACTAACCAGACAGTGATCTTCTTAGGATTTTGGTGGAAGAACTCTCTCGAGCAGATTGTTGGATCCTCAGATTCGGCTATCTTCGCAATGGATCCTCCAATACTGGCCTGTGGTTTGGTCGGCTTCTCCTGGTCTCAAGATCTGGGAAATAAGAGGAACAAGTGATGGAATTCAGAAACTCAAGAAAAGATTTTACCAGGTTGAAGAACTTGAAAGCCGAAGTTGTTGAAATCAGGATTCTCCTGGAGGCCGATCTGACTTCCTCTTAGAATTGCTGTTGACCTGAAGTATCTGGACTGGAGCTGGATGCTAGTGGTCGGCCTGGACTTGGAGAGGGTGGCCGAGAGAAGGGAAATAGACTAGGGCTTGGTGGAAAGAGAAGGGTGATGGCGGCTAGGGTTTGGGAGTGGAGTGGCTAACCTAGGGTTTTGGGGTTTTGGAGATCTCTCACCTCCTCAAGGTTCCAGGGGAACCCGGATTTACTCCCTCACGGAGCTCAACACCTGGAAGCAAGTACGGAAAAGAGAAAACACAAGTTTGCTCATAAAAAAAAATTTCTTTCATTCATCTGATTCCTTTCAAACTTACATGGGGGTTTAATTTATAGGCCATTACAAGAGAGTAGGGTTTTACATCTTCCCATGTGGGACTAAAGGAGGGGATCTTCAAATTAGGATATCAATCCCTACTCATATGGCCGGCCAATTAATTCCAAAGTTGATTGAAGCTTCAAAAAGGAAAGTGGGTGGCGCCTCCTTGTCTTTCCCTACAAGAAAATATTTTTTTCCTTCTATGCTTGGCCTTATCTGGAAGTGTTTGGGTGCCTCTTAGCCTTGCCCTCCAAGAGAGAATTTGTTGCCTTTTATATCTGGCTTTAGTTGGAATGATTAGGGCACCTCCTAACCTTGCTTTTCAAGAGAAATCTCCTTCCTTCCATGGCTCAACCCTTTTTGGATACCTCCTTTTCTTTCTCCTCAAGTTATGGCTCCTTCTAACTTTGTTTTGAGTTTTTCTGGCAGGTAATGGGCACCTCCTTGAATTCCTCTCCAAAAGAATTTCTTTCCTTTTATAGTTTGGTTCTTTTGGGAAGTCTTGGGCCGCCCCCTTGATTTGTGGACCCCTGGTGGATTTCTCCTCAATTGGCGCATGAAAGAGGGGAACTGCTATCTGTGGTGTGGGGACCAAAGCCTGCTGGATGGAGATGTGGCGCCCCCTGGACTCAGGCGTATGGCTAGGAGTGTGGCTGGGAGTGTGGCGCCCACTTGCTTGGCCTTGGGAGAAAATGTAACACCCCAGGTTGAAACCCTAGTCCACTACTGAGTCAACATGACTCAATAAAATAAAAAATACAGGTAATACAGACTCAAACTAAAATTGAGTTGATCAAGTCAACCCTTATTACAAGCTAAAAACCCTAATTCTTCGGGCAAGGTTAATCAGAGATCCAGATGGAGCTCTGAAGTCTTCTTCTGAGTCTGGTGCCCGCACCAATTCTCCCAGGATGGGAGGAACTCGACCCTGTCGAGTATGGATCAAGTTGGCTCTGGTATCTCTCCAAGAGGTCTGGGTCCAGCTCTTGTAACTCTTCTCAGGAGATCCAAGAGTCATCAGAATCTGGCCTTCCTAGCCAGCGGACCAGGTATCTTTGGTATCCTCGATTACGAGTAGAGATAACCTGATCATCCAGGATCTTTTCAATCTGCTCTTTCCTCACAGGCCAGTTTGTTGGTGGACACACAGGGTTGGGTTCACTCTCAAGAGCGGGATTAGGTTCAAAAGCCTCACTAGGAATCACAGCTGGCTCCCTATACTCTACTAGGTCTGTAATGTTGAAAGTGGAGCTAATGCCTAGTTCTGGAGGTAACTCGAGCACATAGGCATTGGATCCTACTCTCTTTACCACTCTAAATGGCCCAGCTCCCCTAGCATGTAACTTTCTAACGGTTCCAGGAGGAAATCATTCAGGCCTTAACCTAATCATTACATAGTCTCCTTCGTCAAAAGTTTTGACTCGCCTTTGAGAATCAGCCAATTTCTTATAAGTTTTATTACTTAAATTTATTTTGGCATAAATTTCTTTATGCAAGTCCTTTACATGCTATGCAAGTACATCAAGAGACTTGTGTGTTTGGACTAATAGTGAAATCAGATCAAGTGGTGTGAGAGGCTTGTATCCTTGAACAATTTCAAAGGGGCTCTAGCCTATAGACCTATTGATCGAAACATTATATGCAAATTTAGCCCTGGATAAATACAAATCCCAATTCCTGGTATTCTCACTCAATCAAAATCTGAGACAATGTCTTAAACTCGACTGACGATGCATTCCTAAAGAATGGACTTTATTCAAAGGAACCCTAGGTCTAAACCTAACAAACTACGGCTCTCTAGGTTTAACCTTGGGTCGGAGGATGGCATGCAGAGCATGAAAACTTATCATGGGTGCCTAGTAGGTTCCATATGGTCTTCCAGAAGTAGGTGGCAAACCTAGTAGATTCTGACACATGATTCACTCTAAAGACTTCGACAAAGTATACTTGGATGGTGTAAGAAGCATTAGAAGTCCTAGAGAAAGGGAGGAGATATGAGGTGGAGTCTCGAATTACCTGTTGACTAAAGGTGGTGACCTGAAGGTTTGAATGGTGATCTATGAGTGTCAACTGGTCATCCTTACGAAAGGAAAAGTTTGATATTCCTAGGAATGGATCAAGAGATGGTTCGGGGAGTAGCCTAGGACATGTGATTGCAATAGTTAAGGTTTGTTCTCTAAGCAAACAATGATCCACTTTCTCAAGAACTAGATTAGAGAATGATTCATGGAAGGGCCTATGGATGATGACCTCAAGACTTGAAATTTGACCTATGGGTGCGGAAAGGTATACTCTATAGAAGGGTAGGTTAGTCATGCGAAGGAAGGGGTCTGGGGCCATAAGGAGGACTTCTACAGGACTGGGTGAATCAATTCGCTCAAGACAAGGATGTTCAACTGAGATTACGGGAGAGACCTTAGTGGCTGGGCATGGGACAAGGTCCAATTGTAAGAGGCTTGATTCAGTCATCCTAAGGAGAGGATCTACCATAGGGTGGGCAAACTTAAACAGTTCAGTGCAAAGATCTTCAATTGGTACTTGGGGAATGACTGTCATTAGAGAGTACGAACTAATAGCTTGGGCTAACACTATGAGTTCTTCCTGGGGGTATTTGACTAAAGGAACCTGATTCTCACAAATCTCTTGAATTTCTGAACTAGGTCCTATCAGTTGGTTTCTTTCCAAGGTCTCCTCAGGTAAGGAACCAATAGTATCAATTTCACATTCTTCAAGTTCTTTCCCCTCATATTCATCAACTAGACTCAAGCCAGTATCATATACTTCCTCGATGCCATCTTCAATGGGTTTCGGGTCAGTGGTAATCGGGTCAACTGATTCCGGGCTTGTCATACCTAACCCTTCTTCCTCATTGGTAGGCTTGGGTTCTCCCTCATTAATGTCATCCTTAGGATTCTTACCACTTAGCTGAGCACAAGCCAATCCTATGCATGGGCACTGACTAGATTTATGGTCTCTTTCTCCACAAAACAAACATTCTTGCGATATAGGAACCTGGGTCACACTGGGTTTCAAGCTAGTAGAGACCTTACTTGGGCATGGGTGTGGGTCTAAATGGTTTGATCTAGAAGACTTGGGTTGTTGAGTGACTAGTCTAGAATATTGTAAGGACCTCTCATAGACACGATCCACACTATAGATATCATGGTTAGGCTTCCTAAGGTTATGTTCGGGATCACGGTATAAGGTCCTCCTAGGTTCCTGGCATGGGTGAGGTTGGGGCCTATTAAATTTTGGATCAGGGGTCCAATTTTGATGTCTACGTTTCTCAAGTACTTGGACTCGATCCCTAAACTGGGAAAAACCCTCATTCATGTCCTGACTCAATTTGGTCATACTTTCGGTAAGATTTCTAACCATGGCCTCTAAATCTGGTTGGGTTTGACTAGGTTGGTAGGGTACTCCATTCCGGGTAGACATGATGATGCAAGCAAGCACACAGAATGTGACTAGACTAAAGCGACTACTGGCTAACTAGACCTAGAGCCCAAACTAGATGCCCAATCAGAGTGGCAAGCTAGCCTGTAGTAACTCAGGACTCAGCCAGGCAGGTGTAAGGGGAGTGTTAGGTCCCTGAATGCCAATCCTAGACACCAATCAGAGATTGGCCAGGTAGACGGACCAGCACACAAGCCCTTCGGGATGGAATCCCTGAACCACCGTTCTAGACACTGAGTACAAAGCACACACAGAATAACCAGGCAAACTGACTCAACTCTAGCCTTGACCCGACTTGTTGATGTCCCTAGCCCACTAGGGCAAATTAGGTCTAATAAATTTTAAGATTAAGGCTTAGGTTCGAATGAAGGGGTGGTGGTTTTGGGCTAAGGAGAGGTTATCAACTCCTCCCCTTATCTTAGATGCTCAAATGCCCTTAAGTTGAATTAAGAGATGAACACTCAAAAATAAATGGATTGCAGAACACAAAAACAGAGTTGCAGTAATTTAGTTCTCAGAAATCGCACGGATATCAATAAATCATGAGAGAATTATGAAAATTAGTTTCAATAATACTGCTTTCAGCAAAACAAAAATCACTAAATTTGGAGTTACTTGCAGTGAGAAATAATTCCTGCAACAGGGCAATTACGGGCTGAAAATAGAGCACTTCCCCGTTTACAATTTCTGCTACGAAGTTGTAACCCAACGGATCCCCTACACGCCCTAGGAACACCCCATGGAATGGGAAGAGGAGGTTTGCACCTCACTTCGTTCCTAGGACCGGACGTCCTGGGGAGTCTACTTCGAGCAGACAAAGTAAAAAGAGAGAGACTCAAACAAGCAATCAAAACAGAAACCCTAGACAAGGTTCTGATACCAAAAATGATGCAGGACGAAAGATCTGATACCAAAAATGATGCAGAACAAAGAACAAAGAAGCGTATGCGGAAGTAAAATTAAGATTAATTCTTTTTTTTTATATATATATTTCAGAAATTGGCTTCGACTCAAAGTAAAGCTAAACTACGTTGAAGGAAACTAGGTAAGGATTGAAAGCACAGTTTAGAAGAAACTAAATTATCAGAGTAGTTCAGAAGTAACGGATCGCTGGGGGTTGAGAAACTCCCAGACCTAGGGTTTCGCTCTGAACTTTCAACAGAACAAAAATAGAGAGGAGAGATGGTTTACTAACCAGACAGTGATCTTCTCAGGATTTTGGTGGAAGAACTCTCTCGAGCAGATTGTTGGATCCTCGGATTCGGCTATCTTCTCAATGGATCCTCCAATACTGGCCTGTGGTTTGGTCGGCTTCTCCTGGTCTCAAGATCTGGGAAAGAAGAGGAACAAGTGATGGAATTCAGAAACTCAAGAAAAGATTTTACCAGGTTGAAGAACTTGAAAGCCGAAGTTGTTGAAATTAGGATTCTCCTGGAGGCCGATCTGACTTCCTCTTAGAATTGCTGTTGACCTGAAGTATCTGGACTGGAGCTGGATGCTGGTGGTCAGCCTGGACTTGGAGAGGGTGGCTGAGAGAAGGGAAATAGACTAGGGCTTGGTGGAAAGAGAAGGGTGATGGCGGCTAGGGTTTGGGAGTGGAGTGGCTAACCTAGGGTTTTGGGGTTTTGGAGATCTCTCACCTCCTCAAGGTTCCAGGGGAACCCGATTTACTCCCTCACGGAGCTCAACACCTGGAAGCAAGTGCGGAAAAGAGAAAACACAAGTTTGCTCATAAAAAAAAATTTCTTTCATTCATCTGATTCCTTTCAAACTTACATGGGGGTTTAATTTATAGGCCATTACAAGAGAGTAGGGTTTTACATCTTCCCATGTGGGACTAAAGGAGGGGATCTTCAAATTAGGATATCAATCCCTACTCATATGGCCGGCCAATTAATTCCAAAGTTGATTGAAGCTTCAAAAAGGAAAGTGGGTGGCGCCTCCTTGTCTTTCCCTACAAGAAAATATTTTTTCTTTCTATGCTTGGCCTTATCTGGAAGTGTTTGGGTGCCTCTTAACCTTGCCCTCCAAGAGAAAATTTGTTGCCTTTTATATCTGGCTTTAGTTGGAATGATTAGGGCACCTCCTAACCTTGCTTTTCAAGAGAAATCTCCTTCCTTCCATGGCTCAACCCTTTTTGGATACCTCCTTTTCTTTCTCCTCAAGTTATGGCTCCTTCTAACTTTGTTTTGAGTTTTTCTGGCAGGTAATGGGCACCTCCTTGAATTCCTCTCCAAAAGAATTTCTTCCCTTTTATAGTTTGGTTCTTTTGGGAAGTCTTGGGCCGCCCCCTTGATTTGTGGAACCCTGGTGGATTTCTCCTCAATTGGCGCATGAAAGAGGGGAACTGCTATCTGTGGTGTGGGGACCAAAGCCTGCTGGATGGAGATGTGGCGCCCCCTGGACTCAGGCGTATGGCTAGGAGTGTGGCTGGGAGTGTGGCGCCCACTTGCTTGGCCTTGGGAGAAAATGTAACACCCCAGGTTGAAACCCTAGTCCACTACTGAGTCAACATGACTCAATAAAATAAAAAATACAGGTAATACAGACTCAAACTAAAATTGAGTTGATCAAGTCAACCCTTATTACAAGCTAAAAATCCTAATTCTTCGGGCAAGGTTAATCAGAGATCCAGATGGAGCTCTGAAGTCTTCTTCTGAGTCTGGTGCCCGCACCACTTTAGATTCCGATCTTTGAAAGTAGACCCTAGTTTAAGGTAATTTCTTAATCACCAAATCCTAATTATTTTAGTTACTTTGTTAGATCTACACGTGCGAGTATAACTAGTTGACTAGTTACCTTAATTACATACTTTGAGTCTTTAAAAAATCCAAAAATTATAAAAAAAATTTAATTACTGTTTTTCATTGATAATTAGATTATTAATCAGTAGATTAGGTTTTCATAATTATCCTGCATCATTTTGGTTTATGAGCGAAGGTTAAACTAGGGTTTAATAACTAGTTCTAAAATTTCTACATACCTAGAACTATGCTAAAATTAAAACTGCATAAAACCTAACTAAAAAAATTCAAAAAAATAGAAATAATTTTTTTGATAATCCTCTATGAATCTTATGTTAATCTCAAAAAAAAAATCAGATAATCTTTTTTTTATTTGTTATTTTCTGGTGGAAGGAAATCAAGCCTCCTGAGCGGGTATACACAAGTATACTATCACGACCCTTGGGAGTAATGAGCTATGATCGAATGTGATATTCCAAGATCAGATCAGATCTAAAATCTAATTTTAATATCAAAAAAAAATTAATTTCTATCTTTCTACTATTTTTAATTATTTTATTACTTTATTGCATGTTTGGGTTTTATCTTGTGTGTGCATCATCAAGTAACTGAATCTTAAGGGCACTTGAGCATCTCATATCAAGACAGGATCTCATCATCTGTCCTGGGCCCACAACAACCTTCTTTGCATCCAAGCCCAATCTAATTAAAATCAATTATTTATTTTATCTAGTGAGCTAGGGACACCAACAGGTCGGGTTCCAAGTATTGTGTGTAAGCTAGTACGCCCAATCCTTTGATTATCACTTGAATCTAGTGTATAAGGCTACAGGTCTAGAGGCAAACGTCCTAAGTGATTTCGTGGTTTTTAATTAGGACCTTGTGAGAGCAGGGAGAGCTTCTCACAACCCCACCTCTTACCTGGCCAGTGGACAGGGTAATTACTGAATTGGCTATAATTTGAGCTGACCCAGTCTACTTGAGCTCTAGGTCTATGAAACCCTAGTCCGAGTCAAGTTCTGTGTGATTGGATTGTATGGCAACTAGGTCAGGCACACCCTATTAGCCTACTCAAAACCAACCCAATCAACCCATTGGCCCTAATATGGAGAATTTTATGAGAACAATAACTGATCAATTTAGACAGCTTACTATAAGGTTTGACCAAATGGAAGAGAGACAAGGTAACCTTGAAGAATCCTATGCAACAAGATCAGATCCTAAAACACCTAGACCCACACCCCTAGGTCAAAGCTCTGAGATGCCTAGACCCATTTTCCCAATTCCACGAGCCCAACTCACTCCCCCAGATCTAAGAGATTAATATAAAGAACCCGCTTCCCCAAGTCCAAGACCCCAACATAGAAAAATTATCCCTGACCCAATTTCTAGGCACCACACCCCTGATGTGAATGACCAGGAAGAAAGGATTCTTGAAAGCATTCGATTAGATGCACCCACATTTGAGGGTAGTTTAGATCCTAAGGTCTACACAGATTGGGAGAGTGATATGGACCAGTACTTTGAATGGTACGAAATGTCGGAGGAGAGGAAATTCAAATTTGGTAAGCTTAGGTTAGTCCAACAGGCTAGATTGTACTGGAAAAATGTGGAGCGATTGAACCGACAAAGAGGTGACTTACTTATAGATACATGGTGAGCAATGAAGGTGAAGCTTAGAAAGAAATACCTACCATTCTCATATGAACAAAAATTGTTGGATCAATGGCAAAAATTGACTCAAGAAAATAAATCTGTGGTTGACTATATAGCCAAATTTAACAAGTTCGTTATGATATGTAGTGTAGTCGAATCAAAAGCTATTACCTTATCGAGGTTTAGAGTTGGCTTACATGAAGATATCTAGAGGGAGATATTCTTGAGAGAGGTTAGTGACTTAGATCAGGCTTACCAGATTACTAGGGATTGTGAATGATTTCAGAAGAGACCTGTTACCTATCGACCTGAATCAAATAGGTTCAATACCCCTTGGAGTAGACCTAGCCCTAGTCAATTTCTACCTAGCTGACCCAATCCTACCTCCCAACCAGCTCGTAGGGATGATAAAGGAAAGGCACCTATAGTTCAAAGAGATAGGAACCATAACATAGTATATTTTAGGTATCGAAAAATAGGCCATTTTGCTGTTGATTGCCCAGTAAGGACCTTACATATAGGTGAGTGTGAAAAAGAGAATCTGGAAAATGTTAAGAAATTTGAAGAAGAAATTTATGAAGCTGAGGAAGATTTAGTAGAAAAGTATTAAGCTAGGAGATAGTGTGCAAGATTATTATGGATAGTAGAAGATGTGTGAATGCCATATCTACCAATGTTGTTAAGAGTTTAGGCTTGCTTACCCACAGTACCACTTCCTAGCCCATATAAGGTATCCTTGATTGACACGGCATCCATTCCTATTAGGTTACATTGCCAGGTCCCAGTCCAAATTTAATCTTACCAGGAGAAAGTATGGTATGATGTAATTCCAATGGGGGTTTGTAGTATCATTCTAGGCAGACCATGGTTATATGATCATGATGCAATCCTCTTTTGCCGATCTAACTCATGTTCTTTTAAACACCATAAAAAAGAATTGTGATCAACTCGACCCCACCCAAAGACAATACCAAGCGAGGGTCTAGTCATTTAAGAGAGAAAGAACCTGGATTGAACCTAATTACTGCTAAGGAATTAGAGCATGAAATTGTTGAAGGTTCAACAGTCTAGATGCTGACTGCTAAAGAAGTTCATGATGAACCACAAAAGGAACACCCCAAGGAGATCATAAAGTTTCTTAGGGAATTTAAGGATGTGTTCCCAGAAAACACCCCTAATTGTTTACCTCCATTAAGGGACATTCTATATGCTATAGACTTAGTCCCATAAGCTACCTTCCCGAATTTACCCCATTATAGGATGAATCCTACTAAACATAAAGAATTACAGAGGCAAGTTAAGGATCTTCTTAGGAAAGGATTTATAGGGAAAAGTTTAAGCCCATGTACCGTTCCAGCTCTCTTGACCTCTAAGAAGGATGGCACTTGCAGAATGTGTGTCAACAGTAGAGCCATCAAAAAGATTATAGTGTAAGTATAGGTTTTCCATACCCCAACTTGATGACATGCTAGATATGATGGCCGGTGCTACCATATTTCCAAAGATAGACCTTAAGAGTGGCTATCATCAGGTTAGAATTAGGCCTGGGGATTAATGGAAGACTGCATTTAAGACCAAGGATGGCTTGTACAAATGGTTGGTGATGCTTTTTGGCTTATTGAATGCACTTAGTACTTTAATGAGGATAATGACTCAAGATTTGAAATCTTTTATTGAAAAATTTGTAGTGGTATATTTTGATGACATCCTCATATATAGTAAGAATAAGAAGGATCACTTAGACCATCTTCAGTAGGTTTGTCAAGTTCTTAGAGAAGATAATCTTTATGCAAATTTGAAGAAATGTAGTTTTATGACTTCGAGGATTATTTTCCTAGGTTTTATTGTGACTGCTGAAGGAGTATCCGCAGACCCTGAAAAGATAAAATTCATAGTTGAGTGGCCTATCCCTAAGAATGTTCATGATGTTTGAAGTTTTTATGGATTAGCTACTTTCTATAGGAGATTTATTCGAGGGTTTAGTACAATTATTGCACCAATTACAGACTTTATGAGGAAAGGAGCATTTGAATGGTCTAAAGATGCTGACAAGGCCTTTAATGACATTAAGGACAAGATGACCCAAGCCCCAATTCCGAGGCTACCAGATTTTTTGAAAGTTTTTGAGGTTGCTTGTGATGCCTCAGGGGTAAGAATTAGAGGAGTCTTGAATCAGGAGAATCACCCGGTTGCATTCTTTAGCGAGAAATTAAATGATGCTAAGTTAAAATATTCTACTTATGAAAAGGAATTGTATGTGATGGTTCAAGCACTTAGGTACTGGAAACACTACTTGCTATCATAGGAGTTTGTACTCTATTCTGATCATGAAGCTCTTAGATTCCTTAACTCGCAAAAGAAGTTGAATGCTAGGCATGGAAAATGGGTTGAATATATCCACGCCTATACTTTTGTTTTGAGACATCAATCAAGTACTGATAAAAAAGTTGCTGATGTGTTGATTAGAAGATTTATTCTCTTGAATTGTGTTAGCACTAAAGTAGATAGACTTGAGAAATTAAAAGATGAATATGAAAATTGTTCGAACTTTGGTAAAATCTATAAGGCAGTTAAGCAAGGACCGTATAGCTCATATAGTGAGTACACTATTCAAGATGGTTATCTTTTTAAGGAAAGTAAACTATGTATTCCTAATACTTCGCTTAGAGACCTCCTGATCTGGAAAACACATGCGGAGGTTTAGCTGGACACTTCAAAAGAAATAAGATAATTTTAGCTCTAGAAGACCAATTCTATTGGCCGAACCTTAAGAGAAATGTTGCTTAAATAGTAGCTAGATGTCGAACTTGTGCTGTTGCGAAACAACAGAAGCAGAACACTAGCTTATACACCCCACTTTCTATACCGAATTGTCCATGGCAAGACCTTAGCATGGACTTTGTTCTTGGATTACCTAAAATCATTAGGAGAAATGATTCTATATTTGTAGTGGTTGATAGGTTTTCAAAGATGGCATACTTTCTACCATGTTCTCAAACCTAAGATGCTTCTAAGGTAGCCAAGTTATTTCTGAATGAAGTAGTTAGACTACATGGTTTACCTAGGACAATAGTATCCGACAGAGATGTATAGTTCAATAGTTATTTCTGGAAAATACTTTGGCATTTATTAGGGACAAAACTTAAATTTTCTATAGCTTATCACACTTAAACTGTTGGCCAGACTAAGGTTGTGAATCATAGTCTAGGAAACTTACTAAGAAGTTTAGTTGGAGAGCATACTACCAATTGGGACCTATTGCTGTCTAGAGCTGAATTCGCATACAATAGCTCAGTGAATAGGTCTACCAGGAAAAGTCCTTTTGAAATTGTTCATGGGTACAAACCTAGAAAAACTCTAGATCT
Source organism: Areca catechu (assembly GCA_021397845.1). NCBI lineage: Eukaryota > Viridiplantae > Streptophyta > Magnoliopsida > Arecales > Arecaceae > Areca > Areca catechu. The sequence continues at coordinate 125,760,171 of CM038040.1, read as the reverse complement.
CATTCCTTTACCCATGCATGAATGCATCTCAGAGTTTGCTGAGTCATATGCTGAGCATGTTAGAGAGTTTCATAAAGAGATAAGTAAAAAAATTAATGAAAGCAATGAATCTTATAAACATATGGCTGACATAAGAAAAAGACTCAAAGAATACAATGAAGGAGACTTTGTCATGGTTAAACTACGACCTGAACAGTTCCCACCTGGAACCATGAAGAAGTTACATGCCCATTGTAGTGGACCATATAAAGTAATTAGAAAAATTGGACCTAATGCCTATGTGCTTGAGTTGCCACCTGAACTAGGCATTAATCCTACTTTCAACAATTCAGACCTTATTGAGTATAGGGAGCCAACGTTAACTCCTAGTGAGCCATTTGGGCCTGATCCAATCATTGAGAGTGAGCCAACCCATGTGTGTCCACCTGCCATACCACCAGCCTGGAGAGACAAGATCGAGCAGGTCTTGGATGACAAGATTATCGCTACTTGGGACAAAGATTATCAGCGATATCTGGTTTGTTGGCAAGGATGACCTGAGACTGATGATTCTTGGATTACCAGAGAGGACTTGCAGAGAGTTGACTCAGACTTACTAGAGCACTATCATAGCAATGTTGATCCATACTCGACAGGGTCGAGTTTCTCCCACCTGGGGAGAATTGGTGTGGACACCAGGACTAGAAAATATTGATAGGTTGAATCCACATCCTTGTGGATCACCTGTGAATAAAGCTCTAAACCCAACCCTTTTACCAACTATAAATATTTTATTTTAAATTTTGTTATATAGGATTAGTTTACCAACTGTAATTAGGGTTTTTATTTTTTAGCCTTTTAGGCCAAACCACTTTTACCAAGTTGAACTACATGTTTACATGTCTTGCCTTTTGATTAAATGGGGTTCCAATTGATCAAAAGGGGCTTTAGTTATTTGGTTGGTTTAATCAGTTTTGAGTCTTGTAATTATTAGTTAATTTAGTTATTGAGTCCTATAATACAAGGGGGACCAAATTGAAGATCCATGTGACCCCATATGCTAGTTCAAGACAAGCCATGTGACTCCATGTGCTAGCCCAAGTCACTTATCATATGTAACCAAGTCTTGGCACCACCTTTCTCAAGACTTTGGACAATATCACATGTTATGTCTGTGTCAGAGCAAGATCTGCTCTAATACCAAACTATCGTGACACACCAGATGAGATCATCCCATCCGGACCACTTGCACCATCTCAAACACGAAGCACCGTGAAGAGACTATAGTGGAAGCAACAAGCCTGACATGAACTCTACACCACGAATCTTAGGAGATTGGGGTAATGAAGATCAACCAAAGAATATATCAAGATTAAGAAGAAGTGTAGGAAGAAAAACAAGGGTTTTTTTTTCCTTATCTCCTGTGTGAATAGATTACAGGACCTCTTGGAAGACTCGATACACTCTCAAGACTGTATAATAAATATATATACCTAGGTTAAACCAACCTAGCCCCCTTGAACCAACTCCTAACCGGCACATCATCGAAACAACGAACCCATCATCCGAGTCGACTCGCAGGATTCGAGTCGACTCGTCCAGACCATTCCTTCAACTGTTCTGAGAATACGAGCCGACTCCAGTAAACTGAGACAACTCGACCAGAGTGTCTTCATAACCTACCCTGAGAACTATAGTCGACTCCTAGAAATTGAGCGACTCGACTAGAGGCATCACCCAGACCCCCGTGCTGTGCCACCAATCGAGTCGACTCAAAGGACCATCGAATCGACTTGCAGAACCATCGAGCTGACTCGAAGAACCATCGAGCCATCTCGAACAGACAGACTGAACAATAAACATTGTGACACAGTCTATCACCTAGGACTCTTACCGGACTCACTCCTAGTCCTAGTTACATCATGACCAACATGACAAAGACCCAAAACTTTACTCCAGATACCTTGGATACACCACACGAGACTCAACAATCTCTACCTTGGTGTTCCAAGGCTTCGATCAACTCCATCTTGTCTATCAACCGCATCAGTCCCATACACTTGTGAAAGCTATCCCTTGGAAGAACCTTCATCAGTGCATCAGCTGGATTCTCCTTGGTATAAACCATTTCCAGCTCTACCTCGCCTTCCTCCACCAGCTCTCTAATCCGATTGTATTTGATATCGATGTGCTTCATCCTGGCTTGATATACTAAATTCTATGCAAGTAACAATGTACTCTGGCTGTCACAATACACCTTGACAGCCTCCTATTTGCAGCCCATCTCCAGAGTCAATCCCTTCAGCCATAGAGCCTCCTTTGCTACCTCTGTGATGCCATTATACTCTATTTCAGTGATGGATAACACCGTTATAGGCTACAAACAAGACCTCCAAGACACAGGTCCTCCATTCATGCTAAATATGAAACCTATTATGGAACGATGGGTATCCACATCTCCACCAAAGTCTGCATCCACAAAGCCTTCCATCTGCCCCTGGGTAACCTTGGCTATGTTAGAGTGTTCCACAGCACCTCCACGCTGTCCATAGCAAATGCCCAATCCAACTGATCCCACCAAATATCTGAAGATCCCCTTCAGTGCTTGCCAGTGTTCCTTGCCAGGCTACGCCATGAATTTGCTCACCTGACTCACTGCATGGGCTAGATTTGGCCTACAACATACCATAGCATACATTAGGCTTCCCATGCTAGAAGCATAAGGTATCCTCTCCATTTCCTGAGCCTCCATCTCAGTCTATGGTGACATACTCTTCGAAAGTCTGAAATGTCTTGTAAGCGGCAGCGCTGCTGGTTTGGCCTTCTTCATTCTAAACCTTTCCAGCACCTTTTGAATGTATCCTCCTTAAGACAAATGTAGCAACTTCTTGGCTCGACCTTTGAAAATCCCCATGCCCAAAATCTTTCATGCAGCCCCCAAGTCCTTCATCTCAAACTCTCGAGATAGGCTTGCCTTCAAATCCTGCACCGTCCTCTGCCTCTTGCATGCTATCAGCATGTCATCTACATACAAGAGTAGATATATCTTGGATCCATCCTCCAGAGATTTTATATACACAAATGGATCAAAATTGTACTTGGAAAGTCCAATGCTTCTCACGAAGGTATCAAACCGCTTGTACCATTATCTTGGTGACTGCTTCAACCCATACAATGATTTCTTCAACAAGCATACCTTCTCCTTTGATTCAAGTTCCTTGAACCCCTGTGGCTGCTCCATGTAGATACTCTCCTCAAGATGTCCATGGAGAAATGCTATCTTCACATCTATCTGCTCCAGCTCCAAATCCTAAGCTACTACGATTCTTAATAGCATTCTAATAGATGCAACAGGAGAGAAGATCTCAGAGTAGTCAATGCCTTCTTTCTATAAGTACCCCTTGGCTACCAGCCTAGCCTTGTACCTCACTCCACCTTGCTCTGAATTTCCCTCCTTCCTTGTAAAGACCCATTTAGAGCTAATGGGTCGACTCCCTCTTGGTAGATCCACCAGCTGCCATGTCTTGTTCTTTCGAAGAGAGTCCATCTCCTCCATCATGGCTTGCATCCATGATCTCACATATGAACTATCCATGGCCTCCTCAAATGTCTTTGGATCTCCACTGGTAGAGATGAGAGCATATGAGATGGTCTCATCTATGCCGTACTGCACCGATTTCTGGATGTTCCTCTTGGGCTTGTGCAGTGCTATACCTCTTGGATTGTCCTGCAAATCTGCATTTTCTGGCTCCTCCTGCACATCCTCCTAGTCAGAAGTCCCCCCTCGCAATTCCTCCACATGTGTGGGAATGTGACTACAACTCATCGCCTCAAAGTGAACCTGTTTTGAGGCTGAAACTGATGGCTCATCTCCTGACTATAGAAATCGAGATATGTTATCCTCCACAAACCTATCAACTCCAGTTGCAACACCAGGCTTCCTTAGAAGGCTCCTCTCATCGAAGATAACATTCCTACTAATTATGGACCACTGAGAGTGAGGATCCACTAGTAGGTATCCTTTCACACCCCTTCAGTATCCAATGAATACCAGTTTGCATGACTTTGGGTCCAATTTATTCCTTTCGACTCCTTCCACCAGTGCATATGCTGGAATGCCAAAAAATTATAGGTGACCAAGCTCCTCCTTCTTCCCACTCCAAACCTCCTCTGGGATGCCACCATCGATTCTTCTATTTGGAGACCTGTTTACAAGAAAACAAGAAAAGGTTATAGCATCACCCCAAAAAACCATGGGCAGTAATGCTTGCAACCTCAAGCTCCTGGCCTTCTCTATCAATGTCCGGTTCATCCTTTCAGCTACACCATTTTGTTAGGGAGTCATCTTCACTGTGAATTGGCATTTTATGCCATTCTACTCACAATAACTTCTAAACTTAAAGCTTGTGTACTCTACTCCATTGTCAGATCGCAGGCACTTAACTGGTTTTCATGTTTCCTTTTCCATTTCAAGTAAATACCTCTGATTGTTCCCTAATCAGATATACCCACACCTTCATGAAGAAGTCATCGATGAAGGTAACAAAGTATTTTGCTCCACCCCTGGCTGATACAGGTGCCGGTCCCCAAACATCTGAGTGAACTAACTCCAAAACTCCTTCACTCAGCTTGGTACTCCTAGCAAACGTTACTCTATGCTGTTTGCCATAAATACAAGGCTCACATAGATCATCTACCTCTTTCCGAAGTGCTGGAATTAGGCCCTTCTTGGAGAGTTGCATGAGTCCTCGGTCACTCATGTGACCTATCCGATAGTGCCATAGCTGGTAGGTAAGTTGCTCCTCCTATGCTGCAGAAAGGATTTCTGCACTATCTGTCACAACTGAGCCTTCCATCCTATAAAGGTTGTTGCTCAGTCTCCTTCTTCTCATCACCACCAAGGCACCCTTAGTTATCTTCAAGCATCTACTACCCGGTGAACAGCTAAAGGCATACCCCTGCTTCTCCAAATAACCTAGGGAAATCAGGTTCTTCTTCAGCTCTGGCACATGCTTGACATTAGTAAGCATCCATATGACTCCATCATACATTCTTACCCTGATTGTACCAACACCAGCAACCTTACATGGGTGATCATCCCCAAGACTCACACTTCAACCATTTGCTTTGGCATAAGAAGCAAACCAATTCCTGTGTGAAGTGTAATGAAAAGAACAGGCTGAATTCAATGTCCATTCATTGTCATACTCCATGGCTCCATCTGAAACAACCAGTAAATCGCCATCATTGTCCTCAGATGAATGTGCACCACTCCCACTGGTCAAATCTCCTTTGGAAAAGCCCTTCCCCTTCTCATTCTTTAGAAGTGGATAGTTCCTCTTTAGATGACCAGGCGATGACATTTAAAACACTTCCAACCCTGTTGACTACCTCGAGATTTAGACCTACCTTTTGATTTTTCTTGAGTCCTATCCCTTGGCCTTCCTTGCCTCTCATTCATGGCAAGAACCTCTAAACTTGAACTCCCTTTGCATAGCTTTTCCCACTGTTCATTAGACCAGAGAACTCCAACCACCTCTTTGAAGTTTAATGTCTTCTTTCCATACACTAGAGTTATATTGAGACTGTCATATGATACTGGAAGTGAACACAGCAACAGGAGAGCTCTATCCTCCTCATCTATCTTCATATAAAGGCTCATAACATCCGAGCATACTTGATTGAGTTTCTGGATATGAGCAATCAGATCTCCTCCCTCAAGCATCCGCAAGCTATACAGCTATTTCTTTAACCATAACTTGTTCGTCATATTCTTGTCCAAGTATGTGCTCTCCAACTTCCTCCAAAGACCCGTCGCTATGGTTTCTCCACTGATCTCAAGTAGAACCTGATCAGCCAAGTACATCCTGATTGTGCTAAAAGCTATCTCTTCTAGTTCCTCCCATTCTTCCAAACTAACCTTCTCTGGCTTCTCTCATACTAACACCTCATAGATCTGGTTCTGTATGAGTAAATCCTTCATCCTTTGCTACCAAAAGGTAAAGTTTCCCTTGCCATCAAATTTTCCAAAGTGTGCCTTGATACTACTGGATGCCATATCAACAAATTTTATCAAATCAACAACACCAACTACTCAACTTGACATTTTGATCAAAAACTGTTCCGCACCTGATCCCAGCAATGATCTTCTTTCTTTCACGCAACACAAGCTCTGATACCAAACTGTTGAAGCAAGATATGCTCTGATACCAAACTATCATGACACACCGGATTGGATCACCCCGTCCGGACCACTAGCATCGTCTTAAACATGAAGCACCATGAAGAGACTATAGTGGAAGCAACAAGCCTGACGTGAACTCTACACCATGAATCTTAGGAGATTGGGGTAATGAAGATCAACCAAAGAATATATTAAGATTAAGAAGAAGTTTGGGGAGAAAAACAAGGGTTTTTTTTTTCTTATCTCCTGTGTGAATAGATTACAGGACCTCTTGGAAGACTCGATACTCTCTCAAGACCGTACAATAAATATATATACATAGGTTAAACCAACCTAGCCCTCTTGAACCAACTCCCAATCGACACATCGTCAAAACAGCGAACCCGTCATTTGAGTTGACTCGCATGATTCGAGTCGACTTGTCCAAACCATTCCTTCAAATGTTCTGAGAATACAAGCCAACTCCAGCAAACCGAGCTGACTCGACCAGAGTGTCTTCATACCTATCTTGAGAACTAGAGTCGACTCCTGGAAACCGAGCTGACTCGACCAGAGGCATCACCCAGACCCCCGTGCTGTGCCACCAACCAAGTCGACTCGAAGGACCATCGAGCTGACTCGCAGAACCATCGAGCCAACTCGAAGAACCATCAATCCATCTCGAATAGACAGATTGAACAATAAATATTATAACACGGTCTATCACCTAGGACTCTTACCGAACTCACTCCTAGCCCTAGTTACATCATGACCAACATGACAAAGACCCAAAACTTGACTCCAGATGCCTTGGATACACCACACAAGACTCAATAGTCTGGACACCACTTGATACTTCCTCGAGACAACACCACTTGCCATCTCATCAAGATAACACAACACTTACCATGTCATCCTTTTGGTCGGCCAAATGAAAGCAAGAATTGGTGCCACTTAATTTTAAGATGTGTAAATGAGAAGGACTCTCCAAAATTGGTGCCCCCACTCAAGTAATTCATGCCAAAAATTCCAAGGAGTTGGCCAAGCATCTCTTCCTCTCTTTCATGCCAACTACCAAGAGTTTTAAGCCTAGTTGATCGCCCATAGTGAAAGAGATTCAATGGTTCTCTATCTAAGTATTTTGATCAAACAGGTTCCTAATTGCTCAAGATTAGAGAACTAAAGAATCCTATAAAACTCTTGAGTTTTCTTCTATCCAGATTGAAGAGTCCACCATCCTGCAGGAGCCCACATCATCCAAACTCTAGAGTCCAGCAATCAAGGCAACCCATGAAGCAGTCTTGGACCTTTATCATGACACCTCACCAATCCACCTCTTTGGTGCCCACTTTGGATAAGAAGCCCATGTTGTCGCCCACCTTGGAGAGAGTCCCAGATTAGCCCAAGAGCAGGAGTCCAAGATGCCTAGAGCAAGGTTTCTAGGAGTCATTGCCTAAGAAAAACAAACACTAGTCTTTGTAACCCTTACATCTCTTGCTGTCGATCTATAAATACTCCATCAACCCCTCCTATATAATTAATGATTATTGATGAAATACAATGATATTCTATCAAATTCTTTTCCTTTGCTATGTGCATCACATGGTGTGAGGCCCTTTACTTTGTTCTTCGGAACATCGCGGGGTGTGAGGCCCTAGTTATCCTACTTATCCAGACATCAGAAAAAACCCTAGCCAACCTCTTCCTTCCCTCTTCCCTTTTTACTTTTCCATCTTTTCTTTCCTTTGCTTCTTTCTCATTGAAAACTTTCTTTGTTGAGTGATTGCAAGTGATCAGGAATCAAAGTCGAGGTGTTCTTAGTGTGGACACCAGGGCCAGAAAATATCGATAGGTTAAACCCACATCCATGTGGATCACTTGTAAATAAAGCCATGAACCCAACCCCTTTTACCATGTAAATATTTATTTTAAATTCTATTATTTTGGCTTAGTTAGGGTTATCCCTTTTTACCAACTATAATTAGGATTTTATTATTTAGCCTTTTGGGATAAACCCTTTTTACCACATTAAGTCAAAACCCCATTTATCGGTTGTATCAAACCCTATGGGCCAAACCATGTTTACCAATTTATTCTTTTTTTATTACATATGGTCTTGCCTATTGATCAAATTAGGTTCCAATTGATCAAGTGGAATTTAGTTATTTGGTTTTGAGTCTTGTAATAATTAGTTATTGAGTCCTTTAATACAAGGAGGACCCAATTTAAGACCCATGTGACTTCATGTGCACCAAATTGAAGACCCATGTGCTAGCCCAAGAGAAACCTTGTGCTAGCCCAAGACAAGCCATGTGATCCATGTGCTAGCCCAAGTCAGTTTGTTTTTGGCTCAAGAAATTGTACAACACCTGCCATATCATCAAGGGACATCAACACATGTCATGTTTAGACATGCCATGCCATTTCATTTTGGAATAAGAACACATGCAATGTCACTTTTGTTTGGACATCCCACATGCCATGTTTTTTTTTATTTTTGGTCGGCCATGTGAGAAAGAATTAGCACCTACATGAGAAATATTTGGCACCCTCCCTTTTAAGATAAGTAACTAAGAAGGACTTTTCTTAATTGGCACCCTTCACTTCAAGTTAATTCATGCAAATCTCAAGGTGTTGGCCAAGCATTCTATCCCAACATCCAAATGCCAATAATCAAGAAGTTCTATGTTTTCTTGTCATCTAAAGTGTTGGAAGTCCACGGGTTTCCACTTTAAGCATTTCAATCCAATAGGTTAGAAGCTGCTCAAGATCTAGGAACTCAAGAGTCTCACCAAAACTCTTGGGTCCTCTTCTATCCAGACTGAAGAGTCCATTTACTTGCAAAAGCCTACAATATCGAGACTCCAGAGTCCAACGACCATGGCCAAGTGATGGAGCATCTTGACCCTACATCAAGCCACCTCACTAATCCTCATAGTTGGCACCCAAGATGGATGAGCACTTCATGATTGTCACCCACTTTGGATAAGAGTCCAGATCAGCCCAACAAGCAATAGTCCAGGCCACCCAGATCAAAATTCTAGGAGTTATAGTCCAAGGGAGACAAAGTCTAGTCTTTGAATCCCTTACACCACTGGTTGAGAGTTTATAAATATCCCATCAACCCCCCTTGTAATTATTATTATTCATCAATAAAGAAAGTTATTCAGTTGAATTTTCTTCCTTTGTTGTGTGTATCGTGGGGTGTGAGGCCCTTCCTTTATTCTATGGAACATCGTAGGGTGTGAGGCCCTACCTATCCAGCCGATAAGAAAACCTAGCCACCTCTTCTAATCCTTCCTTTGTTGCTTCCTAATTTATGCTTTTTGTTGTTGAGTGTTTGTAGGTGATCAGGAATCAAAATCAGGTATTCTTGCCTCGAAACCAGCATCGTGTAGAAGATCGAAGCCCAGGAATGAGTTCTTAAAATCCTGCCATGATAATCTTGAGAGTCCTGCTAGATCTATTTCAAAGGAGTGATTTTCGTTGATAAAACTAAAAACTTATTCCCTTCTCTTTAATTTTTGATTAGTTGAAAGTAAATCTTAGTTTCGATGGTTTCTCGACCACCAAGTCCTACTTTCTAGTTACTTTGTAGGTTTACTCGTGCGTGTAGTTAACTAGAACTAGTTTCCTTTACTGTCTCTTTGAGTCTTCCTTAAAAATATGAAAAAAATATAAAAAAAGTATTTTCTACTAATCTATGATAATTAGGCTTTAATTATTTATCCCACATCAGTTTTGGTATCAGAGCGGTTAAACTAGGGTTTAATCGCTCTTGTGCTAAAATTTATGCATACCAGGTTAGGACTTAGTTTCTCTTTAAGTACTCGGATCGGGTGCTTTACATGGCCGTCCGGTTATAGAAAAAAGTAGGGCTGTAAGACACTCACATCCCATTCAAAAGGGATTTGCTATGGCGTGTAGGGGTGCCACTATGATTGATCATTGAAGAAGAAAACAAAGAGATATGCATCTTTAGGATTAATTTTTTGCATCACATCCATCTTAGTACATTGTCTATTATTTTAATTGTTTCTATATGTAGGAAGATCAGAAAATTTTTATTCTTATTTTGCTAGATTTTTCGTAATTGATAGTATTTATCAAAATTCTATTATAATTTAATTCAAATTTTAAGTCATCTGAATCTCTGATTTACTACCTGAATAGTTTTACCCTGAATTTTCAGCAATTCTAGTTTAGGGTTCTTTTTGCATAAGTTTTACATATTTTAATGTTATGCATATTTTCTGCATATTAGGTACTTTTCTACAAAATATATCTTTGCTAAAAGAAAAAAACTTGGAAACCCTAATTGCATCTTCATATGCTTGCTATCATCATTCAAACCTAATCTTAAGGGCACTCAATATCTACATAAATGAGGGATTTCATCACCCTTCCTTGGCCCACACCACCACCTTTGCATCCGAGCCTAATCTTAATTAAAATTAATTAGACTTAATTTGCTCTAGTGAGCTAGGGACACCAATAGGCCGGGTGGTGTGGGCACCAGGATTAGACAGAGGCTCTTCAACCCTCTATGGATCTCTAATTAGGGTTCTTAATGTTTTGGGTCCTGTAATAAGGCTCAAAGCCTAATTAATTTGCTTTTGAGTCATGTAATTAGTATCTAGTTGATTTCAATTTTGGTTTAGTCTTGTAATTTGGCCAATTTGGTCAAGTTTGGGTCAATTGGTCCTGTAATTAGCCAAGTTGGTCCACAAGCTAAAGTCAATTTGAAGATGAGCTCAAGATAATTTGAAGATGGGTTCACAAGTGGGCAATCGAGTCAAGCCCAATTGAAGATGAGTCAAGCCACATCCTCCACACCAAGTAGGAGGGCCAACTGGAGTGCCACATCATTAATTCCACATGGCACGGGAGGTGCCACTTCAGCTCATGAGGAGTGCCACATCATCAGTGCCACATGGCATAGGGAGGTGCCACTTCACCAAGCTCCTTTGGGCGGCCAAGTCAAGATAAAAAATTCAAATTTAAATTCATGTTTGACTCCCACTAATCTTCCCTTGATCCAAGTAAACAATATCCACATAACACTCCCCATATCAAGCCTTCCCTTGATCCAAGCCAACAACATCCTCACTCCACTCCACAAATCAAGCTACCAAGATCAAGCTTCATGAAAAGATTCAAAATTCAAAAGTTAGATGCCAAGTTTCATGAAGGAGGAATTCAAAATTCAAATGGGCGCCCCTTGATTCATGAAGACAACATCCTCTCTTCACTCCCCCAAATCAAGCTTTGTAACTCCCCTTTTCAAATTTTGAATGTAGACTTGGGTGCTTATAAAAGGACCCTAACCCTATAATAAGAATTTTTAATGCTTATGAAATGAAAAAAGAGTTTGAGTGTTATTCTTCAAGCCCTTGTCTTCTAAACTAGGATCTTCGTTAGGGAGCACCTTCGCCTTCGGGCATCGAGGGATGTGAGGCCCTGCGTTACTATCCCTTCCGCACAAGCCATCTTCCATCTTCAAGTTTGGATGCCATCTAGATGATCCATCTGGGTGCCTAGCAAGAAGATCCCCCATCACCACCATTTTCAACCTTTGTTCTTTCTTTTCTTCTTGCTTCTTATTGACTCCTAACCTTTCTCTTGGTTGCTCGCAAGTCCTCCAGGTGCCACGGATAATGGAGTTGGTCTCCCTTGCCTTCGTGACCTTCGGATAGAAAGCCGGCATATCCGCAAGGTTGAAGGCCTGATCCTCCAGGCCACATCCATGAGAGCGAGTGAACTCGGTATCGAGCGTATCAGAGTTTTATAAGGTTTGCAACCCGAAACTCCTAAGTTGATATTGATTTAGAGCTAAGTCCTATGGGATTTCTCAATCCCGTGGTCTTATCTTTATCTTTGTTTAGGGGCCATCCTGCATGCTAGAAAGTTCTTATCTTTATAGAATCTCTAGATCTGCTCTTTACTTATCTTCAGGAATCATTAAGTCCACAAAAAAAAACTTAAAATAAAAAAAAGAAGAATCATTAGCATGCATCATAGCATCTTAGTCCCACATCATCGGGTTCCAAGTATAGTGTGAAAGCTAGTGCACCTAATCCTTTGATTATCACTTGAATTTGGTGTCTAAGGCTAGAGGTCCAGAGGCAAACGTCCTAAGTAGTTTGGTGGTTTTTAATTAGAACCCTGCGAGAGCAGGGGGAGCCTCCCACGACCCTACCTCTTACCTAGCCAGTGGATAGGATAATTATTGAATTGGCTGTAATTTGAGCTGACCCATTCTACTTGAGCTCTAGGTTTAGGAAATCCTAGTCCGAGTCGAGTTCTATGTGATTGCATTGCATGGCAACTAGGTTAGGCATACCCTATCAGCCTACTCAAAATCAACCCAATCCACCCATGGACCCTAATATGGAAAATTTTATGAGGACTATAACTAATCAACTTAGACAGCTCACTATCAGGTTTTATCAGGTGGAAGAGAGACTAGGTAACCTTTAAGAATTCCATGCGACTAGATCAGATCCTGAAACACCTAGACCCACTCCCCTAGGTCAAAGCTCTGAGATGCCTAGACCCATTCCCCCAATTCCACGAGCCCAACTCACTTCCCCAGATCTAAGAGGTCAATAAAGAGGACTTGCTTCCCTAGGTCCTAGAACCCAACATAGGGAAATTACTCCTGACCCAATTCCTAGGCGCCACACCCTTGATGTGAATGACCAGGAAGAAAGGATTCTTAGGAGCATTTGATTAGATGCACCATGCACCCATATTTGAGGGTAGTTTAAATCCTAAGGTCTATACCGATTGGAAAAGTGATATGGATTAGTACTTTGAATGGTATGAAATGTTAGAGGAGAGAAAGTTCATATTTGCCAAGCTTAGGCTAGTCCGATAGGCTAGATTTTACTGGAAAAATATGGAGCGACTGAACTGACAGAGAGGTGACTTACCTATAGACACATGGTGAGCAATGAAGGTAAAGCTTAGGGAGAAATACCTACCATTCTCATATGAACAAAAATTGTTAGATCAATGGCAAAACTTGACTCAAGGAAATAGATCTGTGGCTGACTATATTGCCAAATTTGATGAGTTCGTTATGAGGTGTAGTGTAGTTGAATCAGAAGCCTTTACCTTATCAAGGTTTAGAGCTGGATTACATGAAGATATTTAGAGGGAGCTATTTTTGATAGAGGTTAGTGATTCAGATCAGGCTTATCTAATTGCTAGGGATTGCGAACAATTTCAGAGGAGACCTATTACCAATCGACCAGAGCTAAATAGGTTCAATACCTTTTAGAGTAGACCTAACCCTAGCCAATTTCCACCTAGCCGACCCAATCCTACCTCCCAACCAGCTCGAAGGGATGATAAAGGAAAGGCACCTATAGTTCAAAGATATAGGACACTCTAGGCTTATGTCTTAAGACAAGACAAGGGAGGAAGATACAAAAGAGAGTGTGTTAGAGTGTGAGTGTAGGAATGCAGGAAAGAAATGAGTTTTGTGATACCCTTCGGCCTAGTCACTGAAGCCTATTTATAGAAGAATGGGAGGTGCCAGATAAGCTTTCTCATCAGCCCATGATAAGCCTTTCAATTTATCAAATAAGACTCTTCATCTAAGAAGAGTCTTATTAATGAAGCATCATGGCCTTTTTGTGCGCCAACTACCTCATTCAAGTCCTTTCAAGTTTTCATCCGACTTCTCCATTTGCAACTTGGCATTTTCTGGTTACAATGAAGCCAAGGGACATGGCTTTTGAGTAAGTAGAGTCGGGATTCAAAACTCCTTAAAGCAGAAGGACTCTTCTTCTCAGAATTGCACCAAACATGAAGAGTCACAACTCTTCATGTGCCAACTCCTTCCACCGAACATCTTTTCTCATTTTGATCTGTCATAAACCAATCAAATGGAATGGAGATGAGGCTAAGTGGTGCCTTTCTTCATCTAGAAACAAAGTCCCAAAGCAGAAGGACTTTTGGTCCATTCTACACCCATTTATTTCTTGCACACGAAATAAGTTGGCACCAATTATGAAGAGTCGCTACTCTTCACTTGTCGATAAACCTTTTCCATGCCATATGCCACCTTTGACCTAGTCAAAGTACATACAATATGGGTGTCATTTGAAAGGGCTTAAATCTACTTTTTGACCATTTAATTTGTTTTCAGGTAGGAGGTCTATTGGTCCTTTGCATTTTTTTGAATGCTGAGGTATCACTTAGGCACCAAGAGTCCCATGCCATTGGGACTCTTGATATATGGCGCATAAAATGTCGAAAAAAATATTAGATAAAATTTGATAAATTTGTCCCACTTAGGACACAACCTAATTTAGGTCTCCCATAAATTGGTTAGTCCATTTAGCAACCTTTTAGATCCAATTCAATTGGGTTAGGAGATTAGGTCATCCTACACATGCTAGTGTGCAATCTAGCTAACCAATTAGGATCCCATGACTCGAATTAAATGTCAATTGACTTCCTAGGTCAATTTCCTAATGTGTGTGACCCTTTTGGTTCCACATCTAGCTAGCAGTAGGTCTAGGTCAAGCCATTTCGATCCAATCAAACCTGATTGACCTAATTAGGTCAAATTAAGCTGACCTAAGTTATCAATTGAACCAGCTTTCGAATTGACTTATGAATCCAATCGAATTGATTCATAAAAACCTACAAGACATGATTGATATCTAGCAACATGTCATTGCTACCTGGAAGATGAAGAATTTGATGGAAAGTACTAAAATACCGTTCAGTGAAAAGTTATCATGCAATTCAATCTTTCGATCTCCCTTTATCCTGATTAAGTGATGGGCATGGATAAATGTCAAACCTTAACACTTAATTATTTTGAATACCTATTCGATAATAAAGACTCTGTTGATGACTGATTAAAAACCACTTCAAATCTCATCCTGCTTTGATCAAAGACTCCCTGAGTCATCAATCGAAGAGGTTACTTGGGATAACAATTTCTCTAACTAGGAATGATCGATTCCTTGTTGGTCCACTCACATCGTTCATACACCTTCCACCATATCCGAGAACACCCCGTACATGACTCAATGTCATGAATGAGTATGAACCAAAACATGGCTTAGTGTGCATAAGGAACCATGGTGACCTCTGGTCTAAAGATCACTTACACAATTCCCACTATGAGAACTATCTTTTGACTAGTAAGACTTCCATAAAATAGTCTCGGTGTGGATCAGTTCAGTGAACTCATACCCTAATGAGCACCCTTATCCTTATATTAGTATCTCTACACAAGTAGCTTTGAGACCAACCACCCTCTCCATCGAGCATACATAGGATAAGCTAGTCTTTCTGGAAGCATCGATCCCCAAATCGATGATCCAACG
This sequence comes from Areca catechu, assembly GCA_021397845.1. NCBI lineage: Eukaryota > Viridiplantae > Streptophyta > Magnoliopsida > Arecales > Arecaceae > Areca > Areca catechu. The sequence continues at coordinate 125,744,676 of CM038040.1, read as the reverse complement.
ACTATAAACATTTTAGATTAGGGTTTATAAGAACTTAGGTCTCACCGTTATAATCTCTATCATAATCCTAATTCCATTGCCCTAACCTATGGGATTCATCATAATCTTTAAGTAAGACATAATAGTATGATGAAACAAAGATGCCTTTAATAATATAATAATGTCATACAAGAGTTGGAAGATTACAAAAATACCTTTATAGAGATTGGCTTTTAGGATACTTTTCTTTCAATCTCCCACTTGCATTAAAGCCAATCATCCTTGTATTTTACACCCATACAGTCTAAGTGATGATCTAACTGCTACTGAGGTAGTGCTTTAGTGAATGGGTTTGCTATATTGTTCTTTATATATATACTCGTTCGTTGGAAATATCTTATCCTTGAACGAGGTGGAAGCATCTTAGGATGTGCTTGGGCTTATTATGAGACCTTGGTTCCTTAACTTGCACAACAACTCCGATGGTTGTTTTATAGTAGAAACCATGCCCAATTTCGTGATGAATTTCTTCATTCACACAGCTTCCCTTATGGCTTCACTTGCAGCTATGTCCTTTGCCAACTCACTGCACCACCATATTGGGTGAAGACATACCTTGATATGGATTTGCCATCATCTGGATCTGATTGAAAACTAGAATCCGTATATCCTTCTAGTTTCAACTCTGATCCTCAATATGTAAGAAAAATATCTTTAGTCCTTTTCAGGTACATAAGAATATTTTTCATGTCTTTCTAATGATCCTCTCCTAGATCTGCCTGGAACCAACTTACTATGCCCAAGGCATAAGCAACATCAGGCCTGGTACATAACATGGCATACATAATTGATCCTATAGCTGAAGCATAAGAAATCATAGCCATCATCTCTTACTTCCATCCATGTTGAATCTCTTCAACACTAAGTCAATGTACCTGGATTGGGATAAACCTAGCATCCTCTTAGACCTATCTCTATAGATCTTTATACCTAGTGTTGCTGCGTCAACTCCTGGACCGAGAAGTCCCCAAGGGCGCCGGTGGTGTTCTGGTGGGGGACACTCCGATGCCTAAGATAGCAGGAGGTTGAAGGCAACATAATGAAGGAATCAAAGGAACAACAGCATATGGAGAGGGAAGAGTTCTCCATACATCGTAATTGGCAATGACAACCGACACGACTACAAGATCATTCTCTAAGACATGATTTTCCTAGAGACCTTCGTCAGAAAAGGTAATGGCATTGGAGCCTCGGGACCTTTTGGCAATATCTGCCCCGCCCTCCTAGCTTCCCTTGGATCGCCGGTGCAGCATGCCGATGCCCCCACCAGTTGGCCTTTGATTGGGGTGTTCCACCTCCTCCGGAGGGTTTCTGGCATCTGATGCTTCTGCTCGGTCCCGATGGGGTCGGACATACTTGCGTAGATATCCCATCTGGATGAGGTCTTCGATGGTGTCCTTCAGCTATAGGCATTCCTCGGTACTATGCCCATGGTCTCTGTGGAAGCGACAGAACTTATCCTTGTTCCTTAGGACAGGAGGGCCCCTAATTGGCCGAGGCCTTTACAAAAAGGTCTTGTTCTTGATCTCCATCAGGATCTTCTCCTTTGGCAGAGACAGAGGCACATAAATCTCGAACCTTCGGGGAAGGTCCCTGGGCTTCGGACTTCGGCATTGGGCCGACCGTCGACTGTCGTTCGGAGGTCGGACTTCGGGAGCTTTGTCACTCCGCTTCTTCGGGGTGCACCTTCCTTCAGCTTGACATCGGCCGAAAGCTTGTTCTTCTGCCAGGGCATACCTCTGTGCTCTGGCCAGCAACTCACTGTAGCTTGTTGGATGCTTCTTATCGAGGGAAAAAGTCAGCCTGGACGAGCGGAGCCCTCGCTTAAAGACTGACATCGCTACAGCTTTATTTAAGTCCGGGACTTCCATGGCCACTAAGTTGAAATGGGCCATGAAGTCTTGAAGGGTCTCTCCCTCCTTTTGGAGCATGAGGAAGAGGCAGTTGGTAGTCCTCAGGATCCGACTGCAAGTCCTGAAATGGAAAAGAAAAAGAAATTCGAGTTGGAAGAAGGAGTGGATCGTACCTGGCCGGATGGTGGAAAACCACATCTAGGCGGTCTTCTTGAGGGTCGCAGGGAAGGCGATGCAATGGAGGGCATCGGAGGTGCCTTGGACCATCATGTGGGCCTGGTATGTGCCTAGATGGTCCATCGGGTCGATGGTACCGTCATAGGGGTCCACCTGTGGGATCTTGAGAGGTGGGGGTTCGTCTCCACCAGAATTTCCTCTGAGAACGGGGGATGGGAGTCGTATACCTGTCCCCCTTCAGCCTTTTGCCAGAGGGTGATTTCATCAATGCGCTCCTCCATGCATATATCTTACTGCCATAGTCCTTCGGAAGTCCAGCGGCAGGCCGACCGCCGAAGGGGATGGACTCGGCATAGGAAGGCGAGGCAAACCTCGCTCTTTTGCCATCAGCACGATCACCCAAGGACCTCCGGGGCTCTACGGTGGCGTGGGAACCATGCTGAGGGATCTCTGGCCATCGGCCTCTTGTAGCAGCAATCGGAGGGTTAGAGTAAGAATCAGCTGGATGTTGCTGCCGGTTGTCGACTGCTTCCTGGAACTGTTGAACCGCAGCGGTAAGTGTTTCGATGCGGTTCACCAAGATTTGGAATTGCTGCAACCCCAAAGTGACGGTGGGCTCTGCAGTAGTAGGGGCAGTAGCAGCGAAATCATATTCTTGGAGAGGCTCCTTGATGTAGAACGAAGGACATGAAGAAAACCTATTGTTATTTTGAAAAGAGGAAAAACACCTAAAGCAAACCAAGGATCATGGGAGGGCTAAGAAGCCTCCGGGACTAGGATAGAACGATCCCTGAAAATCCTAAAACGACTGGGCTCTTTTAGTTTTTTTTAAATTTTCTTGGCTGAGATGGCGAAGGAACGATGGGGATGGGAGGCTGGGACGGGAACTCCTAGACCTTGGGACTCATCCTAACGAAGAGACTGTCCACCTCTAAGGCATTACGCCCTCCTCAATACTTAGAGGCGCTAGGATGGATCTCAAGGTCACGAAGGATGGGGGGTTGGGGAGAACTCATGGATCTTGGCACTCACCCTAACGAAGAGACCGTCCACCTCTAAGGCATTACGCCCTCCTCAGTACTTAGAGGTGCTAGGATGGTTCTCAAGGCCACGAGGGGAAGACACGAAGGTGGGAGGGAGAAAGGAGATACTTGGGGCCTCACACCCCTCGATGTCCCGAAGGACGAAGGAAAAAGGGCCTCAGCCCAGAACCACACACCGGAAGAACACTCAAAAATTTCATTCAACTATTTTATTACAAGAGGAGTATGGGTATTTATAGATGCCCATATCCCCTTTGAAATTCAAAAATAAAATCCCCTGAAATCCTCCCTTAATTATGAAATCAAATTCAAAATCAAAATCCCCAAATTTCCCAAATTACATTCATTAAAAAAAATTACCAAATAAATCCCATTTATTTGAATTTTGAAATCCCCTCAGCTCTGAAAATCATGCTATTCCAAAAATCATGCAAAACAACTCTTCTTCCATCGCTTTGAGAAGCGTGCAGAAGCTTCATTTGGCTGCTCTGAAAAACATGCGGAAGCTCCTTCACGGTCGAGCAACAGGGGCACCTGGACCTTCAGCACCCGGCCCAGCGGGCGGCGTCGGGGCGGCATGGTGGTGCGCCGGCGGGCGGACGGCGGCGGTGGGGCGGCACGACGACGGCGGCGGCCGTGGGCGACCGTTGGTCTTCCACGGACCGCTGGTCTTCCCACGGGCGTGAGGCACCAGGGCTACCGGCGGGGTGGCAGGGCGGCGGATCGGCGGCTCGCTGGCGGGCGGGCGGCAGCGGCGAGGTGGCACGGCGGCCAGGCGGCGAAACGGCGGCGGCTGCCGTGGGTGACCGTTGGTCTTCCACGGACCGCTGGACTTCCCACGGGTGTGAGGCCCCAGGGCTGCCGGCAGGGCGGCGGATCGGCGGAGCACCGACGGGCGGGCGGCAGCGACGAGGTGGCACGGCGGCCAGGTGGCGAAACGGCGGCGGCGGCCGTGGGCGACCGTTGGTCTTCCACGGACTGCTGGACTTCCCACGGGCGTGAGGCCCAGGGATGCCAGCAGGGCGGCAGGGCGGCGGATCGGCGGAGCGCCGGCGGGCGGGCGGTAGTAGCGGGGGTCGGGCACGGCAGATCGCGGACCGGTGGGGCAAAAATCGGAAAAAAATTGGACCTCTGCGATTTTTCCTGTAGGTTGAAGTAGATAGGAATAGCCTGGAATAAAGTTGGAATAACATCGGGATAACACAGGAATAAAGGGAATAGGTGGAATAGCAGGAATAACTAAAATACAAAAATTCTAAAAATTTTTTAAAAAAAATAAAAGGTGAAACCCGGATAGGTTTCGGGTCCCCCATCATTCTCCTGCAGCACGAAGAACTCGACTCCATCGAGTTTGAGGACTAAGCAAATCCTAGCCCGCAGCTAGCTCTGATACCAAATTGATGTAGAACGAAGGACACGAAGAAAACCTATTGTTATTTTGAAAAGAGGAAAAACACCTAAAGCAAACCAAGGATCATGGGAGGGCTAAGAAGCCTCCGGGACTAGAATAGAACGACCCCTGAAAATCCTAAAATGACTGGGCTCTTTTGGTTTTTTTTAAATTTTCTTGGCGGAGATGGCGAAGGAACGATGGGGATGGGAGGCTGGGACGGGAACTCCTAGACCTTGGGACTCATCCTAACGAAGAGACCGTCCACCTCTAAGGCATTACGCCCTCCTCAATACTTAGAGGCGCTAGGATGGATCTCAGGGTCACGAAGGACGGGGGGTGGGGGAGAACTCATGGATCTTGGGACTCACCCTAATGAAGAGACCGTCCACCTCTAAGGCATTACGCCCTCCTCAGTACTTAGAGGCGCTAGGATGGTTCTCAAGGCCATGAGGGGAAGACACGAAGGTGGGAGGGAGAAAGGAGATACTTGGGGCCTCACACACCTCGACGTCCCGAAGGACGAAGGAAAAAGGGCCTCAGCCCAGAACCACACACCGGAAGAACACTCAAGAATTTCATTCAACTATTTTATTACAAGAGGAGTATGGGTATTTATAGATGCCCATATCCCCTTTGAAATTCAAAAATAAAATCCCCTGAAATCCTCCCTTGATTTTGAAATCAAATTCAAAATCAAAATCCCCAAATTTTCCAAATTACGTTCATTAAAAAAATTACCAAATAAATCACGTTTATTTGAATTTTGAAATCCCCTCCGCTCTGAAACTCGTGCTACTCCAAAAATCATGCAAAACAACTTTTCTTCCATCGCTTTGAGAAGCGTGCAGAAGCTTCATTTGGCTGCTCTGAAAAAACGTGCGGAAGCTCCTTCACGGCCGAGCAACAGGGGCACCTGGACCTTCGGCACCCGGTCCAGCGGGCGGCGGCGGGGCGGCATGGTGGCGCGCCCGCGGGCGGACGGCGGCGGCGGGGTGGCACGACGGCGGCGGCGAAACGGCGGCGGCGGCCGTGGGCGACCGTTGGTCTTCCACGGACCGCTGGTCTTCCCACGGGCATGAGGCCCCAGGGCTGCCGGCGAGGCGGCGGATCGGCGGCGCGCCAGCGGCGGGCGGCAGCGGCACGGTGGCACGACGGCCAGGCGGCGAAACGGTGGTGGCGGCCGTGGGCGACCGTTGGTCTTCCACGGACCGCTGGACTTCCTACGGGCGTAAGGCCCCAGGGCTGCCGGCGAGGCGGCAGGGCGGCGGATCGGCGGAGCGCCGGCGGGCGGGCGGCAGCGGCGGGGTGGCACGACGGCCAGGCGGCGAAACGACGACGGCGGCCATGGGCGACCGTTGGTCTTCCACGGACTGCTGGACTTCCCACGAGCATGAGGCCCAGGGATGCCGGCGGGGTGGCAGGGCGGCGGATCGGCGGAGCGCCAGCGGGTGGGCTGCAGTGGCGGGGGTCGGGCACGGCAGATCACGTACCGGTGGGGCAAAAATCAGAAAAAAATTAGACATCTACGATTTTTCCTGGAGGTTGAAGGAGATAGGAATAGCCTGGAATAAAGTTGGAATAACATCGGGATAACACTGGAATAAAGGAAATAGGTGTAATAGCAGGAATAACTAAAATACAAAAATTCTAAAATTTTTTTAAAAAAAATAAAAGGTGAAACCCGGATAGGTTTCGGGTCCCCCATCACTCCTCAGACCTAGAAGGAGAGGTATCTCTCCTGGCAGTGGCATTTGGAGCTCTTTCCTTAGCCATTTTCTCGCTGGGATGATGGATTCCTTCTTTTAGAAGAAAGGGCCCTTCCTTTAGCACTAATCTGTTGCTGCATCAACTCCTGGACCGAGAACCGGGATGGCTGGGTGGGCTAGAGTGCTCCTCTCCCGAGCAAACCTGCAGAAAAGTCCCCAAGGGTGCTGGTGGTGTTCCGGTGGGGAACCCTCCGATGCCTAAGTTATCTGTAGGTTGAAGTCAACAGAATGGAGAAATCAAAGGAACAACAGCGTATGGAGAGGGAAGAGTTCTCCTTACATCGCAATTGGCAATGATTGCTGACACGACTACAAGATCATTCTCAAAGACATGATTTTCCAGGAGATCTTCATCAGAAAATGTAATGGCATTAGAGCCTCGGGACCTTTTGGCAATATCCGCCCTGCCCTCCTGGCTTCCCCCGGACCGCCGGTGCAGCATGCCGACACCCCCACCAGTTGGCCTTTGATTGGGGAGCTCCACCTCCTCCGGAGGGTTTCTGGCGTCTGATGCTTCTGCCCGGTCCTGATGGGGTCGGATATACTTGCACAGATATCCCCTCCGGATGAGATCTTCGATGGCATCCTTCAGCTGTAGGCATTCCTCGATACTGTGCCCATGGTCTCTATGGAAGCGACAGAACTTATCCTTGTTCCTTAGGGCAGGAGGGCCCCTCATTAGCCGACGCCTTTGCAGAAAGGTCTCATTCTCGATCTCCATCAGGATCTTCTCTCTTGGCATAGACAGAGGCGCATAAGTCTCAAACCTTCGAGGAAGGTCCCTAGGCTTCGGACTTTGGCGTTGGGCCGACCGCCGACTATCGTTCGAAGGTCGGACTTCGGGAGCTTTGTCACTCCGCTTCTTCGGGGCCGGCCTTCCTTCAGCTTGATGTCGACCGACAACTTGTTCTTCCGCCAGAGCATACTTCTGCGCTCTGGCTAGCAACTCACTGTAGCTTGTCGGATGCTTCTTATCCAGGGAAAAGGTCAGCCTGGACGAGCGGAGCCCTTGCTTAAAGGCTGACATCGCTACAACCTCATTTAAGTCCGGGACTTCCATGGCCACTGAGTTGAAATGGGCCATGAAGTCCCGAAGGGTCTCTCCCTCCTTTTGGAGCACGAGGAAGAGGTAGTTGGTAGTCCTTGGGATCCGACTGCAAGTCCTGAAATGGGAAAGAAAAAAAAAATTCGAGTTGGAAGGAGTGGATCGTACCTGGCCAAATGGCAAAAAATCACATCCGGGCGGTCTTCTTGAGGGTCGCAGGGAAGGCGATGCAATGGAGGGCATCGGAGGTGCCTTGGACCATCATGTGGGCCTTGTTCGTGCCCAGATGGTCCATCAGGTCAGTGGTATCGTCGTAGGGGTCCACCTGTGGGATCTTGAAGTGGCGGGGGATCGTCTCCACCAGAATTTTCTCTGAGAATGGGGGATAGGAGTCGTATACCTATCCCCTTCGGCCTTCTGCCGGAGGGTGATTTCATCAATGCGCTCCTCCATGCGCATAATCTTGCTGTCGTAGTCCTTTGGAAGTCCAGCGGCAGGCCGATCGTCGAAGGGGATGGACTCGGCATAGGAAGGCGAGGTAGACCTCGCTCTTTTGCCATCGGCGCGATCACCCAAGGACCTCCGGGGCTCTACGATGGCATGGGAACCATGCTGAGGGATCTCTGGCCATCGGCCTCCCGTAGCAGCAATCGGAGGGTTAGAGTAAGTAGCAGCTGGTTGTTGCTGTTGGTTGTCAGCTGCTTCCTAGAACCGTTGAACCATAGTGGTAAGTGTCTCGATGCAATTCACCAAGGTTTGGAATTGCTGCAACCCCAAAGTGACGGTGGGCTCTGCAACAGTAGGGGCGGTAGCAGCGAAATCATTTTCTCGGAGAGGCTCCTCAGACCTAGAAGGAGTGGTATCTCTCCTGGCGATGGCATTTGGAGCTCTTCCCTTAGCCATTTTCTTGCAGGGATGATGGATTCCTCCTTTTAGAAGAAAGGGCCCTCCTAGCACCAATCTGTTGCTGCGTCAACTCTTGGACTGAGAACCGAGATGGCTTGGTGGGCTGGAGCGCTCCTCTCCCAGGAGAACCTGCAAAAAAGTCCCTAAGGGCGCCGGTGGTGTTCCGGTAGGGGACCCTCCAATGCCTAAGTTAATAGGAGGTTGAAGGCAACAGAATGAAGGAATCAAAGGAACAATAGCATATGAAGAGGGAAGAGTTCTCCTGCCTCGAACGGGGTCCCCCAGGGACCTTATATAGGCATTGAACGGCCCAAAATCCATTAGGGTAGAGGCTGGGAAAGATGATCTACCCCTAAGAGAATCTGGAGAGTGGCCACGTGGCGCATAGATACAGCGACATCGTGGAAGTAGTGGAGCAGGGTCGTTGGGATAGCAGAATTCCGCCGTAATAGAAAGGTGCTTTTGGAATACCCTGGATGCCAAGGCTTGCCCGTCGGATGTCGGCCATGAGGCAGTCGGTCGGTCAGATCAAAGGCCGAACCCCAAGAGAGGGCGACGGGCTGGACCCTAGTAGGAGAGGGTCGTTCGGACCTCAGCTCAAGCGGGTCAGACCTCTGGCGAAGGACAGCGGGCTGAACCCCAGCAGGAGAGGGCTGTTCGGACCTCAGCTCCAGTGGGTTGGACCTCTAGCGAAGGACGGCAAGCCGGACCCCAGCAGGAGAGGGTTGTTCGGACCTCAGCTCCAGTGGGTCGGACCTCTGGCGAAGGACGGCGAGCCAGACCCCAGTAGGAGAGGGTCGTTCAGACCTCAGCTCCAGTAGGTCGGACCTTTGGCGAAGGACGGCGAGCCGGACCCCAGTAGGAGAGGGTCGTTTGGACCTCAGCTCCAGTGATTCGAACCTCTGGCGAAGGACGGCAGGCCGGACCCCAGCAGGAGATGGTCATTCGGACCTCAGCTCCAGTAGGTCGGACCTCTGGCGAAGGACGACGGGCCGGGTCAGACTGCAAGATTGGGCCGGTTCTGTTAGAGGGTGAGCCATCATGGTACAACACCTAGTATATAGAATGCTTCTCCCAAATCCTTCATGGAAAACATTGATGATAGCCAAGTTTTAACCGATTGTAACATTGGGATATCATTCCCAATGATCAATATATCATCAATATACAAAACCAAGAAAACAAGTGCACTCCCACTTGTCTTCTTATAAACACATGGTTCATCCATATTTTTGATAAAACAAAATTCCTTGATTATTTCATCAAAGCGGATGTTCCAACTCCTCGATGCTTGTTTTAGTCCATAAATGGACTTCTTTAGCTTGTATACTTTGTTTGGTCCCCCACTTAAGAAAAAACCCTCTAGCTGTGTCATATAGACTTCTTCCTCAAGATTTCCATCAAGGAAAGCAGTCTTAACATCCATCTGCCAGATTTCATAATCATGGTATGCTGCTATTGCAAGCAATATCTGAATGGACTTGAGCATGGCTACTGGTGAAAAGGTTTCATCATAGTCAATGCCATGTTTTTTTCTAAAACCTTTTGCTACCAGCCGGCCTTGTAGGTTTTTAATTGACCATCTACTCCTATCTTCTTCTTGAAGACCTATTTACATCCTATTAGGTTAATTCCTTCAGGTGGATCTACCAAGGTCCATACCTGATTGGAATACATGGAGTCCATCTCAGACTTCATGGTAGTTAGCCATTTATCGAAGTCTTTTCTCTCGACAGTTTTTGAATAGGTCACAAGATCATCATCCTGAATGATAATGGCTTCATTATCATCCTCGATGACAAAATCATATCTAAGAGGTGCTCCCCGTACCCTCTCTGACCTTCAAAGAGGAGGTGTGTATTGTGGTTGTTCTTAATCTACAAGAACTTCTGGTTGAGGAATTTCACTTAAAGACTCATCAGGTTGTTGGTTCTGTTCTTCACTTAATTCAAGTGTAGAATTACTACTTCTTTCTTGGATGATTTCTTGCTCCAAGAATGTAGCATGTCTACTGACAAATACATTTTGTTTAGTAGTATTATAAAAGAGGTATCCAATACCCTCTTAAGGATAACCAACAAACCTACATTTGTTAGCCCTAGCACTTAACTTATGTCCAAAATTATTCTTGACATAAGCATAGCAACCCCAAATGTTTAAGTACTTAAGATTTGGTCTTTTGCCATCCATAACTCATATAGAGTGCTAATTATTGACTTAGATGGTACCCTGTTCAAAATATAGGCAGCAGTCTCCAGGGCATGTCCCCAGAAAGAAATGGGAAGATCTGTGAAGCTCATCATGGACCTCACTATGTCTAACAAAGTACGATTTTTCCTTTCTGCCACACCATTTAATTGGGATGTATAAGGAGAGGTCCATTCAAAGATTATGCCTTTGTCCTTGAGATGGTTTAGAAACTCACCAGACAAGTATTCATCTCCTCGATCAAAATGAAGAGTTTTAATACTATGTCCAGTTTGTTTTTCAACCCTGATTTGATATTCTTTAAACTTATCAAAGGCTTCAGACTTGTGTTTCATTAGATACACATGACCAAACCTAGACAAGTCATCAATAGTGATGAAATAAGAATATCCACCTCTGGCTTGAGTTGTCATAGGTCCACACACATCAGTACGCACAAGACCTAATAACTTAGTTGCCCTATCCCCAAGTCCAGTGAATGGAGACTTGGTCATTTTTTCTTTGAGGCAAGACTTACAAGTTCCTAATGATTGAAAATCATAAGGGTAAAAGTAATTAATTATCTTTAACTAACTTGTTTATTCTTGACTCACTAATATGACCTAACTGGCAATGCCAGAGAAATGTGACATTGACATTATCTCTCTTTCTCTTCTTGTTATTAACAAGTAACATTGCATCATTAAGTTCTAATGTTAGAAGACCATTTATAAAATAACCATGTCCGAATATTTTATTGCAATGAAGAATAGAGCAACCACTGCTCTTTACATTTATTTCAAATCCTTGTTGTAACAACAAGGGTATTGATACAATGTTTCTTACAATATCCGGTACATAGTAGCATTCTTCTAACTTTAAAACATTACCCATATGTAATAATAGAAGATAGATGCCCACAACTTTAGCATACATGGCTTCTTCACCATCGCCATATAGTTTGAAATTACCTTTCTTCATTTCTCTAATTCTGTGGAGTCCCTGTAAAGATTTACAGATATGAGACCCACATGCGGTATCCAATACCCATGAATTAGAAATGGAAATACTCAATGATAAATTAGTTTGTATCATGTACAAACCTTTAGATGCTCCACTTGCATCTAACTTCACACTTAGAAGATATGTCTTGCAATTCTTTTTCCAATTCCCCTGCTTGCCATAGTAGAAACAGGCTCCCTCATTAACTGCCTTCTTGACTTATTTCTTCTTCTGGATGCTCTTTTTAGGGTTGAACTTTGTTTTCAAACCCTTTCTATTTGCCTATTTCTTCTTCCCGTCAATGAGAAGAAGATGAGCCTTATCACCTTTTGAGTGGATCTCTACTGTCTTTAACATATTCAGCAGTTCAGCCAAAGATATATTCAGTTTGTTCATCTGATAATTAAGAACAAACTAAGAGTAGAAATTTGGAAGTGATTGCAGGATTAAATCCTGATTAAGTTCACCATCCATCACAAACCCTAATTTAACTAATTGGGTAATTAAGTCAATCATTTTTAATACATAGGTTTGTACAGATGAACCCTCACTCATCCATGCATGGAACAACTACTTCAATATCTCGTATCGAGCGGCCCTACTTTGCTCTCCATATAGCTCCTTTAAGTTGAGCAATATGGACTGAGGTTCCATACCTTCATGTTGCCTCTAGAGCTCATTGCTCATCGAGGCTAACATGATGCACCTGACAGTTGTACTGTCATTTTGCCACATTTTGTGCATGGTAATTTCCTCCTCTGATGCATCTTTTTCGATCGGCTCAGGGTCCGGAGAATCCAGAATATAAGAAAGTTTTTCATGAGTAAGAACTATTCTCAGGTTCCTCAACCAGTCCACATAATTAGGACCGGTTAACTTGTTGGCATCTAAAATTTTCCATAGTGATAAATTTGAAGCCATTATAAAAATCCTACATTTAATTAAGAACAATATCAGCAGACCACTCAAGATGACATTCATAACTAGATAAGGACTTTATATCTAATTATGTTTCCCACTATTTTATTCAAATACCATAACCCTCAATCTATGGTAAGCGAGAAAACTTACTGGTTTCTTTAGTGGGGTTGAGATCCCAATTCCTCATGAGTTCCTTGTGTTACATAACAAACACTCATGAGTTCAAAGGTAGGACTTCCTTTCCAATTGCAACCCATGCAATTCTCAACAAATAAACTGCCACTATGATGCTTATAGTCTTGTGTTACCAACAAACTATAATGTCTTAGTTTAGTCAGACCCTTCATTTCTATATAGCCATGATGGAATAATATTGCCCTTGTGTTACACAACAAAGCAACAATTTCCAACAATGCCATAAAGCACTAAGTGCACCAAGACAAATTTTATATCAAACCCTAGAGTAGGCCTTGTGTTACACAACAAACCTACTATAGTTTTGACATTAATTTGGCTTAGCATGAAGGAAGGCCAATTATAGTATACTCAATCAATTAGCATTCCCAAGTTAAGGTTTAGATATGACCAAATTGGCCAGGTAAGTGGAAGGGGTGAGGGGGTCCCCCCGTTGCTTTCCTTAGACACTAATTGATTTGGTCAGGTCATACAACGGAATCAATTAAAAACCTCATTCCCTTTACCTTCCCAGAACCACTTACCTAGACACCAACTGGCTGATCAAACCCTAATCAGTTTTCATATTGAAACAATAACATGCTCTTTTCATGAAAATATTTACTATCATACATAGATTAGGGTTTAAGAATAACAACCCCTAATCCAATGGCAAACATCGTACTATGATTATTTTTCATAACCATACAACATTCCACTGAACCCTAAGTAATGGCATGCATAAAAAAAACTATGATCAAACTAGCTATCTAATAATCATTTGATCATACAAATGACAATTAATTGAATGAATTAAGGTTTGCTCTGATACCACTGATGGATTTCTTAAGGATCATCATGCATGTATGATGCATTAGATTTAAAAAAAATTTACAAAGAAAAGCCCTTATTGACTAGAAACCCTAATCCCAAGATCCCCTCATTCATATACAACTAATATATCACTAATATGGTTCATGATAAATACCTGAAATGTTGTTTTCCACTTTTTTCCACTAGGCTCACAAGTGCAAGCCCTCCAACGATGATCCACACAGGAATTGACCCAAGGAAGAACTCCTAATTCAGTTGCTTGCTTGGCTATGACTCTTCTTGATAGCCTTCTAGACTTTGACCTTTGTAAGACACCCTACCCTCTTGTAGGGTACTCTAAATGCTTTACAAAACCACTCTTAGATCTGGGATTGCCCTCCTATAGGATACTCTAGGCTTATGTCTTAAATCCTAAGGCTTGTCCTAGTAAGAATAACCTTGTCTTAAAGAGACAAGGTTTGTCTTAAGGAGGAGGGAGAGAGGAAAAACACTCAGAATGAAAACTATGATGGAACTCTTTTGAAACTCATAACACTGCCCCTATTTATAATGTTAAGAGGGGCGTGTGATATGTTCAGCCATAAACTTATTAGATATGATTTTTCAAGACCGAAGAGAAGTTATCTAGCTTGAAAAATCATATCAAAGATGTTGATTCAAGCACCAAAGCTCATATCCGCATCCCTTCTCATTCCCGGACGATTCCTCACTTGCCACATGGCAAGTACCGGTCTATGGGAAGTCAAGAGGTGCCTCTTCAATCTCCTAGCATCAAAGAATTTGAAGAGTCCTGATAGAAGAAGGATAATGCTTCAGACCAGGTGGTAAATGAAGAGACGTGTCCCTTCATGCGTGCGTTCTCCTTCCAAGCCTTTCCACGCCAATTCAAAATGTGTTGACCTATCAAAAATAATCCTAAGAGGCATGGGGATATGTGCCAAGAGAGTCCTAGATGAATCAGCCAAAGTGATTCATCTACAGAAGGACTCTTGGTCCTTTCTACGATCCATTTCCTTGGCGCACGCACATATGCACCCAAGGAGTCCATGCCGACTTGGACTCTAGTCCAAGTGGCATTCCATATACAATTAAATCAAGATAAAACTTGATAAAGGTTGTCTTAATCAAGACATAACCCAATTTAAGTCTCTCTTAAATTGGTTAATCAAATTAGCAAGCAACTGGACCCTAATCGACTTGGGTTAGGAATTAGGTTAGCCTACACATGCTAGTGTGCAATCTAGCTAATCAATTAGGATCGCATGACCCTAATTAAATTATGAATGACTACCTTGGTCAACCCCATAAAGTGTGTGATCCTTTGGATTTTACATCTAGCCAGTAGTAGGTTTAGGTTTAAGCCTATTCGAACTAATGGAACCCGATTGACCAAATTAGGTCAAATTGAGCTGACCTAAATTGCCAATTCGATCTGTCCATCGAATTAACTCATGAAACCAATCCAATTGGTTCATGAATACCTACAAGATATGATTGATGTCTAGCAACATGTCATGCCTACTCGGAAGATGAAAAATTTGGTGGAAAGTATCAAAATACCCTTCAGTAGAAAGTTACCATGCAATTCAATCTTTTGATCTTCCATTATCCCGATTAAGTGATAGGTATGGATAAATGTCAAACCCTAGCACTTAGTCATTTTGAATCTCTATTCGATAATGAAGACTCAGCTGATGACTGATTAGAAACCACTTCTAATCTCATCCTGCTTTGATCAAAGACTCCTTGAGTCATCAATCGAAGAGATCACTTGGGATAACAATTCCTCTTACCAGGAATGATCGATTCCTCGTTGGTCTACTCATATCATTCATACACCTTCCACCATATCCAAGAACACCCTATACATGACTTAATTTCATGAATGAGTATGAACCAAAATATGGCTTTGTGTGCATAAGGAACCATGGTGATCTCAAGTCTAAAGATCACATGCACAACTCCTACTTTGAGATCTATCTTTTAACAAGTAGTAAGACCTCCATAAGATAGTCCCAGTGCAAATCAGTTCAGTGAACTCATACCCTAATGAGCACCCTTATCCTTGTTGATGGGGACATCAAAACCCATCCATGTTTTTCTTTTTCTTTTCTAGATTTTTTTATTTTATTTTCTTTTTCTTTGTTCCAGCTATTCCACCTATCCCCTCTATTCCTATTTTATTCCATGTTTATCCCCAACTTATTCCCCTATTATTCCTGTCCTCTTCTTCCTCTATTCATTGCCCATATCAATTTTTTTTCAACCATCCCTAGCTGACGCACCGCCAGATCGCCTCCCTTCCCTACACCGGCCGCCGAACCCGCCACCCCCAACTCTTTGCTCCTCCAAAACCCCCTTCGTCCGTCCCTCAAAACCCTTGCCATTCGCCCCAACCCCCCTAATTCTCTATCTCCTGTGTTGCCGTCACCTGCGCCCCCTCCACCTCCCTCGCCACCACCAACCGCGATGTCTTCAACTTTGCCGCCGGCCCCGCCACCCTCCCGGAGCCATCCTCCTCAAGATCCACAGCCGAGCGGACCGTGTCGCCCGACCGTGCCGATGCCCAATCCGCCACCAACGGCCGTGCCACCGCCGTGCCGCCGCCTTCCCCCAACCATCGATCGTGCTGCCTTCTTCCCCAGTGCTGGCATCGATGAAGTCTCCCACAAGCCCCTCTTCTTCGATAGCCACCCCTTCTATTCCACGGTCATAGTGAGTCACAGAAATAATTTTGCACGGATCTTAGGGCAGCACGCTTCTCAAAGTAGGAATTCTTCTGTTAAGTCATTAGGACTACATAGATTTTAGAGAAGCTCAACATGGATGGATCTAGCTGAATTTGGATTATATTTTATTTATTTTAATTTTTTTTAATTTTGGATGTATTGATTAGTTTGAATGTGTTTTAGTTTCAAGTGTTTCAAGTTTATTAGGTTTCATGTGATTGAAGTTTGTTAGGATTGGGACAGGTTTCATCTTCATCTTGTAGAGGGTTAGAAAGTCTATAAATACCACCCTCAGTCATTTGTAAAAATTTGGTGAAAAAAGATGAGTGTTTAGAAAAGAGCGTTTCATTTCAGTCACCCCGCATTGGGAGGATGTGAGGCCCATTATTCCTTCGCCATTGGGCATCGAGGGGTGTGAGACCCTATTCCGTCGCTTTCGAGCATCGTGGGGTGTGAGACCCAATTCCTTCGCTTTCGAGCATCGCGGGGTGTAAGACCCTATTCCTTCACTTTCGAGCATCGCGAGGTGTGAGGCCCTTTTCCTTTGTTCTTCGGAATATCGTAGGGTATGAGGTCCTAGTTATCCCCTTCTTGACCCTAATCCTAGGAGACTTCTCAGCTCTCCAACGATCTTCTTAGCCTTATCCCACATCACTTGTATTAGTGTCTCTACACAAGCGGCTATGAGACCAACCACCCTATTATCAGAGCATACATAGGATAAGCCAGTCTTTCCAGACTTATCAATCCCCTAACTGATGGTCCACCGACTACGAACATTTTAGGTTAGAGTTTATAAGAACTTAGGATTTTAGTTTCAGTGTCACCCTAGTCCCAGGAGGCTTCTTAGCCCTCCCACGGTTCTAGTTTTTTAGGTGTTTTTCCCTTTTCCAAATAACCCAGGGTACATCGAGTCTGTGTCCTGCATCAATTTGGTATCAGAGCTTCGTTCCTCATCACCTAATGCTCTGGATGGCTTAGAGTTAAACTACCCAACCCTAATCAGTCTATCTTAATATGTCTTAAATAAAGAATCCTTATAACTCCTTACAAGGAATGCCCTGGCCAAGGTCATTCTCAGTTGAGGCATATTAAGCATTCAATCCAAACCATTTGGAGAGATTAATCCTATCTCAATCTTACTGCCACTACACAAGTACTTGACTGTACCCAGCAACCTTCGATCATCGGATTAAAAATTCGGGTAGTCCGGCACCTAAGCACAGTGAGTTGCTTGCAAGCTGCCATAGGATCTCAAGTTAGAGGAATAATTCATGTCCATATTCTAATGAAGACTTCTCTTTAGTAGAAAGAGAATCTCGCATGAGAGTCACGTTCAATGAAGTGTCAAACACTATACCTGATGTCACACCAGCATCTCCATGCTACTTGGTTAAAGGATAACTAACAAATATAACATCAACGACCTACTCTCGATACATCATCATCTTGAAATAGCGTATCTTTTGGTTGTGAATCAGTTTATGAACTACACGATGCATCCTCTCTACATCACATACAAGGTAGCTCAAAGGACATCATTACACAAGAGTTTAATTAGAAAGATATCATGTGATGAACAACCAGAATAAACCTTTTATTCAATTTAATAATTCATATACATATACATGAGTCGCACAACCATCTACAGCCTAAAGATTGGCTTTGGGACACAATTCCCAACACCTCCACTTTGACGGTGCATCCAACACTGAAGGGATGGGAGACAGGGGACTGAAACTCATGGACCTTGGGACTCATCCTAACGAAGAGACCTCTCACCTCTAAGGCATTACGCCCTCCTCGATACTTGGAGGCGCTAGGATGAATCTCAAGGTCGCGAGGGGAAACAGGAAGAGACATGAAGATGGAAGAAAAGAATGGGGATACCTAGGGCCTCACACCCCTCGACATCCCGAAGGACGAAGGCAAGTTGGGGCCTCACACCTCTCGATGTCCCGAAGGATGAAGGCAAACGAGCCTCAGCCCATAACCACACACAAGTGGAAAAACACTCTCAAAAATTCATTTTCATCAACTGATTTATTACAAGAGGATGATACCCTTTTATAGGCTTACAGGACTTAGGAATCAAATAGAATATACATGGAAATTTTATTTTAGTTTTTTTTTTTTTAATCCTAAGTCATGTAGCTTTGAGATCCGTGTCAGTTCTACTTTGAGATCTGTGCATATCCTACTCTGTCACCTTGGAATAGAGGGATTGGTGGACGGGATGAAGGATGCGAAGACCGTGGATAGGACAGCGAACTCGTGGGTGAGGCAAAGGGCGGATGGGCCGGAGCAGTTGGAGCGCCATAGTGTGAGAATCTGGCCCAGGACGTCGATCTCGCAGGCGAGGCGGAGGGTGAACGGGCCGGAGGGGCTTGTAGCGCTGCTGCGATTCTGTGGGGGTTTTGCAATGTCACGGACGTCACGGCCGAAGTTCCGTCGAGGGCGAGAGCAGAGCAGGGCAGCGATGTAGGGGACTCAGTTGTACTCCAATGCCCTTCACAAGCTCCCTTACACGAGGCACCCATGGGAGCATGCGCTAGGGATGGGGCTCGGTGCCATCTTCGTGAACCAGCTTGTCAAGTGGGATGAGAAGCTCAAGGAGGGATTCGGGGCGGTCGGAGGCACTGCCCGGTGGAGCAACAGCGGTGGACGGAGGTGCGGTGGCAGCGGGGCGGCATGGTGGCACCCGGCGGCTAGGGACGGTGGTGGCACCTGGTGGCTGGGGAAGGCGGCGGACCATGGCAGGGAGGGTGTCGTGCTAACTGACGAACGGGCCTGCGGAGGTCCCCCACGGTGGTCAGACCCAAGGTGAGCCTAGCCCCTGGAGGATCTACCCGAAGGGCGAGGCCGGCGGGCGGTGGGACACGATTGCAGGCGTCAACGGGAGGTGGACGGGCAGGCGATTCCCAGGGGACAGTCGTGATGGCATGGGTGCAGACCATGAAGATCGGACGGCTGTGAGCGTTGGAGGCCGAGCAGGGAAGAGGGCACAGCACGGGGAGGCTGGAGCCGGTGGAGATGACTCGGGCGTGGCAGATCCAAGACCGGCGACAAAAAAAATGGAGTTCTGGGCGATGGTTTGGAGGAGGAAGAAGACAGGAATAGCAATGGAATAACTCGGGGATAAACCTGGGATAACACTGGGATAATAGGAATAGGCGGAATAGCAGGGATAAAAAACTTTAAAAAAATCTAGAAGATTAAAAGAAAATACAGGTGGGTTTTGGATCCCCATCAGTAGAGGTCCAATAGGTCACCTCCGAAGCCAGCTGGATGGACCTCTACATCATATACATTACCATCGATGCCCTACCCGAGGATCACAAGGAAGTCAACCTCCTTAAGAAGAAGGCCGTGCAGTTTGTATTGATGGATATGCAACTTTATCGGAGATCTTATTCCTACCCCCAATTGAAGTGCTCGAAGCCCTAAAAAGCTGCCTACATGCTTCAAGAAATACACAAAGGCATTTGCAAAAATCTCATGGGAGGCAGAACTCTGGGTTATAAGGCACTCCGACAAGGATACTTCTAGGAGACCATGCAAGGAGATGCCATTAATTTTATGAGCAAATCTGACTACTATCAACATCACGCCCACATCTAACATCAATCAGCTACCCTGCTCTCCCAGCTATCAGCCTCGTGGCCGTTCATCCAAAGGAGAATGGACATCCTAGGTCTCCTTCCTCCCGTGTCTGGCCAATGGAAGTATTTGATTGTGGCCATCGACTACTTCACCAAATGGGTCGAGGCCAAACCCCTGGCACAGATCACTGAGACAAAGGTCAGATCATTCTTCTAGAAGTTAGTCATCTACCATTTCAGACTCCCATGCTCAGTCATCACAAACAATGGGCGATAGTTTGACAACCAAGCTTTCAAAGAGTTCTGTGCTGACCTCAACATCCACCATCGCTTCACTTCGGTGGCTCACTCTCAGACCAACAAGGAGACTGAGGTAACTAATCGAACCATCTTGCAAGGGCTCCACACCAGATTGATGAGGCCAAGGGTCGATGGGTAGAAGAGCTCCCTAGTGTACTGTGGGCCTACCACACCATACCTCGGATGGCAACAGGTGAGATGCCCTTCAACCTTGTTTTTGGTTCAAATGCTATAATTCTAGTGGAGATTAATCTATCTACGCTATGGATAGAGCAATACAATGAGGCCAAGAATCTGGCCTGCCTCCATGATGTAGGACATCAGGAGCAGACCAGAATTTCAAGGTTCCAATCTCTAATTCTTGTGTTGGGTAATTAGTCACTTGTAAGTTGAGTCCATCAGGATAAATTGAGTCCTGTAATGAAGTCTAATTTTGAGTCCTATAATAAGGTGAGCTGATTGGGTTCGCTAAGTCAAGAGTCCTATGAGTTTCAGTCTAGTCTTGTAAATTTTTGTTTTCATTCAAGTCAAGTTCAAGAAGAGGACCATCAGATCAGGAGAGTCACCAGGCCCCAATGAATGAGGCTTCATGCATCCAACCAGGCCTCCACTCAAGCCACCCCAGCCTAGGCCCGTGGTCCACACTCAAGATGCCCAAGGTCCCAAGCATTGGGGCCCAGTCCATGATCCACCAAGGAAGTGGCGCCCAGATCCAAGCCCAAGCCCATGGTGCCCTCCCCTCCCAGTCCAAGCTCAAATGGTGCCCCTGGCCTAAAGCCCATTCATGATTGAAGCCCAAGCTTTGACCCAGTCCAAGATGCCCAAGGCCTTTGACCCAGCCCAAGAGGATTTCATCCCAGCCCAGCAAGGAGTCAAGTAGCCCAAGCCCAAGAGGAGTCAATGTCCAAGTTCTACAGGGAGTTCAATATTCAAGTTCTACCAGGACTTTAGTCTCCTAATTCCACTCAAACCTTGTACTCCTTGTCCCACACAAACTTGTAATCCTACTTTGAAAGGGGAAGGGCCCTACATAACACTATAAATACCCACCCTCTCCCCCTCTTGTAATGAATAATCTTTTCATGAATGAAATTGAGAGTTTTTTCTACAATGCTTTGTTTCCTCCAATTGGAGTGGGTGTGAGACCCATTTGCCTTTGTTCTTCGGAACATCGAGGGGTGTGAGACCCTAGTTATCCAGTTAGCTAGTTCTTTTCCACCAAACCCTAGCCCTAGTCGCCCTCCTTCATATCCCATCTAGGCTGCCCTTGCAGCATCAAGCGTCTCCATCTTCTCCAGGCTGCAAATCAGCCCCGGTGCCCCTGCATCTCTCTTTTCTCTTCCAATCTTCCATCTCATATTTTTTTCACCATCCTTGACACTAACCTTTGACGTTTACAAGATCCCTTAGGAGAAATGGGCCTCGGATGAAGTCCTCCTTACCCCCGAACTAATATGACAAAAAGTCGGTGGATCCGTGGGAAAGTGGCCAGATCATCCAGGCGCCGATCCGAGCAGAGCGAACCCTTCTACAGCTTCAAGATCGTCATTGCTAGGTAACACTAACCCTTCCCATATCTATTTGTCTGATTTTTGAAGATTTAATATGCACCTAATAGGCCTTCTTAGTCATAGGATCCTTTATTTGCTTTATCTCTTTGATAGTTCTAGTAGGTGGGTAGGATACTAACTGATATAGGATAACCCTAACCTAGTCTTGCCTAGTTTCGGGAATCAAACCATAAAAAAGGAAAATCTGAAAATATTTGTTTGATTTAATATGATTTTCTTCATGCTCATCCCTTGCATATCACCCTGCATCATGTTAGAATCATGTCCCTCATCAATTTTGGTATCAGAGCAGGATTAGGGCATGTTCTTGCATCATAGTTTAGATTTTCTGCATGCTATTTCTTACAGTATGAGTCCAAACATAGGTCTAGATCCCCATTGATCTTATTGTTTTATTTTGACTTTTACGTCATTTGATCTCTATTTTGTCCTCTATTTTTTGGTGATTTTTTGGTATTTTTTTATCTGAAAATAGGGTGAAATCTGCATGAGAAAAAACCCTAACAAAAAAATTCTGCACACTAAATTTTGCATACCAGTCCAAATCTAGGTCCAATTTCTTATTAAATTTTTATTGTTTCCCCTGAAATTTCCTGCAAGTCATCCCTGTTGAGTCCTCTATTTTTTTAGCATTTTTTGGTAATTCTTCTGATCTAAAATCTGCATGAAACTGGAACCCTGTGTTGCTGAAATTCTGCATGCTTAGTTTAAGGCTGAACCTAACTTACATCGAAACACCCCCAACCCAAACTAATTTTTTTGACCATCTAACCAACTTAAATTTAAGTCTGCCACCTTATAAAATATAAAATAAAAAATTCTAAATTTTCTAATTTTAGACTGCATTAGGGTTCATCGTGTGTGGATCATTGCATTTAACCTAATCTAAGGGCACTTCCTCTATCAGATCAGGGCAAGATTTTATCACCTGTCGTGGGCCCAAAACAACCACCTGCATACTGACCCAAGCCTAAATAAAATCAACTAGAAACTTAATTGATTTAGGGGCACCAACAGGCTGGGTCCGAGTCGCGAGGGAAAACTAGTGCACTCAACCCTCCACTTATTACTAGAAGCTGGTGTCTAGGCTAGAGGTCCAGCGGCAAATGCCCTAAGCAAACTGGTGGTTTTTAATTAGGACCCTGTGACAAGCAGGGGGAGCCTCCCACCACCCCACCTCTTACTTGGCCAGTAGAAGGATTAAGTGTTGAGTTGGGTGTAAATTGAGTTGACTCACTTGATTTTGGCTCTAGGTTTTAGCAAACCCTAGTACGATTAATGCATGTGTGCTTGGTTGCATCATAACCCTTATGTGTTTGATTGCATGATCGTTAGATTAGAAGCCTGATACCAATAGCCTCAACCCACCCCATCCTAAAGTGACCATGGAGCCCAACCATAGGAGAGCCCAATACTCTGACCCATACTGGGAGCCTAACCATAGGAGAGCCCAATACTCTGACCCATACTGGGAGCCCAACCCTATGAGAGCCCCATACCATGACCCATACTTGGAGCCCAACCCTAGGAGAACCCCACATCATGACCCATAATTGGAGCCCAACCCTAGGAGAGCCCCACACCCTGAGCCAATCTGGGATCAGAGTGCAAGGAAACCCAATTATGACTTCATAGACCCGGATGTGAAAGCCGCTAGGTACATTAGGCAAGAAGCACCTATATTTAGTGGTGACCTTCTTCTTGAGGATTATCTTGATTGGAAAGAAGGTATGGATCAATATTTTAAGAGGGACCTAATGTCAGAAGAAAGGAAGTATAAGTTTGCCAAACTCAGGTTAGTTCGCTAAGCTAGAATCTATTGGAATAAGGTTGAAAGAATGACTAGAAATAGAAAAGAAGCCCCCATAACTACCTGGAGAGCCATGAAAGGTAAGCTTAGGGAAGAGTACCTACCAAGATCCTATGAACCCAGAACCTATGAACCCAGATTGGTGGGGACACCAGGATCAGACACAGATCACTGGATCCCATATAATTTACTGATTAAAGTTTTAGAACTTTAGTCATGTGTCATAATTTTGTAAGAAAGTAAGATTGAGTTGTAATAAGATGAGACTAGTTGATTTGTCTTGACCTAGTCCAGTATATTGAATCCTGTATATCAGTATGAGTCTAGTATGAGTCCAAATTTTATACAAGAGAGGAGGTTACTCTATTTTGGAGTTCCACTAGGCCTCATTTAAGAGCCAGAGGCAATTACATCAACTTATGGGAGCTCAATTGACACCCAGGAGCCCTAAATGCCCTCCAGATGCCCTCCAAGTGCCATGATTCCCTCCAAATACTATTTCAGATACCAGATTCCCTTCAGATACTTCTAGAAAATTCTATATGCCAGGAGCCCATGTTTTCCAGGTTATTCTAACACTCCAGGCCTTAAACTTCCAAGCCCAGGAAGCAAGCCCAAGCATGAAGAACCGAGATTCCAAGGAATATGCTGATACCAGGGCACCCCAGCTTCCAGGGCCCAAAGCCCATGCACCAATCCAAAGGAGGATGACCCCTTGGTTCCCCTTAAAGCCCAACTCACCTAGGATAGGCATCCATCATGAGTTGACCAAGTCCAACATGGTGGAAGAGTTCAAATACAAGAAGGAGTTTGAGTTTTTATTTCATTCAACTTGTATACTCCTAGTTCTAGGTTTATTTTATAGTCTTTCTCCCACTTAAATTATGTAAACCTATTCTAACTAGGAGAAGACTTGTAATCCCTTTAGGAGAAGGCATGGAAACTCTATAAATACCCTACCCCCTCCCCCTCTTGTATTAACTTTTTCTTATGAATAAACTTTGCTGAAATTTGAGTAATTGCCTTGTGTTTGGTGTTCTAGTTTTGGTTCTCTTCTTCTTGTGTGCTCTCCTTGTGTCCCTTGGTCAAAACCCTGCTTCCCTAGCTTCCATCTGCATCCTTGGAGATCAGCCATTCCTAGAGGAAGATGCCCTAACTGCTGCCCCAATCAAGCAACTGCTTCTTCCCCAGGACGCCCACACCTAAACTTAGTTTCTTTTAATTCTAAACCCTACTTTTTATTCCTTTGTTTAATTACTATTTTGATTGTCCCCTGATGCTTGCAGGAGCTCCGAGATGTTTCACCTCCCCAAAGGAGGCTTTCCTTGTCTCCGGGACAACCCAAATCAGCCATCTAATCAAGGAAACTGAGCTTCTTCATCCAGGCTCCAATCAGAGTGTGAGTGATCATTTCCACTGCAAAGTTTTCAATCTTTGACTGGTAAGAAACCTTCACTTCTTTTAATTTCTGATTTGATGAAGATAAGATATCTTAAATTGGGAGTTTCTCAACTCTCGGGTCCTAGCTACTTATTATCTTGCATGAGTTCTTTGCGATCATGATGAATCCTAGAATTGCTGATTACCTGCTAGTCTTTACTTTTAGAATTTAGCCTACAAACCTAAATTATAAAAATCATAAAAAAAATTAGTTTACTATTTTTTCCCTACATATTTAGCATTCTTAGAGCTATCCCATATCATTTTGGTATCAGAGCAGGTTTAGGATAGTTTTTATCTGCTTTGCATTCACAAACCCTAATTTCTGCATCCTATCCACTGCATTAGGTGTCTATTTTGCTTCTAATTTTGACCATCTAGGAATTTTATTTTTCTATAAAATTTGCATAAATTGTTCTTTGTCGTGTCCTCTATTTTATCAAAATTTTTAATTAATTTTATAGAAATCCTAAGTCATTAAAATTTGGCATATTAGAAACCCTAATAGAATCCTAAAAATTTCTGTAGTAGTCCAAATACCCTAGAGTTTTCATCATCATTTGATTTTTGTTCTACATGAAATTTGGTAGGTATCATCATCACCATCCATCCTCTATTCTAGAATTTTTTTGAATTTCTTATGCATCGGTAACTATGTCAAATTCTGCATTGTCTGAAACCCTAATTCTTTGATTTCTGCTAATTTTGCACTTGACTAACTCAAACCTAATCAACTTCCAAATCCCCCAATCCCAAGCCAAACTTCATTTACTAATCCCAGTAAACTTAAACATAACCTGACATCTCATAAATTAATTAAAAATCATTTTATTTTCTGATTATTTTAGATTGCATCAGGATCATTGAATGTTCATCATCTTTTAATCTAATCTTAAGGGAAATCAATATAACATCAGGGAAGGAGGTCATAGCCTATCCTGGGCCCAAAACAACCACCCAGCATTTTCACCCAAGCTTTAATTAAAATTGATTAGACTTAATTTGCCCTAGAGGGCTGGTGACATCAACAGTCAGGTCTGAATTGTGTGGGCCAACTAGTGCATTTAATCCTATGGCTATTACTAAAATCTGGTGTCTAAGGTTGAGGGTCCAGAGTCAAATGACCTAAGTGGTGTTATGGTTTTTAATTGGGTCCCTGTGATAGCAAGGGGGCTCCCACATTCCCACCCTCTACCTGGCTAGAGGAAGGATTAGCTACTGGGTTAGGTGTAAGTTGAGCTGACCCACCCAGTTTTGGCTCTAGGTCTAGGAAACCCTAGATTGTACTAGCCTTTTTTCTTTTTGCATGCTTGGCTGCACCATTCCATTTTGATTGATTATATGTTGCATGACCACTAGACTAGGAACCCAATACTAGAAGTCTAAACCCCAACCTAGCTCAACCATGGAACCAAATCTAGAAGCCCTTATAAAAGCCATGAGTGAACAGATGAACCAAGTGAATACACAGATGAACCAGATGAACCTCAAATAGGACCAAATGAACCAAGCCAATACCCAAATTAATACTAAGCTTGACCAAACCAATGACTAGATAACCTAATTGACCCAATCCCAAAACCAATGGAACCATAAGCTTGACCAACTGATCCAATCAAGTAATCAAGCAATCCATAGTTTTGACCAAGTAGGAGATCTGTTAGGAACCCTAGGCAAGACCCAAAGAGCTGAACCCTTATACTATAGATCCTAGGAACCCATAGTCCCTAGATATGAACCCAATAGTAACCCACTATCCCTCAATCAACCTGAACCCTATAGGAGTAATACCCCTAGATTTGAGCTGAGTATTAGTCAATTTTTCCTTAGCCAACCCCCTCTTACCACCTCATTGGTTCACCAGAATGATATTAAGAGGAGATATATGAGGCTGACCCAAGCTTAGTGAACGAGTATGAGGAAGAAGAAGAGGAGTACCCCATAGAAGACTTGGAGTTAGTTGAATCAATAGATACCCAGGTAGAAGCCACCCTAGAATCAGTTGACCCTGACCATACCCACATAGTAGTCAACCCAAAGTTAGATGGCCCAGATCACACCCAGGCAATAATGGAAGAGCAGTTAGAGGAAGGGAACCCAGATCCCATTATTAGAGCACCACTTGAGGAAGCTTTAGAAGAGGACCCAATTGTAGAGCCCAGTCCTAAATTTTTTGAACCATATGACTTTATTAAGGATTTGGCTTATCAGTACCCTCAAGAAGAATCCCATCCTGTAGTTCCCATTAATGATCTCTTCCATAAGATTAGTGACCCACTCTTCCATACTATAAACCCTGTAGGACTCCCTCAAACCCATAAGGTCAATCTCATTAGTCTAGGACTCATCCATGAAACCCCTTTTAGTATTCTACTCTTTTTGATTAACCCCTAAACTACCTCCTTATTTCTTATCCTACCAGACTAACCCTGAACCCACTTCTTATTTTCTACCCTTTCCTGAAACTTCTTCTATTTTTTTTACTATTAGGTTATATTTTATAGGAGTTTGCATGTTACATTCATTCATTGAGCATGTCATGTTTGCATTTTACTTCTGGAAAATCCTTTGGCATTTGCTAGGAGTCCATAGTAAGTTTTCATGTGCATGCCATGCTAGGGTCAAACCTAAAGAGTCTATAGTCTATTAGGTTTTATCCCTAGAGTCCAATAAATTTTCTTTGATAGGGAAGTCTAGTCGAGTCTATTAGGTGTTAGTCTAGAGTCCAATAAATTTACAGACCCAATCTACCTGTCCACACATGCACTAACCTTTGCACAACATATACATCATAAAATTAGTCAAGAGTTTAACACAAGTAATGAACTAAATAACAACTTGACTAATTCTCAAAGGAAAGATAAAGAATTTTATGCAAAGGAATATGCAATGATAAAAAAATTTTCTGCTCACGAAGCTGGCCCATCCAAAATAATGAGTAATGGACCCAATGCCTATGTGCTTGAAATATTACCTGATTTAGGTATTAGCTCCACCTTCATCATCTCAGACTTTGTAGAGTCTAGGGACCCAGCAGAGATACCCAGCAAGCTCTTTGAGCCACTCCCTTTCTTTGTGAGTGAACCCACCCTAGAGTGTCCACAGATAATTTGGCCTTTTGGTGAGGAAAAGATTGAGAGAACTATGGACGATCAAGCTACCAGTACCCAGAATAGAGACTGTCAGTGATATTTGGTCTGGTGGCAAGGTTGGCCAAAATCTAAAGACTTGAGTACTGGAGAGGATCTGCAGTGCCTCAACCCAGACCCTCCTTGAGCACTGAGAGCCAAATTGACCCATACTTGATGGGGTCGAGTTCCTCCCACCCAAGGAGAATTGGTGGGGACACCAGGATAAGACACAGATAACTGGATCCCATATAATTTACTGATTAAAGTTTTAGGACTTGAGTCATGTGTCACAATTTTGTAAGAAAGTAAGATTGAGTTGTAATAAGGTGAGACTAGTTGATTTATCTCGACCTAGTCCAGTATATTGAGTCCTGTACATCAGTATGAGTCCAAATTTTCTACAAGAGAGAAGGTTACCCTATTTTGGAGTTCCATCAGGCCTCATTTAAGAGCCAGAGGCAATTACATCAACTTATGGGAGCTCAATTGACACCCAAGAGCCCTAAATGCCCTACAGATGCCCTCCAGGTGCCCTGATTCTCTCCAAATACCATTTCAGATGCCAGATTCTCTCTAGATGCTTCCAGAATATTTTATATGCCAGGAGCCCATGTTTTCCAGGTTATTCCAGCACTCCAGGCCTTAAACTTCCAAACCCAGGAAACAAGCCCAAGCATGAAGAACCAAGATTTCAAGGAATATGCTGATACTAGGGCACCCCATCTTCCAAGGCCCAAAGCCCATGCACCAATCCAAAGGAGGATGACCCCTTGCTACCCCTTGAAGCCCAACACACCTAGGATAGGCGTCGTCCATGAGTTGACCAAGTCCAACATGGTGGAAGAGTTCAAATACAAGGAGTTTGAGTTTTTATTTTATTCAACTTGTATACTCTTAGTTCTAGGTTTATTTTATAATCTTTCTCCCACTTAAATTATGTAAACCTAGTCTAACTAAAAGAAGACTTGTAATCCATTTAGGAGAGGGCATGGAAACTCTATAAATACCCCACCCCCTCTCCCTCTAGTATAAACTTTTTCTTATGAATAAATTTTGCTGAAATTTAAGTAATTGCCTTGTGTTTGGTGTTCTAGTTTTGGTTCTCTTATTCTCGTGTGCTCTCCTTGTGTTCCATGGTCAAAACCCTGCTTCCCTAGCTTCCATCTTCATCCTTGGAGATCAGCTATGCCCAAAGGAAGATGCCCTAGCTGCTGCCCCAGTCAAGCAACTGCTTCTTCCCCAAGATGCCCACACCTAAACCTAGTTTCTTTCAATTCTAAACCCTAGTTTTTATTTCTCTATTTAATTGCTATTTTGATTGACCCCTGACACTTGCAGGATCCCCAAGATGTTTCACCTCCCTAGAGGAGGCTTTCCTTGCCTCCATGACTACCCAAATCAGTCATCTAATCAAGGGAACCGAGCTTCTTCATCCAGGCTCTAATCAGAGTGTGAGTGATCCTTTCCATTGCAAAGTATTCAATCTCTAGCTGGTAAGAAATCTTCCCTTCTTTTAATTTCTGATTTGATGAAGATAAGCTATCCTAAACTGGAAGTTTCTCAACTCTTGGATCCTGGCTACTTATTATCTTGCATGAGTTCTTTGCGATCATGATGATTCTTAGAATTGCTGATTACCTGCTAGTCTTTACTTTACTTTTGAAATTTAGCCTACAAACCTAAATTATAAAAATCATAAAAAAATTAGTTTACTACTTTTCCTACATATTTAACATTCTTAGAGTCATCCCGCATCACAGATCCTATGAATCCAGACCCTTTGAACCCAGATCCATAACCCATAGATCTGAGCTCAAGTCCTATGAGCCAAAGGAACCCATAACCCATAGTTCTGAACCCATATCCTATGAGCCTAAGGGACCCATAACTCTTAGTCGACCCGAACCTTATGGAATTAATACCCCTAGATATGAGCCCAGTATTAGTCCACTTTCACTTAGTCAACCCACCCCTACCACCCCTGAGTACAATTCAAGTATTAGTCAGGCACCCCTTAGTCGACCCACCCTTGCTACCCCAGACACTAGTCAATTTTTTCTTAGCCAACCCCCTCCTACCACCCCATTGGTTCACAGGGAAGACATTGAAGAGGAAATGTATGAAGATGATATTAACTTAGTGGATGAGTATGAGGAAGAAGAAGAGAAGATACCGATAGATGACCTAGAATTAGTTGACCCTAACCCTATCCAGACCAAAGCCAATCCAGAATTAGTTGACCCTGACCCTACCCAAACTGAAGCCAACCCAGAATTAGTTGACCATGACCACACCCAAACTGAAGCTGTAGTAGAAGAGTAGTTAAAGGAAGAGAACCCAGATCCTATTACTAGAGCACTACCTGAGGAAACTATAAAAGAGAGCTAGATTATAGAACCCAGTCCAGAGATTCAAGAACCAAAGGAAATTAGTGAGGACTTGGCTTATTTAATCCAGTACCCTCAGGATGAATCCCCTCCTATAGTTCCAATTAAAGACCTCTTCCCTGAGATTAGTGACCCATTATTCTATAAGGCAGACCCTATAGATATACCTCAATCTTGTAAGGTTAACCTTATTAGTCTAGGACTAATCCCTGACACCCCTTTTTATATCCTATTTTATCCAATCAATCCCGAACCCTCTTCTTACTTTCTACCCTACCAGACTAATCCTGAATCCACCTCTTATTTCTTGCCCTTTCCAAAAACTTCTAGCATTTCTAAGACCATTCAATTACATTTTATATTGGTAAGCATAATGCATACGTTCATTATGCATGTTAAGTTTGTATCTTACTTCTGGCATACTCTATGGCATTTAGTAGGAGTACATGTACCATTCTCATCTGCATGTCACCCACCTGACCAAGTGACAAACCAATAATTATAGTTTAGGGTTTGGTCGAGTCTGCATATCAATAAGTGTTGGCATGAGTCATTTGCCTGCATTAGGTGTTATAAGTTTTTGCACTGCATGATTAGAGATCTACATGAGGAATTAATCATCAGATTAATGTGAGCAATAATTTTATAAAAACATGGTTAATTCCCGAAAAGAGTCTAAGAGTTTGCGAGAAAAATCTTGTGATGATTAGGCTATATACCCGTAAGCTGGATCCATCAAAGTGATAAACAATGTTGGACCTAGTGCCTAAGTTACCACCTAATTAGGCATTAAGCTCGACCTTCAATATCTCAGACTTAGTTGAGTATAGGGTGCTAGCAATGATACCCAGTGAGCCTATTGAGCTTGACCCTTTCTCTAAGAGTGAACCTAATCCTGAGTGTCCACCATCAAATTAGCCTTTGAGAGGAAATGATTGAACGTATCCTGAATGACTAAGCCATTAGTACTCGGATCAAAGGCTACCATGTCACTTGGTTCGTTGGCAAGGTCGACCGAGATCTGAGGATTCGTGGATCACTTGAGAGGATCCGCAATGCCTCAAACCAAATCCACCAGAGCCAGATCAACTTTTACTCAACAGGGTTGAGTTCCTCTCACCCTAGGAGAATTGATGTAGGACATCAGGAGTGGACCAGAATTTCAAGATTCCAATCTCTAATTCCTGTGTTGGGTAATCAGTCACTTGTAAGTTGAGTCCATCAGGATAAATTGAGTCCTGTAATGAAGTCTAATTTTGAGTCCTATAATAAGGTGAGCTGATTGGGTTCACTAAGTCAAGAGTCTTATGAGTTTCAGTCTAGTCTTGTAAATTTTGGTTTTCATTCAAGTCAAGTTCAAGAGGAGGATCATCATATCAAGAGAGTCATCAGGCCCCAATGAATAAGGCTTCATGCATCCAACTAGGCCTCCACTGAAGCCACCCCAGCCTAGGCCGCTAGTCCACACTCATGACTTCCAAGGTCCCAAGCATTGGCACCCAGTCCATGATCCACCAAGGAAGTGGTGCCTAGATCCAAGCCCAAGCCCATGGCACCCTCCCCTCCCAGTCCAAGCTCAAATGGTGCCCCTGGCCCAAAGCCCATTCATGATTGGCACCTAGGCTTTGACCCAGTCCAAGATGCCCAAGGCCTTTGACCCAGTCCAAGAGGATTTCATCCCAGCCCAGCAAGGAGTCAAGCAGCCCAAACCCAAGAGGAGTCAATGTCCAAGTTCTATAGGGAGTTCAATATTTAAGTTCTACCAGGACTTTAGTCTCCTAATTCCACTCAAACCTTGTACTCCTTGTCCCATACAAACTTGTAATCCCACTTTGACAGGGGAAGGGCCCTATGTAACTCTATAAATACCCACCCACTTTCCCTCTTGTAATGAATAATCTTTTCATGAATGAAATTGAGAGTTTTTTCTTCATTACTTTATTTCCTCCAATTAGAGTGGGTGTGAGACCCGTTTGCCTTTGTTCTTCGAAACATCGAGGGGTATGAGACCCTATTTATCCAGTTAGCTAGTTCTTTTCCAACAAACCCTAGCCCTAGCCGCCCTCCTTCATCTCCCATCTAGGCCGCCCCTACAGCATCAGGCGTCTCCATCTCCTCCAGGCTGCAAATCAGCCCCGGCACCCCTCCATCTCTCTTTTCTCTTCCAATCTTCCATCTCATATTTTTTCATCATCCATGACACTAACCTTTGACATTTACAAGATCCCTTGAGAGAAATGGGCCTTGGATGAAGTCCTCCTTGCCCCCAAACTAATCTGATAAAAAGTCGAGGAATCCACAAGAAAGTGGCTGGATCATCTAGGCGCCAATCCAAGCAAAGAGAACCCTTCTATAGCTTCAGGATCATCATTGCTTGGTAACACTAACCCTTCCCATCTCTCTTTGTTTGATTTTTGAAGATTGAACATGCACCTAATAGGCCTTCTTAATCCTAGAATCCTTTATTTGCTTTGTCTCTTTGATAGTTCAAGCATGTTGGTAGGATACTAACTGATATAGCATTACCCTAACCTGGTCTTGCCTAGTTTCAGGAATCAAACCATAAAAAAAGAAAATCTAAAAATGTTTATTTGCTCTAATCTGATTTTCCTCATGTTCATCCCTTGTATATCATCCTGCATCATGTTGAAATCCTATCCCTAATCACTCCATCTCAACCTAGACCTTTTGGATGAGGCAAGGAACAAAGCTTGACTCCGGATGGTGGCATATCAGCAATAAGTAGCATGCTACTACAACGCCCGTGTAAGGCCCAAGATGTTCCACCCAGGCTACCTAGTCCTCAAGCGAGCAGAAGTATCCCAACCAGGGAAATGTAGCAAGCTGTTCCTAAATTAGGAAGGCCCCTATAAGGTGGTCGAGGCTCTACCGAATGGAGCCTACTACCTCACTACGCTCAACGGCAACTGGTACCCTCGGATGTGGAATGCCAGCAATTTAAGAATGTACTACCAATAATGTAAGGTTCTCCCTCAATTATTAAAGTTCCTTCTTGGTGCAATCTATCTCCCACTTATGCAGGAACTCGCTTGCCAGACTACAAGTTCGGCGACCAAAGCCAAAAAACTTACGAAGCCCCATACTCAAAGTTGGGAAACATACGAATTCCCACACTCCAAAGTCGGGAAGCTTATGAAGCCCTGCATTCAAAGCTGAAAAACTTACAAAGCTCTGCACTCAAAGTTAGGAAACTTACGAAGCCCCGTACTCAAAGCCGAAAAACTTACGAAGCCTCACACTCCAAAGCCAGGAAACTTACGAAGCCCCGCACTCCAAAGCCAGGAAACTTACGAAGTCCTACACTCAAAGCCAAGAAACTTATGAAGCCCCACACTCAAAGCTAGGAAACTTACGAAGCCCCGCACTAAAAGTTAGGAAACTCACGAAGCCCCATACTCAAAGCCAAGAAAATCATGAAGCCCCACACCCAAAGTTGGAAGACTCCTGAAGCCCCGCACTCAACTACCTTAATCACAATCTGGAGATGTAAGCCAAGAAGCTCCTGGAGCCCCGCTATTTATCGCTTGACTCACAGTTTGGCAAATTGAGTTAGGAAACTCTAAAAGCCCTACACTTAAGTCTACATAAACTCAAGACCTGCAGAGTAGGGATGGAGTGTTCTCAAAGTCCTCCATGCAGGTCCTAGTATTTTAGAATCAGCCCGAAATGGCCAAGACCTAGAGAGGATCACACATGGCAACCATGGGTCCTATCTTCCTATCATGCAAAAAGGCAAAGGAGGTGAAGGAAGAAAAGAGCAAGACAAAGTTCACTGACTAAAAGCAAGTCCTTTGCATCCTGAGTGAGGCTTGTTCTCCATTACAGAATTAAGTCCTTTATAATCTGAGAGATGCGAAGGCAAAAAAAACAGAGAAAGAAAAGATGAAAAGATGAAAAAGAAAGAAGACACATCAGTTGGAAAGAAAAATGGTATTATTTATTGAAGTTCTCTTTACATCAGTTAAGGCCACCGACAGGTCGGAAAGCCATCCAAAGACATAAACACAAAGAAAGAAAAAAGAGTATTCAACAATTGAAGGAATAATGTCTTCATTGATCAAATTTTTCTATACAAAGTGAAGATTCTTGATAGGCCGGGAAGTCTTTTAAAATTTAGTTACAAAAAGAAAAAGAAACATTCAAGCTTCAGTCGTCGACTCCTTCCCTGATCGATGATTGACTCCCTCCGATGCTGGCACAGTATCAGGCTGAGGGGCATCCCAGGCTTTGGCCTTGGCCTCTAGCTTTGGCTCCAGCTCCGGCTCCACCTTAGTAGCAAGAACTCTTGGCACCCTGGGGATAGGCAGTTCGAGCTGGATGTTGTCCAGTCCCTTCATCCCGAAGAGATAGCTAGCCTTACCTTTGAAGTCATTGAACCCCTTGTGGTAGGAGTCCAAGACTACCTCGACAACCTCATCCTAGAAGACTTTGGACACCTTGAAGTAGGGGACGGCCTCGGCAACTTCCTTCTTCGCCTCCTCCATCAGTGCTACAGCCGTCATGGCCTTCTACAAGGCCACCATAGTCCAGGCCGCCTCTTCCTCAAGCTGAACCTAGAGGGTTTGCATCCTCCCCTCCAAGCGGGCTATCTCCACCACAGAGTTGGCCTCCTTCTCTACGACGTGGAGAGTCTTCCCCCTCTCCACCTTTAGAGCCCTATCAAGCTCAGCGGATCTCCTCTCTAGCTCCCCCACCCTCACCTAGGAGCTAGCCAATTGGTCCTGGAGGGCCTTCACCTGACCCTCCAGTCCTTGAACCTGGGCAGCCTAAGTCCGGGCTTCATCCCTCTCTTTGAGAAGATGGTAGTCGTGCTTCGTCAACCCCATGTAGGAGTCCCTGATGAGCAAGGAATCAATGACCACCTGCAACAGTTGCACAAAGAAAGTTAGCTAACATCTAAATGGCAGAAGAGAAAAATGAAGTAATCAAAAAGATGGCTTATTGATAGCAACTGGGGGATGATCCCAGTGAGAACATCCACCAGATACCAACCACTCCTCTCCTAGCAGTCCTGTGGTTGGATGATGGCATTCAGGATCTCCTCCACCAGCTTCCCATCCCTCATCAGTCTTGCATCCTAGGGCAGGTAGAGGGACATCTTCTTCTTTCCCGGCATCCCGGATGGCTCCAAGGGCTTTGGTGTGGCTGCTGGCGAAGGTGCGGTGGCAATGGGCTAGTCACCAACGGTTCTACCTCCGGGCAGTGGAGTCGGTCTCTTTGCGGCAGTGTCTTCCACCACCTTCGCCTGGGGTGGAGCTTCAATTCATGGAGGGGCCACCGGGGCTACTAGCGTGGCCCCCTCACGGGTCTGGCCTCTCTCCTATGTCTGCAAGCTAGAGGTGGGATTGCTGACCCAGGCACAGTCGATGAAGTATCGAGCCCCCTTCTGGCTGGCCCAACGTTGGACTTTTCGCTGGGCCTCCACCCCAACTCCTCCCAAGCCTTCTTTGCAAGCTCATCCCCGAGTCCCGTGAAGGTTGCCCTCTTCTTCGACAGGAGTTGGCTCATAGTGAACTTTATCCCTGTGAAATAAAAGGAGTTAGTTAGTCCCTTGTTGAAGTCAAATCTACTTAGAAGGAAAAGATTCCCCTACCCATCCATGCACGTGTCTCCGAGTCAGCTGATTCACTTGCACAGCATATTAGGGACATGCATAAAGAAATTAGCCAGAAAATTAATATAAGTAATAACACATATAAAGGTTGGCTGATTCCCGAAAGCGAACAAAAGAGTTTGAAATAGGGGATTTTGTAATGATTAGGCTCCGGCCTGAATGGTTTCCACCGGGAACTGTTAAGAAGCTTCATGCTCGTGGGGTGGGTCCCTTTAAAGTGATTAGGAGAATGGGCCCTAATGCCTATGTGCTAGAATTACCTCCGGATTATGGAATTAGCTCGACATTCAATATCTCTGACTTAGTCAAGTATAGAGAACCCGCAAACATACCCAGTGAGCCATTTGGGCCTGACCTCCCTTTTGAGAGTGAACCCGAACCTGAGTGTCCACCTCCAAATATACCTGAGAGAGGCGAGCAGATCGAGCGTGTCCTGGATGACCAAGCCATCACTACCCAGGGCAAGGGCTACCAGCGTTACCTGGTCCGATGGCTAGGCCGACCCGAATTCGATGACTCGTGGATCACACGGGAGGACTTGCAGCGCATCGACCCCGACATCCTGGAGAGATACTAAAAACAAGCTAACCCCTACTCGACAGGGTCGAGTTCCTTCCACCCCGGGAGAACTGGTGTGGGCACCAGGATCCGACAGAGGCTCCTCAACCCTCTGTGGATCTCAGATTAGGGTTCCACTTCTATGAGTCCTGTAATAAGGCTATGAGCCAAAGCAATTTCATAATTTCTTGTCTAAGTTTGTTTAGTCCTGTACCTTGACCAATTTGGGTCAAGTTAGGTCATGAGTCCTGTATTTGTTCGAGTCTGAGTTTGGACTAGGCCCAAGCCCAATTGAATTCACCCTGGCTTTCAAGACCAAATCAAGTCCTTGTGGGCCAACCCACCCCTTCAACTTGAAATGATGCCAACTCAGGTGCCACCTCAGCTACCTACGTGGCGCCACATCAGTTGCCACTTGGGCATCCAAGGAGGGAAACAAGGTGGCGCCCTCATGCTTTCCACACACCATCCCCTTGCCTTTTTCTCTTGGGCGACATTGGAAGGAAGAAACACCATCCCTCTCTTCCCTCCCCACATCATGCCATGATCTATCAAATGTTGGGCATTGAAGATCCTTGAAGAGACCAAGCCACAAAGCAAGCCCCCTTCCAAGCCTTCTTCCCAAATTGTTCATGCAAGGATGGAAGGTCAAATAATACACTCCCCTCTCCAAGCCCTCAACTATGCAACGCCCAAAGCTCTCTCCACTTGGTCGGCCTTGAATCACTCCAAAGAAGGGCATTGAAGAATCCAAGGGAACACATCCCTTCAAGCAAGCCATGTCCCACACTTTCTTCCCAAAATGAGCATGCTAATGAAGGAAGTCAAGAGGCCAATCCCCCTCTCCAAGCCCTCCCACATGCCACGCCCAATCCAAGTCTCTTTGGTCGGCCAAAGAGAGGAGAAGATGAAAATTTTTGGGCGCCACCCAAGAGAGTTTGTAATTTGTTTTCTTTTGAAATTCAAATGGGCCTTGGGTGCCTATTTAAAGGACCCAATCCCTCCCTTGTAAGGCTATTGAATGATTAATGAAAAAGAGTTTGAGTATTCCATCTTCCAACCCTTATCTCTTAGACTAGGTTGAGTGAAATTGCCTTCGTCCCCAGGGACGTCGAGTGGTGTGAGGCCACCTGTCCGTCACCCCAGGGCGTCGCAAACCCTTCATCCTCCTGGGCGTTGCGTGGTGCGAAGCCACAATCCTTCATCCTCCGGGATGTCGTGGGGTGCGAGGCCCCAAGTTATCTCCATCTTCGACTTCGGAATCCAGCCGGACACCGGGCTCGAAGCCCCTTCTCAACCCCATCTCAGTTCCTTTCTGTGCATCTCCCCATCTCGCTGATCCTTATTGTGTTTACCTACATGTCCTCCCTGGCATCTCGAGCACCGGAGACAATTGGCTTTGCCATCGTGACATTCTGACCGAAAGCCAGTGCTTCCACGGGTTCGACTGCTCGGGCATCCAGGCCGCATCCACCGAGTTGAGCGATCTCTGCACTGGGCACTTCAGACGTGTGAGGTTTGCTCTCTCTATCTCCTAAGTAGGTATTATATTTCGAGCTAGTCCTACCGGGGTTTCTTAATCCCGGGGTCCTGTTCTCGTTCTCACTTTTTAGGACTTTAAACTACTAGCATAAGTTTTCATTACTCATCTTTCTTATTTCTTGCCTTTTCTTGTGATCGGGAATCAAAACCCTAAGAAAAACAACAACAAAAAAACTCATCAACCCTAAAAAAAAAAAAAAAAAAAGAAATTTCTTGCATCATATGCATCCATCCTAGCACCCCTAGCCCGCCCTTTCATTCCACATCACTGGGCCTAGCTGAATCTGGCATCCACGAGATTCCTCTCAATCAACAGGTCCCAAAGAGCCAAGACCTCGGAAGTGATGAGTCGATCATACACTTCCTTGTTCGTCGGCTCGATTATAGATTGCCAGCTAGGAGAACAGTCTGGGTTACTCCAAACCCAGTCCACCCCCTCAACCAAGACAAACAAAAACCTGCTCTTCCATCCCTTGATGAAAGAAGGAATGTCAAGCTTGATGGCCCCCGAGTGGGGGGCCACAAACCACCATCCATTGTCAACCAGGTGGTGCTTCAGGGTGAACAAGGCCCTGAAGATGGAGAAACAAGCTATGATCCCATGGAAGTAGCAAAGGATAATAAAACAAAACGTGGTCCTAACAGCATTGGGGGTTAGCTGGGCTAGGACCAGATGGTAGTTATTCAAGAAGGAAAGAAAGAAGGTGTGGAAAAAAAGATGGAGGCCCCCGAAGAAAAAATCTTTGTATAAGGTGATCCGGCATGGGCCACTGGAAGTGACCTACTCCTCCGATCCCGGGATCGAGAGCCGGATGAAATCAAGGATCCCATACGTGCTCTGAACATGGAGGAGGTTGATCCAACACGGGCCACTAGAAGTGAACCACTCCTCTGATCCGGGATCGAGAGCCGAATGAAATCAAGGATCCCATACGTGCTCCGAACATGGATGAGGTCCTCACTGATCATCATCGAAGCAATGCCAGCAAGACTGGCCGACTAGCTGATGGGAGGAGAAGGTGGAGGAGGGGGAGGAGCCACGGGTGGTCCAATGACAATCACCATCTGGCGGGGACCCTGCGAGCCACTACAGAGACTTCCTCCTTGCTATGCAATGTAGGAGGCCTCGGTCGAGATGGACCCGCCTCAACAGAATAATTAGAGCGGCGGTGCTCTCTGTCGGAAGAACTCATGAAGAACAAGAAGGAAAAAGACAAAGGAGAGATAGGAACCTAGAGACTCTATGGAAGCTCTCCTTTAGTGTAGGTCGAAGGAGAAGAACAGGAGAAAAAAGGAGGAGGGAGAAAGAGAGGGCTGACCTGCTAGGACTCTGAATCCTTGATCAAGGAAATGGAGGCAAGATAAGAGGAAGAAGAAGCACTCTGCAAAAAGCCTTGTCTCCGTCGCTCGAAAAACCCTTAAGGGGCAAGAGGACAAGTCCCTTTCAAAAGCCTGCAGCCCTCGTCGCCTCGTACCAATCGAAGGTGTGCGACCTTTCTCCTCCCTAGCCAACCAAGGCCTGCCACGTGTTGGCATCCGATGGAGTCGATGCTTCAATTCAGAGGCGGCCGGCTAGGTGCAGCACTTATGGCTCCCTTTTTGAAAGGGCTGATGTGGTGTCGCCTTGTTGATATGGAAGCGCGATCTCCGAGGCACCGGTACACAAGGCATTAAAAGCACAGGAGGTGCATCCCTCTTTGTTGCCCAGGTGGCTACCTAAGAAGGGGTGAATTGGGTTTTCAAAAATTACTGCTGCAAATATGTGCTTTTAGAAATTAACTTATCCTAGTGAAAGGTGCTGTGATTATGAATGTAAAGCACAAGTTAAATGGAGAGTAAAGGTAGCAATACAAACACCAAAGGTTATAGTGCTTCGGAGCAAACCCGCTCCTACGTCCACTACCCAAGATATCACTTGGGATTTCCACTATATTCACACATGAATACAGTTGGGTTATTTTACAGACTCACAATCCAAACCTCTACACTTTGGTTTTACCGGGATCACCAAAGAAACCCAACATCCTTTGGTTTTAAACGGGAGCACCAAAGAAACCCAACTTAGTTTTAATAGGATCACCAAGAACCCAACACTTGGTTTTTACTAAGGCTCACCAAGAACCTATTTGGTTTTTCAAACGGGCTCACCAATAACCCAATAATTCAAGAAATGATTGAAAGTAAATGCAACAATAAATGACAAACTCTAGTTGTCGGATAGTTGCCGATGCAGCTTGAGAGAAGCCCACTTGAATGCACTTCAATGCAATTTAATGGCTTCTATATCTTCTTTCCAAAGTGCTTCAAGCTTCAGATGAGAGTTGAAGAAGACTTGAAAGCTATCTTGAATGCTCTTAGTGCTCTCTTTCTTGTTGGTAGGTTGGATATTCAATAAAGCATCAAACCTTTGAAAAATTTTCTAACTCCCTTCTTCCAAGAAGTTCAAATCCCTCAAATATATGGTCTTCCATCATTCCAAGGCAATTTTAGTCGTTAAAGACCATTGGGATGTGACATTTGACTATTGGAGCACCTTTTTGCATTCAAAAAAGAATCCTGGAACTAGCCAATATGTACCTAGAAATGATATTTAAGTCGGCTCGGATTCTTCGAGTCGGCTCGGATCCTTCAAGTCATAAGGTCGAGTCACCATTTCTTCAGCAGGGTAGGCTCCTTGTCTCAAGGTGAAAAAACTTCACTCTGGACGAGTCGGCTCTTGATCGTTCAGGTCGGCTCGAACTTCCATCATTGAAAATGTTGAACTCGAGGAGTCGGCTCACTTCTACTTGGGTCGACTCTTTTTCTCAAAATCAAAAATCTTCACTCTGGAGGAGTCGGCTCATAGCAGATCGGGTCGGCTCACTTTCTCAGGTCTTCAAAATTTGTTCTGGCAGTGTTGGCTCTTTCTTGTTGGGGTTGACTCTCCTGTCTTGTTCTTAGAAAACATTAGGAATGGACTCTAAACGAGTTGGCTCGGATGCTGCAAGCCAGAATCCTAAGTGCATGCCATGAAATGGAGTCCACTCTTCTACAGGCTGGGTCGACTCGAGTGACTTCTTCAGGATTTTTATAATTGAGCTCTATAACACTCTCACCAACACTCTCAAACTTTTGATACAAACCAATTCAAATTAAATTTAAAGCACAACACTCCTAGAAGTAACCCATTTACATGATTTTTTATAACTTTTTCTTTGGATTCTTCTTTACAAAATATGATTACTGTTGGCTTTGACTCCTTAGTTTTGATGATTAACAAAAGGTTGAGTATATGTTTGGACTAATGTTTAATCTCAAGATAAAGTTTCAGGACTTAGGTTATTCAAAAAGAGTATCATAAGGACAATGATGAAACTAAGTTTACCTGATTTGGAAATGAGCTCTTCTACCTTGAACAAGATCAAAATTCTCATAATGGACCTTCTTGTTAAGAAATATTTGACAAAAGAAACAAAGGCTTAAAGAAACTCAAGCATGGCACGCACATCTCAAAGAGTTTCAGAAAAATTCAGATCAGAGGTCGACCACCAGAGGTCGACACCTTGTCAAAGGTCGACCACCAGAGGTCGACTCATGAAGAAAAGGAAAGTTCAGCATGGCCGGCACGGCAAAGTCTCAGTGGCACGCTTCAGAGGTCGACCACCAGAGGTCAACACCTGTCCAGAGGTCGACACCAGAGGTCGACTCATAGCCTGAGAATTCAAATAGGCAGAACTATGGTATTCTGAACTTTTGCCTAAACTTTACTGGAGGTCGACTCATGAGGTCGACACTTGATCCAGAGGTCGACTCATGAGGTCGACTCATGGCATAACGGCTAGTTTTTCTGAACTTCTGATTTGATTTCTAACGGCCATAAACGGCCATATTTTTGAATCTAACGGTCTTGTGGAGTTGTTTCAGCATGAATGAGGTATTTAACCTCCACCAAACTTCAAAAAAGACAAGGAGACAAAGTGAAAAAGTGTTGATTCAAAGTACAAAGCCTTCAATCACTTCCAAGCAAAAAGAGTGAGAAAACCAAGAGATTCCCTAGCCAAAAAGTCTTCCATCTTTGAGGAATCCAACATTCAAGTGTTTGGCATTTAGTGAGGTCCAAAGATTCCAAGGGAAAAGGCTTGAAGAGTCTCCATCAAGAGCTTCAACGAATTTATTATTGCTCAAAAGGAGTTTGTTTAGTTTTCATAACTTGTATTCATACTCTTTTGTCTTTAGCTAGTTTCAAGGGAATTTGAAACTAGAGTGAGGTTTGTTGGTGAGCCAATTGATAAAACCAACTAGGGTTGCTTGTAAGCCCGAAGCCAAAACAAGTGAGTGAGGTTTGTTGGTGAGCCAATTGATAAAACCAACTAGGGTTGCTTGTTAGCCCGAAGCCAAAACAAGTGTGTAAGGTTTTGACTTGTGAGCCTGGTAAAACAAGTCGGCTGTAATCTAAAGATTATAGTGAAATTCCCAAGTGGAGCTTGGGGAGTGGATGTAGGTGCTGGGTGCACCGAACCACTATATTTCTTGTGTGTTTGCATTGGTTTGCTCTTTAGCTTCTTTAGCTCATTAATTGTCATTTTATTTCGTTGCTTCCGTTGCACAATTATTAAAGCACTATCACTCTTCACTTTTGAACTTGATAGCACATATATTGCCTTTAATTTTTAAAATACCCAATTCACCCCCCCCTCTTGGGCACCATATCTGGGCAACAAGTGGTATCAGAGCACCGGTACTCTCTTGTAGGTCCAACGATCTTGAGTGAAAGATCATGGCCGCTCCAATTGGA
The DNA here is from genome assembly GCA_021397845.1 of Areca catechu. Taxonomy (NCBI): domain Eukaryota; kingdom Viridiplantae; phylum Streptophyta; class Magnoliopsida; order Arecales; family Arecaceae; genus Areca; species Areca catechu. The sequence goes on along the minus strand of CM038040.1, from coordinate 125,701,857 downwards.
ATGGGTATAGTTGAAGGACAAGCATCAAATCGTCCTCCTTTCTTTAATGGCACAAACTACACTTATTGGAAAACTCGTATGCGTATTTATTTACAAGCTGTAGATTATCATATTTGGAGAGTAATCACTAAAGGGCCTCATCAGCCCACTCACTTGGTTAATGGCATTATCACCCCAAAATCTGAAGAAGAATGGGATGACAATGACATCAAACAAGCTGAGTTAAATGCTAAGGCGATGAATTTGTTATTCTGTGCACTTGATCCTAGTGAATTCAACAGAATATCAAATTGTATTTCCGCCAAAGAAATTTGGGATACACTTGAGGTTACCCATGAGGGTACACATCAAGTGAAGACCACTAAGGTGAACATGCTCATTCATACGTATGAGATGTTCAGGATGGAACCAACTGAAAGTATAAGTGAAATGTATACTAGATTTACCAATATAGTAAATGGTATGAGGAGTTTGGGAAAAATTATATCTAATGGTGAACTGGTTAACAAACTTCTCAGGTCTCTTCCGGCTTCATGGGATGCGAAAGTTACAGCCATAGAAGAAGCCAAGGATGTCAACACTCTGCCTCTCGAGCAGCTTCTTGGATCACTGATGACCTACGAGCTTTCACTAAAGCAGAAAATAGTGGACAATGACAAGAAAAAGAAAGCCATAGCATTCAAGTCCACTACAAAAGAAGAGTCAAGTGATGAATCTGAAGAAGAAGCTGATGATGATGAGACAGCCCTAATTACTAGGAAATTTAAAAGATTCATGAGAAAGAAGAAGGACTTCTACAAGAAAAGGCAACAAAAAGGTGATCACAACAAGGAGAAAGAGAAAGAAAGGGATCCACCCATCTGCTTCGAGTGCAAGAAGCCTGGACATTACAAAATGGATTGCCCTTTGCTTAAAAAAGTAGAAGGATGTTGAGAAAGAAGGCCATGATGGCTACCTGGAGTGAGAGTGAGGACTCCAGCAGTGAAGAAGAGCAGCAGGTAGTCGCCAACCTATGTTTCATGGCCAATGAAGATAATGAGGTAAATTCTGAACCTGAAACTGAATTTACTTTCAATGAATTGCATGATGCTTTTGATGACTTAGTAATGGAATATGAAAAATTAAAATTAAAAAATAAGAAATTAAGAAAGCAAAACTTTGAACTTACAAAAGATTCAGAAAAGTTTTCAAGTGAAATTGAAAATTTAACTCAAGAAAACAAGAAATTAAAAGAACATGTAAAGACTTTGACAAATGACAAAGATAATCTTGTTAAAGAAAATAATTCTTTGAAAAATAATAGAAGTCTTAAAACTAATGAGAACATTGAAAAACAAAACAAAGAACTATTGCTTCAAAATAAGAATTACAAGGAAGAGTTAGAAAGAGTAAAACCTTTTGTAGAAAAGTTTACCTTTAGCTCAGAAAAACTAAATATGCTTTTAAATAGCCAACATGCAGTGTTTAATAAAGCTGGACTTGGATTTAAACCACACAATCAGCAAAAACTTTACAAAAACTTTTTCATACCTGCATCTTCTAATATTACCTGCTATGCATGTGGTAAAGTAGGTCATAAATCATATGTTTGTAACAGAAGAAAATCAAATACCTTTAGAAAGATTCGGGTTCCAAAAGGAACCAACCTGACTAACCCTAAAGGACCCAAGATGACTTGGGTACCTAAAGTTTCAACTTGATCTTTTTTTTTGCAGGTGTGCCTTGCAACCAAAAATAAAAGAAGAATGTGGTATCTGGATAGTGGTTGCTCAAGGCACATGACTGGGGATGTGAAGCAATTCTCATCACTAGCTGCAATTGATGATGGAAATGTCACTTTTGGTGATAATGGAAAAGGCAAAATCGTCGGAATTGGTAAAATCCATATCACCCCTAATGCTTATGTAGATAATGTATTATTTGTTGATGGATTGAAGCATAATCTTTTTAGCATTAGTCAGTTTTGTGATAAAGGTTTTAAAGTAATTTTTGAATCATCTTTGTGCATGGTATCTAGTCTAGATGTCGATGGCATCAAGTTCACTGGTCTTAGACATGGAAACATTTACATGGTTGATCTTGATGATCTAGCCATGGAAAGTGGTCAATGCCTAGTGGCTAAGGAAGCCAAGGCAAGTGAAACTAGTTGGCTTTGGCATCGTAGGCTAGGGCATGCTAGTATGCAGTTGATTTCAAAATTAAGCAAAAAGAATCTTGTAAAAGAATTGCCAAAACACACTTATGAAAAAGATAAAATTTGTGCTGCATGTCAATTTGGAAAACAAACTAAATCTACTTTCAAACCTAAAGGAGTAGTATCTACTACTAGACCCCTTGAATTATTGCATATGGACCTCTTTGGACCAACCAGAACAACTAGTTTGGGAGGTAAAAAATATGGGCTAGTAATTGTAGATGATTACTCACGATTTACTTGGGTAATGTTTTTAGCTCATAAAGATGAAACATTTTCAGCTTTTGTTAAATTTCATAAAAAGGTTTCAAACGAAAAAGATCTCACTATTGTTTCTTTGCATAGTGATCATGGAACTGAATTTGAAAATCATGATTTTGAAACTTTTTGTAATGAAAATGGTATTAGTCATAATTTCTCTGCACCTAGGACACCTCAACAAAATGGGGTGGTAGAAAGAAAAAATAGGACACTTGAAGAAATGGCACGCACAATGCTTTGCGAAAACGATTTACCTAGATATTTTTGGGCAGAAGCCATTAATACTTCCTGTTACATTTTAAATCGTGTTTTAATTCGACCTATTTTGAAGAAAACACCATATGAGCTTTGGAAAAATCAAAAACCTAATCTCAAGTATTTTCGTGTGTTTGGTTGCCGCTGTTTCATATTAAACAATGGCAAAGACAATATCAGTAAATTTGATGCCAAGTCAGATGAAGGTATCTTTTTAGGATACTCTACTTCTAGCAAGGCATACAGGGTCTTCAACAGAAGAACACTTCTGGTTGAAGAATCAATTCATGTAGTGTTTGATGAATCTAACGAAAAATCTTCTAGAAAAGAAGATTCTATTGATGTTGAAACAGGTACAAAGAAACTTGAACAATTGACAATCAATGAAGATGAGCCCAAAGGAGATGATGATCAAGAAAGTCAAGATCAAATTCAAGAAATCAATGCAACTTCACCAAAACCTTTACCTAAAGAATGGAGGTATGCACATGGACACCCTAAAGAGCTAATAATAGGTGATCCATCAAAGGGGGTAAGTACACGCTCTTCTATTAGAAATGTGTGTGATTATTTAGCTTTTGTATCTCAGATAGAGCCTAAGTCAATAGAAGAAGCTGAAAAAGATTGTAATTGGATTAATGCTATGCAAGATGAATTAAATCAATTTAAAAGAAATAATGTTTGGACTTTAACTGAAAGACCCCTTAATGTTTCTGTAATTGGCACAAAATGGGTTTTTAGAAATAAACTTGATGAACATGGTATTGTAATTAGGAACAAAGCTAGACTTGTTGCTAAAGGCTACAACCAGGAAGAAGGAATCGACTTCGATGAAACCTTTGCTCCTGTTGCTAGGCTAGAAGCAATTAGACTTTTACTTGCTTTTGCTTGTTTTATGGATTTCAAGTTGTTTCAAATGGATGTAAAGAGTGCCTTTTTAAATGGATTTATTGAAGAGGAAGTTTATGTTGAACAACCTCCTGGTTTTGAAAATCATGAATTTCCTAATCATGTCTTTAAATTGCATAAAGCATTGTATGGTTTAAAGCAAGCTCCTAGAGCTTGGTATGATAGATTAAGTTCATTTTTGATGAAAAATGATTTTTCTAGAGGTAATGTAGATAATACATTGTTTTTGAAAAAGAAAAATGATGATCTCTTAGTAGTACAAATATATGTAGATGATATTATTTTTGGTGCTACTAACGAATGTCTTTGTCAAGAATTTGCGAAGTTAATGCAGAGTGAGTTCGAGATGAGCATGATGGGAGAACTCAACTTCTTCCTCGGACTCCAAATTAAGCAAACCAAAGAGGGGATCTCCATCAATCAAGCCAAGTACACAAGGGAAATCTTGAAAAAGTTTGGGATGGAGACCACAAAACCAATAGGTACCCCTATGAGCTCTTCATGTAAATTAGACAAAGATGAATGTGGTAAATCAGTAGACCAAAAATTATATAGAGGCATGATTGGTTCATTGCTATATTTAACTGCCAGTAGACCAGATATAATGTTTAGTGTTTGTATGTGTGCACGTTTTCAGTCTGCTCCTAAAGAATCACATCTCTTAGCTGTAAAACGTATACTTAGATACTTATCTGGGTCTATCGAAATTGGTCTTTGGTACTCTAGGGAGTCATCATATGAATTAATTGCATATTCTGATGCTGATTTTGCTGGGTGTAAACTTGATCGAAAAAGTACTAGTGGAACTTGTCAATTCCTAGGAGTTAATTTGATTTCATGGAGCAGTAAGAAACAGAATTCGGTTGCTCTATCTACGGCAGAAGCCGAATATATAGCAGCTGGAAGCTGCTGTGCTCAGATTTTATGGATCAAACAACAACTCGAGGACTTTGGCATCAAACTAACTAAGACACCCATAAGATGTGATAATACTAGTGCAATCAATTTAACGAAAAATCCTGTACAACATTCAAGAAGCAAGCATATTGAAATAAGACATCACTTCATAAGAGATCACGTTCAAAACTCTAATGTGTTATTAGAATTTATATGTACTGATTATCAATTGGCTGATATATTCACAAAACCATTGAATGAAGATAGATTTTGTATGATTAGAAGAGAACTGGGAGTCATTGATCCTCTTGCTTGAATCTCTTCATTTTTCATCAAAATTCCTCAAAAATGATTTATAAATTCTCAAATATGTTTAAAGGTCATTTTTCTAAATTTTGTCAATTTTTTTAAATTTTACAGAATTTTATTTTGGAAGATTTATTGTTGGAGGTCGACACTTGAGATTTTCGGAGGTCGACACTTGAGGTCGACACTTAAGCTTTGGAGGTCGACACTTGAGGTCGACCCCTGAAAATTCTCAGAGGTCGACACTTGAACGAAAATCTGCGTTTTTAAAACCCGTCCGCAAGCCCTTTTCTCCCATTTTTTTTTTCCTCCTCTCCTTCGTGTGGTCCCCCTACAACTTCCCTAAACCTCCAAATAGTGGATTTCCACCCCTCTCCTCGATCTTTTTGGGAAATCCTCACCTCCTCTCTTACTTTTCTTGGAATCAACTCTCTTTTTGACCGTTTTCTTGATTTTGGACAACCGAAAGCCCTCGAATCCTTCAACCCTCAAATCTCGGTTGTTTTTCAATTGAAAACACATATTTCTTTCGTCCGTTTCTTACCTTTTCCTCATTTACTCTCGATTTTCACCAATCTCTCAAACCCTATCTCACTATTTCACATTCTCCTTCTTTTTTCCAATTAGTGAATATCTCTCTGCCTTACCTCTTTACATTTCTCCCTAAGTTACCCCTCATCCCTACACATGGGTCCGAGAAAACACCTGGCAGTAAGGAAAAGGAGATTGGAACAGGGGCAGGGTAGTACTGAGCGTCGAAGGAAAGTCAGACATGAGCGTGAGCAGACCCCAGAGGCTCCTGCACCAGTGCCAGCCAGCCTAGTCCGGAAGAACATTGCTTATGGGAGGCGCGTAGATATTCCATTCTGGGATCAGCATCACTTCTTCATTGGAGATGTACTGAGAGATGCAGGTCTGGTTCATTTTTGTACCATGTCCGAGAGATACTACCCAGACCTCATCAGAGAGTTCTATGGATCCATGGCCACTGATGGCATTAGATGGTCTGCCACAGTTCGAGGGATCGAGATTCCAGTGACACCTGAGGTCATCAGTCGCATCTGGAGGATTCCACTTCATGGCACTGCTGCCACTACGATCAGCGACAGAGAGCACGCCTTCAGGTGTATCCTAGAGCGTGAGGATGTTAGCGGCATTTCCACAGTGTCCGCTAACCAGCTTTCACTGGAGATGAGAGTGCTGCATCACATCATCGCCCGTATCTTGATTCCGAAGAGCGGGAGATTTGATTTTATCACTGAGCGTGAGCTGGTGTTGATGGTGTCCCTGAGCCAGCGGACTCCCATCAACCTCCCCAGGATCATGCTTCAGCAGATGGGTGAGGCAGCTTCTCACAGGAGACTCGTTCAGCCGTACGGTATGGGACTGACTCAGATATTCAGAGAGCATGGTGTCTCATTCGACGGCATACCCTTCAGTCAGCTACAGCACACAGATACTTATGGAAAGAAATCCCTACATCGGATGGGATTTCGACTGATCAGTGATCGATGGGTACGACGAGAGTCTGGCCAGGAGCCAGATGAGGAGGATGAGATCCGAGCTGCTGAGGCAGGGCCTTCAGGGCCTACTGATCATGGTACACCTCCTCGCCCAGCACCGGAGACAGAGACTACGGAGCCTGAGCCATTCACGCCACCACCTTCATCAGCTCCGGTACCTACTGCTACACCACGGAGGACTTCAGTGAGGATATCGGACTTCGAGCAGCGAGTGACTGATCAGATTTCAGAGGTCCGGACAGAGATCACTGGTGTACGGCAGGAGATTCATGATCTGCGGATACACACAGACACACGCATTAGTGCTCTCTCAGCTAGTATGGATACAGGATTCAGACAGATCCTCAGCTTATTGAGATTAGCACTGCCATCAGGGACTGCAGATCCGACAGTATCTCCTCCACATGATGATGATGATGATGATGATGGTGATGATGATGCTGATGACTCTAGTGGATACAGTGACAGTGATGGAGATCAGCCTGGAGCAGGTAGATCTGATGTTCCACCTGCAGAGCCGATTCCAGAGATTCCCCCTTCAGCTGATCTTCCTTCCACTGATTTTCAGAGTTCAGATCCTCTAGCCACAGCTGTGCCAGTTGATGTTGAGCCTACAGAGTCACTATTTGAGACTATCACTGGGATTCCGGATGACATAGATGAGCATACAGAGACAGACATCGATGATCCCACAGCTTATGAGCTAGTCAGCAGGCAGACTCCAGCTCAGTCTACTCAGCATGCAGATCCGTCCACTCCTTCAGCTACTGCCTCTGTCTCGACTTCTGTGGAGCCCTTACCTAGGACTTATAGATCTCGTAGGACTACCCCTAGGTCTGGTCCCTCTCTGAGGACTCGGAGTTCCTCTCATAGGACTCCAAAATCCTCATCTAGGATCATGGCTCCTGTATCTTTTGACATACCTTCTGATGAGGAGTAGCCTCATAGTTTGCTTTTGTATGATCTGATGTATCAGTGTTTTGTGCCTATTTTGTAAGCAATTCTGTAACTGAATACATTTGCTTTTATCTATATTGTGCCATTTTATCTGATACCAGCTCTTAACATTTAACTTCTTAAACCCTCAAGTTAGAATATTTTGTTGTATGCACAAATTGAGGGGGAGCATATATTCTATACTTCATTATAATTGAACATAAGTCTCATTACCATATCCTTCTCTATAACAATAAACTTTTTGATTCTTGACAAAAAGGGGGAGTAGAAAAGTAGAGTAGTATATATGTATTTATGAGACTCCATCTTATGAGTAATAAAGTTTATATGATTCTTATCTTTCTTGACTTATGAGAATGTTTTCACAAAAAGAAAGAAATAAATGAAAAGTAAAATCTTTTTGACTCTTGAGAATATTTTCACAAAATTTTTATGATACACTCTTGCATGAAAGGATACTTTGAAAATTTTTATTATTGCTATATTTTGCTCTTGGACTTAATTGCATATATACTCAAGGTTTTGTCATCATCAAAAAGGGGGAGATTGTTGGCTTTGACTCCTTAGTTTTGATGATTAACAAAAGGTTGAGTATATGTTTGGACTAATGTTTAATCTCAAGATAAAGTTTCAGGACTTAGGTTATTCAAAAAGAGTATCATAAGGACAATGATGAAACTAAGTTTACCTGATTTGGAAATGAGCTCTTCTACCTTGAACAAGATCAAAATTCTCATAATGGACCTTCTTGTTAAGAAATATTTGACAAAAGAAACAAAGGCTTAAAGAAACTCAAGCATGGCACGCACATCTCAAAGAGTTTCAGAAAATTCAGATCAGAGGTCGACCACCAGAGGTCGACACCTTGTCAAAGGTCGACCACCAGAGGTCGACTCATGAAGAAAAGGAAAGTTCAGCATGGCCGGCACGGCAAAGTCTCAGTGGCACGCTTCAGAGGTCGACCACCAGAGGTCAACACCTGTCCAGAGGTCGACACCAGAGGTCGACTCATAGCCTGAGAATTCAAATAGGCAGAACTATGGTATTCTGAACTTTTGCCTAAACTTTACTGGAGGTCGACTCATGAGGTCGACACTTGATCCAGAGGTCGACTCATGAGGTCGACTCATGGCATAACGGCTAGTTTTTCTGAACTTCTGATTTGATTTCTAACGGCCATAAACGGCCATATTTTTGAATCTAACGGTCTTGTGGAGTTGTTTCAGCATGAATGAGGTATTTAACCTCCACCAAACTTCAAAAAAGACAAGGAGACAAAGTGAAAAAGTGTTGATTCAAAGTACAAAGCCTTCAATCACTTCCAAGCAAAAAGAGTGAGAAAACCAAGAGATTCCCTAGCCAAAAAGTCTTCCATCTTTGAGGAATCCAACATTCAAGTGTTTGGCATTTAGTGAGGTCCAAAGATTCCAAGAGAAAAGGCTTGAAGAGTCTCCATCAAGAGCTTCAACGAATTTATTATTGCTCAAAAGGAGTTTGTTTAGTTTTCATAACTTGTATTCATACTCTTTTGTCTTTAGCTAGTTTCAAGGGAATTTGAAACTAGAGTGAGGTTTGTTGGTGAGCCAATTGATAAAACCAACTAGGGTTGCTTGTAAGCCCGAAGCCAAAACAAGTGAGTGAGGTTTGTTGGTGAGCCAATTGATAAAACCAACTAGGGTTGCTTGTTAGCCCGAAGCCAAAACAAGTGTGTAAGGTTTTGACTTGTGAGCCTGGTAAAACAAGTCGGCTGTAATCTAAAGATTATAGTGAAATTCCCAAGTGGAGCTTGGGGAGTGGATGTAGGTGCTGGGTGCACCGAACCACTATATTTCTTGTGTGTTTGCATTGGTTTGCTCTTTAGCTTCTTTAGCTCATTAATTGTCATTTTATTTCGTTGCTTCCGTTGCACAATTATTAAAGTACTATCACTCTTCACTTTTGAACTTGATAGCACATATATTGCCTTTAATTTTTAAAATACCCAATTCACCCCCCCCTCTTGGGCACCATATCTGGGCAACAATTACAACACAACTCGAAACAAGAAATATAAATGTAGGAGTTGAAGTTTGAATAATGAATTCATCCTACAAAAACTTGTAAACCACTTGAAGAGTTGTTAGTAAAATATGTACATGCTCTAATATTTTGTTATCATCAAAATCACTTAAGGGGTCAACAATCTCCCCCTTTTGAAGATGACAAAACACCGGGCATGAAAAAATAAGATAAAACTTTATTTTTACTTATATAATTGTATTTGCAAGAGTGTATAAACAAGTAGAAAGAATTGACTCTAATTTTGAATAATACATTTTTATGATATGCTCAACTTTCATTAATATCGAGCCATGGAAGGAGAATTAGAGTAGTGAGAGGTAATCTCCCCCTCAATAAGATACTCCATATTTTAACAAACTTTCCATGCAAGACAATATTTTTCTCAAGCATTTCATGAAAATTTCATTATTCGGAGCCCATATATCAAAGTTTCTAAGAAAACTTTAAGTATTAGAGCTTAAAAAGAACTGTACGTATCAAGGTATATGTGTTAAAAAAGTTTTCAAGTACAGAGCATATCTTCCATAAATTAGATCAAATCTTGAAGGATTAATGTTCAGATTTCTGAACATATCAATGAAGCATGTTATGTTTCATGAATTAGAGCAAAGCATAAAAAATCATGTATCAGAACAAAGCATAAAAAAATAGAAGTATAAGGTTTTATCCTTTTCATGCAAGAATATCTTCATAAATTTCTCCCCCTTTTTGTCAAACAATCAAAAAGGAAGTCACAATGAAGCTCAGATTATGAAACAGAATGAGAAAGTATTTTAGATTTGTTTAAGATAATTTAACTTTCTCAATTTCATTTTGATATTCCATTTAAAATTCAGACAATGCATAAACATAAAGAGTAGTTCATGAGAAGTCTTGTAAACACCAAAAGTGTTTTCATTTCATTTGTAAATTTCCAATACAAGGTGCAAAATATGAAAGATATTACATTTAGTCACTATCTAAATCTACTTTAGTATTGGTTGATCAACTAGGAATTTGGATGCCATGAGGCCTAGAAGCAATGGGGTCTGGATCTAATACATCGGAAGGTGAAGGAGCAGAAGGAGATCCCTGAGGCCTAAGGTGTGGAGCTAGTTGTCTGGGATGGGCAAACTAACCAGCAAAAGTTGAAAGTTGAGGCCTAGGTCTAGACTGAGGAACTGCAAATACGGCAATGACTCGGCTTGATAGCTGGTCTATCTTGAATTGTACAGAGTCCACTTCTTCATCCAATTTCTTCAGTTCTTTGTGCAGTTGGATTAATTTAGAAGCTTGTTGATTTGCAAATGCCTATGCAGATCCCCTCAATCTTCCAAATTATGCTCTCAATATTCCAATTCCCTTGGTATAATCCTCTTTCATTCTTCTTCCTTCTTCTACTGAGCCCACTTTAAATCTCAGATTATCCATTTGGGTTCTGAATGCTTCAAGTGTTTGATCAGATTATCCTTGGGTTGGGATCGATGGTTTGATCAGGGTGGGGTCCTCTAGAAATTGGATCATAAACTGATCTTGGGGAGCTCTCCTAGGGTTTGTTTCGTAGAGAGGGTTTTGATATGGAATCCTTCTAGGATTCAATGGGGTCTCGAGTTCAGGTGCAAGACTAGGCTCAGGCTCAGTCTGGGCTTCATGATTGCTTTCAGGGGTTCTAGCCTCTAACTGATCCAACCTGTTAGTGATGTGGGCTAACTGCTCATTCATGTCTTGGTTGGTTTGTGCCACATTCTGATTTGTTTGGGCCAATTGCTCAGTTAAACTCTTAGTCAGTTGGGCCACTTGATCATTTAGGCCTTTGATCAAATTCCCTAAATTTTGGTCCATGGCTACACTTGACTGGGCTTGGATTGGTGAATATGGTGTCCCTGCTCTAGTTGTCATGCATGCAAATAGACTCAAGTTCGAGCTAAGGTTTTCTAGACCTAGAGCACAAATTAGAAGTCTAATTAAGTGAACCAACTAGCTAGTAGTACTTATGGGACTTAGCCAGGTAGGTGGAGGGGAGTGAAGGTCCCTGATTGCCAACCTTAGACACCAATATGAGATTGGCTAGGTAGGCGAACCAAATCACAAGCCCTGATGCACCAATCCTAGACACCAAGCCAGTAAGCACATACCAATTAGCTGACACAGTTAACTTGACCCTAACCTGAACCCAATTTGTTGGTGTCCCTAACCCACTAGGGCAATTAACGTTCTACTCAATTTTAATTAATGTGCTGGGATCGATATGCTGGTTGGTGATTTTTGGGCTAGGGACAAGTGATGAAACCCTGATCCTATGTCAAATTGATGCCCTTAATTTGATTTCTCATGAGATGAATGAAATGCAAAGGTGCTGCAGAAGTGTGTTGCAGTTTGAAACTGGTGTGGAAAACGTGATGAAAAAAATATCCAAAAATTTTGAGAAATTCATAGAAGATTCCTAACTTATATTTTCAATGTAGATGAAACAAATTTTAAAACTAAAATCTGTACTACTCTAAGCAGATCCTATAAATGAAGATAAATAAAAAGGACATAACAGAACCCTAATGACAGTGATGGACTGCAGAGATTTTCATTTTTTTATAATTTTTTTCTGATGATGAAATTTAATATGGTGATAACTGACTTAAAATGGAACAAGAAAAAAAATATTTCAACAAAAAATTAGCAACTTTCCTTTGGAGCAGCAGACGGATTACAGTAAACATAAGCAAATTTTCAGAAAACAGAACCTAATCAAACAAGTGCAATGGCTTACCCAAACTTTAATCTAAAAACCTCTGCAGTCCATCACTTGGGCTTCAGCTTGTTGGTTCCTTGTCAAGGAAGACCCTGCTTGCAACTCGAAAACCTCGAAGGACCCTGCACATAAAGAATAAGAGTTAAGGAAGAAGAAAGGCATGCATATGGAAAGGATGGAAAATTTGTGAGCAAAGAAAGAGATTTGAGATGGCTTGGCCGACTCCAAGGCCTTCTTCTTGACTTGGGCATTGGATGCTTGGAAGAGAGAATAGTTTGGTGTCGAAGAGGGTCTTAGAGACAATCACTCAAAATATAAAACTTCAATTCAACTTCAACTTTCATTAATCTCCAAAAATCAAATCCCCTTTACAATGGGGCGTTCAAGGCTTTTTAATAGCCTTACAAAACTTTTGAAATTTGAAAACTCCCCAAATTATGGAGGATTACAAGGGAGGTTGGAGGATATGGGGCCTTGTTACATGGGATATGGAGAAATTCATGGAGATTCTCCCTAAATTGTGGAGGATTACAAGGGAGGTTGGAGGATATGGGGCCTTGTTACATGGGATAAGGAGAAATTCATGGAGATTGGCCGGTTTCTTTGAATTTAAAATGCTTGGTCGATCTCCCCTTTAGGCGCCCATTTGAAGGTGATGTGGCTGATAATGTGGCATCCCTGGTGGCTGCTTTGTTGGCATGGTGATGTGGAATTCCAGCTTGGTGGACCAAGGTCTTGATTTGGAAGCTCCAAGTGGTTTGGTGAACCTCAACTTGAAGTAGCTTGGACTTGATTTAAATAAACCTAATGGAACTCTAATTGAGTTCTTATTTGAACCCAGATTGAGACAGGACATAATTACAGGACTCGATTGGACATAATTACAGGATTCATGAAATTGAAACTAAGTAATTACAGGACTCTTGAAAGTAAATTGCCCTTTACAAGAAAATTTTAACCTAGTGATCTTCGATCCAAAGTGGAATCAGGTTAACCTTATTTGAGTGGGGTTTTATTCTGCTTCTGCTTCTGGTGTCCACACCAATTTCCTCTTTTGTAATCATTTTCAAGCAGAAATTTGCTAAGTCTATCGTACCAGGCTCTAGGTGTTTGTTTCAAACCATATAGAGTTTTATTTAATTTAAACACATGATTTGGAAAAGCATGATTTTCAAAACCTGGTGGCTGTTCTACAAAAACTTGTTCAGAAATAAATCCATTTAGAAAAGCACTTTTTACATCCATTCGGAATAGTTTAAAATTCATGTAGCAAGCAAATGCAAGAAGTAATCTAATGGCTTCTAGTCTTGCTACGGGAGCATAAGCCTCATCAAAATCAATGCCCTCTGCTTGGTTATATCCTTTAGCTACGAACCTTACTTTATTTCTCATAACTTTACCATTCTCATCTAGTTTGTTCCTATATACCCATTTGGTTTCTATGATGGGATGGTCTAAAGGTCTACTAACAAGAGTCCAAATATTATTTCTTTCAAACTGGTTTAATTCTTCATTCGTGGCCATCATCCAGTTTGGATCAGTTTCAGCTTCTTCTAAACTATGTGGTTCAGTTTGTGAAACAAAGGCTAGGTAGTCATGTGCATCTCTAAGTGCAGACCTAGTCCTAACATCATGAGAAGGATCACCAATAATTAGATCTTTAGGATGTGAAGTTACATATCTCCATTCCTTTGGTAAATCAGTATAATCCTTACTTACCACTTAGAGAACCTGTCCAAGGTGGCGGAGGAGGCTTTCAGGAGGGCCGAAGAGGCGATCCTGGAATTCGAAACTGCCAAGAGAGAGGCCGAAGCTGCCAAGAGGGAGTCCGAAGCTTTGAGGAAGCAAATAGACAATGTCGTGGCTAACTTCAAGATGTCTTCGCAATTTCAGACAGAGATTGATGAAGCATCATTGTATGCCTACCAGCACGGCTTCAATAACGGGCTTTCCAAGGTAAAAGAGACCCTCCCTCACCTCGACCTTTCGAAGATCCCCTCCTACAACATAATTGGAGAGGAAGGAGAAGAAGCAGGGGAGGCCGAAGCCACAGGGGAGGTCGAGGAGTCGCCATGTCCGGCGAAGGAGGCTGCTACCCGAGTTGAAAATCCGAAGGTGACCCCAGCTCTGATCTCGGCTCAGGAGGCGACTCAGGCTGGAGGAGTCCAGGCTAAAGGTTCTCCCGTCCCGGCCTAGATTGATGAGATCCTCTCCGAACAAGTTGATAGGTTGCTCCAGTCCAGTGGTGTGGAGCCTTCTCCTGTTGATGTTGAGTGACCTGGATCACTCTGAATGTATTTTCTTCCATTCTTACTTGTATTGCCAATGAACTTTGTACTGCAATTTTTCCAGATTTTGGAATGAATTCTCCTTTCTTTGCATGTGCATTGTTGTGCCTCATGTGTAGCCTGAAACGGTTCTATCATTTCTCCTTTGGCCTAGTCGAACGATAGCCTCCGAAGGCTGTCCAGTCGATGAGAGCCGGTTTTACCGTTCTCTTTTCTGCTTGCTTGAATAGTCGTGGTCGAAAGCCATTCAGTCGGTAAGGACGAACCCTCGAACGGACCAAAACTCCGTTGCATTGCCTTCCTTCGGATGTTTAGCTTGTCCATTGAGGTGGACAGGAGTCATCTCCCCGCCAATCAATAATCAGGGGGATTTGATTGGGATCACCGTTGTCCACGTGGCACGTCAAAATTTGTACAGTCGTAATCTCTTGCGCCTTATGAGCCGCTGGGCCTCTTTTTTCCAAAAAGAGACCATTAATGATGCCGTCGCATGATGCAGATTTCTCTGGATTCAAAGCGATGGCGGTTGCAGTCTTGGAGATGGCTTCGAGAGACTTTCTAGTTCTCGAAGCGTCACCCGGACACGTGGCGCCTTCTCATACGGCCGGGAAGGACGTGGGACGTGCCTCCCCGCAGTCAATCATGGGCGCAGGGTTTCTATAAATAGGACCTTGCCCCCTACTATCGAAGGCCATCATTTCTGTTGGTGTCTTCCTTCTATTAGCCATGAGGTTCAGCACTTCCGAGCTTCATCGTGCAGCTAAGAGGAAGGCTATTGACCCCAAGAGGAAACGAAGTCCAGAGTCATCTGGACCTGTAGGCGAAGAGGAGGAGCCTCTAGTGGACCATCTCGAGAAGAAGGTCCGCCTTTTGGAGGCTTAGTTGAGGGAGGCCCGGGCCCAAGTCATGGCGGAGACCACGACGGCGGAGGAGGCGAAGGAGGCAGCGAATGCCAGCGCAAACTTCAGTATTTCTGCCTCATTCAAGGATGAGCTCACTAGGGTAGCCCTGGACTCCTTCCACTAAGGGTTTTGGGAGTGCCGGAGGAAAGCCTCCAAGTTTTATGACTTGAAGGGCTTGGATAATATCAAACCCTCCGTTCCCTTCCCCGGCCACGAATTCGATTCTGACTCTGATGAGGGATCGCACTCGAGTTCGGACGGGAACCCCAGGGGCCCTTCGTCGTCCCATCTGGTCTCTCCCCGGTCGGGAAAAACTCGTCGAGGAGTTAATGCAAATTTCCCAACCTTGCTGTTGCTACTGCTGCTTTTTTTTTTTTTTGTATCTCTCTTTTGGAGAGTTTTTTTTCTTTCTCTTACTCTCTTCTTAGGAGAGTTTCTTTCTTTCTTTTCTCTTTCTTTTCTTTTCTTTTTGTAAAAAAAATTGAAAGAAATGAAAGATCTTTTCCTTTACCTCTTCCCGTGTATTTTCTGCGATGTGTTGCATCACGATTTGTCCATAATGTAGACTCCATAAACCACTTGCAATTTGTAGGGAAGAAGTAGGGACCGTTGGACCGTTCTGAGAGTGTTTGTTGTTGACAGAGAGGACAACAGTGGTCCTGTTAGGCATGTGTTCGGATTTTTCGTAGGGTAGGATGTTTACACCATCCCTGTGCACTTTCTGTCGTGATTAAGGTAGGCTACTCAGGCCCACCTTGATACGTGTTCGGATTCACTATAGGGTAGGTTACGAAAACCATCCCTGCACCTTTGATCTTTTTGGTGGCCTGGTTAGGCCATCCATTGTGCTCGTCGGGCATACCGATAAGGTGAGTGGATCAGATTCTCCTTTGCGCAGTTGACCGATTTTTCAGATCGGGTCATTTGGGCAGTTGTCGTTCAGTCAATGCAACTAGCTGTTGAGTAGGGTTGAGGAGCTTTGCACAGGAGTTTTCTGAAACTTTTTCATTGATAGTATTTGCGAAGGTTTCGTACATTCCATGGCCGGGATAGGGTCTTCCCCTCTAGGGTCTTGAGTCGATATATCCCTGGTCGAATAACTTCTTCGATTTGATATGGGCCTTCCCAGTTGGGGGAGAGTTTACCCTGGCTTGGACACCTCTGCTCTTCACAATACCATGTCCCCCGTGCGGAAAGTTTGCTCCTTCACCCTTGCGTTGTAGTACTTGGCAACCTTTTGCTGGTATGCCGCCATTCTTATCTAGGCCTGTAGCCTGGTGCTTGATAGCAGATCCAGATCGATCCTTCTGTGATCGGAATTCTCAGGCTCTTCATAGTTGTCAATTCTCAGGAACTATAGGGAGACTTCGATAGGTAGCACGGCTTCAGTATCGTAGGCTAGGTTGAACGGAAATTCACCGGTGGCTGTTCTTGGAGTAGTTGGATACGCCCAAAGAACAGAGATCAGTTCTTCGGTCCAAAGCCCTTTGGCGGCGTTCAACCTTGTCTTTAGACCATGGAGGATGGTCCAGTTTGTGACTTTGGCTTCTCCGTTGGACTGTGGATAAGCAACGGATGTTAGCCGATGCTGGATATGGTACCGAGCACAGAAGTCCTTGAACTTCGAATTATCGAATTGTCTCCCGTTGTCCGTGATGATGACGTGTGGGATACCGAACCTAAAGATGATATAGTTTTTCACAAAACTTTCCACCCTGCCCTCTGTGATTTGGGCCAATGGTTTGGCTTCCACCCATTTCATGAAATAGTCGATGGCCACTAGGAGAAACTTCCTTTGCCCTGATGCTGGTGGGAACGGGTCAAGAATGTCCATCCCCCACTGGGCAAAGGGCCATGGGGCTGCCAACTGAGTTAGGTAACTCGCAGGTTGTCTCTGCACATTGGCATACCTCTGGCATTGGTCGCACTTCTGCACGAAATCAGCTGAATCCTTCTGGATGGAGGGCGAGTAATACCCTTGTCGAATAATCTTGTATGCTAGAGATCTGCCTCCCAAGTGATCCCCGCATATGCCCTTGTGGACCTCTCTCAATGCATAATTTGCATCAGTGGGTTCGAGACATTTCAGCAGTGGTTGGGAGAACGATCTCTTGTAGAGGGTTCCGTCTAAGATGGCGTACTGAGACACCATCCAGCAGATCTTCTTGGCCTTTGCCTTATCTTCGGGCAGTTCTCCTTCATTCAAGAATCTGATGATGGAATCCATCCAGCTTGGCTCAGTATCAATCTAGCGCACCTCTACAGCTTCTTCAGCAATGCTTGGAGTTTCAAGATGTTCAACAAAGGTACGCCCGAGAGACTCCGGTGCTGTAGTTGCCAGTCGAGATAGTGCATCTGCCCGGGAGTTCTCCGATCGAGGAACATGAATAATTTCAAAATGTTTCAGTTGGGAGGATAAAGCCTGAACCTTCTCTAGGTATTGCACCATGGTTGGATCTTTGGCTGCGTACTCTCCATTGACTTGATTCACAACCAGTTGAGAATCGGAGAAGGTTCGGAGTTGCCGGACTCCCAGATCTTTGGTGATCCAAAGTCTAGCAAGTAGGGCCTTATATTTGGCCTGATTATTGGAGGCGTAGAAGGAGAAACGGAGTGCATACTCTATAATCTGGCCGTCAGGTTCGACCAACATGAGTCCAGCCCCGCACCCGGTAGCATTAGAAGCTCCATCCACATGAAGCACCCAAACGGACTTCATCTCCTTCGGGGTTTCTTCTTCATCCGAAGAGGCTTCATCTTCGGACTTCCAGGTGCACTCGGCCAGAAAATCGGAGAGCACCTGGGCCTTCATAGTCACTCGGGACTGGAAGCTAATGTCAAATTCGCTTAGCTTCACAGCCCACTTGGCTATCCTTCCAGAAGTATCCGGAGATCGGAGAACAGCCTTGAGAGGTTGATCAGTCAGCACCACGATAGCATGGGCCTGGAAATAAGGCCGTAGTCGCTTTGTCGCAATCACTAAAGAGTAGATCAGCTTCTGCATCCTTGCATATCGCATTTCTGCATCATGCAGGATCTTGCTGATGTAGTAGATCGGCTTGTGGGACCCGTCTTCTTCCTTCCGGACAAAGACCGAACTCACTGCTTCGTCTGAAGCAGAGAGATACAGGTAGAGGACCTCGCCTTCTTTTGGCTTGGAGAGTAATGATGGGGTCTCTAAATATTTCTTCAATTCCTCAAAGGCGACGCGACAATCTTCGAACCATTCGAAACCCTTTGATTGTCGAAGTACCTTGAAGAACGGAAGACATTTCTCGACGGACCGAGAGATAAATCTGCTTAAGGAGGCAATCCTCCCTATCAACTGTTGGACTTCCTTTTTACAGGAGGGATGTCGCATATCCTTCAAGGCCTGGATCTTCTCGGGGTTGGCCTCAATCCCTCGTTTGGTGATAAGGAAGCCCAGGAATTTACCCGACGTGACCCCGAGGCACACTTCACCGGGTTTAACTTCATTTGGTAGCGCCGGAGAGCGTTGAATGATTCCTCCAAGTCACGGATGTGATCTCTCCGATGGAGACTCTTGACGATCATGTCGTCAACATAGGCCTCCATATTTCTTCCCAGTTGCTTTTCAAACACCTTATTGATGAGTCATTGAAATGTTGCTCCGACATTCTTGAGGCCGAACGGCATCGTCTTGTAGCAGTAGAGATCTTTGTCAGTGATGAATACCGTCTTCTCCTCATCTTGCGGATCCATTCTGATCTGATTGTAGCCGGAGAAGGCGTCCATAAAGCTCAGCAACTGGTGGCCGGCGGTAGCGTCGACCAGTTGATCAATCTTTGGGAGAGGGAAGCTATCCTTTGGATAAGCCTTGTTAAGTCTGTATAGTCGATGCAGATCCTCCACTTGCCGCTAGCTTTCTTCACCATTACCACATTGGCCAGCCACTCGGGGTAGCGGGCCTCTCTGATGAACCCTGCCTTGAGGAGATTGCCAACCTCTTCATCAACAGCTTGCTGTCTTTCGGGGGCGAAGCTCCTCTTCTTCTGTCGCACCGGCTTATACCTAGGGGTTACTTCTAGCCGATGAATAATCACTTCGACGGGAATCCCGAGCATGTCCGAAGCCGATCAAGCGAAGATATCGACATTGTCCTTGAGGAAACGGATCAGCTTCATTCTGGTTTCCTCGTCAAGGGCGCTCCCGATTTGCACAACTCTGGAGGGATCTTCCTCTTGCAAAGGTATCGGGATGGTCCTCTCCATGGGTTCACCAAGGTTTGTGGTTGAATCCCTCGGATCCAGCTGATCCGGAGTAGTCGAATCTTTGAAATGCCTATCTTCAACCATTAGACATTGTCGCGCCGTCCTCTGGTTCCCTCTAACTTCTCTAACACCATTCCTAGTGGGAAAGTGTACCAAGAGGTAGTGAGAGGAGTTCTCGATCCGGAACCTGTTCAAGACGGGCCTCCCCGGAATAATGTTCTATGCAGAGGAGATCTGGACCATCATGAAGTTGATCGGCAATGTCTTTTGTCGAGGCTCGGAGCCGAGGGTCACAGGCAACACTATCTCCCCTTCGGAATAAACTTGGTTGCCCCCGAAACCGGAGAGTGGCATGGGGGATCTTTGTAGTTGATGTCTAGGCAAACACATTTTGGAGAATGCATCGTACATCAAGACATCAATCGAATTTCCATTATCAATAAGAACTCTCTATACATCATAATTAACCACTACGGTCGAAATTACAAGAGGGTCGTCGTGCGGGAGTCGGACTCCTGCAAGGTCGTCGTCGGAGAAGAGGATTGAGTTGTTATCTTTTAGTCGCTTTGAAGCTTCATCTTCATCCCTTCTTCAGTTGGCGGGCCGGTGTATCATCCCTACACCTCCGTTGGTGAGCCTTTGATTTGACAATTCGGCCTCCTCGGGAGGTGGTTAGGGAACAGTTACTTCCGATCAGGGTCCCTGGCGATTGATGTACCCCAGGTATCCTCTCTTGATAAGATCCTCGATCACATCCCTTAGCTGGATGCATTCTTCTATGTTGTGGCCGTGGTCCCGGTGGAATCGACAGAATTTGTTCCTGTTCCTTACGAAAAAGGAGGCCTTCATGGGACGGGGCCGTTGGAGATAGTTTTTTTTTTTATCTGATCTTTTCTCGAGGGAGGTTGAGGGGGGTGTATGAGTCGAATCTTCCTCCTAATACTCTGGGCTTGGGAGGGCTTCTTCGGTGGTCTGCATATATGCCGCCGTTGTTATTAAAAGTTTGGGGGCCTTGCCCCTCTTCTTATTTGAAGGAGATTTTCATTCAATCAAACGTCGATTCGCCGCCTTCAGCATCGACGTATTTCTGAGCCCTTGATAGAAGCTCAGCATAGCTTTTAGGGAACTTGTCCAGGAAAAAAGTAAGCCTGGAGGTTCGAAGCCCCTTCTTCAATGCTGACATGACCATGTGCTCGTTGAGATCGGGGATCTCAAGCGTGGCCGCATTAAACCTAGAGATGTAATCTCTCAGGCTCTCCTTCATTCTAGTGAAGGAGGAAGAGTGTGTCCGTATTTCGAGGAGTCTTGCGACAGGTCCTGAAATGCAAGACAAACAATTTTTCTAACTCAAAAAAGGAATCGATGGTACCTGGGCGCAGGCTCGAGTACCACATCCGAGTGGACTTCTTCAAGGTAGCCGGGAACGCTAGACAGTACATTGCATCCGAAACTCCTTGAATCATCATATGGGCTTTGAAGCTGCCCAAATGGTCGAAGGGGTCGGAGGTGCCGTCGTAAGGTTCCATCTAGGGAACCCTAAAGTGCCGAGAAATATCTTCAGCCATGATGCGGTCGGTGTAGGGTGGGCGTAGATCACCCACAATCAGGTCTTCGGGATCTCTCTGATCCCGCATTCTCTGTTCTCGCGCCTTTGCCATCTCTGACTCGATGGCTCTGAACCTTCCGTTATAATCGGGAGTCTGCTTGGGTGCTCTCTCCACCGGAGTGAAGGTTTGCCTAGACCTTTTCCCTATTTGTGGGAAATTGACAAACCTAGGCAGTCTCAAAATTCGACCTTCGGAAGAGGGCCGAGAATGGGGGGAGGAATGCGCTGAATCCTCCCGTGGTGCTCTCCTTCTTCGGGATTGAGAGCTATGTCTAGAAATAGCCGATGGGTTTGCCATCGGAAAGGCTTTTGAAACTCTTGAACCATGGCCGTTAGGTTGGCGACCTGGTTTATAAGAGCTTCGAACTACTGTGCTCCCATAACAACCGTGGGAGGTAGAGCATCGTTCTCCTCCGGGGTGCACCCCCTTGAGACGGAGCACGACTCCGGCTTGTAGAAGCATTTTGAGCTTTTCCTCTTGCCATCAAAAAATTCTTTGTTTCTTCCCCTTATCTGGGAGGGAGCTTAACAAATGTTAATAAATTACCCCCTGGCACGCCAATCTGTTGACGTGGAGTCTCTGAATCAGCTGGTCGGAGCCGCTGCATCGCAGGACCGCTCCCTGGTTCACCTGCAAAATAGGTCCCTTACCGGAGGTGTTCCGACGGAGGACACTCCAATACCTAAGTCAGTGACAAATTCCGGCCACGGAACGGGAAAAATGTCAAGAGTGGAAGAGAAAAAAAGTTCTTGGAGATTGAAAGTGTGTATGTACGAGATTATTCACGCGTACCTCTCGAGCCATCCTTCTTATCCATATTTAAAAAATGACCTCCGATCTGTGCCCGCTCGAAGATCAGGAGAGCCAATTTCTTCCATAATTGGCGATCATGGATTGTCAATGAACGATTCTGGTCAGATCGGAAACATGGCTGCAAGAATTGCGCGCCATGATCATGGCATGATGAATGTCGATTATAACCATTGGTTACAATTTCCTTTTTAGAACAATTTCTTTTTTGAAACAGATTGTAGTTCAAGCTTCGGATTTTCCCTTGCATGGATCGAAGACTTGATATTTTTCCGAAACCAGAGATCATGTCTACGACGGGAACCGAAGTTCGTGTCTTCAAAAATCGATAAATAGTTCAGACTTCGACCGGGACCGAAGGTGCTACCCGAAGGACTAGCCTTCGAATGTTATAGTCCGATGTGAAGCCTTAAGTTGCTTGCAGTTGACCTTCACTTAGTCCAAAATCCATAATCCGGAAAATTAGAACTTTGATAAATCGAACCATAACTAGCTAAACCAGGATATCCCAACATATGGTATGGTTTGCTGGGGCCAGTGTCCGCTCCTTCGCCAAAGAATCAGCTTGAAGTTGAAAGGACAAATTGCCTGACCCGATATCTCCCTGGAATTCTTTGGATACATTTTAGGCTTCAAAGCTCATGTATGACACATTTGCATGGACATGTACGACAAAAATAATTTAAAATAAGGCACAAAATGTTGTTTAACAAATTCCAAATTTCATATCAAAGCATGATCCATTTATTTGACGCTTCAAAAAATAGGGACAGCTCAACAGGAAACAATTACAGTATTCTTTGTTAAAATTCATTTATGCTTATTCAACTCATTGGGGAGTCATTGGCAAGCTGCTCGTGACAGCATAAACATCCAAATTCACTGACCAGCTGGCTGACATAAATAATTTCTTGAGAACTACAATATTTTCAAAAGTGCCATTGAATGTAGTAATCAACCACATGCTTACAAGGTAAGCAAACTGTGGAGATGGAGACGCAATTGATGAGAGCTCAGCTGAGTTCAAGAAGCATATGGGTATATATTAGAAACATTAATTCTCGTAACCACTGAAACAAAAGTTACGTAGAAATTCTTGCATTTCACTCTAGCAAGTATTACCAACAGTATTGACAAACAAAAGCAAAATTTAGAAAACAGCCAAATAATCAGTAAATGAAATCCACAATGAGAATTTATAAGCTTTGAATTTCAATATTCTAGACATGCAAGCATAACCTGGAATACATGACCTAAATGATCAGAGGCCAAATTTCAAAAAATAAAAGATGTGATAAGGGTTCTTACAGTAACAAACATAAAAGCTGTTTATATGGTCAGAAAAATGTGATGCTTAAGATATTTCAACCTACCACCGACTCAAATATGGTATGCCACATAGCCCTCTTTTGAAGAAATTGTCACTCAACATTTACAACGTCCTCAAAAGCCCCATCACTGCATATCCAAATAAATGCAACGCAGAAATAAAACTGTAGATTAATGTAATACAACATTTATTCCCATATACACCACCCCAGGATGAATGAGAGGATTTGAATTGATCAATAGGTATTTCTATCTATAATTGATGACATGATAATCAAGTCCATGTCATATTTTGCAGCAAAAGAATGTAAGACCTAACATGCACACATAACTGTGACTTCTTTTCCATCGGGCAGTCAATTCATTCTCATTAGACAAACCTGCACAAGCTCTGCCAACACATTATTTAAGGATCAGAATCCTAGAAGTCTGCAGAGCTAATGATACCGCAATATCCTGATCATGGTTGTTCTTTTCATTGTGAAGGAATTTATCCTGCATCTTAAAAAAAGTTTCATTGTTAGTAAATTACAAATCTGATTAAAGTAGATAAAAAGCATTAATGCCAACAATTTAAGCAAATCTTGATAGTAAGAATAATAGTAAAATACCCCTGTGATATGGAGAAAATTAAAAAAAAAAAAAGATCACGAGTAAATTATAAAAAGGAAATGGATAACAAGCAAATTATTAAAAAGAAATTACATAACGTGATTGAAAAAACATTGAGGCAGTCAGTACCCAATAGCTCATTTTCACTTTTCCCTTTCCCCACTGTTTTTTACGTCTCTTGCAAAAGGGACAGTTTTCTTAGGATTTATACATTTTCATCCTTCTAGAAGTGATTGAGGGAATTGCTTTTTTCTTTGATTTCCTTTGCAAATTTGCTAATTTTTTAAGAGGAGACAGCATTCTCTCCTATCTCTTTAATAAGTATAAAGATATGCAGCTTGAAGTAGTAATCTGAGGTCTAAATTGAATAACTGCATGAACTGTCTGGGCTCCTTTCACCTAGTGGTCTTTCCATCAATAAATTTATGATGTTTTCAAGTTAGAGACGATGAAGCCTTAGTGACATTGATATGCAAATAGAACATATTAAGGGATCATTTTCATAATAATATGAGACCTAGAATAAGACAGAGCCATGAACATATGTTAAATTATAATGCTATAGTGAGGGACCAAGATATAGGTCACTGTAGAAAGGCAGGGAAGCAACGAACATGAGAAAACGTTTCAAAAGTTAGTTGTAAGTCTGATCCCTTTGACAGGAAGTAAAGAACATATAAGAGTTTCCCACTAACTCATCAAATGGTAGAGAGGTGCTACCAACAGTGCACTAAACAAGAACTCAAAGAAAGAAAAGAGGAACCGTAAAGAAGCTGCCAGACTGGGAGCCCTGCTAGGACAGCTTTAGTAAATCACTGGCCTCAGACCCTCTAATCTAAATGAGTAATGAGGGCATTTTAACTAACGTTTTCAAGATGGCTGTGTTTTACAGTTTCCCTTAACGCCTGTTACCAGGAAGTGTTGCATAAAATTACTCCTTACATAATAATTGTAAAGGGATGCCGGCATATATGTTCATGAGGTGTTCTAGAACTAGTAGAGCAAAAGGTGAAACAAACCATGAACTTATATAAGGCAAGTGAAAAGCAGGTAAGATTGCTGAATTTAACAACACTCATGGATGCCTTCTCGTGGACACTACCTCAGGCCACTAACTTCTATCCTTCATGGATTCCTTCTCAAGCTACAATCAGATTTGTACAGTGCCAGAGGACAAGGACAAGACCGTATTTACTACTGATAAAGGTCTTTTTTGTTACAAGAACATGCTGTTTGGCCTAAAGAATGTGGGCTAAACCTATCAGACAGGTGAACAAGGTTTTCAAGGGGCAAATCAGGAGGAACATGGTGTTCTATGTGGATAATATGCTAGTTAAGAGCTGGGCAGCCAACCACACATTGCCATCTCGAGGCCTTTGTGACACTTTGGTGATTCCCAATGAAACTTAACCCGAGCAAATGCACCTTTGGAGTCACCATTGATAAGTTCCTTGGTTTCATGGTATTGTAGCGAGAATTGAGATGAACTCGGCATCCAAGTGTTGTAGAAAATGGCTCCACTGATGATGACAAGAAGGTGCAATGCCTGATACAAAGAATAGCCACCCTCAGTAGGTTCATGTCTAGGTTGGCGGAAAGGAGCCTGCCATTCTTCAAGGCCCTCAAACAGACAGCTTCCGATGGTCCAATTGCCAAGCAGCCTTAAACGAACTAAAATGGTACGTTGATTCACCATAGCTCTACATCAAGCCTGAACGCCACGAGGCACTATACCTGTACCTTGCGGTATCCCCAATGGCGGTGAACTTGGTGCTTGTGCATTAAGAAGGGACATTGCAGAAGCTGGTCTATTATACTAATAGCATTTTTTACAACACAGAAACTAGGTATTCAAAGCTAGAAAAAAAATGATGTATGCCTTGGTGATTTTAATGAAGAAGCTGCATCCATATTTTCAAGCCCACAGGATAGCTGTGCTAACCACCCAACCAATGAGAGCAATCCTTCACCGATCAGAGATCTTAAATCGACTTGCTAAATGGGAAACCAAGCTTAGAGAGTTCAACATAAGATATCAGCCTCGGCCAGCCATCAAGGCCCAAGCGCTTGTTGATCTCATCTCAAAGTGCACAATTACAGAGGACTTGCCCAAAGCCAAATTGAAAGAGGGAGCGCCTAAGGAGTTCTAGAGCTTGCATGTAGATGGATCCTCTAGCATAGCAAGATTGGAGCAAGGCTAATCCTCATCAATCTGAAAGGGGTTGTTGTAGAGTATGTCCTTCAGTTTGGATTTGAAACTTCGAAAAATAAGGCTGAATACGAAGCTCTCATCACCAGGCTCAAGACCGTCAAGTATCTAAGGGCACAATATCTAAAGGTCTACAATGATTTGCAGCTCATTGTTGATCCAGGTACAAGGCGAATATGAAGTGCATGAGCCCAGGACGATCAAGTATCTACAAAGGGTCAAGGATCTCTCCTCGATCTTTGTGACCCTAAACATGCAATAAATCTTGAGGCCTGAAAACACCTAGGCTAACCAGTTATTGAAACTCAACCTCAGGAAGAGTTCTTACTTTTAGGTTCTAGAGTAGCCAAGCATCGAGGTCCCAGTGATGCAAATCAGCTCAAAACTAAGCTGGATGAATCCCATCATATGGTACCCAAAGGATAGGACGCTCCTTGCTAACCAAGATGAGGCTAGGAAACTAAGGCACCAAGTGCCTCGACATGTCCATGACAAAAGGTTATATAAAATGTTCTACTCCCTACCACTACTTTGGTGTCTACACCTATCCAAGACACAATATGCCCTTCGAGAAATCCATAAGGGCATTTCCGGCAATCACTTGGATGGCAAGTCACTGGCCCACAAGATACTTCGACATGAATATTTTCGGCTAGACCCTACAAAAGACATGGCCAACTTGGTGCATCCTTAGAGCAACCACCTAGCGGGGACTGACGATATGGACTTCGGATAAGGAGGCCCCCTTCATGCAACGCTTCTACCCGAGGCAAAGAATCCACGACTGCTTGTGCTAGGATAGCCGATGGTGACTTCTTCCTCTTCTAAGCCCACCCGCCAAACTGACTTCATCTCCTCAATCCTCATCCCTAAAAAAGAAACCCAAGATGGAAAAGTAGTCCCGAAAACAAAGTATAACCAAAATGTACAACGATACAACTTACCACAAGGGTTGGCGGAGCTCAGGCCGACGTTGCAGAGCATATGCTTGAAAAGGAGCTCCCATAGAGGTGGGATGGCACACTCAAGTAAAGCTTTAATGATTTCTTTTCCGCAACAAACAGCCCCGAAGCTCAATTTAGTGATCTCCAAAGCTGACCCCATAAGGTGCTAAATCTTGATGGCTATTCGATCGACATAGAAGAACCACACCATCCACCCATGGATGGAGGGAGCACCTCAGACGAGATGCCATCCCAACTAAGGTGAAGTGTACCATCAGCCCTTCTCCGTAGTGTGCCCCTTGAAGATGAAGACGGAGGGCTCAACACCAAGGAGAAAGAAATACAAAAGAAAGGCCACCATAAATCACAAATTTGGCAATACCGAAGTCGGATGATTTGAAAGTGTTTCAAAATTTGTACAATGAAAAAAATGGAAGGATAACCTGAGGCTGGCCTTAAGGGGCTCCTTACAGCATCCAATCCACTAGGAGGGGGCCCGGAGACCCAATCGTCGGGATCAGTGAGTTCCAGCTAGAACTCAAGAGGAACATAGTATCAGAGATGGATAACCTCCAGATCCTCGCGAGCGAGGATGGACACCAAGTCATTGGGGCTATAATCCACCTTGGTCCCAACCTCAGAATCATCCAAGATAGATTCACAATCCCAAAGGAAGGACCCCCCAACTGTCAAACAAGTTGTAGTCCCAAGACCAACTCCCCATCAAGGCATTAGATCGGCTCATCTCCAACAAATCAAGAGAAGGGTTGGAGGTCAAAACTTACCTACCGCACGGGAGGCCGAAGAAGGAATGGATTGATTGAATAGTAGCTGGGGACCAACCTCAGGTCCCGAGTCCCAAGATTGCCGAGTTGGGATAAATAGTTCTACTAGAATGAACTGGCATTCACCAGAGGCTCATCAGAAATCATGAGAACAGGATCCTCCCATGGTGAAAAGTAAAAAGCAAACAACAAATGAAGAGAGGGCAGATATTTATAAGAAATTTAGACAACTCCAAGCAACAATTCACCTAGCCTCCATTAACGTTCGCCAAGTGGCAGCTCAGGATTACTGAGCCTAGCTTGCCATGGAATGCCCAAATGAATGGTCTAGATCGAGTGACGATTTGTCTAGGCTTCCAAGATTGTGACACATGGCAGGTTGCGTCGCCATGACACTCCCTCGAGGAATATTTATTGTAGATGATCTAGGTTGGATGCCAAAGTGGACCTTGGTCATCGTCTCCTACTCCCTTTGTCTGACCTCCATAATGAGCTCAGACTTGGGAGTAGGGGGCAAGTGATACAAAGGTGCCCCATGACCTCAACATGTGCCGAGGTCACTAGGATCAATTGATGACTTGGTCACCTCGATCATGGACAAGGTGGGGGTGTATCCAAACTTGGTAGGGCAGCCATCCTAGCAAGCTATTATACCTCCCCGATCATTTTGCATGCGGAAATGGAACCCAAAACCACTTAGAAAACAATTCTTTGCACAACCAGGCCACAACCTACCCATCCCACATTCAAGATGGAGGTGTGATCATCGCTGGCACGATTTTCAAGACAACGGCCACCATCCAAAGCAGGATTGACCTTCCACTCCTCTCTATCTAAAGGGGGAAGCATGGGACCCCAAGTGAGTCTCGAATCTGCCTAAATCCATTGCATCTCTTTCCTTCTCTCTCTTCTCTGATTATCAACTAACTTGAATGTTGGAGGGTCCTACCAAGGACTTCCCTTTGCAGGTTCAATCCTCACCCTTCAAAGCCAACTCGTTAGCTTCAACGCAACTTAGTTAGACCGGCCATAATGCCAACTCGAAGATTGACAGCAATAATAGTTTAGGAGTGGATTTCCTCCACCCAAACAAAATTATAAATTCTAAAAGATCACCAAAGAAATTTAGTTACCATAAAGATAAATCATAGAATAGAATTTTTAAAAGTCAATTAACCTGAATTGACAAATAAGAATGATTGGAAGTTACATATTATTGTAATTCTATTTGTCTTATGTTAGAACAAAACTTGGTTGGGGTAGTTGGATATTGGGTAATCTAAGAATTCCTAGAACCATTTATCTAGGAAAACGATTGTAGGAGAATAAATTTTAGCACATTTGGCTGGTGGAAAATTATTTCCAAAAATGGCACTAGAAAAGATTACTATATTTGGTTGGAAGTAATTTCACATGGGAATATTGTAAAATTTCCAATAATACCCTTGAATAAACAATTCAAGTAATGACATTGTTGCAAGAAAGAAAAAGATTATATTAAAATTAAGGCCATAGAGACCTTTAAATAAAGTATCGGATCATCCTATATAGTAATATATCACTCCTAATAGGACTATAGTAATACTTCTAAATATATTAAGACCAAGTATGTTGTTTAAAGAAACAACAAAAGATAAGTTGCTCTCTTTCCTAATTCTACTCTTTTTTAATTCTAACACCACCTCAAGCTGGAGCGTATACATCAGCTAAACCCAGCTTAGAACATATAGTAGAAAATCGGGTGGAGTTGAGAGCTTTAGTGAAGATATCTGCTAGCTAATCTGCTGAACTGGTGAAGGGTGTCTTAATCTTGCCACTTAAAATAGCTTTTTCAAATAAAACGACGATCTACCTCTATATGCTTAGTTCGTTCATGAAAAACTGGATTACTAACGATATAAATTGCTATTTAATTGTTAGAATGCATGTCCATGGTTTTGTATAGGTAAACATCAAATCCTTTATAAAAGACTTCAGCCACATATCTCACAAACAGTATAGGCCATTGCTCTATACTCTGCCTCTACACTTGATCTAGCCACAACATTTTCCTTCCTACTTCTCCATGTGACCATGTTTCTACCAATATAAGTATATTAGCCAGAGATAGAGTGCCGATCCTTCACAGATCCTACATAATATGCATCTGAGTATGCCTCAAATGTCAAGATATCCATATTTCTTAAAGAATAGTCCTTTTCCTGAAGAGCCTTTTATATAATAAAGAATTTTGATAGCTACTTTCCAATGTTCTTTCTTTGGCTTGTGCATGTACTAGCTGGCCAATCCAACTGCAAAGCAAATATCTGGTCATATAACAGTGAGGTATATTAGTCTTCCAACCAATTGACGGTACTGAGCTGGATCTAGAAAATCGTCCTCAATATTTTTAGATCGATTGTTATAATCTGCAACCATTGGATTACTGAGACTTACATCCTAAAAGTCCGGTTTCTACAAGTGATCAAGTATATATTTTCATTAAGAAAGATTAATCCCATTAGAACAATAAGTAATCTCAAGACCTAAGAAGTCCTTGGCCTGCCAAGATCTTTGATAACAAAATAAGATTGAATATGTAGTTTACTTCAACAATGCCCTTTGTATCATCATCAGTGAGGAGAATATCAAGTATAATAGTTCTCCATGAACTTTTTTTGATAGACCGAGTGATAAGATATGAACATCTGAGACCTATACCGGCAACAACCTCTATGAACTTGTCAAACCAAGCACAAGGATTGTTTCAAACCATAGATAGTCTTCTTGAGCTTGCATAGCCAATACCCTCCCCAAGCAACATACCTGATGGTTCCTCCATATAGATATCAAGCAGACGCGTTCTTGACATCCATCTAAATGATAGGCCAATCTCGGTTAACAGCAATAAAGAATAACAGAATTCATCTGAGACAGGAGAAAAAGTCTCATAGTAATCAATCTCGTAAGTCTAAGTAAAGCACTTAGCAACCAAGCAAGCCTCATACCGGTCAATGGATCCATCAAGTAGGTATTTGATAGTAAACACCCATTTGCACTGAATAGGCTGGACATCTATAAAAAGGGGCACAAGCTCCCAATACCACAACTGATAAAAGCATTCATTACGTCATCATAAAAGCTTTCCAGGCTGGATCAGATAGTAATTCTGAATAAGTCCTAAAAATAGATAAACGAGATAGACAAGGCAACGTGGTGGAAAGGGACTAAAATGATTCAAGAAGACATCAGTACTAGAATGCATGGAACATGTACGTTTATCCTTACAGAGAGCAACGTGAAGATCAAGATTACCTACCTCAAGACCTAAAACCGAAGTCGGAGAAGGCATACCGGGATGAACATGAGTTGAGTAGTTTTGGCGGCATTGATAAGCCTGCAACACGAGAAACTGTTAGCAGTATCTCTAAAGACTGCTCAGGATCCGAGAAAGGAATACCTTATAGGGACGGAGTCGGTATTGAAAGAGGAGATCCGGACAAGGGTCCTAGTGAAGTCTTAGGAGAGTACTAGATAGACTCAAAAAAAATAATATCAACAAAAACAAAGCAACGTCGGGCGACAGGATCATAACACCTATACCCTTTTATGTCCGGGAATAATCCAAAAAACATACTTGATAGATTTAGGAGATAGTTTGTCAAGTCCAGGGCTGAGCAAGTGAACAAAGCAGACAGCCAAACACCTGAGTTAGGAGAAACGAAGACCTGTCAAGATAAATACAAATGAATGATGTCTGACCAACAAGAATGAAGGATGGAAGATGATTAATAAGAAAGCAGACAATAAGAATAACATCCCCTAACATGGTTTCGGTATATGCATTTGAAATATCAAAATACGAGCCATAATTAGAAGGGTACAATTGATACATTCAGCTATCTCATTTTATTAAGTGAATGTACAGGAGGTTTGATGAATAATATCTTGAAAAGCACAAAACTATTTAAACAAGAAACTCATAAATTCTAAGACATTATCAATCTGAAGAGTCTTAATGGACAGAAAATTGAGTCTTTATTTCCATATAGAAGTCTTTAAATATACTGAAGATATCAACTGATTCTAAAGAATATAGTCCAAGTGACTAAGGAACAATCATCAATGAAGGTAACAAAATATCAAAATCCAAGATGAGACGACATAGGACTGGAATCCCATACGTCAAAGTGTATAAGTTCAAAAGTAGTAGTACACCAATAATTGACAGTAGAAGGAAAGGAAGCATGATAGTGCTTGCCAAACTCACAAGCAACATAGGACAGAGAATAATGTAGAGAGAATAAAAACAAAGTGATTCAATGAAGAAAGAGAAGGATGGCCAAGTCTGCAATGCCAAAGATAGATCGGAATCCTGATTAGCAAGAGAAGCAACAACAGCAGCAGGTTCCTCATCCAAATGGTAAAGATCCTGTAACTCATGACAGCCACAAATCTGCTTCGCTGTCCGATGATCTTAAAGGTCACGATAGAAAGGAAAAAAGATAATTGAACCTAAAAAACGGGTGAGGTGGCTTATAGATGGAAGACTAACAGAAAAATTATGAACATATATAACTTTATCAAGAGGTAAAGAGGAAGCAACCACTTTTTCTTCTTCCAAAACAGGAAAGGAGCCATCAACAATGCGTCGGGAAGAAGCGTGGAAGAAAGGGATAAAGTGAAGAATAAAGATCGATTACCTGTCATATGGATGAAGGCACCAAAGTCTAGAAGCTAGAACTTACTATGGACAACAGCTGAAGCAAATCCAGAAGACGGAGACACAAGAAAAGGTATGTGACTGTAATAATCTATTATACTCTGCCTTAGTAAGTGTAATAACATCACTGGTGGAATCCAAAACAAGGATGGTACTCGCACGGACAACAATGGCAGCACTAGCTAGAAGATCAATAGCTGATTTGGCCGTCTCTGATTTACCAAATTTTTGCCAGCACCATTCAGAAAGATGATGTGAGTGCAGTGAAGATACGGAGAAAAACAATGACCATGGCTGCAACCACGATCCCGGCTATATCCCCTAGAAGCAGCATAAGTAAACTGATCAATAGGAGTAAGAAAATTCAGTAGTAGTGATCGTAGATACACGGAGCACATGAGCAAAAGCACTAGGCAATGATGGGATAGTAGTGCCAAACAAGAGAGATTATTGATCATGATAAACTATCATCCAAGCCAGAAAGAAACTTAGCTACAAGAAACTCCTTACGTTATTGCTTCAAGACAATCAATCATATCAATAGTAATGGGATGATAAACATCTAGTTCATCCCACTTTTTTTAAGTACTGCAAAATGTCATTAACAGAGCGCCTACCTTGTCGAAGAGTAAAAATTTGCTCATAGAAGAAATAAACAAGGATAATATTTTTCTCATGTCTATACATCTCCTTAAGAGCATCCCATGTCTTTCGTCATAGAAAAAAATATAATATTTGCACTTACAGAGGGTTCACAACTATTTAAAGCAGGTGATAATGGAATAATTATCATCCTGCCACTTGTCCACAGGACTAGCCATTGTCTCACTATCAGAGTACTTGAAGAGAATTTAGCGAGAGGCATGGTAGGATATTTCAACTTGTATTGAGAACCAACAAAAAATTGGAAAGAAAAAGATTATATTAAAATTAGGGCCATGGAGGCCTTTAAATATTTTTAAATTAATTAGGGCCATAGAAAAATATTATAACTTGAGTGGGAAGTAGCAAGAAGAGGGGGGTGGGCAGTAGCTAAGGTTTGGGAGGGAAGCTAGGGTTAGCATCTAGGATGACATGCTCAATATTATGTTGCAAGAAAAAACAAGATTATATTGAATAGAGGCTTTTAGATAAAATACAGGATCACCATATATGGTAATATGTGGTTCCTAATAGGACTGCAGTAATACTTCTAATAGGATAAAGATAGAATATGTTATTCTAAGGAACAACATAACTCTTTCCTAATTCTACTTTCTTAATTCTAACAAACTTTTTTTTTGTTCAGTCCATTTATTGGTCATTTATAGCCCATTTACATGAAGCCAAAGCCTATCAAATAGGAGTTCAGAATGTTAATATATATTTACATTATAAATAAATATTTTTAAATTAATTATAAGTACAATATAAAATATATTTCTTATTATAAATAAATTTTAGTATATATTTGTTATATTAATAAATATATTAATTATAAATTTTGTAAATATATTTATTAATAAATACTAATACATTAATTATAATGAATATATTAATGTGTTAATATAATAATTAAAAAATTTATTCATTATAAGAAATATTATATAAGTAAAATATTTACTAAAATGTTATAATTAATACATTAATTATAAATATACATATAATTAACATGAATATATAATAACCATAACAATTAGTATAAATAAATAATATAAATATGTAATTATAACATACTAATTATATATTAAAAATTATAATAATTCAACAAATATATTTTTTTAATAATAAATAAATATAAATATAAATATTTATTTAATAAATATTCATATAATATATGAATATAAAATTAATATAATATATTGATTATATAATATAATTAACATAATATTAATATAATATAAGTGAGGGCATTTCTGTCATGCAATGACTACCAATATTAATCTGGAATGGGAAAAAAAAATCATCTCCCTCATGATATTTGTTTTAGTTTCTTTCTTGGTAAAATAGGCATGAGACTCATCACTCATTTTACCATCTCTTTCATCCGCTTTTCATTCCATACATTGTAATATGAGATGGAATTTATTTTCCCATGCCATATCACCCCCAACTAATCAGACCCGAAGTATCAATTTCAAAATGTTCAGATTTAAAATTAGCCGTCTGCCATGAACATTTGAAACATTAACTTGCCACAAATAAAGATCTGAAGATTGTTACTGACAAAAGAACACATCTTAAACTAATATAAACTAATGGAACTATGGAAGTAATTCCTTTGTAGGCATGAGAGAGGAAAGATTCATCAAATCTTTAGAACAATAGCATTATAAAACGAAAGTGACCTACTGATCTAAAAAGAATATAGTGGAAAATCAGGAATTAAGAACTTACCGAAGAAAACAGGATACCTTTGATCACACATCTGGCAAGCACTGCTGAACACTCTGTAAGCTACAATTTCATTAATTAACCTGTTGAGGATGTTTTTGACTTGACATTCCGCGAAAGGCTACCTTTACGGAGCAGAGGATTTTCTATAGAATATACAAGAAGGCTTCCATCTTTGGTCCCAGCTAAGAAACATTCTTCAGGAGTGACCACTAGAGATGTTATTATCTTCCCAACTCCTTCATACCTTCTCACAACATCAAGTGAATGCATGGATCGCAAAATTATTTGACCATGATCACCAGCACACACAAGAAAGTCTCCACAACTACTTAGTTCAATGCAGCTGAGACGACCATTAGATTCAGAAGAGGCAATATGTTTTCCATTAATAGAATACAAATGCAAACTCAGGTCATTATCAGCATAGATGACAAGTCTTCCATGTTGTGATGCGACTAGCTTCGATAATGCACAACCAGATGGATGCTGGATGGACCGTACATATGTTCCTTCACGCAACGTATAGAAAATACAAGTACCATCTTTTGACCCGCTGATAACTATATCAAGTTCTGTACTAACAAATAAGCATGTGATGATGTCATCATGACCACAAAGGATATGGAAGGGGCTTTCAATGATGATATAATCTTTTTGGGGCAAATCAGTTTGAATATTTCGGGATCTCCTCTCCAAGGATCTACCCTTATATGATTGCCATACCATGACTGTCGTATCATAACTTCCAGTAGCAAGGATATTTCCATCAGATGACACTGCAACATCAATGAACTCTAATTAGGTAAAAATGAACTGAATGCAACAGCTACATAAGTACAAATCATAGACTGAGATATTCGATGAAGCATCAGTCAGCATATAATTAGCTCTTGATTATAAAACTGAATTAGCTACCAATATGAAATTCAAAAATACTTGAGGAAACTGAGATGGATAGCAAAAAGAATACACCATCTTGACCTTCGAATGAGTACTCAAGTAAAACTCAAGGTTCTAACAATGATCCAAATAAAACATAGATGCAAACACACATGTTCCAGCAACATTAAACCAATGACGCCAACTAATTGCATATTAGCATAAAAACAACTGCCAATAGCAGTATATAAATTCCACAGGTTGCATATTTTTATTTCACTAATGGCTTTTGTTTTTGTAACTATATAAAGTTTTGAAGCAAGATCTCTTTTCTCCTTCTGTATAAGAGCTCATCCTGGTCTGCAACCCAGTTGGTACAGTACTACACTACTGGGATTGTGTAAGACAGACCGAATTAGATTAAAAGGCCATTAACAACAAGAATGAATTAAAAAGAATTTAAATCTTAAAATATGAATTAAAAAATTGGTATCCTAGATGGCAACCTAGTCTAGGGAGACTCAGGACCTCGTCTCTCTTTGAGCTACTATAGTACCATTCAAACCAAGGTTCACCATCTTGATACTGGACTCTGTGCTGATACTATCCCATTATAGTGTCGGTCCGCAATATAAAATGAGACAAGAGGTGTACCGAGTGTCAATACAATATGAAATAGCATACCAGTTTGGTACCATTATGCTATGCATGGTATGGTGGGGAATCAACTGGTACAGCAAGCCTTGGCTGATACCAAGGACTCAAGTCCTGGTAGAATATCTCATATGCCATCCAATATATCAAGACAGGACCATCCTAGCATCTTGATTAGTACATCTTGGTGAAGGGATCATCACACAATCCCTAAGGGCAGCATGCATTGGATTTTAAAAAATTATTTAACTAAAATAGCAGCGGAAACATAAAACCTAATCTAAAATGCGAAACAGGATCCATCATAAACTTATTAGATCTGAAATAAAAATAAAACACAAGTAGATTGTATCTACTTATCTATTTTGCAGCC
Source organism: Areca catechu (assembly GCA_021397845.1). Lineage (NCBI taxonomy): Eukaryota > Viridiplantae > Streptophyta > Magnoliopsida > Arecales > Arecaceae > Areca > Areca catechu. The sequence continues at coordinate 125,665,067 of CM038040.1, read as the reverse complement.
GCTGCTCCATCTTTATTGTTGGATCGGATCTAATGGATGTCCCAGGTTCTACTTGAGCCATGCACGCATCTAGCTCTGCTAATATCCACACAAAAATGCTTGATCAAAGCTCCAAGACAACTGGAGTGCTAGCACCAAGGTTTGCGGTACCATCCCGTACCGTCCTGGTGCGGACACCAGGGCTAGAAAAGATGACAGGTTATTCCGACATCCCTGTGGATCACCTGTGACTAAGCCCTAAACCCCAATTTCAGTTGAGTCCTGTACAAGCCTAAACCTGTGAATAAACCCCAAAACCCCAATTGAGACTTATATATATATATAAACCTAGTCAGTTTTTGTTTTGAGTTGTTTTGCCTTGTGATTGAGGATTAGTTATGTCTTTGATCAAAATTGGTTCAATTTGATCAAGTAGATTTGAAATTAGTTCAATTGGGTCCCTTAATTAGTTAGTTGGTTTCAATTGAGTCCTGTAATTAGTTAGGATCTTGACCAAGATTACAAGAGGAGACCACTTCAAGACCACATGTAAGCCCACTTCTTGGCGCCATATGTTATGCCATGTCACATGCCACATGCCTCATGCCACGTCATCATGCCATGTCACATGCCACGTCATCATGCCATGTAACTATCATCTTGGATGCCAAGCCACATCATCATGCCACGTCATTAGCTATGCCACCATCCATATCATGGTCGGCCACACGAGTTTTCTATGGGATGCCCAATCAATCAAGAAGATCAAGATTCAAGAATTCAAGAACTGAAGAGTCTTGCAAGAATTCAAAAATTCTCTTTATCCAAATTAAAGAGTCCTATAAATGCAAGAGCCCCTCATCATCCAAACACAAGAATCCATCTTTCATGGCCACTCAAGATCAACCTTGGCCGCCCATCATCAATCCACACCAAGACTACTTCTTGCCACCCAAAGGAATGAAGCTTATCTGGAGTTGTCGCCCAACCTGATGAAGCTTATTAATTGTTGTCGCCCAGATGGATGAAGCCTAAGAAATCCAAATGCCAAGAAGCCATACGCTTAAGAGAGAATTCAAGAGTCTTTGATGCTCAAGGGAAGCAAATTCCATGGAGTTCTTGCCCTTCCAACAAGAACTCAAGCATTTATAACCCTTACGATTATTGTTTATGGTCTATAAATACCACCATCAAATCCCTTGTAATCAATGAAGTTTTTATAAAATAAATTTTGAGTTCTCTTCAATCCTTTGCTGTGAGAGCATCGAACTCCATGAGGGAGAGGGCGTGAGGCCTACTTATCCATCCAACCATCAAAAACCCTAGCACCACCTTTCAATCTTCCTTCTCTTCCTTATTTCTTCTAATCTTTTCCTCTTTCCACGCCTCCTAATTTCTTTCTCGTGACTGATTTCAGATGATCAAGATCTGAAGTGAAGGTTATCTTTGCTTTGGAACCAACCACGTTGAAGATCGGAGCCCGAAGAACGATAATCTTGAAGCTCTACCACGAATCCTAGAGTGCTGAAATCGATCAACATCAAGAGTGCTGAATCTTCGTTGATAAAAGAAACCCCTCAACTCTTTAGCTCTGATTCTTTGAAAGTAATAGCCCTGGTTTAGGTGATTTCTCAATCATCAAGTCCTGTTTCTTAATTAATTTTGATTGATTTACATTGAGGGTATCGTAACTAGTTGACTAGTTGAGTTCATCTGAATACTTTGAATCTTATTTCAAAAAATTACTGAAATTAATCTCTGCTTAATTAAAGATAATTAATCTTAGGATTGTTAGATTTAGTTTTGTATCTTTCATCCCGCATCATCTTTGGTATCAAAGCAAGCTAAACTAGGGTTTAATTACTAGTTGCTGAAATTTCATCATACTTAGCTTTAGGCTGAAATTAAATTGCATAAAACAATCATTAAAAAATACAAAAAAATTATTAATTAATTTTCTATTAATCCTATGTTAATCTGCCATCCAATTACAGAAAAAATCAGAGAAAAAAAAATATTTTCTGTTAATTTCTGTTTTAGATTCGTTGCGCATTAGGGTTTCATGTGCATGCATTGTTAATTCAATTTAAGGGCACTTACTATCTCTGATAAGGGAGGGATTTAATCACCCTTCCTTGGCCCAAAACAACCACCTTTGCATTGAACCCAAGCCTAATTAAAATCAATTAAAAACCTAAAGCAGCTTAGGGACACCAACAAAGTCGGGTTCCAAGTATTGTGTGAAAGCTAGTGCACCCAATCCTTTGATTATCTCTTGAATCTGGTGTCTAAGGCTAGAGGTCCAGAGGTAAACATCCTAAGTGGACTCTGTGGTTTTTAATTAGGATCCTGTGAAAGCAGGGGGGCCTCTCACGACCCCACCTCTTACCTGGCCAATGGAAAGGGTATTGCTGAATTGGTTGTAAATTGAGCTGACCCATTTTACTTGAGCTCTAGGTCTAGAAAACCCTAGTTTGATTTTGTGTTTGCATTGCATGGCCACTAGGTCAAGAACACCATATCAGCATACTCAAATCCAACCCAATCCCAACATGGACCCTAATATTAAGGCTTTAATGAGATTTATGATTGACCAGTCAGGACAACTCAATACTAGGTTTGACAAACTGGATGAGAGATCCGAAAATCTAGAGAAAATTTGCAAGACTTGTACTAACCCTGGTTCACCTAAACCAACTTCCCTTGGCCCCAGAACCCATCAACCCGAACCCACTAGGATCAGTGCACCGCGTCAAGACCCCGGAATCAATCACCTTTCCCTTAGCCGACCCATTCTTACTATCCCATTGGTTCACCAGGATAATATTAAAGAGGAGGTATATGCAAGGTTCCCGGTACTGGTACCGGTGGCCGGCCGGTACTGGTACCGGTGGCCGGTACTAGTACGGTGAACCGGTACGCCCTTTTTTTTTTTGATTTTTTTTGTTGTTTTTTGTAATTTTAAGATTTTTATTTTATTTTTTAAAGATTTAGGATTTAGGATTTAGGAAGAATTTAGTGTTTAGGGTTTAGGATTTAGGCCCTAAGGTTTAGGGTTTAGGGTGGCGTACCAATTTAGGATTTAAGAAGAATTTAGTGTTTAGGATTTAGGCCCTAGGGTTTAGGTTTTAGGGTTTAGGCCTTTAGGATTTAGGGTGGCGTACCGGTTTAGGATTTAGGACTAAATACTAATATTTAGGAATATTTTCAATTGAAATAAAATAAAAAATGATAATTAAACTAAGATTATCAGTAATTAATGAAAGAAAATGTAGCATAAATATATAATTACATACTTATGTCTAGAATCGGGTAGAGTGACGATGTCCATAAATATAGGGATCATGTATGTACTCTATAGAAAATTCGGCATGTCCCTCCTGCCAAGCAGCATGATACTCTAAGTTCATCCCAGGAGGTATGCATGATAGATCATAACTAATCGCAGATCCCTCTCTGATGTTCCGCCTCTAAAAGCTATCAAAAGACTGATGATATGGCAATGCAGGGACCCATCCAAATATACCAGCAGCAAAATCAGATGTATAAGATGCTCCGGGATAATAACCACTGGATGCTGGCATCTCAGATGCACCATATGGATCATATGGATCAAAAGCTGCCGGTAGCTGCGGATAAGAGAATCCTAAATAAGAGGATGATCCAGATACATCCATGGATCCTACTCCACATGCAAGAGCTGCAGCTGTATCATGTCCCGAACGACCACGCGGAGCCCGTCGCCTATATGGAATCGTATCATCACGGGATCTATCAGATGGTACTCCATGATCTGTATCCTGCGTGGCATGGCAAAACTGCGACTCCCCAGTGAATCGAATAGGAGTAGGTGGCTGCGACTCCTGTCCTCCTGCCCCTCCCTGATCACTAGATCCTCCACTATCTGAAACACTATCATCACTGTCACTGGTATCTGAATCTGAGTGGACTGAGTGCTCCAATGGAGGTGCAACTATCTTTCCTTTTCTGTCTCCAGGTCTACTAGATGGTAGGGACGGACGATGTGCTGTATCTGCTAGAGCTATGTGAGGAATATGACTTGTTGTCCATTGTCCAGCATCCACCCCAGTCTCACTAGCTACAAAACTGGCTGGTTGAGGCGATCCTGGCTTATCAACCTCTGGCATCTGCTGCTGACCTATGACCTACCCAATCATTAGATCTTCATCCTCATCAATATATGAACTTGCAATGGGATCGGAATATTTCAATTCTACTTCTTCCTGAATATATTTTAGCCTCAACCATAAATTATAATGTACATACACAAGATCGTTGAGACGTTTCTGTTTCAAACGGTTCTTCTGCTTGGAGTGGATAAGACCAAATTAGACCAGTTGCGCTCACATCCACTGGATGACACCATCTGGGAGAGGATCTTCACTGCAAAAACCTTCAATTTTTAGCAGATCCACCGAAATGCACCCACCATTCAGTTGTAAAAGACATTACATCATTTAGAATTTTAGATTTGGCAAAATAAAAAATTTAATCCTGATATAATATTAGACTTACTCCTTAGTAGTATCTACCAGGATTCATCTTTAATTTACTTCTGACCGCTACAGTGGATCCAAATGAATCTATGCTCTCCCTAAAAAATTTCATCTGCCAGATAAAAAATTTGTTAGTTTGTTGAAATTAATGCTCTTAAAAATAATTCAATAATTTCAACCTAACATACTTCTTCAAGGCACATAGCAGCGATATCTGGATCGGGCTCCATCTTATATATAACATTACGTAGGGCAGACATAAGATCCTCATCCATGGTAATGTCCGGTACGGAGTACTGAAATCTCGAATTTAGATAGTAAGCTGCACATATTTTAAGAATTAGTCAAGCGTACTTGTATGAATCTAATTGAAACTTAATTTTTAGGGACTTCATAAATTACTATGTACCTGCTAGATGCAAATCCGAACTCATTTGATAACTCCACCGTCCATCAATGATCCGGATATACTCATATGCATATGATGGATCTGCCTCCTAGATCTTTTCCTTTGCCCTTTGCATCATGAAATATAAGAAGCCCATCTGAGCATATCTCTCGGAGTCCACGGCATGAAGTGTCTCATATAAAAGCTTGATAGCCTCTACTACCCTCTCAGCCAGCTGCCAGAATGTCTATCTCGTCACTAAATTCTCCACATTGCTTCCCTCAATATTTGCCCTAGCATATCTACTCTGCTGCCAGTCCTAACTGACAAACATCTGACGCAGCTCTGCTTTCTTGCCAAGAAGACTATCAAGTGCAATGTAATTAGTTGCAAACCGTGACCCCCGGTCTCAATATTCTCTCTATAAAGCTCCTCATCAATGATAAGACCCATATATGGTTATATATAAATCTAGTGATAGACTGTTCTAGCTCAACAATTTTCTGCATCTTGCAAATTTTTCCAATATCCATTAATATGAGGTCTATACAATGTGCAGCATAAGGGGTCCAGAAAATATGCAGTCACCGCTCCATCAAGATCTGCCCTGCGGCCCTGTACTGTGGTCAATTATCAGTGATGACTGCACGACATTATGCTCTTCCACCTGATCAATCACCACCTCCATCGATCTGAGAATATAACTGGCATCGTACACCTGATCTAAAAAATCAATAGACTTTTGGAAAAAAACTTCCCATCACAATAAGTCAAGAAATTGATAATGCTCCGTCTAGTAGGACCAGTCCAACCATCACACATCACCGTCAATCCATACACCGACTACTTGCTCTGATATGAGGATATCCATCCTTCTAGCTCCTTATTACTGTCCAGAAGATGACCATAGATATCCCTCGATGATGGAGGATCTACACCTGCACCAGCAGCCTGTATAGATGAAATAGCAGAGCGATAATATGGATTGTTTGCTGCATGGACTGAATATGACTGAAATGAAATCAGGAGGAGATGGCCCGCCACATCCTTCTTCTTATCCTTTTTCAGTAGTGTCAATCCTCAGTTGCTTGGAATCTCAATTGGAAAATGCATATGGATCGACATCATGGATAGTGGCTCCCTTTGGAATGTCCCCGGAAGACTTCCTCCTACTGCCAAATGCTTCCAATATGGATGCAATACGGCCGGTGCCTCTCCTAACGGGCTCTCTGACTGAGGACCTCCGGCGCCACCCCCGACGACCGTCTACCTCCCCGGGCATCGATCTCCTCGTGGGAACGCCAGCGAATCCCACGGAACCGCCCGCGGCCGTGCGCCCCTGCGGCTCCTCCCATGGCCGTCTGCCCTTGCAGCTCTGCCCACGCGCCCCTCCCCCGAGCCGCCATCGGCCGGCTCCAGCCTCCCCGTGCCGCGCCCTCTTCCCCACTCGACCGCCGCACGCTCAGCCACCATCTCCGCCGTCTCCGCCGGCGAAGATGGTGAAGTCTCCCAGTGCCGCTGCCGGTCGTGCCACCACCTTCCCCAAGCCGCCGGCACCGGTGAAGTCTCCCGCAAGCCCTTCTCCGCGCGTCGCCCCTCCTTTCCACGATCACAGGAGTTTGCACGAATCTCAGGCACATTTTGCATGGATCTCAGGGCAGCACGCTTCTCAAAGCATGAGTTTTTTCCTGCGAGGTCATCAAGCCTGCATAGATTTCAGAGCAACTCAGCACAAATCTTGATGAATTGGGATTTTATTTTATTTATTTTAATTGGATGGACCAGTTAGGAAGTTAAATTACTTTTAGATTAGGATTAGTTCTATTTTTCACTATATGAGGAGGATTGTGTTTAATTTTCTACCATGTTTTCGGACTGCAAACAAAGCAGATTTGAGTTATCACCTTTTTTGGGCTGCATTCCTTGTATTCTTTTTTTGGGCCCCAAGTTTTATAAGCCTATATAAAGGAACCTCCTCTCTTGAATAAAAATGAAGATTATGAATTTTTGAGAAATAGTGTTCTTGGTTTTGCCTCCGGGCATGAGGCCCGTCTTTCCTTCACCTACGGGTGTCGAGGGGTGTGAGACCCCACTTCCTTCGCTTTCGAGTGTCGAGGGGCGTGAGGCCCTAGTTATCTTCTCCATTGCTAAGTCCACTCTATGATCTTGGAGCTTTTCCTTCACGGCCCCAAGTAGTGATTTGGGTGGGACTTCCTAGGCTCCGCATGTAGTGAGATGGGTGGGACACCCTAGACTGCATGTAGTGGGGTGGATGAGATGCCCTAGAGGTGCGATGTCTCTCCGTGAAGGTAAATCCCAAGTCCATAGAGTATCCATCTTTCTTGCCCCCATTTTTTTCCGTCATTTTGTCCCTAATCACAGGAGACTTCTCAGCTCTCCAACGATCCTCCTAGCCCCCTCCCTTTTGTCCCGCATCAAAGAGCCCCTCATCATCCAAACTCAAGAATCCATCTTTTATGGCCACTCAAGAATCAACCTTGGACGCCCATCATCAATCCACACCAAAACTACTTCTCACCCAAAGGAATGAAGCTTATCTGGAGTTGTCGCCCAACCTGATGAAGCTTATTAATTATGGTCGCCCAGATGGATGAAGCGTAAGAAATCCAAATGCCAAGAAGCCATTATGCTTAAAAGAGAATTCAAGAGTCTTTGATGCCCAAGGGAAGCCAATTCCATGGAGTTCTTGCCCTTCCAACAAGAACTCAAGCATTTGTAACCCTTACGATACTTGTTTATGGTCTATAAATACCACCATCAAATCCCTTGTAATCTATGAAATTTTTATGAAATAAATTGAGTTTTCTCTTCAATCCTTTACCGTGAGAGCACCGAACTCCGTAAGGGAGAGGGCGTGAGGCCTACTTATCCATCCAACCATCAAAAATCCTAGCACCACCTTTCAATCTTCCTTCTCTTCCTTATTTCTTCCAATCTTTTCCTCTTCCCATGCCTCCTAATTTCTTTCTTGTGACTGATTTCAGATGATCAAGATCTGAAGTGAAGGTTATATTTGCTTTGGAACCAACCACGTTGAAGATCGGAGCCTGAAGAATGATAATCTTAAAGTTCTACCACGAATCCTAGAGTGCTGAAATCGATCAACATCAAGAGTGCTGTGTATCTTCGTTGGTAAAAGAAACCCCTCAACTCTTTAGCTCTGATTCTTTGAAAGTAACAGCCCTAGTTTAGGTGATTTCTCAATCATCAAATTCTGTTTCTTAACTAGCTTTGATTGATTTACATTGCAGGTATCGTGACTAGTTGACTAGTTGAGTTCATCTTAATACTTTGAATCTTATTTCAAAAAATTACTGAAATTAATATTTGCTTAATTAAAGATAATTAATCTTAGGATTGTTAGATTTAGTTTTGCATCTTTCATCCCGCATCGCGCCCGGTACGGGACGTACCGTAACGGTACCGGCCATTCATACATATAAAACGGTCCGTCACTCGGACCGTTAAAAAAAATTTTAAAAATAAGATTCCATACGGTACGGTTCCGTAGCATACCGTACCGTACCGCCCAGTTTGGTCTTAGTTTGGCTCGGTTCGGGTCTGGTTCAACAATCTTTGCTTGAGATGGAGGAAAAGATTTTTCTCATTTTTTTAAGCTCGGCATACATACCAGTACGGTACTATACGGACCGTACCGTACCGATAGCTGACCAGTATGGGTCCCGGTACTAGTTCAATGATCCTTGGCTAGCATCTTCTAAGCCTTGCTTCGATATTGGATTGAACTTCTTGAAGAATCCCTAGAATAACCCTGTGCAAACTCTTCGCTCTGAATCAAGGGATAGGGCTTAAGAAATGCCCGGGATGAAAAAATTCTCTATTTTTCTTGTTTTGGATGTGTGGAATTATGGAAGAAATAAGAGGGGATGGTCAAAGAGGAAGTAGCAATAAGCAAAAATAAGATCACATCTTATTCACGCTAATCTTTTTCTCATATCCTCTTTGTCGCACAAAAATATGTCACGCCCCTTGGAACTCCATGCCAACACACTCAAGAGTCCATGTCCATCCTTTTAGATAAGATCTTATCTTATCCATTTGAGTCCTATGCAAATTAAGAAGACGCATCAAGAAAAGATTGGCGTGAAGAATGAATTGCGAGAGATCACACATCTAGCGCAACCATCTTCCTTCTTAAAATATTTCGTCACACAAAAATACTCCCATGCCCAAAGTTGATAAAATTTAATCCTAAATGAAACTCTAATCAGATTAGAATATTTATTTAGGATAGACTTTATCCAAAAGAGAGATCTCGAGTGCACCAACATTTGGTGCACCATGAAAGAATTGCGCACGAGAAAGAGGGAAGCAATTTTCAATGCATCTTCTTTTTTTTGGCATCAACTCTAAAAGAGAGGTGAGAGAGACTCTGGCTTCCTGGTTTAATTAGGTTTCGATTTGGATCAATTTTGAATCCAATTCAAACCCAAATCGAACGGTTGTCAACCCTAATCAAATTAGGATTACAATTCAAGTCTAACTTGAATTATTAAACCCAATTGTATTGCAACTCTTGTAATTGTCCCTTGTGCTAAAAATTAGTAGGGGCCAAAATTAGAAAGTGCCGAAATTAGCAACTAAATTTGTAACCTTTACAAATTTAGCAATTTCTAAATATGTAACTCTTACATATTTTGATCTAACCGCGTGATAAGATCAAGCTCCTATTGTATGTGACTTCTCATGTTCCATTCTGTTTGGTAGTGAGACATACCATGATCTCCATCATAGTATCATCAAAACTCTTTTCAATGGACCGTAACAATTCCAGCTCACCTAGTTATCATGTGATTAAGTTCTATCGAGAATCCCAATAGGATGCAAGTTATGGAAACTTGCCAAATTCTAAGCATCTGTCATATACCAGATTTAATTAACCTAAGTCTAATGTAAAACTCATGAAAACTCTTTTCCATCTTTCACCTACCGTGGGCATGGATTTTCGGAACTGCACCTTAACTACAAAGATTGATAGATCCCTTATAAGTGCATTCCCACACCTATAGTGAACTTACTACAGCCAACGAATACTACAAGAACCCGAATGGCTAGAACCAATATTTGTTGTCAAACTACAGCAACCCCACTGTGAGTACCAAAGCACCGTAGGTCAAAGAATCACTCATACAACTACAACATTGAGAAAGTCACTAATGAATGAGTAGATATCCATGACTTTTCATGATGGTCACACTCGGCACCGTTGTTCTCTAACAACCACCTGCACTCACGTTCCAATGTTCACACTATAGACTCGAGACTCGTCTACCTAAAAAAAAGTGATCTGTGCACTGATCTAATCAGATCAATCACCTTCCCCATGATGATCATACGATCGGGAGTATTTAGAAAATAATTTGTAATGATACATATATCAAATTCTCAACTCTTTAGAATATGTCATTGTCCATTAATTTTTTGAACAATACATGGATACATGTATGAAAAAATAGTCCAATTTCAAATATTAAATATAAATGTCCTAAAATTAATATATGTCAACCAGATTGGTTTCTAAGACATGCATCTAATACTTGGGGCATTGCTTGTCCCAAATATCGGAATGAGGCAAGATAGTGGCACATCCTATTCCATGGAAAAAATAGGACAGCCTTGTTCCATGAAAATAGGACAGCCTTGTTCCATGAAATTTAAAACCTTAGTTGAGATCAGGATTTTCCGAACCGTGCCGAACCGGTCGGTTCGAGGCGTACCGAACCGGACCGGTGGCCGGCCGGCATGGTTCGGCCATATAAATCGAAATGGCCCCTTAAAAATTTTTAAAAAAAATTCTTTACCGCACCAAACCGGACCCGAACCAGGTCGAACCGGTGTTGGATCGATCGAAACGGGACCGAACCGGCCGATTCGGCCCGGTACGGGCGAGAGGGGGCAGGTGGGGCAATTTTTTTAGTTTTTGTCACATGGCTACTGTAGCTATACGACTTTTGGGAGGGGGGCTGCCTTCGAGTTTTAACGAAGAAAAAGGCAAAGAGCTCGTAAAAGCTCTCTGCTGCAGAGCTGCGAAAAGGAAAACCAAGGAAAAAAAAATTGCCTTAATCCTTTTCAACCCAATCAAACCAGTAGAAGTTAAAGAGGAAGGTAGAATCAAGATACGTATACATTTCTTTTTCCGTATTTCCCTCTTTTGTATCATTTTTTTAAAAATCCGTGCAAAATAGAAAATTAAAAAGAAATGCTGTCAAAATTTATTTGTTGGCTATGATTTTAGAGTATGTGATAGATTTAGGATAGATCTACACAATGATACTAAAATCTTGATTTTTTGTTAAGTATATAATTTTTTAAATTAAAAATTAATTTCAGATTAATAAATTAATTTAAAAAAATAATTTAAAAAAACTTTAATTATAAATTATTAATTTAGGACTCGTAAGCTACTCTCACTATAAACTTCATGTCGATTTATTCAAGTTTTGATGCATCTCATGAATAGTGCTGTAGATCTTAAATTGAAAAAAAATTGACTTTTAATGCATTTCTAGGATCTAAAAAAATATATGTAGCATGCATGATAGAATCCTACATGAATCTAAAATTTAATTTTTTTTATTTTTCTTTATTTTTTGAGTTTTTTAAATAAATAATAATAATAATAATAATAATAAATTAAATTTTAAAAATTAGGTTAATAAAATGTTAATTAATAAATGTTATTATTGACCTTCTATGTAATTTAAATATTCAGGTATGGATCCATCAAGGAGAAAGGATCCGGATCGGGACATTGGCTGGTTACATAGAGAAATGCTATCGGGTCGGTATCACTGGAAGTGTAAATGGTGCAATACTGAATTCAAAGATTGGGAATAACAAGGTTGAAGCAGCACATGACTAGCAACTATTCTGATGTATCTGCATGCCGACAGTATCCACAAGAGGTCCATCAGTTGATGAAGAAACACTTTGCTGATTTTAAAGCTGGAAAAGAAAGAGCAGCAAAGAAGAAAACTGAGGTGGACCGCAGAGCCGCAGAACCACATTATTCCAGGGAGTCAGAGGAAGCATCTATTCCTTCTGATAAGGAGGCACAGATGGAGGCTGCTATTCAGGCGAACTTGTATGAACAGAGACAGCCAGGCATAGACAGCGACTCAGGCCATCAGCTTTTGAGTCAGGATCGGGATCCGCTTCTGCTAGTGCTGCAAGAGAGTCTGAGACAGATTAGGAGAACCTCAGTCAGAGAGCCCATCAGGAGAGGCACCGGCCGTATTACATCCTTGTTAGGAGCATTTGGCGATAGAAGGAAGTCTTCCAGGGACATTCCAGAGGGAGCCACCATCCATGATGTTGATCCACATGCATTTTCTAGTACAGATTCCAAGCAACTGAGGATTGACACAATGCTTAAAAAGATAAGAAGAAGGATGTGGTGGGCCATCTCCTGATTTCATTTCAGTCATATTCCAGTCCATACAGCAAACAATCCATATTATTGCTCTGCTATTTCATCTATACAGGCTGCTGGTGCAGGTGTAGATCCTCCATCATCGAGGGATATCTATGATCATCTTCTGGACAGTAATAAGAAGCTAGAAGGATGGATATCCTCATATCAGAGTAAGTAGTCGGTGTATGGATTGACGGTGATGTATGATGGTTGGACTGGTCCTACTAGACGGAGCATTATCAATTTCTTGATTTATTGTGATGGGAAGATTTTTTTCCAAAAGTCTATTGATTTTTTAGATCAGGTGTACGATGCCAGTTATATCCTCAGATTGATGGAGAAGGTGATTGATCAGGTGGAAGAGCATAATGTCGTGCAGATCATCACTGATAATGGACCACAGTACAGGCCGCAAGGCAGATCTTGATGGAGCGGTGACTGCATATTTTCTGGACCCCTTGTGCTGCACATTGTATAGACCTCATGTTGATGGATATTGAAAAAATCCACATGAAGCAGAAGATTGTTGAGCTAGCACAGTCTATCACCATATTTATATATAACCATACATGGATCTTATCATTGATGAGAAACTTTACAGGAAAAAAATATTGAGACCGGGGATCACACGGTTTGCTACTAATTACATTGCATTTGATAGTATTCTTGGCAAGAAAGCAGAGCTACGTCAGATGTTTGTCAGTCAGGAGTGGCAGCAGAGCATATATGCTAGGACAAATACTGAGGAAAGCAATGTAAAAAATTTAGTGACGAGATAGACATTCTGGCAGTGGGCTGAGAGGGTAATGGAAGCTATCAAGCCTCTATATGAGGTATTTCGTGCCGTGAACTCCAAAAGATATGCTTAGATGGGCTTCTTATATTTCATGACGCAAAGGGCAAAGGAAAAGATCCAGGAGGCAGATCCATCACATGCATCTGAGTATATCCGGATCATTGATGGACGGTAAAGTTATCAAATGAATTTGGATTTGCATCTAGCAGGTACATAGTAATTTATGAAGTTCCTAGAAATTAAGTTTCAATTAGATTTGTACAAGTACGCTTGACTAATTCTTAAAATATATGTGCAGCTTACTATCTAAATCCGAGATTTCAGTATTCTGTATCGAACATTGCCATGGATGAGGATCTTATGTCTGCCCTACGTAATATTATATATAAGATGAAGCCCGATCCAGATATCGCTGCTATGTGCTTTGAAGAAGTTATGTTGAAATTATTGAATGATTTTTAAGAGCATTAATTTCGACAAGCTAACAATTTTTTTTCTAGCAAACGAGATTTTTTAGGGAGGGCACGGATTCATTTGGATCCACTATAGCGATCAGAAGTAAATCAAAGATGAATCCTGGTAGGTACTACTAAAGAGTAAATGTAATGTTATATCAGGATTAAATTTTTTATTTTGCCAAATCTAAAATTCTAAATGATGTAATGTCTTTTGCAGCTGAATGATGGGTGCATTTTGATGGATCTGCTAAAAATCTGAAGGTTCTTGCAGTTAAGATCCTCTCCCAGATGCTGTCATCCAGTGGATGTGAGCGCAACTGGTCTACATTTGGCCTTATCCACTCAAGAAAAGGAACCGTCTGAAACATAAACGCCTCAACGATCTTAAATACACTATAATTTAAAGTTGAGGCTAAAATATATTCAGGAAGAAGTAGAATTGAAATATCCCAATCCCACTGCAAGTTCATATGTTGATGAGGATGAAGATCCAATGATTGGTTGGGTCATGAGTCAGCAGAAGCAGCAGCCAGAGCTTGATGAGCCAGGATCGCCTCCTCAACCAGCCAGTTTTGTAGCTAATAAGGCTAGGATGGATGCTGGACAATGGACAACAAGTCATATTCCTCATATGGCTCCAACAGATACAGTACATCGTCCCTCCCCACTATCTAGTAGACCTGGAGACAGGAAAAGGAAAGGCAGTTGCACCTCCATCATAGCACTCAGCCCACTCAGATTCAGATACCAAAGACTGATGATAGTGCTTCAGATAGTGGAGGATCTAGTGATCAGGGAAGGGCAGGAGGATAGGAGTCTGCCACCTATTCATATTTGATTCACTAGGAAGTCGCAATTTTGCTATACCACGCAGGATACAGATCATGGAGTACCATCTGATAGATCCCGTGGTGATACGATTCTATATAGGCGACGAGCTCCGTGGTCGTTTGGGACACGATACAGCTACAACTCTTAAAGTGGAGTAGGATCCATAGATGTATCTGGATCATCCTCATATTCAGGATCCTCTTATCCGCAGCTACCGGCAGCTTCTGATCCATACGATCCATATGATCCATATGGTGCATCTAAGAAGTCATCATCCAGTGATTATTATCCCATGCAGCCCGGAACATCTTATGGATCTAATTTTGCTGCTGGTATATTTGAATGGACCCCTGCATTGCAATATCATCTCTAGACAGCTCTCAGAGTTGGGACATCAGAGAGGGATCTACGATTAGTTATAATCCATCACGCATACCTCCTGGGATGAGCTTAGAGGAGTATCATGCTGCCTGGCAGGAGGGATATACCGATTTTCTTACAGAGTACATACATGATCCCTATATTTATGGACATCGTCACTCTACCCGATTCTAGACATTGGTATGTAATTTATGTGTATGCTACATTTCACTTTCATTAATTGCTGATAATTTTAGTTTAATTATCATTTTTTTATTTTATTTCAAATTTTAAATTGAAAATAGTCCTAAATATTAGTATTTAATCCTAAATCTTGAAATCGGACATATCTTAAATTTTAAATTTCAAGCGTTTAGAACTCTTAAACACTAAATTCTTCCTAAACCCTAAACCTTTAAAAAAAAAATAAAAACCTTAAAATCATAAAAAGCATAAAAAAAAATCAAAAAAAAAAATTGGACGTACCGGCTTGAGCCGATACGCCATGCCATACCGTGTCAGCACGGTACGGTACCGTACCGTATCGGTACCAACCGGCCATCGGTATGGCTTTCGATATCGGTACCGGGAACCTTGGTGGAGATAGATCTGGTCCTTAATGTTGATCCTTGAAATTGTATAAATTTGGCTTTCAACTGATAAATGTGGCATTCAATGCATAGCTGGACCTAAAGGTTAAAAGATAAAAAATATAGGAGCACCAACCCAAAGACTTCTTGAGAACTTCAAAGATCTAATATTTGAAATCAGCTCCTCTTTTTTTCTAATAGCAAAACCCAATATTGAAGCCAAGCATTTTTGAATCAGCATCAGCCGAAAGACTTCTCGAGAACTTCAAAGATCTAGTATTTGAAATCAGCTCCTCTTTTTTTTCCAATTGCAAAACCCATATTGAAGCCAAGGTGAAATCTAAATCGATACTAATACTGTACTGGTCATCGGCTGGTATAGTATTGCACCATACCGATACACGGTACAGGTAGGCATGTCGATTGATCACATGTTATTTTTTCTTTTTGTTTTTTGTTTTTCAATTTCTTTTGTTTCTTAGGATTTGTAATCAGTTTTTTAGAATTTCTTGAATAATTTTAAATCCAAATTGACACCTTTTCATTTTATTACTCGTTTTTCTAAATGTCTTGATTTTCCACCTTTATATAACGTGCTTTTCTCCATTTTAATAAAATAGGCATAGTTGAATCATCCTGAGTCACGGATAATTATTATGAAATACACTATTATAAATGCAATGGCTTATATGATTTTTAGTGGTCCCTTTTTTTTCCAAACATGTTGATGCCTTTCTATCTTTATATGATGTACTTTCCTCCATTTTAAAATGATAACACAAGAAAAAATATAATTACTTGTTTTTTCAAATATCGATTATGATATGAAATAACTAATGTGATTATATGTTTACTCAAATGTCTTGATGCTTTTCCATCTTTATATTGCATTCTTTCCTCCATTTTTATATAATAGCTATAGGCCCAAAGCTAAATTATCTCGAATCACGAATAATTACTATGAAATATAGTATTATGATATTAAATGGCTAATATGATTTTTTTCTCGTGCTATCATTTTTTCTAAAATGTATCGATGCCTCTCCATCTTTATATAATATACTTTTCTCCATTGTCATATGATAGCATAAAAAAAATATGATTACTTGTTTTTTCAAATATCTATTATAATATGAAATGGCTAATATGGTTACTTGTTTCTTTAAATATCTTGATGCCTTTCCATCTTTATATAACGTACTTTCCTCTATTTTCATATAATAGCCATAACTAAATCAATGATTACTATGAAATGTAATATTATGGAATGAAATGGCTAATACTATTTTTTTCTCATACTGTTCCTTTTTTTTGTCCAAATTATCGATGCCTTTCTATGTTTATGTAACCATAATTGTGCTTTCCTCTATTTTCATATAATAGCCATGGTAATTCATTACTTTCCTGAAATAATGGCCAGGCTGGGATATTCGTAAGAATCTACTAGCCAATTTAAGCAAGAAACCCTAAATATTTTCTATACAAAAAACTTGTAAATCTTAATAACTGTGATACTAATGATCAAAGTATACTAAAAATTTAAAACGAAAACAAGCAACAAATTATTACAAATCCTTCCGGATGAGATACATTGAGCTCCACCAATGTTGTCCCAAGAAATTAAAAAATAAATTTTTGTAGGACAAATTAAGAAAAAAGCTCAACTGTAATCAATTTTTTATTTTTTCATGTTTTCCTTACATTTTTCTTTTTTTCATTGTAGAAACAAGTCAGAAGAGGCGAGAAGTCTCAAACCTTCTCTAATCCCAACCACCTTAGAAGAAAAAAAAAGGAAACTGGACCAAACTACTCGATTCAGCCTGAAACCATGTCGAATCGTGTGGCTCCAGCCGGTTTAGCCCCAAAACCGAATCCCACAGCTGAACCGACCCAGTTCAAGCCCGGTGCAATTCGAATGGACCGAACCAGGCGGTTCAACATGGTTACGAAAACCCTGAATGAAGCATTTTCAAAATTTGGCAACTTGTTGCTCGCCTACTATCGAAATATGGAACAACATTTAAAGGCCACATAAGGCTTTGTTTGTCTTCCCAACTCCCAGTGGCCTCGTATCAAAAGCATCTAAAGTTATGGTTAATTTCTTTCAGAAAAGCATTGACCACGTTATCTTTTTGCAAACAAACAGTACATGGAAAAGTTTTTCAACCTGTTATTTTCTTTTCAGCTCCTAATCTATTGTAAGATAAGCTTAGGAGTGTTTATATTGATCTGTAAGGAAAGCATTGAATGTTAAAGCCAATGCAACTCCAACTTCATCCTGTTCAAGCATCATAGCCACAGACTACAGATAAGTAGGATAAGCGGCAGCAGGATAAGGAAAAACCTAGTTTCAAAAGCACAAGGTGCATATAGTTACCTGAGAAAACGGACAAGCTAAAATTGTGCCTTGGGTAACACATGAAGAACTTCAGAGATCAAGTGCAGTTCACACTAAAAGTACAAACAAGAAACATATAGCCACCGTGCTAGATAAAAGACTAATGACTACAATGCCAGAAATAAACATCATGAAATAATTATCAGTGAAAATTTAAACAAGAATGTTTTAGTTACGCACCATCAGAATTTATGATAAATTGATTGGAGCAAAAGAATAGAAAAAACAACAAAATTTGATAGAACGGAATATACTGTGGAAAATCTTGGCACTAGGCTAAAATGCCAACTCTACTTCCTTATGGCTGCTTCATGGAGAAAGTTGAGAAGTAAGGAGTTGTTAGAGTTTTATATTCTGTCATCCTAGGTGATACTAGCACATTTCAGGAACATGTGTGAAGTCAGACACTACTGTTTGACAAAGACCATAGTTCTGTATGAATTTTACGAAAACAAGATTATATTACTGAAACACAGCTTAGATTTATATTTGCAAGTTTAGCCCGGTCAAAGGAAAGGAAATGCAAATGTTTTAGCGGAAAGAGATCATATAAATGATACTCAGATCAGTCTTCAAACTAACCTAATAAGGTCTCTATTTGGAATTTGTGAATGAAGTGCCCGCTGCACCCTGCCACCGTCAGCAAGTTTTCTGTAGCAGTTGTCAACTATCTTGCAGCAGGCAGGGTGCAGAATGAACATTTCACTGCCTTGCAACATATGCACTCTTTTATCGTGACAATTTTAACATTAGGTTTATATGGAGTTCAAGACATCAGCATCCGATGCAGCTTAGTAGTTAATTTTAAATATATTCAAATTTTCCATATGATGAAAGAGGTAACATCAAGGCACAATTTTGTCAACTGCTACTACAAACTTCACACATGCTTAACTAGATATATTAACTCTCATCAAATTAGAGGACTGATAATGGTAGTTGAAGTATATGCAAAATACAAGCAAGGAAGGATAGTCAATGGGTATCCATAATAGAATTACCTGCAAGACAACTGACAACATCTTTGTGCTGTCGGATACTTTGCACAATCCTTCCATCATTTAGGGATATTACTTGGAAGCTATTATCCCAATTTCCACATGAGATCAAATAGTTTTCGTTAGGATTTTGCTTTGTTGCCAGGCACTGTCTTCCAAATTCAACATTTTCAGCCAAGGGAGTGCAAATTTTCCGAGGAGGAAGAACATCAGAACCAATTCCAAAAAATGGTTCCTAGACACAGAAGAAATATATATATATATATTAAAAAAATATTCAAACTTATTTACTTACTAATAGCATCATTACCATGGCAAACAGAATAGGTGATAATACTGCATCATAACATGAAACAAGACAACTGAGTGATCAATGAACAAAACCTGGGACCCAGAAAATGTGAAGTTTCCACCAGACTGCAACTGTGTTGTCAACCACAACTTTATTGACAAGGTTAACCCTTGGTTCACCATGATAATATTTGAGTCCAACAAACCAATAAAAAGTATAGCAGACGGGGTATTTGTTGCAATATAAGTAATGGAAGTCAATGTGATTGATGCAGGGGCAAAGTATAAGGGATGAGCAATAGGAATTGGAGGCCCTCTTCTTGGATGTTTTTTACGAAAAATTTGGATCGGTGTCTGGCCAAAATTTGCAATCTGGTCTTCAATTGCAGATTTTTGCAATATATCATCCATGTTCTCCAAGTCAACAGCAGCTTCATAGGTTAAATAATAAAATATATTTGCTGCCTGCCATCAAATGTCACTTCCACAAAATTAGAGAACTTACACTATTAAAAGTTCACGAGTATTGCAGAAAGGCAATAGTCATACCTCCACAGCAGGCTTTCCACATTGCTTGTAACCAAACACCAAATCAATCCAGTGATGGAGATTAGAACTCACATATTCACTCTCTAGGGCTTCTCGATTCCTATGTATGAATTCTTCAGGAGATCCCTGACACAATGATTTACAATCCAGAAGGAAAAATGAAAATAGAAGAAAAGTAAAGAAAATAAAGCCTAACTGATTGTTTGCTGGGTGTGGTGCCTTAAGAAGGTCATGATTTCATGTACAATATACTTAATCAAGCATCAATAAGATAACATTCACTTACTCCATGCATATAGGATATTATTTATGTTAGCGTGAGATGTTTGATCCCCATCCATGTTGGATTCTCATATGGTTCCTATAACAACTGTGCCTCCATGTCAAGAGAACCCAAAGCCTGTGAGTTTCAGATTTTCCAGGATTCTACTAGAATTTGTCCTGTAAAAGTCCTTCAGTAGGTGATGTTATGATCGCATGCTGACCTGACCTAAACTCATGTTAAGATCCTAGGAAATTTATATCGTCACATTTCCTATTGAGTGATGATTATGCTGCAAATCCAAAATTTATCGCTTTGCAGGACAAATATCATATCTGGATCTATTTAGAGATGCATGATTTATTAGATATCAGAAGATATATTAACCAATACAATTGAGCAATTAAGCAGTATGAAAGAGATCAAGGTTTTCGGAACCTTCCTGAACTGCCTGATTCGGGATGTACCGTACCATACCAGCCAAGAACCGGTACAGTTCAGCTCTAGAAAACAGTTCGGAATTCCAGACCATCAAAAATGACCTGAACCGGACCGGTACGGGTCAGTTCGGTCTAGTACAGGTCGGTTTAGTACAGTACGGGTCAGTTCGGTCCGGTACGGGTCCAGTCCAGCGATTTTTACTTGAGAGGGAAAAAGTAGTTTTTTCTCAATTTCACCAATACCAGTACTATATTGGTATGGTACTGTACTGGTCGCTGAACAATACGGATCCCGATACTGATTTAGCGATCCTTGAAAGAGATTTTGTTTATATCATTTATTTGAAGAGTAAATTAAGAATGAGGTCCACCACCAAGTGAATATTTGATTACTCCATTAAAAGTAGGGTAAATGATATTTGGTAATTTTGAAAGCTCATAACACAGAAATTTAATAACACATGCAGAAAGACATTAGTTTCTTCAACCAAAATGAAAAAAAACAAAGAAAAGACACAAATATCCACAAACTTAATGAAATAGTTAGTATTAAAACTTGTAAAAGACGAAAAGTCATGATTGGGGCTTAAATCATGAAAGTGGAACAATTTCTGATCAAAGGTTTCCAAAATCATTTTTCCACAAAAATGTCTAGAACCAAAGAATAATGTGATAAACAATTAATCATTTAAGCACTCATGGTCACATTCATTACCCCATAGGGAGAGAGAATGAGATGAACTATGTTCCTCTCGAGACGAGATATCTACTATTTGATTCCAAAATCAACAACAGAACATCCAAATCAAAGATTCATACAATTGATCATGATTAATACCACTAAAACCTATAAACCAAAAAACATGTTTTTGGTTCTCTAACCAATGCATCAAGTGGGTGCAAAAATGAATGCTTAGAACCAAGGATCGCTGAACCGGTACCGAGACCCGTACTGGTACATGTACCGATCTTGGTAAATTGAGAAAAAACTATCTTCCTCTCCCCTTTCAAGTGGGATCGTTGAACCGGACCTGAATCGAACCCGAACTAAGCCGAACTAAGCCCAAACCAGACTAAACCGGGCCATACCATACCGAACCGACCCGTACCGGTCTGTTTCAGACAATTTTTATGGTTTGGGTCCCGGACCAATTTTTAGGGCTAAACCGTATCGGTTCTTAACCGGTACGGTACGATACACCCCGAACCGAGCAGTTCGAGACAGTACCGTAAATCCTGGTTAGAACAATGTAAGAATATGTTTTGCTAGGTGGATTCTCAATTTAAATACTTCACCATGTATCTTAGAACCCTAGCACCATTCAGTGTGGGTCCATAACGTGCTGTTCCAGGGCGAGCCATAATTTTTTCTGAATTTTTAAACTGAAGTTACATGGTTTGCCGATTTCGCTTAGGCAACAAACAATTTGTCAACTTTAGATCGGCAAAAAATAAAATAAGATCCCCTATTTCGAAATAAAATAGGGGATCCCTATTTTGATCAGGGTTTCCAAGCCCTCTCTCCCTCTTTCCAAGTGCTCACTCCCTCTCTCTTGGCCTCTTTCACTCCCTCTACCTCTCCCTCCCTCCCTCTCTCCCTCCCCCTCCTCTCTCTTTTCCTCTCTCTCCTTCTCCCTCTCTCTCCATTTCGAACCAAGGTAATGAACCAGCCAGGTGATAAGAAACATGACCCAAGGTGGGAGAGCAACATTAAAATACCAGGGTTCACCTTCTCCTTCTCCTCTCTCTCCTTCTCCCTCTCTCTCCATTTCGAACCAGCCAGTCCAATTTGGTATAGCCCGAACTGGCTGATTCAGCACAGTACAACAAACAATGATTAATAATTGCACGCAAAGCTTTCATCCATATCTAAGAATTCAAATACCTTTGCCCATGGTGGGAGAGCAACATGACCCAAGGGTTCACCATCTTGCTTAATGCCAAGGTGATAAGAATTTGAATTGACAAGAAAATCAGGCATGTAAAAGAATTCAGGTATGAGCTCCTTCACATCACTTGTATTGGACAAACAGTTACGATATGTAGCCTCAATGCTTTGGAAAAGACGGTCCGCGTGATCAAATTTACCACCCTGTCCAGGAAATACAGAAGATGGATGACTAATATTTACACATTCAAGGACTACTGTATATGAAGAAATAAAACATAACCCAAACTAGAAGTACTAAAAAAGGAAAAGATCTTCAACATAGAAGTTCACCTAATGCAAAATAAGAAGGAAAAGAAAAGGATAAAATTCTCAATACCTGCAAACTACGGTGGAGAGCGGTAAAAGGTTCTAGCCTAAGCAGGTAATAAAGCACAATACCCATGCTGGAATAATGAGATCCATAGTAAAAGCTGCGAGACCGGAAATGCAGCAATGCCGTTAGAATGTAGTTGAACCAACATAAGAGATAATAGTATACATTCAAGGGCAACATTAATTACCTAGGAATATCAGGATCACAAAAGTTACGATATCTATCTTCGAAAACCTACATAAAAACAAGAGAATAGGAGTAGTCTAAGTAGATGGTCGTCTTCAGGACATACATAAGCAAATATAGACCACCCATGGATGTTACCTGAAACCGTTTCAAATCTAGTGCACCAACTGGTTTTGAAAGGTCCCTAAAAGTAGATGACTTGTTAAAATCAAGTGTTTCTGATGAATAATCAGCCAAAACCCAGGGGAAAACAGGATATTGAGTCAAATCATTATAAGATCTGCCAGCAAGAGTATTGAGAATCATTACATATTCAAAGTTGCTAATTTCCCTTCTTCTCCAACTTTCCCTAGCATTTTCAGCCATCTCAACTGCTACACGTCTATCAATGAAAGAAATAATTCCATTTCTGTCTCTGGAGCTTCCTTTTGGGAATAATGATTCATTTCTGAAAGAGACTACCAATGTTCCAACTTGTTTAGCAACCTTTTGGGAAGCAAAGTTCAGAAAAATAGGAGCAGTTGAATTATTAAAAAAGACCTCGATTGCAGTATACTGTAACAGGTATCGAGTTAAATGAACTGCTTTTATCTGTCCATAGCAAAAAATGAGATTAATAAATGAAAGACTACATAACAAAATGACTCAAGCTGAACAACTACTGTGAATGAAAAATCACAATAGGAGGATTCCAAGCTACACATACCTTGGAAACATTCCATCTCCGGTGGCGTTTGATTTTATTGGGCTCATTATATTTTGAAGCATCTGAGTCCATAATATCAACTGCATTCTCTTTTCCATGATCAGCATCAAGATTTATTGACCCTTTTTGCAGCTTCTCCTTCTGGTTTCCTCCCATTTGGTCATATTTGCTTGAATCTGAGTTTCTGAGATCTTGAAAATTATTGAAAACAGATGATCCACCTGTACCTTCAACCAAAAATTTGCCAAAAAAATGCAGTGCATTTTGCATGATTGCTAAATGCCCTGCCATTTTTCTCTTCGGTGTTACAAGCACACAAGGAATTGACAGATGAACCTAGAAAACAAGAAAAACAAATGAGGAGCCATATTACATATATCTAAGGTGTTTGATTTTACATTAAACCAAATACCTCAGTCAAATCATTATCTGTGTTACCAGGGGACAATTCCCTTTTATCCTGAATACTATCCACTTGGTCAGTGCAATCTTTCAGATAATCTGAACGCTGGTTATCTACAGAATTATTTAGACTGGAGTCAATTGGTGTAGTTAAGTCATTAACATGCTCACATGGCTCTGAATTCCTTTCTTCAGCAATTCCTCGCACACCCTTTAAAAGAAAGTGCTTCATTTTATCAGGAATATTAGCCCCACTGCCAGTAGGGCATTCGCTTACAGGTTGGCTGGTCTCACTGGTTAACTTTGTTGTTGAAGGATGACAAAGTTGTTCATCAAATTTATAATTGCGCTTGAGTTTGAGTCTGCGTCGCCAAGTATCCTCTGTCTTATCAAGTTTCCAGTGTGTCACAATATTATTTGGAAAAGGATTGGCAGACCATGGACCTCTTTCATCAATCAAAGCACGGAACATATGTATCCATTTATCCTGGCAAAAAACCAAAAATAATTGTCACGCTCATAAAGTTCATTTAACTATAATAAGTAATAACAATGAAACAAAATGAAACAAGGCTTACAGCAATAATTTGCTGGTCTTCATCATAAGCAAGCTGAAAAACAGCTTTTCTGGTATCATCTGAAGAAAGGATTGTATTCATGTTAGATTGAATTTCATCCTCTAAGGTCTTCCACTGGTTCATCTCTGTAAGAGAATGCTCATCAAGTTTAACATGAAACTCATGCAACTGCTTTAGATGGTCATCCTTAATAGACTTCAGGTATTTTGCCTCATCAACTGCCTGAAAATGAAGCAAAACATTTCAAAGCTTGTTGCTCAGAAAATATTATCAGATGAGAGATTAAGATTACTGTAGTGCCACTGCATTTATATGTTTTTTGAATAACACTTTGTTCTTTTACAGAGTAATTGAAACCTAATCATTTAACATTGTTTCATGCAGGAAAACAACCAACATTCTGAGACAGCATGGTATGCTTTACCATAGCATATTCACACATGGAATAAAGTGTCGCATGTGCTGGTTGGCATGGACAACTGCATGCCTTGCAGCAGCTTACCAGCATGTGGCAGGAATGAGGTCAGGTCTTTCATTTGAAAGACCATCATTGGTCTTTCGTCTGTACGTAAATGCCTGATCATGCTCTAGAGCATCATTAAGATGCATGGCAGTGAATGATCACACGTTATCATGCATGATCACACATCTCAAAGCATGATCGTGCAGTTGTGCAAGTGCAAAAGACCATCATGGTCTTTCATATGAAAAGGCTCACCTGGTCCCCATGTGGCATTGGCATGTTGTTGGCTGTGTTGCAGTCATTGGCATGTCATGGTGCCAATATGAGCTAGCACACCACAGCATCAGGACATGATAATTAAATGCTTGATATTATTCTCAGCATTGTGGAAAACATTGTCGCCTAGCATGTTTCCCACATATGCTGATAAATCTTGAGAGGTAAATAATTCAAACATGAACTCTGAACATGTGCACACAACCAAGATAGTTAGAAAGAAAAAATATATGACATACCGATGCAAGAACTCGGTCCCTTTGAATTAGATTAAAAATGAATCCAGCTTCCTTTGTGTTGCTGCTAACTTCTACTGAATCATCCCTACCCATAATACTAGTGGCAAGCATAGACTTTCCACAGCTCACAGTTTCAAGAATCAGGTGTGATATAACATGAAAACGGGCTCCATCATCCAACATTCCATATTGTGATCTCACTGCAAGTAAAGTCCTGTCAAAAACAGAATTAAAAGTGAACCCATATTGGAACAATTGAATAAGTTATCATTTTCTAACTTCCACACATGAAAAGATTATCCATAACCGCTTTTAGAAGAATTTGAATTAAAACAAGAATATTAGTGAAAACATACCAAATAAAAAAGTGCAATTTGTTCCTGCTTTGATCATCATCAGACGAAAGAAGACATGGGAGCAGTGAAATAAACTGCTGAACGCATCTTGATGCACTTTCCAGACTAGCTTTACAAAGATACAAGATTACAAGATGGAAAAGGACTCTTGGGCACTTCTCACCTCTTAACAGCATAGCTTTATCAACATATTTGTTGACTTTTCCACCCAATGCATTGCCAATTCCTCCAGATACAACTACTGCAGCCATTTCAGCAGCAGGAATGTTTAAGGACTCTACTAACCCAAGTGCTCTTTGCCCAAAAGACGGGCCTCCCACAGCTGAACCTTTGGATAACATCTTACTTGGCCCTTTCCCATTCATTTCACTAATAAGAATCCATGTTTTGTCATATAAATCCCACCACTCATCTATCATGTCATCAAATTCCTCAGTAGTAGACAGTTGAGTCGACGGAATTCTGAAAATTGCAGAGTTCAAGACCAAAAAATTTGATTACATATAACATAAATAAAATGCTGGACCATTTCATGTGAAAAGACTGATTTAAAAGTGAAGCCTGATTTAAAATTAAAGCAGAATCTTGAATATGTGTAGTAGAAGAATGGGTTTCAAATAGGCATTCATCCTCAATATCTATAAATCCATGTAATGGATAATTTGTTCGTGTAAAGGATAATCACGTAAAACCATGTGCCTAAGCAATATGCTGATACTATCTACACTGCATTCCAGAAATAGTTAGGCACAACTAGTATAATATGTCACAAAAATGATTGCTTAATGTTTTTGTAATTACAAAATGAACATGACAGCAACCAGCCAAAGGGAATACACATTCAAGAGACATACAAGTAAAAACGTAAATCTAGCCTATGACCCAGGTGATTACATTGAAAAGTCGCAAAACCAACCGTTCACTTAAAATTCAAATTTTACATTACTTTCAAAAAGTTAATGTCTTAAGATGACTCAAGACAAGTGCACTTAACTGTACACTATTGCTGGGTTCTTATTAACAATAGAAACACCATTAGCACATAGTGGAAGAAGATTTATATTAGAAATTTTTGAATTTATGCTAACTCTAGAGAAAAAGTAGAAGAATCAATAAAATATAATCAATGTCCCACAGTTCAAATTGCAGAGACTTCTGCAATTAATTGGTTGTCTTGTGCCTAGGGTTTTAACATGGTGATCTTCTGAATTAATTTGTCTAACAATTGATTTAATCCACCACCCCCAAGATAGAGAGAGTCTGTGAGCAAGTACATGTCTGTGCGTACAACTGATGCACATCATATACATATGCATAGTTGACATAATGTTTATGTGCGTACATTTACATATGTTACTATTCATATATAATCCAATCTGGTCCGTCTTATGTGTGCAATGGACATATCTATCATCACATAAGCATTCTAGGAACAACATTCAAAATGCTAGAAGCCTAGAACCAATTCTAGTCTCCTGAAAGATAGAACACCAAAAGAGCGAGTAACCCTTTGACTTTTGAGCTGAAGGAAAAAACATATATCAATGCATATGTCAAGTACAGATTCTATCTATATTCTAAAAATAGATTTCTATCACTGATGATCGAATTACTTCTATATTTTGTTCCTTGAGCAGACGCCTGTTCACCTACAGTTGCCTATGCTATAGTGAAGGTTTGTTGCATCAGGTCACCTATGCAATTTGACAAATGAAATGCATCAATGTGCATGTGTAAGCATGCTAGCTTTCATTGTGGTCACCAAGATGGTTTAAGGCTCATCCATTGCCCAATCAACTAGCAATGCATCCACCCAACCAGTAGTAACAATGCTGAATGGAAGATAAGAGCTTCATACACGGAGGCAGGCTTATCAAAGGTTTGACTGGATGCACACAATATCACACCAAATTAAAACCCATTGTTTTCAGAAACAAATAAAAAAGGTGATACAACGACACCAATAACCATGCAAGGCCAAGCAACATCATACACATGCAAGGCCAAGCAACATCATACAACCCTCTCCAGTTACAATAATAGAAGATTGAAACTTAAAAGGGATCCCATAGTTGTAAAAAGTTCTGAACTAGAATTCATTTCATTTACTAAACTTCTGTTCACATCTAGCTATTAAACTAACTCAAACTTTCACTGTTTTCTTTCGGACTTAGCACAAATATTAATGGTCTTGACAAAATGGGTTGAGATCTCAAACAATCGCAACAGGGAAAAATTATCACGTTAAATGGATTATTAGAAAAGTAATTGGTTTAGGTATCCAATGGTACAATAAAAATAGCAATGTCGAGGAGAATATCTGGAAAATCTTCAAACGATAGAGTACGATTGGCATAACTCCAATATCCTCAAAGACGGTGATTTTGTCATCATGGTCAAGGTCACAGCGAATATTAAAAAATATAAAACAAAGACCAAGGTTCACCGACTTAGAACTGTATCCCGTGCCAGCCAACCAGCGGTACCAATTGGTACACCCCCGTACCAAACCAAACTAACACGAAAATGAAAGAGAATCGAGAAGGAAAAGAAAGAGGGGGGGAGGGAGAGAGGCACCGGAGGGCCGTTGAGACCTCCAGGGCTCTACGGTCCTCTACAAGAGCAATTAAAGAAAGAGATAGAAATAGAAAGGAAGGGAGGAGGGAAACGAAAAGAGGGGAAGGCAGGGGGAAGGTTGCCAGCTGGCCACCAGATGGTGGAAAGGCTCCTTGCGGAGGCCATTTCTTCGAAATAGAGGCGACTTGCCCTTGTTCATCAGTTTCTTTTTAACCCGTTGTCGGCCTTAATATTAATCATGCTTTTAAAAAAACCATGATGAAAAGAGCCAGGCCATCCTTGCTCCAAAGAAATGGCCTCCACAAGGCTTTTCACCATTTGACAGCAACAACGGCCACCTAGCAGCCTCCCCTCTACCTTCCCCTCCCTCCATTTCACTACACCTCTATCTCTCTCTATAATTGCTCTCGCGGAGGACCGCAGAACCCTGAAGGCCTTGTTTGGCCACCATCGGCCTTTCCATCTCCTTCCCTCCCCTCTCTCTCTCTTCCTCTCTTTCTTTCTCCCTCGATTGGGTTTAGCGGCTTTAGCCAGCATTGTGAATTAAATATCCAAACCACACCAGTTGGCTACCAGGATGGTTCAGTATGCCATGAGCTGCCCGATTCGGGCTAGTTCAGAGAACTACGACATAGACTATTTTAAACATGGTTCGCTGAACCGGTATCGGGACCCGTACCGGTCAGCAGGCGGTACGGTACTGTACGTCCGTACCATACTGTAAGGTGTACCGGCATGCCAAATTAAACAAAAAAAAACAATCTTTCTCCCCCCTCACT
The DNA here is from genome assembly GCA_021397845.1 of Areca catechu. Classification (NCBI taxonomy): domain Eukaryota; kingdom Viridiplantae; phylum Streptophyta; class Magnoliopsida; order Arecales; family Arecaceae; genus Areca; species Areca catechu. The sequence goes on along the minus strand of CM038040.1, from coordinate 125,635,928 downwards.
GAACCGACCCTGAACCGACCCAAACCGGGCTGAACCGACCCGAACCGGGCGGTTTCGTACCATACCGGTACCGTACCGTTTCGGTAAGAAAATTTTTTTTTATTTTTGTCAACGGTCCGGTGTCCGGACCATTTTTCGGTGGCGAACCGTACCGGCTCTTGGCCGGTACATTACGGAACGCCCTGTACCGGGCGGCACGGGGCGGTTCCGGGAACCCTGAATTTTTAAACGATGACATTTTATCCATAATATTCACAAACTTGCAGAATAATAATAAGTTTGTTTGTCTAATTATGACAACAACATCAAAGTAGTCACCCAAATATTAGCTACCCAGGCTAATAGAACAGTTCTTCTGAATCATAACTGCATTAATATGAACCAGATAATCAGTCAACATTAGATGGCCATAGTTTATGCTATATTTGATCAAAGATCAGGCCAGGCCAGGCTCGAGACAAGCTCTACTATAGTATCTAGGCCCAATGTTTATGCCCAAGCTTGGTCCAACCCCGAAAGGTCAACACCAGGCCCATCCAGCAGACCTGATATTGATATATTCATTAACACAATATAAGATTTTATTATTGTACTATATAATTAGTTAATATAATTAGCATATTAAATATATATAATTATGTCAGGCCGGACCAGGCTAGGTTAATTTTTAATTTTCCTAGGCCAAGGCTTGTTTCATTGCCCAGACCCATCCCATAGGCCTATTTTTAGAACCAAGACCACCAAATTTCATGCTGGGCTGGGTGGGCCAGGTGGGCTGGTCAGGCCATCAAGCCCATAATCAGCTCTAGTTTATGCGCATCATGAGTCATGACCATGTGCATACTCTTCAAATACATAATGTGTCACCCCCAAGTGACAAACATGACATAAAGCAAAATCTACACATAATGAAACTAGTAGTGTCACCTTGGAAGTTGATCATCATCCACAAGATTTAATATCTCAGTTACAGCACAACTGATATCTTTTTGAAACTCTGTCTGTACGCCATCAGAAGAAAAGCTGAAAGAGATTCCAACGCCAGGAAACTACAAAACATATAAGAGGGAGACTTGAATGTTATGTATAAGCAGGAAAAGAAGCAGTTCCGTGCTTACAAAAGAGTATACATTGCAGCGACTAGAACAATAACAATCACTTCAACAAAAGCTAACCGCTCAAAAAGAAATTATTCTTTATTGAATACCAGAAGTTTATTGCTACTTTCATTGATAAGAAGCTCATCAATTAGTTTCAGAAGATATAGTGTATTATCACGGCATGGTTGTGAAATTAATATGTTCTCTTCAGAAGATAATTCAATCAGATTTCCAATTATATCTTCAAATATATCCCGAAGCAAACATGAATGCAGCAGTCCTCCCTGTAGGTGCAAACAAAATTAGAACTATCACTACCAGAAAATTGAAGAAATAATCATCCAGAAAACATTGTAGAAATAATTCCTCAGACCTGTTGAAATTTCAGCAGCAGAAAATTTATGGTCTCCTCCAACTGATGCCAGCCACCTTTTACAGAATACAAATAGTGAGAAAGAACAACACAGTATAAATTTCTCACAAGAACTAATTCATTAATCATTGAACTATCAGCTTGAACTTTGGACACCATATTGTAGTTTTTAAAGACATCAAGCCTCACAGATGTCTCTAACCAGGAAGCCCAACCATGTTCCTGTTCAAAACATTCAAAAAAAATTACAAGCTGTTTTTTAGTTGTCAAATTCTAGGTAAAAAGAAGCAGTACCATCAGAGCTTCAATATTTGAAGGATTTGAGTCAAGCAGATCAAGAAGATCCCTTAAGATTTTTGCCCGAGTTGAAGTATCCTTGCAAACTGCTAAATATTTAAAGATACAAACTAAAATGTGAGGAAGGAAAAAATGAGAAGAGAAGCCTGTGGAGATATTTTTCTTATTCTTCAGTGTTTCCGATTCACTATGTTTCTGTAAGACCTGTAAAGAAAATTTTGATGCAGCGACAATTAGAAACAAATATTCCAATAAGGTATTATCATTTTACAACTGCATAGATGCTTCATGGTAAACAACTAAATAAGAATAAACACTCAACCTACTCTGCGGCATTACCTGTTTAGGACTAGCACCCCCAAGAAGAACATCAAATAGTGTGGCACATAGATGATCTGACAATGGAAATTTGAAAATTCTTTCCGATATTGCAGAGAAAATTGGTTGTAGCCTCATGGTACCTCCTTTCTTTTGACTTTCAGATAGATATTTAGACCGTCCGACAGAGAGGCTGAAAAACTTTGTTCCTTTCTTCTCAGATGGAAGTCCAACCATGAGTTTCCCAAGAAACTGCAATCCTAGCAGCCTGATTGTCTCCAGATCCCTGAATCACCAAGTCAGAAGAAATATAACATGCCAAAATTTACTTACAAGTTATATAAGTCATGACGAGCAGACAACACTATGCATAGAAAACTGGATATACTGAAGTAATGGCCTCTGACATTTTGACAATTCCAGAATGTATAACAAATGAAAACTGATCTAAACCACATATTGTAATATGAAAACACAAATGTATACTAGGAATCAAGGTTTTAAATCCCATGGGACGTGGATGTTTCAGTTTTTTCATGAAACAGGATGTGCTGGCTGAAAGGAAAGTGCCCTAAAAGCCAATCTTATGTAAAGGCATTTTTGTAATCTTCCAACTCCTGTATGATATTTAATATATTAAGGAAAGTGCCCTAAAAGCCAATCTTATGTAAAGGCATTTTTGTAATCTTCCAACTTCTGTATGATATTTAATATATTAATAAAGGCCATATTGTTTCATCATATTGCTGTGTCTTACTTAAAGATTATGATGAACCTCATAGGTTATGGCAAATGGAATTAGGGTTATGATGGAAATCATGACAGTGAGACCTAAGTTCCTATAAACCCTAACCTAAAATGTTCCTAGTCGATGGACCATCGGTTCGGGGATCGATAAGTCCAGAAAGACTAGATTATCCTATGTATGCTCTGTTAAAAGGGTGGTTGGTCTCACAGCCACTTGTTTAGAGACACTAATACAAGAATAAGGGTGCTCATTAGGGTATGAGTTCACTGAACTGATCCGCACCGGGACTATCATATGGAAGTCTTACTACTTGTCAAAAGATAGATCTCAAAGTAGGAGTTATGCATGTGATCTTTAAACCTGAGATCACCATAGTTCATTGTGCACACTAAGCCATGTTTTGGTTCATACTCATTCGTGACATTAAATCATGTACGGGATGTTCTCGGATATGGTGGAAGGTGTATGAAGGATATGAGTGGACCAACAAGGAATCGATCATTCCTAGTAAGAGGAATTGTTATCCCAAGTGATCTCTTAGATTGATAACTCAATGAGTCTTTGATCAAAGCAGGATGAGATTAGAAGTGGTTTCTAATCAGTCATCAGCTAAGTCTTCGTTATCGAATAGAGATTCAAAATGACTAAGTGCTAGGGTTTGACATTTATCCATACCCATCACTTAATCGGGATAATGGGTGATCGAAAGATTGAATTGCACGGTAACTTTCTACTAAAGGGTATTTTGATACTTTCCACCAAATTCCTCATCTTCCGGGTAGGCATGACACGTTGCTAGACGTCAATCATGTCTTGTAGATATTCATGAACCAATTGGATTGGTTTCATGAGTCAATTTGATGGATAGATCGAATTGGTAATTTAGGTCAGCTCAATTTGACCTAATTAGGTCAATCGGGTTCGATTGATTCGAATCGGCTTAAACCTAAACCTACTGCTGGCTAGATATGGAACCCAAAGGGTCACACATGTTAGGGAGTTGACCAAGGAAGTCATTCATAATTTAATTAGTGTCATGGGATCCTAATTGGTTAGCTAGATTGCATACTAGCATGTGTGGGCTAACGTAATTCCTAACCCAAGTTGATTTGGGTCCAATTGCTTGCTATTTTGATCAATCAATGTAAAGGGGACTTAGATCAGGACATGTCTTAATTGAGGCAGCCTATGTTAGATTTTATCTGACTAATTTAAGACATGTAATGCCACTTGGACTGGAGTCCAAGTCGGTATGGACTCTTGGGCGCAATATTGCGTGCACCAAGGAGGAGAGGGCGCAGAAGGACGAAGAGTCCTTCTGTAGATGAAATTCCTTTGCTGATTTCATCTAGACTCCTCTTGGCTCACATCCCACGCCTCATTTGGAATTGGTTGACCGGTCAAGACATTTGAATTTGGCGTGGAAGTTGGATGAAGTGTGCGCGCGCATGAAGAGTCGCAACTCTTCATGTGGCGCGCGATTCTGAAGCAGAGTCCTTCTGCTGTCAGAACTCTTCATTCTCTCCGGCGTTTTGGGATTGAAATGACACCTTTTGGCTTCCTTGGGACCGGTATTTGCCATGTGGCAAGTGTGGATTAAATCTGGAAAGGAGGGGACGCAAATATGGCTCATGATGCATGAAGTTACATATCGGATGTGTTTTCAAGTCAGATAACTTCTCTTCGGTCTTGAAAACACATCTGAAAATTTGGTGACTGGGCTTATCACACGCCCCTCATGAATCTATAAATAAGGGCTGGTGGGATGAGTTTTAAAATAGATATCAGATTTTCACCGAAGTATTATTCTGAGCCTCTCTCTCTCCCTTCTTCCTCCTTTAAGACAAACCTTGTCTCCTTAAGACAAGGTTGTTCTTTCTAGGACAAGTCTTAGGATTTAAGACATAAGCCTAGAGTGTCCTAAAAGAAGGCAATCCCAAATCCAAGAGTGGTTTTTGGAGAGCATTTATTGTCCTACAAGAGGGTAAGGTGTCCTACAAAAGTCAAAGTCTAGAAGGCTGTCAAGAAGAGTCCTAGTCAAGCAAGCAACTGAAGTAGGAGTTCTTTCTTGGGTCAATTCCTGTGTGGATCACCGTTGGAAGGCTTGTACTTGTGAGCCTACTGAAAAAGAGTAGAAAACAGCATTCCAGGTATTTTTCATGAACCATATTAGTGATATATTAGTTGTATATGAATGAGAGGATCTTGGGATTAGGGTTTCTAGCCAATAAGGGTTTTTCTTTGTGCAAATTTTTAAAATCCAGTGCATCATACATGCATGATGACCCTTAAGAAACCCATCACTAACGTCCCATCCCGTCTCGGCACTCGGGACAGGGGATGTCCCAAGGCATCCCGATTGGGATGCTGGGACACTGGCGGGACGTCCCGTCCTGGTGTCCCATGGGACATCCCGCCGGGACCTGAATCCTTGCTAGAAATAACCTTCAGCTAATTGGATTTTTAAAAATGCTAAAGGTCACCTCTTCATTGACCACTCCCAATTGGATACTGATGTGGCACTCCTAGAATGGCCAAACCACATTCAACCCATTATCGCACCAACCTACTCATGCATTGCACCAAATACCAATACTGATGTGTCACTCCTACATTATCTTGACACTTAAAGATGCAAGATGACTTGGAATATGCCAAACGAGATGCTAGGACAAGGTGGGTGGTGCGGGCACCAGACTCAGAAGAAGACTTCAGGGCTCCATCTGGATCTCTGATTGACATTGCCCGAAGAATTAGGATTTTCTGGTTTTGTAATAAGGATTGACTTGGTCAACTCAATTTTAGTTTGAGTCTGTATTTCCCTACAATTTAAATTTTGTTGAGTCATGTTGACTCAATACAAGTCCTAGTAGTGGTCTAGGTCTTCTCCAAGGTGCCACATTTTCTCCCAGGACCAAGCAAGTGGGCGCCACACTCCCAACCACACGCCAGAGTCCAGGAGGCGCCACATCTCCATCCAGTGTGCCTTGGTCCCCACACCACAAGAAAGCAGGTCCCTTCTTTCATGCGCCACTTGGGGGAGAAATCCATCAAGATACCTCAATCCAAGGAGGAGCCAACTTCTTTCCAGATAAACCCAAGCCAGGATGGCAAGAATTTTTCTTGAAGAGAGGATCAAGGAGGTGCCCCACAATGTTCCATAAAAACCCAAGTTATAAAAGGGAAGAGAGCATGTCTTGGGGAGAAAATCAAGGAGGCACCCAAAAGTTTCCTAAAGTGCCAAAGCCATGAAAGGAAGAAGCCTAAACTTGTGGAGCAAGACTAGGAGGTGTCCAAAAGAGCCAAACAATGAAGGGAAAATCCTTGATTCATGGAGAGATACTAGGAGACACCCCCACTACCTGCCAAAAATGTCCAAAACAAAGATGGGAAGGGCCTTGACTTAGGGAGGAAGAAAAGGAGGAGTCCAAAAGAGTTGATCCATGGAAGGAAAGAAATCCTCTCTTGAAGACCCAAGCAAGGAGGCGCCATCTACCTGCCTTTTATAACCCAAATCAAATTTTTTTGGTACCTTGGCCGACCATATGTGTATGGATTATCCTGATTTGTAGATCCCCTCCTTTAGTCCCACATGGGAAGATGTAAAACCCTACTCCCTTGTAAAGCCCTATAAATTAAACCCCTCTTGTAAGTTTAAAGGAATTAGATGAATGAAACCAAATTTTTTTGTGAGCAAACTTTGTGTTTTCTCTCTTCCGCACTTGCATCCAGGTGTTGAGCTCCGTGAGGGAGTAAATCCGGGTTCCCCAGGAACCTTGAGGAGGTGTGAGATCTCCAAAATCCCAAACCCTAGGTTAGCCACTTCACTCCCAAACCCTAGCCGCCCATCATCCTCTTCTTTCCACCAAACCCTAGCCTATCCCACCTCTCACGGCCACTCTCTTCAAGTCAAGGCCGACCATCAGCATCCGGAGCAATTTCTAGAGGAAGTCAGATCAGCCTCCAGGAGAATCCGGATTTCAGTAACATCAGCTTTCAAGTTCTTCAATCTGGTAAATCCTTCCTTGAGTATCTGATTCCATCACTTGTTCTTCTTCTTTCCCAGATCTTGAGTTCAGGAGAAGCCGACTCAGCCACAGGACCAGTATTGGAGGATCCATTGCGAAGATATCTGAATCCGAGGATCCAACAATCTGCTCGAGAGAGTTCTTCCACCAAACTTTGTGAAGATCACTGTCTGGTCGGTAACCCATCTCTTCTCTTTATTTCTGTCCTGTTGAAAGTTCAGAGCGAAACCCTAGGTCTGGGAGTTTCTCAACCCCCAGCGATCCGTTACTTCTGAACCACTCTGATAACCTAGTTTCTTTTAACTTGTGCTTTCAATTATTACCTAGTTTCTTTCAATTTAGTTTAGCTTTCCTTTGAGTCAAAGCCAATTTCTGAAAATATATAAAAAAAAAAAAATTAATCTTAATTTATTTCCGCATCGCATCATCCTCTTTTGTTCTGCATCATTTTTGGTATCAGAGCTTTCGTTCTGCATCATTTTTGGTATCAGAGCTTTTGTTTTACATCAATTTTGGTATCAGAGCCCAGTCTAGGGTTTCTGTTTTGCTTGCTTGTTTTAAGTCTCTCTCCTTTTTACTTTGTCTGCTCGAAGTAGACTCCCCAGGACGTCCGGTCCTAGGAACGAAGTGAGGTGCAAACCTCCTCTTCCCATTCCACGGGGTGTTCCTAGGGCGTGTAGGGGATCCGTTGGGTTACAACTTCGTAGCAGGAATTGTAAACGGGGGAAGCACCCTGTTTTCAGTCCATAACTATCCTGTTGCAGGAATTGTTTCTCAGTACAGGTAACTCCGAATTGCGTGATTTTTATTTTGCTGGAACCAGTATAATTGAAGATATTTTACATAATTTTACTGTGATTTATTGGTTTCCGTGAAATTTCTGAGAGTTAAATTACTGCAACTCTGTTTTTGTGTTCTGCAATTCAATTATCTTGAGTGAACATCTCCTAACTCATCCTAAGGGCATTTGAGCATCTAAGATAAGGGGAGGAGTTGATAACCTCTCCTTAGCCCACAACCACCACCCCCTCATTCGATCCTAAGCCTAACTTTAAAATTTATTAGACTTAATTTGCCCTAGTGGGTTAGGGACATCAACAAGTCGGGTCAAGGCTAGTGTTGAGTCAGTTCGTCTAGTTACTCTGTGTGTGCTTTGTACTCAGTGTCTAGAACGGTGGTTCAGGGACTATGTCCCGAAGGGCTTGTGTGCTGGTCCGCCTACCTGGCCAATCTCTGATTGGTGTCTAGGATTGGCAATTAGGGACCTAACACTCCCCTTACACCTGCCTGGCTGAGTCCCGAGTTACTACAGGCTAGCTTGCCACTCTGATTGGGCATCTAGTTTGGGCTCTAGGTCTAGTTAGCCCGTAGTCGTTTCAGTCGAGTCTCATTTGATGTGCTTGCTTGCATCATCATGTCCACCCAGAATGGAGTACCCTACCAACCTGGTCAAACCCAACCTGATTTAGAGGCCATGATTAGAACTCTTACCGAAGTATGACCAAATTGAGTCAGGATATGAATGAGGGTTTTGCCCAGTTTAGAGACCGAGCCCAGGGACTTGAGCAACGTAGACATCAAAATTGGACCCCTGATCCAAAATTTAATAGGTCCCAACCTCACCCATGCCAGGAGCCTAGGAGGACCTTATACCGTGATCCCGAGCATAACCCTAGGAGCCTATATCCATACTTGGTTGACTCAGAAAAGGGACCCGTTAGGAACACCGAACCTTATGCACCCACTTTTGATGGAAGACAAGAGACATATATTAAGTGGGAAGAACAAATGGATCAGTATTTTGAGTGCACTAACATATCGAAATTAGGACAAATTAGGTTGGCCAAAACCAAGTTCACCAAACATGCTAGGTCGCATTGGTATGCTATTGAGCATGAGTGTTATCAAAGAAAAGAGAAAATATATACTTGGAGAGATATGAGAAGTAAGTTGAGAGATAGGTACCTAGGTAGATCCTATGAGAAAAGACTTTTAGACCAATGGTACCAATTGCGACAAGGTAATAGGCCTGTGTCTAAATATATCGAGGACTTCCAGTGGTACGACATGAAATGCAATACCATTGAGACCGAAGCTCAGATCACATCGAGATTTAGGGTTGGGTTACACCCAGACATTTATAGGAAGCTATGCCTTGAAATAACCAATAAGTTAGACCGAGCCTACCAAGAAGCCCAAGACTATGAGTGGTCTTTAAGATATAATCAATCAAGTACTTTGGACTTAAAGCCAACCTCTACCAACTTGAGTCAAGTTCCGATTGATCCGACACCCGTAGTGAACCAGACTTTTGTTTGTCAATTCCCACTTGTGTCACCTCTTGACCAGAAGGATAACACTGAGAAGGAGTTAGGCATGGCCATCCCAAAATTAGTTGACCTGACCAGAGCCGTACTTAAAGGAGAATAGATTAGAACATTTTAGTGAGATTGAGGAAGAAATATATGAGCCTGACATAAGTTTGATAGATGAATATGAAGAAGAAGAATTTGAGGATATCTCTCCCGATAATTCAATTAACCAACTCCTACCTAATGGGGTTATTGAGGGGACCCCTGCCACTCAAGGAATTCAGGAGCTAACCCTAAGAGAAGACCCTTTTGAGGAAGTTCAGGAAGAGGAAATTACACCAAATGAAAGTTTAAGTGAGACTACCCCTGAACTCATTGAGGAATCCAAAGAAGACACCCCTGAGTCAAATCTGGTAGAGGAGTGTGAAGAAGGAAGGGGTTCACAAGAATTGCCCATTGAGAAGGTCCAAGAACAAGAAAAAGACAATAGCTTAGAGAACTTTTTAGATAAACATTCCAAAGACCTTCTTGATAACCTTCCACCTTCTAGGAGCACCCAGCCTAACCTAGAACTTGCACTTGTAGACCCTCCTAGAGCAAATCATGAGGTTTGGATGAGTGCACCTATAGAACAATGTCCTCATTTTAAGGTCATCCTGAATAACCAAGGTTTGTTTCTTGTTTCTGATAAGCCACCTCAAAACTCTGATTCTTATTTCCTACCCTTCCCTGAATCTTCTCATGTTTCTAGAGCTATGGGATTACACTTTACTGAGATCTCTAGGTTGCAAGACTCCTTAGAACCTATTAGGTTTACCACCTACTTCTGGAAGACCTTATGGCACCTACTAGGCATCCATAATAAGTTTTCATGCTCTGCATGCCCTCCTCCAACCCAAGGTCAAACCTAGAGAGCCTTAGTTTGTTAGGTTTAGACCTAGGGTTCCTTTGGAATAAAGTCCATTCTTTAGGAATGCGTCGTCAGTCTAGTTTAGTTTTTCTTGACCCTTTACAAGGCTTTGGCTCAGATTTTGGTTTGATTGAGAGCACCAGGAATTGGGATTTGTATTTTGTCCAGGACTAAATTTGCATATAATGTTTCGATCAACAGGTCTATAGGCTAGAGTCCCTTTGAAATTGTTCATGGATACAAGCCTCACACACCACTTGATCTAATTTCACTATTAGTCCACACACACGTCTCTTGATGCACTTGCATAGCATGTAAAGGACTTGCATAAAGAAATTCATGCCAAAATAAATTTAAGTAATGAAACTTATAAGAAGTTGGCTGATTCTCAAAGGCGAGTCAAAACTTTTGTTGAGGGAGACTATGTAATGATTAGGTTAAGGCCTGAACGGTTTCCTCCTGGAACTGTTAGAAAGTTACATGCTAGAGGAGCTGGACCATTTAGAGTGGTGAAGAGAGTAGGGTCCAATGCCTATGTGCTCGAGTTGCCTTCAGAACTAGGCATTAGCTCCACTTTCAACATTACAGACCTAGTAGAGTATAGAGAGCCGGCTGTGATTCCCAGTGAGCCTTTTTGAGCCTAATCTTGCTCTTAAGAGTGAACCCAACCCTGTGTGTCCACCAACAAACTGGCCTGTGAGGAAAGAGCAGATTGAAAAGATCCTGGATGATCAGGTTATCTCTACTCGTAATCGAGGATACCAAAGATACCTGGTCTGCTGGCAAGGAAGGCCAGATTCTGATAACTCTTGGATCTCCCGAGAAGAATTACAAGAATTGGACCCAGACCTCTTGGAGAGATACCAGAGCCAGCTTGATCCATACTCGACAGGGTCGAGTTCCTCCCACCCCGGGAGAATTAGTGCGGGCACCAGACTCAGAAGAAGACTTCAGGGCTCCATCTGGATCTCTGATTGACATTGCCCGAAGAATTAGGGTTTTCTGGTTTTGTAATAAGGATTGACTTGGTCAACTCAATTTTAGTTTGAGTCTGTATTTCCCTACAATTTAAATTTTGTTGAGTCATGTTGACTCAATACAAGTCCTAGTAGTGGTCTAGGTCTTCTCCAAGGTGCCACATTTTCTCCCAGGACCAAGCAAGTGGGCGCCACACTCCCAACCACACGCCAGAGTCCAGGAGGCGCCACATCTCCATCCAGTGTGCCTTGGTCCCCACACCACAAGAAAGCAGGTCCCTTCTTTCATGCGCCACTTGGGGGAGAAATCCATCAAGATACCTCAATCCAAGGAGGAGCCAACTTCTTTCCAGATAAACCCAAGCCAGGATGGCAAGAATTTTTCTTGAAGAGAGGATCAAGGAGGTGCCCCACAATGTTCCATAAAAACCCAAGTTATAAAAGGGAAGAGAGCATGTCTTGGGGAGAAAATCAAGGAGGCACCCAAAAGTTTCCTAAAGTGCCAAAGCCATGAAAGGAAGAAGCCTAAACTTGTGGAGCAAGACTAGGAGGTGTCCAAAAGAGCCAAACAATGAAGGGAAAATCCTTGATTCATGGAGAGATACTAGGAGACACCCCCACTACCTGCCAAAAATGTCCAAAACAAAGATGGGAAGGGCCTTGACTTAGGGAGGAAGAAAAGGAGGAGTCCAAAAGAGTTGATCCATGGAAGGAAAGAAATCCTCTCTTGAAGACCCAAGCAAGGAGGCGCCATCTACCTGCCTTTTATAACCCAAATCAAATTTTTTTGGTACCTTGGCCGACCATATGTGTATGGATTATCCTGATTTGTAGATCCCCTCCTTTAGTCCCATATGGGAAGATGTAAAACCCTACTCCCTTGTAAAGCCCTATAAATTAAACCCCTCTTGTAAGTTTAAAGGAATCAGATGAATGAAACCAAATTTTTTTGTGAGCAAACTTTGTGTTTTCTCTCTTCCGCACTTGCATCCAGGTGTTGAGCTCCGTGAGGGAGTAAATCCGGGTTCCCCAGGAACCTTGAGGAGGTGTGAGATCTCCAAAATCCCAAACCCTAGGTTAGCCACTTCACTCCCAAACCCTAGCCGCCCATCATCCTCTTCTTTCCACCAAACCCTAGCCTATCCCACCTCTCACGGCCACTCTCTTCAAGTCAAGGCCGACCATCAGCATCCGGAGCAATTTCTAGAGGAAGTCAGATCAGCCTCCAGGAGAATCCGGATTTCAGCAACATCAGCTTTCAAGTTCTTCAATCTGGTAAATCCTTCCTTGAGTATCTGATTCCATCACTTGTTCTTCTTCTTTCCCAGATCTTGAGTTCAGGAGAAGCCGACTCAGCCACAGGACCAGTATTGGAGGATCCATTGCGAAGATATCTGAATCCGAGGATCCAACAATCTGCTCGAGAGAGTTCTTCCACCAAACTTTGTGAAGATCACTGTCTGGTCGGTAACCCATCTCTTCTCTTTATTTCTGTCCTGTTGAAAGTTCAGAGCGAAACCCTAGGTCTGGGAGTTTCTCAACCCCCAGCGATCCGTTACTTCTGAACCACTCTGATAACCTAGTTTCTTTTAACTTGTGCTTTCAATTATTACCTAGTTTCTTTCAATTTAGTTTAGCTTTCCTTTGAGTCAAAGCCAATTTCTGAAAATATATAAAAAAAAAAAAATTAATCTTAATTTATTTCCGCATCGCATCATCCTCTTTTGTTCTGCATCATTTTTGGTATCAGAGCTTTCGTTCTGCATCAGTGGGATGGTCCCATCTTGGGATGGTGACCCATCCGAAGATGTTCCGCTATAAGACAAATCCTTAGGACCGATGAATAGTGGTGAACAAAGCGGTATAGTTGACATCATGTTCGTCTTTCCATTGTGCTTACTGAAAAAATAGAAAGGAGGACTAGAGTAATAGAAAATCTAGACAGGAAAATATTCAAGCATGAAACCTGAATAATACCATGTTGTGAACCTTTAGATATAACCACGGACTGCAAAATTGATCCCAAACACCTAGTTCGAGGCACACCATACTGAACTAGTGTGGAACAAGGCCAGTTTGACGGTTTAGTGCAAAACTCAACCATACTGGTCTGAACCAGTATGCACAGAGTAGAACCATCCCATTTTACCTGGAATCAGCCCGTATCACGGGCTTCAGGTAATACTATGATAAAGAGAAAAAAAAAAGCTAGGAAATATCTCGACGTAGGATACATACCATATTGTACCACTTGCACTATATTGAACTAGTAACATACCAATATGGTAGCCAATAAACAGAGTCCAAAGATTCAGGTCCCAGTGGGACGTCCCGCGGGACACCGAGACGGGATACAATCCCATATGTCAGGATAAGACATCCTACCAACATCCCAGTATCCCAATCGGGATGCCTTGGGGCATCTTTTATCCCGCGTGTCGAGACAAGTGGGACGCCGGCACATCCCATTCCATAGAAAAATCAGGATAGCCACATCTCACAGGATTTAAAACCTTGAACAAGACCATAGACCCTACATATCTATCATGCTGTTATTTTATCAAATGTATTCGTTCAAAAGCATCACAAAAATAACTCTACTAACAAAATGCATTGGTATATCTAGTGATGATGCTTCAAAGAAAACCCAGTTAAGCAACATCTCCACCATAAATTTAGTAGACAGAACTATAATCCCTGCTAAACATAGTCCTATTGTTATTTTTTTAATAAATAATTTTGTTGCAGCAAGCAATCAATGGTATACCTCGAACCAAGGTCCAAAGCATGGCTCATATTGGTCCAAACCAAGGATCGCTAAACTGGTACCAGGACCCATACCAGTCACTGGCTGATAAGGTACGGTATCGGTTTGGTACTAAATCAACACAATATGACAAGCATGTCGGTCAAACCGGCATGCAAGAAAAATTATTTTTTTGATTTTTTATAATTTTAAATCATTTTTTTGGATTTATTGAATATTTTTAAGGTCTAATTAAGTCTTTGTTGATACTAATTGATGTTTGCATCACTTCAATACTCTTAATCATGTGTAACATGAATTTAAGTTTCTAGATTTCTAATTTTTAAAATATCAATATATAGATTAGATATCATTGAATCTTAAAATACTCAAAATTTATAAAATAAATAATCAATACACAGTTACATACCAATATTTAAAGTCTGATTAAGTGTCGATGTCCATAAATGCAATGATAGCATACTTAATAGGAAGATCAGCCCTCCCCTTTAGCCAAGCAGCATTGTAATTCTCTAATATCACCCCAGGAGATATGCATACTGGATCATAACTCATCATAGATCCCTCGCTAAGATCTTATCTTTGAGAGAGATTCCGAGACTGATGACCCATCCGAATATACCGATACAAAATCAAATCCGTAAGATATGGATATTTTTAAGATTTTTTAATTTTCTAATTCAAAACTATATTTTTAATTTTAAAAATCATATACTTAATAAAAATTAATGATCCTAGTATCATTGTATATATCATTCATAGATCTACAACATATTCTAAAATCATGAAAAAATAAAAAAAATTGATAGTTTCTCCTTTGTTTTTCAATTTCATAAATTTAAGAAAAATAGAGGGGAGAAGGAGAAAGATGGAAGAGGATGGATTTGCATACCTTTAATCTATGTTTTTTCCAAGTCTTTCCTGCATTTTCCTCAAGTTGTATGGATTAAAATGGGTTGGATAGGAAAAAATAAGTTTCTATGTGAAACTGAGAGCCTATCGGGCTCTAAGTCACATTAAAAATCTTCCCTTCACATGACTAAAGTGTCCGACCTGAACCGGACCCAAATCGGGCCGACCTGGACCCGAACCAGCCCGAAATGCATGGTTTAAGGCTGAACTGTATCGTTTCAATCCGGTTTTGGGGCATTTCAAACAATCCGGGGGTCTTGACCATTTTTCACGGTTGAATCGTCCCGATTCTTGACCAGTATGGTACGACAGCCTGAACTGGACGATTCAATCCAATTCGAAACACCCTGGTCCAACCATACTAGAACATGACTGGTGATACTTGGGATGCTATCAGCACCTAGTTCCAAGCAGAACTTGATCACCCTAGTATGTATTTCATGGTACCGGCTCGGACAATACAGCACTTTAATAGATAACTAGAAAGCAGAATAGCTACTTTTTCAAAAGTTTGATCCAGTACTTTGATATAAAGCTAGCCAGTTCACGCAAAGAAAAATGGTTCTGAGTTTAGAAAAATGTGTCATGTAAAAATGGCTGAAATTAACCAAATTCGACATAAATGCTTGCGAATTTCCTCTCTTAGGCATGAATTTTGTATGTTGTAGGTGGGGAATCAACCTACAACACCCTATAATTTTTCTCGATTTACTTTCTATTTTTATATTATTATCATTTTAAATTTCAGATATGATTATTAGTAAATAAAATTAATTTTGGGTAAGATCGTGGTAGCATGTTTGTGTTATTGATGTGCAAGTGCAAATGCTTCCATAATAAAGCTCAAATTACATTAATTCTGGGTATATTTGAAAGCACTTAAACCCATACTTGAAATTAACATAATTTTAACACAAACCCAATCTGAACATCTCTTTTTCTTTTTTCGGATTGACTCAAAAACCAAATTTCTAGCCTAACTTAGATGTCCATGAGCCTGCACTTAGTGGCCAAATCTGGGAATGGATGCAGGAGCAAATGAGGGTGTAGGTTTGGGAAAACAGATATATAAGAAATATTTTTAGTGCAGAAGCACGTATGGGTTCAAGATTTTAGGAAGATTCCAAAATGGGAGCATTACTTTACATAGAAGATTCCAGCTAAAGCCTAGCAAGCACTCAATGTGGAACTGGAGTTGAAGTTACGTTGATGATTTAATGTCTTCATGTCAATTATATGTGCTTTTCCTTTTCATTTCAAAAAGCGGAAATTGCTTAATCTAACAATATTTTGAGCCCTAAGCTAGCCAAAAACATGCCAAAAAAAAGACACACAGAAAACAACCAAAAGAAACAAGCAACTGTAAAACAATAAAAAAAAAAAAATGCACTAGTACCAGCTAAACTATATTGAATGTTAATACAATATTGTACCAAAATTGTATCAGATTGTTCTTAGACTAGTGTGGTACAAGTCTCAGTGCTTCAATACTTCAATCCTTACATCTAACTATGCATTTCTAACATTAACACTTGCACCATGGATCATATGTTAAAAGCTACATTTAAAGCATTGTTCCACCAAGAGTTAGCTTAATCTAATCTCATATGATATCCTTTACTAGGAGGTGCCTTCTAAAATAGGCTAGTCCTCCCTCAAAGAATGCTCATAAGGTTTACTATTTAAGCCAATTTGTAGGTACTTGTTCCAAGCACCATGCATCACTCTTTCACATTCTCTAATACTTTAGTGGGGTGTTTGGTTGCAGAATGAGTGGGGGGTATATTACCCCATATAGAGGCTTATACCATGTGAAGGTATAAGTGGCCCTCCACGGTATAAGACTATTCAACCATAATGGTGGAATATACATACATATACCTCATAATATGCTTGCCCCTATGCACTCCAATTACCATTTTTCCCTAATCCACTCTATAAACCATACAATGCCATACTGCCCCATACAATCCCATACGGAATGTACCATATCATACTGGTCTCATGCCAATACGTTATTTCGAAGCATACCAACATTACCATACTATACCGAACTACTTATCAACATTGTAATAGGATTTTACCGGTACAGGACCTGGTACCGAGACAATGAACCTTGCTGTAAACATTCAAAAATGTAAGAAGGCAATTAGGTCTTTGTGATAAAATCCACACTAACATGATGTTCAATGTGCATTAAATACACCTTATTCCCTTAACTTACTCCCTAAAGTTATTCCTTCAACCAAGTGCCAAAATGCGCTTGTCCTATAGATAGATATGATCAAAGGTCAAGCCAAGCCCTATAGAAATTAGGCATGATACTTATGCATAGTGTCATGGGGTGAGTGTTTTCTAGCTCAAACTCCCGTGCAGCGCCGTGGCGTGCCGCACATCAAGGCCAGCCCTCTTGTGAGTCCTTCCCTTGGACATATATATAAACGTGCAGCAATCCAACCACATAGCCAAGCATGCACCTCCGTGCCCCTGCCCAGCAATACTGTCGAACTGATTACATGCGACACTCTTAAGTTCCCACTAGCAACCTAACCCTTAGGTCAACTGCAGCGCTCATGTGCATCTCCGTGCCATAACATTAGACTCTTTTTAAGAGTGCTCCGCAACTCGACACCTCTGTGCCATCAGGCTTTGCCCTTCAAGCCAAGTACTGCTCATCCGAGATGTCTCAAATCTCTGAGTACTTCCATGCCCTGACATAATCACTGTGCCACTGATCCGCAAGCCACCATGCTGTCCTTCAAGAATACATAGACCAAACTCACATGACACGATCATGCAATGCCTCCGCTCTGCATGAGGCTCAGGAAAACCATCTCCAATGTTACCTAGCCAACTCGCCAAACCAACATGCCCTATAGCTCCGTAAAGCTACGATTGATCAGCCACGTCCCAAAGCTCTCCCGAGTTCTGCCTTTCCAAGCTCTTGCACAAGCTCTTGTGCCACGATCCCAATCTTGCATCCTTAGCATGCCTTCCCATCAATGGCCATACCGCTCGACAATGTTCACGGCCTGCTCGCACATCACTGTGCATTGCCACGGTCCTAAAGACCCACGACCATACCGCCCAACATTCTATGTCTACGACCTATTCGCATCCTGTACACTGCCATGATACTGACATCCAAGTTTGCCCAACAAATAAATATCTTCGATTGGCTGATCCTTGCATTTCGCTATTCTCTCCTCGGCACGACTCCCTTGGTCACCCTTAATCCTTGGCCCAACTCCAAGGCATAAATTCAATCGAACTTCCATAAGCCACACTTGAACTCCATAGCCGACCGGCTCTCATGGATCCCCGCAAGACATCACTCTTGCAATGCTCAAGAGACTTGCATGTTCAGGTAGGCCAAACCCTTGCCCGACTAGTCCTCTATCGTCACTTTGCTTCACCACAGAGCTCAAGAACACATATAGTAGCCTGAACAATTCCTCGAGGCTCAACCTCTCAGAAATCCCCATCCACACACAATGTGACCAGCACATCCGACCGACATTGCCCCGAATATCTCCACACGAGAACATCCGGGCGTGGCACCACCTTGCCCTGCAACTATGCCACAGAGGACCCATACCCTACAAAGCCTAGGGGAGTCGAGAATACAGCCAAAGCCCCGTATCCCTCCTCAAAACCAAGAGGATTCCTCGAGTCTCAACATCTATCTTGGCAAACCATTAACATGCCAAATATCAAGCTTCCCGAGCCCCCCGATATCATGCCATGACTATGCCACTCCATGGGGAACCATTACTCCCCTCACTACCCCAACGAGGCATCTAGCTAAACTCTATCCCTGGGATTCCAAGATATCGAGGAGCATTGCAAATTTCGGACCATGCCCACCCTTTGTGGCATCGAGTCACACCCATGCTGGCACCCCCTACGACAAGCCAGTGGCTAAGTCCGTGACACTAGGCCCAATCTTGAAATGTCAATACCAAGCCTGCCCAACAAAGCCGATATTGATATATTCACTAACACATAGTATAAGATTTTATTATTATAATATATAAATAGTTAATTTCCCTGCAAGAAAAGTAGTGATCATGCAAGAGACAGGCTATTGTGTTTTCTTTGGCTCTTCATTAATCTCTTGGAAGAGCAAGAAACAAGAAACTATATCCAAGCCTGGCATAAAAGAAGCCAATATTAACATATAATATGTAGATATAAAATATATAAAATTATATTGGATCAAGCTAGGCCAATTTTCCCTATGCCCAGCTCGATTTTCTGATTGGGCCTATTTTTTTGTGCAGGCCCATCACATAGGCTTGTGTTTAGTGTCCACGCCTACCAAATTTTGGGTTGGGCTAGGTGGGCCATCAGGCTCAAGATCAACTCTACCTAGAGAATAGGCATATTCCTTCAAAAATACAAGGGATGCCCCATCCAAAATCTATTATGCAACCAAACGCCCCGAAGGATCCACCAAGCAAGATCCTGGGTCTCAATCTATGCCAACCATGCCAAACTATGATGGACCTATGCTAGCACAAAGCAAGCATGCGTAGACGGTACCCCAGCACAAGGTATAAAATGGTACTAAATTGTAGCACCTTGTGTCAAGCGAAGCTACCACAGCATTGATAGTTCGAGCAGGAGTGAGATGTTTCTTGTTGGTGGTCAACAGCCCAGAGGGGCTCACCTTCTAATTATACTATCAGTGTATTATAGATATTCTATAGTCGTAAAAATATACTATCAATATATAGCAGGAGTTCTATAGTTATAATATAGGAATTATATTGTAACAACATAATTATCCTTTAGTTATATTTTAACTATACTCTATAGCAATACCATTTATAGCATGCCAAAGCCCTTGTAAATTTTTAACCATGCTTACAGCATGCAAATCTATGCCATGTGCCAACATAGCACATGACACAATATTTGAATACTTGCTGCTACCATTATCCTATTCTCTTATGCTGCTTTTGAGAAGGCTAAAAGCATCCAGTATCAACCAATGTCAACTAGATTAGGTTTGCAACCCATGTTCAACACTTGCTCTTCTATCTTCCTAGAAAACTAAATCAATTTCTAGAATATAGAAGGTATGATATATCTTCAAATTCTTGCCAAAAAAAGCATCTTCAATCCTCCACAACCACAAGGTTTCAAATCTGATGTGCCACCATAGCTACTCACGGTTTGTTGAACTAAACAATAATGCCATGTCAAAATGGAGCATGATGCAAGGTTGACATGGTACATCACCTCCATCTCTACGTCCAAGTTGACTTCATAGAACCCCAAATGGTAGATGATGTAAGGTACTCCTTCCTTTTCAATCAAAAGACACAATATCTATAGGATCAATTCATCAATTTTGATCACTAAATTCATAACAACAAACAAACCCTAAATGAACAAATAATAGATGATGCTTGGATGGACAACATAACTTCCTCCGAGATGAACGAATCTCGAAAGTTTTATTTTGCTATCATTCATGGAATGCCAAATCGCCTAGTTCGGGATGTGCCAAACCATACCAGCAACCTATTAGTACAATTCGAGCATTTGATTTTAAATGCCAGTGAAAATAAAATGAGGGAGAGAGAGGAACAGACCGAGGGGAAGGTGGTGGGGAGGCCATTAAAGGACCACTAAGGCACCCAAATGGTGAAGTCCTACCCCAAGGCATCCATGAGTTCGAAATGGCGGAGACCCACCCCTGTTTCACTATTTTTTTTATTTAAGCCCCTATTTGTTTTGCCGACTTCACTGTGGATGTCTAATTTTTTAAAAAAAATAGTGAAATAGGGATGGGTCACCCTTGTTTCGACCGCACGGATGTTGTGAGGTAGCATTAAACCATCCGAGGGCCTCGGCAACCCTCCGGTGACCTCCCAACGGCCTTCCCCTCGGTCTGCTCCTCTTCCTCCCCACCTCTCTTTACTCTTCTCTTGCAAAGGAGGGCAGAGCCCTAAAGGCTTGGGTGGCCCTCCGATGGCCACCGCTGGTGTCCCTGCAGTGGCCTCCCTTTCCTTCCCTTCCTCTCCCTCCCTCCCCCTCTCTTTTCTTCTCCCGTTCTCCCTCTACCCCACATTCATTTCCGTATCGGTTCGGACCCAATACAGTCTAGTACAAGGATGTGCCAACTTGTACCGCCGGCCAATTGACAAGAGATCCGGTTCTAAATCGATGAACCTTGCTATCATTAATAGCAAAGGCTCAACCAAAAGCACATGAATACACAACATAATAATGAGCTACTAATCACACAAAGAATTCCATGATAAGTATAAATTGGGCAATACATGTACCCTCATGGTAATATTGTGCATCTAAAATGAACAGTATTTGGTAGCTTCCAGATAAACATGGAATCTATAATATTACACACAAACCAAAGAGCAAATAATATGGACATGTTGAAGAGGAACAACCATACAAATGTAATAATACCATGACGACAAGTTCTTATGCAATATTTGTGATTGAGTCTTTGACATATTGAAGGAGCAAAACATACTACAGCAAAGATAAATATGAACACTAGCACCAAAAAACAAGGCCTTGTTTGGGAAAACTTTTGGAGGGACAAAAAGTACATTCTAAAGAATCGAAAGCACATTCAGGGATATGGTGGTGTTTGGCAAAACAAAATGAGAAGTGCTTTCTTCTTCTTCCAAAGGCTGAAAAATGTCCATTTGGGAGAAGCTCCATTATGGAGTGTTTCCCCAAAAGCACTAATTAACTGATATCGAGAAGTCGTTTCTAGTTTAATGAAGATTTCAATGTGATTAAAATGCTCATAAATAAATTGCATAATTACACTATATTATTCTAATATATTACATCATTGCAAGGTTCGCCGAAACAAATAGTTCAGGGCATGCCAAACTGTACTGGCAACAAACTAGTGCAGTTCAATTGTTTGATTCAAAATGCCAGTGAAAACCAACGAGGAAGGGAAGGTGATGGAGGCCAGAGAAGACGCCGATAGTTGCCACTGAACCCAAGTCACTCCTCACCAACTGCCGAAGCGCTTTAAACCTTTAGGCCTATTTCACATAATTGATTTTCTACCGGGGTTCTCCGAACCATGCCGAACCGGCCGGTTCGGGGCGTACCGAACCGGACTGACAGCCGGCCGGCACGGTACAGCTTTAAAAAACGGCACAGCCCCATTTAAAAAACAAAAAAAATACCTTACCGCACCGAACCGGGCCCGAACTGGACCCAAACCGGTCGAAACGGGCCCGAACCGGCCGAACCGGCCGATTCGGCCCAATTCGGCTCGGTACGGCTTGGGAAGAGGGGGGCAAATTTTTTTTGTTGGTGTCACATGGCTACTGTAGCCATGTGACGTTTTGTCGGGGGGGGGGGGAGATGCCTTTCCTTTTATTTAAGGAAAGGCTCTTACGAGCTCTCTATGTCCTCTGCTGCAGCGCACCGTGGAAGGAAAAGCAAAAAAAAAAAATTCGTGGATCAATTTCAACCCAATTCAACCTGCAAAAATCGAAGGGGTCGGTAGAATCAAGATCCGTATGCCTTTCTTTTTCCGTATTTTCATCTTTCATAGCATTAAATCTTGTTAAAATCTGTGCAAATTAGAAAATTAAAAAGAAATGCTGTCAAAATTTATTTGTTGGCAATGATTTTAGAGTATGTGGTAGACCTAGGATAGATCTACACAATGATACTAAAATCTTAATTTTTTGTTAAGTAATTTTTTAAATTAAAAATTAATTTCGGATTAATAAATTAATTTTTTAAAAAAATAATTAGAAAAAAATTGTAATTATAAATTATTAATCTAGGGCTTGTAAGCTACTCTCACTATAAATTTCATGTCGATTTATTCAAGTTTTGTGCATCTCATGAATAGTGCCCGTAGGTTTTAAATTTAAAAAAAAATTGACTTTTAATGCATTTCTAGGCTCTTAAAAAAATATATGTAGCATGTACGATGAAATCCTACATGAATCTAAAATTAATTTTTTTTTAAAATTTTTATTTTTTAAATTTTTTTAATTAAAAAAATAATAAAAAATAAATTAAATTTTAAAAATTAGGTTAATTAACTATTAATTAATAAACATTATTATTAACCTTATATGTAATTTAAATATTCAGGTATGGATCCATCAAGGAGGAAGAAGGATCCAGAATGGAATATTGGCTGGTCACATGGAGAGATACTCTCGGATCGGCATCACTGGAGGTATAAATGATGTAATACCGATTCAAAGATGGAGGGTAACAAGGTTGAAGCAGTACTTGGCTGGCGGCTATCCTGATGTATCTGCATACCGACAGTGTCCACAGGAGGTTCGGCAGTTGATGAAGAAACACTTTATTGAGTTTAAAGCTGAGAAGGAAAGAACAACAAAGAAAAAGGCATAGATGGACCGCAGAACTGCAGAACCACCTTCTTATCACTCCAAGGAGTCAGAGGAAGCATCTATTCCTTCTGATGAGGAGGCACAGATGGAGGCTGCTATTCAGGCGAGCTTGTATGAGCAGAGGCAGCAGGAGGAGGCAGCCAGGCATAGACAGCGATTCGGGCCATCAACTTTTAAGTCAGGATCAAGATCCACTTCTGATAGTGCTCCAGGAGAGTCTGAGACAAGTTTAGGAGGACCTCCTCAGTCAGAGAGCCCGTCAGGAGAGGCACCGGCCGTATTGCATCCATGTTGGGAGCATTTGGCACTAAGAGAAAGTCTTCCAGGCCCAGGGACATTCCAGAGAGAGCCACTATCCATGATGTCAATCCACATGCATTCTCCAGTAGAGATTCCAAGCAACAGAGGATTGACACAATGCTGAAAAAGGATAAGAAAAAGGATATGCGGCGAGCCATCTCCTCCTGGTTTCATTTCAGTCATATCCCAGCCCATGCAGCAGACAATCCATATTATTGTTCTGCTATTTCATCTATACAGGCTGCTGGTACAAGTGTAGATCCTCCAACATCGAGGAATATCTATGGTCATCTTCTGGACAGCAATAAGGAGGAGCTAGAAGGATGGATATCCTCATATCAGAGCAAGTGGCCTGTGTATGGATTGACGGTGATGTGTGATGGTTGGACTGGTCCTACTAGATGGAGCATCATCAATTTCTTGACTTATTGTGATGGAAAGACTTTTTTTCAGAAGTCTATTAATACTTCAGATCAAGTGCACAACACCAGTTATATCCTCAGATTGATGGAGGTGATTGATCAGGTGGGAGAGCATAATGTCGTGCAGGTCATCACTGATAATGGATCACGGTACAGGGCCGCAGGGCAGATCTTCATGGAGCGGCGGCCGCATATTTTCTGGACCCCTTGTACTGCACATTATATAGACCTCATGTTGATGAATATCGGTAAAATTCGCAGGGTGCAGAAGATTGTTGAGCTAGCACAATCTATCACCAGATTTATATATAACCATACATGGATCTTATAATTGATGAGGAGCTTTACAAGGGAGAAAATATTGATACCGGGGATCACACGGTTTGCAACTAATTACATTGCACTTAATAGTCTTCTTGGCAAGAAAGCAGAGCTGTGTCTCATATTTGTCAGTCATGACTGGCAGGAGAGCAGATATGCCACAACAAATACTGAGGGAAGCAATGTGGAGAATTTAGTGACGAGACAGACATTCTGGTAGCGGGCTGAGAGGGTAGTGGAGGCTATCAAGCCTCTATATGAGGTCCTTCATGCAGTGGACTCCAAGAGATATGCTCAGATGGGCTTCTTATATTTCATGATGCAAAGGACAAAGGAAAAGATCCATGAGGCAGATCCATCACATGCATATGAGTATATCCGGATCATTCATGGATGGTGGAGTTATCAAATGAGTTCGGATTTGCATCTAGCAGGTACATAGTATTTTATGAAGTCCCTAAAAATTAAGTTTCAATTAGATTCATACAAGTATGCTTGACTGATTCTTAAAATATATGTGCAGCTTACTATCTAAATCCGAGATTTCAGTACTCCGTACCGAACATTGCCATGGATGAGGATCTTATGTCTGCCCTGCGCAATGTTATATATAAGGAGCCCGATCCAGATATCGCTGCTTTATGCCTTGAAGAAGTTAGGTTGAAATTATTGAATGATTTTTAATAACATTAATTTCAACAAGCTAACAAATTTTTTTCTGACAGACGAAATTTTTTAGGGAGGGCACAATTTATTTAGATCCACTGTAGCGGTCAGAAGTAAATCAAAGATGAATCCTGGTAGGTACTACTAAGGAGTAAGTCTAATATTATATCAGGATTAAATTTTTTATTTTGCCAAATCTAAAATTCTAAATGATGTAATGTCTTTTGTAGCTGAATGATGGGTGCATTTTGGTGGATCTACTAAAAATTTGAAGGTTTTTGCAGAGAAGATCCTCTCGCAGATGGTGTCCTCCAGTGGATGTGAACGCAACTGATCTACATTTGGTCTTATCCACTCCAAACAGAGGAACCGTCTGAAACAGAAACGCTTTAACAATCTTGTGTATGTACATTATAATTTAAGGTTGAGGCTAAAATGTATTCAGGAAATAGAATTGAAATATCCTGATCCCACTGCAAGTTCATATGTTGATGAGGATGAAGATCCAATAATTGGGTGGGTCATAGATCGGCAGCAGCCAGAGCTTGATGAGCTAGGATCGTCTCCTCGACCAGCCAGTTTTGTAGCTAGTGAGGCTGGGATGGATGCTAGACAATGGGCAACAAGTCATATTCCTCACAGAGCTCCAGCAGATACAGCACATCGTCCGTCCCCACCATCTAGTAGACCTGGAGACAGAGGAAAAGGAAAGGCAGTTGCACCTCCATCGGAGCACTCAGTCCACTCAGATACCAGAGACTGATGATAGTGTTTCAGATAGTGAAGGATCTAGTGATCAAGGAGGGACGGGAGGACAGGAGTCGCAGCCACCTAGTCCTATTTGATTCACTGGAGAGTCACAATTTTTCCATGCCACGCAGGATACAGATCATGGAGCACCATCTGATAGACCTCGTGGTGATACGATTCCATATAGATGACGGGCTCCGCGTGGTCGTTTGGGACACGATACAGCTGCAGATCTTGCACGTGGAGTAGGATCCTTGAATGTATATGGATCATCCTCATATTCAGGATCCTCTTATCCGCAGCTACCGGCAGCTTCTGGTCCATATGATCCATATGGTGCATCCGAGACGTCAGCATCCAGTGGTTATTATCCAGGAGCATCTTATGCATCTGATTTTGTTGCTAGTATATTTGGATTCCCCCCTACACCTGCACTGCCATATCGTCAGTCTCTAGACAGCTCTCAGAGTTGGGACATCAGAGAGGGATCTGCGATTAGTTATGACCCATCATGCATACCTCATAAGATGAGCTTAGAGAAGTATCATGCTGCCTAGCAGGAGGGACATGCCGAATTTCCTACATAGTACATACATGATCCCTATATTTATAGACATCGTCACTCTACCCGATTCTAGATACTAGTATGTAATTATATGTTTATGCCACATTTTACTTTCATTAATTGCTGATAATCTTAGTTTAATTATCATTTTTTTTATTTCAATTGAAAATAGTCCTAAATATTAGTATTTAGTCCTAAACCCTAAAGCAGTACGCTATCCTAAATCCTAAACCGGCCTAAACCCTAAATCCTAAACCCTTAAAAAATAAACCCTAAACCCTTAAAAATTTAAATAAAAACCTTAAAATTACAAAAAAAAAAAAAAAAAAAAAAAAAAAAATTTGGACATACCGATTCAAACCAGTACGCCCCGCCGTACCGTGTCAACACGGTACGGTTCGATACCGAACCGGTACCGGCCGGCCACCGATACGGCACCCGGTATCGGTACCGGGAATCTTGTTTTTTACTGTGTTTTACATGGGGTGTTTCTTTGGCTTTGAGTTCCCAGAACCGACAGGGGGGTTAATGAGGTCATTGGGCTTATTCACTTTTGCTCCCCTTTCTCACTCATTTTTTTCCTTTATTCTCGGCCTTTGTAACACTTTGTACAAGTTACGTGCTAAGTATTTGGCTAGTAGAATGAAGCCCATTCTTCCCAAAATTCTCTTGGGGCATTTGTTTGTGGTCGTTGTATCTCCAACAACATTCTTATTGCTCAGAAATTCATGCATGATCTACGGAAGGCCCCTACCAGGCGGCCGTTGATGGCTATTAAGCTTGATATGGAGAGGGCCTATGACATGATGCACTGGAGCTTCCTGAAATATGCTTTGGGGGATTTTGGATTTCATCGAATCTGGATTGACCGAATTATGACTTGTATCACTCATCCTGCTTATGCTATTCTCATCAATGGGACTCCTTTGGACTTCTTTCACTCCACTGTTGGCCTTCGACAAGGTTGTCCTTTCTCCCCTTATTTGTTTATCTTATGTACTAATGCTCTTTCGCGAGCTTTACGTGTAGCGGTGCGAGAGTCGGCTATCCAACCTTTTTATCCCGCTCCTGGTGCTTCCCCGATCTCGCACTTGCTTTTCGCAAATGATTGCCTTCTGTTAGGCCAAGCTTCTATGATATCGACAGTTGGCTTCAGGTCGATGCTGGAGCAGTTTTGTATGGCTTCTAGTCAGAGGATGAATTTGCATAAATCGAAGGTCCACTTCAGCCCGAAGACTCCTATCCGGCTTCAACACTCCATTCAGGGTATTTTGGGGATTTTTGTCCGGGAGAGGTTTACGTAGTATCTGGGAGTTCCTATCTCTGATGGGAGACTACGCAGTATGGATTGTCATAGGGTGGTTCTTGCTATCCAGGAGAGGGTGGAGGGCTGGCAGAGTAGAGCTCTTTCCTCTATGGATAAGACCTCCTTGATCAGGTCTGTCCTGACATCCCTTCTGCTGTTCTTGCTTTCCAATGTTGTTATTCCCAAGTCCATCCTGAAGGTGGAACAGATCATTTTCTTTGTTCTTCGGCTTCTTATCGGGGTGTACACTTGATGGGTTGGGTTGTGGTCTGCCAACCGATACGGCATGGTGGCCTTGGCATTCGCTTCTTGGGAGTATTGAGGGAGGCTTCCATAGCTAGACATGTTTCCAGATTTATGCTGGGTCCAGAGAGTATATGGACCTATATGATGAGGACTCGTTATAGTTCCTTTCCCTCGGTGGTGGATACTGGGAGTGGTCCACCTCGTCAAGGTTTGGCCATTTGGAGAGAGATGAGGCGGGTAGCCCTTATTGTGATTCCCCAAATGAGGTGAGCTATTGGAGATGGTACCTTTATCAGCTTTCTAGAGGATCCTTGGTTGTCGGAGATTCCTTTAGCCCAGTGGCCTACATTTATTGCGGTGGATGGGTTGGACATCGGGATGGTGGCTCATCTCCTTCCCCTGATGGCTCGCAGTGGAGGGTTTCTCTGGTCATTCAGACATTTGGACACATATTGGGAGCTAGAGTCCTCTCCACTACTCTACCTACTCATCCTTGTTCGGACATCAAGATTTGGAGGTCATCGATGCTGAGTAGAGCCCCTATGGCAGACTTGTATCGGATGTTCAGTGGGGAGCCGAGGACTTGTCAGGTTGGCTGGATCTAGTGTCTTAGAGTTCATCCCAGGATGGCCCTTTTCTTGTAGAAGGTTGCCTGGCGCCGCCTCCCTACCAGGACTCTTCTACATGATCGAGGGATTGACCTTCCTCTCTCCTATCCTGCCTGTGAGGCAATCCCCGAGACCATGGAGCATGCATCATCCAACTGTTGGCAGGCTCGACGTGTATGGACGGCTGTGGGGCTGGACTTCATGTATGATTATTCAGGAGATATGGTGGTTATTTTCTTGGATTTGCTGGGACCTTCCTCATTCCTTCGAGTCTGGATTTCCGGCTTATATTGCCTATCACATCTGGCTTTCTAGGAACGCCTTTATTTTCAGCTCAGTGAGATGTTCTACCAGGGTTCTAGCGAGGAGAGCTCAGACCCATATGGACGAGTTCCACACTGCGACTTTGCCATCTTCGGAGATCTGGGGTTCCAGCATTGCTCCTAAAGCGCCCCGGAGGGTCTTTATTTCGTGGGAGCCCCCTCCTCCGAGGTATGTCAAGGTCAACTTTGATGGTAGTGTGAGAGGTCCGGAGGGTGGAGCTGCTTTTGTCATTAAGGGTTCTGGCTTAAGCTTCATCACTGCTGGGGGTTGCCATCTATTTGACTCTTCTGTCCCCCAGGCAGAGCTCACGACGGTGTGGGCAGGGATTCGTTATGCTTGTCAATCACTCAAATGTGACCACCTGATTATTGAGGGAGACTCTGCTACTGTCGTAGCATGGATTAAAGGGACTGTTAGTCATACTGCTGCTCATCATTTAATCCATGATATTGCTCTTTGGTTATAGGGTTGTTCCTCTTGGCATGTTAGGCATGTTTTCAGGGAGGCCAACTCGGCAGCTGATTGGGTGGCTTCCTTCGTCACCAACCATTTTGGTCAGGTGCTCTGGACCCAGTTACATGACACGCCGTTTCAGTTCAGGGATTGTATTTTTGCAGACTTTTTTGGATGTATTCATACCCGGTCTATTGGTTGAATTATCTACTTTATCAAAAAAAAAAAATTAGGCCTAAATAACAACCTGAATGGCAATGAATCAGCTGAATTAACCTAATTAGTTGAGCACCGACTTACAATTTTAATGTTCATGTCTAAAATCTAAATAATGTTGGCAGCATCATTAAAATATTGGAGTACCTTTTTCATCAAATGTGTTCCCATGGTACACTTTTGACTAGTTTTATTGGCTTGGATTTGTTTACAAGGACTTTTCCCATTATATTATTCACACATGAAACTGCAGAAGTACATTTGAAAGGGAAATTTTGAAGTATAAAATAAAAAGGTTAGCCAATTACTGCTAGACTTTCGAGCTTAATGAAATATCTTCCATATAATGTTATAAAAAAAAAAATCACCAAGATATTTTTGTTATATTTAAGTTACTAAAATTGAGTACACACCTCTGAAGGACATTGACAAAGATGTGGCAACCACCAAGCAGCTGTACTTGATCAAGAAAAGAAGCTAGCATAGGCTTCTCGGAAAGAGCACGAATAACCATGTGCAACACATCCTCAATGCATACCATATCCTGACTTCTCTCGAAAAAGGCAATAAGAGCCTTTATATCAAGTGGTGAAGTTTTTTGCCTGCAAGTCCAATTTCCATCTATAAAAAATTATGATTAAAAAAGTGATGATAATGCCACACAACAACAGGAGCACATGCAATGCAAACAAAAAAAAAAAGTTATTCAAAATATTGAAGAACCCAAAAATTCATGAAGGTATAGGACTATGTGAATGACAGCACATACCTCAAACTCATTTCTGCAAGACTTAATAGAAGAAGACGTATCTTATGAACTTCTTCAAGGCCTGGTCTCATTCCAATTACTTGGTTAGTTACCGGATGCAAAAGAGGTTTCGCCCCAACAGCAGTCCGAGAATCTGCTTTATCCCAGTAGAACTGGCATATAATATCTAGAATCCGAGGCAGCCCACATAATGTTGGTAACAAGGTTCTATTATTCTCAAAATACTGAATGAGGAACATGTAAAGATCCCTTTGCACTTCATAATTGGCATAGACCCAAATATGTGGATTCAAGTACATTCTTAACATGGCATCTTTTAGTAGCATTTCAGACATGCCTGAGTAAGATAAGGAAATAGTGAGTTGACGTGTAGGTCCTAACTGAAAAACATAAACTGAATTATGGATCAATCAATATACATATTCGGGAAAGAAAGTCCAAGCTGGTTACCACAAATTCTCAAGACATCAAACATGTTCTTTAAGGCTGAAAGTGTTTCCATATTTAACTGCTGGGGTGGAACAGATTGAAATAAGAAGCCAAGGATAGAAAATCCTGAAAGAAGAAGCATCTGTTGTTGATTGGGAACATTCCCATCTAAAACAGATGCAACAAGCTCAATAACTTCAGCCGCATGTTTATCACTCCTAAAAGATCTGATCAATGAATAGTCAAACTGCCCATTATCTGTTTCAGACCTATCAAACTGGATCAAAAATGGGAAAAACACAGACACACCACCAACACAGTATATAATCTCTTGCAATAAGCGACGAGAGCATAACTTTGTCCCGTCCATAATTATAGCTTCAAATAATTTCTCAGAAGAATTTTCTGGCACTACTGACACATTGAATAAAGACCTACCATTGCTAGCCTGGAGGGAAAAAATATGGGGGCTTAGTTTGTTCAGCCTTAACCTGTCAAGAAAGTCATGAGAGCCCATGTTATGAAGAAAAATTTACTAATAAAAGAACTGAAACCTGTGCATTCAAGCCAAAAATGATCTTTGCTGAAAGGCCATCTTTTGCATCTAGAATTCCATTATAGAGCGAATTGTCAGAAGCAAGGATGATTCCGTCACCAAGGAATGAATACATGTAACTTGGACCAAGGCAATATATACCCCTTACTTGCTCAGAAGAAAGGGCATCACCAAACACATAGACTGGACCGATTTGACCAAAAAAAGGAAATATTTTTCCAAATCTTAATGAGTGGAGCTCTTCATCAGTAGGTCTAAGTTCCGTTCCTATGGTACAGCATGTCATAGCCTCGCTAACTTTTGCATACCTGAAACATAATGATACTAAATGCAAAGATTTTCTATCTCTCTTTTTTTTTCTAGAGTATAGCAGACAAGGTAAAAGGTGTTACCATATATCACAAGGTAATAGGTGGGAAGAAATAAAAATAATGAGCAATATTCATGGGATTCTATTGACCTGCATTTTTCAGAGGATATGAGATCACCATCAACATAACACCTGAGTAAGCTCCCCCCAGAGAATGCTCTCCCTATGCTATGAATGATACAAAGGAAATGCCACTTCTTGGGAAGCAGATTTAGAGGCAGTAGAATAGTCTGCCTTTTCTGGTTAATGGACTGCAAGAAATACGAATCCATCAGATGGCAAGAAGGAGATTAATTTCCTAAAGTCATTGAAATTATGCAGCTCAGAATAAAGCCACAACTTTAACAAATGAAAATATAAAAAGACAGATACATCAAGTTGGTAGAGAGAGAGAGAGAGAGAGAGAGAGAGAGAGAGATCAAATCAAATTACTTCATAATCATCCATCACAAACAAATGCATAAAAAATGGCCCTGAAAAGTGTTCACCCTACTAATCCAAAGTAACTACTTGTACTAAAAAAACCCTCTATATTTTATCAGTAGTTAGATTAACAACTATATGAAAATGTGAAGGTTCTAAAAGCTTCTCAAGGGTCTATATTTTTTTTTTTTGACTTGGGAGCTACAAAAGACTTGCTGGATAGATTGTATCCTCCACTCAATTAAGTTCCACGGCTCCCAAGTCACCCTCCACACCCAATCTATCCAGAAACTCTTTCACTCCTGTTGACTCTCCAACATGGTGGACTTTATGCTTGGCAACCCGATGATAGTGTTTGAAATAGGGTTTACGGTACCATCCCGAACCGCCCGGTTCGGGACGTACCGTACCAATCAAGAACTGGTATAGTTCAGTCCTAAAAAACGGTTCGGGACTCAAACCATAAAAATTGGCCTGAACAAAACCAATACGGGTCGCTTCGATATGGTACGGCCTGGTTTAGTCTGGTTCGGGCTCGGTCCGGCTCAATTCGAGTCTGGTTCAGGTCTAGTTCAGTGATCCTTACTTGAAAGGGAGGAGGAAGATAGTTTTTTTCTCAATGTTACATGTATCGGTATGGTAGTACTAGGTATGGTACCGTACCGGTTACTGACCGGTACGGATCCCGGTACTGGTTCAGCAATCATTGGTTTGAAGGCTACCTTGTCGATGTATCACCAAAGTGGAGAGGCACTGCATGGATGGGAAAGACAACTGGTATGGTGGAAATGAGAGAGGCTACCCATTGGGATCGAGAGGGGACAAATGCAATGTCATAAAAATTAGAGCATGCTAGTTCGGAAGCAATTATCTTTAATCTAGCAGTATCAACTGCCATCTCTTATTATTAGTGTTTTATTTAACAATTAGTAAGATGCCAAAAACCAGCTGGTAATAAGATTTATTAATTAATTGGTTGAAACCAATGAGTTAATTTATTTGGCTAGTTTTAAAAAATCAGGCAACACAGATTGAGAAGGATTCTTCTCTCTCCATCGATGGACAACAATAGCCAAAGAATGGATTGAGAACAAGTTATCGCAATTTAGACTAGTAAAATGGATGGGTGATGAGAAAAGGAATGGGATTGTGCCTTTACTCATAGCTTTGTTTTCACTTCAAGTTTAGACAATGGCTTATGGATCGAACAACAAACCAACCATGATGGTTTGAAGTTTAAATGGTTGAATTGCCCAGTTCAGCAAGTTGATCAGGCAATAAGCATTTTCAAATTTTGAATTGACCTAAAGCATAAAAGCCGGCAGATGAAAGGTTAGGTTTGTCAGCCCAACTAAAATGCTCTATATCAAGTCATTGTAGTTTTCAATCGACATAAAAGACTACAACCCTCATATCCAGATTACAAAAGAGCACAGACTAGTAGAAGATAGTATGCAAACCTTTCTTGGTAATACGTAACTATTATGCAAACCTAGACCATATGAGCCAATCCAAGCCCAAGTGAACTACAGATCACTTAGATTATAACATCCAAACTGACTAAACACAGTTTCTAGTTTAAATAACACTAGCCACAACATTTATTTTCAAAAGCCCAATCTACAGCAATACACTGGCAACCATCACCACTCATAGTTAATAAAAAAGTCTGTATGTCATTCACTTGCCAATTATAAGGCTCTGCAACCTGTGGTTCAGGTGAGTATAATTTATATAGCAACTTGTAGTATTGCACCTCAAGATAGTCATATTATTCATATTTTGAATCTTAAAAGGATTACTCATTTCATAGCATAATTATTTTTGTTTTCTTATGCAGTTCTATTGCAAGAAAAAGGATGACAACTATTGTTGCACCTCTCCAAGCTTAATAAGCCGATTGTACTGGAGTGGCTCTCGGGCTCCTAAGGGTCTTCAAGAAACTGACCGATAACTTTAGCAGTGGACTCGATCAGCTCGACCTATAAAAGAAGTCTTCATCATTAAAAAAATTGATAGGATTTCTCCAACGGGATACCCTTCGATCTTAAGTCAACTTTGAGAGGCAGAATAGTGAGAAGCAAATGGAGAAAGTGTGAGTGTGCATGAAAAATCTATTAGAGTTTCCCTCGATACCTTATTTATAGAGATTTAGAGCCGAGTTGGTTAGGCGGTTATAACCATTTGTGAGGTAGTTATACTGCTAAAAAAGTTATTAAGTCGGTTAGGCCATTAAAATCTCAATTTGTGAAGTAGTTTATACTAAATAGTTTGTTACACTTCTTGATAACTACTTTACCAACCTTATCATGATGGTTTTAATGACTTTAAGACACATGCTTCATATAAAATGAAATTATAAAATTTTGTACCAGACTTAGATAAGTGGTCAGTACTTGTTTGATTAGTTGAGTAACCCATGCTTTAGATAAATGATTGGTTCATGGCCATCGAGCATCCTATGTTTCAAATAAATAATCGGCTACTAGCCATCAGGCACCCTATGCCTTTAATAATCGACTACTGGCCATCGGGCATCCTATGCTTCAATAAATAATCGACTTCTACCTCAAATAAGTGATCAGCTTCTGGCCATCAAGTATCCTGTACCTCAAATACGTAATTGATTCCTAACCATCAGGCACCCCATGCCTCAAATAAGTAACCAGCTTCTAGCCATCGAGCACCCTGTACCTTAACTAAGTAATCAACTCCTGACCGAATACTTTTCTGCATATCAGTAATTACTTATAATAGGTTATTTCCCTGTAACATTTGCCCCTTCCAAGTTCGAGGTGATTTACTCAATTCAACTTGAAAGTATAACGAAAAGATTTTCACATGCCTTTAATAGGGGAAGAGACAATTGATTACTTTCCGCTTCGCCGTTTCACTATACGGCATTTAATGTTGTGTGCACTTTCTGCAAAAACATCATTAACTCTAGTAACAGGCAATTTTCGAAATGACCGTGACCCCTTAATTCGTGACGCTTGCCTCCTGACCAATAAGGATGACCTGTGTCGTGAAGAGAGTGGCCCACACTTTAAGCCGGCGATCGAGCAACCAGGCTATCATCCAAAGGTGAGATGATTTAATCCTAACCATTGCATTATAAATAGTGGTTTCATCTTTCAATATGAATCATGTCTTCCCATTCCCTTGCCTCGTCTCTAGGAGAGTTAGCCTGCGACCCTTCTTCAAAGTTTGGCTTATTTGCTTCAGGAAACCTAGAATTCCACTTCCCTCAGTAAGAGACCTTAGCTCCCTCTTTTTTCCATAATTTCTTGCTTTGCAGCCATGGCCCCTAGAGAGAAAACGACTGTTAAGAAGGTGAAGACATCTAGGGTAGACCATACTGGGATCACAGTGAGTCTGGCCCCAACTGAGAAAGGACACCCTGCTCCTTTCGAGGTTCCTATTAGGCGACATAGGAGGAGGGGCTCCCTGGGCCCTGAGTAGGAGAGGTCTGAGATCAACGAAGCAAACCTTGAAAGACTTAGAGACAAATACTCTATCCCAAATAGCATTAAGATAACCATTTCAGGCCCTGGTGATAGAGTTGTCTCCTCCATCAAGATGTGTTTCTTTTTATGAGAACGTATTCGATACAGGAACACTATTCCCTTTTCATCCCTTTATCACAAATATCTTAGTTTTCCATAAGGTAACCTCAACCCAATTTTCTCCAAATGGCTTCAGGATCATTATAAGTTTCAACCTCATGTGATTTATGTAGAATAAAACCAAGATGCTCTATTTTCCAAGCCATTTCATATTAAAATCTCATCCATATGACAATGATTTTATTTTACCCACGGATAGTCTTCCAAACTTGTAGCAGGCATCCCCTCTTCCATCCATATGTGAAAGAATAGGTTCTTTTACATTTCTTCATACTAGCCTCTAGATACTAGGTCCTCCTGGGGTCAAGCCTGGACCAAACATAATTTCAATAAGACTCCCTTGAGTGAAGACCAAGACCATTATAATAAAGTGCTCGAGGCCTAGGTGCCAGAGTTCAAATTTCTCTTGACCGACCAAGCCTTGTACGATACGAGCATTAGCCTAGTTGTTTCCAAAAGTATGTCCGACTACTTTGGAATTGTTTTTCTCTTTTCTTTTTTAAACATAGTCATAGGACTTCACCAATCTATTGACTATTATTTGGATTATTATGTCTCCAGAGATAAAGATCAGTATAGAAAGACTTTAGAAAGCTGCTAAAAGAGAGGCGAGTACTGCTTAGGAAGCCAAAAGGAAGAAGCTAAGTCTTCCTTGCCGATGTCTTCCGTGAGTATCCCACATCAGGAAGTAGCCAATCTCCTATGCTAGTAGAGGCGCCAATGCCCACTCCTCTGACGACCAACCCAACCAGGTCATCAGAAATCATCCAACCATCTTCGACGACTAATCCTGCAAGATCATCAGAAACCATCCAACCACTTTCGATGACAAGTCCCATAATATCATCGAAGACTGCCCAATCACATCAACCCACTGATACTGGTCAACCCTTTGGTGCTCAAGAAGAGCTCCTTATTTTGCATAAGCTAAAAGCGACCATCTCAAGTCGTAAGGATCCAAAGCTTGCCCAAGAGCTTCTAGAGATGATCCTAACTCCTGCCGATAAAGCAGAGTAGGAAACACATGCTCTTTCCCAACTGCTTGGCGACAGTTATCTTGAAATTTTCTAGATAATTATATTTTCACCTTGCTTTCTTTTCTTCTACTTCTATTGTTTTCATTTCAAATTAATCTTCTTGTTTCTTTTCACCAGCTTCTTTCCAATATCAGTCATCTTAAACATTTCCTCATCATATATGATAGGGTAAAAAGGAACTTGAATAAAAAAATTGTCAGTAGCTAGTGAAGAGACAAAGAAGGCGACTGATAAGGCTGAAGTAGCTAATGCCCGGGCAAGTGCCACGAAATCCCAAAGGGATGATGTAGAGGCCCTAAAAAATACTGCATACGCCCAGAAAAGTGCCGTTGAAGTCCAAAAGGCCGAGTTAGAGGTTGCAACCTCCATAGAAATAAATTGTCTGGAAGCTAGCCTATCCGATACTAAAAAGGAGATTGAAATAACTCGAGCCTCCATCCGAAAGCTTCGAGAAGAAAAGGAGAGGTTGGAGAAAGAGATCGAAGAGGCTAAGAAAAAGGCCATAGAAGAATACAAGTCATCCGAGGACTTCTTGGATGATATAGTTGGAGTCAATTAGTGTTTTCCACGAGGGATTCAAGGATTGCCAAAGCAAGTTAAGGGAACCTTTCCCAACCATTGATATTGCTCTCCTTATCCCAAGTATCGCTGACCCGACGGTGATGGGAGCAATAAAGGTGCAAGATATCCGTGCACCTGCTGACAACCCTCCTCCGACCACTTTCGAAGCTACAACAGCTACTAAGGAGCCGAAAACCCCTATGGATGCCCAGCCAGAAGCTCCAACAGATCAAGCGACAAAAATACGAAGGCCTATTTGTATTTTATTTTTACTTTTCATCTATTCAACTCCTGTCTTTCTCATTGGGAGTTTGAGAAACTTTGTAAAAAAATATTTAAAGCAATGAGATTTCTATTTTTCAATCAATGTCTTTATTTTCCTATTTCTCTGATACTTTAAATGTATGCAATCATATGAGATCACTGGCATAGCTTGCGATAAACGGTGGCCACCGTCGTAGACAAAGTGGTCAAAGTTTTGCCCAAGAAGGGTGGATTTGATAGAGGGTCTGACCAAAGAAGTAGCTGGTGCTCCAAAATTTGACTAAGACAAAGATCAAGAAAAAGTTGACTATTGAGGCAACAAGGGCAGCTCCAAAGATATCGAGTGCTGATGCAATAAGATATAAAGCAATTATCAAGAACACAGGTGTCTTCTTTTTTTACTTTGAACTAGGTTTCTATAAATGTATTCGAAAGACAGAAATTCTTTCCAAATATAGATACGAACTTCCTCACCTTAATAGACTTGGATGCTCAGTCCTCAATAGAAGAGATGTTAGGGGGAGACTCATACTCCTTTATAGTCATTGCTGGCACTACTTTGGATATGGGAATGGAGATATAGCAACTTTTGGTCCACCAACCAAAGATGACCATTTTTTAGAATGTGCAAGAGCTTCAAGCAACGAGAAAGATAAAGATCCCAACCCCTCATTTGCCTAGCCTCCAAGGGCTCCAAGGTCAAAGAAA
This sequence comes from Areca catechu, assembly GCA_021397845.1. NCBI lineage: Eukaryota > Viridiplantae > Streptophyta > Magnoliopsida > Arecales > Arecaceae > Areca > Areca catechu. The sequence goes on along the minus strand of CM038040.1, from coordinate 125,597,882 downwards.
AGAAAAGGATAAATGTATTTTTTATTTTTTCTTTGTTGGTGTCATACATAAAGATAAAACAATTTCATTATTATATTCTATAAGAAATCTTCTGAGATCAATCAAAGAATTTTGCACTTTTTTTACTTTTTTTGTGTATGAAAAATGCATATTGCTTCCTGAGCTTTGAGACATTTTTTCCTGAGCTTAGATAGCCATTTAACTGCATTCCTTTGACTAATTATAGGAGATGAATCTTGGATTTTCTAATCCATAGAAGTTCTTTTATGATTAGCTTTGGAAAGATATGCTTCATATAAACTATTTTCGATCACGTTTTTCAGAATATATAGGCTACTCTTGCCTTTTCCGACTACTTTAGTTAACATTAAGAAAAACTTGATCAAGAGTTTGGGCAATGCTATGCTCTCCACCATATCACTTTGATAGAGAACCTGGTCAAAAGTTTGGACAAACCTGTGCCATCTACCGGATTACTTTAATAGAGAATACCTAATCAAAAATTTGGACAAATTCTGTGCCCTCTACCTGATCACTTGATAGCAAATACCTGATCGAAGTTTGGACAAACCATTACCCTCTATCCGATCACTTTGATAAAGATAATCAAGAGACATCTTCTCGGAAGAAAAGAATTTATTGATAAAATTTTCTCAAATTATCAAAATTTCATGATCTTGAGATTATAGTTCCATCCAGATTTTTCAAGTTATATGTCCCAAGTTTGATGGCTTTAATATTTTGTAGAGCCCTTCCAACTTAAGTGTGAGTTTTCCTTTCACTGACTTTGAGACTTCAGCTCACCGAAAGACAAGATCTCCTTTTTGGAAGACTTTAGTTTTGATTCTGGACTTGTAATATCGAGCAAATCTCTATTCATAAGCTGCCATCATGATATAAGCTTTGTCTCAAGCCTCTAGAAAATCGAGACATGCTCGTAATCAGGGTTTTCCGGACCATGCCGAACGGCTGGTTCGAGGCATACTGAACCGGACCGGTGGCCGGCCGGCATGGTTCGACCTCAAAAAATAGCACAGTCCCATAAAAAACCAAAAAAAAAAATTACTTACCGAACCCGTACTGCATCGAACCGGTGCGAACCGGGGAGAACCGGACCCGAACTGGCCGAAATAGGACCGAACCGATCGGTTTGGCCCAGTTCGGGTCGGTACGGCTGGGAAAGGGGGGGCAATTTCTTTTGGATTTTTCACATGGCTACTGTAGCCATGTGACGATGGGGGAGGGGGGGCTTTGCCTTGGTTTTTAAGAAAGAAAAGCAGAGAGCTCGTAAGAGCACTCCGCTGCAGAACCGTGGAAGGAAAACGGAGTGAAAAAAAAATTCGTGGATCAATTTAAATCCAATCCAACTTGCAAAAATCGAAGAGGAAGGTAGAATCAAGGTACGTATACCTTTCTTTTTCCATATTTTCGTCTTTCATATCATTAAATTTTGTTAAAATCCATGCAAAATAGAAAATTAAGAAGAAATGCTGTCAAAATTTATTGTTGGCTATGATTTTAGAATATGTAGTAGATCTAGGTAGATCAAAGATAGATCTACACAATGATAATAAAATCTTAATTTTTTGTTAAGTATATAATTTTTTAAATTAAAAATTAATTTCAGATTAATAAATTAATTTAAAAAATAATTAGAAAAAAAACTGTAATTATAAATTATTAATTTAGGGCTTATAAGCTACTCTCACTATAAATTTCATATCGATTTATTCAAGTTTTGTGCATCTCATGAATAGTGCCCGTAGGTCAAATTGAAAAAAAGTTGACTTTTAATGCATTTCTAGGATCTTAAAAAAATATATGTAGCATGTATGATGGAATCCTACATGAATCTAAAATTTAGAGTTTTTTTTATTTTTCTTTATTTTTAAAATTTTTTAAATAAAAAAATAAAAAAAATAAATTAAATTTTAAAAATTAGGTTAATTAACTGTTAATTAATAAACATTATTATTGACCTTATATGTAATTTAAATATTCAGATATGGATCCATCAAGGAGGAAGAAGGATCCGGAGCGGGACATTAGCTGGTCACATGGAGAGATAATCTCGGGTCGGCATCATTGGAGATGTAAATGATGCAATACAGAATTCAAAGGTGGGGTAACAAGGTTGAAACAGCACTGACTGGCGGCTATTCTAATGTATCTACATGCCGACAGTGTCCACAGGAGATTCGTCAGTTGATAAAAAAATATTTTGCTGATTTTAAAGTTAGGAAGGAAAGAGCAGCAAAGAAAAAGTTAAGATGGACCGCAGAGCCACAGAACCACCTTCTTATCACTCCAGGAAGTCAGAGGAAGCATCTATTCCTTCTGATGAGAAGGCACAGATGGAGGCTGCTATTCAGGAGAGTTTGTATGAGCAGAGGCAGCAGAAGGCAGCCAGGCATAAACAACGATTCGGGCCAACAGCATTTGAGTCAGGATAGGGATTCGCTTCTGCTAGTACCGCAGGAGAGTCTGAGACAGTTTAGGAGGACCTCCTCAGTCAGAGAGCCCGTCAGGAGAGGCACCGGCCATATTGCATCCATGTTGGGAGCATTTGACAGTAGAAGGAAGTCTTCCAGAGAAATTCCAGAGGGAGCCACTATTCATGATGTCGATCCACATGCATTTTCCAGTAGAGATTCCAAACAACAGAGGTTGACACAATGCTGAAAAAGGATAAGAAAAAGCATATTTGGCGAGCCATCTCCTGGTTTCATTTCAGTCATATTCCAACCCATGCAGCAGACAATCCATATTATCGCTCTGCTATTTCATCTTACAGGCTGCTGGTGCAAGTATAGATCCTCCATCATCGAGGGATATCTATGGTCATCTTCTGGACAGCAATAAAGAGGAGCTAGAATTATGGATATCCTCATATCAGAGCAAATGGCCAGTGTATGGATTGACGGTAATGTGTGATGGTTGGACTAGTCCTACTAGACGGAGCATCATCAATTTCTTGACTTATTGTGATGAGAAGATTTTTTTCGAGAAGTTTATTGATGCTTCAGATCAGGTGCACGGCGCCAGTTATATCCTCAGATTGATGGAGGAGGTGATTGATCAGGTGGGAGAGTATAATGTCGTGCAGATCTTCACTGATAATGAACTACAGTACAGGACTGCAGGGCAGATCTTGATGGAGCGGCGGCCGCATATTTTCTGGACCCCTTATGCTGCACATTATATAGACCTCATGTTGATGGATATTGAAAAAATTCGCAGGGTACAGAAGATTGTTGAGCTAGCACAGTCTATTACCAGATTTATATATAACCATACATGGATCTTATCATTGATGAGAAGCTTTACAAGAGAAAAATATTGAGAACGGGGGTTACACGGTTTGCTACTAATTACATTGCACTTGATAGTCTTCTTGGCAAGAAAGCAGAGCTGCGTCAGATATTTGTCGGTCAGGGTGGCAGCAGAGCAAATATGCCAGGGCAAATACTGAGGGAAGCAATGAAGAATTTAGTGACGAGACAGACATTCTGGCAGCGGGCTGAGAGGGTAGTGGAGGCTATCAAGCCTCTATATGAGGTACTTCGTGTCGTAGACTCCGAGAGGTATGCTAGATGGGCTTCTTATATTTCATGATGCAAAGGGTAAAAAAAAAAAAAAGATCCAGAAGGCAGATCCATCACATGCATATGAGTATATCCGGATCATTGATGGACGGTGGAGTTACAAATGAGTTCGGATTTGCATCTAGCAAATACGTAGTAATTTATGAAGTCCCTAAAAATAAAGTTTCAATTAGATTAATACAAGTACGCTTGACTAATTCTTAAAAAATGTGCAGCTTACTATTTAAATCCGAGATTTCAATATTCCGTACCGGACATTGCCATGGATGAGGATCTTATGTCTGCCCTACGCAATGTTATATATAAGATGGAGCCCGATCCAGATATCGCTGCTACGTGCCTTGAAGAAGTAATTTATGTTGAAATTATTGAATGATTTTTAAGAGCATTAATTTCAACATGCTAAAATTTTTTTTTTCTGGCAGACGAAATATTTTAGGAAGGGCATAGATTCATTTGGATCCACTGTAGCTGTCAGAAGTAAATCTGGTAGGTACTACTAAGGCGTAAGTCTAATATTATATCAGAATTAAATTTTTTATTTTCCAAATCTAAAATTCTAAATGATGTAATGTCTTTTGCAGCTAAATAGTTGGTGCATTTTGGTGGATCTGCTAAAAATTTGAAGGTTATTGCAGTAAAATCCTCTCCCAGACAGTGTCATCCAGTGGATGTGAGCGTAACTGGTCTACATTTGGTCTTATCCACTCCAAGCAGAGGAACCGTCTGAAACAGAAACGCCTCAACGATCTTGTGTATGTGCACTATAATTTAAGGTTGAGGCTAAAATGTATTCAGGAAGAAGTAGAATTGAATTATCCCGATCCTACTGCAAGTTCATATGTTGATGAGGATGAAGATCCAATGATTGGGTGGGTCATGGGTCAGCAGCAGTAGCCAGAGCTTGATGAGCCAGGATCGCCTCCTCAACCAGCCAGTTTTGTAGCTAGTGAGGCTGGGGTGGATGCTGGACAATGGGCAACAAGTCATATTCCTCACAGGACTCCAGCAGATACAGCACATCGTCCGTCCCCACCATCTGTAGACCTGAAGACTGAAAAAGAAAAGACAGTTGCACCTCCATCGGAGCACTCAGTCCACTTAGATTCAGATACCAGAAACAATGATGATAGTGCTTCAGATAGTGGAGCATCTAGTGATCAGGGAGGGGCAGGAGGACAGGAGTCGCAACCACCTAGTTTTATTCGATTCACTGGGGAGTCGCAGTTTGTCATGCCATGCAGGAAACAGATCATGGAGTGTCATCTAATAGATCCCGTGGTGATACGATTCTATATAGACAACGGGCTCCGCGTGGTCGTTCGGGACACGATACAGCTACAGCTCTTGCACATGAAGTAGGATCCATGGATGTATCTAGATCGTCCTCATATTCAGGATCCTCTTATCCGCAGCTATCGACAGCTCCTGGTCCATATGATCCATATGGTGCATCTGAGACGTCAGCATCCAATGATTATTATCCCGGAGCATCTTATGCATCTGATTTTGCTGCTGATATATTTGGATGGGCCCCTGCACTGCCATATCATCAGTCTTTGGACAGCTTTCAGAGTCGAGACATCAAAGAGGGATCTGTGATTAGTTATGATCTATCACGCATACCTCCTGGGATGAGCTTAGAGGAGTATAATGCTGCCTGGCAGAAGGGACATGCCGAATTTCCTACAGAGTACGTACATGATCCCTATATTTATGGACATCATCACTCTACCCGATTCTAGACATTGATATGTAATTATATATTTATGCTACATTTCACTTTCATTAATTGCTGATGCCTGATAATCTTAGTTTAATTATCATTTTTTATTTTATTTCAATTGAAAATAGTTCTAACTCCTAAATATTAGTATTTAGTCCTAAACCTTAAACCGGTACGCCACCCTAAACCCTAACGGCCTAAATCCTAAAGCCTAAACCTTAAACCCTAAACTAAATTCTCCCTAAACCCTAAACCGGTACACCACCCTAAATCCTAAACCCTAAACCCTAAACACTAAATTCTCCCTAACCCTAAACCCTTAAAAAATAAAATAAAAATCTTAAAATTACAAAAAACAACAAAAAAAATCAAAAAAAAAAAAAAAAATTGGGCATACCAGTTTGAACAAGTACGCCACGCCGTATCGTGTATCGGCATGGTACGGTACGGCACCGTACCAGTACCGGCCAGCCACCGGTAGAGCACCCGGTACCGGTACCGGAACCTTGCTCGTAATCTTTCTTGATTGGTACTTTCACCATACTCCTTTATTCGATCAGAAACCAAGCCGATTTTCAAAGAGATGACTACCTTAACCCCGAAAGTCAATTTAAAAGATATTTCATCAGTTGGGGTACGAGTTGTTCGATAGACCAAAGAACACTATCCAACACATCAATCGAAAGGCCTTTCGCCTGGTTAAATCTAGACTTCAAGCCTTGAAGAATAGTTCGATTAATCACTTCTACTTCTTCGTTGGATTGTAAATGCCATATTGATGTAAATCTTTGTTCAATATACAGGTTCAAGCAAAATTCTTAGATTCTTTTGTCAAATTACCTTCCGTTATCAGAGATAATACATGTGGACAATCCAAACTAGTAAATGGACTTCTAGACAAAGTCTTGAACTTTCTTCAAAGTTATCTGGGCCAAGGATTCAACTTCCACCCATTTGGTAAAGCAATCGATCGCCACTAATAAAAACTTCTTTTGCCTAATTACCATTGGAAAAAGTCCATGGATATCAATTCCCCACGTATCAAAGATCCAAAGAATCGGTATCTGAGTGATCAGCACAGACGGCTTTCTTTGGATATTAGCAAACTTCTAGTACCGATCATATTTTTAAACAAGGTGCATAGGATCTTGTTGGATAGTAAGCCAGTAAAATCCTTGCTTGAGGACTTTGTAGGCTAATATTCTTTCTCCGATATGACTGCCACAAATGCCTTCGTGAACTTCTCGAAGGGCATATTCAATTTCTGAAGGATGTGGCATCGAAGTAGAGACATTGTAAAGAATTTTTTGTAAAGCTGCCCATTTAGGAGGACATACCATAGAGCTTGACATCTGAATCCTTGGGCTTCTCTTTCATCTACCGGAAGATCTCCTTTATCAAGAAATTTGACAAGTGGGTCACTCCAGCTTGGCTCATGTTCCACCTGTGCAATAATAAGGACTTCTTCAGTACTGAAAGTTTTCAAATATTCAATAAACTTTTTTTGGAATATTTGAGCAATCCGAGGTAGCCAGATGTGACAGGACATATGTCCGAGCATTTTTAAATCTGGATATCTGCTAGATTTCCAGAACTTTGAAATTTAAAGACAACTCTTTAATCTTCAGAAGATATTTGATCATGGTTGGCTCTTTAGCTCCATACTCTCCTCGTACTTATCCAATGAATAGTTGTTAGCCCGAGAAGACTTTGATATGATCAATGCCGATCTCTTTGGCTATCTTTAAGCCATCAATTAAAACCTCATATTCAGCCCCATTGTTGGTAATGTGAAAACCAAATCATAAGGCATATTCCACTATCCATTAGGATTTATGAGGATTAATCCAACTCCACTCTCTTGGAAGTTTGAGGCACCATCAACATGCAAAACCCAAGGAGTGGTTGATTCTTCTTCCGATCTCTTTTATATCCTTTCTTCATCAAGTATTGTGCATTCAACAATGAAGTCATCAAAGACTTGAGCTTTCATACTGGAACGAGGATTTATCCAATATCAAATTCTTCCAATACAATAACCCACTTGGCTAGACATCCCGATGTATCTGGCCTCCAAAATATAAATTTCAAAGACTGATATGTTAAGACAACCATAAAATGAGAATGGAAATATGACCAAAATCTCTTTGATGTAGTGACAAAAGCATAGATCATTTTCTCTACCTTAGAATATCTTACTTCTGCATCTCTTAATATTTTGCAAATATACTAAATGGGCTTTTGTACACCTACATCTTCTTCCACCAGAACAGAGCTAATGGCGTTTGAAGAAACAGATAAATAAATGTAAAAAGTTACTTACCTTCTTTCGGCCTCGATAGTAGGGATGGCAACAAAGCCCAAACTCATGAATACCCGACTCAGCCCAACCCGATTGGGCAGGGTAGTCAACGCTTTGATTGAGTTTGAACCGGGTTTGGATAAAACCCGAATGCTTAACTTTGGATTTGGATCGGGACTGTATAGATATGCAGCTGACTCGAACCCGGCCCGAATTATTTTAATATATAAAATTAATATATATTATATTAAATATATTTTATTTTGATTGAATATGAAATTAAGTGATGTTAAACTAAAAAAGTAGTTGAATTATATTGTTTAATATATGATTTATAGAATGGTAGATAATTTTAAAGTTGACAAAAATGAAAAAAATATTTAATGTGACCCAATTGGGTTCGGGCCGGATAAACATGATTTACCTGATACCCGATTGAAATAGGTTTGGGTAAAAAAATCCAATCCCGATAGTATTTGGACCGGGTTTGGGTAGTTTATTAGGTATTCAGGTTTGGGTTTGGATAGCTAAAAATCCAGCCCAAACCCGATCCATTGCCATCCCTACTCGATAGTAGTGGGGGAGAGATCAAGGTACTTCTTTAAGTCTTTAAAAGCTAATCAGCAGCTATCCAACCACTCGAAGTTAGTATATCTTATAATTTTGAAGAATGGTAGGCACTTTTCAGCTGATTAGCAGATAAATCAGCTGAGTGATGCAATCCGACCAGTCAGGCATTGAACCTCCTTGTTTTGGGGGTGCTTCATTTCCAAAAGTACTCAGATCTTTTTGAGATTAGCTTCAATTCCTCTCTGAATCATTATGAGACCCAAAAATTTTTCAGATGTAACACCAGCACACTTGTTTAGATTGAGCTTCATCTAATACAACCTCAATTCATTAAAGGGTTCTTTCAAATCGGCTGTGATAATAACTTTCGTTCCCTTGACAAACAGACTTCCATATTTCTTCCAAAGATTTTGTTGACCAGGCACTGGTAAGTAGAGACCCCTTTCCATAACAAAGGCTATTTTCTCTTCATCTTCTTCTACCATCCGAATCTAATTATATCCTGAGAAAGCATCCATGAAGCTGATAATTCATGCTTAGATGTAGCATCCACCAATTAGACAATTCTTGGTAGAGCATAGCTATCTTTTAGATAGACTTTGTCAAGATCTGTGTGGTCAATGCAGACTCTCCATTTTCCATTTACCCTCTTGACCATAAGCACATTAATTATCCAATTTGGATTATGAATTTTCCTGATGAAGCCTGCCTTTATAAGTTTATCTACTTACTCTTCAATGGCCCTGTCTCTCTAGAGCGAACCTTCTCTTCTTTTACTTAACAAGGGATAGTGTGGGTCCATACTAAGTTGGTGGATAACGACATCAAAAGGAATGCCAAGCAAATTAGAGCTATCCAAGCAAAAGACATCAGTGTTGGCTCGAAGGAAGAGATCAGCCATTCTCTAAGTTCAGGACAAAAAAGAGATGGATTTGTACTATTTTATTCTGATCATCTCCCAGGAGAATTTTTATCAACTGCTTGGCAGGCTCTCCTCTATTTGCAATGACGTTTTCTTTGACATCTAGCTCATTTGTCAATGAAGCCCCAATTTACTTCGGGATTTGGATAGTTGCAAGAAAAAACTGCCTTGCCAATATCTGATCTCCTCTAATTTCTCTGACACCATGCTTGGTTGGGAAGCAAACAAGCGGGTGACAAGTAAAGACTACTGCCTTCAGTGCATTTAACCCTGATCATCCAAGGATAACTAAGAAGTTAAGTAGAACCATTGCTTGTTTAGCGACTGGCCTACAGTTACTGGTAGGATGATTTCTCCTTCCATGATAACTGAGTTTTCTAAAAAATCCGGTTAGTGGAGTACATACCTTAACTTTTCAATTGGCAGTTTCATTTTCTAGAAAGCATCACAAAGTAAGATGTCAGCAGAGCTTCCATTATCAACCAAAATTTTTTTTACATCATATTTGGTCATCGTCATAGAGACAACGACCGTATCATTATGTGGGATTTGAATTCCCTTTACATCTTCATCAGAAAAAAGTAATAATATTTTCACATTGGGAAGCGGTCGACTGCTCCTGATACCCCTTTTTTGGTGGCTCCTCGTCCTGTCTTTCTGCCCCCCAGCCTTTGGAGAGGCCCAAGATCACGGTGACTATCCCCTCAACTGGTAGGTTGTGCAACTCGACTCTGTGTTTGGGACATGTTGAAGGGGTCTCTTCTTTAATCTAGCTGTTAATGTAATTATTGAGGTAGCCCCTTCGGATTAGGTTCTCAATTTCCTATTTCAACTGCCGACAATCTTTCATATTATGTCCATGATCTCTATGGTTATGGCAATATTTATTATTGTCCCTCTTGTCTAATAGACCCCTCATAGATAGTGGTCAGTATAAGAAATCCTTGTTCTTGATCTCCATCAAAATTTGAGATCGAGAGGCAATCAAAGGGGTGTAGCTTGTGAATAGCCAAGTAAAATGGTTTGCCATTTCAGCGATCCTTCACTAGTTGTATTGGAGTGGCTCTTAGGCTCCTAAGGATCTTCAAAAAACTGGCAGATGACTTTAGGAGTGGACTCGATCAGCTCCTTAACCTGCACAAAAAATCCTCGTCATTAGAGAAATTGGTTGGATTTCTCCACCAGGAGACCCTCCTATGCTTAAATCAGCTTTGAAGGAAAAGTAAGAATAAAATGGAGAATGAGTGTGCATGAGAAAACCCCTGGATTTCACTCGACCTCTATTTATAGAGATTTAGAGCCGAGTTGGTTAGGCAATTATAACCGTTTGTAAGGTGATTACACTGTTTAAGAAAATTGTTATGTCGGTTAAATCGTTAAGAGATTAGTTTGTGAGTGGTTTATGCTAGGTGGTTTGTTACACTTTTTAATAACTACTTTACCAACCTTGTCATAATGGTTATAATAACTATAAGACATGCTTCACATTAAATGAAGTTATGGAACTTTGTACCTGGTTTAGGTAAGTGGTCAGTACTTGTCCGATGAGTAGTTAAGCAACCTATGCTTTAGATAAGTGATTGGCTCCTAGCATCGAGCATCTGTATCTCAAATAAGTGATCGACTCCTGGCCATCAGATATCCTGTCTCAAATAAGTAATTGACTCTTGGCCATCAGGCACGAGGTGCCTCAAATAAGTGATCTACTCCTAGCCATCGAGCACCCTGTAGTGCCTCAAATAAGTGATCAACTCCTGGTTGAACACTTTTCTGCATATCAACAATTACTTATAATAGGTCATTTGCCTAGTAACAACTAAATGAGAAGTAATGTTACTTTGCCGCACTGTATCAATCTGGTACACAAGAAAGTGAAGAAACTATTCACATATTACTCAAACTGCCTAAGAATTTGGCCTCATCTCTTATTAGATATAAGAGGTTGCAATTCTCAATAATGACGATTGCATGGTAGTTCTACCAACGTCTAAAAAACCAAGATAGTGCTTGTCAATGGTTCAAATCCAGGCACCAAGGCCCATTCCAGTCTGATCTCGAGTTAGTAAAATACCTAGACATGTCACAATAAACTAAAAAAATGATTAGCAACAAGAATGAAAAGAACAAAATAAAATAAAGCATCCTGACCAAGATGCTAGGCCATCCCAAGCGTCAGGATGCAACCATCCTAGTTTGCCCCAACAAATACCAACCATGCTGGTTGAGATGCCTTAGCTCAAGAGGGACAGGTTTCCTGCACCCTGGGTACCATTCTCTCATCAAACTATATGATACTACCAGTACCATCAGGACATGAAACCTTGCTCCTTGTTCCTACAATGATACTACAATTTTATCAACCAAACAAATGTGTTACATTCTGCTACCTAGCCTAATCCAAAGATACAACACTCCAAGATGTGACAAGACCAAGGAATCCCACTGAGGAGCTCTACCACACCTCTCCAAATAATATAAGAAGGATTCACTTCCACAATTTTTACTTCAATATGATTTTTAAATGTTAGGCAAGCTCGTGAATGTAAACATGAACCATGCTAAATAATTTGTAAAATGACCTGAACATTCAGGTTTCCCTAGATCATCTCTACTATTAAATAAAGCAAACATGTAGTGAGCATTTGTCTAGCTGGACATTCAACTCTCTCCACCCTGTTAAGCACCACAAGACGCATAATGCACCTACAAGCTTAGATCTTTCTCTTCCCTCTTGTCTAAGATGCAAGCAATGGAACTATGGCAATCAAAAGCAGAAATACATTTATCATCTAACATAAATTTCCAAGAAAAATGCAACACGCACAACCATCCACCTTGCGTGTCACTTGCATACACATCTCACATGCTATTGGATAGCTTTATATAACAATAAGCCCATCATCCTTAATTTTTTTTCCTTAATAATATTAAATAATAATAATGATCAAGAGTAACTATTATACCCTGAAGTTGATAAGTTTTCAAAGGAACATTTTTTCAATAAACAATAATCAATGATAGAATATAAGCTTCATTAGACAAAACATTTATACCTCAAACATGAGCATGCCCTTGCCAAGCATTGCCAAGCATCCCCTTCCATTATCAGTGAGAAACGAAAAAAGTCCCATTATGCCACTCTCAGGGAAGTCCTCTATCCTTAGCCAACATGAAAAGGAGAATCCTTTATTATATGGCCATTGCAATGGAGTTTTGATCACAATTCCCTGCCAGCAGAAAGAAATGTAAACTACTAATTAAAGAAACTCTCATCACAAAATGAACAGATGCAGCAAATAACAAAGGAAGAATTTAGATTCTTAATAAAACTACTCATAAATACTAGCAGTTTGTTTGAACTACTGTAATGTTCAATTTTTTAAAAAGAAAAAAATTGTGCAGAAGACAAGGAACAGCAAAAGTCAGGCTTAATACAATAGAAAAATAACTGCATCTTCAATGTGCCACAAGAATTGGTCCTATCATGAACAAGAAAATTATGTTGGTGTGCTTTGCTTATAGCTAAGTTAACATGATATGTCAAATTGTAGTAACATATCCCCACAAACAAAATAAAGCTGAAGGGCAGAAAGCAAATTAGTGCAGAAGCATTTGGACAATGTAAAAGATGGAAGACAATGAAATAATTTAACTTTCCTCTGTCTAAAAGGTGAAAGGAAGAAATGAAGGTTTTTCAAACAATATGTTCCGCTACAGAAATGGAAGTATCATAAAACCAATCATCAGAAAAGATCAAATCAAAAGAGGGTTTCAAAGACCTTTCACTAATTCTTGACTAGTGATCAAGCCCAACTAGATGAAGTTACAAGGATAGTCCACAAGAACAAAGATTAACTTTCGCTAAGTAAAATTTAATAGCAACTATGCTTAAAAGTATGATCCATTTCCGAGGGGGGACAGACATGGCACTGAGTACCAGTATTTGCAAAAGTAAGTTACATTTGGAATCAATGAAGAAACCCTTAAGAAGATCAGCAATTAACCAAATACAAAACTGTGTATTCATAGCTTTTACTTCTGTAAAAAGCTTCTTCTGTAAGTAACTCGATCAACAGTTCTTTAAAATGAAGATTGAAAAGCTTCCTCACATACTGTCTGGTAAGCACTTGCTGGAAAAAAAGAATCACCTATCAGCAAGTAACAGAAATGAGCAAGGGGACAGAAGCCAGTATGTCAAGTAAAGATACTGGCTTTAGGATTTTCAGCTTTATCTGGACTTGAAGAGAACTAAGTTTTTGAGTGTGGACTTGAACATTATGCATCTATTCATTTAACTAATATTGGATCTGATCCAGCTCATGTTAAGTCCATGACATGCTTCAACTTTGTGGATTTGACTCAGAATGTTGTGCAAAAAGTCAGTTCCAATAAGTAATAAAGCCATTTTTTCTATAACAAAAATAATTATGTTGAGGGTTAGGTCATATATTTAAGACCATGATTTGCTGTGCTGGTACCAGGGCCCGAACCAGTTGATCAGTTGTACGGTTTGGTACGTCCTCAAACTGTTCCATACCAAGCTAGAATCGATAACAAGGTGAAGGTAGAAGGAAAGAAAGGGACAGGGGAGAGCCTCTAAAGGCTGTTAGAGGGCCGAAGGAAGACTAGCAAGGAGGGGGTGGGGGGGGAGTAGGAAAGAGAAAAAAAGAGAGATGGGGAAGGAGAGGGAAAGAAAGCCTCAGGAGGCTGCCAAAGGGCCGGAGGAAGACCATCAAGGAAGGGGGGAGGGAATAGGAAAGAAAAAAAAGAGAGGGGAAGGAAGGAGAGGGGAGAGGGGAGAGGGGAGAGGGGAGAGGGAGGGAGAAAGAGGGGTGGGAGGAAGGAGAGGTGAGAGGGAGAGAGCCTCCGAATACCCTCCGAGGATGCTGGAGGGCCAAAGGTGGCCAATTGAAACAATAACAAAAGCCCTTATTTTGTCTTTTTGTTTTAGGAAAAATCGAGAAAAGTTGGTGAAAGAAAAGTGCCCTAGAAGCCAATCTTTATAAGGGCATTTTTGTAATCTTCCAACTCTTGTGTGGCATTATTATATTAATTAAAGGCATTTTTTGTTTCATCATACTGCTGTGTCTTATTTAAAGATTATGATGAACCCCATAGGTTAGGGCAAAGGAATTAGGGTTATGATGGAGATCATAATGGGAAGACCTAAGTTTCTATAAATCCTAATCTAAAATGTTCCTAGTCGTTGGATCATCGATTTGGGGATCGATGCTTCCGGAAAGATTAGCTTATCCTATGTATGCTCGAAGGAGAGGGTGATTGGTTTCATAGCCACTTGTGTAGAGACACTAATACAAGGATAAGGGTGCTCTTAGGGTATAAGTCCACTGAACTGATCCAACAAGAGAACATCAAATAGAAGTCTTACTTACTTGTCAAAGGAATGATCTCTGAGTGGGAGTTGTGCAAGTGATCTTTAGACCTGAGGTCACCATGGTTCCTTATGCACACTAAGCCATGTTTTGGTTCATACTCACTCATGACATCGAGTCATGTACGGGATGTTCTCGGATATGGTGGAAGGTATACGAAGGATGTGAGTGGACCAACAAGGAATCAATCATTCCTAATAAGAGGAATTGTTATCTTAAGTAATCTCTTCGATTGATGACACAGGAAGTCTTTGATCAAAGCAGGATGAGATTAGAAGTGGTTTCTAATCAATCATCAGCAGAGTCATCATTATCGAATTGAGATTCGAAATGACTAAGTGCTAGGGTTTGACATTTATCCATGCCCATCACTTAATCGGGATAAAGGGAGATCGAAAGATTTAATTGCACGATAACTTTCCATTAAAGGATATTTTGGTACTTCCACAAAATTCCTCATCTTCCGAGTAGGCATGACACGTTGCTAGACGTCGATCATGTCTTGTGGGTTTTCATGAATCAATTGGATTGAATTCATGAGTCAATTCGAAAGCTAGTTCGAACTGGCAACTTAGGTCAGCTCAATTTGACCTATTAGGTCAATCGGTTTTGATTGGATCGAATCGGCTCAAACTTAGACCTACTGCTAGCTAGATGTGGAACCCAAAGGATTACACACATTAGAAAATTGACCTAGAAAGTCAATTGATATTTAATTAAGGTCATGGGATCCTAATTGATTAGCTAGATTGCACACTAGCATGTGTAGGCTGACCTAATCTCCTAACCCAATTGAATTGGATCAAATAGGTTGCTAAATGGACTAACCAATTTGTGGGAGACCTAAATTGGGTTGTGTCCTAAGTGGGACGAATTTATCAGATTTTTATCTGATATTTTTGGATATGTTATGCGCCATATATCAAGAGTCCAAATGGCATGGGACTTTTGGTGCAAAATGGATGCTCGGCAAATAAAAGGACCCAGAAGGACCAAGAGTCCTACCTGATAATCACTAATACAGTGATAAAATACTATAAATTCCCTTTCATTTGACAACCATTCTGCATAGCCTTTGACTAGGTCAAACATGTGAATGGCGTGGAGAAAGGTGGCGCGCAAAGTGAAGAGTCGCAACTCTTCACTGTTGGCGCGCAGAACTTTGGCGCACCAAAGGACAAGAGTCCTTCTGCCTATCAAATGCTATAGCCAGATAAAGTCCAAGGGACTTTATCCTCATCTCCATGCCCTCTCATGTTGGTTTTGACCGGTCAACATATGTGAAATTCGATCAGATGGTGGTTGGCGCAAATGAAGAGTTGACTCTTCATTTGGCGCAAATGAAGAGTTGTGACTCTTCATTTGGCGCAAAATCATAAGCAGAGTCCTTCTGCTTTAAGTCAGTCACATATCACCGGTATTTTCATATGAAAAGCCATGTCCCTTGAACCTCTTAAAATCGGTATTTGACATGTGTCAAAAGGATAAGTCGGAGGATAATAATTACGGGACTAATATATGGCAGTTGGCACAGAAGAGTCATGACATTTCACTTATAAGACTCCTCATTGAAGGGTCTTATTTGATATGTTGGTTGATAGATCAAGGGCTGATGAATAGCCTTTTCTGGCGCCTCTCCTCTTATAAATAGCCATCGATATTTGTTCCGATAGTATCATAATTCTCTTCTTTCTTACACTCTTACATTATCACTCTATCCACACACTCTCCTTTTGTCTCTTCCTTCCTTGTCTTGTCTTAAGACAAGTACTTCATTTTAAGACAAGGCTCTAGAAAGAGAATTAGGAAGTGATAGGAAGAGAGAAGGGAGGTTTTGGAGAGGGCTCAGAGTGCTCTACTGGAAGGCAAAGATCTGAGCAAGAAAGGAAGGGCTGCCAAAGGAAGAAGGTCCATCAGAAGAGTCCCAGTGGCTTAAGCAACCTACTAAGGAGAGCTTCCTAGTTTGATTCATGTGTGGATCATCTCTGGAGGGCTTGCATTTGTAAGCCTAGTGGAAAGAAGAAGGAATTAGCATTCCAGGTATTCTTCGTAACCCTAATTTAATGACTTATTGATTGTAGTGAATAAGAGATCTTGGGCTTAGGATTTTCTAATTGTAGGGTTTTCAAGAATGAAATTTTTTGAAAATCCATTGTTCCGCTATGCCATCGAAACCCTAGAAACCCAATAGTTGGCCACCTCCAGCCCTCCAACAACCTCGACAAGCCTTCGAAGGCTCTCTCTCCCTCTCCCTCTCCCTCTCCCTCCTTCCCTTCCCCCCCTCTTTCCCACTTTTCCTCTCTTTCATTCACCCTCCCCTCCTCCTCGCTGATGTCTCTTTTCGAATGTCATAACCATCCTGATCTACCACCGGTACAAATCAGCATGGTTCCACCTTCCTTACCTAAGACTTTCATTAAATCAATTGGTTCAAAAGTAGGTATGGGCAGGTTAAAAATTCTATGGTGCGTGGGTCAATCAAGTTCCACCAAATAAATTGCATATCAAGTAGAAAAGGAAGTCAGTTGTTTTAAAATTGAAATTAAGTTAATTTCAATACACAGGAATGGCTTTTTCAGAAAGGAAAAAAGCCTTATGTGTGCCAGCAATTAATTCAAGTCTGCCTTTTATACCATATTTGATTGATCATGTCAACTAAACATGGAAGTTTGGACCTCCCTTAGTGATAAATAATTTTTATTTTTTGACCTCAACAACTCTAATTATGCAATTATATATGATGTTTAAAGGCTTCCACAGGCTGCTGATAACATGAATGCAGTTTTCATGCTCTGCATTTAATTAATACGTATTAACACACTAATGTAGTTTTTTGCATACTTTCACAGATTTGAATGCTATCTTGTTTTACGCTATTAGTAACCATTGGGCATCTATCAACCACCACCTTTACATTATCTGTGGAAATCTATAAAGTGGTTTTATTTATACTTGTCGAATTTAAATAATCAATCACTATGTTGAGCATCCATGGTGACTAATGAGGTCATATCGTCCTTCATAGCCCATACAGTCATATCGCCACTAGCAGCTTTGAAAGGTCTTTGACAGCTATAGAGATCATGAAAACTGCACATATCCAACCCAGGCCCCCTTTTCATACAGGAAATCGTGATCCAGTCTCCCACTTCGAGGAGATATTAAGAACCTGCCTAAAGCAATGTCAATGTCCCTTCTAGTTGTCTTAAGGCTAACCCTATCCTACCTGTGCTAGTGTAAAAATTGCCTTTGAACTTGTTTCCAACATTTTCAGGAATCAAAATACTCGAAGAAATGTGGCCTCACTTCTTGATGTAATAACTCTCAAAATGGACTATCCCATTTAACCATCCAAACCTGACAATCGTTCAAATCTAAAACTGTTAATTAAATAAATTTTGTATCTAGTGATGGCTTCAATGGACATCATTTATTCAAAATGGTAAGCAACAGTAATTTAAACCATGTAGATGGATGCAGTTTTTGTTGGACTTCCATTAATTGGGACACTATTGATGCATCTCTTTAAACTCCTATACCCGTTTCTAGGACTTTCCTTCCAAGTTTGTACCACAGATCCATCTCACTATTTCATTTTTGCTTTTTATAATCTTACAAAGCATATTTTCTTCGCCTCTAACAATAATCTACGCAACATCTTAATCGGAAAATTTCATATTTAAACCAACATATGAGCATACAGTCTTTGTTGTTTTTTTAAATAACTTAACCCCCAGTGGTGCAGCCCCTAAATTTTCACTTCTAGGCATATCCTTCCTGTTTGCACCACAAGCCCATCTCACCATACATTTTTTATTACTGATCCTGGAAGCATACTTGCTTCATAATGAACAACCTGATCCAGATAACATTCTCATTTTTCATATTTTTATTCAATGCATACATGGTGAATACAAGCATGTGGCAATCGCATGATTCTCAGGAAACATGTTTAATAGAATATGCACACCTAGCTCAGTTCTTTTTAAAATCTAACATGCCCATCTTCTATATTTGAAGTCCAGGAAAACATAAGTTATTTCTTCATATTTGGTTGTCCCGAGGCCGCATATCCAGTGAAGTTGCTACTTAGTTCAATATGACTTCAGCAAATTGTTTAAAGCTTTAGTATTATTGCAAGGAATACATCTTCAAAATCGAATATTTCATTTTGCAAGACAAAGTGGTGAGCAACCAGCTAGATACACATTTCACACTTACTACTAATGTCGATGCTACAGAAACAGCCAGATTTGCATGAATCTTGGTATAAGCTCGTAATAGGAGAGGTTAGCAAGGCCCTTAAATTTATGCAAATGATCTCCCAACAACAGCTTAAGAACTCATGCATTACCCACACCAGTAATTAATTCCATTAGTCAGGACAAAACTACCGCCATCAGAGCAATTATTTACATTCATGCAGCCGCACGAAACAATGCAACCTGAATAAAATAAAGTAGTTCAATGTACCACTAGCAGTGATACTGAGTTTGCAGCAAAACACTGCCACTAGCTTATTCAAGTCAACCAACACCAGCAGTTCTATACTGTAGTACTGTACCTATATCCAGCAGCAACATTTAAATTTTTATTTGCATGTATCAAACATCTAGCAAAGAACAAACTGCATTCTAACATAAAGTGAATATTCCTTTTATACATTTTCCTGTAAAATACTACAATCGGTGGTACAATGACTGTATGAGGATAACTAAAATAGAGGCTGGCCAAAAACATAGGAGACTAGAAAGCTTCAGTGCTCCATAACAAGAAAAGAAAAATTTCCATTATCCAGCATGCAAATTTATAAGCCCCCATATACAAATAAAGGAGAAATTTTACTACCAAATTGACAATTATACATACATTAAGGTTGACAATGTATTAGAATTACATGCACCACTGATGAGCATGACTAAAAAAACTTGATAGGAAAACACAATAATTTATAATTTTTTAAAAAATAAATCATCTAATCCCTCAGTTAAATGAAACATGATATAACATCATAATGCAAACATAAGCAAAAAATGAAGGATAAGAAGAAATATGAACATACAGAGTCATAGCCACAGAACTCGAAAAATGCCTCAGGTCCTTTTTCCTTGAGCATATACTGAACACTTGTCAAAAGCAGTGAGCACTTTTGCACAGATCCAATCCTTTCACTGCGAAGAAGAGCAAATATTTTGCGTATATCCCTCCCTGATATACTATGCCCACCAATGATCTGGATTAACTTAGCAATTTTTGTAATTATGTCCTCTCTTTCTTCTACAGAAAACCGGTCTAGAAGAAAACTAAGGATTCCTGCTCTGAAACATGAAGTTCGATTCACGATGGAATCTTTTAGCAAACTATGGAAGACATCAAGTCCATAATGCTGCAGTGAGGTGTCGCTCTGTCAACCAGAATATGCAGATATTAAAAAACTAGAGTCCACTATTAGAAACAAAAAAAAGGACAAAGAAATATAGAAAACATGCGAACCTTTTGCAAAACATTTAGAAAAAGTATAATCACATCTTCATTCTGCACAAAAAAGGAAAAAAAAATAAACTTATGAAAATTGGTAACGTCAGTGACACAATATTATTATTTTACAGGCTTCTGCCAGAAGCATTATAATGACATTATCAACTGTATTACAGTATCACCATAAACATCAAGATGAGTGAGCAGAAAATCATTATATTATGTGAATATATGAAGCAGAAGTCCACTTAAACTGTTAACCTTTATAACAGTTCTCTCTTTCAGGTCAAACCTCCCATCCACAAGCATGTCAAGAAGGGCAGTTAGAAGTCCATCACTTGATTGCCACTTGCAGAAGTCCAAGAGCAAACTCTGTAATGTTTGATATCCCACACCAACAAGTGCTCTAAAGGCAACCTTCAATGAGTAAACAACAAGGAAATGTCAGGTAAGTTTTAACATTATATAGTAACACATATTTCTTAGAATTAATAAACAGTAGGAATTGTCCATGATAAATAAAAAAGTGGAACCCGCGGGGCCAAGGGTCTTTGAACATGTTACAATAGGAGCATGAGAGGGGCACACAACCTGCAGCCTTTTATTAATTGATATTCCCAATATCCCCATGGTACCTAAAATAATCTTCTAAAAAAAATATGGTTCATCTGATTTTTTTTTTTTTTTTTTTTTGATGAGAAAAAGGAGTTGGGGGGAGTGTGGGTCCCCTCTAGGCAAAACCATAAAGTCCCCCACTCTGCTAGGAAATGTTCGATACAGGGTGACAACAAAAACGACTCAACCCTTCCACACCAACTGGTAAGTATGTAGCCCCAGCCTCAGCCCCAGCCCCAACCCAAGTGCCAGGAAGAAAGTTCAAGTTTAGAAATCCCCTAGCCAATCCCAACCCCGACATATAGGCCCCAGGAATTAACTTGGAATTTATTCGAGTCAACCACAATATCATGCCTCGAACATTAGACATGTGGGAAATGTGACAATGCCCCTTCCACCTAGGCTACCACCTGGATGGTTCATCTAAATTATTTAAAGCCTGATTATTACATGACAAGTACAACAGACCAAACAAATAGCCATCAATGAAGATATTCCTTGAATACTACATCTAGATACCCATACATGCCCTCTAAGGATTTCAAGCTATTTGATTTTTTATGATAGAAAGCACACTGATTTTTGAAAATTAAGTTTAAATTTTCAATTTGTTTAAGGTCCCAAAATCTTAACATAAAATTTCATGGTTTGAAACAACTTATTATATGCCTAACAAAAAGATCAATTATTTTTAAGATTTTTAGGATGAGAATGTATTTTTCTATTTGTCGAGAATTCCATTATGCTTGATGTTTGCATGTATTTTACAACCATATACTATTCTTTCAACAACCTAGGAGATCATTTTTTTTCAAGGTGTGTGCATAAGAGACAATAGAAAAAATATAACCATCTAGCCTTTTCCCAAACATGTAGGGTCAGCTTTATAGAATCTCATACGCCAAGGGTTCCACTTTAAGACCATCTTTGATGTTATTCCAAATTTCTCAATATCCTTCTTTCGCAACCTCCATCCATGTTACCTTAGATTATCCCCTCCTTCTCTTTACAGCTTCAACGCAAACCAAAGTACCTCTTTTTGCTACCGCTTCCTCAAATCTTTGCTATATATGTCCATACCATCTAAATTGATTTTCCTTCACTTTGTCCATAATTTGTACAACTCCCACACTCTTTTAATATATTCATTATTCATTTTTATCCTTCTTAGTTTTACTAAACATTCATCTTAACATTCTCCTTTCTACAACATTAAACTTGCTTTAAAGTACTTTCTTTTTAACCCAGTGTTGAAACTACTCCCCGCTCAATTGCCGAAGGTCGCTGGAGAAGTGGCACTCATGGGATGTGCCTACAAGGAAGCCCTGGTCGGAGGTTGCTCCGGTGAATGCCCTCCAACGACCAAGTCAAGTGACAAGCAACTGAAGGAAGAAAGTAGAGTGGAGATGAGAGAGAGAAAGTATGTACCCTGGGAGCTCTCTAGGAGCTTTCTTTTATAGACAAGAGGAAGGGGCATTATTGAGATTCAGAAATGCTTAGTGGGATGCAGAAATCCTTAGTGGGTGAGAAGTAACAGGGCAGCTGGTCCTATCAGTAGGTCATCTCGTTCGCCCAGAATGTCCACCTCTCATTAATTAAAACCTCATCTTTTATGAATTGCCAGCCATGCTCTTTAATGGTGGCATCGACCATGCATGGAACTGGTCACACTCCTCTTAATTACAAAGATTCGTTGAAGATTAAGGGAGATCGCTTCTAGTCCATGTAATCGAGTACATAGGGGCAAGCATCGATAGTATCTTCCTTCAGTTGCCTTGAATAATAATGCCTTAGAATCCTTGTCCACTCCTAAATACAAGGACCCAAGCTCGACCCGAATATCCTTACCGAAATCGAGGGCCAGTCGAACCAAAGATTCTGAGGCATATCCACGCCTCATCCAAGGGATGCTGGGCCTTGGCTGCCAAAGGAGAGGTGATCCTTAATCGAGACCAAAGGTCAATCAGACCGAAGGGGCTTCGTGGTACGGTTCTACCCTAGCTTGGGAACAGTCAACCTCAAGCACTGAAGATGTACCTCAAACGCCGGACCTTCGGGATGCCGAGGATGGAAGGTTAGCCCTATATCAATTGCCCCCTACTTCTTAGTCCAAGTATGGAGAGTCTCGATTTGAGGAGTAGATTCAAAAGCACATCCGAGAGATCCCGACATCAACCCAAAGTTATGATATACCAGCAAATAAAACATCACCACGCGGCACATTAATGGCATTTTTCGAGAGAATTTATGAGGGCTCCTGCCTTTAAAAAGGGGTGAGGATCATCATTTTGTTTCACTATTTGAGTTACAGCAAGGGAAAACTTTGCGCTACTGAGAGGCGATTTCCAGCAAGCCAGGCGAGTCCCGACAAGTTTCCGATGGGTCTCCAATACCGAAGTTCAAGTTTGCCTATGGAACTCTATAAAGGAGCATTAAAACCTTGAAACTCTCCAAATGATTAACTGGGTCGATCAACCCATCATAAGTTTCTAGCTGTGGCATCTTAAAATACCTCGTTAGTTGTTCTTGCATGACATGGGCTCCAAAAAGTGGGTTAGAGTTATAACCAAGTCCACTTTGATCTAGAGCTGAAACTTTCATGGCATCAATATACTGGTAGAGCTCTTGGAGTTTGCGGTCTACTTCCACTTTCCTCGTGATACATGCCTCGAAGGGTCGGGAGGGATCAGACTGGAGTTGATACTTCATCCAACTAAAGCGAGGGAGATTTTTGGGACATAGGGAGCCCCTTTTTATAGATGAGAGGTAGGGATATGTTTTAGACAGAAATCCTCAATGGGTTTGGTGAGAAATGACAAGAGAACAGGTCCTATCAATGGATCTGTCAGCGGGCATCCCGTTTGCCCAAAATGTCTGCCCCTTATTAATTAAAACCTTGTTTTTTATGCATTGCCGGCCATGCTCTTTAATGGTGACGTCAACCGTGCATGGGATTGGACACGCTCCCCTTAATTACAAGGATTTGCTAAAGATTAAGGGAGATCACTTCCAATCCACGTAATCGAGTGCATGAGGACAGGCGTCGGTAATATCTTCCTTCAATTGTCTTGAAGAGTAATGTCTTGGAATCCCTATCCACTTCTAGATGCAAGGATCCAAGGTCGAGCCGATTATCTTTACTGAAACCAAGGGCCAGTCGGACCAAGGGTTCTAACACATCCTCGCCTCATCCAAGAGATGCTGGGCCTTGGCTGCCGAACAAGAGGTGATCCTTTTGTTAAGATCGAAGGTCAATCGGACCGAAGGGACCTGGTTGTACAGTTATATCCCAGCCGGGGAACAGTCGACCTCGGATGCCAGACCCTCGGGATGCCAAGGATGGAAGGTCAGCACCCATATCACCCAGCAATCTCAACTAGACAACATGGCAAGCCTTACCATAGTTTTATAAAATTTTCCTCGAGTCTCCAAGGTACATGCCTACCACACAATTTTCACAATGCACCTCTCCACTTCTTCCAAGTAGCTCTATTTTCATTGCATACATCTTCATCTATCTCCTATTATTTTGTATACACGATCCTAAGTAGCAAAATTGGCGACTTTCTAATATCCCTTGGTCATCAATCTTAATTGGCATTGCATATTCATTTCCATCCTAATTAAATTTACTCTATTCTACCAATCTTCAGGACTTAGGACCTTATCATCTAAAGCTCTCCTACATAAGTCCAAAACAGTATTTAATTTAGTTCTTTTTTCTATCATTCAACACTAATTCTTTTCACCAAGGAATACGGAACTGGTACCGGGCCCCATACCAGTCGATACCGTACCGGATCCCGTACCGGCCTACAAAATCTTAAAAAGACCCCTCCCCTATCCATGAAAAAATTGTTTGACCTAAATCGAGTACGAACCAGACACGAACCAAGCTGAATCGAGCCCAAACCGGGCGGTATGCATCGGTACAGTACCGTACCATACCAATACGAAACAATTTTTTTTTCAACGATCTGAAACTTCGAACTGTTCTTATAGATGAACCATACCGACTCTTGGCCGATATGGTATAGTACACCATATACCAGGCGGTACGGGATGGTACCGCAAACCCTGCTTTTTACTAATAACAAATAACATGACACATCTTCCTGAATATTAGCAATAAGTTCGTCCATAGTGCAAAAAGATATGAGCTTTGTATAGACCCTTGATGTAAACCTGTAGTAACTAAAAATATACTTAACAATTATATGAGTACTAGTAAGTTAACTTTAGTTGCATTTCAGTCACACTATGTTGGGGCAATGGTTCTTCTCTTTAAGAAACTAGCTAGCATGAAAAAAAGAAACGACGTATTAGGGTCACAGGAAACATCTATTCCAGGAGTCAGAGGAAGCATCTATTCCTTCTAATGAAAAGGCATAGATGGAGGCTACCATTCAAACAAGCTTGTATGAGCAGAGACAGCTAAAGGAGACGGCCAAGCAGAGACAGCGATTTGGACCATCAACTTTTGAGTCGGAATTGGTATCGGGCTCTACCAGTATTGCAGGAGAGTCTGAGATTGTATAGGAAGACCTCAGTCAAAGAGCCCGTCAAGAGAAGCACCAGCCATATAGCATCTATGTTGGAAGCATTTGGCAGTAGAAGGAAAACTTCCAAGGACATTCTAGCATGAGCCACTATCTATGATGTCGATTCACATGCCCTTCCTAGTAGAAATCCAAGTAACAGAGGATTGACAGCATGCTAAAAAAGCATAAAAAGAAGGATATATGACGAGCCATCGAATCATAATTTCATTTCAGTCATATCACATTGCACGTAGCAGACAATCCATATTATCGCTCTATTATTTCATCTATACAGGCTACTAGTACAAGTGTAGATTCTTCATAGTTGAGAAATATTTATGATTAACTTCTGGACTTAATAAGGAGCTAAAAAATTGGATTGCCTCCTATCAGAGCAGGTGGCCCGCGTATGGATTGATAATAATATGTGATGGTTGGACTAATCCTACTAAACGGAACATCAACTTCTTGACTTATTGTGATAGAAAATTTTTTTTTCATAAATCTATTGATACTTTAAATCAAGTGCACAACAGTAGTTATATTCTCAGATTGATGAAGGAGGTGATTGATCAGGTGGAAAAGTAGAATGTCGAGCAGGTCATCACAGATAATGAACCACAGTACAGGACCGTAGGGCAGATCTTGATGCAGTGATGATCGTATATTTTCTAGATCCCTCATGCTGCACATTGTATTGACCTCATGTTGATAGATATTGCAAAAATTCATAAGACGCAGAAGATAGTTAAGTTAGCACAGACTATCACTAGATTTATTTATAACCATACATGGATATTATCATTAATGAGAAGTTTTATTGGGAAAGAAATATTGAGACCAGGGATCACATTGTTTGTTACAATTTTTATAGCACTTGATAGTCTTCTTAGCAAGAAAGTAGTACTGCATCATATGTTTGTCAGTCAGGAATGGCAGCAGAGTAGCTATGCCGAAAAAATATTAAGAGTACTGTGAATAATTTAATGACGAGACAGACATTCTGGCAGCGGCTGAGAGGATAGTGGAGGCTATCAAGCCTCTATATGAGATACTTCGAGCTATGGACTCTGAGAGATATGCTCAGATAGGCTTCCTGTATATATGATGCAAAGGACAAAGAAAAAGATCCAAGAGATAGATTCAACACATGCTATTGAGTATATCTAGATCATTGATGGACGGTGCAGTTATCAAATGAGTTCGGATTTGCATCTAGCAAATACGCAGTAATACATGAACTATCTTAAATTTTAAATTAAATTATATTTTTACAAGTATACTTAACTAATTCTTAAAATATATGTATAGCTTACTATCTGAATCCGATATTCCAATACTTCATACTAGATATTACCATGCATAAACTTATATCTATCCTATGCAATGTTATATACAAGATGGAGCCCAATCTAGATATCGCAACGATGATGTGCCTAGAAGAAGTTGGGTTAAAATTGTTGAGTGATTTTTATTAATACTAATTTTAACAAATAGCACATGATAACAATACTTTTTCCAGACGAAATTTTTTAGGAAGGGTATAGATTCTTTTGGATCCACTGTAGCTATCAGAAGTAAGTCAAAGATGAATCCTGGTAGGTACTACTAAGTACTAAGTCTACTATTAAATTCAGATTGATTTTTGAATTTTACTGAACCTAAAATTCTAAATAATTTAATGTCTTTTACAATTGAATGGTGGGTACATTTTAGTGAATATACAAAATATCTAAAAGTTCTTGCTGTCAAGATCCTCTCCCAGATGGTATCATCCAGTAGATATGAGCACAATTGATCTACATTTGGCCTTATCTACTCCAAGCAGAAGAACCGTCTAAAATAGAAATGCCTCAACGATCTTGTTTATGTACACTATAATTTAAGATTAAGGCTAAAATGCATTCGGGAAAAAGTTGAACTGAAATACTCCGATCCAACTGCAAGTTCTTTGTTGATGAGGATAAAGAACCAATGATTGGATGGATTATGAGTCAGCAATAGGAGCCAGAGCTTGATGAGCCAGGATCGCCTCCTCGACCAGTCAGTTTTATAGCTAGCGAGGCTGGGATGGATGCTGAACAATGGACAACAAACAATATTTCTCATAGGGCTCCAGCAAATACATCACATCATCCCTCCCCACCATCTATTCGGTCCAGAGGCAGGAAAAGAAAAGGCAGTTGCATCTCCATCAAAGCACTTAATTCATTCAGATTCAGATACCAGAGAAAATGGTACTGATACTTCAAATAGTGGATCTAGTAATCAAGGAGGGGCTGGAGGTTAGGAGTCGCAGCTGCCATTCATCTTCGATTCACTTGTGAGTCATAATTTAGCCATGCCACAGGATACAAATCATGGTGCACTAGCTGGTAGATCCCATGATGATACAATTCCAAATAGGCGACGGACTCCGTGAGATCGTTCAGGACACGATACAGCTACAGCTCTTACACGTGGAGTAGGATCCATGAATGTATTAGGATCATCCTCATATTCAGGATCCTCTTACTCGCAGCTGCCGGTAGCTTGTGATCCATATAGTCCATATGGTGCATCTGAGACATCATCTTCTAGTGATTATCATTCCATGCAGCCCGGAGTATCCTACGAATCTGATTTCGCTGCTGGTATATTTGGATGAGCCCCTACACAGCTATATCATCAATCTCTGGATATCTTTCAAAGTTGGGACATCAGCGAGGGATCTGCAATTAGTTACGCTCCATCACGCATACCTCTTGGGATGAGCTTACAGAAGTATCATGCTGCCTGGTTAAAGGGATTTACTAATCTTCTTTCTCAATATATAAATGATCCCGATATTTATAGAGATCGACACTCAACTCGATTCTAAATATTGATATATAATTATATTTATATTTTACCTTTCACTTTCATTAATTGCTGATAATCTTACTTTAACTATAATTTTATATCATATTTTAATTAGAATTAATATATTAGCATTTTTCAAATCCTAAAGTTTAGGTTTTTTAAACTCTAAACCAAGGTCCGCTGAACCGATACCGGGACCCGTACCGATCAAACGGGCAGTACGGTATGATATGGTCCGTACCGTACCGTACAGGCACGTATACCGCCATGTCGAATTTTAAAAAAAACAAACTTTCTCCCCCCCTCTCACTGTACCGACCCCGAACCGACCCGAACCGGGACGAACCGGGCTGAACCGAGCCCGAACCAACCCGAACCGGGCGATTCATACCAGTACATAAATTTTTTTTTTATTTTTATTCACCGGTCCGGTGTTCGAACCGTTTTTAGGTGGCGAACCGTACCGGCTACGGTATGGTATGCCCCGTACCGGGCGGTACGGGACGGTACCGCGAACTTTGCTCTAAACACTAAATCCTAAACCCTAAAGAAAATGGACGTGCCGGTTTACATGCCAGAATAAACTAGCACACCCACCGTACCGACACACGATACGGTACGATACGGTACGATACGGCACCAGTACCGTACCATACCGACCAGTGCTAGTGCAGGTCCCGATACCGACACGCCCACCATACAGGCCCAGCCCGGTACGGGTCCCAGAACTGGTACCAGGATCCTTTGAATGAAACCATTCAGTAGGTATCCATTAACTAAAACAGCAAAGGGAGTCTTAATGATACAAGTTGTGATCCACAAAAGCCATCCACTGCTGAAATAGAAATGATCCAAAACCTCCTCCAAATAATCCCATCTCAGTCTGCCATAAGCCTCATCCATATGGACTTTAACTAGCATCAATCCTTTACTTTTAAAAAGCCTTCCCAAGAGAATCTCGTCCATAAGCAAACTGTTATCCAATATGTTCCCACATCCCATGAAAGCACCATTTTCACAATCACAACCAGGCTGTGCCAAATGCCTATGTGACTACAATCTCATTCAATCAATGGATGGATTTAATTTAAGTAATTTTTGCAGAAGCACATACATACAAAATTTAAGTCTCGAAGCATGTAATTATAAAATCAATGGCAATTGGTTATCCAGAAAAACAAATTTTTTATCCAAAGAACTCTTTTATGATGCATGATCCTGAAATCAACCCAAGATTTGTTTCATTCCATCATCTTATAATGCACAAAATAGTTCAATTTAGAGGCAAATATTGCATCCCTAGGCATAGGTAAATTACAAGCCCTCTCATTACTTTACTAATACAATCACTTATATAGCTATCAGCTTTACCCTAAGATACATAAAAAGGATCTAACTCTTACTTGTATTGTAGTAACTTCATTATGTACACCAAAAATACTTCAGATTTTTTAGTAGCCTAACACAATAGACTTCACACTCTAAAACATAGTAAATAATTTAACTGAGCTACACAGCTCAACAAGTACACAAATATAGTGAACAACATAATGTGAAGAAAAATAGAACAATGAAAATGATGAGGATATATATAATGATCAAAATAGTAAATAACTATCTTATAGTACATATCCAGTAAGTACATTTATTACTGTAACTCTATTTTGAAACACTAGAATGCTTTTAAAAACAATTGGTATTATCAAGATCAAGGATCATAGTACCATAACTGGCACCCATGCCACTAGACTGGTAGTACAGTACGGTACACACCCATGCTGTATCATTCAAGCATGAATCGATAAGAAAATTGACAAGGATGGGGGAGATGAAGAGAGAGGAAAAGAGAGAGGGAGCTGGAGATAGAAGAAGGGAGAGAGAGGGAGAGGGACGCAGACAAAGGGTGAGCAAGAAGGAAAGAGAGAAAAAGAGAGAACGGGGGAGAAAGAGGGAGAGACGGAGAGGGTAGCGATGAGTGGCAGCTGCCAGAACAAGGCTAAGGGAGAGGGGAGAGGGGAGAGGGGAGAGGGCTTAGACATGCATCCAAATAGAGGAGCCCTTAGGCTCCTTTTTCTATTTTTTTTATTTTCATATGTGAAGCCATCTTTCAAAAAGCCCTCTTCCCTCCCGAGCATCAAAACAGAGCCCTTGTTTCCTTTCAAAACAAAGGCTTAGGCTCCTTTTTCTATTTTTTTGATTTTATAAGTGAAGCCATCTTTCAAAGCCCTCTCTACCTCATGCATCGAAACAAGGGATTCAGCCCCTTTTTATATTATTTTTAATATTTTAAGTGAAGTTGGCACTGCCACTCACTACCTCTCTCTCCCTCTCTCTACTCTCCTTCTCCCACTCTCACCACTTGCCAGTTGATTTCATTGCCAAAACCATCCCATTCTACCCGCTAATATGGCTCAATACACCCCGATCGGGTGGTTCAAGATGGTTCCACCTTTCATCAATCAGGATGCTTGCCTTTTCATGCAAAAATTACTGAATCACTCAATTTGAGGATACAACAAGGGATTCAGCCCCTTTTTATATTATTTTTAATATTTTAAGTGAAGTTGGCACTGCCACTCACTACCTCTCTCTCCCTCTCTCTACTCTCCTTCTCCCACTCTCACCACTTGCCAGTTGATTTCATTGCCAAAACCATCCCATTCTACCCGCTAATATGGCTCAATACACCCCGATCGGGTGGTTCAAGATGGTTCCACCTTTCATCAATCAGGATGCTTGCCTTTTCATGCAAAAATTACTGAATCACTCATTTTGAGGATACACTAAAATATACTAGGATATAAGAAAAAAATATTAGAATGCACATGAAATTTTGAGACAGTTATCATGATCACCACAATATCAATTGGTTAGCAACCAATCATTATACCCGCTCGACAAGGGTTCATTGAGACCAACTGTTATACACTTATAATTGCTCGTCAAGAATTCAAAAATCAATGGGCTCATTAGCTAAGGGTTCACTACACCATATCTCCGATAAGAATATAAAGGCCAACAACTTACCCCAAGCGTCACTGCAACGTGCCTCTACTGAGAACATGAAGGCCAACAACTTACCCCTTACCGGTTGGTGTTGCTTATCACAATATGACTCACCAGGAGTTTCCACTTCAATCCATAACAAATAAACATTTCACTTTTATATGAGATAACGATTAATGAACACTTCAAATGACTAGAGTCAAAAGAAATCTCCTTGATATACTAACATGAATTAAATCATGATGACTTTATACCAATAAACTTAGATGTCAAATAGTGATTTAAGACACATTTTTCAAAATTCACTTGCCATAAAACATCAGGGAAAAGATCAGAAAATTATGAAAATTTTGATCATTTTAATATAACAAGGATCTATATAACACATAATATCATAACATTTCCTACAACCATTACAAATGATAGAATACCTTCGAATCATCATTTCCGGTCAACAACAATGTTAATGTCTGAAGCACATTAAGGACTAACTGCTCCCCGATTCTCTCATCAAGAGTTCCATTTAACAGAGAGACAATGTGCAAAAAGCACTCTCCACTACGAAACAAATGCTGAAAGTACTGGGGAAAAATTAATAACGTTGGAATGAGCATCAGAAACTTATTCAGTAGATTTAAGAAGAACAATACAGATACATCATCACAAAAATATGCATAATTTCATATTAAATAACATACCCCTTTGTCAATCAAAATAATCTCTCTCATGCTAATCAACAGATCAATTGACAATTCCATGAAACACTTTTCCCTTTCCTTTGCATGGGTAAATGTTTCCAGAAATTTGGAGCAAAGCTGCAACTTTGCTGTGTGATCTTCTGCGGATGATGGAGGCAACTGAAAGTAATTTATAAAGACAGAGACTTCTATTATCAAATATACATTTAGAAAAATTAATGAAAAACAAAAATGGGGATGCTAAAACCTTAAATAATCCAAGAATTTGCTCCAACACAAGATTTCGAAAATTATCTTCCCAAAATAATTCAAACAAACAATCAATGCAATTGGAATTATGCAAAACCAAACTTTTCCCATTCTCAGCTATACGAAGATATTCTGTGAAAAGCTCGAAGGAGGACTCCATGCATATGATCCAATCCTCAGCTGTTTTGACTGAAGAAGCTGTCCAATCTCTTTTAAATTTGCTCCCTTCGTTAAATTCATCTTCAGCAAGAGCACTTAAATAAGTTAACTTTCTGAGCTCTTGAGCTTGAATGCACGCAACCTTGAGCACTCGAGCAATTGCATTCAGTGACTTGAAAGAAGCAAGACTTTGCTCAACCGCAAGTTGTAGAATCCGATGGAGGCTCTTTAAAAGAATAATGGCTATTTCAGGATTACAAGAAGACCGTTCAAGTGTGTCCAATAACACAGAGCATTCTGGCTGCACCACAATAAAAGAAAAATGAAAAACAAAGTTATAATAATCAAGATGCTAATCAAACAAGTATTCATGGAGACATGATCAGACAAGTCTAGAGAAGAAGCCACTAGCAAAAGATATCAAATCACAGAAACCGTGTAAATTCAGAACAAACTGTTTGCTATTCTTGATCTAACAGGAACATAGTTTTAAATCTCGTGGGACAGGATTGTTCCAGTTTTTTGATAGAATAAGATGCACCAGCATCCCACCCGTCTCGACACTTGGGACGAGAGATATCCCAAGGCATCCTGATTGGGATGGTAGGATGTTGGCAGGATGTCCTATCCCGATACATAGGATCGAGCCCCGTCCCGGTGTCCCGCTAGAACTTGAATCCTTGTTTCTAGCTATTATTAGTATGTCTAGCCAACACCATGTCAATTAAATTCTAGGTTCTAACACTTAGAGCTCCGAAGAATATATATCAATCAAAGGAAAAAGGTACGTAGAAATCATGTGTAAAAAAATAATGTTAGTTTAGGTTCCAAGTGATTCAGCAAGTGAAAGAATAAGTGCCCTATACAAGCCAATCACAAGAATGATGTGATGGGACTTTTCTGTATCATCTTCCAACTCATGTAATGATTCACCATTTCAATTGCATCTTACTATGTTAAAGATTACGATGAACCCCATAGATCAAGGCTATGGTTTTAGGGGACATGATTGGGATCATGCCTATCATACCTAAAATCTTAAAACCCTAATCTTAAACTTTCCTAGTCATTGGAGCATTGAGTCGGGATCGATGTTCCGAAAAAACTGACACATCCTATGTATGCTCGATTGAGAGGGTGATTGATCTCACTAGTCACTTGTATGGGGACACTAATACAAGGATGTAGGAGCTCATAAAGGAATGAGTTCACTAAATTGACTCACCGACAAAGAACATCTTATGAAACCTTACTTGCATGTCAAAAAACGATTCTCTAAGTGAAAGTTGTGCAAGTGATCCTTAGACTTAAGATCACCATGAAACCTTACGCACATGATCCATATATTAGTTCATACTTATTCTTGACTAAATCATGTACAAGGTGTTCTAGATATGGTGGAATGTGTATGAAGGTTGCGAATAGATCAACGAGGAATCGATCACTCCTAGTAAGAGGAGATCACAACCTATGCATTCTCATCTCTAGATAACCCGGGAAGACTTCGGCCAAAGCAAAATGAAGATTAGATAGGATTTCTAATCCTTCATTAGAGTTATTTCGAATTGATTGAGAATCAATACGAATGTGTTTGAGTTTGACATAAATCCATACTCATAAACATATTTGAGATGCAAGATGATCAAAGGATTGATTTGCACGATAACTTGCACTAATGGGTATTTTGATAAATTCAACCAAATTTCATATCTTTTGAGTAATCATGATACATTGCTAGATGTTAATCTTGACTTGTAGGTTTGGATGAATTAAATGGTTTACTTCATTCCTCTATTAGAAGGATTTTTAATTGCTGAATTCGGGTCAGCATGAATCTGACCTTAATCAATTAGAAGGGGTCTAATTAAATTAGATCAATATGTACCTAAACCTACTATTAGCTAGATATAAAATCCAATGGATCACACACATAAGGGAATTGGTCAAAGAATTATTTTGAAAAGTTTAATTGGATTAATTGATCCAATTGGTTAGCTACAGAGCATGCTAGCACATGTGGCTAACTATAGCTCCTATTTGAGTCGAAATTGATTTGAACCAATTTAATTAATTGATCCAAATTAATTTAGAATTAATTTGGTTGAACCTCTGACCTGATAAGTCATTTATTGGGTTGGAAAAGTCCAAATAGGTGTTGAATTGATAAAGCCCAAGAGGCATGGGACTCTATCCATAAGCGGTGTACAAATATTGGGCAGCTGAGTTTTTTTGGCTTGGAGGACATGTAAGAGTCCTTAACAAATGGGTTTAAGATCCATGTGGCATCCTTATCAACCCTCCATCAGATTGGCACAGGTTTTAAAGCCTAAGAATGCTTTGATTTGCATGTAAATGTGTCAGAAGGCTGGGCGCGCACATGCAGAATTTCCAAAGAGGGGCCTAGAGTCCTGTTTTAAGGCATGAGGAGGCGCATCTCCTGGAGATTTTTGGGCTGATCTGAATATGGAAGACTTGTTCTTGCCATGTGAAAAAATCAGAGGCAATCTGATTTTAGATGAGACACCAAAAGCATCTCATCATGTGCCAGGCATGCAGGGAGAGATGTGCTGAAATGATGCATAAGTTTAAATTTTATTCCGATAGAAATAAAATTGAAACTTACCGTATTTTTCAGAGGGGTGTGAGAATGGCTGTCCTTTGATGTAGCGCCTCCTTATACTCTATTTAAAGGGGGTGGTACATAGGGGATGGGCATTAGAAAAATTTTAACTCTTGTTTAAGACAAGAGTCCTCTCTCCCTTTCTCTCTCTTAAAAGACTTAATCATTTTAGGACAAGCCACTCCTAGCCTAATACAAGTCCTATTGGGTTCAGGAAAAAGATCAAAAAGGGTCCTAAGAGGTTAGCCAAAAAGTCAAGAAGTCAAGAAGTCAAGAAGTCAAGAAAAGGTTCAATCCAGGTTCAAATCAAGTTTGGGAATTGGTTTGACCAAATTGAATCAGTGTGAACTTGAGTCCGGCAATTGGGTTTGGAAAGAGAATATCTTTGATCCAATTCTCGTGTGGATTACTATTGGAGAGCAGACGCTTGTATGCCTCGTAGAAATAATCATCAACAAATCAAAATTAAATAGGTATGCATCTTTATACTTCTCATTAAAAGTAGTTTTAATTGTTATTATCAAGGAGATCCTAAGTTTTAGGGTTTCAGTTTTCATGGTGTTCAAATAAATTTTGAAATATCAAGGTTCCGCTGTACCACCATAACCCAACAGCAAGCAGTAATGTAGCAGAGTAGCTACACTAAAGCAGAAATAATAGTGATACAGAAATGGCAAGCAGCAGCCTTACAAAATGAGGAGAAAGCAGCAGAATCTAACTGGCATACCTTTTAATACTAGTTATGAAATGTTTAAATGAGGCAAAAGAAAATGCATTAATGAAAGTTAGAGAATAATTTAGCATTGGATCCATATTCATAATTGAAGTAGCTAGTGCTATGAATGTTTAAAAGTAGAGAAGCATCGGAGCGTGGTTGTGATAAAAGTCCCAGTCCTCCAGATGAGGTTCAATTCCTAACATACCAAATTTCTGAAACCAAAAATCAACATCTGAAACCATGTGGCATTACATGAGTTCTATAAAGAAAAGCTTCTTACAACCAGCATAGGACAAATCTGTAATGAATATTCTCTAATAAGCAATGAAAAAAAGTTCAAACAAGTCAAATCATCACAAACTTGGCACTGGTGTGATTTGACAGCCATCTGTAGCCTCAGATTCCTCAACTTTCAAGTATGGTATGGTATTGCTTTAGAAGGAAAAGTTTATTAAGCTTATGTTTTGCGGAACAATCATCTTTTAACAATATGACCAACAAATGAGCAACACTAAGGAGTAGTTTTCACTTCAATATTCTTTGGAACACAGTTTGAGCACCCTCTCTAGATTCCTTTAACTAAAAGGTGAAATAGCAGCAGGCAGATAATGTCATGGTCAATTGCTTCCATGTTTTAACCATTCAAAATTTTATGCATGTCAATCCACAAAAAAGCATGGAGGAAATTCAAACAAATTTCTACAGATGTAAGCTAGTAAATTGTCCTTCTTCCACAAGATATGCCAATGAATTGCCGGATTTGGTTTGCTGTCACTAATTCAGCTCCCGGATGGAGCACAGTTACAGAAACACGTCCTAACCAACAAACCAATCCCTTCGATTTGTGCCAGCACCGTGAGAAACTTTGGACCCACATAAATGCAATATCATGCAAAAAGTAAGCAAGCTTACATTCTTCCCAATTATATTCACCTAATTCTATGCCTCCCGTATTTATCCAATTTTTTACCACAAACCAAGTCTCTTTATCAGTGGGCCATTTCTAGAATTAACTAGATAACAAAAACAATCTGACAAGATCCTTGACTCATATTCAATATTAAATTTCATCTATTATGCAAATCACCTTAATCATTTCAAGGTTTAGAAACTATCCACCACAGTATTCCCATCTTTGTCATGCTTGTTCAATGTGTACATATCCTCTTAGTTTACCAATACTTTGGACATACAATGTCATTGTCTAGATTACAGCCATGAGAAAATTACCAAACTCTCACTAGTATTACACAGTTATATAGTGTTTCATAGTTTCAATAGCGCATATATTTCCATTTGTAAGGACAAACCTTATTCAAAAATTTAAGCATGAGCCCTGATTCAAGATCATTGAAGTAAGATTTACATTAAGTTCGGGGAGCAAAAATTCAGTGCTCATCTCCTGATGATTGGATGAATAGACAAACCACCAAAAGGGAGTCGTTGGCTTCCCACAATTGGCAGGGTGGAGTTATGTTCAAGCATTTTGGGAAGCAAATTTGCATTATATGTTTTCTAATATACAATATTTTTAAAATATAAAAGCCAAAGCAATTTTTTATTCAGCTATAGTTAGCAAGAGAGCCTCATAAGCTATCACTAAAAAGAAATCGCATTACATGTTTCGAACTTTAACATCATTTCAAGTCCGAAAATATAAAGAAATAATTATCAATATCAAGGAATACAGAACCGGTACCGGGCCCCATACCAGTCAAGGTACCGTACCGTACCATACCAGGCCCAAGAAATTATATAAAAATATCTTCCTTTTCCATGGTTATATTGTTTAACTTGAATCGAACCCGAACCGGGCCTAAACCGGGCAAAATGTATAAGTACGGTACCGTACCGTACCATACCAGTTCGATACATAGTTTTTGAATAGTTTAGCATTTCGGACTGTTTTTCATGACTGAACCATACCAGCTCTTGGCCAGTACGGTATGGACCATCCCGAACCGTCCGGTTCTTGGCCGGTACGATACGGTACATTCCGAACCATCGTACCAAGAATCTTGATCAATATAGTCACATGCAAGGATTTTTGCCCCAGTGGTACCATACTGAACCAGAGAGAGAAATCAGATTTTGAGATGCATCCAATATGCCAGACCTCCTTAATTCAGAACTAAAATCCTCTCATGCATGCACCAAAGAACATCATATCGAGCAAGCTTTCTTATTTGCCACCTTTCCTCTAGCACCCATCTTAAAAGGGAAACCCAAAAGTCGAATCAAGATAGGATTTCTCCTGCATCCATCGATCCAATGACTTCAAAAAAAATAACAAAACAGGAAAGAAAATCAATCGCGTGAAGAGAGGCCATCTGCCCACATCCTCTCTTCTTCCTTGTGAGGCCTTTCTCCTCATCCCTAAGCCCTTTTCTCCTCTTGTTAATCTTCTTCATGAAGATGTTCAAAACATGGTGCTCACCAATACATAATGCATGGCCCAATGAAACACACCAAGCAAAATAATTATCCGATATCCCAATACACACCTTCAAGCAAGGTTCATCATCTCGGTACCAAACCCCATACCGATACCATCCTATTATATTATCAGTACACAGTTCGGTACGATATGAAATAACATACCGAGTGTCAGTACGATACGAGACTAATAAGGTACAGTACACCCCATACCGAGCAATATAGGGCAATATAACAAACCATACCTTCAAATAAATCGATATATAGTTTCCAAAATATAGTATTCATCAATACACACTACATGGCTAGGTAATACACAACTAGCAAAATAGTCATCTAGCATTCACATATACACCTCTAGCTAAATCAATGCACAATTTTTAAAACATAGTGTTCACTGGTACACACTACATGGTCAGATGAGACACGCTTAGCAAAGTAGTCATTTAACATCCCAACATGTATCTCAAAAAAAATCGATATATAGTTTTCAAAACATAATGTTCATCAATAAATAGTACATAACCTGATGGTACACACTCATCGGCTTCTAAATACATACAACTTCTTTGATACATCGAGCAATGATCCAATAGACACCAATAGGTAGATTGATGCAAAGTTTCTAGATCATGGTGTTTACCAATACATAACACAGCCAAATGATACCCACCTAACAAAATAGTCATCTAGCAACCTAAAACACACCTCTAGGTAAAGCAATACACAGCTTTAAAATGGCAAAATAGAAAGCCCGCCCCATATGATATTCTCTGGCGTGCACACTAGAGGATTTTTGTTCCCCAAATCAAGTCTGTCTTGATCCATCACGATTGAGACAAAAATGAGCAAAATCCCAAAATAGAAAGATGCAAAAGAACCCTTAAGCTCTATATTGAATGCTATCACATGGTATAGCAGGAGCTCATTTGGTAATTGCCTATTTGGGGAAGTTTAGGCAGGTTCACCTAAATATCGATGCCAGGTACATGTTGGTTTCCATTGGAAAAGACTCTTGGCAAAGCTCCTAAATCTCCTATGCTTATAAAATATCAAAGCCTCCTATGTCTAAAAATTTTGTGGAGCATTTTTTACTTGTCTGCCCCAACTTTCTGCCATTCCTCAACTTGAATTGGCATTCTCTCCTAATTAGACGCTCTCTCTAGCCTACACCATTACAACCTCTTTCAAGCAACTTCTAAACTTACTTAAGTACACTCATTTAATTTGACCATTTTAGTATAATCACCATATCAACATCAGCATCCAAACAATCATTTCATGTTGATAAGATTTTCACATTTACCATTATGTCCAGAATATATAATCTGAAGAAAGCTTTTAACAATTTCACCTCCATGGTACTCAATATTCACAACATACTCTAAAAGTGCATCCCACAACACCCACCCAGCTATAATCTTATAAAAGAAAATGCCAGTCAATCTTCCATTCTACAGTTTAAGCAGATGCTAGAAAATAAAAGCAAATTCCACTATTAATCCCTAATCAAGATTACCTCCATAACACATCCATAAGTTCAGTATGATCAATCATGATGGATCCATCTTTCTCGAAGAAATAAAATAAAAACCTCAGAAGAACCTTCAACAGATTGCAATTCATCCAACAAATAAACAACTAGTAACAAGGTTTAAAGCAAGGTTCCCCGAACCGTGCCAAACCGGCCGGTTCAGGCTGAACCGAACCATACCGGCGCCCAATCAGCACGGTTCGGGTAAAAAAAAAGTTCTCCAGCAATTCTCCCCCACTGCAAAAAAAATTCTGAGCCGGGCCCGACCAAACCCGAACTGGCCAATTCGGGCACGATTCGGATCGGTTCGGCACCGATTTGGGTGCTACGGTATTATGGTGGGGTGGGGAAGCCTATTATTAACTAAGAGCCTCTCGAATCTATTATTAAGTGACTGAGAACCCAAGAGTCTCTTAGTTTTGATAGAAAGAGGGAAATAGGCCCTTTGAAAGGGTTTTTTTCATCATTTCAAGCCACTCAAATATCAAAAAATCAAGAAAAAACATGGATTCAAGATATATAGACCTTTCCCTTTCTTTATCCCTCTCCCCTCTTTTAAATTTGTGGAAATGAAAAAACAAAAAGAAATGCTATTAAATTTTTTTATTTTGGCATGATTTTAAAGTATGTTGTAGATCTATGAAAGATCTACACAATGATACCAAGATCATCATTTTTTATTAAATATATAATTTTTAAAATAAAAATTAATAAAAATAAAATAATTAATAAAAAAGTTTATAAAAAAAGATTATTCTTCTAGGGCTTGTAAGCTACTTTCACTATAAATTTCGTATCGATTTATCAAGTTTTGATGCATCTTATAAATAATGCTTTAGGTCTACTATTAAAGAAAAGGTGACCTTTCATGCATGCCCACTATCTTAAAAAAATATATATGTAGTATTCATGATAGGATCTTACATGAATCTAAAATCACATTATTTTTTTATAATATTATATTTTTATATTTTTTAAATCTAAAAAATTAAAATATATATAATTAATTAAAAAAATATATATTAGATAAATAAAATACTAATTAATTTTATATAATTATTGAGCTTATATGCTTTTTAAATCTTCAAGAATGGATCCATCAAGCAGGAAAAAGGATCTGGAATGTGATATTGGTTGGGCGCATGAAAAAATGCTCTCGGATTGACATCATTGGAAATGTAAATGATACAATATAGAATTCAAGGATAGTGAGGTAACAAAATTGAAACAGTACTTGGCTAGCAACTTTCTAATGTATCTGTGTATCAACAGTGCCCACAAGAGGTCCATCATTTGATGAAGCATTTTGCTGATTTCAAAGAAAAAATATATTGAAGGTAGAGATGAACCGTGGAGCTGCAAAATCACCTTCTTATCATTCCAAGAAGTTAGAGAAAGCATTTATTTCTTTCGATAAGGGGGCACATATCGAGGTTGCCATTCAAGTGAGCTTGTATGAGCAAAGATAGCTAGAGGAGATAGCTAGGAAAAGAGAGCGATTAGGCCGTCAACTTTTGAGTCAATATCAAGATCAAGCTCTGAGAGTATTGCAGAAGAGTAAGTCATAATTTAGGAGGACCTCTTCAATTAGAGAGCCCACCAAGAGAGGTACCAGCCATATTGCATCCATGTTAAGAGCATTTGATAATAGAAAGAAATCTTCCAGAGACATGCCAATGGGAGTCACTATCTACAACATCAATCCATATGCCTTTCCTAGCAGGGATTCCAAGCAACAGAGAATTGATACAATGCTAAAAAAGAAAAAGAAGAATATATAACAGGCTATCGGATGCTAGTTTCATTTCAGTCATATCTCGATGCACGTAGCAAACAACCCATATTATCGCTCTGATATTGCATCTATATAGGCTGCTGGTGCAAGTGTAGATCCTTCAGGATTGAAGGATATTTATGTTTAGCTTCTGGATAGCAATAAGGAGCAAAAAAATTGGATTGCCTCCTATCAGAGTAAGTTGCTCGTGTATGGATTGACAATGATGTATGATGGTTGGATTGATCCTACTAGACAAAGTATCATCAATTTCTTGACTTATTATGATGGAAAAAAATTTTCATAAATCTATTGATGCTTCAGATCAGGTGCACAATAGTAGCTATATCTTCAGATTGATAAAGGAGATAATTGATCAGATAAGAGACCAGAATGTCGTGTAAGTCATTACCGATAATGGACCACAGTATAGGTTCACAAGGCAACTCATGATTCAACGAGTAACCACATATTTTCTGGACCAATACATTGTATTAACTTCTTGTTAATGGATATTGAAAAGATTCGTAGGATGCAAAAGATAGTTAAATTAGCAAAGACTATCACCATATGCATCTATAACCATGTACGAATCTTATCATTGATAAGAAACTTTACTAGGAAAGACATTTAAGACCAGGGGTCACATAATTTGCTACAAATTATTAGTACTTGATAGTCTTCTTAGCAAGAAAGTAGAGCTACATTAAATATTTGTCAATCAAGAGTGGCAACAAGGTAGATATACCAGGCCAAATATTGAAAAGAGCACTAAAGAATTTAGTAACGAGACAAACATTTTAGCAACGGGCCGAGAGGATAGTGGAGGCTATTAAACCTCTATATGAGATTTCGGCCCATGGACTCAAGCGATATGCTCAGATGGGCTTCCTATATTACATGATGGAAAGGACAAAGGAAAAGATCCAAGAGACGGATCCAGTACATACTAATGAGTATATCCGGATCATTGATGGACGGTAAAATTATCAAATGAATTCGGATTTACATCCAGCAGGTAGGCAATAAATCATGAATGCTCTAAAATTTTAAATTTAATTATATTTCTACAAGTACAGTTGACTAATTCTGAAAATGTACATGCAGCTTACAATCTGAATCCGAGATTCCAGTAATCCATATCGAACATTGCCATGGATGAATAGCTTATGTCTGCTTACGCAACATTATATATAAGATGAGAAATTGATCCAACTATCACGATTATGTGTCTAGAACAAGTTAGATTAAAATTATTGAGTAATTTTTATTAGCAGTAACTTCAACAAGTAACACATAATAACAATAATTTTTTCCCGGGTTTTTTGGATCCAATATAGCCATCAAAAGTAAATCAAAGATGAATCCTGATTGGTACTAATAAGTCTATTATTAAATTCAAAGTAATTTTTGATTTTGCTGATCTGAAATTCTAAATAATTTAATATCTTTTATAGCTGAATGGTGGATGCATTTTAGTGGATCAGCAAAATATTTAAAAAATCTTGTTATCAAGATCCTCCTCTAGACGATGTCATATAGTGAATGTGAGTGCAAATGATCTACCTTTAGCCTTATCCACTCCTAGCAGAAAAACCATCTAAAACAGAAACATCACAATGGTCTTATATATGTTCAGTATAATTTAAGAGTGAGATTAAAGTGTAATGAGAAAGTTGAACTGAAATACACCAATTCGACTGCAAGTAATTATATTAATGAGAATAAAGATTGGATGATTTGATAGATTGTGAGTCAGCAGCAAGAGCCAGAGCTTGATAAGCCAGGATCGCCTTCTTGACCAGCCAGTTTTGTAGCTAGCAAGACTGGGATAGATTCTGAACAATAAAAAAGAAGCAATATTCCTCACAAGGCTCCAGTAAATATATCATATCATCCCTCTCCGCTATTTATTCGGCTCAGAGACAGAAAAAGAAAAGGCAGTTGTATCTTTACGGGAGCACTCAGTTCATTCAAATTAAGATACTAGAAAAAGTAGTGCTAGTGCTTCTTCTGATAGTCGGAGATCTAGTGATCAGGAAAGGACCGGAGAACAAGAGATGCAGCCAACTATTGATTTTTGATTTACTGGTAAATCGTAGTTTACTCATGCGATACAGGATACGGACCATGATGCACCAGCTGGTAGAGCCCATGGTAATATAATTCCATACAGGTGACGGACTCTATGAGATCGTTCAAGATACAATGCAACTACAGATCTCGTACATGGAGTAAGATCCATGAATGTATCAACATCCTCGTATTCTGAATCCTCCTACCCACAGGTACTGGCAGCTTACGATCCATATGGATATGGATATGATACATCCGAGATATCATCTGCTAGTGATTATTATCCCATACAGCCCAGAACATCTTATGAATCTGATTTTGCTGTCTGTATATTTGAATAGGCCCCTCCATAATGACATCATCAGTCTCTAAATATCTCAGCAAGG
The DNA here is from genome assembly GCA_021397845.1 of Areca catechu. Lineage (NCBI taxonomy): Eukaryota > Viridiplantae > Streptophyta > Magnoliopsida > Arecales > Arecaceae > Areca > Areca catechu. The sequence continues at coordinate 125,554,233 of CM038040.1, read as the reverse complement.
ATCACTGAATCAGTACCAAACCCGAACCAGTCAGCGATTGAGACCCATATCGATCAGCGACCGATATGATACGATACGATACGGTATCGTATCGATATATGTACCGAACTTGGTAAATTGAAAAGCGACCGATGTGATACGATACAGTACGGTATCGTATCAATATATGTACCAAACCTAGTGAATTGAAAAAAACTATCTTCCCCCTCAAGGATCGCTAAACCGAACCTAAATCGGACCCAAACTAGGCCAAATTGAACCTGAACCGGACTGAACTGGACCGTACCGATCCGAACCGACCCATACCGATCTAGTTCAGGTCAATTTTTATGGTTCGAATCTCGAACCATTTTTAGGGTTGAACTGTACCAGTTCTTGGCCGGTACATTATGGTATGCCCCGAACCGGGCAATTCAAGACGGTACCAAAAACTCTACCTTTTAGAGTCAGGACCTTAGCGAGAGATCTGTGACAAGTTATGATTCATCATGCATACCTCTTGGAATGAGCTTACAAGATTATCATACTGCCTGGTTAGAAAGATTTACTGATCTTCCTATTGAGTATATTAATAATCCTAATATTTATGGACATCGAGACTTAACCCGATTCTAAATACTGGTATGTAATTATATTTATATTTCTCCTTTTTCTTCAATTAATTACTGGTAATCTTACTTTATAGGAATTTCTTAAAAATAATGTAGCATAGTTAAAGGCTAGATAGCATTTCATAATGTTTTGAAATGATGCAAACATTAATTCGCATCAATAAACATCTATTTAAATCTAAAAATATTTAATAAATCCTAAAATTTACTTAAGATCAAAAGAAAAAAAATTATCGGTACAGTACAGTACCGGTATCGTACCATACCGGCTAGCTCCTAGTACGAATCCTGATACCGATACCGGGAACCTTGGTTTAAAGTGTAATTCTCTTAAACCCCCACGAACATGAAATCTGTATTGTATCGTATCTACCATACATGTGCATGTTATCAACAATGACATGACGATGCAAGTATGGTCATGTAATCATGGCCAGGATTGCATCACTTCAATATATACAATACATGGTGATAAGCAACAATATAGGCTTATAATTTAGTTTCCCTTCTAATTTACTGCATGAGCACCCCAAGCAGAACAGCATATTTTTCTTCAAGACATTGCAAAATTCTTTATCATCTGCTTTAGCCCTTCACTCTATCTTTTATTTAAGACTTTGAAAGCTCAAACACCAAAGCAAACACAATCTCATTATTTATATGCTAGACTCTAATTCTCTCTATGTCTGGTTTTGTTACATGAATACACTTATATAACATCTTTCTCTAAAATAGAATTCAAATATAAGCATGGAAATCAAAGTAAACTATACCATAAAAAGAAACACAATGTTAAATCCTTTAGGTCTCCACCATACATCATAAGAGCATGGAGACTAAGAGACTTCATATTATTTTGTAAGTATTAGAACTAGCAAAGATGATTGGTCAGATGTGAAGAGAAGCCATGTATGTGTCGTTATATCAACACAATTTTCAGTCACAGCTTTTTTGTGTCGATTCAGCAAATGGTTTTGCAATACATAACTAATTTTTACAGCCGATTCCACAATCCCGCTACTGCATTTTTTTATGCCTAAGGTAAACAAATGTACAATGGACATGGCACAAGAACACCACATAACAACTACCAAACCATACCAACTAAATGCGAAATGGGTTAGAACTGCACCTACTATGGTAAATGGTATCCATGTCACCCACAACAAGGTTTGGTACAAAATACAACAGTAGTTTAAGGAATATACAAGCAACCTGCAACACCAGCAACATACAATACAGAGGCCGACTTATGGTTGAAACTTAGAAATTTACCTTTCTCATCCACATAACTTATGAACTATAGAGATTATACTAGCCATATAGGCAAACCCACAGATTGCACAATTGAAAACAGTGAATCAATTTTTCGGTGCTCTTACTCTACATCTAATTCTGTAAGCATGATGCATGTTTTCTTACACTAGATATAATACTCATGAATTTATTAGGAATACATCACATAAAGAAAAGAAATTTACCGAGTTATTTGTACTTCCACTTAGAGTTGCCACAAACTCCAAGAAGGAAATGGCTTCCACTTGAAGAATGTCTACTTTGTTCGGTTTTGCTTGATCCTTGGAGCTCTCAGCAGTAGAGGGTAGTTCAGAGTTTACCAGAACACTGTCACTATGTGCATCAATCTCCGCATCAACTTCTTCTAAAGATAGTCTAACATAGAAGAATTTCTCTGAAAAAATTAGGTCCCAAATTCGCTCCTCCCGGAAGGTTTCAAGTAGAGCTGGTGCAGAAAGAAGAACCTTTCTAAATGCACAAAGGATGTAATGTTGCAAAGTATTGGCTAAAATCCTGGAGCAAAGGTCATATAGATGAATGAAGGTTTATCAATTAAGAGGACTACAAATATCAAATTTCATTAATTCTAGCACCTAGATAAGCTCCATTATACCATTAGACTGAATATATTCACAAATGTGAATGAAGACCACAATACATAGGTGGAGCATGCTCAGAAAGCAAAAAGTCAAACCAAAGTAGTTCAAAATAACATTTTCATGTCTCAAAACAAACACTTATGGGCAGAAAAATTATAATTTCAGATAAGGAAATCCACCACCAAATGGGCTGGGACATCAAAAATCTAATCTGGATGCAAACCAACCACAATAAAATTTTGATCATTGTATTTATTCAGGGATTACAATCTATAGCAGTTCATATCAGTGCTTTTAAATACAGTGCATGCTGCCAAATGTATGTGGTCCCTTGACTGCACAGTGCAAAAAGCCAAAAACATTGTTGGCTAAATGCAGTCATATATGGCCTGAAAAGGCAGTTCGGTTAGCATTATGTGGCAGCATATACAGCTTGCTTAGCACTGCAGAGTTGCATGTATGAGCCCGCTTAGAATTATAGAACCACATATGCAGCTTAGCCTGTACAAGTGAAGTGGATTTAAGCTGATAATCGGGTCTGACATGGGTTTCAGAAGGACCTTACACAGGTTTTGATATTAAAATGTTGATTATATTATCATTATTCCTATTAGGTATTAGGTACTAAGCATTAAGCACTAATTGCTAGTTGTTATTTTTATTAATATTGTTATTTTCTACCAAAAAATTATTACTACAATTATTAGTGTTATTATTCTATTTAATATATTATATTATTTAAAATATTTAAAATATAGTAATAGCAGATGCAACTGCATATGTGGTCCCTTGACTACGTGCATACTGCAACAACCTGTTAAACCACTGGTTCATAGAACACAATCAAATCAGTAGAAATCAGACCAAATCAGTCTGGGAAGACGAAATTTACCTTGGGTTGGACCCCCAATCTCATGCATCAATCAATCACCTTGGATATTCTAAAGTTCAGGCAAAAGCATCCCAAAAATGAAATGAGAGCTCTTTCTCAAGTTTGATTTACCAAAACACAATAGAAAGCAACTACTAGCTCAAGTTTCATTTGATTCAGAAGTCACAAAAGTTTCATGTTAAACTTTTAGAGTGTTGAATTTTTTTATCTTTTCCACTGCATACCATACCTGCAAGCTCCACATGATCATGCAATCTCCCAAATGATTTATTAATATGAACCAGGCAATTCAGAACCTCTTGAAAATTTGTGCTCAGACCTATTGCTTTATTTAAATTTAACTATGAGATAGACATGCATACGAGCTAATATTTCATCAAAAAAAAAAGCAGCTCAAACATGGTTTATTATCTTGAGAACCAAGTACCAAAAAGACACTCAAGGGCATGCAAATAGGGTCACAAGTATGATAGAAAGGCGATGCTACCATATGAAACAGAATAGGATCACATGATGAACCATTTTTAAAACAGTGGACTAGAGCATCAGCATCCTGATAAGGAAGATTAGACTAAATTTTTAGCATACTGTAACATACTGCAACCATGTCATCACTGAGAGTTATGTTATAAATTCCTTGTTGCTAAAATGCTAAAATACCGTTCAAGTGATTAAATTGGCCACATTCAGTGGTGGCCACATCAGAGGGGGGAAAAATGGCAAAAATTTACTTTTGGATGCCCATCACTATTAGTGTTTTCACAACTATCGATATTTCTTTAAATTATGCAAGCATATGTTCCCCATTTCAAGCAATTGTGTGACTGGTTCTCTCCCTCTGCCATATATTCAAGCAATTAGAAAAGTAGAGAAGCCAGGGATGAGAAGGGGGCTCGACAAGATATGGAGTGAAATTAATCCAACCATCCAGGCTTTTATTCTTACACACAGAAAATGATATACATAGGTGACATATATACATACATCTGCATGTATATTTTAGTACATAGTCTTTCTAATTCACGAGATATTATTTTACAAATTTGTTCTTCGAAGCAGGCATTTTGATTTTGATTCTACCGATAAAAAGGTTTTTCATGAAATAATTCTTGGGCCCATGATTTTTAAAACTAAACACAATATCTCAGTTAGATTTATAAACACAATATCTATTTCACTTTGCACCCACCTTCAAATGGTGGAGAACTGTTGTAAATGGGCTTTTTCAGGGTATCACTGAATCTGCAGTTGGTTCAGACTCAGTTTGGGGTGAACTGACCTTGATCCACCTCTGAACTGGTATATTCAGGGTTGTTTGGGTCAGTCCAGGAGGTATTTGCCCAAACCAATGCCCCACTGTATTACCAAGGTGTTGGTATGATACTAATCGATGGGCACATACAATACCTACTGGTGTTTCAAACCTTATTTCTACATTGGACTTACAACTTCTCTTCTTTGAATTTCCTTCAGTTTTTGATCAAGGAGCTAAAGTTAGGACTTCATTTTTTTCTCAGTGACTATGGTGCAGCAAGAAATATCTTATGTAATGACAACAACAGCAGTTAATGTTCGTTAGATTCAACAGCAGTACATGTAATGACTAAATATGAAATTTGTTAAGTCAAGCATCAAGAAGTTAATCAAAATTTTGGAAGAGAACCTCATTAATACTTAAAATCAATATAAAGGTGCAGGGAATAGTAATAGACAGACAAATGCCATACAAATGTCGTAGGTCAGCATTAACAAAACTTATTCCAGTACTCTGAACAACAAATCAGCTAAAGAATTCACCTTATATGGTTAGGTAATTGGCTTTCATTGGCACAGGCCTTAATGCATGGAAAAACTGTAAGAAGAACCTTCACAACCCATCTTATAGAAAGTTCCCAATATGCCAGCGAGATAGGTAGGGAACTCTGACCAACAGATGCTTGACCATGATGAAAGTTGATATCTTCGGGAGCAAGGAGGAAAGAACAAAGTGTTCTGCTCAATTTGATAGAATATGCTTTCCATTCTGTTATGTTAAGATAGTATGTTTCATCTTGAACAGAAGTCTCTGCTGAAAATATCCTTTCATCATCGTTCTTGGTAGGGTTCAAATTGACCACTTGAAATTCATGCATGGATGAACTCATCATTCGCCGATTAAACTCCTGAAGCATAAAAGCAGGCCAGCATATGCTGTTTGCAAATTTATGTGTGCGTCCATTTTCGCATAGAAACTGCATATTGTTCAAGTTGCCAAAGCTGAAGCAGTTGTTAAGGACCCAATGTTTGAGGTAGACTGATTAGATATTACATGGAAAACTACATTAAGTTTGGAGTTAAACCACTCAAGTAAGACCTTCCTATGAGATACCACGGGATACTAATAACAAGAATCATTCACATGTTATTAACATACATTCAAACTTTAACAAAGGAGGGTAACATTGCATAAAAGTTAGGGAAGTACAGAATTATACAAATGTATAATTACATATCATATGTATTTACATTTTATATCATTTACATATGTTTGCACATGCACATATCTGGGAAAAAGCACACAGGACTTTCTGTAAATGTAGTTCCAAAATGCAATTAAAAATTTAAAAATTTAGATCCTCTCAGTTCAATTTCATTTTGCAAAAGCAAGATAGGAATTTAGGATACGTAGACTCCCTTAGTACTTCCAGTGAAAGAATTTGGAGCTGGAAAATTCCACCTCTGTAGAATAAATATTCTTTTTGTCAGTAAATTAAAGTCATAATCTGAATCGGGTACACCTTGCACACAGATATCAGAAGGAAAAAGTAAGGCAGAAACAAACCAAGACAAGCAAGTCCAAGAATAAATATATCTGCAACATATAAATGCTATGCAGAAACATGTGCATGCATGTTGTACATGTGTATGCATTTATGTACAGAAAAGTAGACAAAACATTATGTTCCTTGAATAACAGCAAAATCATAAATATGTTGCAGATCTATAATAGAAGTATGATAGCAGAGATATTTGCACTAATGAACACAATATTAACAACATTCTTCTAAAGATTATATAATTTAGGGTCTGGATTTTTGCTGAAGATCAAATTGGCCCTTAGAAATCTAGATTCTTTGGACCAAGACCAGATATTATTATAGGATCTAGATCCATATAATGGATCCCTTGTACATAAGTGCCAGGTCCATCAAAGCTATATATCAACCGAGAGGGATGTCAACTTGTGTTGACTCATTTATATCACTAACAACCAATAAGCCTTCAACATGAATTAGCAACATCCTTAATGTTTTGAAGTTCCAATGGTAATGAAAATAAATTTAAGAGTTATGGAAACTGCAATCTCTGCATAAACCTTCCCACTCTTTCTAGTGTTTGCAATGTGTTCTTCTAATTTTTTCGCAACTTTATACCTTATAGGACAACTAACTATTGTATTTTAACTTTCAAGTGTTAAATTATTTTTGTTAAGCACAATCAAGTTTATGATAGATTTCTCGGTAGAGACCCAAAGGGCAACTCTTAAACTCAACTCAACTAAGCCTTAATCCCAAAATAGGCAGTGTCAGTTGGGTGAATCCATATGCTTTGTTCAACTCAGTTTAGGGCCATGCTTTGTGAGAGATGTTGAGATATCAAGTCCTTTGTTACTACTTCATCCCACATAATTTTCAATCTACCTCTACCGCTCTTGCCTTCTACATATATCAAATCACCATTTCATAATAGTGCACTATGTTGTACATGTTCAAACCCTCTAAATTATCCTTCTCTTAATGTCCCCTCAGTTGGTGTTAGCACCACCATTTTATGAATGACACTATTTCTCATTCTATTTTTTCTAGTATTATAATGCATCCATCTCAACATTCTTATTTCGGCCTTATTCATCTTGTGTACATTATTTCAAACAACCAAACATTTTGTACCACAAAGCACATTTGATTGCATGGCTGTTCTATAAAATTTTACCTTCAACTTGGTAGGTATCCTACAAACACATAATATCCCATCTGCAATTGGCATCAAAAGATTTCCAACCTAAGGGTGTGAGAAGTTTGAGTTCAAGTCAGATCGTAACAAGACTCAACTCCAAAACCCAATAAGGTAATCTAGCTCAAATTCAGGTTTAGATTTCTTTTTATTGGCTTCAAGTCAAGTTCAGATCCATAATCAGATACCCAATAGGTCCATAGTACAATTCTGTAGTTTTTGTCTTTGTTAATATTTTTCAAAACTTACGCTTTTTAAGCATAACAACCTTATAGCAATGAAGCTACTAATTTAATAATAACAACCATATGAAGGTGGAGTTACTAATTCAGCAAGCACAAAACTCATATTTGAAATGTTGTTTGTTTATTTGTCACCTTCAATGACACTAGGTAGTTTCCATGAAAACAATCACATTGACTTGTTGGATCATCAGTTATCATCTGCAGTCATACTCCCACCATAGGATGGGGAACAAATTGGTTCCTAAGTAAAGGTCATTCTATAAATTGAATTTCATTTAGATGATTAGGATGATTTTCACAATAAGCAAATTTTGTGCATCTTTTCTATTAGTTTGAATCAAGGATCACCAAACCATGCCGAACGGCCCGTACCGAGCTGGACCGGTGCCAAACCGGCATGGTTCGGCTATAAAAATCGGCACTTCCCTTTATAAATATAAAAAAAAATCGGAACCGGTCCAAACTGGTCCCAAACCGGCCCGAACCACAATGAACCAGTTGGTTTGGCCGGTTCGGGACTGGTTCGGACAAATTTGAACCGATTTTTATTTTTTTGGGAGGCTGTTACTTTCGGTTTGGGGGGGGTTCATAAGAGTGAACTGAGAGCCCGAGAGCTCTCAATTTTGAGTAAAAACATGGATAGAAGGCTGCAGAACCCATTTTTTCCGGATTTGAAGCCAATAAAACACCAAAATAGTAAAAGAAAAAAGGTAGACTCAAGATACACATGTACTTCCCTTCTCTCTTTCTCCCTCTCCCATCACTTTCTTTTAAATTCATGAAAAATAAAAAATAAAGGGAAATGCTGTCTAAATTTTTTTTTAGCACGATTTTAGAATATATTATAGATCTATGAAAGATCTACACAATGATGCCAAGATCATGATTTTTTGTTAAATATATGATTTTTAAAATTAAAAAATATTTTCAGATTAAAAAATTAATAAAAAATAAAATAATTAACAAAAAAAATATAATTATAGATTAGTGTTATAGGGCTCTCGTAAGCTACTTTCACTATAAATTTCGTGTCGATTTATCCAAATTTTCATGCATCTTATGAATAGTATTTTATGTCTAATATTGAAAAAAAGTAGCCTTTCATACATGTCCATTATCTTAAAAAATATATGTAGATATCAAATTATTTTTTATAATATTATAATTTTTCATATTTTTTAAATCTAAAAATAAAAAATTATATAATTAAATAAAAAAGATAAACAAAATATTAATTAATATATGTAATTATTGAGCTTATGTGCTTTTTAAATATTTAAAATTGATCCATCGAGAAGGAAGAAGGATCCGAAGCGTGATATTGACCGGTTACATGGAAAAATGCTCTTGGATCGGCATCATTAGAAGTACAAGTGGTGCAATGTAAAATTCAAAGATGGTGGGATAACGAGGATGAAACAGTACTTGACTGGCGGCTATTCTGATGTATCTGCATGCCGACAGTGTCCACAAGAGATCCGTCAGTTAATGAAAAACTATTTTGGTGATTTCAGAACAGAAAGAAAAAATATCAAAGAAGAAAGCAGAGATAGACTGCAGAGCCATAGAACTACCTTTTTATTACTCCAGGAAGTCAAAAAGAGTATCTATTCCTTCCGATGAGAAGACACAGATGAAGGCTGCCATTCAGGCAAGCTTGTATGAGCAGAGAGAGCTAAAGAAGATGGCCAGGCATAGACAGTGATTTGGGCCATCAGCTTTTGAGTCGGGATCGGAATCGGGCTCTAGAAATATTGCAAGAGAGTCAGACAATTTAAGAGGACCTTCTCAGTCAAAGAGCCTGTCAGGAGAGACATCAGCCATATTGCATCCATGTTGAAAATATTTGACAATAAAAAGAAGTCTTCTAGAAACATTCTAGCAGGAGCCACTATCCATGATGTCGATCCACAAGCCTTTTCTAACAGAGATTCTAAGCAACAGAGAATTGATAATATGCTGAAAAAGGATAAGAATATGTGGCAGACCATCAGATCCTGGTTTCATTTCAGTCATATCCCAGCGCACGCAGCAAACAACCCATATTATCGCTTTGCTATTGCATCTATACACGCTACCGGTATAGGTGTAGATCTTCTAGGATCGAGGAATATTTATGGTTAGCTTCTGGACAGCAATAAGGAGCTAGAAAATTGGATTGCCTCCTATCAAAGTAAATGGTCCGTATATAGATTAACAATGATGTATGATGGTTGAACTAGTCCTACTAGACGGAACATCAACTTCTTGACTTATTGTGATGTAAAAATTTTTTTCATAAATCTGTTGATGCTTCAGATCAGGTGCACGATATCAGTTATATTCTCAAATTGATGGAGGAGATGATTGATCAGATGGGAAAGCATAATATCATGCAGGTCATCATCGATAATGAACCATAATATAGAGCTGCAAGGTAGCTCTTGGTGCAGCGGTGATCGCATATTTTTTAGACCCCTTGTACTGCACATTGTATTGATCTCATATTGATGGATATTGAAAAAATCCGTAGATACAGAAGATAGTTGAATTAGAACAGACTATCACCAGATTCATCTATAACTATACATGGAACTTATTACTGATGAGAAAGTTTATTGGAAAACAAATATTGAGACTAAAGATCACACGGTTTGCTATAAATTATATAGTACCTAATAGTCTTCTTAGCAAGAAAGTAGAGCTGCATCAGATGTTTGTCAGTCAAGAGTGGCAGCAGAACAGATATGCCACGACAAATACTGAGAAAAGTATTATGAAGAATTTAGTAACTAAACAGACATTCTGGCAGCAGGCCGAAAGGATGGTGGAGGCTATCAAGCCTCTATATGAGGTACTTCGAGCCATGGACTCTGAGAGATATGCTCCGATGGGCTTCCTGTATTATATGATACAAAGGACAGAAAAAGATCCAAAGACAAATTCAACACATGCTACTGAATATATCCGGATCATTGATCGACGGTGGAATTATAAAATGAATTCGGATTTGCATCTAGCAGGTATGCAGTAATTCATGAACTATCTAAAATTTTAAATTAAATTATATTTGTACAAGTATACTTGACTAATTCTTAAAATATATGTACAGCTTACTATTTGAATCTGAGATTCCAATACTCTATACCGGACATTACCATGGATGAATAGCTTATGTCTACCCTATGCAATGTTATATACAAAATGGAGCCCGATCCAGATACAGCAACTATGTACCTAGAAGAAGTTAGGTTAAAATTGTTGAGTTATTTTTATTAGCACTAATTTCAATAAGTAGCAGATAATAACAATACGTTTTTTCAAGACGAAATTTTTTAGGAAGGGCATAGATTCTTTTGGATCCACTGTAGCCATTAAAAGTAAATCAAAGATGAATCCTGGTAGGTACTACTAAGTACTAAGTCTAATATTAGATTCAGATTAATTTTTAATTTTTATTGAATCTAAAATTTTAAATGATTTAATATCTTTTGCAGTTGAATGGTAGCTATATTTTGATGGATCAGCAAAATATTTAAAAATTCTTGCTATTAAGATCCTCTTCCAGACGATGCCATTTAGCGGATGTGAGTGCAACTGGTCTATCTTCAGCCTTATCACTCCAAGCAAAGAACCATCTAAAATAAAAATGCCTCAACGATCTTATTTATATACATTATAATTTAAGATTGAGATTAAAGTGCATTCAGAAAAAGTTGAATTGAAATACTCTGATCCTATTTCAAGTAATTATGTTGATGAAGATGAAATTCGATGATTAGATAGGTCATGAGTCAGCAGCAGGAGCCAGAGCCTGATGAGCCAGGATCGCCTCCTCGACCAACCAATTTTGTAGCTAGCGAGATTGGGATGGATGCTGAACAATGGACAGCAAGCAATATTCCTTACAGGGTTCAAGTAGATACATCACATCATCCCTCCCCACCATTTATTCAACCCAGACACGGAAGAAAAGGAAAGGCATTGCATCTCCATCGGAGCACTCAGTTAATTCAGATTTAGACATCAGAGAGAGTGATACAAGTATTTCAGATAGTAGAGGATCTAGTGATTAGAGAGGGATCGAAGGATAGGAGATGCAGCTAGCTATTCATCTTCGATTCACTGATGAGTCGCAGTTTAGTCACGCCACAAGATACAGACCATGGTGCACCAGTTGTAGAGCACATAATGATATGATTCCATATAGGCGACGGCCTCTGCGAGATCATTCAGGACACAATACAGCTACAGATCTTGCACGTGAATTAGGATCCATAGATATATCATGATCATCCTCATATTTAGGATCCTCTTATCTACAGGAACCGGCAACTTGTGATCCATATGGATATGGATATGGTGCATCCGAGATATCTTCTAGTGATTATTAACCCATACAACCCGAAACGTCTTACGGATCTGATTTTGCTACTGGCCTATTTGGATAGGCCCCTGCACAGTCATATCATTAATCTCTGGATATCTCTCAAAGTCATAACCTTAGCGAGGGATCTGCGATGAATTACGATCCATCACACATACCTCCTGGGATGAGCTTATAAAAGTATCATGCTTCTTGATTAGAGGGATTCACTAATCATCCTATTCGGTACATTAATAATCACGATATTTATGGGCATCGATACTCGACTCGATTCTAAATATCAGTATGTAATTATATTTTATTTTACTTTTCACTTTAATTAATTGCTGGTAATCTTACTTTAATTAATTTTTTAAAAAAATAATATATCATGGCTTGGTTTGAATGGCCTTCTGCTAATTGTTTTGTATATTCTTTTGTCATAACAGGAGGCCATAATTAGTTTAGATGGTAGTAATATACTTACTGAATAACCAAACAAGACATTTCTTTGTAGGATATAATATTTACAGCTCATGTTGATGGAAATATTTTAGTCCAAAACATTTTTTTTTATTGGTTTGTATCTAATAGGTCATTTATTTTCAGTCATCTAATTTACAATTGACTCATATTTTCAATTCTTCACATTTTTTGTAATTTTGAAATTTCTGAAGGAAATTAAAAGAATTTTACAATCTATGCCCTCATACACGATATAGTTTCATCTATTTTCAACAATCTATGATTTGATTCCCATCCAGACAACATCGATTAACATCACTATTGCATTTCAAATGAAAAAATAATAATTAATAATAATTAAGTAGCATGCACTCTTCTATCACTCATAGATTATACTTCAATTAAAGTATCACAACAAATTACAATATACTGAAATGGCAATCAGCACCATAACAGACCATATCATCAATGTTGCACAAGCATTTAGGATCAACATTCTAGAGACACTTTGCCAACCATTTCTGTCAAAGACCAGTTATCTAGCCATTGCAAGGCTTTTCAAATCAATATCACAATTCATGTGTATGTTATTTTAGATATTCATCTCTGCGATTGCAGATCCTTTGAAACTAACCTTCAGTCTCTGGCCCTCTGCTAACTGGGGCCTCCTCAATCCTTCATTGCCCACACACATATCATTTTACAACGCTTCTTATCGTTGCTTCAACTAAAGCAACTTGACTTCCTCCAACATATTCACCTTCAACAATTTCTTACTATTTTGCATACAACCACCTTGACCTTCTCATATCTGCATGCTCATCTTGCATGCCAGCCTTCTCAGACTTTCTTTATTATCCATCTTTTTTTATTATTAGACATTGCAATCTTTATTAACAGCTACTAGATTTTTTTTGTCAAGTCTGTTGACAATTGTTGGACAAGGCACATAGCAAAAGTGTCTCTATAGCCTATGTTTCTTTTCATTCTTCCATACAACCTCCCAAGTTAATGAAAATGATTAAAATGTGGTACATCTTGCTTACTGCGTCAATATTTGATGGCAACTTTATATTTCAATTTTTGATAGCAAACTACAAATCAAAATGATGGTAAGGCTTTAAACAGATAAAGTTTCCAAGAGTTTTAAGTAGTAGGTTTCTCAAATTAGTGACAATTAAATTAGTGACAAACAGTTCAGCTGCAGCAGGTGAACTAGCTATTACTGTAATCAAATTTTGAACATACATTCTGCAAGCATGTAAATGTTATTGACCCATATACCATCAGCCACCTTATAAAATGGAAAAGGGTGACGGAAATTAATTAAAAAATATTACTTTTTTTTATAAAGGAATGACAATGTAACTAAGTTATAAGCATGGAAGTTTGAAGCAAAGTTATTCAAATGGTGTCCAATGTGAGAACCACCATGGCAAGCAGACAGAAGATTCCACAACATGGTTACATAATCAAAAATGCAAGACCAGCAAATTATTTTGGAAAAGTTGAACCAAGTCCATCATAATTTAGATTGAAATGCTCAAAAACTCAATATCATCTCAAATTGATTTTGCAAAGAATGTAACAACTCAACATATTTCTGAGAACAAATAAAAGAATGGAGTTTCAGCAACACGTAAGAATTTGAAAGGGCTGACATCACCACCATCCAAGGACAACCTTTCATCTCCAGAAAGAATGCTATGCTTTGAAATTAAACATTTGCTTGATGGAAGTCCAAGTCCATCCAACAGAACTTCAAGTCCTCCAATGCTTCTGAAATGATTTTGTGCCCGTGGATTTTCAGACACAGCTGATCTTAGAGTTCCCAGAGCTAGATAATGGAGAGAAAGATCAATCCATTGCTCCTTCAGATTCAGTCTTCTAATGACCCGTAAAAGCTCTGGAACAAAAGGTAAATTGTTCTTTTTTGTCATTTGACCAGCATGATGAGAAATCATGGAGGCTGATAATGGTTAAGAAGTCTTTTGCAATTAAAGAAAATATAAGTGAGAAAAGCCATGCCAAAAAGGGCCTATCATACCATTGTGTATTCTAAAACAAAAGTAGCTCAGCTTCGAAGAGAAGGCAAAGCAAATAACCACAAGTTTATGGCAAGGAAAGATCGGATATACCACTATATTCGCTGGATATTTTACCAAGTAGAGACGTCTTGACTGCTAAGTTATTTTTTATCCTTGCACTAATAATTTGGAAGTATGATTACTAAGTGATCAATTGAAGTTTAAATTCCATGTTTTCGTAGCATTAAGAAAGTTGTTGGAAGCAAGGATGCTCCATTTATATGAACCAGGAGTTTGGATACAGGTGCATACTGCTCTGCACCAGCTATTACATACTGTACCAGATATAAGCATGTACAATAGAGGGGCTGTATGCACCCGTAGTAGGCAAATCAAAGATGAGACATGACTTAAAAAGGTGAATGACAAACATGCCACACAGTACTCTTTTTTTTTCTTGCTCATATGTACCCAGATGTATCAAGGCATACCGCACCAGCAATACCTGTATCAAGAGTCACAATGCACCGACATGCCATTGATGCAGTACAAATCCTCAAAGTTTAAATCTTTACAACATCCATGCACCACACATTGGACAAATCTCAAGTTGGATAATGCAAGGAACAAGGTTTTCAAAACCCGTACAGAAACCCATTCTAGTCGACCATTTGCATAAGTCGATACGCTTGTACTGGACTAGACCGGTGCAAACCAACAAAGAGACGAAGGGACAAACCGGGGAGGAGGAAAAGAGAGGGAAAAAGAGGAAGAGAGAGAGAGGAGAGAAGGGAAGGAGATGGAGGCGGCAGAGATGATGTTGGTGGCCACCGGAGGGCTACAGGGGCCCTTGGAGGGCCACAGTTGAGGGCTCCTGCGGCCACCGCGGCTCTGCATCATTCGCAGGAGAAAAGAGAGATAGAGGGAGGAGAGAAAGAAATGGAGGGAAGCCTGGCAAAGAGGCTGCCGGATGGCCTCCGGCTGGCCATCATGGCTGCTGGGTGGCCTAAACGCCGCATGCAGCTCTGCAGACATGAAACAAGGGCGACCATCCCTTTTTCATGGGATATTTTTTAAAAATTCCCGACCACGGTGAAGTTATCAAACTCATTGTTAGCTTCACCATTCATCTTTGTTTTTAAAAAACCAACACAAGGAACCAGGACGATCACCCCTATTCCATGACTGCAACTCTGCCCATGCATTTTCCGCCACCCGATGGCCATGGCAGCCACCCAACGGCACCAAAGCAACATCTCCACCACCATCTCCACCCCTCGGTAGCCTCCCTCCCCCCTCTCTCATTAAAAGCCCTATCGAGCAACACCGAGCCGCAAAGGCCTCTGTGGCCTTTCAACAGCCTCGGCAGGCAACTGCTAGCCCTCGGGCAGTGTCGTCCATCCTTACCCTTCCCTCCTCTCTTTCTCTTCCTTTCTTTTCCTCGTGCGGTTCTGTTTTCCATGCCAAAATTGTCCCAGTTCACGGTCGCGGTCGATACAGTTCAAAAAGTCCTGAACCAACCAATTCAACCCGGTTTTGAAAGTACTAGCTAAGAACATTGTACAAATAAATTGAACTCTGGAAAGTCAATTGAATGAACCAAAAAACTTATCTACCATCATGTCATTGTGGTTGACAACTACTTGGTTGAAGGAGGCAAAAGGCAAACCAGGTCAGCATTTACTAAGATGCTTTTATTTTGCATAGTCATCATATATGCACTAAAACATAATGCAACTTTTTGGTTCTTTGGCTCATCCATATTAAAAAATGGGCTAAGTTATGTAGACTCAATTTACAAATCACTTTAAACCAAGGTTCAATACCATCCTATTACAGTATTGATACACAATACGATACGAGATGTTAAGGCATACCGAGTGTTGGTACCAAGGGTGGCAAAATGCGACTCAACCCACCATAAACAGGTTTGGATTTAGGTTAAATGGATTCGGGTCTAAACAGGTCGACCCGTTTAACTTGTTTGTTATTTGGATGGGGTTCGGGTTCTAACCTACTAACTTGTTTAACCGATTTAACCCATTTATTTTATGGGTCGGGTCAAGTCAGATACTTGTTTGACACCTATTTCATTTAAAACAAAGTCTGCAACATGCCTTCTGCTTCCGAAACCCATTTAAATTTTAAAACCAAGCGGCCCGATTCAAGCAAAGCGCACTTTACCAAAAAAATTTTGAAGTGCATTGTCCACCACTGATAGTTGTTTCACCAAAAAAGTAACTGATAGCCACTTGGCCCACTCATGAGTTTTTCTTTCAAAAAAGAAAGCCGCTCAAGAGTTGTACCATTCTCCGTTTGAATGAAGAAAGCCCCTCTTCCTCCACCTTCCTCTTCCTCTCCACCAAGAAAAGGCCTCCACCATCCCTCCAACTGCCCCCTCTCTACCCTCGCACCACCACCACAACAAGTGGCACCAAGAAACTCTCAGTCAAGAGCAACGAGCGAGCCAACAAGTCCACACATTGATGAGTTCAATGCTGCCCTCCGATCAGCCAAGAACAAGTTGGTTGTTGTTAAGTACACCCAATCTATCCTAGCATGGAGGAGTCCGGCCGCACATGCAGCGACGTCGACTTCCTCTTCATCATGGGTGACAAGTCCAACAAGACCGATGAGCTTTGCAAACGTGAAGGCATCAACAAGGTCCCCCATTTTACATTCTACAAGGGCCGGAGGTCTATGGGGAGAGCATTAGCCCCAACCAGCTAATTGGCAACATGCTATGCGAAAAAAAACCACTCCGAGGTGATACAGCTCCATTGCCAGAAGGATGCCAAGGTGCTAATCACCCCAACAAGCTCGATTTCTTGCTCTAAAACTTTTGCCGCTAGAGCTCCGCTGCAACAAGCCAACCACTTTGCCTGGATTTCCAAAGCCCTAGCATATGTTTCATCTCTCTCTCTCTCTCTCTCTCTCTCTCTCTCTCTCTCTCTCTCTCTCTCTCTCTCTCTCTCTCTGTGCGCGTGTGTGTTTGTCTCTATGTTTCAAATTTAGGTTTTGGTTCCAGATTAGGTTAAACAAGTTGGCCATTGGGTTGGGAAAACTAGTTAATGCATTTATTAAATAGGTTAAAGGGGTCAAGTTGTTTATTAAACAGGATGGGTTCAGATTTCAAGATCTAACCTATTTAATAAACAGGTAAGGTTCAGGTTAGGGCTTTTCTAACTCGACCCGTTAATCACCTAGCCTAACCGATTGCCACTCCCAGTAGATAGGATATGAGACAACATACATGTTCAGTACAGGTACACTACAGTATGCTTGGCATGGTACAATACCAACCAATATTACAAACCTTGCTTTAAACTGTGATACCACCATCATGTCAACCATGATGTCTAACTAGGTACATGAGATTGATATTTCATTCTCATAAACAGCACCCCTAGTCAGACCCTATTCTTTAAGTTCTTTTGAATTGGATAAGGCTAGAAAAGTCCATAAGCTACACCTCTCCCAAAAGATAATCTTTTAGTTCTTTATCTGTCACTCTGTCTAGATACAGTCATACAGATATATAGGGACACTTGAATATGTCAACCTTAGTTTAAGATTTCAAAATTAAAGCACATTTAGCCCAAATAACTGTTTCAAACAATTGTTTATCTGCATGATCTAAATATAGAAAGTTTCCACTAAAAAGAATTAAAAGAATAACGACTTACAAAAGCTAACAAGCAACCAAAGAATATTTACATCATATCTCATATATATATATAAGAAAAGGTAATAAGCAACCCAAGATAATTTACATCATATATTGTGTACAAATATTATTTATTACATATGCTATCACTACTCTTTCTTACTTAAATTAGGTAATGTATTGTTAAAAGACAATGTGCTACATTAGTTGCAAAGCATGTATGCTATCCATATAAGAAAGAAATTCAATAGTTAAAAGTGCAAGACAAAGTTGTTAAATCATGATTAATATCTGGAACAAAAACTCATTCCTTGTAACCTAAAGATTTTAGAATTATTTGTTTGCTGGCCAATTCACCTAAAGTGTTTGCTTGATGTTCCTAGACTATTATAAACATTTAAAGCACTTGCTGAGCAGTCTATAACAACCATTTGCTAGGTGTCCTGCTATTGTTTGTAGTGTCTGCCTTCTGCCATAATTTGATTTAAAGTAACTTTCAGAAAAGAATAGAGTTCCCATAATTTTTCTTCACTTACCCTCCTCTTCTCCGAACTTCTAATAATAAACCATTTTAAAAAAAACAGTGTCCTAGTTTATAATAGTATTTATTTGCGAAGTGGTTTAAGAATTTGCATGATGTTTCTTGTTAAAAGTATCTAAAGTGCATGTTGAGCAGTCTATGATGACCATTTGGTTGATGTCCTAGAGCCCTGGTAGTGTTTGCAGTGTTTGCCTTCCACATAGTTCGACATAAAGCTATTCTTCAAAAATTACAAAATTCAGTGATTTTCCTCCTTACCCTAAACTTTTTTTCCCTATTCAATTTTATAGATTCATCATTTTCCTGATTTTACTCTTATTGTTCTTCTTCTTGTGTCCCATTTTCTTTTTTTTTTTTCTGTTTCAGACCATGCACTTTTATAGATCTATTATAAAATATGATATAATGCTAAGAACACCATACTCTTAATGGTTACATCCAGAAACTTCAATCATATCCCAACATACACAACAAACAACCCATTTTATCGCTCTACCATATCATCTTTACATTTTGCTGGTATAGATGTCGATCTTCTAGGACTAAGAAATATCTATGGTGAGCTTCTTGACAATGATAAGAAGCTAGAAAAATGAATTACTTCGTCTCAGAGTAAGTGATCCATGTATGGATTGATAATGATGTGTGATGGTTGGACTAGTCCTACTAGATGAAACATCAACTTCTTGACTTATGATGAAAAAATATTTTTTCATAAATCTATTGATACTTCAAATCAGGTGCACGATGCTAGCTACATCCTCATATTATGGAGATGATTGTTCAAGTATGAGAACAGAATGTCATGTAAGTTATCACGGATAATGAATCACAATATAAGACCATAGAAGAGATCTGATAAAGTGGTGACTGCATGTTTTCTGAATCCCATGTGTTGTACATTATATCAATCTCATGCTGATGGATATTGGAAAGATTCATAGAATATAGAAGATAGTCGAATTAGCACAAAAATATCACTAGATTCGTTTACAACCACACATGGATCTTATCATTGATGCGAAACTATACAAGGAGAGAAATATTGATACCGGCCGTCACACAGTTCGCAACCAATTACATAATACTTGACAGTCTTCTTGATAAGAAAATAGAGCTATGTTAGATGATTGTTAGTCCAGAATAGCAGCAAAGCAGATATGCCAAAGCAAACAGCAAGGGAAGAAAAGTGGAGAACTTAGTAACAAGACGGATATTCTGGCAACAGACCGAGAAGATAGTAGAGGCTAACAACCCTCTATATGAGGTACTTCGGGCCATAGACTCTGAACAATAACCTTAAATGGATTTCCTATATTACACGATGGAAAGGGCAAAGAAAAAAATCAATGTGGCAGATATGACACATGCCAATGAGTACAGCCGGATTATTGATGAATGGTGGAGATATCAAATAGGTACGAAGTTGTATCTAACAGGTAAGCAGCAAATCAAGAGTGCTATAAGAATTTAAATTCTATTGTATTTGTATAAGTATACTTAACTAATTTTGAAAATTTATATGCAACTTGAACTCAAGATTCCAATACTCCATACCTAGGATTGTCATGAATGATGAGCTTATGTCCACCCTACGTAATGTAACATATAAAATAGATCTCGATCTAAATATTGCGGCTATATACCTAGAACAAGGTTGAAAATGAGTGATTTTTATTAACTATAACTTCAACAACAAACACATTATAACACTATTTTTTCTTAAAACATATTTAGGAAGGGCACAGATTCATTTGGATCTAATATAGCGATCAAAAGCAAATTAAAGATAAATCCAGGTACGTATTGATAAGTCTAATATCAGATTCAAAGTAATTTTGATTTTCCTAAATCTCAAATTCTCAATGATTTTGATCTTTTATAGCTAAATGGCAAGTGCATTTTGACAAATCTAAAAAAAAAAAATTGAAAGATCTTGCTATTAAGATCCTCTCCCAACGATGTCATCGAGTGAATGTGAACGTAACTGGTCGACCTTCAATCTTATCCACTCCAAGCAGAGGAACCATCTAAAATAGAAATGTCTCAACGATCTTTATATGTATACTATAATTTAAGGTTGAAAATAAAATGCATTCGGGAAGAAGTTGAGCTAAAGTACTTCGATCCAACTACAAGTAATTTTATTGATGAGGATGAAGATCAGATGATTAGATGGATAGTGAATCAGCTACAAGAACTAAAGCTTGATAAGCCAGGATTGTTTCCATAACTAGCCAGTTTCGTAGCTAGCGAGACTAGGATGCATGCCGAATAATGGGCAAGTAGTAACATTCTGCACCAGACTCCAGCTGATACATCACAACACCAATTCTCGCAATCTAGGCAATCAGAAAATCATGTGATGAGAGGACGGGCAGCAACGCAACTCAGAAAAAGGAAAAGGAAAGGCAGTTACATCTCAACTTGTACACTCAGTTGAATCAGATTCAGATACTAGAGAGCAATGCTAGTGATTTTTTTTAATGAACAAGGATCTAATGATCAGAAAGGGACTGGAGGATAGGAAACGTAACCGGTTAGTGATCTTCGATTTACTAGTGAGTCGTAATTTACGCATACCATATAGGATAGGGACCATAGTATACAAGCTGGTAGAGCCCACGGCAATACGATTTCATATAGATGGACTCCACGAGATCGTTCAGGATACGATACAATTGTAGATGACTCGCACATGGAATAGGATCCGTAGATGTATCAGGCTCATCCTCGTATTCTAGATCCTCTTACATACAAGCACCGGCAACTTATGATCCATATGGATACAGATATGGTGCATCCGAGACATTGTCTTCTACTGGCTATTATCCCATATAGCACGAAGCATCTTACGGATCCGATTTTGCTGTTGGTATATTTAGATGGGCCCCTCAACAATCATATCATGTCTTTAGATACCTTTCGAAGTCAGGATCTCAACGAGGGAACTGCTATGAATTACGATCCATCATGTATACCTCCTAGGATGAGCATAGAGGATTACCATGTTGCTTGGCTAGAGGGATTATTGATTTCTTCCTGAATACATTAATGATCCCAATATTTATGGACATCAACACTCAATTCTAAATATCAGAATATAACTATGTTTATATTTCTCCTTTTGAATTAATTGTTAATAATCTTGCTTTTCTTTTTTAAAATATATTGTAGAGTAGTTGAAAGCTAGACAGCACTTCATATTGGTTTTTGGCGAATTAGTCCCGACGATATATCTATTTAGATCTTAAAACAACTAAAAAATCATAAAAAACTAATTTAAGAACAAAAAAAACTAAAAAAACTAAAAAAATTTGGCATGCTGGTTCCAAAAAAATTTTGGCATGCTGTATGCCGGTTCAAACCAGCACGCCACACCATACCATGTATCGATACGGTATGGTACCAAACCAGCTAGCCAACAGTACGAGTCCTGGTACCAGTACCGAGAACCTTGTTTTAAAGTATTTTAGAAGTATTGATAATACTTTAGCAATGTGCGTACACGTATACATGCAGACTGTGAACCTCAATCAGTGTTATAATTGTCTATATCAAACTTAGGTCTACCGTTTCAAAACACAGTACAAATGTCATAATCAAATAACAGGAATTTCAATTTTCTTCTTCAATCAACTTAAAGATGCAAAAAGGCATTTCTCAACTTAAAATTGATCAGTCTGACATAAGATTTATCCTTTCTGGTCCACCACAATATCAATTCAAAAATGCAACAAAAACATATTTCAAGTTTAAATCTGATCAGTCCATAGAATTTCATCTAACATGTACACCACATGATGCAGAAGATGCACAAGCAAACAAATATAAGAAAGGCATACCTTACCTACTAACCAATTGACTCCACCTGCTTCCATCACTAACACAATTGCCTTTTGCTGCCAATCAAGCTTTTTCTCAGAGATCAGGCTCTTTGGATTACTTGAAGGAACCCCAATTAGATTATCCTTTGAAGGCAGATATTTAACAATATCTACAAACTGATTCTCCATGGTTGCACTTGAACGCAATTCTACAAAAATAAAAACTACTGAAACAACATATACTAGTAATTTTTGCAATGTCCTTGTCTTCTCTGCACTAGAACTTGATAACTGTTCATCTACAGCAAGTGCACTGGTCAAAGTCTTGAGCTGTACAACTGCAGCTGAAAATTCAAAAACTGAAGTTAGAAATGTTGCATTATTTGGAAATAATATATGTTGAAAACAGCTGAAGATCCACAGCATATACAATTTAATATGGTAAGAGACAGCGATAATCTTTCACTTGAAACAATTAAAAGGATACAATAGGACAACATTTGAAATTACAAGAAACCAAGAAAAAGTGACTCACTGACTCACTTATGAATGTATTGCAGTCATGTTCTGGGAGGGGTTAGCAGTATATAAAGCTCAGATTTCATGGGAAATGGTATATAGACAAATGGGATCAAACCTTAGTCTGTCCTTCAGTAACAAGGTGCAGGAGAAGATTCAAACGTGAAAAAAGGTGAATCTCTATAAAAAAATATTAAAAAAGAAAGGGTTTAGCCGTTTAGGTATCTGTAAAACCAGTGCCCATACGAGACGGAGCAGGTGTGATGCCCTAGGTTGATGAGGACATCCCAGCACAGATCCTGATGCAAATGGGATCAAACCTTAGTCTGTCCTTCAGTAACAAGGTGCAGGAGAAGATTCAAATGTGAAAAAAGGTGAATCTCTATAAATAAATATTAAAAAAGAAAGGGTTTAGGTATCTGTAAAACCAGTGCCCATATGAGACGGAGTAGGTGTGATGCCCTAGGTTGATAAGGACATCCCAGCACAGATCCTGATGCACACCTGGTATTCCTTTGAGCAGACTATATATTTATTTTTGATTTTATTTTACCTGGATGTATGGGGGTTGGGCATATTATTTTATTTTTTATTCTTGTATCCAGCTCATACACGGATCTCAAAGCATGAATACTGGATTAATTTGAAATTTGTTTTAAAATAGTTTGATTGTTTTAGATTAATTTGGAGTCTGCTATTTTAGAGTCCTATAGTTCTGCTTAAGTTAATTTTCAACTGGCCAGACTAAAGTCTATTTAAAGTATCGTCATAGTTGGAATAAAGAAATGGAGAAGAGATTATTGAAAAAACGTTTGGGTGTGTTGTCCCGACTTTCCCCCCTTCCTCCTTCCTCTCTTTCCTCTCCTCTCTCCTTTTCTCCTCCTCTTCTTCTCCTTTCTCCTCTTCTCCCGATTCTTCTTCTTCTTTCTCTCCTCTTTCCTCTCTATCTCCTCCTCCCCTGATCCTCTTCTTCCTCGTGATACTCTCCTCTTCCTAGTTCACCTTCTCTCTACTCTTCTTCCTCTATTTCTACTTTCCCTAATTCCCTTCTCCCCTGCTTATTCTCCCTCCTCTCCACTCTTCCTCCCTCCCTTCCCCTTATTCTTCTTATTCTCTTCCCCTTATTCCCTTCCTATTCCACAAATTCCCCTATTCTCAACTCCCGACCACCAAAACCCATCATCGGATCAATCCACCTCCATGCCTCCCACGCTCCTCCGCCACCGTCATATCCGGCCCCTCCGCCCCATCCTCCACTCTCCGCCGCCCTCACCAACGAGCGGAAACCCCACGCCACCCTCTCCCTCCGCAGACCAAGAAGATGTCCTTCCTCAACCCTCGGCCTCTCGACGACGCCCCCCCTACTGTCAGATTCACCGAGTCCATCGTCTCTCTTCCATCCCGAAAGATCCACGACCAAGCCGACGACAAATCACCAATGCCTTCACACCGCCGAAGCCGCTCTCCTTGTTTCCTGCTACCAGCCGACAGCTTCGGTACCCATCTCCTTGGTCCACATCCATGCCGGCACCCCTGTACCGCCTGTGTCGCCTCCGTGCCGGTGCCCTAGGTCCCTGTGCCACTGCCGTACCACCTTCCACTTCTTACTACTGTGTCATCTGCCTTCACGTGTCCGTGCCACCCTTTTCCCCATTATGCCATCGCTAGTCGCCGGAACAGGGCCGTGCCATTATCTCCCCGTGCCGCCGTCTTCATTCCCAACGTCGTCGCTGGCATTGCTAGCGAAAGCTTGTCAGATTTTTCCTCCTTCGAAGTCCCTCCCTTTGTTCCACCATTCGCCAGTCCGTAGAAAAAGAGAAGTCCCTTTGCACGATCGTGAAAGCATAGCCGCCCCTCCCTTACCAGCTTCAGCTAAATCAGGAAAAAAAAGAAAAAAAAACAAAGGAAAAAATAGTGAAAAAAAAGAAACAAAATATAGAAGAAAAGAAAAAAAATGGAATTTGTCTAAACTAGCCTAGCGTCGTTTCTTAACGACCAACGATCCAACCCCCTAAAATAAATTCGATCGGGTCATCCCGCATCCAATTTTTGGTATCAGAGTATGGTTTAGGTTAGGAATAATTACATTTTATTTGCTTTTTGTATTTGAATTGTTTACATCAAAAAAAAAAAGTATTACTCAACATTCTGCATGCGCATCCTTGATGAGCATGGCTATTTGGTTCATTGACGATACAAGCTGGGACCAGAGGATATCTGAATTATCCATCCAAGACCTCAAGAGCAGTATGGAGCCTGACTCGATAGAGTCGAGTTCTCCCCACCACAGGAAAATGATGAGGACATCCCCACATAGATCCTGATGCACACCTAGTATTCCTTCAAGCAAACTATATATTTACTTTTTATTTTATTTTACGTGGTATACGGGAATTCGATATTTTATTTTATTTTTTATTCTTGTATCCAGCACATGCACGGATCTCGAAGCATGAACCCTAGATTAATTTGAAATTTGGTTTTAAAATAGTTTGCTTGTTTTAGATTAGTTTGGAGTCTATTATTTTAGAGTCCTATAGTTCTGGTTAAGTTGATTTTCAACTGACCACGAACTAAAGTCTATTTAAAGTATCGTTGTAGTTGGAATAAAAAGATAAAGAACAGATTATTGAAAAAAACGTTTGGGTGTTGTCTCGACTTCCCCCTTCCTCCTCCCTCTCTTTCCTCTCCTCTCTCCTTTTCTCCTTTCTCTTCTCCCAGTTCTTCTCCTTTCTCTCCTCTTTCCTCTCTATCTCCTCCCCCGATCCTCTTCTTCCTCGTGTACTCTTCTCTTCCTGGTTCACCTTCTCTCTCTACTCTTCTTCCTCTATTTCTACTTTCCCTATTTCCCTTCTCCCCTGCTTATTCTCCCTCCCTCCTCTCCACTCTTCCTCCCTCCCTTCCCCTTATTCTTCTTATTCTCTTCCCCTTATTCCCTTACTATTCCTCAAATTCCCCTATTCCCAACTCCCGACCACCAAAACCCATCATCGGATCAATCCACCTCTGTGCCTCCCACGCTCCTCCGCCACCATCATATCCGGCCCCTCCGCCCCATCGTCCACTCTTCGCCACCCTCACCAGCGAGCGGAAACCCCGTGCCGCCTCTCTCCCTCCATAGGACGGAGAAGATGCCCTTCCTCAACCCTCGGCCTCTCGACGACGCCCCCTTACTGTCAAATTCGCCGAGTCCGTCGTCTCTCTTCCGTCCGAAGAGATCCACAGCCAAGCCGACGACAAATCATCGATGCCTTCACACCACCGGGGCCGTTCTCCCTGTTTCCTGCTACCAGCCGACAACTCCGCTGCCCATCTCCTCAGCCCACGTCCATGTCGGCGCCCCTGTATCGCCTGTCACCTCCGTGCTGGTGCCTCGGTCCCTGTGCCAATGTTAGAAACTGAATTTATAATCAAAGATGAACTCAGCATGATGCTGGCAACCTTATTTTTTATACCATTCCATTGCTGAAGTAAAATCATGCCTAGCAAGGCATCAATGACTTGGCAACGATGGAACGATAACCTTTTTCTTGATAAAAGAGCACCAGTTTTCAGTCCATATTTATTCGTAAGGACTGCACGACCAAGGAATGCCAAGGACCCCTTTGCCAACATGGACAGTTTTGAGCTGGCTGAAGAAATCGATATTCTTTCTTTTAGCATTCTTTATGGGAAAGCAAATGCTTGGCTAAACAGCTTGTTAGTTAATCAGCTTGCTAGTTAATGAATAAGGGCACAGGAGTATAGAATAGACTTGAACCCATCTCCATGACTAATTGACCTATTTTATTGTATAATAACATTAATGCAAACAAGTAGGCCTAAAGGAGATAATGATAGCTAAGGTTCTCATTCAGGATCATCAAGAGGATCCAATATGCAGCAAAATATCATACAGCTGTTATAGTCCAAACAAAAAGGCCACCTGGAATTTAGTACTAGTGATACCATTTCATCAAATATACACTATTCATTATATCCTTACACAGAGGCTTTCAACTCAATATAACATAAATTTGAAATAAAAAATGTCAGCAAGAAATAAAAAAGAAAATGATAAAATGGAAATCATGAGCATGAACAACTTGAATTACTAGAATGATTACCTTTCAAAAGAGCAACAATCTTCTGCACCCCTCCATAATAGCTAAATACTTTGCAATTGTGTATTGAACGAGTTATAATTGTTAGGCAGCTAAGAACATACAAAGCTTCCATGCTGAAAGTTAAGCTCGTTGATGGCTCTGAAAGGTCAGCATTAGCTAGTGCAGCACCATCATTCACTGATTTAAAGTAAATTGAAAAATAGTTAGCTAATATATACAAATTTGTAGTAAGTTCATGATCAACTGATATAAAGCAACAACAAATTATGCAGAAAATAGATAACATAATTAAATACTGAAGGACACAGTCAATGGTTGTATGATCTTTTTTCCAGAGTTTAGGTGATAATTTCTTAGGTTATCATTCAAATACAAGCATATTACAATTGTACAATCTCAAACCATTTGAAATATGCATTAAAAGCATTAGCCTTTGAAAAAATTAAGATATAATGTCACATGAAGCACATCATCATAATAACTAAGAATAAACATACATTACCAAAACATTAAAAGAGTCATTGCAAAATTTGCAAAAGCATGACTGTTTGACTAGGATAAAGCTATAAAAGAGAAAGATGCAGTTCTCAATTACTGAATTAACTGATGTAAAAAGTATGGATAAATATCAACCTTCATGTATGCAAAGAAAGTAGATCAAAATAATGGTTAAGATTTCCAATGTAATTTTAGAAAACAAAATGATGCACTTACACTCAGCCACGAGAGAAGACAGCCGGGCAATCTCTTGGATTAGAATAAGAATAACCTCAGAAGGATGACCAGCAGAGCATCCTAGAATTATCTCCTCAGATACTGATGCTTGCTCGGCTGGTAACTGGCCACCTTGCACAGGCTCCCAATTTTTGTATGTTTGTATAAAGTGCAGGAGAAAAACTTGCAAAAAATTCCTTTTTTCTGTCTATAAAAATAAATAACGAAGAATAAAAGAATAAGAGTTCATGAAAACAAGAAGCAACATGGAACTCAACTAGGAAAGTGTTCAAATTTTATAAATCAATACAAATTTCCATTAATTCATGGATTAACAGTACTATAAATTAACATTGTATATTAGGTTTCCTTGATTTAGAAGCTTCAATGAAGTGGTCAGACTACCAGTTCCAAAGCATTAAACTGACATTAGCATACCAAACACCAAAAACAATGCAAAATTGTTGCTAATAGAATAATGGGGACTCCATGTTTATCACTGTCACAAAAAAATTCAACTGCTAGTAGTCCAAAAACTAATAAAGAAGTGAAACACGAAACTAAATCTCAAATATCATTTTCCAAAATAATCATGGGTTTAGAAACTCTGCGTGCAAATACAAAATAGCACTTAATTGCAACGCATTTGAAATATAATTGGTATGAAATTTACAGAAGCATCCCACATCCTTGTTAGCAAAGTAACTTCAGCTTCTTGGTCTATGGCTAAGATAAATGCAAATCAGAAAAAGACAAGGATAACGGAAAGAAAAATCAATCATTGTTTGCAAGGATCACGGTACCATCCCAAATCATCCGATTCAGGATGTACCGTACTGTACCAACCAAGAGTCGGTACTGTTCGGTTATAAAAACAGTCCGAAGTGCTAGATCGTTGAAAAAAATAAAAAAATTCTATACCATACCAGTATAGTACCATCCCGTACCAGTGCATACCGTCCGGTTCGGCCAGGTTCGAGTCCAGTTGGGGCTCGATTTAAGTCAAACAATTAGCCAAGAAGAGAGGAGGTTTTTTTTAATTTTGTGGGCCCGGTACCGATTCGATATTCCTTGATTGTTTGCATTCAATTGTTTCAAACCAGTTGTGAATTCATATCAATCTAGATGAAAATAGTCTTGAGGAAATAATTTGGATAAATTGAATTAGTACAACAAATATTAAGGCAAAAGATAATCAGCAGGTGTTTTGTTGGTTACTAGATGTTTTTACAAAAAAAAGATTACCAGGAGTTTAGTGATTGCTAGATGATCACAGTTAGTTAATGCAAGACCACTTGGGATGAGAGCAGCAAATAGAGGCCTAGGCAGACCTAATTAAGATAGAATTAAAAAAAAGTTTGGGTCATGATTCACCACATTCTTATGCTACAAAAAATCGAGCAGGAAAGGCAAATTTGGCAATTCTAACAATTATGATACTCAAATCTTATCTTAACTGTGATTGCTAGATGATCACAGTTAGTTAATGCAAGACCACTTGGGAGCAGCAAATAGAAGCCCAGGCGGACCTAATTAAGATAGAATTAAATAAAAATTTGGGTCATGATTCACCTCATTCTTATGTTACAAAAATAGAGCAGGAAAGGCAAATTTGGCAATTCTAACAATTATGATACTCAAATTTTTCATTTTGGGTTTCTATGAGATGTATGAGTATATCTAAGCAACTCAAGGGTTGATCAGGCAATCAGTGTGGACTGAGAGTTAAGCTTGCCGCTTGACTAGAAAAAATGAGCCTAACTCGGCCAGGAAACCACATTCTTTCTCAACCAATAAAATTCATGTAGCATGCCTTTCTTGGCTTGTCTCACAACTTACCTAGAACTCTAAATAAGCAACTAATCAATCTCAAATGGACACCATCGGACCAACCAACTGCTGGCATGATTCGACTATGCAAAATCGCATGGCCGCCAGTCCACCCCCAACCCCTCCAACCAACCAAAACGGCACGGCTCGGTGTTGAACCGTGCCATTTCATTCGGTTCAGCCAATTCGATTCCGAATCGGTTTTTTACTATAGCAAGGGGGTGGGATATTTTTAACTTAATTGAGAGCTCTCGATTTGACAAAGAAAGATTGGTAAAGCCTCGGGAAGCCTCGTTTGACAGTTCTAGCCGATCCAAATATCCAAAATTAAGAAAAAAACATAGATTAAAGGTATGTACATCCATCCTCCTTTCCCTCTTTCTCCCTCTTCCCTCTCTTTTTTTAAATTCGTAGCAAAAAGGAAAAAAAAAAGAAAAAACTTTGTCAAATATTTTTATTTTGGCATGATTTTAAAATATGTTGTAAATCTATGAAAGATCTACATAATGATACTAAAATCATGATTTTTTATTAAATATATAATTTTAAAATTAAAAAATATTTTAGATTAAAAATTTAATAAAAATAAAATAATTTATAAATAACTATAAAAATATATTATTGTTTTAGAATTTCTAAACTACTTTTATCATAAATTTCGTATCAATTTTTTCAAGTTTTGATGTATAATATGAATAATATCCTATGCTTAATTTCAAAAAAAAGTAGCCTTTCTTGCATACCCACTGTCTTAAAAAAATAAATATGACATCCATGATAGGATCCTACATAAATCTAAAATCAAAAAAAAAATTATAATATTATATTCTTTATATTTTTTAATTCTAAAAGTAAAATATATATATAATTAAAAAATATAAAATATGTAAATACAATATTAATTAATTTTATATAATTATTGAGTTTGTATGCTTTTTCAATTTTCAGGAATGGATCCATCGAGAATGAAGGATCCGGACCATGACATTGATTGGATGACATTGATTGGATGCATGAGAAATACTCTTGAATCGACATCATTAGAAATGTAAATGGTACAATATAGAATACAAGGATGGTGGGATAATAAGGCTAAAGCAGCACGTGGCTAGCAGCTATTCTGATATATCTGTATGTCAACAGTGTCTATAAAAGATCCATCAATTGATGAAGAAGTACTTTGCTGGTTTCAAAATAAAAAAGAAAAAAACATTGAAGAAGAAGGTAGAGGTGGACCGTCGAACTGCATAACCACCTTCATATCACTCCAGGAAGTCAGAGAAAGCATTTATTCCTTTCAATGAGGCACAAATAGAAGCTGCCATTTAAGCAAGCTTGTATGAATAGAGACAGCTAGAGGAGATGGCCAAGAAACGAGCAATTTGGGCCATCAGTTTTTGAGTCAAGGTGGGATTGGGCTATTGGGTGTTGCCAGAGAATATGAGAGCCCATCATGAGAGAAACCAGATCCACATGCCTTTCCTAACAGAGATTCCAAGCAACAGAGAATTAATGCTATGTTGAAAAAGGATAAAAAGAAGGATATGTGGCACGTTATCAGA
This sequence comes from Areca catechu, assembly GCA_021397845.1. NCBI lineage: Eukaryota > Viridiplantae > Streptophyta > Magnoliopsida > Arecales > Arecaceae > Areca > Areca catechu. The sequence goes on along the minus strand of CM038040.1, from coordinate 125,522,994 downwards.
TATTGGTTTCACTTGAATCATATCCCAATACATTCAGCAGACAATCCATATTATCGCTCTGTTATTATATCTATACAGGCTACTGGTACAAGCATAGATCTTTCAGAATCGAGAGATATTTATGGTCAACTTCTGGACAGCAATAAAGAGTTAGAAAATTGAATTGCCTCCTATCTGAGTTAGTAGCCCGTGTATGGATTGACAATGATGTATGATGATTGGACAGGTCCACTACACGAAGCATCATTAAATTATTGATTTATTATGATGGAAAAACTTTTTCCATAAATCTATTGATGCTTTAGATCAAGTACATGACACCAACCATATTCTCAGATTGATGGAGAAGGTGATTGATCGGATGAAAAAACAAAATATCGTACAGATCATCACAGATAATGGATCACAATATAGGTCCGCAAAGCAACTCATGATGTAGCAACAATTACATATTTTCTAGGCCTCTTGTACTACATATTGTATCGATCTCTTGTTGATGGATATTAAAAAAATTTGTAGGATGTAGAAGATAGTTGAATTAGCACAGATATCACCAGATTTATTTACAATCATATATGGATCTTATCATTAATGCGAAACTTTACACGGAAAGAAATATTGAGACCAGGGATCACATGATTTGCTACGAATTATATAGTACTTAATAGTCTTCTTGGCAAGAAAATAGATTTGCGCCAGATGTTTGTCAGTCAAAAATAGTAGCAAAGCAAATATATGAGGACAAAAATTAAAGGAAGCACTGTAAAAAATTTAATGAAGAGAAACATTCTGGTAGCAGGCCAAAAGGATAGTAGAGGCTATCAAGTCTCTATATGAGATACTTCAGACCGTAGACTAAGAGCGATATGCTCAAATGGATTTCCTTTATTACATTATGGATAGGATAAAGGAAAAGATCAAAGAGACAGATCCAACACATGCCAATAGTATTCGCATTATTGATAAATGGAGTTATTAAATGTGTTCGGATTTGCATCTAATAGATACGCAGTAAATTATAAAAACTTTAAAAATTTAAATTTATTTATATTTATACAAGTATAAATGACTAATTCTGAAAATGTATATGCAGCTTACTACTGAATCCAAGATTCCAGTACTCTATACCGGATATTATCATGAATGAACAGCTTATGTGTGCCCTATACAATGTTATATATAAAATGGAGCCCGATCTAAATGTCGCTGCTATGTACCTAGAATAAGTTAAGTTGAAATTATTGAGTATTTTTTATTAGCAATAACTTCTTCAAATAACACATGATAACAATAATTTCTTTTCAGACAATTTTTTTTAGGAAGGGCACAGATTCTTTTGGATCTAATGTAGCTATCAGAAGTAAATTAAAGATAAATCCTACTAGGTACTAATAAATCTAATATTATATTCAAAGTGATTTTTTATTTTGTTGAATTTGAAATTCTAGATGATTTAATATCTTTTATGACTGAATGATGGATGCATTTTGGTAGATCAATAAAATATTTGAAAAATCTTCCTGTCAAGCCGGACATGATGAAAAGATATAAATAAATGATAACCATCCAAAACCAAAAAAATAAATAAAAGAAAATCAACATAACCAGGAATACCAATCAAGTATCATATTTGAAAACTATCAAATGATAAAGTGATCAAGACTTTAATAAGCTAGCAAGAAATTACTTGTGATTGAATTGAAAACCATCATCAACAAGAATAATTTGCAAATGACTTAATTGTGAGCAAACAAGAAAGTCAAGCAATATGAACCAATACAACAAATACCTTATCAATGGCATTCTCGTATCTCTGCCAAAGTGTACTCAAGACTGCCTCCTGACCAACATCCCTTGAAAGAGAAGGGAGAAAAAAGCAAAATATGATGAATTATTTTATGATCAAGTTCACACAATGAACTTCTAGAGTAAGAGTGGTTAAACAAGAGCACTTGCAACTACAAGTTCTATAGAATGTAAATTATTTATATGGCAACAGGTCTCTTCTTTCTAGAAGAAATATATTTGTACATTTATTTTATAGCGAGTACTAGAGTGCAAAATCATGCTTAATTCATCATAGTATGAAGCTAGCAAAATAGAATTTCACAAATCAAATTTCAAAATAATAACAATGTAATAGTAACTACATACAAATTAGAAATCTTCTAACAACAAATGAAAAGCACAAATAATGAAATTTACCACATACTATACTTTCCAAAAATTACGAAGACTAAGTACAAGGAAAAGAGAGAACAATTTATGAAAGCTTTGTTTCAGATATGACATGTTGCAGCAACCTTTCTAGTTAACATGCAAGGCCAAAACATATCAATTGATAGTTTCCTAAGATTAGCAAAGTGAACATTGAGTAAGAATTAAAGAAGGAACAATTCAAGAATGTTTAGGGAGAAAGCACTAGCACTCAATGGCTTCAGACTTTTATTTTAGTAACATGTTTTAGTCATCATTCAAGATGATATCATGAAAATGTTCATAGTTCCTCAATAATTCGGTTCAAGGTAAAGATGTATAAGGTAACATAAGGTAGTTGACGGGAGAAGTGTCACTACATTCCGAGTTCTTTATGAAATATTTACAAAAAGGTCCCTTGTATACAAGGGTCCATTTAGATGCCCTTTTTTTCAATCATGAAAGACCAGACTGCCATAAAAATGTTCAAGGCTAGTTTCCAACTTGGACAAAGCTAAGGCATTGTAATTTGCCATACCATCATTAATGATCAAGAATAGCAACCAACATAATTAATGGAAGAAGAAAGCGCAAGAAAGGTAAGAAGAACAAAAGGACAAAAGAGACAGATCTGTTTTCCCATCTACCTATGCGACCACATCCGGTTTCCAAATTTGGCTAGGAAACCGAATTTGTGAAGAAAATGAAATTTGGTTCCATGTAAGAGGTAAATGAGGACCATGTTTCTTTAGAAATATCCTAGTTGGTCTCTAAGTTCATACAAAAAGTGGTGGGAACCTAATCAAGTTCATTCAGATTTTTCATGAAAATTCAAAAGGACTCTCAGGAAGGTGTCCTTTTCCATGTCCAAGAACAAAGTATCTTATTATAGTGTAGCTGCACCAGCAGCAGCACATGTAATGTCTTATAGGTTGCACCAAGGATCGTTGAACCGGTACCGGGACCCGTACTGGTCACTAATATCTTATAAGTTGCACCAAGAATCGCTGAACCAGTACCGGGACCCATACCGATGTCTTATAGGTTGCACCAAGGATCGCTCAACCAGTACTAAGACCCATACCGATCAGCAACCGGTACGATACGATATGGTATTGTACCATACCGATAGACATACCGAGCTTGATAAATTAAGAAAAAACTATCTTCCTCCCCCCTCTCAAGCAAGGATCGCTGAATCGTACCCGAACCATATCCAAATCGGGCCATACCAGCCCGAACCAACCCATACCATACTGAACCGTCTCATACTAGTCCGGTTCAGGTCAATTTTTATAGTTCGGATCCTGAACCATTTTTTAGGACTGAACTGTACCGGTTCTTGGACGGTATGGTATGGTATGTCCCGAACCGGGTAGTTCGAGACGGTACCGAAAATCCTAAGGAATTTTTTTTTTGTTTTCTCAAAGTTCTATCTAAAGTACTTCACACAAGGGCAGCTATGACATGACAGAAATAAGAGGATTCAAGTCTTCAAATCTATGATCGCAATCCACTTGAATATTCAGCAAAAAATGTATACTCCGTGCCTTGATGTCAAATGAATTGTGTATTGGCTTAAAAATTTTGTTATGCACTTCCATCGAACTGAAGTTTTCCAAACAAGTATGTGGCTACCATGGGAATGACACAAGCACCTTACAAAAAATTAGGCTTTGATGTTGTACAATGGGTTTGGTAACAATCAAGGTTTGCTGGACCAATATTACAGCTCATACCACCCAACGACCAAATAGGTATGGTACAGGTGCGCACCAAACCATGTCAAGGTGTACCAAGTCAAGGAGAGGGCAGGGGGAGAGAGAGAGGAGAGGGAGGAAGAGGAAGAGAGAGAGAGGTAGGGAGAGGGAAGGAGGGAGGAGAGAACCCTAATCCTCCAAAACCCAGGGTCAAAGAGAAGAAAAAGGCAAGAAAGAAGAATGAGGAGAGGGGGGAGAGGGAGGTGTAGAGGGATGGAGAAAAAGAGAGCCATACTGTTCAGCTACATAGAGTTGGAGTCACCGTCATGGTCAATCAGCCATCATTGGTCATCTTCAGCTTCACATACTATGGAGCTTCAAAGCTCCCATCATGGTGGAAGAGGGGAGGGGGAGATAGAGAGATTGAGGAGAGAGGGAGGGAGAAAGGAAGAGTTCGAGTGAAGATTGGGACCATGGAGAGTTGGGAGGCAGGAGGGGGCCTTAGGGGTTTATAAGGGCCGAACCATCCCAACCACCCAAACCACTCTAGTTCGTACCATTTCAATTCGATACAACCCAATCCACTCTACTGCAAGTATGATATCATTTCAATTAACTTTGATAACAATCATGTGGCCATGCTAAGTGATATGGTATCGTTTCTCATCCATCTTTAAATTGATTTTTCCAATGACTTAAATGAAACCAAAGTTTTTGGCATTTCTACATCAATGATCACCACAACTTGCTCACTACAGCAAGTCAAGCTCAGAATATTGGTGCACTTAGGTCCTAATCATCCTCCAGTTTCCTGATCATCAAAGATCTTTCATCAAGAACTTTATCTTTCCAATTTCCAGTTCTCCTACAAAGCTGAAGACTCTTGTACGCTTCCTGAAGGCCAATGGATCATGTTTATAGATTACATAATTGAATTCATTGCAGTTAGAAAAGGCAAAGGTGGAGATTTGGGGGCTTACCTTCATTCGATCAATAATCTTTTTTTATCTTTCCCATATGCTCCTTTAATCATCAATGAATAAGCTTGTGAATTGTGATAGAAAGGATTATTTTATACTCCAACAAACCAATAGGGCTGTAGCTAATCAGGGGGAGAGTAGATTTGACTATTGGTAACAACACCCAAATCAGCAAACCATCAAGTAAAAATATCCGCTATTTGGTAGACATTTCTATGATTGGTGGGAAAAGTTGTGGAAAAAGTGAAAAAGTAAACCAAGAAGATAAAACTTCTAGAGGTTAACCTTATTTCACCCTCCTTCACGAAATAAAGTTAACTACGTTAAGTGGCTTTTAAGGGCATTGACCAAATAACCTTAACCCCGACTTTTTTGGAGTGTTTAGCTTGTTAAACTGCTGATCTGCCCTTAACCAGCTGCTCGAACGAAACACTAAATCAGAGTGCTACTCCCTCATTGAAGATTTGACCTGGCCCTTGCAACTTATTTGAGTCTAGTTAAGACCTTATAGATAGAGAAACAAATATCAGGATCTATCCTTATGTTTAACGTCTGCCTTGTAAAAATAAAAACATAAGAAATAAGCAAAATGATTATGACATGGGATAAGCATGCATCTTAAAGCATCATCATGCACAATCCTGTAGGCTAGGCACATTGGACACTCTGTACCTGGTCAATATCATAGATTGTCATGCTAGCTCCTTCCTCTTCCAAAGAAAATACAATTGATAGCATCGTTTGCCTAGCAACAAAGCATCTAACCTATTCTTCAGCTTGCATTTGCAATGGGTAGTTTACCAATGTCATAACAGCATATGTTATCATTTTAAAACTACAAATTTAAAGCAAGAGAATGTAAAAAAAGTTAGCTTTTTAGTAGGGATGAGCAAATGGTTCGATTAACCAAAAACCGAACTGAACCGTTAATTATTTTGGTGTTTAGTTCATTTTTTCTCTCGAAAATTCCAGTTTCAATTTAAAAATAAACCAAAGTGTTTTAATCAGTTCAATCTTTGTAATTTAATTTGATAATTTCAGTTAACCGAAAATCAAATTATAAAATGCAACAAAACCCCACATTTGCCCTTCTAGACCTATGATAAATATTACATTGATAGATTACAAAGAGCTTGAGCTAATTTTATTGAATTAAATTTTTTTTGAACGGTTTGTCATTGATTTGAATTTAAATAACAATACTAAGCCTAAGTCCGACTCCGCAGCTTAAATAATGAAATTATTAAAAAAATTTCAGAAGCCCAAACCAAAACCAAAAGCCCAATACATAGAAGTCCAAAACTGAATTACCAAACTAAACCGAAATTATTTTGATTTTGTTTGTTCAGTTTTAGGCTACATCAATTCAGTTTTTGGTTCTACAAACTGCAAATTTTAAAGTTTGGTTTTTTGGAACTTCTATTCGGTTTGAACTTAAAAAACTGAATGCACACCCCTACCTTTTAGTATTATTTTGTCATTGTTTTGAGTCTATGGACTTCCATGTCACATACACAGCTCTTCACAAATGAGTGTATTAACTCTGTGCCCTAAAGTAGGATCACCTCAAGACTGGAAAATATCAGGTCTCTTGATTGTTTTCTTCACTGCTTTTTAATGGCAGCCTTCTGTTATGTGCCTTTTCTCCCGCTTTTTAAAAAATAGGGATTTGAAGCAAGAACAAGAGAAGCATTATGAACAACATTTGTCAATCTATAACACTAAAAGCCAAAACAACACTAGTCTCAACACACACCTAGCTCAACAACAGAGGGAAAATAATAGAATAATCTCCATCATATAAAGACAAGCGATGTCAAGGAAGTGATGATGAAATATCATACCCGAAACAGAACCTTGGAGAGGGCGCAGAAAACTTGTCTGCATGAACCCACGAGCCACCCTCCCCAGTTTGGCCACCAGATGATCTCCTAATAAAATCAGCGACGCCTTTGACAATATTCATGCTTGGTAATGTGAGTTGTGACTCATTGACCCCCTTGAAACCCACAATCAAAACACGTAAAAAGAAATAGTGCTTCTGCCCCTTATCCCACGTCTTCCATTTTTAAATCCATAACCTGCCAATGAGTTTCCTGCAATGAGAATAAACAAGAAAAGGCAATGATAAAAATAAATAAATAACAATAGCTACTCTACGTAGCACCTTTAAGCTAAAATTGTGAAAGTCAAAAAGGCAGTACAAGGAAGGTTAGGCCAAAACAAACTGAATAGTAAGCTTGGTATATCAATAGCCAACAAGAAACAGAAGTTTCAATACGAGCATCAACCAGACCTCAATCCATGAGCAATGTCATGTAGTACCTGATTGAGAAAACAAAAAAAGCATTGCTTATGTATTAATTTCAATTGCAATTGCCATTTGCATCAAGAGGTTGCATTGATCAGTATCCTCCATGGCACAAGTCAAATGTATGATTTTAATTAGCCTCCCATAAGCATCTATGCATTTTTTTTAACTATTCCTCAAAAAGCTTATCATGTACTAGAGATGCCATTTACACTTTCATAGTTTTCCATGTTTCCCCTTGTCAAATGTTCGAATCAAAAAGGTTTTTTTTATTTTAGAGCACAAATGGTCAATTATTCCATATTCATTATTGAATTCTTCAATAAAGGTCATCAGCCCTTTTTTGCTGTCCAAAAGCCCAAGGGTTGGGATGAAGTAACCTCAATGCAACTTGTACACATCAGAACTAGCAAGAATTGTTGACACAAACACATAGTGGCATGCTACTAAAATTATATATCCCAATGAAAATAATCTTCCTATGTTTCACCGGTAAGAATCAAGAAACCCATGTCAAAGGAAAGTCAAATTTATCGTCAACTTGCCTAAAATAGTTTGTATTCATAGCATGCACCCTTCAATCATCCAAAGAACTTCTATAAGAATTTATACTGAATCAGTCTCATTTTAAGTTAACATATGCATAATATCATGCCTATTCCTATATATTTTACTAACAAACTGCTACGAACTAATTTCATAGACAATTTCCACTCAATTTTGAAAAGTGAAACTACTCTTCATGGAATTATGTCCATATATCTGGTTATCAAATAGCTCATCTACATACGAGGACTAGATTTCAGCAAGTTAAAACAGGAACATAAAATTTCATACTATCTTCCTTAATTGCACAGAAATATCCTTTCAGCTCTAGTGTGCCAACTTCTATGTAGATTCACCCTATTCGCAAGCACTTTCCCAACTCCTTGAATGGCAGACTAGCTATCGATGGAGGAAAACGCTAAGGAACAAACTGCCATGAAATCAGAATCCTAACAATGAATGTGTAAACTCCACCGTGATGCTAACAGGCAACGTTGTAAAAAGAAAAAAATCAAGTTTATCATAATCAAAAATCAAGTACAAAAAAAATAAAAATGAGATTATCATAATCAAAAATCAAGTTAACAAAAAAAAATCCACGATTTTTATTTTTTAAAAAAAGCATAAACATAAGAAGGCAACAAAGATTTAGGCACAGCTATTCATAGCAAACGATAAGTGCAGCAAGATTAAGGCAAGTTCAGAATAATTTTAGATCCAACCTCAACAGATCATAGGAAAAGCGGGAATATGGAATCAGCATGTTAGGGCTCCAGAGAGGGGTAGTTGGAGAGGGTCAGAGGTTGGAATAACCGGTGGGAGATCCACATCGAGGACTAGGGTTAGGGCTTGAAGGAGAGGAGGGATGGGAGATCAGCGCAGCTATTTTGGTTCGGACCCTAAATAAGGAAAAGGGAGGACAACGTGAAGCACAAAGGCCAGATATGGATGAAGAAAAGAGAGGAAGGGGGCGAAGGGACAGGAATGATATAAGAGACTCACCGATGGGATTGAGAACAGGAAGCCTGGACGGAGAGAACCACCGCCGATTTGACCGCCGCCGGAAAGGACAAGCGGAAAGGGAGAGCAGAGGAGGGGGGGGCACAGGGATGCGATCGGGATCTAGCTGGGGTGGGAGGAACCGGGCCTGAGCAGGGGATCAGTCGCACCACTCCTCTTTTCCGCCGGGCCACAGCTTGGGCACGGTTGACCCAGCCGAATTATATAGGCTGCTGCAATTTCACCCCAGTAGGTGTAAATTGCCGCCAATCTGACCCTCTGACCTTTGTTTTACCAGTGTCCTGACATGCCATGCACGTGACAGGATGGAGGAATATTGTTTTTTTTTTTTTTTTTTTTTTGAGCAAAAGATTTGAGGGGGATAAATCCCAGTCTAGCTATTCCCGTAGGCCCCTGCCTGATAACCCCATCAGATAATTGATTCAAGATGTAATTGATTCAAGATTTTCATATTTGCACGATCTTTTTCCATCTAATCTAAAGGTATTGATACTACTAAGACGCCGGCTAGTAAAATAGGGACAGAAAAAAAGATCACGTGGAACTCAAAAAAATTTCTGGATTTAATCGAATCATTGTTAAGATAATATCTTGAATCCATAATTGATTGATAGTGAGGCAAGATCTCCACCAACCAGGCTATTGCCATAGCGGTATTGTAATTTTTATTATAAAAATAATTCAAGGAAGAAGGTTGTAATTTTGCCATCGAGAGGGAGAAAAAAGATAATAATTTTTTTTATTTTTGGTAAAGCAGTAATTTCATTTCTTTGAAAAATTCTAGGTCGAGAAAGCTTCTTCCTTCATGATGGTAGAGGTTAATGCATCAGCAACTGAGTGAGAGACATAGAAGAAGCGTAGGATCAAAAGCAGGGAGAGTTTGTATGAGGTTCGTTGCTATTGGTTTCGTACATAAAATTTATACACTTAGAAGCCTTGTTTTCAGGCATACATCACCATAAACCTAATTTTAAGGGCATTCAATATTTAGATAAGGGAGGGATTTCATTACCCTTCCTTGGCCCATAATCACAACCTTTGCATCAGTCCTAATCCTAACTAAAATCCATTAGACTTGATTACTCTAGTGAGCTAGGGATACCAACAGGTCAGGTTTCAAGTATTGTGTATAAGCTAGTATACCCAATTCTCTGATTATCACTTGAATCTGGTGTCTAAGGCTAGAGGTCCAGAGGCAAACGCCTTATATGGTTTCATGATTCTTAATTAGGACCCTACGAGAGCAGAAGGAGCCTCCCACGACCCCACCTCTTACTTGGCCAGTGGACAAGGTAATTATTGAATTGGCTGTAATTTGAGCTGACCCATTCTACTTAAGCTCTAGGTCTAGGAAACTCTAGTCCAAGTTGAGTTCTGTGTAATTGCATTGCATAACCATTAGATTAGGAGTCTAACCCAACCCAGTCTAGTTTGACCATGGAGTCCACCATGGAATCCTTATTGAGGACCTTCACTAAACAATGTATCCAAATGAACCATAAATTTGATCGACTAGACCAACGATTAGGAACCTTAGAGAGAATTGTTAGAACCCATACTAACCCTGGTTTACCCAAACCAACTACCCTTAGTCAGCCAGAACCCACTAGGGTCAGTGGCTATAGTCAAAACTCAGGTACTACTTAGGTTTCCCTTAGCCAACCCTTCTCCACTGCACCAGATCCTAGTCATTGTCTCCTTAGTCAACCCACCCCTACTATCCCAGATACTCGTTAATTTTTTCTTAACCGACCTACTCCTACTATCCTATTGGTTCACTAAGATGCTATTGAAGAAGAAGTTTATGAAGCTGATGTGAGCTTAGTAGATGAGTATGTAAATGGGAGATATAGAAGGTAGACCTAGAGTTAGATAATCCTGACCATACCCAGACTGAAGTCAGCCCAGAGTTAGTTGACCATGACTGTACCCAGACTGAAATTATACTGGTAGGATCCTTAGAAAAAGAAATCCAAGAGGAACCTAATCCTACTGCTGAGACCTTACCTGAGGAAATACTAGAAGATACTCAAATCATAGAGCCTAATCCTAAAATCCAAGAACAAGAGGAAATTGGTGAGGACTTGGCTTATTTAGTCCAGTACCCTCAGGATGAATCCCCTCGTGTAGTTCTAATTGAAGATCTCTTCCCCGAAATCGCTGACCCATTCTTCCATCAAGTGGACCTTTTAGTGCCGGTAGATGTAATTCAGTGTCTAAACTTTAAGGTCAACCCCGTTAGTGTAGGACTAATCCATGAGCCCTTCTTTTATTTCCTACCATACCAAGTCATCCCGAATCCACTTCCTATTTTTTACCCTTCCCTGATGTTTCCAATGTTTCTAGAATCATTAGTTTACATTTTGTTGAAGTTAGTATATTTCATCAGTTCTTAGATCCTGTTAGATTTGCCACTTATTTCTGGAGAACCTTATGGCATCTGTTGCCGATCCCGCCGCCGCGCCTATGGCTTCGGAGCCGCCGAACCGACTAGACCGTCTCGCCCCTGGGGTTTCCTGGCTGGATCAAACCTGCAAGGCAAAGTCAGAAACCCTGGCCGGGGATTCTGGCGAGGGAGCTCCGACGGTCAAGTTAGTAAATGGCGAGAGGGAACAGATTCTCTGGGACGGGCCCCTGAAAGAGTCCCAAACTCAGAGAACGTGCTAGCAAGAAAGGTGCCAGAGAGACCAGAAACCCGCTGGGTTCCTTCGCCGAGCTCACGCCAAGGGGCCCCCTCTTGGGACCTTGGATCTCGCTCTTGGGGCGGAGTCTCCTGCCTTCGATTTTTGTTTTCTCACCTACCTTGTCGTCTATTCTCTCCTTCCTTTTATCTCTTCCTGTTGCCCCCTCGTTTTTTGCTCCTGGGAGGCTTCTTTGTTGCTTTCATCTCCCCCCTCCACCCCTTTCTCTTTCCCCTTCTAGATCAGAGAGCCGGGCGACTTTTCGGCCTCGTTTGCCGAGCCTAGCGGAGAAAGAGTAGGGGAGGGGGGTGCTGGTCAGGCCGCCGACCAGACCTTGGGCCGAGCGTGAGCGCTCTCCTTCCCAGGTGCCGATGCTTGTCCGTTATCAGGTCATGTTTCGTTAGGGCCTCGTCTCTCGACTGCGGAACATGTCAGGCCGACGTAAGTGATGTTTCGCGTGCCGCCGCCGACCGTACGGGGCGCCTTTCTCGGAGTGCGACGCGCACGGCTCGAGGGGCAACCTTGGAGCTCGTGCTTCCATTCCTCGGGACCTTTTCTGCAACGGCCAGCCCGCGTTGGCCAAGGTGGACCCTTCCTAGGTGGACACCTGGCGGAGCGGCAGGAGGCCGCTCGACTTCGACCGAGGTGGTCCCGTCTCCGGGCGCCACCTAGCGAAGGAACGAAGGGGCCCGGCTCGACCTCGACTGAGGTGGGACCGTCTCAGGGTGCCACCTGGCGAGGGAGCGGGGGAGCCACCGGCTTCGGCCGAGGTGGAACCCTCTTGGGTGGACACCTGGCAGAGCGGCAGGAGGTCGCTCGACTTCGGCCGAGGTGGTCCCGTCTCCGGGTGCCACCTGGCGAAGGAGCGAAGGGACCCGGCTCGACCTCAACCGAGGTGGGACCGTCTCAGGGTGCCACCTGGCGAGGGAGCGGGGGAGCCGCCGGCTTCGACCGAGGTGGACCCCTCCTGGGTGGATACCTGGCGGAGCGGCAGGGGGTCGCTCAACTTCGGCCGAGGTGGTCCCGTCTCCGGGCGCCACCTGGCGAAGGAGCGAAGGGACCCGGCTCGATCTCGGCCGAGGTAGGACCGTCTTAGGGTGCCACCTAGCGAGGGAGCGGGGGAGCCGCCGGCTTCGGCCAAGGTGGACCCCTCCTGGGTGGACACTTGGTGGAGCGGCAGGAGGTCGCTCGACTTCGGCGAGGTGGTCCCGTCTCTGGGCGCCACCTGGCGAAGGAGCGAAGGGGCCCGGCTCGACCTCGGCCGAGGTGGGACCGTCTTAGGGTGCCACCTGGCGAGGGAGCGGGAGAGACGCCAGCTTCGACCAAGGTGGACCCCTCCTAGGTGGACACCTGGCAGAGCGGCAGGGGGTCGCTCGACTTCGGCCGAGGTGGTCCCGTCTCCGGGCGCCACTTGGCGAAGGAGCGAAGGGACCCGGCTCGACCTCGGCTGAGGTGGGACCGTCTCAGGGTGCCACCTGGCGAGGGAGCGGGGGAGCTGCCAGCTTCGGTCGAGGTGGACCCCTCCTGGGTGGACACCTGGCGGAGCGGCAGGAGGTCGCTCGACTTCGGTCGAGGTGGTCCCGTCTCCGGGCGCTACCTGGCGAAGGAGCGAAGGGACCCGGCTCGACCTCGACCGAGGTGGGACCGTCTCGGGGTTCCACCTGGCGAGGGAGCGGGGGAGTCGCCAGCTTCGGCCGAGGTGGAATCCTCCTCGATGGATAACTGGCGGAGCGGCAGGAGGGCCCGGGCCGAACTCGACCTCGACCGGAGCGGAGTTGCAACTGACTTGGCCGAAAAAACTCCACGTGGCTTGAGTCACGCCCAACGAAATCTGAGACGTGCCACGTCATCGTTACGGCCGTAACAGTTGCCCCCCAAGCCATCGTTCCGTTAGGGCGTCGTAGAATGGGACGTGGGGATTAAATGCGGAGATGACGTGGGGAGGCGAAGATCTTGCGTCATAATTGCCACGATCCTCATCGCCGTTCTTTGGTGCGCCCAAAGCCCTATAGGAGGCCGCCACGCATCGCCTATTCGCCTGCAATTAATGCGTCGCTTCGAAACAAAGGCTGTTTCCCTACTAACAAGGCGTCGGTGTCGGGCGTGCATCCACGCGGCAATCATCCGATGGCCTGGAGCGAAATGACTGGTACGGCTGCTGTCGATTGAGTTTGAAAAAGAGGGGACTTTCGGAATGAGGCCCTTTCCCTTGCTCCGTCGGTGGTTTGCTGCAGGCTATCTCCCACTCCCCCGCGTTTGCACGGTGCATTTTGGTGAGTGCTTCCGTTCCCTTCTTCGCTCCACCCATTTCCTCTAGTGTCCTTTCCTCACCATTTTCTTTGCCATGGCGCGCCACCGCCATGTTTCTTCTAACCCGGACGAGGCCGGTCCGTCCCGGCCGAAGACTCCATCGTCTTCCTCCTCGGAGGAGGAAGTGATTCCGGAGGAGACCCGCAGGCGACTCTAGCCTGGGGGTATCACATAGGTATCCCCAGGGGTGTCAGGTCTCCTCCCGTCGTGTCTGCCCTTCCTATTTCTTCTCTTCCTCCTCCGGCCCTTCCTTCTATCGGTCCCTCCGGTCACGTTTCCACGATGACCGAAGGCGACCTTTCCCTGCTCCGGGAGGTCTATGGCATCCCAGGGTCTATCCTTCTTTCCCTTCCACGGCCTGGGGATCGCGTCACTTCGAGTGGCCCCGGTCGCATAGCCTTCTACGAGGACTTCCTCCTCACGGGCCTCCAGTTTCCTCTACACCCTTTCTTCCTTTCCTTCCTCAGCCATTTTCGTCTAGTCCCGGCCCAGTTGGCTCCCAATGCCATCCGGGTCATTTTCTCTTCCATTGTCTTCCGTCACTTCCACGGGTTTGTTGCTCGTTTCTCCTTCTTCAGGGCTCTGTTTACCCTGAAGCGGTGCTCCACTGATAATAGCTGGTGGTACATCTCACCCCGACCTAGGTGTCTCTGGTTCGACCTCCCTTCCTCCATCAAGGGTTGGATGAACCGGTTCTTCTTCGCCTCGGTTGAGGATGTCGACTGGGCTTGGAGCGAGCCGGATCGGTCCCCAAATCGGAACTCTCAGATTGAACCGGCGGACCAGGAGGCTTACTCCCAATTGCTGAGCGATGTGGTCCCCGCGCTCGATGTTCTGCTCTCGGAGCAGAACTTGTTCAAGGCGGGGATCAGCCCCATCCGAGAGCTGGGTGAGGCTCGACCTCCTTTTTTTTTTTAGTCTGCACTTCCCCCCTCTCTCCCCTTCTTTCTTTGACTGGGCTGACCGACCTCCTTTTCTATGCAGGTATGAAGTTCTCGGTGGAAAACCTCCTCGAGGGCGCGGCTCAGAGAGACATTGCCGAGGTTGATGAGCCGGCAGCGAAGAGGGCTCGCATTGAGGCGAGTCGGGAGGTGGTGCCGATGCCAGTCTCCGGCCCGACAGCCATCATGCCCAGGCTACCTCGGGCCCGAGCCACCGATGCTCCTGCCGCCCTTCCTGATGGGGCCGCAGAAGAGGGAGGCCCAACGGCAGCGGCGCCCTCCCGGGCGGGGCCCGTCACCGTCGCAGCTCCGACGGTGCCACCTGCAACTCCAGCCGCCCCAACGATGGCGGCACCACCCGGGGCATCGGTCGTTCCTGCTGCCGACCTGGCCGTTCCACCGCCACTCCTCACGGCCCGGTGCTCGATGACCCGCGACCAGGGGCTCGTGGAGAAGCTGATGGAGTACGCATGCACCCCCCGGGACCGTCGGCTGAGGGGCGGCCGGGACAACGCCGATGCCTTGCTCGGGATCCTCCCGTAGCTCTTCACGGTAAGTCCAAACCCAAAACCTTCTGGTTTGAAGATTCGGCTAATGTTTACTGACAGTTGACTTTTTCATGCAGATCGGGACCGACGTGCTCCTGCAGAGGAACTTCCTCGTGGGGTACGCCAAAAAGGATGCCGAGAAGGAAGAAAAACTCGGTAAACTCGCAACCGACGTGAAAGACCTTATGAAAAAGGGGGTCAAGCTGCGGGGGAAGAACCAGGCGCTGCAGTCCGACCTGGTGTGCGCCGAGGGGCAGGTCAAGGACCTGGAGACCTCCTTAACCGAGGAGAGGATCTCCACCCAGCGACGCCTGGAAGAGGACCTGGCGGAGAGGGCTCGCCTCCGAGCCCAGACCCAGTCGCTGGAGCGCCAGCTGGAGGAGGCCCAGAAGGAGGCGAGCGCGGCCAAGGAGAGGAGCGCATATGTCAACGGGCTCCTGGAAGCGGCCAAGCGGGAGGCGCAGGAGGCCGTCCCGAGATTCCGGTTTTCTGATGAATATGTCTCGGAGGTCCGGGAGGCCACCATGGACTCCTTTCTGAAGGGGTTCTGGGTGGCCCGGGAAAAGGTAGGAGCCTTCTACCCCGAGCTCGACCTTAGCGGGGTAGTGCTCGAGGGCAGGAGACAGGAACCTGCCGGCGAGGCCCCAGCCGCGGTGGGAGGTGAGGCGGCAGCTCTAGAGCGGCCTTCCGAGCAGTCAGCCACCGCAAGCGAAGATGGGGAACCCGCGACCCTGCCTGAGGAGCCTGCGATCGCGCCGAACTAGGCCTTCACTTTATTTTCCTTCTTTTTTATTAGGGGCTCCCGGCCTGTCGGGACTCCTCCGTTGTAATGCTTCTTTAAGTTCAATGAAAGTGTCAGTTTTTTGCTAAGTCCCCATCCTTGCTTCTTTTTTTTTTTGTTCCAAGCCTTGTTGAGATATTTGTTTTGAGAGCCGAGACCAAGTCCCGCGGCTTGTCCGGGCTGGGTTCACGAGTCGACTGAGTCCCATCCCGCGTTTAGGTCACAGTTCGGAGCTTCCTTGCGCGAGTCCTTCGAATTTGCCAGGCTGCTCTTCATGATTGCACGGTGAGCCGGGCTCTGCCCCACCTTCCAGACCGAAGTCCGGGACTTCCAGACTGAACCCCGGGGCCGCAAGCTTTATTCAAGCTTTGCGCGGCTTGTCGAGCTGTTCTCCGTGATCGCGTGGGCGAGCTGGGCTCTGCCCCGCCTTCCAGACCGAAGTCCGGGACTTCCCGCTTTCTCAGGAATCCGACCACAACCATTTTTGCCGAACTCGGAGACGGGCTTCTCTTTCCCTACGAGGCGAGAAAAAGTGTTTGGTGTAAAGAAATTTTATTACAGTAGTTGGAGGAGTCTTACATTACTGATAATACATCCTTAGGTTCGAAGCGTTCCAAGTTTGAGGGAACCTGGATCCTCCTAATTCTTCCAGATAATAGGCCCCGTGAGGGAGGACCTCCGCCACCCTGTACGGGCCTTCCCAATTCAGGGAGAGCTTCCCGCACTCTCGTGGCTGAGAAGCTTCAGCACGCCGGAGCACTAGATCTTCGGGGCGAAAGGACTTCGGCCGCACCCGGGATTTGTAGTACCTGGCCACTCGCTGCCTGTACGCCGCCATCCGGACTCGGGCGTTGTCCCTCGTCTCTTCAAAAAGGTCCAGGTTGAGCATCATTCTAGCGGGGTTCTCCGCTTCGTCGTATTGTTCCACACGCAGTGTGGGTAGACTGAGCTCAATCGGGATAACCGCCTCGGCTCCGAAGACGAGGTTGAATGGGGTCTCGTTGGTCGCCGTCCTCGGGGTGGTGTGGTATGCCTAGAGGATGCTCGGGAGCTCCTCTGCCCACCTGCCCTTGGCCTGGTCCAGCCTCGTGCGGAGGCCCTGCAAAATAGTCCTGTTCGTGACCTCGGCTTCTCTATTGGTCTGAGGGTGTGCCACCAAGATAAAGCGATGATGGATGCCGAGGTCGCTGCAGAACTCTTTAAACTCGCGGCAGTCGAACTGACGCCCGTTGTCGGTGATCACGGTATGGGGGAGGCCGAAATGACAGATGATTGACTTCCAGAAGAATTTGGCGACGTTTGCCTCAGTGATCCATGCTAGGGGTTTGGCCTCTACCTACTTCGTGAAGTAGTCGATGGCGACGATCAGGAACTTTCGCTGCCCAGATGCTGGGAGGAACGGTCCGAGAAGGTCCATTCCCCACTGGGCGAACGGCCACGGAGTTGAGAGCTGGGAGATCGGAGTGGAAGGCTGCCGCTGTACCATGGCGTGCCGCTGGCGCCGATCGCACCTTTTCATGAAATCGGTGGCACCCTCTTTCATCGACTCCCAGAAATAGCCTTGGCGAAGGGCCTTGTAGGCTAGCATTTTGCCCCCCACCTGATTCCCGCAGATGCCCTCGTGGATTTCCTGAAGCACGAGTGTGGCTTCCGCGGGTCTCAGGCACTTGAGGAGAAGATAGGAGTAAGACTTCCGATACAGTTGTCCATCCATCAGGACGAACCGCGCGGCCTTCTTTTTGATGAGTCGAGCCGATGTGCGGTCCTCCGGTAAGGTACCGCCGGTTATGTACTCGACGTACTTGTCCATCCAGCTGGGTTCCTGGCTGACCTGTTGGACCGCCACGGAAATTTCGTAGCTCGGGGCCTTGAGGCGCTCCACATGAGCGCGACCCAACAACGAGTCCGGCAGGGTCGCCAGCCGGGGCAGAGCGTCCGCATGGGCATTTTCCCCGCGGGGTATATGGTAGACACTGAAACGCTGAAATCTGGCCGCGCTAGTTTTGACGAGGTCCAGATACTTTGCAATTTGAGGATCGTGCGCAGCGTATTCTCCTGAAATCTGTCCAGCCACCAACTGGGAGTCAGTGAAGGCCTTCAGGTTGGCCACGCCCAACTCGCGGGAGACTCTCAGCCCGACGAGGAGCACCTCGTACTCCGCTTGGTTGTTGGTTACAGCGAACTGGAAACGAAGCGCACATTCGGCGACGACCCCGTCGCTGTTGGCGAGTATAAGTCCGGCTCCGCTCCTGCCAGAGTTCGAGGCCCCATCCACATGGAGTATCCACGCCTCCTCCTCTCCGGGTTCCTCGGATCCTGGTTTCAATTGCAGGTGCAGAGAGTCTTCCTCCGGCTCCTTGCCTAGTCCTGCGCACTCGACCAAGAAGTCGGCTAGCACTTGCGCCTTCATGGCCAACCTCGGCCTATAAGCGATATCGAATTCGCTGAGCTTGAATGCCCACTTCGCCAACCGCCCAGATGTGTCAGGTCGGTTGAGGATCGCTTTTAGCGGCTGGTCCGTCAGGACGGCGATGGGATGCGCTTGGAAATAGGGCCTGATACGCTAAGCAGACACTATTAATGCAAAAACAAGCTTTTCGGGCCGAGAATACCTGAGCTCCGCATCGCGGAGAAGTTTGCTGGTGTAGTACATGGGCCGCTGGACTCCCTGGTCATCGGTCCGAACTAGGACCGAGCTGACATCCTCCGGGGTGACCGCCAGGTAGAGGATGAGTTCCTCTCCTTCTTTGGGCCTGGAAAGTAGTGGAGGCGATGCGAGCATTTTCTTCAGCTCTTCAAACGCCTCCCGGCACTCCTCAGTCCAGGCGAAGTCGTTCATCTTCCTCAGTACTTTGAAAAAGGGCCGGCAAAGATCGGCCGACCTTGAGATGAAACGGCTCAGAGCGGCTATCCGGCCGGTGAGTCGCTGCACTTGCTTCTTGGAGGCGGGCTGCTCCATCCCCAGGATGGCCTGGACCTTCTCCGGATTGGCCTCGATCCCTCTCTGGGTTACCATGAACCCCAGGAATTTTCCGGCGGAGACTCCGAAGGCGTACTTCACCGGATTTAGCTTCATATGATAAAGCCGGAGGTTGCCGAAAGTCTCCGCCAGGTCGGCGACGTGGTCCGAGAGGGGCTTACTCATTACCAGCATGTTGTCCACGTACACTTGCATGTTACAGCCGATCTTGTCCTTGAAGACCTTGCTGACCAGTCGCTGGTACATGGCCCCGGCGTACTTGAGGCCAAATGGCATCATCCTGTAACAGAAAGTTCCGTGGTCGGTGACGAAGGCAGTGTGCTCTTCATCCTCTGGATTCATTCGGATCTGGTTGTACCCGGAGAAAGCATCCATGAAAGAGAGGAGGCGATGCCCCGAGGTGGTATCGACCAGCTGGTCAATCTTCGGGAGAGGGAAGCTGTCCTTCGAGCAAGCTCGGTTGAGGTCAGTGTAGTCCACACAGATCCTCCACTTGCCACTGCTCTTCTGCACCATGACCACATTTGCCAGCCAACTGAGATACTGGACTTCCCGCACGAAGCCGGCCGCGAGGAGTTTCTCCACTTCTTCGTTGATGGCACTCTGCCTCTCCGCAGCGAAGCTCCTCTTCTTCTGGCAGATCGGACGGCACCTCAGGTCCACGTTCAGCCTGTGCGTAATGACCTCGGGGGAAATGCCCGGCATGTCGGCTGCTGACCAGGCGAACACGTCTGCGTTCATGCGGAGGAATTCCAGCAGGCGGGTCCGTTCCTCTCCTGGGAGCTGGGCCCCCACCTGCACCGTCTTTAATGGGTCCGAACCGAGGGGGTAAGTCAACAGGCGCTCCGCGGGTCCTCCCCTGGGCTCCTTCTCTCTTAGGTCGAGGTCACCGACATTGGTGCCGAGCTCGGTGCCCCGGGTGCCGGGGACCGTTTGAAGGTAATGCTGGATTGGCTGGGCTGCCCCCTCATCACCCCAAGCCCGGAGGCTATGGGGAATTGCACCAGCAGTCGCTTTGTAGAAATCATGGCATCCAACTGGTTGAGCCCCAGGCGCCCGAGGATCGCGTTGTAGGACGAAGGGAGCTTGGCAATGGTAAACGTTATCATGACTGTGGACTGCTGAGGTGGGGATCCAGCGATGACCGGGAGAGTGATCTCCCCTTCGACCCCCACCGAGTCCTCGGTAAAGCCTACCAGGGGGGTGTGCACCGGCCTCAGCCGATCATGGGACAGATTCATTTGGGAGGAAGCATCATAAAAAAGCACGTCAGCCGAGCTCCCACTATCTACCATAATTTGGTGTACAGGATGCTCCGCGATGGTCATCTCGACCACCACGGCATCATTATTTACATTTTTATTTTCACTCCCCTTCTCAGCAGGGGGTACATCCTCTGGGTTCCTGACCTCTCGGGCTCTCTTTGCTTCCCGCCCGGTCCCACACGAGATCATGCCTACCGGCTTCTCCGTTGGGCGGTTGTCAATTACGGGAACCGAGGGTAAGGCCGCGAGCGGCTGTCCTTCCGTCGAGACCTCGTTCCTCACGAACTTCCTGAGGTAGCCTCTTTTGATCAGCTCCTCGATCTCCTGCTTCAGATTACGACACTCCTCCGTGTCATGGCCGTGTTCACGGTGGAACTGGCAGTACTTCGACTTGTCTCGGATGCCTCTTGGATTCTGAGGAGGAGGTCGGTGGAGATAGTGTTCGCCCTCGATTTCCATGAGGATCTTAGTTCGGGGAGCGAGGAGAGGGGTAAACCTCCGTTCTTGGGTGGCCTCGCCCTTCAGCTTCGGATTCGGATGGGGGCCAGCAGACGGTCCAGGCCACCGGGCCTCTGGAGTATCCCTTGGGCCCGGCCTCTTCAAAGTCCTCCCGTCCAACTCTCGTCGGGTGCGATCGGCCTCCTCCGCTCGGATGTACTTGTGGACGCGGAGGAGGAGCTCGGAGTACGTCCTGGACGGTTTTTTGTCCAGGAAATAGATCAGGCGGGACGTCTTGAGCCCACGCTTTAAAGCCAGCATGGCTACGGGCTCGTCCAGGCTGTAGATCTCCAGGGCAGCGATCTTGAACCGGGTGACGTAGTCCCGGAGCAGCTCCTGGTCCTGCTGGCGGATAGAGAAGAGGCTATCCACCTCTCTCGGCACCTTTCGATAAGCGTCGAAGTGTGCCATAAACTTTCCTTCCAACTGATGGAAGGAGGAAATAGATCCAGGCTCGAGGCGGGTGAACCAGACTCGAGCAACCTTCCGGAGGGTAGCGGGGAAGGCGATGCACAAAAGAGCATCCGTGGCCCCCTGGACCCTCATGAGAGCCTTGTAGCTCTCTAGATGGTCCAGAGGGTCGGTGGTCCCGTCGTAGGGATCCACCTGCGGCATGCGGAACCGGCTCGGAACCGGCTCCGCCTGGATTTCCTCGGAAAAGGGAGGACGGGAGTCGTAGCCCGCCAGGTCCGTGGAGGAGTTCTGCAGGTCGGCAAATCGGCGGGCGATCTCCGCCAATTTGCGTTCGTGCTCCTCTAGGCGCCTCTCGGCCTGGCGCCTGATGGCCTCATCGGTGGAATCTTCCACCGAGGCTACTGGTGAAGGGGGCGCCGATCGGTCTCGGCGTAGGGTCTTGTCACGGCGTCGCTTGCTGCGACGCGCTGTCTCGGCTTCATCGGTCGGGGATCGACTCTCGTGATCCGCTGAACCGGAGTAATTTCTTTTCACAGGAGTTTGGTGACTCCCGTGGGGGTTGGAGGCTGCCCGCGGTTGGGATGGCCTGCCTTGGATGGAGCGCAGGCTCCCGCGCGGCCCCGCGGCCCAAGCTACGGGGGTCCCTGGCATAGGCTGCGTGGCCAGGGAGCACTGCTGATGTTGTAGCCGCCGAACCACTGTAGTCAAGGTCTGCAGCTGCTGGATGACAGTTGCAAGAGGTCCGTCTGCCGAGGCCGGCTGTGGTGGAAGAGGAGGGGGAGCAGGAAGCTCCCTCTCCAGGCTGGGGGGCCCCTGAGGGGAATGGATCTCCCTTGCTCGGCTGGCGGACGCTTCGCGTCCGCGGGTGACCACTATTGTCGGAGCGCGCTTTGCTTACAGAAAGCTAGCTCCCACTAGGGGTGTTGTCCTTCCCCCCTTCCTAGCCCGGCCAATTTGTTGCCGATCCTGCCGCCGCGCCTGTGGCTTCGGAGCCGCCGACCCGACTAGACCGTCTCGCCCCTGGGGTTTCCTGGCTGGATCAAACCTGCAAAGCAAAGTCAGAAACCCTGGCCGGGGATTCCGGCGAGGGAGCTCCGACGGTCAAGTTAGTAAACGGCGAGAGGGAACAGATTCTCTGGGATGGGCCCCCGAAGGAGTCCCAGACTCAGAGAATGTGCTAGCAAGAAAGGTGCCAGAGAGACCAGAAACCCGGCTGGGTTCCTTCGCCGAGCTCATGCCAAGGGGCCCCCTCTTGGGACCTTGGATCTCGCTCTTGGGGCGGAGTCTCCAGCCTCCGTTTTTTGTTTTCTCACCTACCTTGTCGTCTATTCTCTCTTTCCTTTTATCTCTTCCTGTTGCCCCCTCATTTTTTGCTCCTGGGAGGCTTCTTTGTCGCTTTCATCTCCTCCCCTCCACCCCTTTCTCTTTCCCCTTCTGGATCAGAGAGCCGGGCGGCTTTTCAGCCTCGTTTGCCGAGCCTAGCGGGGAAAGAGTAGGGAGGGGGGCGCTGGTCAGGCCACCGACCAGACCTTGGGCCGAGCGTGAGCGCTCTCCTTCCCAGGCGCCGACGCTTGTCCATTATCGGATCCTGTTTCGTCAGGGCCTCGTTTCTCGACTGCGGAACATGTCGGGCCGATGTAAGTGATGTTTCGTGTGCCGCCGCCGACCGTACGGGGTGCCTTTCTCGGAGTGCGGTGCGCATGGCTCGAGGGGCAACCTTGGAGCTCGTGCTTCCATTCCTCGGGACCTTTTCTGCAACGGCCGGCCTGCGTTGGCCGAGGTGGACCCTTCCTGGGTGGACACCGGCGGAGCGGCAGGAGGCAGCTCGACTTCGACTGAGGTGGTCCCGTCTCCGTGCGCCACCTGGCGAAAGAGCGAAGGGGCCTGGCTCGATCTCGGCTGAGATGGGACTGTCTTAGAGTGCCACCTGGCGAGGGAGCGGGGGAGCCGCCAGCTTCGGCCGAGGTGGAACCCTCTTGGGTGGACACCTGGTGGAGCGGCAGGAGGTCGCTCGACTTCGGCCGAGGTGGTCCCATCTCCGGGCGTCACTTGGCGAAGGAGCGAAGGGACCCGGCTCGACCTCGGCCGAGGTGGGACCGTCTCAGGGTGCCACCTAGCGAGGGAGCGGGGGAGCCGCCGGCTTCGGCCGAGGTGGACCCCTCCTGGGTGGACACCCGGCGGAGCGGCAGGGGGTCGCTCGACTTCGGCCGAGATGGTCCCGTCTCCGGGCGCCACCTGGTGAAGGAGCGAAGGGACCCGGCTCGATCTCGGCCGGGGTGGGACCGTCTCAGGGTGCCACCTGGCGAGGGAGCGGGGGAGCCACCGGCTTCGGCCGAGGTGGACCCCTCCTGGGTGGACACCTGGCGGAGCGGCAGGAGGTCGCTCGACTTCAGCCGAGGTGGTCCCGTCTCCGAGCGCCACCTGGCGAAGGAGCGAAGGGGCCCGGCTCGACCTCGGCCGAGGTGGGACCGTCTCAGGGTGCCACTTGGCGAGGGAGCGGGGGAGCCGCCGGCTTCGGCCAAGGTGGACCCCTCCTGGGTGGACACCTGGCAGAGCGGCAGGGGATCGCTCGACTTCGGCCGAGGTGGTCCCGTCTCCGGGCGCCACCTGGCGAAGGAGCGAAGGGACCCTGTTCGACCTCGGCCGAGGTGGGACCGTCTCAGGGTGCCACCTGGCGAGGGAGCGAGGGAGCCGCCGGCTTCGACCGAGGTGGACCCCTCCTGGGTGGACACCTAGCGGAGCGGTAGGAGGTCGCTCGACTTCGGCCTAGGTGGTCCCATCTCCGGGCGCCACCTGGTGAGGGAGCATGGGAGCCGCCAGCTTCGGCCGAGGTGGAACCCTCCTAGGTGGACAGCTGGCGGAGCGGCAGGAGGGCCCGGGCCGAACTCGACCTCGGCTAGAGCGGAGCCGCAACTGACTTGGCCAAAAAAATTTCACGTGGCTCGAGTCATGCCCAACAAAATCTGAGACGTGCCACGTCATCGTTACGGCCGTAACAGCATCTATTAGGAATGCATGTCAAATTTTCATCTGCATGTCACCCATCGACCAAGGATCAAGTACAGAATTGAAATTAAGGATTTAAATAGACAAAAAAATAATAATAATTAATAAAAATAATAATAATAATTAATAAAAATAAATAAATAAATAAATAACTAAATAAATAAGTAAATTTTCTTTACTAGTAATGCATAGTGAATCTATTAGACATTTGTAGAGTCATATACTGAACATGTTAAAGAGTTGCATAAAGAGATAAGTAAGAAAATTAATGAAAGCAACGAATCTTATAAACATATGGCTGGTACAAAAAGAAGACTCAAGGAATACAATGGAGACTTTGTTATTGTTCGATTACGACCTAAACGATTCCCACCTGGAACCATGAAAGAATTGCATGCCCATAGTAGTGGACCCTACAAAGTAATTAAAAAAATTGGACCTCATGCCTACGTGCTTAAATTGCCACTTAAACTAGGCATTAGTTCTACTTTTAACGTTTCAGACCCTACAAGATAAGATCTCATCCTATCAAATTTTGAATCCAATTCAAAGTAGGTAGGGTGCATAGGAGAAGTTGACTTACGATGAGAAGCCTAGACTAGTGAAGGATCTGCACTGTTTTTTTTATATCTTTCTAGCATAAGTTTGTCTTACAATAATAATTGATTCCATGCCATAATTAGATAAACTTCAAGCCTTATCCATAACATATCTCATCTTGATCTAAATCCTATTTAAAATAATAGGATGCAAGAAAGAAAAGGGATGGGAATATCTAGCAATGAGAAGTTGTGCACGCCATCCTTTTTCATCCAGATTTGTCGCACAAACCAAATAACTTTCATGCCATAATAGAGTCCAAACCCATCAAGGCAAGTCCTCAACTAATCCTAATCTAAATCTAATCCAAAATATTGGGCAACAACAAGGAATTAACATGAAGGAAGTAGTGCATGAGAAATGTTTGGTGCTAACATTTTTTCGCATGGATTTTTGTTGCACTCAATTATAAGGATTCTATGTCCCAAAAAATTCCAAAAAAATAAGAATTCCAATCCTCATCCAAATAAGAGAGAGTCCTTAGAAAGAAGGAAAAAGATCAAAGATGTGCCTCTCCTTTCATTCTTGGGTGTACGCACAAGGGAGAAAAATAAATAGCACCCTTTAATATTTCTTGAGCCCAATTTAAATGGGTTTGAACATAATCCAATTAAGTTTAGGGTATAGATCAATTTGGTTCAAATAGGGTTTAATTTGAATCAAATTCAAGCCTGATTCAAAATAAATTTGAAAAGGTTATTAACCCTATTCATAATAGAATTTGAAATCCTAGTCCAACTATGTTTCTTAAACCCAATTAGCCCAATTAAATTTGAACTTTTGCAATTATTCTTTAAGTACCAAAATTAGTAGGTGCCAAAATTAATATGTACTAAATTTTTAACTCTTACAAATTTAAACTTTTTGAAACTGATCCAAGCTTTTGATCAGGTCAAACTCCTATTATGTATGACTCCTCAAGTTTCATTCTATTTGGTAGTTGACATACTATGATCTCTATCACAGTATCATCAAAACTCTTTTTGATGGACTGAAACAATTCCAACTTAACCCTAATATGGTTAATTGATCCGAAAATGATCCAAGTGGATTTCCACAATCCACCATGATACCTAACAAAATGTAGTGATAGCCTAGTAGAATAAAATAGGTGAATTCTTAGGTATAGTTACCGTGTAATCAAGTTTCTCTATCGAAAGTCTCGACAAGATGCAAATTATGAAGTCTTATTAAATCCTAAGCATCCATCATATACTTGATTCAATCAACCTAAGTTTATAGTGAAACTTATGGAAACTCCTTTCCATTCTTCACCTATTATAGCCATGGGTTTTTATACTTAGCTTCTTCAGTTGCATAAGACTATACCTCTTTTACTGAGATCGATAGATTCTCTATAGGTACACTCTCAACTCCTACAGCAAATCTACTATAGCTAACATACACTATAAAGCCCTAGATGACTAAGGACTATGTTTATATGCTTATCAAACTGCAGTAATCATGCTATGAGTAACCAAGGCATCGCAAGTCAAAGAATTATTCATACAATTACCATATCAAGAAGTTATTGATGAGTGATTAGACATCCATGTGATTTCTCGTACTTGGTCATGCTCAAAATCATTGTTCTCTAATAACCACTTATACTCTCGCTCTAGTATCCCTATACTATAGACTCGAGACTCATTTATTAGAAAAGAAAGTGGTCTATACACCAGTCTTGATGGATCGATCACCATCTCCATGATGATCCTATGATCGAGAGCATTTAGAAGTTAACCTATAATGACATATATATCAAATTCTCAACTCTTGAAAGTATACATCATTATCGATTAACTTTTTGGACGATACGTGGATGCAACATGTATATATTAGAAAGCCTAATTTATGAAATTAAATACAAAATCATATCCTAGAAAGAAGAATGTGTCAGCCAAATTGGTTTCTAGGGCACATATCTAACAATCTCCTACTTGCACTAAAGCCAATTAGCTATATACTTCAGTCTCATCAAATGTCCTTCAGTCTTTTGCTAGCTAAAGCTCATTGAGCTAGTGGGTCAGCCACATCTCATGTAGAGCTTACTTTCTATACCTTAATAAAGAGTTGCAAATAACATCATCGGTCTATTTGATTGGACTTCTAGTGATACCTTGGTTCCTTAGATAAAGCTATGGTACCAATATTATGATCATGGAGTATTATGTCATCTAATGACATCTCACTCAATTCTACAATTATCAATAAACTATAACACATCCTTACATACTTAGATGTGATGATATGGTCAGCTTCACTTGGTCAAACCTACAATGATCAGTTCTAAAGAATTCTTCCAAATCACCATTGTTTGAGAACATGTCTTATGTATCCTACTTCTCTCAATTCTTCCACTATAAAGATATAAATCTTTAATACTTCTCAAGTATTAAAGAATATTATTATAGATATTCAATGCTTATAGCTTGGATTTGACTAACAAAGCTTCCTATAAATCTTTAGTACTTCCCATTAATGCTCATGACACACAACAAAAATTAAGTCATGCACATTGCATGGTTTATATGAGGCTCCCTATTAGCAAAGCTCAAAAGGGATCTGGCTCACATTCAAAATCTTTTTAAACATGTTAATACATATAATATAGTTTAATTTCCCTACTTAAGGTCTTAAACCCCTTATTAAATTTTCATGCTGAACTTCTTCAGTGCTTTCTTAATGTACAATTCATGTGATGGGCTTAGGACCCTCTACATCTATCTCATAAACCTACATTCCAAATATAGAATATTTTTCAAAGGTCATTAATGAATAATTGTTTAGGCAATCATAACCTAACCTAGGTCAATGTAGGAATCATATACCAATAGGAGAATATTATCCACTTATAATGCAAGGAATTTTATATTCCTATTGACCTTTAATAAATACATTATTCTTTCTTCTCATTCTTAACTAAATCAAATGATTTGACATGTCATTGAGTGAGCATTCCTATTTTGAGCTATTTGCTTAGTCTATTTACATAAACCCTTTGCAATTTACAGATCTTCTAATCTCATTATTATCTATCTACCATATCTGATTATGGCAAACTGCAATAACAATTAGTATGGATTTAGTATGGTCAAGATGAAAAGGTTTATAACCATGTACCTAAGCCTTGCCTTATAGAACTCATCTATTTTTCTTTCACAGATCCATAAGGTACCATATATTTTGGTGAATTTATTAAGTTTCATACTTGGTTAGATTGCATGGAGTCTAATTTCATGACATTAACCATTTCTTAGAATTGACCACATTGCATCGTTGTAGGTTTTTGAGATCATCTTTATGTTTCGTATTTTCTACAAGGAATACTTCCTGTAAATCCTCTATAAGCATACCTATGTATCTTTTGAAGGAAGAGAGATCCTACTACACTTATGAGATGGGTTAGGAATTATATGTAGGCTCTGTTCAAATGGGTTCAATAGATTCTGTGGCCTTTTGCTTTGTAAAGACTTTCTCTTTGAGCTTTATGATCC
Organism: Areca catechu; assembly: GCA_021397845.1. Lineage (NCBI taxonomy): Eukaryota > Viridiplantae > Streptophyta > Magnoliopsida > Arecales > Arecaceae > Areca > Areca catechu. Next base: position 125,494,720 of record CM038040.1, on the reverse strand, counting down.
TCCATAATATATTTTGGTTATACTATTTAACCATTAATATAAGAATTAGATCACAACATCTTGTGATCCACTGAGAAGTAATTTCTTAACAGTTCTTTAGGATATAAGCTATGAATGATCTACTCTCTAAATTGTCCATCCATTGTCATTTGAAATAGGTCGAACCATCTTCTTACCATATTATATGTTATATAAGAGTGGTGATTATTGACTTAGAGTGAATCTAAATTAATATATAAGCTGAGTTATATAACCAAATCTTTAAAGATAAATAAGTAATTCTCATAATAGAATGAACTCTATCCAATATGGTTCAATTACATTGCTTAGACATCTCATTGAGCATGAGATATAAAAGGAGTCTATTATAAGACTATGCCAAATAACCTGAGATGAATGTTGAATTCTTCTTAAGATATTTCTTCCTTAATCTAATCGAAGAACCTTAAGGAGTGTCTGCACATTAAATATGCTATACTTGTGAATGTGTACCTTAGCAAGATATAAGTGGTTCCACCCATACCCTTTGTCTCATAATGGTGGCTTAGTCAACAATCTTCAAGATAGGACTCACAAATTGAAAAATGGCTCAGTAGTCATGAAGCTAAAAAGCCAAAATTCATCTAGCACCAGAAGGGGTTGCTAAAGTTGGTAGACGTGCGCAGTAGCGGTGCAGGCTAGTCTTTGAAAGGTAGTACCTGCAGAAAAAGTCCTGCTAGAGATGGCCCCGGTAATAGCACTCCGATGCTTAAGTCAGTATGAATACCAACAGTAGAGGAGTGTAAGTAGGAGAGCTCGCATACCTTCAGGAGTTATATGGAGTCCCTTCTTATAGATGGATAGCCAGGGATACTTTGGGTAAGACCAAGATGCTATCAGGTTCGATGAAGAGTGGTAAAGCTCTTCACATGTCATATGGTGCTTCCTTGCCTATATGCAGCATACCATCTTTCTAAATGCATTCTGTTGCTTAGCTGAGAATGTTGTACATCTCATTAAATGGAGAGCCAAGCTATAAGGAATCCGGGCACTCCTTCATTCATCCTGATCTGGCGATGATTAGGGATTTTGGGACATGACAGGAAGCTGGTCACATGGTAGAGGCCACAGCTGCGAATGTTTGAAAGTTACTTCTCTGGGACTTGAGATAGGCGCACCTCCACAGTTTTTCCATTCACAGTGCTCGTGGGGTCTTTTAGGCCTAAAAGCTTATTATTGGGAAAAGTGTCCTAAAGTGGTGGGGACACCGGAGGCACCAGAATAAGACAGAGGCTTTTCAACCCTCTGTAAATTGATCAATAATTTATGAGTCCATCTGTAATAAGGGCTTAGCCCATATGAGTCCATTTTAGTTATTATTTGAGTCTTTTGAGTTTCAGTTCTGTACTAGTCAGCTCATGTTGAGCTAGTTCAATCCAGTGTTAGTCAGCTCATGTCGAGCTAATTTTATTTTTTTGAGTCCTGTTCAACCATATTGAAGACTCAAGACCACATCATACAAGTGAAGACCAAGTCCAACCAGATTGAAGACATGGAAGTATAGCCCAAGTCCAACCCAGCTTGAAGATTTGAAGACCCCAGGAGAAAAATTCAAAAAACCCTGATTTCTTGCAGATGCCCTCTAGATGCCAGATTCCCTTCCAGATGCCAAAATATATTCATAGACCAAGGCATCCAGGATTTTAGAGGTCCATCTGCATCCTAGCCCAAAGAAATCAAGCCCAGGCGCCAAGCCCAAGCCCCTAAGAAGCAAGATACTAGGGAATATTCCTGCTACCTGGCTACCAGGCCACCCCAGCTTCCAGAGGCCCAAACCTATTTGCCCGAGCCCCTTTGGGCCGACCTCTTGCTGCTCCTAGAAGCCCAACACGCCTCCTAGGCGTCCTTGGAGTGTTGGCCAAGTCAAGAAAATTTTTAGGGATTTTTCTACCTAATGTTTCCTTATTTTCTAGCTAGGATTTGAGAGGGAAAAGGATTCTTATGTAAAGACTTATGTGCCCTTACTTGGAGCCCAAGGTTAAGGGTCTATTTAAAAGACCCTAGCCTCTTGTATGAAGGGAGATTTTGATATATGAAATAAACCTTGAGTTCTTCAATTGCTTTGTGTGATTACCTTGTTGTGTGCATAAAGGAGTTTGAGAGTTCTTCTTTCCGGTGTTTGCAACCATCTTCCTGCTGCTAACCATCCTTCCAGCCCCCTCCAAAACTTTCTTTCCTTTGCTGTTTTCCTTTATTTTCATGATCTTCTTTGAGTTTTCTAACCCCTGACAGGTCATTTGCAGGTCCCCAAGTTCTTACAAATCCAACGACTCCAGCCAAGCCCCAATCGGACCACCGAGTAGAAAGCCGGGTATCCGCGGGTCTTTGGCTCGATTTTCCAGGCCGCATCCATCGAGAAACGAGAGATCCCTTCGCTGCGATTTTCACCGGGTGCTTCAGACATTGTCAGGTACACCCCCTCTACCTCCAGTCTTATTATTGTAGGAGAACTTGCCCTAACTGAGGCTTCTCAGCCCCGGCGATCCTTCTTTAGTACTTTTCTAGGTTCTAATCTGCATGCTTGGCTTCAAAAATTCATACAAAATTCCCTACAACGAATTTTGATCTGAAATTCGGGAATTAATCACCTAACCCCACATATAAAACATACAAAAAGAATTGCATGCATATTAGTCCCCCATCATAAAGCTAACCATCTAGATGTAGATGGTTGAGCTATCTTGTAAATATATATGAATTATTAATAAAATATAAATTATTTTTGGTAGCTTAATACTATTTGCTATCTTCTTGTGAACTCTAATGTATTAAAGTTATTAGAACTACATTAATTTGATAAAAGAGGATTTATCAAGTAGTTTTTAAATCGGTTTGAGTTGACCCATTGAATGATTTTGATGATAATAAAATATTAGGGCATGCATTTGTTTTACTAACAACTCTCCAAGTGCTTTACAAGTTTTTGTAGGATGATTTCATTGCTTGGTTACTACTCCTACAATCTTATCTTTGCCATGAGTTATGTTGTAAGTATCTCATTTAAAGAAGATCCCAAAGAAAAAGCAAAATAAAAATCATGAAATTGGGTTACTTCTGATTGCTTTTCAAGCTTAAAATTTCTTAGAAATTGTTGTTAGAAGAATTGGAGAGTGTTTTAAATGTTTGAAGACTTGTTGGATGATTTTTGGAGAAGAACAGAGAATTTAATGTAAAACTCATCCGAGCCGACTCGAGTAAAGGGAGCCGACTCGAGTAAAGGGAGCCGACTCTTGTTCATGGCATGCATGATGGGTTCTGGCATGCAAATATCCGAGCCGACTCAAAGAAACCCAAGCCGACTCGTCCAGAGTACCATTTCCTGAATCAGACATGTAAACTAACCCGAAGGAAGTCCGAGCAGGTTTTATCATTCAGTCAAACATCCAAGTCGACCCTTCAGAAGTTTGAGCCGACTCCTCCAGAGTCTAGAAAGATCAGTTTTGAGAGAACAGCCAGGTGAGTCGACTCTAATGAGAAGAGCCAACTCTTTTAGAGTATAGTTTTGAAGACTTGTGAATCCGAGCCGACTCGAACTAAGATGAGTCGACTCTTCCAGAGTAAGAAAAAATAATACTGTGTAACCGAGCCAACTCGAATGAAGAGAGGCGACTCGACCAGAACTTCTCTAAGGATCCGAGACAACTCGAAGAATCTATGCAGACTCGAAGGTCGATTCCAGGTAGGTAACGGCTAGTTCCAGAACTTCATTTTTGAATTTGAAAAGTGCTCCAATGGTCAAATATCACATCCCAACGGTCTACAATGACTAAAATCACCTGAGAAGAGTACATGACTCTATAAAAGAGGGATTGGGATAACTTTTGAATGGTTAATGCTTGGTTAATGCTTAGTTGAGTATTTATTGAGCTTGTGAGCAAGAGAGCACTAAAGAGAGAATTCAAGACAATCTTCAAGTTTTCACCAACTCCTATCTGAAGCTTGAAGCATACTTTATAGAAGTTGAAGAAGCCATTGAAGTGCAATTAAGAAGGCTTCTCTCGGGCTACATCGGCAACATCAGACAACATTTGTTTATCATTTTGTTGCTTGTTCTTTTCAATTCTTTTTCTAAATTGTTGGGTTATTGATGAGCCTGGTTTAAAAACCAAATAGGTTCTTGGTTAGCCTGTGTAAAACCAAGTGTTAGGTTCTTGGTTAGCCTGTGTAAAACCAAGTGTTGGGTTCTTGGTGATCCTGCTAAAACCAAGTGTTGGGTTTCTTTGGTGAGCCCAATTTAAAAACTAAAGGGTGTTGGGTTTGGATAATGATCCTGGTAAAACAATCCTATTGTATGTTTGTTAGAATATAGTGAAAATCCTAAGTGGTACCTTGGGTAGTGGACGTAAGAGCTGGGATGCTCTGACCACTATAAACTTGCTGTGTTTGCATTGTAATTTTTTATACTTGCTTTTGCTTCTGCTTTTAACTATCTCAATCACAACACTTTACACTTCAAAGAAGTTTTCAAAAGAACGCATATCTGTTAAATTTTTTAAACTCCTAATTCACCCCCCTCATGGAAAAGCCACCTGGGCAACAATTGGTTTTAAAGCAGTGTCTCTGAATACAACTAGAGTAAAAATTGATGGCTCATCCCATGAGTACTTCCTTGGCTGAAGGCCAATCTACTAATAGACCTCCACTGTTCAATGGCACGAATTATTCATATTGGAAAGCTAGAATGAATATATACATTCAAGCTATCGATTTTCAATTGTGGAAGGTCATTCTTTAGGGTCCACAAATATCCATGATAAAAATTAATGGCATGGATGTTCCAAAGCCTAAAGAGGATTGGGATGAACACGACATGAAAATGGGAGAATTGAATGCCAAAGCCATGAACTTATTATATTATGCTTTGGATGATAACGAGTTCAATCGAATTTCTACTTGCTCTTCTGCAAAGAAAATTTGGGATAAACTCGAAGTGACTCACGAAGGAACTTCCCAAGTGAAGACTTCAAAAATTAATCTTCTAGTATACAATTATGAGTTATTTAAAATGGAACAAAATGAATCTATCTCTGCCATGTTTTCTCGCTTTATAGATATTATTAATGGTTTGAAAAGTCTTGACAGGGTTTATTCAAATGCTGACTTAGTATAGAAGATCCTTAGATCACTTCCGGACAAGTGGGATCCCAAAGTGACTGCCATCTAGGAAGTGAAAGATCTAAATAATTTATCTCTAGATGAACTGATGGGTTCTCTCATCATACATGAACTAGCCATGCAGCATAAGACTGATAATGATCAGAAGAAGAAGAAAACAATTACCTTTAAAGCTGCATTGGATTCAAAGAAACAAGATGAGGAATCGAAAGATGACTGCAACTCCTCCGAAGATGACTTAGAAGACGAAGACATCGCAATGGTCGTGAGCAGATTTAGAAATTCATGAGAAAGAATAAAGTAAGATATTTTATAAAATTTCATAAAAAAGGGGAACATAGTAAGAACAAGGACAAGGAAAGAGAGAAAGAAAAGGAACAAATGCCCACATGCTATGAATGTAAGAAGCCAGGGCATATTCATCCCGACTATCTTTTACTAAAGAAAATCTTCAAGAAGAAGAAAAAGAAGGCGATGGTTGCTACTTGGAGCGATAGTGAGGAGTCGACTTCTATGAAAGAAGAAGAGACGACAAAAACTGCTAACTTGTATCTTATGGGTCTCAAAGATGAGGGATGTCTTGCAGTCCAAAAATAAAGAAAAGATGGTATCTGGATAGTGGCTATTTAAGATATATGACGGGTGACAAAGATTAATTCATCATCCTAGAAATAAAAGAAGGAGGTATGGTTACTTTTGGAGATAATGGCAAGGAAAAAATAATCGAAATCGGTAAGATTAAAATAATCCCCTGTGCTTTTATTGAAAATATACTGCTAGTAGTCAAATTGAAGCATAATTTATTATGTATTAGTCAATTATGTGATAAAGACTTCAAGGTCGTCTTTGAATCATTTATGTGTATTATAACAAACTCTCTTGATTCTAGCAACAAATTCGTTGGACATAGACTTGAAAATATTTATGTGGCAGATCTTAATGATTTAGCCATGTCTAGTAGTTTCAGTCTAGTTGCAATGAATGTTAAGACCAAGGAGTATTATTTACTTTAGTATAGACGATTAGGTCATGCTAGCATGCATACTATTGCCAAGTTAATTTCTAAGAGTCTAGTTAGAGGCATGCCTAAGTTTAAAGTAGATTATGACCATGTTTACGATGCATGCCAAATGGATAAACAAACTAAGAAGAGTTTTAAATCCAAAAATTTGATTTTAACTTCTAGACCCCCTGAGCTACTTTACATGGACTTATTTGGACCAACTAGGACCACAAGCTTAGGTGGTATGAAATATGCACTTCTGATAGTATATGATTTTTCTAAATTTACATGGGTCTTGTTTATTGCACACAAAGATAAAACTTTCAAAGTATTTCAAAAATTTCATAAGAAAGTTTCAAATAAGAAAAATCTTTCAATCATATCTATTAGAAGTGATCACGGTATTGAATTTGAAAATTAATTTTTCGATAACTATTGCACAGAGCATGATATTGATCACAACTTCTTCACTCCTAGAACACCATAACAAAATGGTGTTGTAGAGAGAAAAAATAGGACATTGGAAGAGATGGCCCGAATAATGTTATGTGAAGGTAATCTTCCAAGACACTTTTGAATAGAAGCGATGAACACTACTTGTTATATATTAAATCATGTCTTAATTCATCTAGTTTTAAAGAAAATCCCTTATGAGCTTTAGAAATAAAAGAAACCTAATATCAATTACTTTCATGTTTTTGGCTTTAAATGCTTTATGCTAAATGTTGCCGATCTCGCCGCCGCGCCTATGGCTTCAGAGCCGCTGATTTGATTAGACTGTCTTGCCCCGAGGTCTCCTGCCTCCCTGTCCTGCAAGACAAGGTTAGAAGTCCTGGCCGGGGATCTTGGTGAGGGAGCTCCGACGGTCAAGTTAGAAAATGGCGAGAGGGAACGGAGTCTCCAAGATGGGCCCTCGAAGGAGTCCCAGACTTAGAGACCGTGCTTAGCAAGTAAAGCCTCAGGAAGAGTAGAAATCTGGTCGAGTTCCTTCACCGGGCTTGCGCCAAGGATCCCCTTTCGGGATCTTGGATCCTGCTCTCGGTGCTTTTTCCCTTTCACAGCCTCTGTTTCTTGCTTACCTGGTTGTCCGCTCTTCCCATCCTTTTATCCCATCACGCTGCCTTTCGGTTCCCGCATTCGAGAGGCCCCCTCTTTGCTTCCTCCTCCTTCTCTTTCTCCTTTCCCTTTTGGGTCAAAGAACCCGGCGGCCTCCTCGCCTTGCTTGCCGGGCCTAGTGAGGGAAGAGTAGAGGGAGGACGCCGACCAGACCGCCGGCCAGACCTTGGGCCGAGCGTGAGCGCTCTCCTTCCTAGGCGCCGACAACACCCGCTACCGGGTCTTGTTTTGTCAGGACCTCACCTTTCGACTACGGAACCTGTCGGGCCGATGTAAGCGAGGTTTCGCGTGCCGCCGCCGACCGTACGGATGCTTCTCTAGGGGTGTGGCGCGCACCGCTCGAGGGACAGTCTCGAAACTCGTGCTCCTGCTCCTCGAAGGCCTCTCCGCACAGGTTGGCTAGCTTCGATCGAGGTGGGCCCCTCCTGGGCGGACACCTAGCGGAGCGGCAGAGAGGCGCTCGACTTCTGCCGAGGTGGACCCATCTCCGGGCACCACCTGCCGAAGGAGCGAGAGGGCCCGTCTCAACCTCGGCCGAGGTGGGACCGTCTCGGGGCGCCACCTGGCGAGGGAGCAAAGGGGCCGCCGGCTTCGACCGAGGTGGGCCTTTCCTGGGCGGACACCTGGCTGAGCGGCAGAGAGGCGCTCGACTTCGGCCGAGGTGGACCCGTCTCCGTGCGCCACCTGGCGAAGGAGCGAGAGGGCCCGGCTCGACCTCGGCCGAGGTGGGACCGTCTCGGGGCGCCACCTGGCGAAGGAGCGAGAGGGCCCGGCTCGACCTCGGCCGAGGTGGGACCGTCTCGGGGCGCCACCTGGCAAGGGAGCACGGGGCCGCCGGCTTTGGCTGAGGTGGGCCCCTCCTGGGCGGACAACTGGCGGTGCGGTAGAGAGGCGCTCGACTTCGGTCGAGGTGGACCCGTCTCCAGGCGCCACCTGGCGAAGGAGCAAGAGGGCCCGGCTCGACCTCGGTCGAGGTGGGACCGTCTCAGGGCGCCACCTGGCGAGGTAGCAGGGGGCTGCCGGCTTCGGTCGAGGTGGGCCTCTCCTAGGCGGACACCTGGCGGAGCGGCAGAGAGGCGCTCCACTTTGGCCGAGGTGGACCCGTCTCCGGGCGCCACCTGGCGAAGGAGCAAGAGGGCCCGGCTCGGCCTCAACCGAGGTGGGACCGTCTCAGGGCGCCACCTGGCGAGGGAGCAGGGGGCTGCTAGCTTCGACCAAGGTGGGCCCCTCTTGGGCGGACACCTGGCGAAGTGGCAAAGAGATGCTCGACTTCGGCCGAGGTGGACTCGTCTCCGGGCGCCACTTGGCGAAGGAGCAAGAGGGCCCGGCTCGACCTCGGCCGAGGTGGGACCGTCTCAAGGCACCACCTGGCGAGGAAGCGGGGGGCCACCGGCTTCGACCGAGGTGGGCCCCTCCTGGGCGGACACCTGGCGGAGCGGCAGAGAGGCGCTCGACTTCGGCCGAGGTGGACCCGTCTCCGGGCGCCACCTGGCGAAGGAGCCAGAAGACCCAGACCGACCTCGACTTCGACCGAGGTGGAGAGACATCCGACCTTGCTGGACCGATCCCATTCTGCCGAAAAACTCCACGTGGCTCGAATCACGCTCGGCGGAATCTGAGATATGCCACATCATCGTAACGGCCGTAACAGTTGCCCCCCATCCCCCCATTCCGTTGAGGTGTCATGGCTTGGAATGTGGGGATTTAATGCGGAGATGACATGGGGAAGGCAAAGATCTCGCACCATGATTGTCACGATCCTCGTCGCCGTCCTTCGTTGCACTCAAGGTACTATAAGAGGCTGCCACGCATCGCCTCTCTGGTTGCAATTAATGCATCACTTCAGAACGGAGGCCGTTTTCCCATCATCGAAGCGTCGATGTCGGGCATGCGTCCATGCGGCATCCATCTGGTGGTCCGAAACGGAATGACGGGTACGGCCACTATCGATCGAATTTGAAAAGAAGGGGGACTTTCTGGAACGAGGCCCTTTCCCTTTCTCATGCTCCGCCAGTGATTTGCAGTAGGCTATCTTCCACTCCCCCGGGTTGCCGCCTCTTTTGCACGGTGTGTTTCGGTGAGTGCCTTCATCTGCCTCCGTCCCCTTTCCTTAGCGATCTCTCTACACCACTTCCTTCCCTATGGCGCACCGTCGTCATGTTTCGTCTAACCCGGACGAGGCCGGTCTGTCCCGGCCGAGGACTCCATCGTCTTCCTCCTTGGAAGTGGAGGTGATCCCGGAGGAGGTCCGTAGGCGGCTCCAGCCTGGGGGCATAACCATAGGTATCCCTAGGGGTCTCAGGTCTCCCCCCGTGACCTCCGCTAGTCCCATCTCTTTACTTCCTCCTCCGGTCCTTTCTTCTGTTGGTCCCTCCAGTCACGTTTCAACGATGACCGAAAGTGACCTTTTCTTGCTCTAGGAAGTCTATGGCATCCCGGGGTTGATCCATCTTTCTCTTCCACGGCCCGGGGACCGCGTCACCTTAAGCGGCCCCGGCCGAATGGCCTTCTATGAGGACTTCCTCCTTGGAGGTCTTCGGTTTCCCCTGCACCCCTTCTTTCTTTCCTTCCTCTGTCACTTCCGCCTGGTCCTAGCCCAGTTGGCTCCCAACGCCATCCGGATCATCTTTACCTTCATCGTCTTCTATCACTTCCACGGGTTCATTGCCCGTTTCTCTCTCTTCAGGGCTCTTTTCATCCTGAAGTGGCACTCCACCGATGATGGCTGGTGGTACTTTTCACCCCGGCCTAGGTGTCTCTGGTTCGACATCCCTTCTTCCATCAAGGGTTGGAAGAACCGGTTCTTTTTTGCCTCGGTCGAGGACGTCGACTGGGCCTGGAGCGAGCCGGATCGATCCCCGAATCGGAACTCCCAAGTCTAGCCGGCGGACCAGGAGGCTTATTCCCTACTATTGAGCGACGTGGTCCCTGCGCTCGATGTTCTGCTCTCGGAGTAGAACTTGTTCGAGGCGGGGATCTGTCCCATCCGGGAGCCGGGTGAGGCTTAGCCTTCTTTTCTACTCTGCACTTCTCTCTTTAACTGGGCTGACCGACTTCCGTTCCTTTGCAGGTATGAAGTTTTCCCTGGAAAACCTCCTGGAGGGCGCCGCTCAGAGGGACACAGCCGAGGGAGATGAGCCCGCGGCGAAGAGGGCTCGCACCGAGGCGAGCTGGGAGGCCATGCCGATGCCTGCCCCTGGTCCAGTAGCTGCAGTTCCCGCACCCAGGCCACCTCAGGCCCGGGCTGCCGACACTCCCGTCATCCGCCTCGATGGGGCCGCAGAAGAGGGAGGCCCGGTTCCCTCCCGGGCAGTGCCCGCCTCCACCGCAGCTCCGACGGCACCGCTGGCGACTCCAGCTGCCCCGCTGACGGCAGTCCCCCCGGGGGGTCGGTCGCTCCTACCGCCGCCAATCTGTCCGCCCCACCGCCGACCCTCACGAGCCGGTGCTCCGTGATCCACGATCAGGAGCTTGCAAAGAGGGTAATGGAGTTTGCCTGCACCTTCCGGGATCGCCGACTGAGGGGCGGCCGGGACTCCGCCGACGCTCTACTCGAGATCCTTCCACAGCTCTTCACGGTAAGTCTAGACTCAGAACCTTCCCCTTCAAAGCTCTAGTTGACTTCTAACAGACTGACTCCTCTTTTTTGTGCAGATCGAGACTGGCGTGCTACTACTAAGGAATTTTCTCGTAGGGTACGCCAAGAACGATGCCGAGAAGGAGGAGAAGCTCGGCAAGCTCGCAGCCGATGTGAAGGGCCTCATGAAGAAGGGGGTCGAGCTGCGGGGGAATAACTAGGCCCTTCAATCCGACCTGGTGCACGCCGAGGGGCGCATCAAAGAACTGGAGGCCTCTCTGTCCGAGGAGAGGATCTCCAACCAGCGACGCGTGGAGGAGGACGCAGCGGAGAAGGCTCACCTCCGAGCCCTGTCCCAGTCGCTGGAGCGCCGGTGGAGGAGGCCCGGAGGGAGGCGAGCGCAGCCAAGGAGCGGAGCTCCTACGTCAACGGGCTGCTGGAGGCTTCAAAGAGGGAGGCGCAAGAGGCCATCTTGAAATTCCGGGCCTCCGACGAGTATATCACGGAGGTCCGGGAGGCCGCCGTGGACTCCTTCCTGAAGGGGTTCCAGGTGTGCCAGGAGAAGGTGGGCTCCTTCTACCCTGAGCTCGACCTCAATGGGGTGGTTCTCGGTGGTAGAAGGCAGGAGCCCACCGGCGAGGCTCCAGCTGCAGCAGGCGACGCGGCTGCAGCTCCAGAGCAGCACCCCGAGCAGCCACCCGCCGACGGCGAAGACGGAGAGCATGCACCCCTGCCCGAGGACCGTGCCACCGCGCCGAACTAGCCCCCACCTGTATCTTTCCCTTCCTCCTTTTTTTTTTTTTTGGAGGACTCCTGGCCTGTCGGGACTCCTTCACTGTACTACTCTTTCAAATCAATGAAAAATCTATTTTTGTCAAGCCTCGACCTCGTCTTCTTTTTCTTTTTCTCTTCTCTCTTTTTTTTGTCTTGTTGATATGTTTGCTTCGAGTGCCGAGACTAGGTCCTGTGGTTTGCTCCGGGCTGAATTCGCGGGTAGACTGAGTCCTGTCCAGCGTTTAAATCGAAGTTCGAAGCTTCCGGGTCGGGCAACGGTAGAGCAGGCCTTGTGCGAGTCCTTCGAGCTTGCCGGGCTGTTCTCCGTGATCGCGTGGACGAGCTTGGCTCTGCCCCGCCTTCCAGACCGAAGTCCGGGACTTCCGGACTGAACCCCGGGGCCGCAGGCTTTATCCGAGTCTTGCGTGGCTTGCCGAGCTGTTCTCCGTGATCGCGTGGGCGATCTTGGCTTTGCCTCGCCTTCCAGACCGAAGTCCGGGACTTCCGGACTGAACCCCGAGGCTGCAGGCTTTATCCGAGCCTTGCACGGCTTGCCGAGCTGTTCTCCATGATCGCGTGGGCGAGCTTGGCTCTGCCCCTTTTTCCAGACTGATGTCCGGGACTTCCGGACTGAACCCCAGGGCCGCAGGCTTTATCTAAGCCTTGCACGGCTTGCCGAGCTATTCTCCATGATCGCGTGGGCGAGCTTGGCTCTGCCCCGCCTTCCAGACCGAAGTCCGGGACTTCTGGACTGAACCCCAGGGCCGCAGGCTTTATCCGAGCCTTGCGCGGCTTACCGAGCTGTTCTCCATGATCGCGTGGGCGAGCTGGGCTCTGCCCCGCCTTCCAGATCGAAGTCTGGGACTTCCCGCTTTCTCGGGTCTTCGACCGCAGTCGTGTTTGCCGAACTCAGAGCCAAGCGCCTCTTTTCCTACGAGGTGAGAAAAAGCGTTTGAAGTAAAGGAATTTTGTTGCAGGAGTTCGAGGAATCTTATATTATTGATAATGCATCCTCAGGTTCAAGGCGTTCCAGGTCCGAGGGAATCTTGATGCAGCACGAAAGCTCTGATACCAAAAATGATGCAGAACGAAAGAGATGATGCAAAAAAATGATGCAGAACAAAAAACAAAGAAGCGTATGCGGAAGTAAATTAAGATTATTATTATTTTTTTAATGTTTTGAAGTTGGCTTAAACTCAAAGAAAGTTAAACTAAATTGAAAGAAACTATATAATAATTGAAAGCACAATTCAAAGAAGCTAAGTTATCAGAGTAGTTCAGAAGTAACGGATCGCTGGGGGTTGAGAAACTCCCGGACCTAGGGTTTCGCTCTGAACTTTCAACGGGACAGAAATAAAGAGAAGAGATGGTATATCAACTAGACAGTGATCTTCACAGAATTTGGGTGAAAGAACTCTCTCGAGCAGATTGTTGGATCCTCGGATTCGGCTATCTTCGCAATGGATCCTCCAATACTGGTCTCGTGGCTGGGTCGGCTTCTCCTGAACTCAAGATCTGGGAAGAAGAAAAACAACTGATGGATTCAGAGACTCGGGGAAGGATTTACCAATTCGAAGAACTTGAAGACTGATGTCGCTGAGATCCGGATTCTCTTGAAGGCTGATTCGACTCCCTCTGGAAAGAGCTTTGGATCTGAAGTATCCGGACTGTAGCTGGATGCTGGTGGTCGGCCTGGACTTTGAGAGAGAGGCCGTGAGAGGTGAGATATGCTAGGGCTTGGTGGAAAGAGAAGGGTGAGGGGCGGCTAGGGTTTGGGAGTGAAGTGGCTAACCTAGGGTTGGGGTTTTGGAGATCTCACACCTCCTCAAGATTCCTGGGGAACCCGGATTTACTCCCTCACGGAGCTCAACACCTGGATGCAAGTGCGGAAGAGAGAAAACATAGAGTTTGCTCACAAAAAAAAAGTTGGTTTCATTCATCTGATTCTTTTCAAACTTACATGGGTGTTTGATTTATAGGCCATTACAAGAGAGTAGGGTTTTACATCTTCCCATGTGGGACTAAAGGAGGGGATCTTCAAATTAGGATATCAATCCCTACTCATATGGCCGGCCAATTAATTCCAAAGTTGATTGAAGCTTCAAAAAGGAAAGTGGGTGGCACCTCCTTGTCTTGACCTCCAAGAAAATATTTTTTTCCTTCTATGCTTGGCCTTATCTGGAAGTGTTTGGGTGCCTCTTAACCTTGCCCTCCAAGAGAAAATTTGTTGCCTTTTATATCTGGCTTTAGTTGGAATGATTAGGGCGCCTCCTAACCTTGCTTTTCAAGAGAAATCTCCTTCCTTCCATGGATCAACCCTTTTTGGATACCTCCTTTTCTTTCTCCCCAAGTTATGGCTCCTTCTAACTTTGTTTTGAGTATTTCTGGTAGGTAATGGGCGCCTCCTTGAATTCCTTTCCAAGAGAATTTCTTCCCTTTTATAGTTTGGTTCTTTTGGGAAGTCTTGGGCCGCCCCCTTGATTTGTGGACCCCTGGTGGATTTCTCCTCAATTGGCGCATGAAAGAGGGGAGCTGCTATCTGTGGTGTGGGGACCAAAGCCTGCTGGATGGAGATGTGGCACCCCCTGGACTCAGGCGTATGGCTGGGAGCGTGGCTGGGAGTGTGGCGCCCACTTGCTTGGCCTTGGGAGAAAATGTTACACCCCAGGTTGAAACCCTAGTCCACTATTGAGTCAACATGACTCAATAAAATAAAATGCAGGTAATATAGACTCAAGCTAAAGTTGAGTTGATCCAGTCAACCCTTATTACAAGCCAAAAAAATCCTAATTCTTCGGGCAAGGTTAATCAGAGATCTAGATGGAGCTCTGAAGTCTTCTTCTGAGAGCTGGGAAAGCGGGGTGGAGGGATGCCTTTGCACCACGGCGTGCCCCTGGCACTGATCACACCTCTTCATGAAGTTGGCGGCATCCTCCTTCATCGTCTCCCAGAAATAACCTCGACGGAGGGCCTTATACGCCAACGTTCTGCCCCCCACGTGATTCCCGCAGATGCCCTCGTGGATTTCCTGGAGTACGAGTGCGGCCTCCGCGTGTCTTAAGTACTTGAGGAGAGGGTAGGAGTAGGACCTCCGATACAGCTGCCCATCCATCAGGACGAACCGCGCGACCTTCTTTTTGATAAGATGGGCCGCCGCGCGGTCTTCCGGCAAGGTGCCGCTGGTAATGTAGTCGGCGTACTTGTCCATCCAGCTTGGCTCTTGGCTGACCTGTTGGACCTCCACCGGGGTCTTGTAGCTCGGGGCCTTGAGGCGCTCAACATGAGCGTGACCCAGCAACGAGTCCGGCAGGGTCGCCAGCCGGGAGAGAGCGTCCGCACGGGCATTTTCCTCACGGGGTATGTGGGAGATGCTGAAGCACCGAAACCCGGCCGCGCTCGCTCTCATGAGCTCCAGGTATTTCACCATTTGAGGGTCGTGCACACCATACTCTCCGGAGATCTGTCCAGCCACCAGCTGGAAATCGGTGAAGGCCTTGAGGTTGGTCACGCCCAATTCATGGGCAACTCTCAGCCCAGCGAGGAGCACCTCGTACTCCGCCTGGTTGTTAGTTGCGGCGAACTAGAAACGGAGTGCACATTCGGCGACGACCCCATCGCCATTGGTGAGAATGAGACCGGCTCCGCTCTCGTCGGAGTTCGAGGCTCCATCCATGTGAACGATCCACGCGTCCTCCTCGGACCCCGGTTTCAATTGCTGGTGCAGAGGGTCCTCCTCTGTCCCCTTGCCTAGGCCTGCGCACTCGACCAAGAAGTCGGCCAGCACTTGCGTTTCATGGCTAACCTTGGCCGATAAGCGATATCAAACTCGCTAAGCTTGAGTGCCCAGTTTGCCAATTACTCCGATGTGTCGGGTCGGCTGAGTATCACTTTCAGCGGTTGATCAGTCAGGACGGCACTGGGATGTGCTTTGAAATAGGGCCTGAGACGTTGAGCAGACACTATTAACGCAAAAATGAGCTTTTCGGGCCGGGAATACCTGAGCTCCGCATCGCGGAGGAGTTTGCTTGTGTAGTACATCAGCCTTTGGACTCCCTGATCATCGGTCCGAACCAGGACCGAGCTGATGGCCTCCGGGGTGACCACTAGGTAGATAACGAGCTCCTCTCCTTCTTTGGGCTTGGAAAGTAGTGGGGGCGCTGCAAGCGTCTTCTTCAGCTCGTCAAACGCCTCCTGGCACTCCTCAGTCCAGGTGAAGTCGCTCATCTTCCTCAGTACTTTGAAGAAGGGCCGGCAGCGGTCAGCTGACCTCGAGATAAACCAACTCAGAGCGGCTATCCGACCGGTGAGTCACTGTACTTGCTTCTTGGAGGTGGGTTGCTCCATGTCCAGGATGGCTTAGACCTTTTCCGAGTTGGCTTCAATCCCTCTTTGGATCACCATGAACCCCAGGAATTTCCCGGCGGAGACACCGAAGGCACACTTCGCAGGGTTCAGCTTCATCTGGTGAAGCCGGAGGTTGCCGAAGGTCTCTGCCAGGTCGCCAACATGATCCGAGAGGGGCTTGCTCATTACCAGCATGTCATCCACGTACACCTGCATGTTGTGGCCGATCTGATCCTTGAAGACTTTGTTGACCGGTCGCTGGTACGTGGCCCCGACGTTCTTGAGGCCAAACAGCATCATCTTGTAACAGTAAGTTCCGCGGTTGGTTATGAAGGCGATGTGATATTCATCCTCCGGGTGCATTCGAATCTGGTTGTACCCAGAGAAGGCATCCATGAAAGAGAGGAGCCGATGCCCCGAAGTGGTGTCCACCAGCTGGTCAATCTTCGGAAGAGGGAAGCTGTCCTTCGGGCAGGCTCGGTTGAGGTCGGTGTAGTCCACACAGATCCTTCAATTGCCGCTACTCTTCTTTACCATGACCACATTCGCCAACCAGCTGGGATATTGGACTTCCCTCACGAAACCAGCGGCGAGGAGCTTTTCCACCTCTTCGTTGATGGCCCTCTGCCTTTCCGCGGTGAAACTCCTCTTCTTCTGGCAGACTGGGCGGCACCTCGGATCCACGTTCGGCCTATGGGTGATGATCTCAGGGGGGATGCCTGGCATGTCGTCCGCGGACCATGCAAACGCATCCGCGTTTATGCGGAGGAAATCCAGTAGGCGGGCCTGTTCCTCCTCTGGGAGCTGGGCCCCCACCTGCACAGTCTTCTGATGGTCTGAACCAAGGGGGTATGTCAACAGACGCTCTACGGGTCCTTCCCTGGGTTCCTTCTCCCTTAAGTCGAGGTCGTCGACGTCGGGGCCGAGCCCGGTGCCCCGGGAACCTGGGACCGTCTGAAGGCAATGCTGGACTGGCTGGGTCATCCCCCTCATTACCCCAGGCATGGAGGCCGTGGAGAATTGCACTAGCAACCGCCTTGTGGAGATCATGGCGTCTAGCTGGTTGAGCCCCGGACGCCCGAGGATCGCATTGTAAGGCGAAGGGAGCTTGATGACGGTAAATGTCATCATGACTGTGGTTTGTCGAGGTGGGGATCCAGCGGTGACTGGGAGAGTGATCTCCCCCTCGACCCCCACCGAGTCCCCGGTAAAGCCCACAAGAGGGGTGTGCACCGGCCTTAGCTGATCATGGGACAGGTTCATTCGGGAGAAAGCATAGTAAAAAAGCACGTCAGCGGAGCTTCCACTATCTACCATAATGCGATGTACAGGATGCTTTGCAATGGTCATCTCGACCACTACAGCATCATTATTTACATTCTTGTTTTCATTCCCCTTCTCAGAAGGGGGTACATCCTCCGGGTCCCCAACCTCCTAGGCTCTCTTTGTTGCCCGCCCGATTCCACAGGAGATCATGCCCACTGGCTTATCCGTCAGACGATTGTCGATCACGGGGACCGGGGGAAGGGCCGCGAGCGGCTGTCCCTCCGTCGGAGCCTCGTTCCTCACAAACTTCCTGAGGTAGCTTCTTTTGATTAGCTCCTCGATTTCCTGCTTCAGATTGTGACACTCCTCCATGTCGTGGCCATGCTCGCGGTGGAACTGGTAGTACTTTGACTTGTCGCGGGTGCTCCTTGGGTTCTGAGGGGGAGGTTTGCGGAGGTAGTGCTCGCCCTCAATTTCCATGAGGATCTTCATCCTGGGGGCAAGGAGAGGGGTGAAACTTCACTGCGGGGCGGCTCCGCCCTTTAGCTTCGGATCCGGACGGGGGTCAGCGGGTGGCCCTGGCCTTCGGATCCCCGGAACATCTCTCGGGGCCGGCTTCTTCAGGGTCCTCCTGTCCAGATCTCGTCGGGTGCGATCGGCCTCCTCCGCTCGAATGTACTTATGGACACGGAGGAGGAGCTCGGAGTACATCCTGGGGGGCTTCTTGTCCAGGGAATAAGTCAGGCGGGACGTCTTGAGCTCGCGCTTTAAAGCTAGCATGGCAATGAGCTCGTCCAGGCTGTAGATCTCCAGGATAGCGATCTTGAAGCGGGTGATGTAGTCCCGAAGTGGCTCCTGGTCCTGCTGGCGGATGGAGAAGAGGCTGTCCACCTCTCTCGGCACCTTCCGACAAGCATCGAAGTGTGCCACAAACTTTCCTTCCAACTGGTGGAAGGAGCGAATAGATCCGGGCTCGAGGCGGGTGAACCAGACTCGAGCAGCCTTCCGGAGGGTAGCGGGGAAGGCAATGCATAAAAAAGAGCATCCGTGGCCCCCTGGACCCTCATGAGAGCTTTTTAGCTCTCCAGATGGTCCAAGGGGTCGGTGGTCCCATTGTAGGGATCCACCTGCGGTATTCGAAACCGGCTCGAAATCGGCTCCTCTTGGATTTCCTGGGAGAAGGGAGGCCGGGAGTCGTATCCCGCCAGGTCTGCCGAGGAGTTCTGTATATCGGCAAATCGACGGGCAAACTCCGCCAGTTTGCGCTCATGCTCCTCTAGGCGCCTCTCGGCCTGGCACCTGATGGCCTCGTCGGTGGAGTCTTCCACCGAGGCTGCTGGTGAAGGGGGCGCTGATCGATCTCGGCGGGGGACTTTACCCAGACGTCGCTTGCTGTGGCACGCCGTCTCGGCATCATCGACCGGGGATCGACTCTCGCGATCCGCCGAACCGGAGTAGTTTCTTTTCGCGGGAGTCTGGGGGCTCCTGCGGGGGTTGGAGGCTGCCCGCAGCTGGGATGGCCTACCATGGATAGAGCGCAGGCTTCCGCGCGGCCTCGCGGCTCAAGCCGCAGGAGTCCCTGGCTGGGGTTGCATGGCCAAGGAGCGCTGCTGATGCTGTAGTTGTTGAACTGCTGTAGTCAGGGTTTGCAGCTGTTGGATGACAGCTACAAAAGGTCCGTCCACCGAGGACGGTTGTGGCGGAAGAGGAGGGGGAGCGGGAAGCTCCCTCTCTCGGTTGCGTGGCCCCTGAGGGGAGGGGACCTCCCTTACTCGGCTGGTGGATGCTTCGCGCCAGCGTGTGACCACCATGGCCGGAGCACGCTTCGTCCCACGGAGAGCTAGCTCGTACTGGGGGTGTTGTCCTGCCCCCTACCTGGTGCGCCAATCTGTTGCCGATCTCACTGTCGTGCCTGTGGCTTCAGAGCTGCTGATTTGATTAGACTGTCTCCCCCGAGGTCTCCTGGCTCCCAATCCTGCAAGACAAGGTCAGAAGCCCTGGCCGGGGATCCCGGCGAGGGAGCTCCGACGGTCAAGTTAGAAAATGGCAAGAGGGAACAGAGTCTTCAAGATGGGCCCCCGAAGGAGTCCCAGACTTAGAGATCGTGCTTAGCAAGTAAAGCCTCAGGAAGAGTAGAAATCTGGCCGAGTTCCTTCACCGGGCTTGCGCCAAGGATCCCCTTTCGGGATCTTGGATCCTACTCTCGGTGCTTTTTCCCTTTCCCAGCCTCTGTTTCTTGCTTACCTAGTTGTCCGCTCTTCCCATCCTTTTATCCCATCACGCCGCCTTTCGGTTCCCACCTTCGGGAGGCCCCCTCTTTGCTTCCACCTCCTTCCCTCCTTCTCTTTCTCCTTTCCCTTTTGGGTCAAAGAACCCGGTGGCCTCCTTGGTGGGGGCACCAGGCTCAGAAAGAAGAAGCTTCAACTAATACCAAGTTCTTTATGGATTGAGACTAAGAACTCAAGTCTCGTATGAGTCCTGTATGTTTATTGAGCCCTGTTTTATTTTCTTTTGAGGTTTTAAAGTTCAATTAGAATTCAATCAAGAGTTCAATTAGAGTCAATTAGGCTTTGTACCGAGTCAAGTTCAAGAGCTACTTGAAATTGGGCCAGACCAGCTTTACTTGGAATGCCACATCATCATGGACCATCGGTGCCAACTCATCACCAGAGGACATCACATCACCTCTGCCATGTCATCTCCAAGGGGCGCCATGGAGAAGGATGCACCATGTCACCATGCCACCTTGCCACGCCACATCATTGCCACCTCACCTGCCACGTGGCATCATTCAAATTTTAAATTACATGAAAGCTACAAGTGGTCGACCAAGGAGTATTTTTAAATTCAAAGGAGGTCGGCCAACGCCATCCACAAATCATGCAACCAGCTCCACCAAATCCTCCACATTCCATGTAATCCTCCACCAAATCCTCCACATTTCATGTAACCCCCCCTAATATTTCTCCATGATATGGGGAATTTCAAATTGATTGAAAGGCCATTAAAAGCCTCTTGTACGCCCATGGTAAAGAAAGCTTTTTGGATGAAATGAAATTTAAGTGAAGTAGTAGTTGAAGAAGGTGTTTTTTTTTTTTTGTAGTATCCTCTTGTTTTCTTTGGGTGTGTTTGATTTTCTCTTCTCAAGCTTTCAAGTGTCCAACGCCAACATCCACCTCTAGGGATCCATGCCTCCATCGAAGTTCCCTTGCCTGTTTGGTTTCTTTGTTTTGATATCTTTCAAATTAGTCCCAGTCTAACCCGTTCATTGTGCAGGATCCTTCTACAATTCGGAGTTCAAGAAAGGGTTCTCTTGCCAAAGATCAATGTTGAATGAAACTAGTTTCTTTGGAATGCCAATCTTCCACTCAGGGCTAGTTCATCTAAGAGCTTCAATGGATCTACCTGGGAGTGATCATCTTGGATAAATAACACCTCATAATCTCTTAAGTCTGAGTTATTGAAGATCGTTGCCAAGGTTTAAATTCAATATTCATTAGCCCTAATCTTCTCTAGGATTTAAATAACTACATCGCAGCGTAAGTTCCAAATCTCAGTGCTCCTTCCATAGCTTTATCTTAGTACTTTGATCTGAAATTTAGTACTTGTTAATAGGCTTCATTGCTCTCATTTCTCAATCCATCATTTAGATTGCATTCTCATCATCGTGCTGCGTCAAATTGGTATCAGAGCATGGTTGCATTAGGGTAGAATAGTTTTCTTTAAATCCAAGCAAGATCTAAAATTCATGCCTCCTGAGCGGGTGTACTCCAGTACACTGTCACGACCCATGGGAATAATTAGCCCCTGGCCGGACGTGAACTTTTTAGATTGAAGTTTGGGTAAGCCATTGCACTTGTTTGATTAGATTCTGTTTTTTGAAAATTTACATCTATTTACTGTAATCCATCTGCAGCTCTAAAAGAAAGTCACTAGTTTTTTGTTGAAATATTTTTTTCCTTGTTCCATTTTAAGTCAATTATCACCATATTAAATTTCATCATCAGAAAAAAATTATAAAAAAATGAAAATTTCTGCAGTTTGACACTGTCATTAGGGTTCCGTTCTGTCCTTTTTATTTATCTTCATTTATAGGATATGCTTAGAGTAGTACAAATTTTAGTTTAAAAATTCCTTTCATCTTCATTGAAACATATAAGTTAGAAATCCTCTGTGAATTTTTCAGAATTTTTGGACATTTTTTTCATCACGTTTTCTACACCACTTTCAAACTGCAATACACTTCTGTAGCACCTTTGCATTTCATTCATCTCATGAGAAATCAAATTAAGAGCATCAATTTGACATAGGGTCAGGGTTTCATCACCTGTCCCTAGCCCAAAAAAATCACCAACCAGCATATCGATCCCAGCCCGTTAATTAAAATTGAGTAGAACGTTAATTGCCCTAGTGGGTTAGGGACACCAACAAGTTGGGTTCAGGTTAGGGTCAAGTTAACTGTGTCAGCTAATTGGTGTATGCTTACGGGCTTGGTGTCTAGGATTGGTGCATCAGGGCTTGTGATTTGGTCCGCCTACCTGGCCAATCTCAGATTGGTATCTAAGGTTGGCAATCAGGGACCTTCACTCCCCTCCACCTACCTGGCTAAGTCCCATAAGTACTACTAGCTAGTTGGTTCACTTAATTAGACCTCTAATTTGTGCTCTAGGTCTAGGAAACCTTAGCTCGAGCTTGAGTCTACTTGCATGCATGAAAACTAGATCAGGAGCCTCACCCAGTCCAGTGTAGCCATGGACCCGAATCTTGAAACCATGCTGAAAGGCCTAAATGATCAAATGGCCCAATTGAACCAAATGTTGGCTAAACAATTTTCCTTAAACCAACCAACTCCTACTATCCCATTAGCTCATATGAATGATAGGAGTAAGAACCCTGAAGTACAAGTTGAGTTCATTAATACTCAAGACTTAGGGTATCCTCAAACTGAAGGGCTAGGGAAGGAAGAAGGCAAATTTGAACAACCTAGTAAATATGTGTATGAGATTGACATAAGTTTAATAGATGAATATGAAGGGGAAGTCTGTGAAGAGAACAACTTTAGTACCTTACCTGAGGAAACCTTTGGAAAAGAAAAGATTATCGAGCCTAGTCCTGAAACATCAGAACATCCAAAATTTAGTGAGGACTTGGTTCCCGTAAGACAATGCCCTCAAGAAGAACCCAATACTTTAGCTTCGACACAAGAACTCCTTCAGGTACCTGAGAAGAACCCAATCATTATTTTATAAGACTTTCCTGATGACCTTCAACTACCTAGAAGCATCCCGCCTGTAGATCAATATTCAAATCTTAAGGTCATCATGAGTAACCAAGGTCTGTTTCAAGATTCTCCTAAATTATCCCAAGACTCGGATTCCTATTTCCTGCCTTTCCTTAAGTCTTATCCTAATTTTAGAGCCATTAAGTTTCATTTTGATGAGATTACTTGGTTGCATGAGCCTTTAAAGCCTATTCCTTTTGCTACCTACTTTTGGAAAACCTTATGGCATTTGCTAGGAACCTATGGTAAATTCTCATGTGCATACCAGACCAGGGTCAAACCTAGAGAGTCATTAATCTGTTAGGTTTAGGCCCTAGAGAGTCTAATAAAATTCCTCTCAATAAGGATGCCTAGTTCAGTCTGCATTTCGTAAGTTCTTGTGTAAGTTTCTGAGTCTGCTGAGTCCTATGCATAGCATGTTGAGGATTTACATCATGAAATAAATTTGAGTAATGAATCCTATAAACATAGGACTAATTCAAGAAAGAAAGTCAAGGAATTCTATGAGAGAGATCATGTTCCCATCCGGGACTTTCAAGAAACTACATACCCGTGGTGCAGGCCCCTTTAAAGTCCTAAAGAAGATTAGATCTAATGCTTACATACTGGAATTACCTTCAGACCTAGGTATCAACCCGATCTTCAATGTCTCAGACTTGATAGAATTTAAGGAACCCAAGATGATACCTAGTGAGCCTTTTGGGCCTGACTATATTTTTAAGAGTGAACCATTACCCGAGTATCCACAAACAACCATTCCTCAAAAATGAGAGAAAACTGAACAAATCCTGGATAAAAAGATTGTCACTACCAGAAACAAGGATTACTATCGATATTTGGTCCGTTGGCAAGGGAGACCAAAATCTGACGACTCCTGAATCGCTAGAGAGGACCTGCAATGACTGGACCCGAACTTATTTGAACAATATCAAAGCCAGGCTGAACCATACTCGACAGGATCGAGTTCCTCCCACCCGGGAAGAATTGGTGGGGGCACCAGGCTCAAAAAGAAGAAGCTTCAACTAATACCAAGTTCTTTATGGATTGAGACTAAGAACTCAAGTCACGTATGAGTCCTGTATGTTTATTGAGTCCTGTTTTATTTTTTTTTGGGATTTTAAAGTTCAATTAGAATTCAATCAAGAGTTCAATTAGAGTCAATTAGGCTTTGTACCGAGTCAAGTTCAAGAGCTACTTGAAATTGGGCCAGACCAGCTTTACTTGGAATGCCACATCATCATGGACCACGGTGCCAACTCATCACCAGAGGACGTCACATCACCTCTGCCATGTCATCTCCAAGGGGCGCCATGGAGAAGGATGCGCCATGTCACCATGCCACCTTGCCATGCCACATCATTGCCACCTCACCTGCCACGTGGCATCATTCAAATTTTAAATTACATGAAAGCTACAAGTAGTCGACCAAGGAGTGTTTTTAAATTCAATGGAGGTCGGCCAACTCCATCCACAAATCATACAACCAGCTCCACCAAATCCTCCACATTCCATGTAATCCTCCACCAAATCCTCCACATTTCATGTAACCCCCCCTAATATTTCTCCATGATATGGGGAATTTCAAATTGATTGAAAGGCCATTAAAAGCCTCTTGTACGCCCATGGTAAAGAAAGCTTTTTGGATGAAATGAAATTTAAGTGAAGTAGTAGTTGAAGAAGGTGTTTTTTTTTTTTTGGTAGTATCCTCTTGTTTTCTTTGGGTGTGTTTGATTTTCTCTTCTCAAGCTTTCAAGTGTCCAACGCCAACATCCACCTCTAGGGATCCATGCCTCCATCGAAGTTCCCTTGCCTGTTTGGTTTCTTTGTTTTGATATCTTTCAAATTGGTCCCAGTCTAACCCGTTCATTGTGCAGGATCCTTCTACGATTCGGAGTTCAAGAAAGGGTTCTCTTGCCAAAGATCAATGTTGAATGAAACTAGTTTCTTTGGAATGCCAATCTTCCACTTCAGGGCTAGTTCGTCTAAGAGCTTCAATGGATCTACCAGGGAGTTATCATCTTGGGTAAATAACACCTCCTAATCTCTTAAGTCTGAGTTATTGAAGATCATTGCCAAGGTTTAAATTCAATATTCATTAGCCCTAATCTTCTCTAGGATTTAAATAACTACATCGCGGCGTAAGTTCCAAATCTCAGTGCTCCTTCCATAGCTTTACCTTAGTACTTTTGATCTAAAATTTAGTACCTGTTAATAGGCTTCATTGCTCTCATTTCTCAATCCATCATTTAGATTGCATTCTCATCATCGTGCCGCATCACTCCTCGCCTTGCTTGCCGGGCCGAGCGAGGGAAGAGTAGAGGGAGGACGCCGGCCAGACTGCCGGCTAGACCTTGGGCCGAGTGTGAGCGCTCTCCTTCCCAGGCGCCGACAATGCTTGCTACCGGGTCATGTTTTGTTAGGACCTCGCCTCTCGACTGCGGAACCTGTCGGGCTGATGTAAGCGAGGTTTCATGTGCCGCCGTCGACCGTACGGGCACATCTCTCGGGGTGCAGTGCGCACCGATCGAGGGATAGTCTCAGAACTCATGCTCCTGCTCCTCGGAGGCCTCTCCGCACAGGTTGGCCGGCTTCGACCGAGGTGGGCCCCTCCTGGGCGGATACCTGGTGGAGCGGCAGAGAGGCGCTCGACTTCGGTCGAGGTGGACCCGTCTTCGGGCGCTAGCTGGCGAAGGAGCGAGAGGGCCCGGCTCAACCTCGGCCGAGGTGGGACCGTCTCAGGGCGCCAGCTGGCGAGGGAGCAAAGGGTCGCCGGCTTCGACCGTGGTGGGCCCCTCTTGGGTGGACACCTGGCGGAGCGGTAGAGAGGCGCTCGACTTCGGACGAGGTGGACCCGTCTCCGGGCGCCACCTGGCAAAGGAGCAAGAGGGCCCGGCTCGACCTCGGTCGAGGTGGGACCGTCTCAGGGCACCACCTGGAGAGGGAGCGGGGGGCCACCGGCTTCGGCCGAGGTGGGCCCCTCCTGGGCGGACACCTGGCGGATCGGCAAAGAGGCGCTCGACTTCGGCCGAGGTGGACCCATCTCTGGGTGCCACCTGGCGAAGGAGCAAGAGGGCCCGGCTCGACCTCGGCCGAGGTGGGACCGTCTCAGGGCGCCACCTGGCGAGGGAGCGGGGGGCCGTCGGCTTCGACCGAGGTGGGCCCCTCCTGGGCGGACACCTGGCGGAGCGGCAGAGAGGTGCTCGACTTCGGCCGAGGTGGACCCGTCTTCGGGTGCCACCTGGCAAAGGAGCGAGAGGGCCCGGCCCGACCTCGGCCGTGGTGGGACTGTCTCGGGGCGCCACCTGGCGAGGGAGCAAGGGGCCGCCGGCTTCGGCCGAGGTGGGCCCCTCTTGGGCGGACACCTGGCGTAGCAGCAGAGAGGCGCTCGACTTCGGCCGAGGTGGACCCGTCTCCGGGCGCCACCTGGTGAAGGAGCGAGTGGGCCCGGCTCGACCTCGGCCGAGGTGGGACCGTCTCTGGGCGCCAGCTGGCGAGGGAGCAAAGTTGCCATCGGCTTCGGTCGAGGTGGGCCTTTCCTGGGCGGACACCTGGCGGAGCGGCAGAGAGGCGCTCGACTTCGACCGAGGTGGACCCGTCTCCGGGCGCCACCTGGCGAAGGAGCGAGAGGGCCCGGCTCGACCGTGGCCGAGGTGGGACCGTCTCGGGGCGCCACCTGGCGAGGGTGCAAGGGGCCACCGACTTCGGTCGAGGTGGGCCCGTCCTGGGCGGACACCTGGCGGAGCGGCAGAGAGGCGCTCGACTTCGGCCGAGGTGGACCCGTCTCCGGGCTCCACCTGGCGAAGGAGAAAGAGGGCCCGGCTCGACCTCGACCGAGGTGGGACCGTCTCAATGCGCCACCTGGCGAGGGAGCGGCGGGCCGCCGGCTTCGGCCGAGGTGGGCCCCTCCTAGGCGGAGCGGCAGAGAGGCGCTCCACTTCGACCGAGGTGGACCCGTCTCCGGGCGCCACCTGGCGAAGGAGCAAGAGGGCCCGACTCGACCTCGACCAAGGTGGGACCGTCTCAGGGCACCACCTGGCGAGGGAGCGGGGGGCCGCCGGCTTCGGCCAAGGTGGGCCCCTCCTGGACGGACACCGGCGGAGCGGCAGAGAGGTGCTCGACTTCGGCCGAGGTGGACCCGTCTCCGGGCGCCACCTGGCGAAGGAGCAAGAGGGCCCGGCTCGACCTCGACTGAGGTGGGACCGTCTCAAGGCGCCCCCTAGCGAGGGAGCGGGGGCCACCGGCTTCGGCCGAGGTAGGCCCCTCTTGGGCGGACACCTGGCGGAGCGGTAGAGAGGCGCTCGACTTCGGTCGAGGTGGACCCGTCTCCGGGCGCCACCTGGCGAAGGAGCGAGAAGGCCCAAACCGACCTCGACTTCGACCGAGGGTAGAGCGACATACGACCTTGCTGGACCGATCCCATTCTGCCGAAAAACTCCACGTGGCTCGAATCATGCTCGGCGGAATCTGAGATACGCCACGTCATCGTAACGGCCGTAACACTAAATAATAGTAAGGATAATCTAGGAAATTTGATGCTAAGTCTGATAAAGCAATTTTTCCTAGTTATTCATTACGTAGCAAAGCTTATAGAGTATTTAATAAAAGAATTCTAACTGTAGAAGAGTCAATGCATGTTATTTTTGATGAGACTAACCTCTCCCCTTCAAAGAAAGAAAAGTGCATAGATAATGATGCAGGTACACTTCAAAATGAAATGGAAGATATGAGCATACAAGAAAGACCAATTCAAGAATAAGAAGAAATGGTAAGTAAAGATCATGCTGATCTACCAACAGAATGGACGTATGTAACCTCTCATCCAAGAGACTTATTTATTGGTGATCCTTCATATGGTGTCAGGACTAGGTCATCACATAGAGATGCACATGATTACCTAGCCTTTGTCTTACAAATAGAACCCCACAGCTTGGAAGAAGCTGAAAATGACCCAAACTGGATGATGGCCATGCATGAAGAATTAAACCAGTTTGAAAGACATAATGTGTAGACTTTAGTTGATAGACCATCAGACCATCCCATCATAGGAACTAAATGAGTCTATAAAAATAAGTTTGATGAACTAGGCAAAGTAATTAGAAACAAAGTAAGGTTGGTAGCTAAAGGATATAACCAAGAAGAAGGAATAGATTTTGATGAAACCTATACACCCATAGCAAGACTAGAGGCCATAAGATTATTACTTGCATTTGCTTACTACATGAATTTCAAAATATTCCAAATGGATGTGAAAAGTTCTTTTTTGAATGGTTTTATATCTGAACAAGTTTTTGTAGAACAGCCACCAGGTTTTGAAAGTCATGCTTTTCCAAATCATATTTTTAAACTCAATAAAGCATTATATGGTTTGAAACAAGCACCTAGGGCTTGGTATGATAGACTTAGCACTTTCTTGCTTGAAAATGATTTTATAAGAGAAAATGTTGATAAAATTCTTTTCATCAAAAAGAAAAATAATGATATATTAGTTGTACAGATTTGTGTAGATGATATTACATTTGGTGAAACTACTGAAAGTCTTTGTAGAGAATTTGCTAAGTGGATGTAAGGTAAATTTGAAATGAGCCTAATGGGTAAACTAAACTACTTCCTCGAACTTCAAGTGAAATAAACAAAGGAAGGAATTTTGTTGACCCCTGGAATGATTTTGATGATCACAAAATATTGAAGCATGTATTTGATACTAATTCTTTTCATTTATTTAAGAAGTTTTACAGGAAATTGGTTATCTTAAGTATAAAATGATTTTCAAACTGATTTGAGGGTAATTCAATTATGTATAAAGATTTATGAGCTTGAACTTGTAAATGCCCTAAACTTATCAATCTTTTAATCTTATAACAGGGCTGAAAAATTATAAAAAATTATAAAGTATGTAGATTAGCTTCTAGGTGATTCAATGTTGAAGATTTTTCAAGAAGCTTGAAGCATTTTTTGAAGATTTGCAAGAGCTGATTCATGGTGGCATGGCATGGAGGAAGTTTAATATTTCTATATCAAGAGCCGACTCCCATCCTAAGAGCTGACTCATGGAAGAATGTGATTTTTTGAAGCTTGACACCTCGAGCCGACTCCTACCCCAAGAGCCGACTCTTCCAGAGTTATGTATTTTGAAGTTTTGAGAATCCAAGCTGACTCTGCCTCTAAGAGTCGACTTTAGGCATTCATGGTTTTGACTTGATTGAAGGGAAGAGCCGACTCTAGCCATAAGAGCCGGCTCCCACTGAAAATTGTTTTGGCCTGTCTAAGACATCAAGCCGACTCCTGGAACTCGAGCAGACTAGTGGAGCCATTTTCTGCACTCCAATGGCAAGTCACTGAAGTTGAAATTTGAATTCCATTTCATCTCCAATGACCATTTCACGAATCTCAAGGCCCTACAACAGCCATATCTCATGGAAAACTATAAATGAGATTATTTTTGAAGGTTTAAACAATTATTAGAGCATTATTGTTGAGTTTTTTTGAGAAATCAAAGAGCTTTCAAGTCACTCAACTACCTACCTCAAAGTGCATTCAAGTAGGATTCAAAGCTTCAACAACTCTACTCCATCATTGAATCCACTCATTAAAGAAGGGAAGAAGCAGCTTGAAGAGCATTCAAGGCTTGACTTCATCTTGATCTACATCGGCAACATTTATACAAACTTGGTTTGTTGTAGTTGCATATTTATCATTCCTTTATTCATGTTTACTCTCTAAGAACAGCAAGGGGCTGTGTCTTAAGAGAAAGTTGAAGGTTTTTAGGTGAACCTTGTAAAACCTAAGTTGGGTTCTTGGTGATCCCAGTGTAAAACCAAGTGTTAGGGTTTCTTTGGTGATTCCGGTAAAACCAAAGTATATAGGTTTGGATTGTGAGCCTGGTAAAACAATCCGACTGTATTCCAGTTGGGGGATATAGTGGAAATTCCAAGTGGTGCTTGGGTAGTGGACGTAGGAGCCGGTTGCTTCGAACCACTCTATTTCTTGGTATTTGTGATTGTGCTTTACTTGCTTTATTGCTTTTATTTAATTACTTCCGCATTGCATATTGCACCACAACACAAAAAAATTTCAAAATGCATATAATTGTGAAAAGTTTTTTAAATCCCAATTCACCCCCCTCTTGGGAAGTCACCTGGGCAACAAGTGATATCAGAGCAGAGTCTCTGAAAGTTACTTAGAGTAAAGACTTATGGCACATCCCATGAGCACTTCATTGGCCGAAGGTCAATCCACAAATAGACCTCCACTTTTCATCGGAATTAATTACACTTATTGAAAGGAAAGAATGAAGATATACATTCAAGCCATAGACTTTCACTTATGGAAAATTATTCTGAAAGGACCTCACACACTCACAATTAAAGTTAATGATGTAGAGGTTCCCAAACTAGAAGAGGATTGGGACGAGAATGATATGAAATTAGCTGAACTGAATGCCGAAGCAATGAACCTATTGTATTATGCTTTGGACCCAAATGAGTTTAACAGAATTTCAACTTGCAATTTTACTAAAGAAATTTGGGACAAACTAGAAATCCACATGAAGGCACTTCTCAAGTTAAAACATCAAAAATTAATCTTCTTGTACATAATTATGAGCTATTTAAGATGGATCCTAGTGAAACTATATCTGCAATATATACTCATTTTACTGATATCATAATTAGTCTCAAGAGTCTTGGTAGAACTTATTCTAATGCTGATCTTGTCCAAAGGTTTTAAGATCTTTACCAGATAAGTAGGAAGCCAAAGTGACAGCAATCCAAGAAGCAAAGGATTTAAATACACTACCACTAGATGAACTGCTTGGATCCTTGATCACGCATGAATTGGCTATGCAACAAAGAAATGAGGAAGATACAAAAAGAAGAAGGCCATTGCATTTAAAGCTACTGTAGAAGATAAGAATGAAGAATTCGATTCATCAGATGATGATGATCTTGGAAATGATGAAATTGCCCTAGTCATGAGGAAATTCAAAAGATTCATGGGCAGAAGAAAAATAAATAGATGGAGAAAGCATTATAGAAAAGATGATTTTGGAAAAGAAAAAGAAAGAGATAAAGATAAAGAAAAAGATAAAGATAAAGATCAAGTACCTATCTGCTACGGATGCAAGAAGCCAGGACACATCTGTCCTGATTGTCCTGAAACGAAGAAAAAAATATTCACCAAAAAGAAGAAGATGGTAATGCTTCTGCTTGGAGTGATAGTGATGAAACTACATCCATTGAAGAGAATGAAGAGACAACAAAAACTGCACAAATCTGTCTTATAGGTTTGTAGGATGAGGGATGTCTTGCAGCTACAAGTATAAAGAAAAGATGGTATCTAGATAGCGGCTGTTCAAGATTATTACGGGTGATATTGATCAATTTTTATCCTAGAACAAAAGGATGGTGGAATGGTAACATTTGGTGATAATCGAAAAGGAAGGATAATCGGTATTGGTAAAATCAAAATTACTCCTTCTACATTTATTGAAAATATGTTACTTGTAGAAAAGTTAAAGCATAATCTTTTGAGTATTAGTCAGCTATGTGACATTGGTTTTATGTATTCTTCAAGTCATCAAAGTGTATAGTAGTTAATCTACTCGACTCTATTACTAAGTTCATTGAACACAGACTTGGTAATATTTATATAGTAGATCTTAATGATCTAGCTATGTCAAGTGATACAAGTCTTGTAGCAATGAATGACAAGAACAAGGAATCAAGTTTACTATGGCATAGGCGGCTTGGTCATGCTAGTATGGACATAATAGCTAAACTGATTTCAAAGGACTTAGTCAAGGGTTTGCCTAAATTTAAAGTTAATTTTGATTATGTTTATGATGCATGTCAGTTAGGAAAACAAGTTAGGGAAAGTTTTAAATCTAAAAACATTATTTCTATAACTAGACCCTTAGAGCTACTTCACATGGACTTATTTGGACCTATTAGGACTACCACCCTAGGTGGTATGAAATATGGACTTGTGATTGTAGATGACTTTTCAAGATACACTGATTTTATTTATTGCACATAAAGATGATACTTTTAATGTATTCAAAAAGTTTTACAAAAGAGTTACAAACTTGAAAAAATTATCTGTCATTTCAATTCGTAGTGATCTTGGCACCGAATTTGAAAATCAGTATTTTGATCATTTTTGCACAAAGCACGATTTGATCATAACTTTTCTGCACCTAGAACACCACAGCAAAATGGTGTTATAGAAAGGAAGAATCATACTTTGGAAGAAATGTCCAAAACAATGCTTTGTGAAGAAAATCTTCCAAAATACTTTTGGGCAGAAGCTGTGAATACCGCATGCTATATTTTAAATAGAGTTTTGATTAGACCTATTATCAAAAAAACCCTCTATAAGCTTTGGAATAATAGAAAACCAAATATTAAGTATTTTCATATTTTTGGATGCAAATATTTTGTTCTTAACAATGGAAAAGACAATCTTGGTAAATTTGATGCAAAATTCGATGAGGCTATTTTTCTTGGATATTCTTTAAATAGTAAAGCCTATCGAGTTTTCAATAAAAGAACTTTGTCTGTTGAAGAATCTATTTATGTTGTTTTCAATGAATCTGATATTACATCTTCGAGAAAGGAAGATTTTGCTGATGATGATGCAGATACTTTGGAACATGGAATGAAAGACTTGACCCTCAAAGACAAACAATCAAGTGAACCACATGAAGAAGAGGTGAGTAAAAAGCATGATGATATACCTAAAGTATGGAGGTGTGTACAATCGCATCCTAAAGAATTAATTATGGGAGACCCATCTCAAGGTATTAAAACTAGATCTGCACATAAAGATGCACATGATTTAATTGCTTTTGTTTCACATGTAGAATCACATAATATAGAAGAAACTGAAACTGATCCAAATTGGATGTTAGCAATGCATGATAAATTAAACCAATTTAGGAGAAATAATGTTTGGATCCTAGTAGAAAGACCCAATGATCATCCTGTTATAGGCACTAAGTGGGTTTACAGAAATAAACTAGATGAAGATAGAAATGTAATTAGAAATAATCTACACTGGTTGCACAAGGATATAATCAAGAAGAAATAATAGATTTTGATGAAACTTATGCATCAGTAGCTAGGTTAGAAGCCATTAGATTGCTACTAGCTTATGCATGTTTTATGAATTTCAAGTTATTTCAAATGGATATAAAGAGCGCATTTTTGAATGATTATTTATCTAAAGAAGTTTTTGTTGAGCAACCACCAGGTTTCATTGATCATACATTTCTAAATAATGTTTTCAAACTAAATAAAGCTTTATATAGTTTGACATAGGCACCTAGAGCCTGGTATGATAGATTAGGTAAGTTTTTGATTGCTAATAATTTTGTAAGAGGTAGTGTTGACACTACACTATTTATTCAAAGAAAGAATAATGATATCTTGGTAGTTCAAATATATGGTGATGATATTATCTTTGGATCTACTGATGAATCCTTGTGTCAAGATTTTGCAAAGCTAATGCAGGAAGAATTTGAAATGAGCTTCATGGGTGAGCTGAGTTACTTTCTTGGACTTCAAATCAAACAAACTAAAGAAGGTATCTTGATCAATCGGCCAAGTACATCAAGGAGATAATCAAAAAATTTGGCATGGAATCAAGCAAAGTATGTGGAACACCAATGAGTCCTGTATGTAGACTTGACAAAGATGAAAATGGCATAAATGTTGATCAAAAGCTGTACCGAGGTATGATTGGTTCATTACTTTATTTGACAGCTAGTAGACCTGATATACTATTTAGTATTTGTATGTGTGCATGTTTTCAATCTAATCCTAAAGTATCATATATCATGGCTGTTAAGAGAATTATTAAATATCTAAAAGGTACATATAATTTAGGCTTATGGTATTCTAAACACACATCATTGAAGTTAATTAGTTATTCTGATGCTGATTATGGAGGATGTAAAATAGATAGAAATAGCACAAGTGGTACCTGTCAATTTCTAGGTATTAACTTGATTTCTTGGCACTGTTGCAAATAGAACTCTGTAGCACTATCTACTGCTGAGACAGAATATGTGGTTGCTGGGAGCTGTTGTGCTCAAGTGTTATGGATCAAGCAACAACTAGAAGATTATGGTGTTGTCCAATCTAAAATTCCTATTAAATGTGACAATACTAATGCTATTAATTTATCTAAAAATCCAATTCAGCACTCACGAACTAAGCACATTGAAATTCCACATCATTTTATTCGTGATCATATTTTAAACAATGTTGTTGAACTAGAATTTGTACCTACTGAAGATCAACTAGCGGACATTTTTACTAAACCATTAAGTCTAGATAGATTTGAAAAATCAGAGGAGAATTAGGGCTATGTGACCCATTCTGAACCTATTTGACCTAATTTTTGAAAATTAAGAAAAAATTATCTAGAAATTTCAATTTTTTCTTTAGAGCCTAGGACAACCTAGTCTAGACTCTAGAAACCTATAGAAACCAAGTTTGACCTATTTTGACCTTTAGATTGATTTTTCGCTCGAGCTGACTCGAGTTATTTAGGCGCTCGGTGGGCCGACTCTAAGGTTGGGCCGAAGCTTTTTTAAATAGGGTTTCAAGGTTTCCTATTCATTGTATTTTTAGGTTTTGACCGTTCTCTCCTAGCTGACTCCACACTTCACTCTAGAAAACCTTCCAAATACTCTCTCAAACCCCTTGAATCCTTTAACCCTTGCAAAATGGCACCTCGCAAGGCTGTGGCAAAGAAAGCAAAAAGGGTAGTTCAGACTGTTGCGGAAGAACGGAGGACCAAGAGGCGGTTAGACATTTCGATTTTGGAAGAAGAACAACCTATTGAGCAAGAAGAAGAGCTTCAAGCACCCTGGCAAGTAATCCTTATGGGAAATCGATAGGTAACCCGGGTAGATGTATAGATTTTAACTTTTGGAGCAAGAACAACTTCATATAGGTGATTGGCTTGAAAAACAAGGATGGATGGAAGGACTTTTGTTTGCTGAATGTTCTAACATATCCAAACCTAGTTCATCAATTTTTTAAGAACATGTCTTTGGGAGCTTTTCACTTAGAAGGAACAGTAAAAGGAAAGCACATAGAGATAAGTGAGCAAAAGCTTTCAAGTGTACTGAATATACCAAAGGAAGGAGAATGTTACTTGATTTTGAAAGAAAAACAAAAGACCCTCAGACTTATATTGGAAAGGACTAATGTGAAGGGCATTATACATGTGAGTGCAAATCAGCTATCATTGGAAATGAGGCTGTTGCACAATATCATTAGTAGGAATTTCTTATCCCGGATGGGAAGATTCGATTGGGTCAGTGAGAGAGACCTTATGTTTATGATGCGACTGATTGAGGGGGTGCCCCTCAACCTGCTATTTATTATGTTATCTCAGATGAGGGAGGCAGCCTGGAGGGCACGGGTTGTTTGCCTTACGGGATGGTGTTTACATTATTATTCCAGATGCCCATATTGATTTGACCGGAGAGGACTGCCGTCTATTGCTGCACACCGACAGGTACACTGTGAAATCCCTTACCAGGATGGGATTCATTAAAGTTGATGGCAATTGGATCAAGAAGACATCAGGAGTTCCTCTAGCATATTTAGAGGATTCAGATGATGATGCACAGGCTATTCAGGGACATGGTGAGGAGACTGAGGCACAGACTGATGAGGTTGGACCATCTGAGCCAGCTCCCACTTTACCTCATTCACCAGTAGAGAGATTCACATCTGCTAGACCTGATACAGAGGATAGATTTCAGAGAGTCTTGGAGGAGATAGCATGTCTCAGGTCAGATACTGAGAGCAGGATTACGCTACTCCAGTCCGAGATGCAGCAAGGTTTTCATGATATTATGGTGATACTGAGATAACTTTCTGCAGCCAGCCAGCACGTACCTTCGACTTCCATAACACCTGGCACTGGCACTGGCATTGATGAAGAGCAGGCACAAGCGACACATTCTAGTGATGTACCTTCTCACGCCACACTTGCTGATGTTGAGCCCGAGGTTGGTGTAGAGGCTACTGGATCTGCTGATGTTGGACAGACTCCGGCTACCAAGATACTTTCGACCACCAGCACCTTGGCACTATCTTTTGATCCACCGTCTGCCAGACCTACACCTATTGTTATATCGTCAGAGTCTAAAGCCAAAGTTTAAGTTAAAACTAAAGTAACTAGGACATCTACTCCTACTAGGACTAGGATTAGGGATCTTCGACCTAGGTTCCCGAAGTTCAAACCTAGTCCAGGTATCCTAGAGGTTGGTTCCTCCTCTGATGAGGAAGAACCTGATACTAATGTTTCTAGCCCATCATTTTGACGTTTAGGCTTTTTATACTGATGTTTTGGGACTCTATCTTGTTGTATTTTGAAGTGTGATACTATTTTATCGTGCCATGGCACATCTGTAAAGTATCACATATGCTATGTACTGACTTGCTTTATATATGTATATCACTTGTTATGATGCATGTCCATTCTTATTATCATTAAACTGGTATCAATATTTATTCTCTCATATGCCTTTTGTTGATGACAAAAAGGGGGAGAATGGAGATTGTGCATGAAAAAGTGCATGAAAAAGCTATCCATGAAAAAGCTATCATATGAATGTTTGATGAATGTTTGAAATTTGAAAAGGTTATGATACTTTGGAGATTGTATGTATGAAAATGATTTATGGTGTTAATTATTATGAAAATATGAATGTTTAAATGAAAATTGGAATGACTCATGAAAATTTGATAAAATTTAGAAAAATGATATAACAAATAGTAAGGGAGAGCTTTACTTCAAATATTTTCATGAAATTCACTTCAAATGTTTGGTAGTTTGATAAGTTTCGATACATATTAATACTCTTGAAACATTCTGTGTCGATATATCATATTTCGATACACATTGTTCATTTGATATGGAAAATTCAATGTATCGATACATATGATACTTTATAGTGTTTAGT
The DNA here is from genome assembly GCA_021397845.1 of Areca catechu. Lineage (NCBI taxonomy): Eukaryota > Viridiplantae > Streptophyta > Magnoliopsida > Arecales > Arecaceae > Areca > Areca catechu. The sequence continues at coordinate 125,458,221 of CM038040.1, read as the reverse complement.
TTTATACATATGATACATTTGATACATTGTAGCACATAGTATTGATAACACACAAATTTGAATGTACTGTAATTGTAAAGTATTTTAATTTTTAATCATGCCCAGTATTTTGTTATCATCAAAAAGAGGGAGATTATTGACCCCTGGAATGATTTTAATGATCACAAAACATTGGAGCATATATTTGATACTAATTCTTTTTATTTATTTAAGAAGTTTTGCAGGAAATTGGTTACCTTAAGTGTAAAATGATTTTCAAACTGATTTGAGGGTAATTCAATTGTGTATAAAGATTTATGAGCTTGAACTTGTAAAAGCCCTAAACTTATCAATCTTGTAATCTTGTAAAAGGGCTGAAAAATTGTAAAAAATTATAAAGTATGTAGATTAGCTTCTGTTGATTCAATGTTAAAGATTTTTCGAGAAGCTTGAAGCATTTTTTGAAGATTTGCAAGGGCTGACTCTTGGATCAAGAGCTGACGCGTGGTGGCACTACATGGAGGAAGTTTCAGTGTTTCTGTATCAAGAGCTGACTCCCATCTTAAGAGCCGACTCATGGAAGAATGTAATTTTCTGAAGCCTAAGACCTCGAGCCGACTCTTACCCCAATAGCCAACTCTTCTAGAGTTATGTATTTTGAAGTTCTGAGAATCCGATCCGACTTGCCTCTAAGAGCCGACTCTAGGCATTCATGGTTTTGACTTGACTAAAGGGAAGAGCCGACTCCAGCCAGAAGAGTCGGCTCCCACAGAAAATTGTTTTGGCTTGTCGAGACATCGAGCCGACTCTTGGAACTCGAGCCGACTCGTGGAGCCATTTTCTGCACTCCAACGGCTAGTTGTTGAAGTTGAAATTTGAATTCCATTTCGTCTCCAATGGCCATTTCACGAATCCCATGGCTCTATAACGGCCATATCTCATAGAAAACTATAAATGGGATTATTTTTGAAGGTTTAAACAATTATTGGAGCATTATTGTTGAATTTTCTTGAGAAATCAAAGAGCTTTCAAGTCACTCAACTACCTACCTCAAAGAGCATTCAAGTAGGATTCAAAGCTTCAACAACTCTACTCCATTATTGAATCCACTCATTAAAGAAGGGAAGAAGCAGCTTGAAGAGCATTGAAGAGCATTCAAGGCTTGACTTCATCTTGATCTACATCGGCAATATTTATACAAACTTGGTTTGTTGTAGTTGCATATTTATCATTCTTTTATTCATGTTTACTCTCTAAGAACAGCAAGGGGCTATATCTTAAGAGAGAGTTGAAGATTTTTAGGTGAATCTTGTAAAATCTAAGTTGGGTTCTTGGTGATCTCCATGTAAAATCAAGTATTAGGGTTTCTTTGGTGATCCCAGTAAAACCAAAGTATATAGGTTTGGATTGTAAGCCTGGTAAAACAATCCGACTATATTCCGGTTGGGAGATATAGTGGAAATCCCAAGTGGTTCTTGGGTAGTGGACGTAGGAGCCGGTTACTCCGAACCACTCTATTTCTTGGTGTTTGTGATTGTGCTTTACTTGCTTTATTGCTTTTACTTAATTACTTCTACATTGCATATTGCACCACAATACAAAAGAATTTCAAAGTACATATAATTGTGAAAAGTTTTTCAAATCCCAATTCACCCCCTTCTTGGAAAGCCACCTGGGCAACAAATTTTCATAAACCAAGCCAAGTACATCAAAGAGATAATCAAAAAGTTTGGTATGGAGTCAAGAAAACAAATGAGCACACCCATAAGTCCTACCTGCAAATTGGATAAAGATGAAGATGACCATAACATTGATCAAAAGCTCTATCGAGGTATGATTGGATTATTATTATACTTAACTGCTAGTAGACCTGATATCTTGTTTAGTGTATGTGTATATACTAGATTCCAATATAATCCTAAAGAATCACATATGCATGCTATCAAAAGAATTATAAGATATCTAAAAGGAACAAGTAATCTAGGTTTATGGTTTTCAAAGCATTCTTCATTAAATTTAATTGGATTTTCAAATGATGATTATGCTAGTTGTAAAATTGATAGAAAAAGTACTAGCGACACATGCCAATTTCTAGGGTTGAACTTAATTTCATGGCACTGTAAGAAACAAAACTCATTAGTACTATCTACTGCTGAGATAGAGTATGTTACTGCAGGGAGTTGTTATGCACAAGTGTTATAGATTAAATAACAACGAGAAGTCTTTGGTATTACACAATCTAAAATTCCTATCAAATGTGATAACATAAATGCTATAAATTTGACAAAAAATCCAATTCAGCTTTGAAGAACTTAGCACATAGAGATTAAACACCATTTTATAAGAGATCATGTTTTGAATGGTGACATTTGTTAAAAACCAAATATTGGGTTCTTGATGATCCTAGTAAAACCAAATTAGGTTTCTTTGGTGATCCCGGTAAAATCAAAGTATAGATGTTTGGATTGTGAGCCTGTTAAAACAATCCAACTATATTCCGGTGGGGATATAATAGAAATCCTAACTGGTAATCTTGGATAGTGGACGTAAGAGCTGGGTTGCTCCAAACCACCATAATTTTTGTGTGTTTATATTATGCTTCTCTGATCTTATATAGCTTCTGCAGTTAATTACTTTATTACAGCACCTAACACTCTAAAAGGGATTTCAAAGAGCATATCATTGCATAAATTTTTTAAATTTCTAATTCACCCCCTCTTGGAAAAGCCACCTGGGCAATAACTGGTATCAGAGTAGTGTCTTTGAATATACTAGAGAAAAGATTGATGGCTCATCCCATGAGTACATCTTTGGTCGAAGGCCAATATACTAATAGACCTCCACTCTTTACTGGCATAAATTATTCTTATTGGAAGGATAGAATGAAAATCTATATACAAGTTGTTGATTTTCAATTATGGAAGGTCATTCTTAAAGGGCCACATATTTCCATGATTAAAATTGATGGCGTGGATGTCCCTAAGCCTAAAAAGGACTGGGATGAATAAGACATGAAGATGGAAGAATTAAATGCCAAAGTAATGAACTTGTTATACTGTTCTTTGGATTCAAACCAGTTTAATTGAATTTTCACTTGCTCTTCAGCAAAGAAAATTTGGGATAAACTTGAGGTAACCCATGAAGGAACTTCCAAGTAAAGACTTCAAAAATAAATCTTCTTGTACACAATTATGAATTATTTAAAATAGAACCTACTAAAAATATCTCTGCTATGTACACTAGATTTACAGATATTATTAATGGTTTGAAAAGTCTTGGCAGGGTTTACTCAAATGCTGACCTGGTACAGAAGATCTTAAGATCACTTCCAACAGATGGGATCCTAAAGTGATTGCCATCCAGGAAGCTAAAGATTTAAAACCGTACCTTTGGATGAATTAATGGGTTCACTCATCACACACGAATGGCCATGCAGCACAGAACTGAAGATGATCAGAAGAAGAAGAAGACAATTGCCTTCAAAGCTGCATTGGAATCAAAGAAAGATGAGAAATCGGAAGATGAATCCACCTCCTTCGAAGATGATCTAGAAGACGAAGATATCGTAATGGTCGTGAGGAGATTTAGACAGTTTATGGGAAAGAAGAAAGGAAGATTCAATAGAAAATTTCATAAACGAGAGAGCACTCTAAAGAAAAGAACAAGGATAAAGAAAAAGAAAAGGAACAAGTCCCCACCTGCTACGAATGTAGAAAACCAAGACACATTCATCCAGATTGTCTATTATTGAAGAAATTTTTCAAGAAAAGAAAAAGAAGGCGATGGTTGCCACATGGAGCGATAGCGAGGAATCCACCTCAACTAAAGAAGAAGAGACCACAAGAACTGCTAATTTATGTTTAATGGATCTCGAGGACGAGATAACATCCCCTAATACTCAAATAGAATTTACTTTTGATGAATTAAATTCTACTTTTCATGATTTATTTCTGAATTTAAAAAGGCTGGAGTAAAGATTAGATCTTTAAAGAATATCAATGATTCTTTACTGAAAGAGAAAGAATAGATTTCAGAAAAGAATAATTTATTGCAAAAAGAGTTACATGTATTTTCTGAAAAGCATAAAGCTTTGAAAACTGAGAATAGTGCATATCTTGAAAAAAATAAATCTTTGATAAATGAAAATAATGAGTTAAAAAAGGAGATTAAAAAACTCAAGCCACTCTTTGAAAAACTTACATTATCTTCAACCAAGCTTGATTTAATTCTAAAAGAACAAAAAATTTTTGGAAATAAAGTTGGAATTGGTTTTAACTCTTCAACTTCTAATGGTATTTCAGCAACTACTTTTATACAATCAAAAGCTTATATTCCAAAATTAGTATGTCAAAAGGCTTTTGTTACAAATATTTCTGCTATATTGTATGTTCATAAGAGCTTGAATAAAAAATCTTTTAAATCTGCATCTCATGCATCAATATCTAGAACTTCAAAATCTGTATCTTTTCAGAATTCTAGAATTAAATGTTTTGCATGTAAAGGGTTAGGACATAAAGCTTTTCAATGCAATATTTTTAGAAATGTCCAAAATAAAGTTAGAAAGATTTGGGTTCCCAAAGGAACCACCTCCGTTAACCTGCAAGAACCCAAGTTAGCTTGAGTACCTAAAAGAACTCCTTGATTGTCTTGCAGTAATGTCTCGCAGCTCAAAAATTGAAGAAAATATGGTATCTTGACAGTGGCTGTTCAAGGCATATGACGGGTGACAAGGATCAATTTATTATCCTAAAAATGAAAGAAGGAGGTATGGTTACTTTTGGAGATAATGACAAGGAAAAAATAATCAGAATCGGTAAGATCAAGATAACCCCCTCTACTTTTATTGAAAATGTATTGCTAGTATAGTAGATAAATTGAAGTATAATTTATTGAGTATCAGTCAATTATGTGATAAAGGCTTTAAGGTTATCTTTGAATCATCTGTGTATAGTAACAAACTCTCTTGAATCTAGTAGTAAGTTTATTGGACATAGGCTTGGAAAAATTTATGTGGTAGACCTTGATGATCTTACCATGTCAAGTATTTCCAGTCTAGTTGCAATGAATACTAAGATCAAGGAGTCTTGTTTACTTTGGCATGGTCGATTAGGTCATGCTAGCATGCATACTATTACCAAATTAATTTTTAAAAATTTAGTTAGAGGCATGCCTAAGTTTAAAGTAGATTTTGATCATGTTTGTGATGCATGCCAAATGGGTAAACAAACTAGGAGGAGCTTTAAACCCAAAAATATGATTTCAACTACTAGACCTCTAGAACTACTTCACAAGGATTTATTTGGACTAACTTAGACCACAAGCCTAGAGGTATGAAATATGCCCTTGTGATGGTAGATGATTTTTCTAGATTTACATGGATTTTGTTTATTGCTAACAAAGATGAAACTTTTAAAGTATTTCGAAAATTTCACAAAAATGTTTCAAATCAGAAAAATCTTTCAATAATTTCAATTAGGAGTGATCATGGCACTAAATTTGAAAATTATTTTTTTGATGATTATTGCATAGAAAATGGCATTGATTACAACTTCTCCGCTCCTAGGACACCACAACAAAATGGTGTTGTAGAGAGGAAAAATAGGACTTTGGAAAAGATGGCTCGAACAATGTTATGTGAAGACAATCTTCCAAGGTACTTTTGGGCAAAAGCGGTGAACACTGCTTGTTACATTTTAAACCGCATTTTGATCTATCCTATTTTGAAGAAAACCTTCTTGGATCTACCTAGTGATTTTGATGAATAGCAAAACGTTAGGTACATATTGTGTACTAATATTTATTTATAGTTATGAGTTTTCAGGAAACAAGCACCTTAAATTCTCAAAATTAAAGTATCATGGCATGCTATGGCATGAAGCATATTTACGATTTGAGGAGTCTTTTTCATGCAAAAAGGAGCTAAACGAGTTCATTTATTGCTTATTTATGTTGGACTTAAGTTTCATATTTAACACTTGTGTTTTTGGTTTGAATTGCACTTAATTGTAAATTTTGCAGAACCAAGTGTCGACACCTGGGAAGTCAAGTGTCGATACTTCAGCATTTGGCATGCAGAAAAACTTCTTGGCATGCCAAGTGTCGACACCCAAAATTCAAGTGTTGACACCTGAAATTCAAGTGTCGACATTTAAGTTTCCAAGTGTCGACTCAAGGCCTGAGATTTTTTGAAAATCCAGAACATGACCAAAGGAGTGTTTTTGTGTCAAGTGTCGACACCTGTGAATCAAGTGTTGACACTTGAAAGTTCAAATGTCGACACCTGAAAGTCAAGTGTCGACACCTGATAGCCAAGTGTCGACACCTGACAAACCAAGTGTCAACACTCGGGTTCTGACAGCCCTATCAAATCTATTTTTCTAAGTTGCAGAAATGTCTTTTCAAGCTCCCAAAGGCTAGATTCGAAGCTCAAATGGTCACAAACCATTTTTTGGAAGTTTTTGAAGTATTTAAGCTTCATCAAACTCATTCTTGAAGCATTGAAGTCCATTGAAAGCTCAAAAGCCAATATTTCCTCAAGAACTTCACTTCAAAAGCCATTTATAGAGTGATTCTCTGAAAAAGCTTACAAGCCTATCCTTTCATCTTTTCAAAAAGAGAGCTTGAAGAATATTCCAAGGAGAAGACAAGACAAAGCATCAACTTAAGCCTTAAAGCTTCCATTCTACTCTTGAAGAGAGTTTGTTTTGTTTATTTGAATTGTATATCTGATTTTCTCTTGTGAGTTAACCTAGCTTTCAAGGGTTTCTTGAAAGTAGGTTGTTGTAGTTGTTGGCAAGCCAAAGGGACAAAACCAACTAGGATTGACTTGTGAGCCCGAAGACAAAACAAGTATAAAGGTTTGTTGGTAAGCCTAGGTGATAAAACCAATATAGGTTTTGACTTGAGCCTTTGGAAAAACAAGTTGGCTGTAATCTTGGAGAGATTATAGTGAAATTCCTAAGGATGGCTTGGGAGTGGATGTAGGTGCTAGGTTTGCGCCGAACCACTATAAACCTTGTATTTGTGTGTGATTGTCTCTTCTATCTCTTTCTCTTTATTTGTTGTACTCTATTTATTACTTTCTGCTGCATCTAATCTAGTGCATCAATTTCGTTAATCATAAACACAACAAGGCCTGCACATTATTGCTTTAAATTTTTAAAAGACCAAATTCATCCCCTCTCTTGGGCTTCATTTCTGGGCAACAAGTGGTATCAGAGCACCGGTACTCTCTTGTAGGTCCAAGGATCTTGAGTAAAAGATCATGGCAGCCCCAATAGGAATGGGTGTTGTTGAAGGTCAAGCTTCAAACTGTCCCCCATTATTTAATGGCACAAATTACACTTATTGAAAAACTCGCATGCGCATATTCATTCAAGCCATGGATTATAATCTTTGGAGGACAATCATAAAAGGTCCTTATCAGCCTACTATGTTGGTTAATGGCATTCTCACTCCAAAAATAGATGATTGGGATGAGAATGATATTAAGTAAATAGAGCTTAATGCAAAGGCTATGAATCTATTGTATTGCTCTCTTAATCTGAGTGAATTCAATAAAATATTCAATTATCTCTCTGCTAAGGAAATATGGGACACACTTGAGGTTACCCAGAGGGTACACACCAAGTGAAAACTACTAAGGTTAACATGCTCATTCACACTTATGAAATGTTCAAGATGGAACCTACTGAATCTATTAGTGAGATGTATATTAGGTTTACAAATATTGTGAATGGCATGAGAAGCTTAGGAAAGATTATATCTAATGGAGAACTTGTAAATAAATTTCTCAGGTCTCTTTCGACTTCTTGGGATGCCAAGGTAATGGCCATAAAGGAAGCCAAAAATGTCAACACTCTACCCCTCGAGCAACTATTAGGCTCATTGATGACTTATGAGCTTTTTTAAAACAAAAGAATATGGATTTAGAAAAGAAGAAGAAAGTCATCGCTTTCAAATCCACCGCAAGAGAAGAGTCAAGCGATGAATCTGAAGAAGAAGATGAAGATGATGAGATGGCTCTAATGGCAAGAAAGTTAGAAGGTTCATGAGGAAGAAGAAATACAACTTCAAGAAGAAACCTCTGAAAGGTGAGCCAAGCAAAGAGAAAGAAAAGGAGAAAGATAAGGAGTAGCCCACATATTTTGAATGTAAGAAACCGGGCTACTTCAAGATAGACTGCCTCTTACTTAAGAAAAGCAGAAGAAAACTAAGAAAGAAGGCCATGATGGCAACCTGGAGTGACAGCGAAGACTCCAGCTTTGAAGAAGAACAACAAGAAGTTCCAAACTTCTGTTTGATGGTGGATCATGATGAGGTACAATCTGAAACTGAAAATGAATTTACATTTGATGAACTGCATGAAGTTTTTAATGAGTTAGTTATAGAATTTCAAAAACTAAAATCAAAATATAAAGAACTAAAAAGGCAAAATCTGGATTTAGTCAAAGCTAATGACAAGTTTTCAAATGAAAATGATTGCCTACTTCTTCAAAATAAATAGTTAAATGATAAGATTGCTAGTCTTGAAAAAGAAAAGGAAGTTTTGAAAAAGAAAAACCTTTCTGTATCAAATGAAAACTCTTCAAAATAGAACAAAGAAATTTTGGAAGAAAACAAAAAATATAAAGAAGAAATTGAAAAGTTAAAACCTTTTATTGACAAATTTATATATAGTTCTGAAAAATTAAATATGTTTTTAAATAATCAAAAAGCTATTTTTGATAAAGCCGGTTTAGGTTTTAAAACTTAGAAGAAACAAAAATTTTTTAAAAACTTCTTTGTGCCTACATCTTCATCCATTACTTGTTATGCTTGTGGTATAGTAGGCATAAATCGTACTTGTGCAATAAGAGAAAATTGAGTAATGTTAAGAAAATCTGGGTTCCAAATGGAACCATTGCCATTAACCTAAGAGGACCCAAGATGACTTGGGTACCTAAAATCTCCACTTGATTTTTATTGTAAGTATGCATTGCAACCAATAAAAGAAGAATATGGTACCTTGATAGCGATTGCTCAAGGCATATGACAAGAGATATGGAGCAGTTCTCATCACTCGAATATCAAAATGGTGGTAATGTGACATTTGGTAATAATGGAAATGACAAGATTGTCGAAATTGGTAAAGTTTATATCACCCCTCTACTTACATTGATAATGTTTTATATATTGATGGTTTAAAATATAACTTAGTATTAGTCAATTTTGTGACAAAGATTTCAAAGTTACTTTCGAATCTTCTTTGTGCGTTGTTTCTAGTTTAGATGACAATGGCATCAAGTTCATTGGTTATAGGTATGGAAATATTTATATGGTTGATCTTGATGATCTTCCTATTTAAAATGGTCAATGCCTAGTGGTAATGGAAGCCAAGATCAATGAAACTAGTTGGATTTGGCATCGTAGACTAGGACATGCTAGTATACATTTGATTTCAAAACTTAGCAAAAAGAATTTGATAAAAGATTTGCCAAAACTTAATTTTGAAAAAGACAAGATTTGCAGTGCATGCCAGCTTGGAAAACAAACCAAATCATCTTTTAAACCAAAAGGAGTAATCTCTATATCAAGACCCTTAGAATTGCTTCATATGGACCTCTTTGGACAAACTAGAATATCTAGTTTGGGAGGTAAGAAGTATGGTCTAGTTATTGTAGACAATTTCTCATGTTTTACATGGGTCATGTTTTTAGCATACAAAGATGAAACATTTTCTGAATTCATTAGATTTCATAAAAGAGTTTCAAATGAAAAAGGTGTTTCAATTGTATCTTTGAGAAGTGACCATGGAACCGAATTTGAAAATTTTGATTTTGACAAATTCTGTATTGAAAATGGCATTCATCACAATTTTTCAGCACCTAGGATACCTCAACAAAATGGGATGGTAGAAAGGAAAAATAGAACTCTTGAAGAAATGGCACGCACCATGCTTTGTGAAAATGACTTACTTAGATATTTTTGGACGGAAGCCATAAACACTGCATGCTATATTTTAAATCGTGTTTTAATCCGATTGATTTTAAAGAAAACACCGTATGAGCTTTGGAAGGGTAGAAAACCTTCAATTCGATATTTTCATATTTTTGGATGCCATTGTTTCATCTTAAACAATGGTAAAGACAATTTGAGCAAATTTGATACCAAGTCAGATGAGGTGTCTTTATAGGCTACTCTATATCTAGCAAGGCATACAGGGTCTTCAATAGAAGAACACTTGTTGTTGAAGAATCCATACATGTTGTTTTTAATGAATCTGACAGAAATGTTCTAGAAAAAAGATGTGCTTTGTGATGAAACAGGTGCTAAAAGGATTGAAGAAGTGAACAACAATGAAAATCCTACCAAGGAACAAGAAATTGATCAAAACAATGAAGGAGATCAAGCACAAGGTGATGAAAATACATCTACAGTTGATCCTCTACCAAGGAATGGAGGTATGCTCATGGACACCCCAAGAAACTTATCATTGGTGATCCATCTAAAGGTGTAAGTACTTGTTCATCCCTTAGGAATGTTTGTGATTATTTAGTATTTGTTTCTCAAATTGAACCTAAAACTTTTGAAGAAGCTGAAAAAGATTATAATTGGATAAATGCTATGCAAGATGAACTTAACCAATTTAAAAGAAACAATGTTTGGACTCTTGTAGATAGGCCTTCAAATATTTCAATTATTGGCACCAAATGGATTTTTAGAAACAAACTTGATGAAAATGGTATTGTTACAAGAAATAAGGCTAGACTAGTTGCCAAAGGATACAATCAGGAGGAAGGGATTGATTTTGATGAAACCTTTGCGCCTGTGGCTAGACTTGAGGCAATTGAACTATTGTTGGCTTTTGCTTGTTTTATGGATTTTAAATTATTTCAAATGGATGTCAAAAGTGCCTTTTTGAATGGTTTTATGAAGAAGAGGTTTATGTTGAACAACCGCCTGGTTTTGAAAATCATGAATTTCCAAACCTTGTTTTTAAACTCCATAAAGCTTTGTATGGTTTGAAACAAGCTCCTAGAGCTTGGTATGATCGTTTAAGTTCTTTCTTGCTAAAAATGATTTTACTAGAGGAAATATTGACAAAACTTTATTTTTGAAGAAAAAGAATGATGTCTCTTAGTAGTACAAATATATGTAGATGATATCATATTCAGTGCTACTAACGAATCTCTTTGTCAAGAGTTTGCAAAGCTAATGCAGGGTGTGTTGAGATGAGCATGATGGGAGAGCTTAACTTTTTCCTCGGACTCCAAACAAAGCAAACCAAGGAGGGGGTCTTCATCATCCAAGCTAAGTACATAAAAAAAATACTCAAGAAGTTTGGGATGGAGAATACCAAGCCATTAGGTAAGCCTATGAGCTCCTCTTGTAGACTTGACAAGGATGAATCAGGTAAATCAATTGATCAAAAACAATATCGTGGCATAATTGGTTCATTATTATATCTTACTACTAGTAGGCCAGATATCATGTTTAGTGTTTGTATGTGTGCTAGATATCAATCTAATCCTAAAGAGTCTCATCTTTTGGTTGTTGAACACATACTTAGATATCTATCTGGCTTAATTGAAATTGGTCTTTGGTACTCTAGAGATTCTTCATTTGAATTGATTGCTTATTCTGATGTTGACTTTGCTGGGTGTAAACTTGATCGTAAAAGTACTAGTGGAACTTGTCAGTTTCTTGGAGTAAATTTGATCTCATGGAGCAGCAAGAAATAGAATTCAGTTGCTCTATCTATGATGGAAGCCGAATATATAGCAGCTGGAAGCTGTTGTGCTCAACTCCTATAGATCAAACAATAGCTCGAAGACTTTGGCATTAAACTAATTAAGACACCCGTAAGATGTGACAATACTAGTACAATCAATCTAACTAAGAATCCTGTGCAACATTCAAGAAGTAAACATATTGAAATAAGACATTATTTCATAAGAGATCATGTACAAAACTCTAATATAGTACTTGAATTTGTATGTACTGATGATCAGTTAGCTGATGTGTTTACCAAACCTTTGAGTGAAGAGAGACTTTATTTGATTAGAAGAGAGTTAGGCATCATTAATCCATTTTCCTAGAATTCTCTCAAATTCCATCTTACCTAAGTAGTTTTTAGTCAAAAATCACTTGTGTTAAGTCCCAAATGCTTTTAAAAAACATCCTTGATTTTTTGAAGATTTTTACATATTTTTTTGGGATTTTCTTGGCCAAGTGTTGACACTTGGATTTTGCGAAGTGTCGACACCTGACCAAGTGTCGACACTTGAGAAATTCCAAGTGTCGACACTCGCAGAAAAATTCTGTCTTTTTTAGGACAAATCAAGGTTTTGATTTTTACTTTCCCACGTTTTCTTTCGAGCTCCAGTGGTCCCCAAAACTCCTCTACCATCCAAATCCACACTTTCCCTCTTTACCTCACTAAAATCAGGTATTCTCTCTCTCTTTTTTTTCCATTTTTAAAATCGTGTAACCTAGATTCCCTTTTATCCATCCATTTTAATGTATTTAACTCGGATTTTTTGGAGTTTTAAATCATTTCTAAGACTAAATGTGGAGGAAATCGTGTTTAAACGAAGTTATCTTGGATTTCCTATGGATTGTTGACCGATTTCTCATGCATTCCATCCGTTTCTCTTAATTTCACTATTGGATTGGATTTTTGACCGAAAGATTCAAGGGTTTCACTGCAAATACAGATTTCTAAGCAATTTGTTAGGATTTCATTCGTGTGGAAGGGATATTTGTGATGATTTCATGGTATTTTACCTCCATTTCCACTTTTTTGTTTGATTCCTTATTTCTAACCCAAAACCCAAATGTACTTTGGTTTTAACCCTAATCCTATGTGTTTAGTTTATTTTATATATTCCAACTAGTCCTAGTTCACTAGTTTTATAAAATGTATTTGAGTTACAATCCAAATATGTTTTATAAACACACATGTACTTTATATATAGGGATTAATGTTTTAACCCAAGTGTGTTTTACGTGATTGAGATAAACTTCCCTCTTTTCAACTTTTGACTTCATGTTTTTGAGAAAGTTTTTTTTTTTTTATCCCTATTTTCAAAAATCAAATACTAGCTTCTCTTAAACTAGTATCCTTCTTTTAGGAAAACTTAGTCTCCTTAAGGACGATCTATAGTTCTCAACCTAATTGAAACTAGTCCCCACTTTAGTCTGTTTACCTTCTTCCCTTCTTGCTCAGCTTGATTGTGATGGGTTCGAGGAAGAGGCTAGCTGTTAGGAGTAGGACTAGACATGGGTCTAAGAGGAGGACAAAGGCTAGACATGATGCAGGATAGACCAGTAGTTCAATAGCTTTAGGTTCCCCCCTACAGAGAGGATGGCGGAGAAGACCGTGGCATCTGGCAGACGGATTGACTTAGAGTTCTTCGATAGACAGCACTTCCAGATTCGGCGGACACTCATAGATGCCAGATTAGTATCTTTTTGTACCATGCAGGAGAGATACCATCCCCATCTAGTGAGGGAGTTCTATAGTGCTTTGGATTGCCGTCGACTACTATGGAGCACCACTGTTAGGGGTATGGAGATCTCATTGACCGAGGAGCTTTTGAGCAGAGTATGGGAGATTCCTCACCGTGGTGCATGTATTTTCTCTTTTGAGGATAGGGAGGCAGCTTTCAGGTGCATCCTTGAGCGAGAGGACGTTCACGATGTGACTATGGTCACCGCGAACCAGTCACTGCGAACTAGTTATCAGTAGAGATGCGCCTTCTACATCACATCACCGCCTGTATCCTACTTTCGAAGACTGGATGATTCGACTTCATCATAGAGAGGGAGCTGATGCTGATGGTGAGCCTGACTCAAAGGATATAGGTTGATATTCTCTCACTGATGTTGACTCAGATGCATGATGCAGCGACTCAGAGGTGACACTGTCTACCCTACGGGATTGCGCTGACCCGTCTTTTTAGAGCTTGTAGAGTTCCTTTAGAGGGGAAGATCCCTAAGAAAATTCTACATACCGATGTTAATGACGAGCGGTCTCTACACCGCATGGGATATCGGTTGGTCGCAGGATGCTGGGTCAGGAGAGAGTCTGGTCAGAGCCAGACAAGGAGAATGAGATCAAAGAGGCTGAGGCCGAGCCATCAGGGCTAGTTAGTACACCTCCTCAGGCTGCTCCTGGATCAGAGGCAGAGCCGATGACCCCTACAGCTACACCTTCGGGTCCTCCTCCACCTTCAATTGACATATCTTTTGAGGAGCACGTGAGACAGTAGTTCACTATCTCAGGAGTGAGATGATTGGATTCGGTGTCTGCATGACCCAGTTACGCATCGAGATCGAGGATCTTCGAGCACATACTACCTTGGAGCATGCTGAGATTCGTCAGACTATGGAGGAGGGTTTCACTCGTATCGAGGAGTTACTGAGATCCCTTCTACCTCCAGCAGCACCTGCAGCTCCATCTACTAATGCTAGTGATGATGATGATGACAATGACCATCAGGTTGGACATGATGACACTATTGATGGTGGTGACCATGCTGATAGGATTGAGAACAGAGCTACTGATATTATTGATGACGACAGTGATGGTGATAGTGATGATGGCACAGATGGATATGAGGTAGTCAGTCGAGAGCCACTATCTCTTGTTGTTCCTCCTGCTGATTCAACTGCCACACCTGTCTCCATTGATCCAGTTTTTGTCACTCTTGCTGAGACTTTTCCTCCTCCCTCTACTCGATCTTCTAGGGTTGTACCCCACTTTGGACCTTCTACTAGGACTAGGAGTCATGGTATTTTGAAGACTCCTAGAGGTCTAGCCTATAGGTCTAGGATTACAGGCCCTATATCTTTTGAGATCCCATCTAATGAGGATTAGCCTCACAGATGTTTATGTTGTTGTATGTTATTTATGATTTATGTCTCATGATGTATTTTGATTGTTTCAGTGTTGCTGAGGAGTCAGCAAATTTTGTACTGAAAACATTACTTGGTAGATATATATATATGCATTTCAGCTTGATGTTTACAAATTTTGAATTACTATGATTGATTTTGATAGATATACATTTACTTAATAGATATACATTTACTTTTTGGCTCTAATACCTGTTAACTCTTGAAAAACTATTTCTTGTATCAACTCTGATACTCTACTACTTTTTGTCTCCATGCTCGTTTTGAGGGGGAGCTTACTGCCTTTGTCTAATGATTGACAAAAAGGGGAGAGGTATTAGAATATATATTCTTGAATAATCTGAATTTCAAATTTGATCTGATACCAATATTGCATATCGCTTGTTCTGATTAGAATTGTCTAACTAAGGGGGAGATTCATCATTCTTAACTATGCAAGTTGTGGATATATAAGCTTGAAATCATATTTATAAATTATCATATCTGAAATTTAAAATTAAATATTGATATACTCAAGGTTTTGTCATCATCAAAAAGGGGGAGATTGTTGGCTCTACCTAGTGATTTTGATGAATAACAAAACGTTGAGTACATATTGTGTACTAATGTTTATTTCTAGTTATGAGTTTTCAGGAAACAAGCACCTCAACTTTTCAAAATTAAAGTATCGTGGCATGCTATGGCACGAAGCATATTTCACGATTTGAGGAGTCTTTTCCATACAAAAAGGGGCTAAACGAGTTCATTTATTGCTTATTTACATTGAACTTAAGTTTTATATTCAACACTTGTGTTTTTGGTTTGAATTGTACTTAATTGTGAATTTTGCAAAACCAAGTGTCGATACCTGGGAAGTCAAGTATCGACACTTCAGCATTTGGCATGCAGAAAAACTCCTTGGCATGCCAAGTATCGATACCTAGAATTCAAGTGTCGACACCTGAAACTTAAGTGTCGACACTTAAGTTTCCAAGTGTCGACTCAAGGCTTAAGACTTTTTGAAAATCCATAACATGGCCAAATGAGTGTTTTTGTGTCAAGTGTTGACACCTGTGAATCAAGTGTCGATACTTGAAAGTTCAAGTGTTGACACCTGGAAGTCAAGTGTCGACACCTGACAGCTAAGTGTCGACACTTGACAAACCAAGTTTCGATACTCGAGTTCTGACAGCCCTAACGGATCTATTTTTCTGGGTTATAGAAATATCTTTTCAAGCTTCCAACGGCTAGATTCGAAGCTCAAATGGTCACAAACTATTTTTTAGAAGTTTTTGAAGTATTTAAGCTTCGCCAAACTCATTCTTGAAGCATTGAAGTCAATTGAAAGCTCAAAAGCCAATATTCCCTCAAGAACTTTACTTTAAAAGCCATTTATAGAGTAATTCCCTGAAAAAGCTTACAAGCCTATCCTTTCATCTTTCCAAAAAGAGAGCTTGAAGAATATTCCCAGGAGAAGACAAGATAAAGCATCAACTCGAGCCTCAAAGCTTCCATTCTACTTTTGAAAAGAGTTTGTTTTGTTTATTTAAATTGTATATCTGATTTTCTCTTGTGAGTTGACCTAGCTTTCAAGGGTTTCTTGAAAGTAGGTTGTTATGGTTGTTGGTAAGCCAAAGGGACAAAACCAACTAGGGTTGACTTGTGAGCCCGAAGACAAAATAAGTGTAAAGGTTTGTTGGTAAGCCTAGGTGATAAAACCAACATAGGTTTTGACTTGTGAGCCTTTGGAAAAACAAGTTGGATGTAATCTTGGAGAGATTATAGTGGAATTCCCAAGGGTGGCTTGGGAAGTGAATGTAGGTGCTAAGTTTGCACCAAACCACTATAAACCTTGTGTTTGTATGTGATTGTCTCTTCTATCTCTTGCTCTTTACTTGTTACACTCTATTTATTGCTTTCCGCTGTATCTAATCTAGTGTATCAATTTTGTTAATCACAAACATCACAAGGCTTGCACATTATTGCTTTAATTTTTAAAAGACCCAATTCACCCCCCTCTTGGGCTCCATTTATGGGCAACAAACCTCCTATGAGCTTTGGAATGAAAAGAAATCCAATATTAATTATTTTCATGTTTTTGGATGTAAATGCTTTGTGCTTAACAATGATAAAGATAATCTAGAAAAATTTGATGCCAAATATGATGAAGCAATTTTCCTTGATTATTCATTACATAGCAAAGCATATAGAGTATTTAATAAGAGGACTTTTACTGTAAAAGAGTCCATGCATGTTATTTTTGATGAAACTAACCCTTCACCTTCTTAGAAAGAAGAGTGTATAGACAATGATGCAGGTACAATGCAAAAAGAAATGGAAGATATGAGCATACAAGAAAGACCAATTGAAGAAGGAGAAGAAACGGTAATTAAAGACCATGCAGATCTACCAAGAGAATGGAGGTACGTAACTTCTTATCCAAGAGAATTAATTATTGGTGATCCTTCACAAGGTATTAAGACTAGGTCATCACATAGAGTTGCACATGATTGCCTAGCCTTTGTATCACAAATAGAACCTCATACCTTAGAAGAAGCTAAATCTTACCCAAACTGGATGATGGCCATGCATGAAGAACTAAACCAGTTTGAAAGAAATAAGGTTTGGACATTAGTTGATAGACCTTCGGACAATCTAATCATAGAAACCAAATGGGTCTATAGGAACAAATTAGATGAACAAGGAAATGTTATTAGAAACAAAGCTAGATTAGTGGCTAAGGGATATAACCAAGAAGAGGACATTGATTTTGATGAAATATATGCACCCGTAGCAAGACTAGAAGCCATTAGATTACTTCTTGCATTTGCTTGCTACATAAATTTTAAACTTTTTCAAATGGATATAAAAAGTGTATTTTTAAATGGTTTTATCTCTGAATAAGTTTTTGTAAAATAACTACCGGGTTTTGAAGATCATGTTTTTCCAAACCATGTGTTTAAATTGAATAAATCTTTATATGGTTTGAAACAAGCACCTAGAGCCTGGTATGATAGACTTAGCACTTTCTTGATTAAAAATAATTTTTCAAGAGGAAATGTTGATAGAACTCTTTTCATCCAGAAGAAAAATAATGATATATTAATTGTACAGATTTATATTGATGATATTATATTTGGTGCAACTAATGAAACTCTTTGTAGAGAATTTGCTAAGTTAATGCAAGGAGAATTTGAAATGAGCCTAATGGGTGAACTTAACTACTTGGACTTTAAGTGAAACAAACAAAAAAATGAATCTTCATCAACCAAGCTAAGTACACCAAGGAGATAATAAAAAAGTTTGGTAGGGAAACAAGCAAACAAATGAACACACCCATGAGCCCATCTTGCAGATTGGACAAGGATGAAAATGGATCCAATGTTGACCAAAAGTTCTATAGAGATATGATTGGATCCTTATTATATTTGACTGTAAATAGACCTGATATCTTGTATAGCATATGTATATATGCTAGATTCTAATCTAATCCTAAAGAATTATATATGCTTGCTATTAAAAGAATTATTAGATATTTGAAAGGTATAAATACTCTAGGTCTTTGGTTTTCAAAACATTCTTCATTAAATTTAATTGGATTTTTGGATGCTGATTATGCTGGTTCTAGAATTGATAGAAAAAGCACTAGCAGCACATGCCAATTTCTATGGTTGAATTTAATCTCATGGCACTGTATGAAACAAAATTCGATAGCACTTTCTACTGCTGAGGCAGAGTATGTTGCTGTAAGGAGTTGTTGTACCCAAGTGTTATGGATTAAACAACAACTAAAAGACTTTGTTGTTACACAATATAAAATTCCTATCAAATGTGATAACACAAGAGCTATAAATCTAACAAATCCAATTCAGCATTTTAGAACTAAGTATATAGAGATTAGATATCATTTTATTAGAGATCATGTTTTGAATGGTAACATTGATCTAGAATTTATCCAAACAGAAAGCCAATTAGCTGACATTTTTACTAAGCCACTAAATCAGGATAGATTTGAATTGCTTAGAGGTGAATTAGGTCTTTGTGATCCTTTCTAGACTTTCCTAACCTAATTTTTTCAAAATTAAGAAAAAATTATCTAGAAAACCTCCTACATCTATTCAAGATCTTTAAACAACTTTCATTAAGATTCCACTGAATTAATTTCAATTTCTGAATCATTTGAACTTTTATGGAAAGTTTGTGTTCGAGTCAACTCGAGCAATTTTGCTTGGTCGAGCCGGCTCGAATTTCTGTTGTTTCTGCTCTTGCTCTGGTCGAGCCGACTAGGTCAATTTAGGGTTTGCCTAGCCGACTCGAATCTCTGTTTGTTCTAAGTTTGCTCTGGTCGAGCCGACTCGGATGATTTTAGGATTGAGCGAGCCGACTCGGATGTCGGATAAATGCTTTTTTAATAGAGCTGAGTTACTTTTTCTTACTTCTCATGCTACTCTTTTTCACTCTAAACTTTGTCATTCCACTCAAAACCTTCTCCAATCTTCCTAAATCCTTATCCCGAAGCCTCAAATTCCACTCTCTTGCCTATTTGCTGTAATGACTCCAAGAAGATCTGCACGGAAGCGCTCTCACGTAGTTGAATCAAGCTCTCACAGTGAAATTCAGAAGAAGAAGAGAGAAAAGAAGGGAAAACCCTCTCCAAGATAGAATGAAGAAGAAGCACCTTCTCCAACAGAGCAAATCACTTCAATGGCTAATTGGCTGGTCACTTGTGGCAGAAGGATTGATTTCACATTCTTGGAAAATCTAAATATGAAGATTGGGAATTGGATTGAGAACCAAGGATGGACGTTTTTCTGCTTCTTGAACATTCCGACTTACCCTTCCTTGGTAAGAACATTCTTTGAAAATTTAATTCTTGGGGAATATCATTTGGAATCAGTTGTCAAAGGAGTAAAAGTCGTTGTGGATGAAGAAAAGTTGAGCACCCTACTACAAATGCCCACTGAAGGTGCAACAGAACTAACCCTAAAAGACAAGGAACATGCACTGAAGCTTATCCTAGAAAAATCAGCGGTTAGCTTCGTCAAATATGTTCAAGCCAACATGCTTTCTATGGAAATGCAACTACTCCACAACATGATCAGCCAAGTTTTTCTTCCCTGAATCGGTCATTTCGATTAGGTAAGTAAGCAGGATATGATCTTCATGGAACATCTTATTGAGGGAGAAGCCCTCAACCTTCCGTACATTATGATGATACAGATAAGGGAGGCAGCAAGAAAGATCAAAGTATGCTTGCCATATGGCATGGTATTTACACTGTTATTTGAAGATGTTGGAATTGATATGACAGAAGAAATAGGCAAGCCACTTCATCACTCAGACACTTACTCAATTAACTCTCTTAGGAGAATGGGTTATCAATTAAAAGGAGTCTGGTTGAAGAAAATATCAGAACAAATGGCTGCCACACCTTCTGATGATGACGATGTTGAAGCTCCTACTGAAGACCCTAAAGAAACTGCATCTAAAGACAATGATGAAGACACTTCAATGTTAACTCCATCTAAACTCAAAGAATTTATATCTCAACAAATGGAAACAATCTCAGAATCGCTTACAAGCCACATCAACTCTGTACTTAGTCAAGTATGCCAATCAATTGATGTCAGCTTGCAAGAAATCAAGGTAGAGCAGAAGTTGCACAAAGAAAAGATGCAAAAAGAGGTGGACATGTTCAAAGAAGAAATTCGAAGTATCCTACTGCACCCACACAAGGAAACCTTCACTGCTGAGGATGCCTCCATACAGACCAACAAAGAGTCACTAGCACCTCTTGCTCAACCATTTCTTGTGCTTTCAAAGTTTCCTTCATCTGATCCTCCTTTATCCAAAGCTGCACCTGCTCCACTAAGAAAAATCCAAAATCTAAGAAGACTAGAACACCTGTAGCCCATGTTAGAACCAAATTTAGGGATCTTAGGTTCAAACCACTTAGGACCAAAACTTCAGATATGGTTATAGATGTTGCTTCTTCCTCAAGTGAGGAAGAACAGTAGGATATTTGGTTACATCTTTGATTACAATGATCATATATATATATTTACACTTTTAATATTATTTGCTTTAAGCTTTGCTTCCTAACTTTTGTAATCAAGAAACTCTGTCAATGAAAAGAAAGCAATTTGATCTTACTACTTTCAACTTCTTGTAATTTGTACTTCCTTTCATATTTTGTAACTTGTACTAAACCTTTTTAAATGAAATGAAAGTTATTTTGGCATTTGCTAGCAGTGTCTTGAATTGTTATGCAATGCTTACAACAATATGATGAATTTTAATTAGAATATCCAAATAAATTTGAGAAAGTGAAATTATCTCAAACAAATTTTTAAAACTTTCTCATCTATTTTGAAAATTGAGCTTTATTGTAATACCTTTTTGATTGCTTGACAAAATGGGGGAGAACTTTGTGCTGTCATGAAAAATGAAATAAAAATGGTTTCATGCATTGTAAAATATTCAAAAAGATAAAATATTCATGAAGTGCATGAAAAGAATGAAAAAGGGGGAGAGTACAAATGAGCTTAAGTGTTTAAAAACCTATAGAAAGGGAGAGAAATTTTATTGAAACCAAATGACTTCAGCTCTAAACCCATATTTTGTTCTGATTGCTCTAAATTTTAGCTCTAAAATTAGCTCCAATTTTTTCAATTTTGAGTTATGATACTCCTGTTTGTGTTATTACTATTACTTAGAAGCATACAAATGTTAATACTCTGATACACACTAAAGCACTAACATTGACACTATATAGTTTCATTACAAGAGCTCTGAAATTTATTTGCAAAAATAATCAGCTCTGATACATGTGCATACTTACACTTAAATACTTTTATACATGTAATTGTAAATAATTTTTCATGCCCAGTGTTTTGCATCATCAAAAAGGGGAAGATTGTTGACCCCATAAGTGATTTTGATGATAACCAAACATTGGTGCATGCACTTATTTTACTAACGACTCTTCAAGTTGTTTACAAGTTTTTGTAGGATGATCTCATTGCACAAACTTCAACTCCTACATTTGTATTTCTTGTTTTGAGTTGTGTTGTAAGTGAAAATTGTAAAGAAGAACCCAAAGAAAAAAGTTAAGAAAGATTATAAAATTGGGTTACTTCTAAATGTGTTTCAAGCTTTTTAATTTTTGAGAAATGTATTGAGTTTGAAGACATCTTGAAGCTTGAAGACTTACTGGATGAATTCTGGAGATAGATTGAAGAAATCATTGATACATTCATCTGAGCCTATTCGAAGAAGAAGAGAGCCGACTCTGGCACATGGCATGCACGAGGATTCTGACACATGGCATGCATGAGGATTCTGGCACGTAGATATCCGAGTCGACTCTAAGGGACCCGAGCTGACTCGTCTAGAGCACTATTTCCTGAATCAGATAGGCGAGCCGACCCAACAGGAGTCCGAGCTGACTCTTTCATTTGGTCAGACATCGAGCTGACTCTTTAGAAGATCGAGTCGACTCTTCTAGAGTTCATAAAATTATTTCTGAGAACTACAGCCATCCGAGTCGACTAGAGTGGAAGTTAGCCAACTCGACCAGACTAACATTTTGAAGGCCTGAGAATCCGAGTCGACTGGAATCCAGGCGAGCCGACTCTTACAGAGTGAAGAATCAAGACACTGTGTAAGCGAGCTGGCTGAATTGAAGAGAGTCGACTCAACCATAACTCCTCTATGGATCCAAGCCGACTTGAGTGATTCGAGTCGACTTGAAGGTCAATTTCAAACTTGCAATGGCTAGTTCCAGAACTTGGGTTTTGAATCCAAAAAGTACTCCAACGATCATATATCACATCCTAACGGTCTATAATGACTTAAACTGTCTTGGAATGATGGAAGGCCATATATTTGAGGGATTTGAACTTCTTTGAAGAGAGAAACAAGCAAGTTTTCAAAGAGATAATGCTTTATTGAATATCCAACCAACCAACAAGGAAGAGAGCACTAAGAGCATTCAAGATAGCCTTCAAGTCTTCACCAACTCTCATCTGAAGCTTGAAGCATTTATTGAAGAAAGAAAAGAAGCCATTCAAGTGCATTGAAGTGCATTCAAGTGGGCTTCTCTCGAGTTGCATCGGCAACCACTCGACAAAAATTTGTTTGTCATTTTATTACTTTTCTTTTCAATTCAGTTTTGAATTATTGGGTTATTGGTGAGCCCGATTGAAAAACCAAATAGGTTCTTGGTGATCCTTTGTTAAAAACCAAGTGTTGGGTTCTTGGTGATCCTGGTAAAACCAAGTTGGGTTTCTTTGGTGATCCCGGTAAAATCAAAGTGTAGAGGTTTGGATTGTGAGCCTGTTAAAACAATCCAACTATATTTCGGTGGGGATATAGTGAAAATCCCAACTGGTAATCTTAGGTAGTGAAGTAAAAGCTAGGTTGCTCCAAACCACTATAATTTTTGTGTGTTTGTGTTGTGCTTCTCTGATCTTATATAGCTTCTGCAGTTAATTACTTTATCATAGCACCTAACACTCTAAAATGGATTTCAAAGAGCACATTATTGCATAAATTTTTTAAATTCCAATTCACCCCTCTTGGGAAAGCCACCTGGGCAACACACGGGCATTGATTTGAGGTGGAGGAACAGCATGTGCGACACCAGATCGGGCGAAGATGGATACTTGATGGTGGATCCCCGGTCGTCGACTGCTAGCAATGGAGGAGATCCGGTGGGTGGCACGGTGTCGATCTGATGGGGAGATGATGGATCGGATGTGTCAGAGGAGATGGGCGGCATGATTGCACGGTCCTTTGGCATGGGAGAGGGTGCGCCGGGCGATGGGTGTGCCGAGGTGTCAATCCATCTTCTCGGGTATTAAGCGGCAGGCGATGCTGGTGACAGTCCGGCGACGGTCTTGTGACGGCATCGGTGAAAGGGATTCGACGATGAAGGTGCAGTCTAAGGCCACAGGGAGGCGCTGTCTTGGCGTTGGGTTTGTCGCGATCGGGGTTCACTATGGTTGCAATGGCACCGGCAATGATGGTGGTGGAGGGGAGAGGCCGTCGCTCTTTTGACTTGGTCGGTGGATGACTCCGGATGGGAGGAAGGGGCGGAGCTGAGGAGATGGTAGATCTGGTGGTGGAATGGTGATGTCTTAGACAATAATGGAAAAGGGGGGGTTTTGTGGTGGCAATGGTGACGAGGGAGTCGGCTTGGTGGTTCTTAAGTGGGAAGAAAAAAGAACATGGAAGGGGAAAGAACAACAATGAGGAAGAAGAAACGAAGGGAAGAAAAAAATTGTTGGCGAGGGAAATTTGGGATGATTTAGAGAGAAGACGATACCCTAATCCTCTTCTCTGATACCAAATTGATGGGGGATAGAGATCGGGATTGGATCGCTGGCGAGCTAAGAAGTCACCAGGGGATTAGGGCTTGCTTGGAAGAAGAAAGAAGAGGGTGCAGGGATCACACAGAAACCCTGAGGGATCACACAGATACACTTTCACACAGAAAATCAGGGATCACACAAATACCCTGGGCACACAGCTCGCTCATAGCATGCACACAGCTCGCACACAGCACGCACACAGCTCGCACATAGCAAGAGAAGAAAACTCAATATTATTTCATTAATCCAAGACATTCAGAAAAACACAAGAGGGGGTGGGATATTTATAGATTCACCCTAGGGTACATGACTTGTGGGCTAAGAAACCCTGACTTGTGGACCAAGAAATCCTGGTGGACCTGGTCAACAGTGGACCTTTGTCTTGGACTGGAGCTCTCTCTTGTGGGCTTGGCAGCATGAAAGGGCTCAGGTGCTTGGAATCTAGTTCTGGTTGGAGAGGGCCTGGTGAATATCCTGGTCTGCTGACTCTCCTCTTAGATCTTGACATGAATAAAAATTACAGGACTCGATTTAACTCACTTGATAGGACTTAAAATAACTGGACTCGACTAAGTGGACTATAGGACTCAAAATAAAATATACTAGACTCTCGGGTCCACATCAACAACCATCCCCATTCCACTCCCTAAATCAAGTTTGTAACCCCCTTTTTCAATTTGGATTCAAATGAGGACTTAGGAGCTTATAAATATGGCCCTAATCCTCTTGTAATGAAGAATGATGAATGTTGAATCAAATAAAATTCTGAAATTTTTCTAGCCCTTGTCTTTGTGACTTGGAACTCTGTGAGAGAGTGAGCCTTCGCTTTTGAGCATCGAGGGATGTGAGGCCCTAGATATCCTCTTCCTACACAAGCCACCTACCCACCTCCCAAGTTTGGACGCCCCTCTGGAAGCTCCTCCTGGACGCCTAACAAGAAGAATCTCCTCTTGACCGCCACCCTCAACTTCACCCCTCTTCATTTCTTTGCTCTCTTATTCCTTCTTGTTTTCTAACTCGGTTCTAGGTTGCTCGCAGGTCCTTTAGGTGCCACAAACAAAAGAGTCGGCCTACCTTGCCTTCAGGACCATCTGACGGAAAGCCGGTGAACCCGCAGGGTCGAGGGCTTAATCTTCCAGGCTGCATCCATAAGTGTGAGCGAACTCGGCATCGGGCACTTCAGAGTTTCAAAAGATTTGCACTCCCTAATCTTCTGAGTAGGGTTATTGATTTAGAACTAAGTCCTACAAGGGTTTCTCAATCCCGGGGTCCTACTTTATCACTGTTTAGGGTCTATTTCTACATGCTAGAGTTTCTTGATCTTGATGCGAGTCTCTAGATCTATCCTTAGTTTGATTTCGGGAATTGGTCAATTCATTAAAATATAAACACAACAAAGAATCACTTGCATGCATCTTAGTCCCGCATCATCTTGGTATCAAAGCCTATTGGGGCGTAGTTTCTCTTTAAGTACTCGGATCGGGCGCTTTATCATGGCTGTCCGATCATAAGAGAGAAGTAGGGCTGCAAGACCCTCTCATCCCATTCGAAGGGATCTCCTATGACGTGTAGGGGTGCTACTATGATTGACCCATGAAGAAGAAGGTAAAGAGATAGGTATTTGAGGTCCTAAAGAATTTGCTACATAATTAAATTTTGCATCATTAGATTTCTGCATCATATAATGTATGATTAGATTTTTACATCATTATATTTCTACATCTTTAGTTTCAGCATATAATTATTTCAGCCTCTTTAAATTCTAGCATAGTTTAATTTCTGCACTTTAGGTTCATATCATTTAATTTCCAGCAATTTCTATTTCTGCCAAAACACATCAAAATACACAAAAAAACTTAAGTGCACAGCATCAGATTTTATATGTATGCCATCATATGCATAACTTACTTTAAGGGTGACAATATCATAAAATAAGGGAAGGAAATCATTACCTTTCCTTGGCCCAAGAACAATCCCCTTTGCATTCAAATCTAAGCCTAACTTAAAATCTATTAGAAACCTAATAGCTGAGGGACATCAACACATCGGGTTCAACCATTGTAGAAAACTAGTGCATGCAACCCTTCAATTAGTACTGGAAGCTGGTGTCTAAGGCAAGAGGTCTGGTGTCAAATGACCTAAGCGGTGTTGTGGTTCCTTAATTGGGTCCTTGCGAGAATAGGGGGGCCTCCCACACTCCCACCTCTTACCTGGCCAGTGAAAGGGCTGGTTGTTGTATTGTGTGTAATCTAAGTCAACCCTTTCTGTTTGAACTCATAGATCTAGCAAACCGTGTCTAAGTATATTGACCAATTTAATAAGTTTATCAGGAGATGTAACACAGTCGAGTCTAAGGCTATGATCATATCGAGGTTTCGAGATGGCCTACGTAGGGACATCCAGTGGGAACTATTTCAATGGCAAGTTTAGGACCTAGAGGAAGCCTATCACATAGCTAGAGAATTTGAGTCATATCAGAGAGAACTCATGATTAGTCAATCTAAGTCCAACAAGATTAATCCCCCTAAACCTAAGCCTGGACCTAGCCGACTTCCTTTAAACCAACCAACTTCCATTGCCCATAGCCAAACCCTAGGACCTAGTGATGCGGGACTATTCATGCATGCCAATTATTTTTATGTTGTTAGACATTAAGTTAGGAGTTTGTATCCCGAATTTCAAGATAAGATATTAAGTAGGAATTCTATAGAAAATTGGAGCACAAGCATGCAGAAATAAATCCTAAAAGTGAAGAAACAGGACCGCCAAGGCTAAGAAGCCCTGGTTAGGACTAGTTCTTCTGCAATATCACTACTAGAGGAGTCTAAGGGATGTATCTGGTAGAGATTTGTAGATCAATCCATGAAGAGCTCACTCTACACTCTCAGATGCGGTCTGGAAAACAAAGCTATCGACCCTGCAGATTTGCAGCTTTCAATCCGGTGGCCCGAAAGCTGGTGAGATGGAATCCTTGGATTCGTGAACTCTGAGGGACCTACAAATCACCATTCACGGTTAGAAAATAAGAAAGAAAAGAGTTAGATCACTGAAAGAAAAGAAAGGGGAAGATATTTAAAGAGGGCGGTCAAGGGATGAAGAGGGCTGGCGGCTTGGAGGCAGGGTCAGGGATCATACAGAAACCCTGAGGGATCACACAGATATCTTTAATCACACAAAAATTCACTCAAAATTTTAAGAAAAACTCGAGAGAAATTCATTCATAATAATTCATAATAATTGATCATTAGTTACAAGAGGGTGGAGGGGTGGGGTATTTATAGATGTTCCCATGCCCTCTCCTAGTTAGGATAGGATTACAAACTTTGATAGGGAGAAGGATTACAAAGTTGCCTAGAACTAGGATTACACAATTTGAGTAGAAATAAAACAAAATCTCCTAGTTAGAAGTGGATTCTTCTCCTTCTTTGACCTGGTCAAGGGGCTTCCTTGTTGGGTTGGGAAGGAATATTACTTCCTTCGACCTGGTCTTCCTCTTGGGCACTTGGGCTTGTCATGAATGGGCCTGGGGTGCCAACTGCTTATGGGCTTCTGGGCTGGGGTGCCTGGGGGTAGTATATTCCTTGGGAATCTTGGTCTCTTAGGCTTGGATGCCTAATTGAACTTGGGCTTGACTTTAGGGTAGCAAGGGGCATCTCCAACATGGGCTTGGGCGACCTCCGAAGAGCTTTGGCGCATGGCCTTGATCCTGGTGGGCTGGAAACCCTGGGCTGGGATGCTGGAAGAATATTCTTGGTCCTGATGTCTTTTATGGACTTTCTTTGTTTTGGGATCCTGTTGAAAACTTTAGTTGATGCTTCTCCTCTTGTACAAAATTTTTAAAAAACACAACTTACTGGACTCTTACAGGACTCAATTGGACTGGACTGAGGTTGAGACAACTCAACTTATTATAGGACTCAATTAACTTAACTGAATTGGATTAGTTACAAAACTTGATGCATGATTAAGGACTCAAAATTGATAAATGGCTCATAATGAGCTGACTCGCTCAACTAAGCTTGAATATAATCTCAAGCTTGACTCATGAGCCCTAATGGTATGAGTCGACTCTAGATACAGGACTCAAGTGTAATATAGCTCAAGGCCCAAATACAGGACTCAATGGACACAATCGGGCTTAACTGATCAAAACCCTAATTACAGGACTTCAAGTGACTCAACTGACTTAAGCCCTACTTACAAGACTCAAAGGGCTAACATGACTTGATTATTAGACTCAAAGATAAAATTGAAATCATGGCTAAGAAACTCAAAACTCAGGGACCCATAGCGAACTAGGGTTGACCTGATATCCCCATCAATTCTTCCGGGGTTGGAGGAACTCAACTCCGTCAAGTAAGGGTCGCTCTGGCTCTGGTATCGCTCAAGGAGGTATGAGTTGAGGTGCTGCAAGTCTTCTCGAGTAATCCACGAATCATCGGATTGTAGTCAACCTTGTCATCGGACCAGGTAGCGTTGATAGCCGCGGCCCCGGGTCATGATAGCTTGATCATCCAGGACACGCTTGATCCGTATTCCTCTTTTAGACCAATTTATATGTGGACACTCCGGGTTAGGTTCGCTCTCAAAGGATGGAGTAGGTCCAAAAACCTCACTAGGAATCAATGTCGGTTTCCTGTACTCAACTAAGTCCACGATATTGAAGGTAGAGCTAATGCCTAAATCCAGGAGCAGATCAATCACATAAGCATTGGTCCTTCCTTCTCTACCACTCTAAGGGGTCTAGCTTTGCGAGCATGAAGCTTCTTAACCATAATAGAATCTCCTACATTAAATTTCTTGGCTCTTTTTCGGGAATTAGCCAGTTTTTATAGATTTCACTACTTAAATTAATCTTTTAGCCAATGTCTTGATGCAAATACTGTGCAGAGATCAGTGCAGGTGTGGACATATGAATTAGGTCTGGAAACTTATTGGACTCAAAACTAATACTTAATAAACTCGATTAGGCATTCCTATCGAAGGAAATTTATTAGATTCTTTGGGTCTAAAGCTAACAAAATTTAGGCTCTCTAGGTTTGACCCTGGTTTGACATGCATATGAAAATTTACAATGAACTTATAGTAAATGCCATAGAGTATGCCAGAAGTAAGATGCAAACCTAACATGTACAATGAATGTAGGCAGTAGGCTAATCTCAATAAAATGCAATCTAATGATCCTAGAAATGTTGGAGGTTTTGGGAAAGGGTAGAAAATAAGAGGTGGGTTCAGGGTTAGTCTGGTAAGATAGAAAATAAGAAAAGGGTTCAGGGTTGATTAGAAAGAATAATATACAAGATAGGATTTTCGAGATTAGTCTTAGACTAAGAAGGTTGACCTTATGGGGTTGAAGTATATCTAAAGGATTTGCATAATGGAAGAATGGGGCACTAATCTTAGGGAAGAGATCAATTGGAGTCAAAGGAGTGACTTCATCATGAGGGAACTGATTTAAAGAGATCATGTCCTTAATAAATTCTTCTGGTTCTTGGATTTCAGGACTGGGCTCTGTAATTTGGCTTTCTTCTAGTGGCTCCTCAGGTAAGAGTCTAATAATGGGGTTGGATTCCTCATGGTCCTCTTCCTTCAATTGTACTTCCAAGATGGGTTCTATTTGGGTATCTACTGGATCAACTAATTCTAGGTCTTTTATAGGTATCTTTACTGGACTTAACTCATTAATGTCTCCTTTAGGTTCATCAATGGGCTCAGGAGTTTCTTCCTCTAAATCTTTAATAAGCTTATCTATTGCCCAGGTGGCTTCCCAAGAGGGAGGTGAATTGGGATTCTAAAAACTTTTGGCAAATATATGCAATTTAAAATTCTTTTGTGTTGAGATGCAATATGCAATGCGGAAGTAATTAAATAAATGTAATAAAGTAAAGTAAGCACAATCACAAACACAAGGAATTTAGAGTGGTTCGGAGCAACCGGCTCCTACGTCCACTATCCAAGGATCACTTGAGATTTCCACTATATCCCCCAACCGGAATATAGTCGAATTATTTTAACAGGCTCACAATCCAAACCTCTACAATTTGGTTTTACCGGGATCACCAAAGAAAACCCAACACCCTTTGGTTTTGAAACAGGATTACCAAAGAAACCCTAGTCTTGGTTTTATACTGGGATCACCAAGAACCCAACTTAGGTTTTCACAAGGTTCACCTAAAAACCTTTAACCCTCTCTTAAGACACGGCCCCTTGCTAATCTTAGAGAGAAAACAAAGATATGTCAAAAATATAAAGCAACTATACAACAAACCGAGTTTGTTTAAGTATTGCTGATGAAGATCAAGGTGAAGCCTAGCCTTGAATGCTCTTTTAATGCTCTTCAAGCTACTTCTTTACTTCTTCAAATGTTGGATTCAATGATGAAGAGAAGTTGGTGGAGCTTTGAATCCTATCTTGAATGCTCTTGAAGTGGGTTGGTGAAAGACTTGAAGGCTTTTCAAATTCCCAAGATAAATCAATGAATAATCCCTCAAAAGTTGTTTAATCCATCAAAAATACTCCCTTTTATAATTTTTCATAAAATATAGCCACTGTAGGGCCTAGGGAATTGAGAAAGAGCTGTTAGAGACCTTTTTGAGTTCAAAATCAACTTTCAGCAACTAGCCGTTAGAGTGTAGAAAACGGTCACTCGAGTTGGCTTGAGGTCCACGAGTCGGCTCGAAGTTTCAGATAGTCCAAATAAAAATTCTGTGCAAGTCGGCTCTTCAAGCTAGAGTTGGCTCGAACCCTCAATCAGTATAAATTCAGATTTTCCTTGAGTCGGCTCTTTAAGGCAGAGTTGGCTCAGTCTCAGTCCCCAACAAACATAACTCTGGAGAGTCGACTTTTAAGGCTTGAGTCGGCTCGAGATCTCAGACTTCAGAAACATTGATTCTTCATTGAGTCGGTTCTTGGGGCTTGACTTGGCTCGAGGTATTGAAACTCCGAAACTTTTTTTTGTTCCATGCTAGAAGGAGTCGGCTCTTGATCCATGAGTCGACTCTTGCAAAAACTTCATTTAAAGCTTCAAAACTTCTCCAATGTTCTTCAAAATATGAATTTAACAAGAACTAATCTACCCACTCTTATTTTTATAATTTTATATCCCTTTTACAAGATTACATAGTTGAAAAAGTTAGGGCTTTTACAAGTTGAAGTACATAAGAGTCTATACAATATTGGATTACCTTTCAACTAATTGAACACCAATTAAAATAAAGATAAACATTTTCCTGCAACAACTTCTCAAGTAATTGAATGAATTAGTAACACATACATGCTCCAACGTTTTGTGATCATCAAAATTATTTCAGGGGTCAACAATCTCCCCCTTTTTGATGATGACAAAATACTGGGCATGAACAGGATTTAAAACACTTTATAATTACTAAGTGTCATATTCACATGTATCAAAGAATATTTAACACAGTATGTATCAAACCAAATTGAGTATCAAATTGTTAAACTGAAGAGTATCAACACAATGTATCATATGTATCATCCATGCACTAAGTATCGAAACTTCACAATATTAACTTTTATTTGAAGTGAGTTTAGTAAAAACTTAACACAAGCTTCCCCTTACTAATGTAATGATATTTTTTTCATATTTTCATACTTAATTTATTTTCATATTCACTTTCATACACATTCATTCACATTTTCATGCACACTCTTCTCTCCTTTCTCTTCCTTTTTGTCATCAACAAAAAGTATAAAATAGAAAAGTGTATCAGATGTATCAGATGTATGAACATTCATTCACAACATGTATAATAAAAAGACATATATATATATATATATATATATATGAAAAGTGTCAATACAAGAGTGATACAATACAAAAGTGCCACAGCACGTCAAAAGTAGTATCACAAACAACAAACATGCTAACATAAAATCCTAAAACATCAAAATGAACGGCTAGGATCATCATCACTAGGCTCTTCCTCATTAGAGGAGGAACCGACCTCTAAAATACCATGAGCGGGCTTGAATTTAGGGAACCTAGGCCTAAGGTCCCTAAGTCTGGTCATAACAGGAGTTTTAGTCTTAGAGGTTCTAGGTCTAGCTTTAGCAGTAGGCTCAGAAGAAATAATGATAGGAGTAGGTCGAGCAGTAGAAGGATCAACAGATAAGGCAAGGGTGCTAGTGGTAGACAAAATCTTTGTCGCCGGAGTGTCTCTAACATCAGAACTCGGATCCACAGTACCAGTGCTAGCCTCAACAGGAGTAGCAGCTGTAGGAATGTCAGTGGAGTGTACTACCTCTCCCTGTCCACAATCTGTGCCAATATCCGGTGTTGCTGAAGGAGTAGGTGTAGAGTGACTGTCTGCTCTAATCTACTGAAGAATAGTTAGAATGTCCTGAAAATCCTGATGCATGTATGACTAAAGTGCCAGTATCCTGGCATCTATCCCTGATCTCCCTCTCTGAAGACTAGAGATCTCATCCAGTATACGCTGCAGTCTATCATCATCACCTGATCCAATAGCAGTAGATCCTTTGATAGGTGATCGAGGTGTAGAAGGAGTTAGCTCTGAAGGTCCAGCCTCGTCAGCATGTGGCTCAGCCTTGGCATCCCATCTTTGTCTTGCCTGGTCATCCTCTCCTGAATCCTCATCAGAATGTGTCACTAGAAGTCCTGAACTCTTCCTGATCCAGTGACCTTCTACCTTTAAGAATCCCATCTTGGTCAAAGATTTAATGTTGTATTTGTCTGTATGTAATAATGGTCTGCTATCCTCTCCAGACAAATCAACATGAGCATCCTGAAACAGTAAAGTAAAAACCATGCCATACGGAAGACATGCTCGTGACCTACGAGCAGCTTCCCTCATCTGAGACAACATAATAAAAGGTAAGTTGAGGGCCTCCCCCTCAACTAAACATCTCATAAAGACTAGGTCTCTCTCGCTCACCCAGTCAAATCTCCCAGTCCGGGGTAGAAATATGCGGCTAATGATGTTATGTAGCAACCTCATCTCCAATGAGAGTTGGTTAGCTCTAACATGAATCACACCAGTCACATTAGTCCTTTCAAGTATAAGTCTCAATGTCTTCTATTTTTCTTTCATTACCAAATAACTTTCTCCCTCTTTAGGAATTTGGAGAACATTAGACAATTTCTATTCATTAGTCTTAATATGTTTCCCCTTCACAACATATTCAATGTGAAAAGCACCAAGAGACATATTCTCAAAAAATTGTCTAACAAGATTGGGATATGTAGGTAGATTTAACATGCAAAAATCCTTCCAACCTTGTTTCACAAGCCAATCACCAATTTTTAAACTCTCTTGTTCTAGAAATGTAAAATCAATGCAACAACCTGAAGTTACATGCCTATTTCCCATCAAAACTACCTACCTTGGAGCTTCTTGTTCTTCTTCATGCTCTTCTTGTGGTTCCTCTACCAGATTTGAGGTGTCAAGCCTCCGTTTGGTCCTCCTTTCCTCTGCCACAGACCGAACAACCTTCCTAGGTTTCTTTGCCACGGCTTTCCTAGGAGTCATCTAGGTTAGATTAGGGTTTTGGAAGGGTGTAAAGGTGTTCTAAGGTTTTTTCTTAGGTTAGGAAAAGGAAATGACTAAGAAAAAATAGGAAGGATGGAAAGAAATAACAAATTCAAACCTATGATGCCCTATTTAAAAAGCATCGGCCCGACTCTCAAGTCGGCTCGTCGAAGCAGCAGGTGGCTCAAGTCGGCTCAAGCCCAAATCTAGGTCAAAACTCAAAAAATAACAAAATAAATTTCTATGGATTTTTTAGTACTAGAGAAGGTGGTCGTAAGCTCCAAAAAGAATTTTAAAATGTCTAGATAACTTTTCCTTATTTTTTGAGAAATTAGGTCAAAACTTTCAGAATGGGTCACACAGGCCTAATTCGCCTCTAATCTTTTCAAATCTTTCTTGGCTAAGGGGTTTGGTGAAAATGTCAGCAAGTTGATCTTCAGTGGGCACAAATTTTAATTCAACAACATTATTCAAAGCATGATCTCGAATGAAATGATGTCTAATTTCTATATGCTTAGTTCGAGAATGCTGAATTGGATTTCTAGATAAATTAATAGTATTAGTGTTATCACATTTAATAGAAATTTTAGATTGGACAACACTATAATCTTCTAGTAATTGCTTGATCCACAACACTTATGCACAACAGCTCCCCGCAGCCACATATTTTGCCTCAGCAGTAGACAATGCTACAGAGTTCTGTTTACGACAGTTTCATGAAATCAAGTTGACACCTAGAAATTGACAAGTGCCACTTGTACTTTTTTTATCAATTTTATAGTCTCTATAATCAGCATCAGAATAACTAATTAATTTTAAAGATGAATGCTTAGAATACCATAATCCTAGATTGCATGTGCCTTTAAGATACTTGATGATTCTTTTAACAGCTATGATGTGTGACTCTTTTGGATTATATTGAAAACATGCACACATACAAACACTAAATAAAATATCAGGTCTACTGGTAGTTAAATAAAGTAAAGAACCGATCATATCTCTGTACAGTTTTTGATCAACATTTGTATCATTTTCATCTTTATCAAGTCTACATGTAGGATTCATGGGTGTTCCAATTTCTTTGCTTAATTCCATGCCAAACTTTGTGATAATCTCTTTGATATATTTGGCCTGGTTGATTAGGATACCTTCCTTTGATTATTTAATCTGAATCTTGAGGAAGTAACTTAGCTCACCCATCAAACTCATTTTGAATTCATCTTGCATTAACTTAGCAAAGTCTTGACACAAAATATCATCAGTAGATCCAAATATTATATCGTCAACATAAATTTGAACAACTAAAATATCATTATCTTTTTTTTAAATAAATAGTGCAGTATCAACACTACCTCTTACAAAATTATTTTTAATTAAAAACTTACTTAATCTGTCATACCAGGCTCTAGGTTCCTGTTTAAGATCATATAAAGCTTTATTCAATTTAAAAACATGATTTGAAAATGTGTGATCAATAAAACCTGGTGGTTGTTCAACAAAAACTTTTTTAGATAAAAATTAGAAATGCACTCTTTACATTCATTTGAAATAATTTGAAATTCATAAAGCATGCATATGCCAAAAGTAATCTAATAGCCTCTATCCTAGCTATTGGTGCATAGGTCTCATCAAAATCTATTCCTTCTTCTTGATTATAACCTTGAGCTACCAGTCTAGCCTTATTCCTAATTACATTACCTTGCTCATCTAATTTATTTCTATAAATCCATCTAGTATCTATAACAGGGTAGTCATTAGGTCTTTCTACTAGAGTTCAAATATTATTTCTCCTAAATTGATTTAACTCATCATGCATGGCTAACATCCAATTAGGGTCAGTTTCAGCTTCTTCTATAGTGTGTGGTTCTACATGAGAAACAAAAGTAATCAAGCCATGTGCATCCTTATATGCAGCTCTAGTTCTAACACCTTGAGATGGATCTCCTATAATTAGTTCTTTGGGATGTGAGTGCACATACCTCCATTTTTTAGGTATATCATCATGATTTTTGCTTACCACTTCTTCATGTTGTTCACTTATTTGTTTATCTTTGAGAGTCAAATCCTTCAGTCCATGTTCTAGTATACCTGTAGGAAAAATAGTAAACTATTTTTTTTGTGGTTTTTAAGATTTAGATTTATAGGCTAAATTTCCAAATAAAAGTAAGAACTAGCATAAAGAGTAGCAATGCATAGAATTATCGTATTGTAGGCAAACTCATATAAAATAATAAATTCCAGGACCTGAGAATTAAGAAACTCCTGAATTAGGATAGATTATCTTCATCAAATTAGAAATTAAAAGAAAGGAAGGATGTTACCAATCAATGATTTGAAGAATTTGTAATTGAAGGGGTCACACAGCTTTCAGATTGAAGCCTGGAAGATGAAGCTTGGTTTCCCTTGAATTGTTGACTAATTTGGGCGGTCCTAGAGGCAAGGAAGGCCACCTCTAGGGAGGTGAAACATCTCGGGGATCCTGCAAAATGTCAAGGGTCATTCAAACAACAAGTAAGAAAAAGAAAGAAAACTATGTTTAGAAGGAATCAAGTTAGGGTTTAAAAGCTAGGCGGTAAGGAAGCAGATGAAGCTGTTGATCTGGGGCTTCTTCAAGGCTGTTCCTCAAGGATGTGGCTGATGCTTGGAAGCTTGGTTTGCTACTGTGGGCATGGAGGATTGCAAGGGATGGTCGGCCAGTACAAGAAAAAAAACCAAACAAAACAAAGTAACACAAGCTCGCAAGCTCAAATAAATTTCACCAGGGTTTTTGATACAATGAATAAAAATTTATTACAAGGGAGGGAGGGGTAGGGTATTTATAGAGTTCCCATGCCCTCTCCTAACTAGGGTTACACATAGGTTAACAAGTTCTCTCCTAGCTAGGTTAGAAAAATAAATATTAAAATAATTAGGAGCATAAATCCCAACTAGGTTAGGATTTGATATAGTCTTCTCCTTCTCCCTTCATGCTTTGACTATTCCACTCAAGGACACCTCTTGGACTTGATCAACACTTCAAGGATGCCTAGGGGGCATATTGGGATTCTAGGGGCAGCAAGGGACCGGCCCAAAGGGGCTTGGCACATGGGCTTGGGCATCCTGGAAGCTGGGATGGTCTGGTAGCTTGGTAGCAGGAATATTCCATGGAATCTTGTTTCTTTAGGACTTGGGCTTGGTACTTGGGCTTGATTTTCTTGGGCTGGAATGTAGGTGGACCTTTGGAATCATGGATGCCCTAGTTTAGGAATATGCTCTGGCACCTGGGGAGGAATCTGGGCATCTGGAGGACATTTGGAAAGAATTAGGATTTCTGGAAGCATCTTGGATCCTAGGTTGTCACACAAAATCCAATGGACTGATGTAGGCGTCTAACTCCTGGATGTGGCATGGTGGAACTCCAAAATAGGGTAACCTCCTCTCTTGTATAAAAATTGGGCTCATACTAAACTCATAACTGATGTATAGGACTCAAAACTAGACTAAGTTGAGGGTTGAGAAAATCCAACTAACCTCAACTTATTATAGGACTCAATCTTAATTGATTACAAAATTTTCAAAACTTTGACACATAACTAATTAAACCATATAAGATTCAGTGATCTGTGTCTGATCTTGATGTCCCCACCAATTCTCCCGGGATGGGAGGAACTCGATCCCGTTGAGTATGGGTCAATTTGGCTCAAGGAGGGTCTGGGTTGAGGTGCTGCAGATCCGCACCAGCATTCCACAAGTCCTCAGATTCTGGCTGACCTTGCCACTGGACCAAGTATCGCTGATAGTCTCTATCCTGGGTACTAATAGCTTGATCATCCAGAGCTCTCTCAATCTTTACCTCACAAAAAGGTCAAATTATATGTGGTCGCTCTGGGGTGGGTTCTCTCTTAAAAAAATGGGAGTGGCTCAAGGGGCTCGCTGATATCACTGCTGGCTCCTTAGACTTTACAAAGTCTAAGATGATGAAAGTGGAGCTAATACCTAAATCAGGTGATATCTCAGGCACATAGGCATTGGGTCCACTACTATTCATTATTTTGGATGGGCCAGCTTCGCAAGCAGAAAATTCTTTGACAGTCATATATTCCTCTGAATAAAAATCTTTATATTTTTTTTGGGAATTAGCCAAGTTATTATTTAGTTCATTAATTATGTTCAGCTCTTGACTAATTTTATGATGCATATGCTGTGCAGAGGCTAGTGTATTTGTGGATAGGTAGATTGGGTCTGTAAATTTATTGGACTCTAGACTAACACCTAATAGACTCGACTATACTTTCCTATCAAAGAAAATTTATTTGACTCTAGGGACAAAATCTAACAGACTATAGACTCTTTAGGTTTGACCCTGACATGGCATGCACATGAAAACTTACTATGTACTTCTAGTAAATGCCAAAGTGTATGCAAGAAGTAAGATGCAAACCTAACATGCATAAGGTATGTATGCAATATGCTTACTTCTACAAAATGCAAATGAATGGTTAAAGAAACATAAGAAAATTCATGAAAAAATAGAAAATATGAGGTGGATTTAGGGTTAGTTTGATTGAAAAAGGGTTCGGGGTTAATCAGGTAGACTAAGAGACAAGAAGGTGTTTCAGGGATGAGTCCTATACTAATGAGATTTACCTTATGGGTTTGAGGCATATCTGAAGGGTCTACATAATGGAATAAAGGATTATGGATTTCAGGGAAGAGATCAATTTGAGTCAATGGAATGATTTCATTCTGAGGGTACTGATTCAAAGAGGTCAAGTCCTTAATAAACTCTTCTAGATCATAAATCAAAGGACTGAGCTCTCTAATTGGGCTTTCTTCTAGTGGCTCATAAGGTAGAATTCTAACAGTAGGATCTGGGTTCTCTTCCTCAACTTGCTCTTCTATTATTGCCTGGATGTGATCTGGGCCATCTAACTCTGGGTTGACTACTATGTGGGTATGGTCAGGGTCAACTGATTTTAGGATGGCTTCTACCTGGGTTTCTATTGATTCAACTAGCTCTAAGTCTTTTATGGAGAACTCTTCTTCCTCCTCAAACTATTCCACTAAGCTTAGGTTAGCCTCATATATCTCCTCTTCAAGGTCATTTTGGTGAACCAATGAGGTAGTAAGAGGGGGTAGACTAAGAAAAAACTGACTAATGACTGGGGTGATAAGGGTGGGTTGGCTAAGGTGTTCCTGACTAACACTGGTTTTATATCTAAGGGTACTAATCCTATTGGGCTTAGGCTGACTAAGGGTTATAGGTTCATAGGTTATGGGTTCAGTTTTAAGGGTCTTGTCTAGGGTTCCTAACTGATCTCCTACTTGGTCAAAACTAGTGATTAACTGGTTGATCCTAGTGGTTGTCTGGTCAAATCATTGGTCTACTTGGTTGAATCTATGGTTTATTTGGTTCTGGGATTGGGTCAATTGGGTTAACTGATCTTGGGTTTGGTCAAGTTTAGCATTAATTTAGGCATTGGATTAGTTTAGTTGGGCAAACTGGTTTTGGGATTGGGTAGTTAACTGGGCAAGCTGGTTCATGATGGCTTCAAATTGGGATCCATGGCTGAGTCGGTTTGGGATCTAGACTCATGGTATTGGGATCCTAATATAATGAAAACAATCAAACAAGCAAGCAAAGTAATGTGGTGCAGTCAAGCATGCAAAATGGGTTAGCTTAATCTAGGGTTTCCTAGACCTAGAGCCAAAACTGGGTGAGTCAGCTCAACTTATACTTAACCCAGTAGCTAATCCTTCCACTGGCCAGGTAGGGGGTGGGGTGGTGGGAGGCTCCTCCTGCTTGTCACAGGTTCCTAATTATAAACCACCTGTCCACTTAGGTCGTTTGACTCTGGACCCCTAGCCTTAGACACCAGCTTTCAGTAATATCTAAAGGATAAATGCACTAGTTGGCCCACACAGCTCAGACCCGACCTGTTGGTATCACCTAGTCCTCTAGGGCAAATTAAGTCTAATCAATTTTAATTAAGGCTTGGGTGGAAATGCTAGGTGGTTATTTTGGGACCATAATAGGTTATGACCTCCTGCCTTGATGTTATATTGATTGCCCTTAAGATTAGATTAAAAGATGATG
This sequence comes from Areca catechu, assembly GCA_021397845.1. Lineage (NCBI taxonomy): Eukaryota > Viridiplantae > Streptophyta > Magnoliopsida > Arecales > Arecaceae > Areca > Areca catechu. The sequence goes on along the minus strand of CM038040.1, from coordinate 125,418,400 downwards.
AACATTCAATGATCCTGATGCAACTAAAACATAACAAAAAATAAAATATTTTTTTTAATGATTTATGATGTGTCAAGTTAGGTTTGAGTTAACCGGGGTTATCAAACAAAGTTTGGCTTGGGATTGGGGGGGTTTGGAAGTTAATTAAGTTTGAGTTAGTCAAGTGCAAAATTAGCAGAAATCAAAAAATTAGGGTTTCAGATGATGCAGAATTTGACATAGTTACCGATACAAAAAAAAATTCTAAAAAATCATAGAGTAGAGGATGGATGGTGCTGATGATGCCTACCAAATCTCATACAAAAAAAAAATCAATTGATGATGCAAATCTTAGGGTTTTCAGACTGCTATAGAAATTTTATTATTTTTTTATGGTTTCTAATACGCTGAATTTTAGAGAATTAAGGTTTCGGTAAAATTAATTAAAAATTATGATAATTATTAGAACAAAATAGAGGACATGATATGCAAACTTCATAGAAAAATAAAATATCTATGATGCCAAAATCAGATGAAACCTAGACATCTAATGCAGTGGATAGGATGCAAAAATTAGGGTTTATGAATCTAATACAGATAAAACTATCCTAAACCTGCTCTGATACCAAAATTGATGTGGGACACTTCTAAGATTTCTAATCATGTATGAAAAATAGTAAACTAATTTTTTTTGTAATTTTTATGATTTAGGTTTGTAGGCTAAATTTTCAAATAAAAGTAGGAACTAGCATAAAGAGTAGCAATGCATATAATCTTTGTATCGCAGGCAAACTCATTCAAAATAATAAATTTCAGGACTTGAGAATTAAGAAACTCTTGGATTAGGATAGATTATCTTCATCAAATTAGAAATTAAAAGAACAAAAGGATGTTACCAATCAGTGATTTGAAGAATCTGCAATCAAAGGGGTCACACAGCTTTCAGATTGAAGCCTGGAAGATGAAGCTTGGTTTCCCTTGAATTGTTGACTGATTTGGGCAGTCCTGGAGGCAAGGAAGGCCTCCTCTGGGGAGGTGAAACACCTCAGAGATCCTGCAAAATGTCACGGGTCAATCAAACAGCAAGTAAGAAAAAGAAAGGAAACTAGGTTTAGAAGGAATCAGGTTAGGGTTTAGAAGCTAGGTGGCAAGAAAGCAGATGAAGCTATTGATCTGGGGCTTCTTCAAGGCTACTCCTCAAGGACATGGCTGATGCTTGGAAGCTTGGTTTGCTGCTGTGGGCATGGAGGATTGCAAAGGATGGTCAGCCAACATAAGAAAAAAACCAAACAAAACAAAGTAACACAAGCTTACAAGCTCAAATAAATTTCACCAGTGTCTTTGATATCATGAATAAAAATTTATTACAAGGGGAGGTGGGGTATGGTATTTATAGAGTTCCCATGCCCTCTCCAAACTAGGGTTACACATAGGTTAACAAGTCCTCTCCTATCTAGGTTAGAAAAACAACTCTTAAAACAATTAGGAGCATAAATCCCAACTAGGTTAGGATTTGACCTAGTCTTCTCCTTCTCCCTTCATGCTTTGACTATTCCACTCAAGGACACCTCTTGAACTTGGTCAACACTTCAAGGATGCCTAGGGGGCATGTTGGGCTTCTAGGGGCAGCAAGGGGCCGGCCCAAAGGGGCTTGGCGCATGGGCTTGGGCCTCCTAGAAGCTGGGGTAGCCTGGTAGCCTGGTAGCAGGAATATTCCATGGAATCTTGCTTCTTTAGGACTTGGGCTTGGTTCCTGGGCTTGATTTCCTTGGACTGGGATGTAGGTGGACCTCTGAAATCATGGATGCCCTAGTTTAGGAATATGCACTGGCATCTTGGAAGGAATCTGGGCATTTGGAGGATATCTGGAAAGAATCAAGATTTCTAGAAGCATCTTGGATCTTAGGTTGTCACACAAAATCCAATGGGCCGATGTAGTGGCCTCTGACTCCTGGATGTGGCCTAGTGGAACTCTAAAATAGGGTAACCTCCTCTCTTGTACAAAAATTGGGCTCATACTAGACTCATAATTGATGTACAGGACTCAAAACTGGACTAAGTTGAGGGTTGAGACAAATCAACTAACCTCAACTTATTACAGGACTCAATCTTAATTAATTACAAAATTTTCAAAACTTTGACATATGACTAATTAAACCATATGGGATCCAGTGATCTGTGTCTGACCTGGTGTCCCCACTAGAGGGGACAAGGATTTTGATGTAGGGGATTCTGTCTTGATTAGGCTTAGGCTTGAGCGATTTCCACCCGGGATCGTTAAGAAGCTTCATGCTCGTGGGGCCAGACCTTTTAAAGTGATAGAGAAGGTTGGACCAAATATCTATGTGTTAGATTTGCCTTTGGATTTTGGCATTAGTTCTACCTTCAATATCGCAGACCTGGTTGAGTATAAGGAATTGGCATTAGTTCTACCTTCAGTGAGGCCTTTGGACCTACTCCTTCCATTATGAGTGACCATTGCCTAGAGTGTCCACCAATTATTTGGCATGAAAGAGGAGAACGGATCGAGCATATCCTTGATGATCAAGCCCTCACGAACTAGGGCCGCGGCTATCAATGCTATTTGGTTCGATGGTAAGGCCGGCCATAATTAGACAATTCATGGATTTCTCGAGAGGACTTGCAGCACCTCGACCCAGACCTTCTCGAGAGATATGTGAGCCAGTGTGATCCTTACTTGACAGGGTCAAGTTCCTCCCATCCTGGAAGAATTGGTGCAGACACCAGAGGCACCAGAATAAGATAGAGCCTTCTAAACCCTCTATGGATTACTTAGTAGTGTTGAGTCCAGTTGTAATAAGGGCTCAAGCCTATTAGAGTTTTCTTTTCATCATTTGAAGTTATGTATTTAGAGTTTGATCAGTCAATCAAGTCAGCTCATGTTGAGCTAGTTTTCTTTCTAAGTCCTATAAATGTTAGTCCAAGTCCAATAAAGACTCAAGATCAAGTCAGTACAAGTGAAGACCAATCCAACTTGAAGCTATGAAGACCATAGAAGGCCCAGTAGAAGAAATCGGAAGCCCTGGAACCCTGGAGAGCAGCTTAGAGCCCTGGACCGTAGCCTGAAGCAAACTAGGCCAGCCAAGGCCCATGAAAGGAACCAAGGGGTGCCAATTGCCTATGCTTACCACCCCTTGGTCGGCCACTTAGGGTCACCACCCTTGGCCGACCAAGGCAAGAGAGAGAGGGGGAATTTGAGGGAAAGAAAATCTTGGACCTACCATGTATTCTAGCTAGGGTTTGGGTAGGATTCAAATTCTTATGTAGGATTTAAATTATTATGTAAAGACTTTTTTATCCTTACTTGGGGGGCAAGCTTATGAGTTTATAAAAGAAGCCCTCCTCTCTTGTATGAGACAATTTTTAATGAATATTATTGAGTTTTCAAAATACTGCTGTGTGCTTTGCTATGTGATAAGGGGATTTTATGTGAGCCCCTTCTTCTTCCTTGTTCCCTGTGCCCAGCCTCCAGCCGTCAACAAATCTTAGAAGCCTTCTCCAAGCTTGGCTGCCCAACACCAAGACTCTTCTTTTCTTGCTATTCTTCCATTTATTGGTGCGGGCACCAGACTCAGAAGAAGACTTCAGAGCTCCATCTGGATCTCTAATTAACCTTGCCCGAAGAATTAGGGTTTTTGGTTTTTAATAAGAGTTGACTAGATCAACTTAATTTAGCTTGAATCTACATTACCTGCATTTTATTTTGTTGAGTCATGTTGACTCAGTAGTGGACTAGGGTTTCAACCTGGGATGTTACACTTTCTTCCAAGACCAGGCAAGTGGACACCACACTCCCAGTCCAGGGGGCGCCATATCTACATCCAGCAGCTTTTGGTCCCCACTCCACAGATGGCAACTTCCTTCTCTCATGCGCCAGATAAAGAGAAGTCCACCAAGAGACCACAAATCAAGGGGGCGGCCAAGACTTTCCCAAGAAACCCAAAGCAAAGAAGGGAAGAAATCCTCTTGGAAGAGAGCTTCAAGGGGGCGCCTACTACCTGCCAAAGACAACCAAAACAAAAATGGGAAGGACCTTGACTTAGGGAGGAAGAAAAGGAGGAGTCCAAAAGAGTTGATCCAGGGAAGGAAGAAAATTTTTCTTGAAGATCCAAGCAAGGTGGCGCCATCTACCTGCCTTTTATAACCCAAATCTAGTTTTTTTGGTACTTTGGCCGACCATATGTGAAGGATTTGCCCTAATTTGTAGATCCCCTCCTTTAGTCCCACGTGGGAAGATGTGAAACCCTCCTCCCTTGTAAAGCCTTATAAATTAAACCCCTCTTGTAAGTTTAAAAAATGAGATGAATGAAAGAAATTTTTTTATGAGCAAACTTGTGTTTTCTCTTTTCCGCACTTGCTTCCAGGTGTTGAGCTCCGTGAGGGAGTAAATCCGGGTTCCCCTGGAACCTTGAGGAGATGAGAGATCTCCAAAACCCCAAATCCTAGGTTAGCCACTCCACTCCCAAACCCTAGCCGCCATCACCCTTCTCTTTCCACCAAGCTCTAGTCTATTCCTCTTCTCATGGCCACCCTCTCCAAGTCCAGGTCGGCCACCAGCATCCAGCTCCAGTCCAGATACTTCAGATCTACAACAATTCTAAGAGGAAGTCAGATCGGCCTCCAGGAGAATCCTGATTTCAGCAACTTCGGCTTTCAAGTTCTTCAACCTGGTAAAATCTTTTCTTGAGTTTCTGAATTCCATCATTTGTTCCTCTTCTTTCCCAGATCTTGAGTCTAGAAGAAGCCGACCAAACCACGAGACCAGTATTAGAGGATCCATTGCGAAGATAGCCGACTCCGAGGATCCCACAATCTGTTCGAGAGAGTTCTTCCACCAAAATCCTGAGAAGATCACTGTCTGGTTAGTAAACCATCTCTCCTCTCTATTTCTGTTCTGTTGAAAGTTCAAAGCGAAACCCTAGGTCTGAGAGTTTCTCAACCCCCAGCGATCCGTTACTTCTGAACTACTCTGATAATTTAGTTTCTTCTAAACTGTGCTTTCAATCCTTACCTAGTTTCCTTCAACGTAGTTTAGCTTTACTTTGAGTCGAAGCCAATTTCTGAAAATATATAAAAAAAAAGAAAAGAAAGAATTAATCTTAATTTTACTTCCGCATCGCATCTCTTCTTTCGTTCTGCATCAATTTTGGTATCAGAGCTTTCGTTCTGTATCAATTTTGGTATCAGAGCCCTGTCTAGGGTTTCTGTTTGATTGCTTGTTTGAGTCCCTCTCTTTTTACTTTGTCTGCTCGAAGTAGACTCCCCAGGACGTCCGGTCCTAGGAACGAATCAAGGTGCAAACCTCCTCTTCCCATTCCACGGGATGTTCCTAGGGCATGTAGGGGATCCGTTGGGTTACAACTTCGTAACAGGAATTGTAAACGGGGAAGTACTCTGTTTTCAGCCCATAATTTCCCTGTTGTAGGAATTATTTATCACTATAGGTAACTCAAAATTTGGTGATTTTTATTTTGCTGAAACCAATATAATTGAAACTATTTTTCATAATTTTCCTGTGATTTATTGGTTTCCGTGGGATTTCTGAGAATTAAATTACTACAACTCTATTTTTGTGTTCTGCAATCCAATTATTTTTGAGTGTTCATCTCCTAATTCATCTTAAGGGCATTTGAGCATCTAAGATAAGGGGAGGAGTTGATAACCTCTCCTTAGCCCAAAACCACCACCCACTCATTCGAACCTAAGCCTTTAATCTAAAATTTGATTAGACCTAATTTGCCCTAGTGGGCTAGGGACATCAACAAGTCTGGTCAAGGCTAGTGTTGAGTCAGTTTGTCTGGTTACTCTGTGTGTGCTTTGTACTCAGTGTCTAGAATGGTGGTTCAGGGATTCCATCCCGAAGGGCTTGTGTGCTGGTCCGCCTACCTGGCCAATCTCTGATTGGTGTCTAGGATTGGCATCTAGGGACCTAACACTCCCCTTACACCTGCCTGGCTGAGTCCTGAGTTACTACAGGCTAGCTTGCCACTCTGATTGGGCATCTAGTTTGGGCTCTAGGTTTAGTTAGCCAGTAGTCGCTTTAGTCTAGTCACATTCTGTGTGCTTGCTTACATCATCATGTCTACCCGGAATGGAGTACCCTACCAACCTAGTCAAACCCAACCAGATTTAGAGGCCATGGTTAGAAATCTTACCGAAAGTATGACCAAATTGAGTCAGGACATGAATGAGGGTTTTTCCCAATTTAGGGATCGAGTCCAAGTACTTGAGAAACGTAGACATCAAAATTGGATCCCTGATCCAAAATTTAATAGGCCCCAACCTCATCCATGCCAGGAGCCTAGGAGGACCTTATACCGTGATCCCGAGCATAACCTTAGGAAGCCTAACCATGATATCTATAGTGTGGATTGTGTCTATGAGAGGTCCTTACAATATTCTAGACCAGTCACTCAACAACCCAAGTCTTCTAGATCAAACCATTTAGATCCACACCCATGCCCAAGTAAGGTCTCTACTAGCTTGAAACCCAGTGTGACCCAGGTTCCTATATCGCAAGAATGTTTGTTTTGTGGAGAAAGAGGCCATAAATCTAGTCAGTGCCCATGCATAGGACTGGCTTGTGCACAGCTAAGTGGTAAGAATCCTAAGGATGACATTAATGAGGGAGAACCCAAGCCTACCAATGAGGAAGAATGGTTAGGTATGACAAGCCTAGAATCTGTTGACCCGATTACCACTGACCCAAAACCCATTGAAGATGGCATCGAGGAAGTATATGATGCTGGCTTGAGTCTAGTTGATGAATATGAGGGGAAAGAACTTGAAGAATGTGACATTGATACTATTGGTTCCTTACCTGAGGAGACCTTGGAAAACAACCAACTGGTAGGACCTAGTTCAGAAATTCAAGAGATTTGTGAGAATCAGGTTCCTTTAGTCAAATACCCCCAGGAAGAACTCATAGTGTTAGCCCGAGCTATTAGTTCGTACCCTCTAATGACAGTCATTCCCCAAGTACCAATTGAAGATCTTTGCACTGAACTGTTTAAGTTTGCCCACCCTATGGTAGATCCTCTCCTTAGGATGACTGAATCAAGCCTCTTACAATTGGACCTTGTCCCATGCCCAGCCACTAAGGTCTCTCCCGTAATCTCAGTTAAACATCCTTGTCTTGAGCGGATTGATTCTCCCAGTCCTGTAGAAGTCCTCCTTATGACCCCAGACCCCTTCCTTCGCATGACTGACCTACCCTTCTATAGAGTATACCTTTCCTCACCCATAGGTCAAATTTCAAGTCTTGAGGTCATCATCCATAGGCCCTTCCATGAATCATTCTTTAATCCATTTCTTGAGAAAGTGGATCATTGTTTGCTTAGAGAACAAACCTTAACTATTGCAATCACATGTCCTAGGCTACTCCCCGAACCATCTCTTGATCCATTCCTAGGAATAGCAAACTTTTCCTTTCGTAAGGATGACCAGTTGACACTCATAGATCACCATTCAAACCTTCAGGTCAGCACCTTTAATCAGCAGGTAATTCAAGACTCCACCTCATATTTCCTCCCTTTCTCTAGAACTTCCAATGCTTCTTACACCATCCAAGTATACTTTGTCAAAGTCTTTAGAGTGAATCACGTGTCAGAATCTATTGGGTTTGCCACCTACTTCTGGAAGACCTTATGGCACCTACTAGGCACCCATGATAAGTTTTCATGCTCTGCATGCCATCCTCCGACCCAAGGTCAAACCCAGAGAGCCGTAGTTTGTTAGGTTTAGACCTAGGGTTCCTTTGAATAAAAGTCCATTCTTTAGGAATGCATCGTCAGGCGAGTTTAGGACATTGTCTTAGATTTTGATTGAGTGAGAATACCAGGAATTGGGATTTGTATTTACCCAGGGCTAAATTTGCATATAATGACTCGGTCAATAGGTCTACGGGTAAGAGTCCATTTGAAATTGTGCATGGTTACAAACCCCACACACCTCTTGACCTAGCTCCTTTACCAGTCCACACACGGGTCTCCGAGTCTGTCGAAGTTTTTGCACAGCATATAAAAGACTTGCATAAAGAAATTCAAGCCAAAATAAATTTAAGTAATGAAACTTATAAGAAATTGGCTGATTCTCAAAGGCGAGTCAAAACTTTTGACGAAGGAGACTATGTAATGATTAGGTTAAGGCCTGAACGGTTTCCTCCTGGAACCGTTAGAAAGTTACATGCTAGAGGAGCTGGACCATTTAGAGTGGTGAAGAGAGTAGGATCCAATGCCTATGTGCTCGAGTTACCTCCAGAACTAGGCATTAGCTCCACTTTCAACATTACAGACCTAGTAGAGTATAGGGAGCCAGCTGTGATTCCCAGTGAGGCTTTTGAACCTAATCCTGCACTTGAGAGTGAACCTGACCCTGTGTGTCCACCAACAAACTGGCCTGTGAGGAAAGAGCAGATTGAAAAGATCCTGGATGATCAGGTTATCTCTACTCGTAATCGAGGATACCAAAGATACCTTGTCCGCTGGCTAGGAAGGCCAGATTCTGATGACTCTTGGATCTCCCGAGAAGAGTTACAAGAGCTGGACCCAGACCTCTTGGAGAGATACCAGAGCCAACTTGATCCTTACTCGACAGGGTCGAGTTCCTCCCACCCTGGGAGAATTGGTGCGGGCACCAGACTCAGAAGAAGACTTCAGAGCTCCATCTGGATCTCTGATTAACCTTGCCCGAAGAATTAGGGTTTTTGGTTTTTAATAAGAGTTGACTAGATCAACTTAATTTAGCTTGAGTCTACATTACCTGCATTTTATTTTGTTGAGTCATGTTGACTCAGTAGTGGACTAGGGTTTCAACCTGGGATGTTACACTTTCTTCCAAGACCAGGCAAGTGGACACCACACTCCCAGCCACACTCCCAGTCCAGGGGGTGCCATATCTACATCCAGCAGCTTTTGGTCCCCACTCCACAGATGGCAACTTCCTTCTCTCATGCGCTAGATAAAGAGAAGTCCACCAAGAGACCACAAATCAAGGGGGCGGCCAAGACTTTCCCAAGAAACCCAAAGCAAAGAAGGGAAGAAATCCTCTTGGAAGAGAGCTTCAAGGGGGCGCCCACTACCTGCCAAAGACAACCAAAACAAAAATGGGAAGGACCTTGACTTAGGGAGGAAGAAAAGGAGGAGTCCAAAAGAGTTGATCCAGGGAAGGAAGAAAATTTTTCTTGAAGATCCAAGCAAGGTGGCGCCATCTACCTGCCTTTTATAACCCAAATCCAGTTTTTTTGGTACTTTGGCCGACCATATGTGAAGGATTTTCCCTAATTTGTAGATCCCCTCCTTTAGTCCCACATGGGAAGATGTGAAACCCTCCTCCCTTGTAAAGCCTTATAAATTAAACCCCTCTTGTAAGTTTAAAAAAATGAGATGAATGAAAGAAATTTTTTTATGAGCAAACTTGTGTTTTCTCTTTTCCGCACTTGCTTCCAGGTGTTGAGCTCCGTGAGGGAGTAAATCCGGGTTCCCCTGGAACCTTGAGGAGATGAGAGATCTCCAAAACCCCAAACCCTAGGTTAGCCACTCCACTCCCAAACCCTAGCCGCCATCACCCTTCTCTTTCCACCAAGCCCTAGTCTATTCCTCTTCTCACGGCCACCCTCTCCAAGTCCAGGTCAGCCACCAGCATCCAGCTCCAGTCCAGATACTTCAGATCTACAGCAATTCTAAGAGGAAGTCAGATCGGCCTCCAGGAGAATCCTGATTTCAGCAACTTCGGCTTTCAAGTTCTTCAACCTGGTAAAATCTTTTCTTGAGTTTCTGAATTCCATCATTTGTTCCTCTTCTTTTCCAGATCTTGAGTCTAGAAGAAGCCGACCAAACCACGAGACCAGTATTAGAGGATCCATTGTGAAGATAGCCGACTCCGAGGATCCCACAATCTGCTCGAGAGAGTTCTTCCACCAAAATCCTGAGAAGATCACTGTCTGGTTAGTAAACCATCTCTCCTCTCTATTTCTGTTCTGTTGAAAGTTCAGAGCGAAACCCTAGGTCTGGGAGTTTCTCAACCCCCAGCGATCCGTTACTTCTGAACTACTCTGATAATTTAGTTTCTTCTAAACTGTGCTTTCAATCCTTACCTAGTTTCCTTCAACGTAGTTTAGCTTTACTTTGAGTCGAAGCCAATTTCTGAAAAATATAAAAAAAAAAAAGAAAAAAAGAAAGAATTAATCTTAATTTTACTTCCGCATCGCATCTCTTCTTTCGTTCTGCATCAATTTTGGTATCAGAGCTTTCGTTCTGTATCAATTTTGGTATCAGAGCCCTGTCTAGGGTTTCTGTTTGATTGCTTGTTTGAGTCCCTCTCTTTTTACTTTGTCTGCTCGAACTAGACTCCCCAGGACGTCCGGTCCTAGGAACGAATCAAGGTGCAAACCTCCTCTTCCCATTCCATGGGGTGTTCCTAGGGTGTGTAGGGGATCCGTTGGGTTACAACTTCGTAACAGGAATTATAAACGGGGAAGTACTCTGTTTTCAGCCCGTAATTTTCCTGTTGTAGGAATTATTTATCACTATAGGTAACTCCAAATTTGGTGATTTTTGTTTTGCTGAAACCAATATAATTGAAGCTATTTTTCATAATTTTCCTGTGATTTATTGGTTTCCGTGGGATTTCTGAGAATTAAATTACTGCAACTCTATTTTTGTGTTCTGCAATCCAATTATTTTTGAGTGTTCATCTCCTAATTCATCTTAAGGGCATTTGAGCATCTAAGATAAGGGGAGGAGTTGATAACCTCTCCTTAGCCCAAAACCACCACCCACTCATTCGAACCTAAGCCTTTAATCTAAAATTTGATTAGACCTAATTTGCCCTAGTGGGCTAGGGACATCAACAAGTCTGGTCAAGGCTAGTGTTGAGTCAGTTTGTCTGGTTACTCTGTGTGTGCTTTGTACTCAGTGTCTAGAACGGTGGTTCAGGGATTCCATCCCGAAGGGCTTGTGTGCTGGTCCGCCTACCTGGTCAATCTCTGATTGGTGTCTAGGATTGGCATCTAGGGACCTAACACTCCCTTCATCCCTTCATCAATCTCTAACCCTTGAAAGGCTGTTTGCAGGTCCCTCGAAGTCTACAAACCAACGACTCCAGCCGGGTAGCGATTGGATCACCGGGTTGAAAGCCGAGAATCTACGAGTCTTTGGCTTGATCATCCAGGCCGCATCCGGGAGCGAGAATGATCCCTTCATATACAATCTTCATCAGATGCTTCAACCATTGTCAGGTACACCCCCTCTACTTGCCAGTAGCATTATTGAAGGGAAACTATCCCAACCGGGACTTCTCAGCCTTGGCGGTCCTCTTTTCTATTGCTTTTTAGGTTCTACTTTGCATGCTGATTGCTTCTTACTTGCATAGAACTCTCTACTTAGATTCATGACCTGATCTTCAAGATTTAGATACATAACTTAACCTATAAAAATACAAAAATAATTATCCATGCATTTTAGTTTCACATCAAATATGGCCCTAACCCTCTTGTAATGAAGAATGATGAATGTTGAATCAAATGAAATTCTGAAATTTTTCTAGCCCTTGTCTTTGTGACTTGGAACTTTATAAGAGAGTGAGCCTTCACTTTCGAGCATCGAGGGGTGTGAGACCCTAGATATCCTCTTCCTACACAAGCCACCAACCCACCTTCCAAGTTTGGACACCCCTCTGGAAGCTCCTCCTGGATGTCCAACAAGAAGAATCTCCTCTTGACCACCACCCTCAACTTCACCCCTCTTCATTTCTTTGCTCTCTTATTTCTTCTTATTTTCTAACTCGGTTCTAGGTTGCTCACAGGTCCTTTAGGTACCACGGACAAAGGAGTCGGCCTACCTTGGCTTCAGGAGCATCTGACGGAAAGTCAACAAATCTGCAGGGTCGAGGGCTTGATCTTTCAGGCCGTATCCGTAAGTGTGAGCGAACTCGGCATCGGGTGCTTCAGAGTTTCGAAAGGTTTGCACTCCTTAATCTTCTGAGTAGGGTTATTGATTTAGAGCTAAGTCCTACCGGGTTTCTCAATCTCGAGGTCCTACTTTGTTACTGTTTAGGATCTATTTCTGCATGCTAGAGTTTCTTGATCTTTATGCTAGTCTCTAGATCTATCCTCAGTTTGATTTCGGGAATTGGTCAATTCATTAAAACATAAAAACAACAAAGAATCACTTGCATGCATCTTAGTCCTGCATTAGTAGGAGATTCGTGGATGGGGAGAAATTCTTGAACGTGGAAAATGGAAGCTAAGTTTCAATCCTGGTGTTGGGAGTTTCAAGCTAGTTTTCGAGTCTTGTAATGTCACTTTGAATGACTATCATTACTGTCCATCTTTTCTTATGAATGTCATTTCTGTAGGCTAGTTGGCCAATGAAAATTATAATTTTCAATAAAGAATGATGTTTTTTCTACCATTGTGAATGGTGTGAAACTTATGGATGGACGTTTAAGTAATGGCATATACTTACTATCATGACCTATTACAGTAATGACTATTTCTTGCAAACATCCTAGGATAGATAATGTCAGCGATATTTATCTCTGACACTATAGACTAGGTTATATTAACAAGAATAAGATCAACAAGTTAGTTGGATAAGGTCTCTTGCATATCAGTGATTGTGAATCACTGCCAACTTGTAAATCTTGTCTTCTTGGTAAAATGACCAAGTCACCTTTTACTAGAAATGGTGAGCGAGCCAATGATATTCTTAGTTTGGTACATACTGATGTATGTGGACCAATGAATATCAGTGCCATGGATGGGTATAACTATTTCATTACATTTACAGATGACCTATCCAGGTATGATTATGTTTTCTTAATGAGACATAAATCTGAGTTGTTTGAAATGTTTAAATGATATCATAATGAAGTAGAAAAATAAACTGAGAAGTTTATTAAAATCCGTCGATCATATTGAGGTGGTAAGTATCTTTTTGGTGAGTTTCTGATATATCTTGAGGAGAATGAGATTCTTTCTCAATAGACTCCTCCAGAGACATCTCAGTTAAATAAAGTGTCTGAAAGGAGAAATCGGACTCTATTAGATATGGCCCGATCCATTATGGGCTTAGCCACTCCACCTATATCCTTTTAGGGGTATGCTCTTGAGTCTGCGTGCTATCTTTTGAATAGGGTTCCTAGTAAATCCATTGACAAAACTCTGTATGAGATATGAAATGGGCGTAAGCCAACACTTTCACATCTTTGGGTTTGGGGGTGTCCGGCTTATGTCAAACATTTGCAAATGGATAAACTTGGACCTAGGTCTGACAGGTGCCTCTATGTTGGGTATCCAAAGGAGTCTAAAGGATATTTCTTCTACCTACCTGAGGAGCATAGAGTATTCGTCAGTCTTAGGACTACCTTTTTGGAAAGGGAGTACCTTATTGAAGGCACTCGAGCTATCGAGGTTGAACTTGGGGAAGTTCAACAGGTAGACAAAATAACACATTCTAGGATCACTATAGAACTAGATTTGATAAGATCTGAGCCTATTATACAACCATTAATAAGATCCGGTAGACTACCATGTCAGTCGGACAGATACTACAGTTTTCTGGTCCATGATGGTAATCCTGTTAAGCTTGATGAGAACAACGAGGATTCAATCACCTATATGGATGTGATGTGGCAACATCCACTGACGTGGAGCTTACATAGATGCCAACCCATAGCCGCATGGGTGGGGCTTGTCACTTGGACGCGGCCTCCGGGTGGAAGGCTGAGGCGAGCCTCTTGTGGAGGTCAGCTCCCAACCGGGGTCAAGCTCATGGAGTGAGCCCTCCATCTGAGGTTAGCTCCTGGCTAGGGTCGTGCTCCTGTAGCCGAAGTCAGTGCTCCTACCGAGGTCAGCTCTCGTCGGGGTCGAGCTCATGGAGTGAGCCCTCCTTCTGAGGCTAGCTCCCAGCCAAGGTTGTGCTCATGCAGCCAAAGTCAGCCCTCCCACCGAGGTCAGCTCCCAGCCAGGGTTGAGCTCACGCGGTGAGCCCTCCATCTGAGGTCAGCTTCCTGGCCAAGGTCGAGCTCATGTTATCGAAGGCCAGAATTCCTATCAATGGTGAAGGAGGAAAAGATCAACAAGAATTCAAACCACAGACAGAGGTCCCTGTCCACCTGCAACCTTCGGAAGGTGGCACATGTCCTGCCACCTATGCTAGTTCTGCAACACGTCGCTCGCATGCTCTGTGCAAGGTAGGCCCCGTCAGACCTAAGGCCCCATAGCATGCCACCATGTCGACTATCGGATGGCCGAAGAATGTCGACCCATGTAGCACGAGGCCCAGAGTTCCCCCAAAAGGAGAATCCTACCAAAGCTATCGGCCTTGCAATGCTCGGGTGATCCCTCCGGGAATGGAACCTTCCCACGATGGCATGGGGCTTGATGGTGTAGTGCTAGACCCTGGGGAAGAAAAAGATGACACCCTCAACAGGGGCGGAGAAAAGAAGAGGAGGGGGATCTCCTCTGAAAAGGGGGAGAGCAAGAGAGTGAGAGAAAAGGAGCATCCCTGGAAGACAGATGAGCATCTCGAAGGAAGAAGGAGCATCCCTAGAAGGGAGGGATCTCCTCCAAGAAGATGAAGGGAAGAGGGGGCCCAAGGAGGCCCATGGACCCCCTCCTCCAGAAGGACCATTTTGAAAGGAAGGAGAAAAGAAGGAGAAGCCGCGGGCAGTGGCAAGCCCCTCCGAAGAAGACACCATGAGAGGGCACATCAAGAAGGACACCGAGACCAAGCCCCTGATCTAGTCGGGGCCATCGCACAAGGTGTGAGGTAAGAAAGGTAAGGGTTAGACATAGGAGGAGCAGGGAGAGGTAAGCAAGCAAGCCCCCCGAGAGCTTAGTGGCCACGAAACCGACTAGAAAATCTCCTCACTCCTCGCTCTCCATTTCCTCTTTCTGCTGCTTAAATGCTACTATCTTGTTCTTTAAATTATTTGAACATCTTTATCATATCACCCCCTGAGGCGAGGGAGTCTTCCAAACTCTCTGTCTTAGAGGTTCTGTTCCTCTTGATCATCCCACTGACTTGATCATCAGAGTGTCCTCATCAAAATCCCCGACCTGGGTCTTCCCTGTTTTGCAGGCCGAGCAGGCTGAAGAGACAACCCCCAAGGAGGAGGGAGCACCCTCGATGGGAGAAGGAGACACCTGATATGGCGGCGATGCATTAGAACTATGGGCCACGATGATCTAGGCGGCAACAGGATGTAATGCAGAGGTCTGACTCTGAGAAATGGCTTGAGGCCATGAAATTCAAAATGGAGTCCATGGAAATCAACAATGTGTGGACATTGGTTGATCCACCTGAAGGGATAAAACTCATTGGGTGCAAATGAATCTTCAAGAGGAAGAGGGGCACAAATGTGCTGGTGGAGACCTATAAAGCTTGTTTGGTTGCCAAGAGTTATCATCAACATTATGGTATAGACTATGATGAGACATTTTCTTCTGTGGTAATGCTCAAGTCTATTTGGATTATGCTTGCTCTGGAAGCATATCTAGACTATGAAATCTAGCAAATGGATGTCCGAACAGCTTTCCTAAATGGTGAGCTGCAAGAGGAGGTGTATATGATGCAACCTGAAGGGTTCACATCCATAAATGAGTCTAAGATATGCAACTGCAAAGGTCCATTTATGAACTAAAATAGGCATCTCAGAGTAGGAACATGCATTTTGATAAATGTATCAAGATGTATGGCTTCGTTAGGAATAGTGAAGAACCCTACATATATAATGGACTGATGGTTCTATAGTTATATTTCTTGTTCTGTATGTGGATGACATTCTCTTAATCGGGAATGACATTCCTATATTATAAAGAATAAAGGTCTGGTTGTCTTCTCAGTTTTCTATGAAGGACTTGGGTGAAGCTTCCTACATACTTAGTATAAAAATCTATAGAGATAGACTAGGAAGCTTTTGGGATTGTCTCAATCTATGTATATAGACCTATGCTGAAATGGTTTAGCATAGAAAATTTCAAGAAAGGCTATCTTTCGATAAGTCATTGAATTACTCTTTTCAAGAAAAATTGTGCAACAACTTCTGAGGAGAGAGCGTATGAGTAGGATTCCATATGCTTCGACAGTGAGTTCTATCTTGTATGCAATGACATGTACTAGACTAGACATGGCATACTTACTAGGGATAGTGAGTAGATACCAGTCTGATCTAGGTGAGGCATATTGGAAGGTAGTAAAGACTATCCTTAAGTATTTGCGAAATACTAAAGATCAATAGCTAATTTATAAAGAAATTGATTTAAAACTTGTGGGATATACTCATTTCAATTTTTAGTCAAATAGATATGACAGTAAGAGTGTATTCGGATTTGTGTTTATCCTGAATAGAGGAGCTATCTACTGAAAAACTTTCAAGTAATATATAGTGGCAGACTTAGTATGCGAGCAGAGTACATTGCAGTATCAAATGCCATAAAGGAGGCTGTGTAGTTGCGGAAGTTCCTAGGTGACATCGAACTTATGAAGATCGATGGAAAGAAGCATTTTTCCAATTAGCATACCAAACACATTCTATGTTGCCACCATCTTGTACGAGAAATCGTGGAACAAGGTGACATCGAACTTATGAAGATCGATGGAAAGAAGAATCTGGCTGACCCTTTCACTAAGCCATTGGAGTTCAAGAGTTCAACGATTGTTAATGGAAGATGGAAATACAATTCTATTCTGATTGGCTTTAGTCCAAGTGGGAGTTGTTGAAAAATATGTCCCAAAGCCAATCATCTAGCTTATTGACGGTTGAACTATTATTGTAATTGTATATAAATTACATTGAATAAAATATTTATTTTGGTTGTTCATCAAATTTTACATCTTCCTATAATGAACTCTTATGTGATGAAATCCTTAGAACTACTTTGATGTGATATAGAGATGATATATCATCTAGTTCTTAAATTGGTTTGCGAATAAATGATACATTATTACAGGACGATGGTGTATCAAGTGTAGGTCATTGTATGTCATAGTCATTGGTTGTCCTCTTAACCAAGGAGTATGGAGACACTAGTATCGCATGCAGGTGTTGTGTATGACACTTCACTAGAAGTGACCCATCCATAGAATACTCTTTCTGCCAAAGAGTAGTTTGTATTAGGATATGAATATAAGTGTTCCTCTGACTTGAAATCACTATGATAGCTTGCAAGCAACTCATTGTGCTTAGGTGCCGGACTACCCAGATTTCTAATCTGGTGATGAAAGGTTGCTGGGTACAGTCAAGTACTTATATAGTAGTGGTTGGATCAAGATGGGATTAACCCCTCCAAAAGAGTTTGGAGTGAATGACTCACCATGTCTCAATTGAATAAAACCTTGGCCAGGGTAGTCCTGTTAGCAGTTACAGGGATTTTGAGTTTGAGACATATTGTGATGGACTATTCTACAGTTAGGTAGTTAAACCCTAATTCATCCAGAGCATTGAGGGTTAAAGGAATGTATTATATGATTATCATGTCCATTTGGTTCTTGATAGTTGCTCTGCAACCTTCGACCTATCCGGATGTCGGGTATGATTGCTAGATGGTGACTTTGGTTGGTACTGGAAGTATTTCAGTACTACCGACTTAGTGTTCATATCTATAGAGTCACACACCATAGGGGTTTTTGATTGACCTAATGGCTATTGAATGATTGGAAATCATTTTTTGGACTTTTTGGACAATTTGATTATCCATCTATATTTCAGAGTCAACTAGAGTCATGAGTCGACTCAGTTGTAGAGATTTGATGATTTGTCAAGTATTGACACATCATGTTACAAATATTGTGACAAAGGTTTTAATTACTAAATATTGGTAATTATATGGAGGGTTAGTGGCAATATGATTGCTTGATTAACTCAATTTGATTGAGCAATTTTGTTTGGGTCAAACCAAATGTGATTTGGTTTAGGCTTGGATTAGGTCCAATATGATTGGGCTAAATCATTGCATCCCATTTCAAATTTTGATTTGGCATTTAAATTCATAATTTAATCTAAATTTAAAACGATGTAACTGATGGGGGACTAACTAGATGCTAGGATGATGCAGGTGATTTTTAGGATTTTAAATTAGGTTGAGGATTCCCGAAGACAAGAAAGAGTAACTCTAGGGATTCAATAATAATAAGAACTATCAAGCAAGCAAGTAGTCCCAAAGTAATGATAAAGAGAGGACCCCGGGATTGAGAAACCCTGTAAGACTTAGCTCTCAATCAATACCTACTTAGGAGTCAGGGGGCAAACCTCAAAGATCCGAACCGCCCGATGCCGAGGTCACTCACTCTGGTGGATGCGGCCTAGATGATCGAGCTGTCAACCTTGTGGATGCGCCGGCTTGCTTTCTGAAGATCTCGATGGCAAGGGCAACCAACTCCATACTCGTGTCACCTGGAGGACCTGCGAGCATTCAAAGAAGGGTTAGGTTTGAATCGAAAAAAAGCAATAGAAGAAGGAAAGAGAGTTGTTGTGATGATGGCGAAGTTCTTCTTGACTCGAGGTTGGAGGATGGAGTTGCGGAAGTGATGGTAACTTAAGGCCTCACACCTCTTGACGCTCAAAGACGAAGGCACTCCCTCACGGAGATCGACGTTCCTAGTGAACGAAGGCAACTAAAGAGAAATTGGATCTCAAGAAACTTGGTTTTTTATTCATCAAAGATTAACCTTACAAGGGCGGGGGTAAGGTCCTTTATATAGGCACCTTAGACCCCTTCAAAATTTGAATGAAAAAATACATTTCTTCTCTTGCTAGGTCACCAAAAAAATATTCAAAAATCTGAAATTCAAACTCCTTGGCCGACCAAAGCTTCTTGGATTTGGGCATGGCATGATAATGGGCTTGGAAGAAGGAATTTGGCTCTCTTGGACTTGGAAAGTTGACCTTCAATTTTGGGAAGAAGGCATGATGCAAGGCTTGCGTCTCCCTCTTTCCTTGGTTGCTCACCCTTCTTTTGAAGGGAGCTTGATATGAGGCTTGGAGCAAGGCCTTTGTCTTCAACCTTTCCTTGGTTGCTCACCCTTCTTTGGAAAGAAGCTTGATATGAGGCTTGGAACAAGGACTTTGTCTTCAACCTTTCCTTGGTTGCCCATGACTCCTTTAGTAAGTGGCTTGATAGGGGGTGGGAAAGAAGGAGAGAATATTTGATGTGTCTCCATTTGGCATCCAAGAAAATCTCACTTGTGCCGCCCATATGGCTGGATGAGGTGGTGCCACATGGGATGATGAAGTGGCATCACATGGGGAGGTGAAGTGGCGCCCTAGGGTTGACATGTTGACCTTCAAGGCTCGGCCTAAAGTAGTTAAGCTGGACTCAAAGACCACTCCAGCTTGGACCCAGACTTGGACTAGACTCAATACAGGACTGGACTCAATACAGGATACAACTTGACCCAATTGGTCAAAGTACAGGACTAGACACAGACATAAGAGACTCAATTCAAAACTAAAGAAATTATAAGTTTTAGGCTTGAAGCCTTATTTCAAGACCTGAAAAAAATGGAACCCTAATTGGACATCCATAGAGAGTTGAGGAGCCTTTGTTGGATTCTAGTGCCCACACCAGTTCTCCCGTGGTGGGAGGAACTCGACCCTGTTGAGTAAGAGTTGAGTTGGCTTAGGTACTCCTCCAGAAGGTCGGGATCGAGGCGCTGCAAGTCCTCCTAGGTAATCCATGAGTCATCGAACTCAGGTCGGCATTGCCATCGGACTAAGAAATGTTGATAACCTTTACCCTGGGTAGTGATATCTTGGTCATCTAGGACACGCTCGATCCGCCCTCCTCTCTCAGGATAATTGAAGGGGACACTCTGGTTCGGGTTCACTCTCAAAAGAAAGGTCAGGCCCAAATGGCTCGCTAGGTATGTTTTTTGGTTCCCTATACTCGACTAAGTCTGAGATATTGAAAGTCGAGCTAATGCCATAATTCGGGGGTAGCTCAAGAACATAGGCATTAGGGCCAACTCTCTTTATCACTCTAAAGGGGCCAGCTCCACAAGCATGAAGTTTCTTAACGGTTCTGGGTGAAAACCATTTAGGCCTAAGCCTAATCATTCCAGAATCCCCAATTTCAAACTCTTTGGCTCGTTTCCAGGAATCAGCAATTATTTTAAAATTTATACTTAATGCATGATGCAAAATGCAGACTAAACGATGCATTCCTATAGAGCAGAATTTTATTGGACTCTCTAGGGCCTCAACCTAATAGATTATTGACTCTCTAGGTTTGACCCTGGTCTGGTATGCCCAAGAAAAATTATTCAGGATCCTTAGCAAATGCCATAAAGTATACCAGAAGTAGAGGGCAAAAGGGATGGGCTCTAAGGAGTCATGCATTCTGGTAATCTCAATAAAAAGTAACCTCATGGCTCTAGAGATATGAGAAGGCTCAGGGAAAGGTAGGGAATAGAAAGGAGACTCAGGGACTGGTTCAAAGTTTAAGAGGTTGACCTTAATGTTTGGATGTTGGTCTATGGGTGTGCTGGTTCTAACCTCATGATTAGTACTAGGAGGATCGATAGGTGCAAGTTCTAGGGTAGGCTGGGTGCTCCTAGAAGGTGGAAGGTCATCAGGAAGGTCTTTGGAAAGTTTATCTTGAAAGTCCTCTAAACTAATGTCTACTTCTTTTTCTAGGACCTTCTCTATGGGCAATACTTGAGAACCTTCACTTTCATCTACTTTGTTTGATCCTGGCTTGGTCAGTTCTTCTTCAAGTTCTGTAGTGGGTTCAGGATCATTATCCTTAGATTCCTCTGATACCTCCATCTTGGGCCCATCTTCATCACACTTCGCCACTAAACTTGATTCGTGGATATCTTCTTGGGATTCCTTAATAGGCTCAATAGTTTCTTCACTTACACTCCTAATGGGCTCAGACTTATCCTCTTCCTTCCCTAGCTCTTCAATCTGGGAATACCCTAAGTCTTGAATAATAATGCACTCAATTTGTACTTCAGGGTTCTTGTTCCTATCATTCATATGAACTAATGGGACAGTAGAAGTTGGTTGGTCTAAGGGAAGTTGACTAGGATTGGGTTTGGATTCAAAGGTACTAACCCTGCTGGGCTTAACTTGGTAGTTCATGAATTTCCTTTGATATGACTCAAATTCCCTAGCAATGTCATAGGCTTCTTCCAGGCTATAAATCTTCCAATGAAGAAGTTCCTACTGGATATCCCAACGTAGACCATCTCGAAACCTAGCTATGGTCTCAGACTTAGATTCAATGGTGTTACATCTCTTGACAAACTCCTGGAATTTCTTGATATACTCAGACACTGGCCTATCATCCTGTCTCAGTCGGTACCATCGGTCTAAAAGTCTTTTCTCATAGAATCTACCTAGGTACTTATCTCTCAACTTACTTCTCATGTCTCTCCATGTACTTATTCCTTCTCCTTTGTGATAACATTCATGCTCAATAACATACCAATGTGACCTAGCATGTTGGGTGAACTTGGTTTTGGCCAACCTAACCTGTCTTAATTCCGATATGTTAGTGCACTCAAAATATTGATCCATTCGTTCTTCCCACTTGATATATGCCTCTTGTCTTCCATCAAAAGTGGGTGCATAAGGTTCGGTGCTCCAATGGGTCCCTCCTTAGAGTCAACCAAGTATGGATATGGGCTCCTAGGGCTAGACTCAAACTCAGGTTCAACAGAAGGTCTAGGACCAATCTTTTCTAAGGATCCAACTCCTTCATCAAGCTTATCAAGCTTACTGTTCATCTTAGCCAATTGTTCCATGATGACCTTTAAAGGATCTTCTCGGGTGTTGTCCATGGGTTCACTTGGTTGGGAAGGATGGGGGTGATAAGGGACTCCGGATCTGGTAGACATGCACATACAAAATCATCTATGATCTACTAGACCTAGAATCTCAACTAGTTGCCTAAGTCAGGATGGCAAACCAGTCTGTAGTAACCCTGTTCTTGGCCAGGTAGGTGTAGGGGAGTGGAGGTCCCTGAATGCCAACCTTAGACACCAATCTGGGATTGTCCAGGTAGGTGGACCAAACTCACAAGCCCTGAATCACCAAGCCTAGACACCAAGAGCAGCAGCACACACAGAATGGGCTGACGCCAAGAATAGACACTTAGTCTTGACTCGACCAGTTGGTGTCCCTAAGCTCTCTAGAGCAAAATTAGTGTCTACTCGATTTTAATTAGAGCTTGGGTTTGTGATGCAGGTTAGTGATTTTTGGGCTAGGGACAGGTAATGAAATCCTGACCCTATATCAAATTGCCGCCCTTAAAGTGATTTATGCAAATGATGGCAAACAAATGCTCTAATGAGATGGGTCTAAATTATATTTTTGGATTTTTTTGATGTATGCTAACAGAGATAAGATGATGGGAAATTAAATGATATGACCCTAAATGCAAGATTAAACTATATGACATATGAAAATGAAAGAAAATGCAATTACTGAAATTCTCAGAATAGAACTTGCTTTCAGGTAATATTTCGGCTTGTAGAAATTCTAAAAACTGCAATAAAATATGAGAAAATTGTCAGAAATACTTTGAATTATATGTGATCTAACAAAACAAAAATAATGAGATTTTAAGGTCCCTACAAACATTAACACCTAAAATAACAGACTATGTATAGAAAGAAAAAATTGCAGTAATTAAAAGTAGATGAGATCTAAAGATGCAATTTTTTTTTTTTTTTTGATTAGGGTTTTGAAATCTTTTTCTTCTTGTGTTCCCTTTCAAAGGCCTATCACAATGGCACCCCTACACGCCTTAGGAGATCCCCGTGGAATGGGAGGAGAGGGTCTTGAAATCCTACTTTTCTCCTAAGACTGGACGGTTTGGTGAAGCACCTAATCCAGATACTTAAGAAGAGATAAGTCCTAACCATGCTCTGATACCAGAAATGATGGGGGATTAACTAGATGCTAGGATGATGCAGGTGATTTTTAGGATTTTAAATTAGGTTGAGGATTCTCGAAGACAAGAAAGAGTAACTCTAGGGATTCAATAATAATAAGAACTATCAAGCAAGCAAGTAGTTCCTAAGCAATGATAAAGAGAGGACCCCAGAATTGAGAAATCCCATAGGACTTAGCTCTTAGATCAATACCTACTTAGGAGTCAGGGGGCAAACCTCAAAGATCCGAAGCGCCCGATGCCGAGGTCACTCACTCTAGCGGATGCGGCCTGGATGATCAAGCCATCAACCCTGTGGATGCACCGGCTTGCTGTTCGAAGATCTCGATGGCAAGGGCAACCGACTCCGTACTTGTGTCACCTAGAAGACCTGCGAGCATTCAAAGAAGGGTTAGGTTTGAATCGAAAGAAATTAATAGAAGAAGGAAAGAGAGTTGTTGTGGTGATGGCAGAGTTCTTCTTGACTCGAGGTTGGAGGATGGAGTTGCGGAAGTGATGGTAACTTGAGACCTCATACCTCTCGACGCCCGAAGGTGAAGGCGCTCCCTCATGGAGATCGACATTCCTAGTGAACAAAGGCAACTAAAGAGAAATTGGATCTCAAGATACTTGGTTTTTCATTCATCAAAGATTAACCTTACAAGGGAGGGGGTAAGGTCCTTTATATAGGCACCTTAGACCCCTTCAAAATTTAAATGAAAAAATACATTTCTTCTCTTGATAAGGCACCGAAAAAATATTCAAAAATATGAAATTCAAACTCCTTGGCCGACCAAAGCTTCTCGGATTTGGGCATGGCATGATAATGGGCTTGGAAGAAGGAATTTGGCTCCCTTGGACTTGGAAAGTTGACCTTCAATTTTGGGAAGAAGGCATGATGCAAGGCTTGTGTCTCCCTCTTTCCTTGGTTTCTCACCCTTCTTTAGAAAGAAGCTTGATATGAGGCTTGGAGCAAGGCCTTTGTCTTCAACCTTTCCTTGGTTGCTCACCCTTCTTTGGAAAGAAGCTTGATATGAGGCTTGGAACAAGGCCTTTGTCTTCAACCATTCCTTGGTTGCCCATGACTCCTTTAGTAAGTGGCTTAATAGAGGGAGGGAAAGGAGGAGAGAATATTTGATGTGTCTCCATTTGGCATCCAAGAAAATCTCACTTGTGCCGCCCACATGGCTGGATGAGGTGGCACCACATGGGATGATGAAGTGGCGCCACATGGGGTGGTGAAGTGGCGCCCAAGGGTTGACATGTTGACCTTCAAGGCTCGGCCCAAAGTAGTTGAGCTGGACTCAAAGACCACTCCGGCTTGGACCCAGACTTGGACTAGACTCAATACAGGACTGGACTCAATATAGGACACAACTTGACCCAATTGGTCAAAGTAAAGGACTAGACACAAACATAAGAGACTCAATTCAAAACTAAAGAAATTACAAGTTTTAGGCTTGAAGCCTTATTTCAAGACCTGAAAAAAATGGAACCCTAATTAGACATCCAGAGAGGGTTGAGGAGCCTCTGTCGGATTCTGGTGCCCACACCAGTAACTCCCATGGCCTTGAAATTTTTATAACCCCCATAATTATGTAATCCCATAACTTATGTAACCCCCTTTATTTTGTAGCTCTTCCCTTTTTTCTCTCCCCACTTACCTCTATATTTCAGGGCTGAATAAGGACATGAAGAAGAGAGAATTCTGAAAGTTATTTGCTAAAAATTTTAGAAAAAAGAGGGAGAAAAGGCTAGAAGAGTTTAAACCTTTGTGTGGGGAAGAAAGGTTTGGGTTTGCGTGTGTGCTACCTAGTGTTCTAGGCTTGGGAAGAGTGTCTTGGGAAGGTTTTTTGAGTGCACTTCCTAAATCCTCCATAGTGCTTCTTCATCTCCTGGAACATCCCGGTGAAGAAGAAGAAGAAGTAGAGTCTATAAGCCATTTCATTCCGGCGAAGCTAGCACTTCAAAGGAAGAAGGTCAAGGAAGAACTTTGGTGTGGATTTCTGTAGAGGCCGGACATGTATGCGGCTTCCAGAATGATCATCTTCCTTGGTGAGCTTTTCCTCAACCTGGCGAGTGTCGCATCAGATTATAGGTAAAGTTGTTGGTGAGTTTTTCAAAAAAGTGTTCTTTAGCATGTGCATCGAACATAGAATGGTTCCATGTGATGCATGACTTTGTGTGCTTGTGTTTTCTTTCATTTACATGTTAATATTCATACATGATCCTGTTTGTCAGCCTATATTAGAAATGTTTTAATATTATATGTTGATTAATATGATTAATCTAGTCTTCCGTTGCGATGCAACTTTAAAATTTTAAAGTTACATGACTATTGTCTACATAATATTTCCTCACATCATATAGGTTGGTTGTCCTCTTAACCAAGGGTATTGAAACATTGGTATAGCATGCAGGTGAGATAAGAATATATCTCACTGAACAGTGACCAACTTTATGGAGTACTCTACTGTTAAGAGTATCTCGTAGAAAGGGTATGGATATAAATGTTCATCTGACTTGAGACTATTACAATGACTTGATAAGCAACTTACTGTACTTTGGTGCTGGACACCTGGATTTTTAATCTAGTGATTAAAGATTTTTGGATACAGTCAAGTACTTGTTAAGTTAATGTTGAGTCAAGAAGGGATTGACCACTCTAAGTTGCTAGAGTAAATGCTTGGTAGTATTTCAATTTAGCAAAACTTAAGCCTGGATAATCCTAGTGAGGAGTCATAGGATTTAGCATATTGAAATACATTTGGATGTACTTATTTAGAATTGGTAGTTAACTCTTAATTCATCCTGAGTATTAGATCAAAGGGATGAATTATATGGTAACCATAGCTTAGATTCTTGAATGTTGCTTTGTCATCATTTGATCTATCCGGACATCAGGCATCATTACTAGATGATCATATTGATTAGTTTATAAAATTATTTCTAAGCTACTAACTTAGGATTTGAACCTACGAGGTTATACATAATAAAAGATTTTAATTGATCATGATGGCTGATCAACAATTAAGAATCATCTAGTGGCAAAATTATAAACATGATCAACAATTTATCCTATACAAAAGTTATAAATATGTAATTAATTAATTATTAATTAATATTAGAAGGATTAATTAGTAATTTGATTACTAATTGGATTAATTTATTGAGTAAAAAGACTTGGTCAAATCTATTTGAATTTAGTTCAATTAGATTTCATTCGATTAGGTCATTCAATAACCCAATCATTAAAAATTTTAATCTTAATTTAATTTAGATTTAGACTTAATTAAGTTTAATTAAATTTAATTAAAGCCTAATTATATTAAGTTCAAGCTATTTAAATTGATCAAACCAAATTAAATTGAAATTAGAATTAAGTTTGACCAAGTCAAACCTAGGAACCTAGTTTTTTTTTCCTAGCACCACTTTGTTCTCCATGAAAAAATAAATTTTTGTGTGAAGAATCTCAATACCAAAATATGATTAGTACCCTCCCTATCATCCATTCTAGCTAGGATTAAGTCAAAATAATTTTTAAAAGGATTTTTAATATTATTTTGTATCTAGTTTGACCGAGTCAAAATTGGATAATGCATCCCCTTGTTCTCCATGAATTTTTTATTTTTTTCATATATTTTTCTTCATAAAAAAAATTATTTTTGTTGTACCATGACAGCTCATCCTCAGCAAGAACCGGCCCAGTCCTGCGGTCCAACCCGGCCGCCCTTTTCAAGGCTCCAATTAAGAGAGGTCCGACCCATCGGAGCTGAGGTCTGAACGACCCTCTCCTTCCGGGGTCCGGCCCATCGCTCTCCTTCAGAGGTCCGACCCACCGGAGCTGAGGTCTGAACAACCCTCTCCTGCTGGGGTCCGACCCATCGCTCTCCTTCGGAGGCTTGGCCTTTGATCCGACTAACCGACTGTCTCACGGCCGACGTCCGACAGGCGAGTCTTAGCATCCAGGGTATTCCAAAAGCACCTTTTTGTTATTACGGGATCCTGCTATCCCAACGGCCCTACTCTACTACTTCCATGATGTCGCCGTATCTGCGTGCCACATGACCACTCTCCAGATTCTCCTAGGGGCAGATCAGTCTTTCTCAGCCTCTCCCCTAATGGATTTTAGACTATTCCATGCCTATATAAGGTACTTAGGGGATCCCGTTCGAAGGTAGAAGAACTCTTTCCTCTCCACATGCTGTTGATCCCTTGATTCCTCCATTTTGTTGCCTTTAATCTCTTGCTAATTTAAGCATCGGAGGGTCCCCCGCCAGAACACCACCGGCGCCCTTGGGGACTTTGTTGCAGGTTCGCTCAGGAGAGGAGTGCTCCAGCCCATCCAGCCATCCCGGTTCCCGGTCCAGGAGTTGACGCGGCAACAGATTGGCGCTAGAGGAAGGGGCCTTCTTCCTTTTAAAAGGAGGAATCTATCATCCCGACAAGAAAATGGCTAAGGAAAGAGCTCCAAATGCCACTGCCAGGAGGGATATCTCTTCTTCCAGGTCTGAGGAGCCTCTCAGGGAGAATGATTTTGCTGCCACCACCCCTACTGCTGCAGAACCTACCATCACATTGGGGTTGTAACAGTTCCAAACCTTGGTGAATCGCATTGAAACACTTACTGATGTGGTTCAGCATTTCCAGGAAGTAGCCGACAATCGACAACAACTACCAGCTGCCTCCTGCACCAATCCTCCAACTGCTGCAGAGGGAGGTCGACGGCCGAAGATCCCTCAGCATGGTTCTCATGCTGTCGCGGAGCCCCGGAGGTCCTTGGGTGATCGTGCTGACGGCAAAATGGCGAGGTCTGCTTCGCCTTCCTATGCCAAATCCATCTCGTTCGGCGGTTGGCTTGCCGTCGAACCTCCGAAGGACTATGCTAGCAAGATCATGCACATGAAAAGTGCAATGCCAAAATCGCCCTTCGGTAGAAGGTCGAAGGGGGACAGGTATACGACTCCCGTCCCCCGTTCTCTGAGGAGATTCTGGTGAAGACAATTCCCTGCCACTTCAAGATCCAACAGGTAGACCCCTTCGACGGTACCACTGATTTGATGGACCATCTGGGCATGTACAAAGCCCACATGATGGTCCAAGGCACCTTCGATGCTCTTCATTGCATCGCCTTCCCTGCAACCCTTAAGAAGATCGCCCGAATGTGGTTCTCCGCCATCTGACCAGGTACGATCCACTCCTTCTCTCAACTTGAATCACTTTTTCTCTCCCATTTCAGGACTTGCAGTTGGACCCCGAGGAATACCGACTGCCTCTTCCTCGTGCTGCAAAAGGAGGGAGGGATCCTTTGGGATTTTATGGCCTGTTTCAACTCAGCAGCCATAGAAGTCCCGGATTTGAACGAGGATGTAGCGATGTCAGCCTTCAAGCGAGGGCTTCACTCGTCCAGGCTGACCTTCTCCCTGGACAAGAAACATCCGACAAGCTACAGTGAACTCCTGGCCAGAGTGCAGAAGTATGCCCTGGTAGAAGAACAAGTGGTCGGCTAACGTCAAGCTGAGGGAAGGCCGGCCCCCAAGAAGCAGAGCGATAAAGCTCCCGAAGTCCAACCTCTGAGTGATAGTCAGCGGTCGGCCCAACATCGAAGTCCGAAACCGAGGGACTTCCCCCGAAGGTTCGAGACTTATGCGCCTCTATCCCTACCAAGAAAGAAGATCCTCATGGAGATCGAGAACGAGACCTTTCTGCAAAGGCCTCGGCCGATGAGGGGCCCCCCTGTCCTAAGGAACAAAGATAAATTCTGTCGTTTCCATAGGGATCATGGGCACAGTACTGAAGAGTGCCTACAGTTGAAGGATGCCATTGAAGACCTCATCCGGAGGGGATACCTGTGCAAGTATGTTCAACCCCATCGGGACCGAGCTGAAGCATCAAATGCCCAAAACCCTTCGGAGGAGACGGAGCTCCCCAATCAAAGGCCAACTGGAGGGGATGTTGGCATGCTGCATCGACGATCCGAAGGAAGTTAT
The DNA here is from genome assembly GCA_021397845.1 of Areca catechu. Taxonomy (NCBI): domain Eukaryota; kingdom Viridiplantae; phylum Streptophyta; class Magnoliopsida; order Arecales; family Arecaceae; genus Areca; species Areca catechu. The sequence goes on along the minus strand of CM038040.1, from coordinate 125,389,528 downwards.
GAGGACAGGACTGACCTTGCTAAAAGGTCCCAGGGCTCTAATGCCATCACTTTCTCTGATGAAGATCTCCTGGAAACTCATGTTTTTGAGAACGATCCTGTAATCATGTCGGCGGTGATTGCCAATTATGATGTAAGGAGAATACTTGTTGATAATGGAAGCTCGACAGAGGTATTGCTGTATGATGCTTTTGTAAGAATGAATCTATCCAGATCCGTGCTGCGGGAATCCCCCACGCTACTGACAGGCTTCGGGGGAAACTCCATTGGAGTGGAAGGAGAAATGGTTCTCCTTGTGATAATTGGGATGGAGCCTCTCCAAAAAACCCTCCTCATCAATTTTGTGGTCGTTCGGATGACCTCGCCTTACAATGCTATCCTAGGCTGACCGCCCCTCAATAAATTCAGAGCCATCGTGTCCACTTACCATATATGGTGAAATTTCTGACTAGGAGCAGGGTCGGAGTGATGAGGGGAGACCGTCGGGTGGCCAGACAGTGTCTAACCATTATGAATCAATAGTCAGAAGGCCATCCCACTCTGGAGCTACTTGACCCAAGAGCTGAGGTCGATGGCCTCAGTCAGCTAGGGGAAAGGATTCTATTTGTTCCCCTTCGAGAGGATGATCCTACCAAGGTCCTTTAGATTGGAGGCTCCCTCAGTGAAGACCTTAAGTCGGAGCTGATCGGCTTTCTCAGAAGTAATGCCGATGTCTTTGCTTGGACTACATCGGACATGCTTAGAATACCGTCGGAGGTCATCACTCACCAACTCAAGGTCGATCCAACCTACCGACCTGTCCGACAGAAGAAGAGAAGCTTTGCTACCGAAAGACAGAAAGCCATTGATGAGAAAGTAAAGAAGGTCCGTGATGCAGGCTTCATCAGGGAAGTCTACTACCCTGAGTGGCTGGCGAATGTGGTTATGGTGAAGAAGTCTAACAGGAAGTGGAGGATCTGTGTGGATTACAACGACCTCAATAAGGCCTGCCCAAAGGATAGCTTCCCCATACCTAAAATTGATCAACTAGTGGATGCCACGGTCGGCCACCAACTTTTTAGCTTTATGGATGCATTTTCCGGCTACAATCAAATAAAGATGCATCTAGAAGATGAGGAGAAGACCGCCGTTGTCACCGACAAAGGTCTATACTATTATTGGATGATGCCTTTCGGCTTGAAGAACGCTGGCGCCACCTTTCAGAGGCTGATCAACCAAGTGTTCGAAGGTCAGCTGGGTAGGAACATGGAGGCTTATGTAGACGATATGATAGTGAAGAGTCTCCATAAGGCTGACCACATCAAGGACCTGTAGGAATCCTTTGATGCACTCAAGCACCATCGGATGAAGCTGAACCCCATGACATGTACTTTTAGGGTAACCTCTGGAAAATTCCTTAGTTTTCTGGTTACACAGAGGGGAGTTGAAGTAAATCCTGACAAGATAAAAGCTGTCACAGAGATGGCACACCCGACCAACAAAAAGCAGGTCCAAGAACTCACCGGCCGAATTGCCTCTCTCATCCATTTTATCTCCCATTCGGTTGAGAAGTCCCTGCCATTCTTTAAAACCCTGCACCGGTCAGAGGGTTTTGTTTGGACTGATGAGTGTCGGTCGGCTTTCGAATCATTGAAGGAGTACTTGAAGAACCCTCCATTGCTGGCCAAGTTGACGGAGGGGGAGCTTTTGTACCTCTATCTTTTGGTGTCGGACAAAGAGATCTGCGCCGTCCTTGTACGAGTCAAAGAGGATGGATAGCAAAAGCCTATCTATTATATCAGCAAAGTCCTCCACGATGCCGAAACAAGGTACCCCAAGATGCAAAAGTTAATATACTCCTTGGTCACATCCGCCAAGCGGCTCCGACCGTATTTCCAAGCGCATCCGATTATAGTGATGACCGACCAATCCCTCAAGGCAATCCTTCGGAGCCCAGATACATCCGGTCGGCTCGTCAAGTGGGTCATCAATCTAGGAATGTTTGACATCTTTTTCCGGCCACGTTCTGCTTTGAAGGCCTAGGTAATTGCTGACTTCATTGCAAAATGCACGTGGAGACATGAGATGCCTCCTCAAATGGCCGAAGTACCTGAAGCCGATGCTGTCTACGAAGTCGAACCAGCCTGGACTCTCCATGTGGACGGGGCGTCCAACCTCGCAGGCTATGGGGCCGGACTGATCCTGGCCGACCCAGATGGGGAGAACCTGGAGTATGCATTACATTTTTTATTTCAGGTATCAAATAATCAAGCGGAGTACGAAGCCCTCCTCGTGGGGCTATGAATCACCAACGAACTGGGCATCAGCCGACTCAGAGTTTTCTCCGACTCCCAATTGGTGGTCAACCAAGTGAAGGGGGAATTTGAAGCATGGGATTCGACCCTGGCAAAATATTTAAACAAGGTACAAAACCTCATTCCTCGGTTCAAATTTTTTAAAATCCTCCACATACCTTGTCTGCAGAACTCTCTGGTGGATGCTCTATCAAGGCTAGCTACGGCCACCAGCGAGACCTCTGACCGAACTTTTGTGGAGTATCTGCGGCACCCTAGCATTGCCGAAGAGCCAACCGAGGTCAGAAGTTTCTTGGATAAGTCCGATCCTTGCCTTCCTGGTCAAAGGAACCCTCCCGGAAGATCCGACGGAGGCCAAGCAGGTGCGCCTGATGGCCTTTAAGTATGTCATCCTTGACGGGGGCATCCTTTATAAGCAATCACTCTCACATCTGCTATTCAAAGGAGACCCGCCAGTGAGCTGACTCCAATCACTGCCCCATGGCCGTTCGCACAATGGGGAATGGATATCTTGGGCCCCTTTCCCCCGGCCTCTGGGCAACAAAAATTTTTGCTTATGGCCCTCGACTATTTCATCAAGTGGGTGGAAGCCGAACCACTAGCACAGATAACGGAGGCTAAGATGGAGAACTTTGTCCGGAATAATATCATCTTTCGATTCGACATTTCCCGGACGATCATTACTGACAATGGAAGATAATTTGACAACTCTAAGTTTCAGGATTTTTGTCAGTAATATCATGTCTCTCACCGACTTACTTCGGTCGGTCACCCTAGTGCAATGGAGAGGCTGAAGTCACCAACCGAACAATCTTGCACAGGCTGAAGACCCGGCTCAATGAAGCAAAGGGACTTTGGGCGGAGGAACTCCATTCAGTATTATGGGCATATAGAACGACCGCTAGAGCGTCGACCGGCGAAACTCCGTTCAACCTCACTTACGGAAGTGAAGCTGTCATCCCTATCGAGACTTCTCTTCAATCTCTCTGGATTGACCACTACGCCGAACTGGCCAACTCCGAGCGGCGAAGGGTTGACCTGGACTTACTTGAGGAAACTAGACTTCGGGCAAGCATGAAGATGGCGGTATGCTGCCAAAAGATGGCGAAATATTACAACTCGAGTCAAGGTGAGAGCTTTCAGAGTCGGAGACTTGGTCCTACGGAGGGCCGAAATCTCGAGGCCGACCGAGCAAGGCAAGCTTTCCCCAAACTGGGAAGGACCTTATCGGGTCGCTAAAGTAGTTCGAGCCAGCACCTATTGACTTGAACTTTTGGATGGACAAAAGTTGGCGTGTCCATGGAATGTGGATAACCTCTGCAAGTACTATCAATGAAGTTCATGTTTCTTCTACGAACCACTTCCAAAAGTCCGACTCCAGTCGGCAAAGGCTCTAGGGCAGCCCACTTCCAAAAGTCCGACTTTGGTCGGCAAAGGCCCTAGGGCAGCCCACTTTCGAAAGTCCGACTCCGGTCGGCAAAGGCTCTAGGGCAGCCCACTTCTGAAAGTCCGACTCCGGTCGGCAAAGGCTCTAGGGCAGCCCACTTCCGAAAGTCCGACTCCGGTCGGTAGAGGCTCTAGGGCAGCCCACTTCCAAAAGTCCGACTCCAGTCGGTAGAGGGCAGCCCACTTCCAAAAGTCCGACTCTGGTCGGTAGAGGCTCTAGGATAGCCCACTTCTGAAAGTCTGACTCCAGTCGGCAGAGGCTCCACGGCAGCCCACTTCCGAAAGTCCGACTCCGATCGGCAAAGGCTCTAGGGCAGCCCACTTCTGAAAGTTCGACTCCGATCGGCAAAGGCTCTAGGGAAGCCCAATCTGGAAAGCCGATGGACCAACACTTAGGATAAGTTTCCTAAGCTCGTTGCTTCGGCCTGAGCTGAAATCTGACCGCTGCCTCAACTGCTTCTCGATCCGGAAAGCCGATGGACCAACACTTAGGATAAATTTCCTATGTTCGTTGCTCTAGCCTGAGCTGAAACCCGATCGTTGCCTCAATTGCTTCTCGGTCCGGAAAGTCGATGGACCAACACTTAGGATAAATTTCCTAAGCTCGTTGCTCCGGCCTGAGCTGAAATCTGACAGCTACCTCAACTGCTTCTCGGTCCGTAAAGCCGACGGACCAACACTTAGGATAAATTTCCTAAGCTCGTTGCTCCGGCCTGAGCTGAAATTCGACCGCTGCCTCAACTGCTTCTCAGTCTAGAAAGCCGACGGACCAACACTTAGGATAAATTTCCTAAGCTTGTTGCTCCGACCTGAGCTGAAATTCGACCGCTGCCTCAACTGCTTCTGAGCCTGGCAAGCCGACGGACCAACACTTAAGATAAATTTCCTAAGCTTGTGCTCTGGCCTGAGCTAAAATCTGACCATTGCCTTAATCAATTCTCAGTTCGGGAAGCCGACGGGCTAGTACTTAGAGCAGAAATCCTATGGGGATCTGGTTCGACTCGAGTTACTGTTCGACATTTACCCTGGAGATCTGACCACTCACTCAGATTTGCCGACTGGCCCATACTTAGCAAAATTTTAGAAAGGAAGATATGAGACAGTGTAAAAAGACAACAAAAGTTTTTCATTACTTCAAAAAAGTGTCTTTACAAAACTGAAGGTCAGACCTTTATAAACAACTAGGTCTGACCCTCGAAAATTACATCTACGGCCACTTCGGCCCCCTTAGCAACAGCAGCCGCTCTGGCCTCCTCGACCCCTTCGGCTGCCTCCGCCTCGACTCTAGCTGGGGCGTCCGCTCTGGCTACTTCAGCGATGACCTTCACCGGGGCATCGACCGCTTCGGCAGTCGGGTCCGTCCCATCCAAAGCTTCTGCTTCCGCTGGCTTCGACGGCTGAAGGAACGACATATCGAGTTCTGGAAAGGCAGCACTAACCTTTCCCAGGCACTCATCGTACTCGTAGTCGAAGCTGACCGTCCCGGCCTCGTTCATCTCCTCCATGAAGTCCTCGGAGGCTTTGTACTCTGCGATGGCCTTCTCGCTGGCCGTCTTCAGCAGATCTTGGGCCGTCTTTAGCAAGCCCTTGTATCTCTCCGCCGAAGGGGCCGAGGAGGTAGCCGAAGGGGCCGAGATACAAAGGCCCAAGATACAAGGGTCTTGATATCCTCCTCGGCCCTTTGCATGGATATCAAGATCGGTCAGACGACCCTCCTCAACGATCAGCCAATGGTCCAGGGTCTTGATCTTCTTTTTCTTACTCTTTAGCCTTGCCTCCTGATCTACCTTCTGGGCAAGCAAGTCCTCCAGTTGTTTCTTCTGGGCCTCCAGTTCGGCCCGCAGGGGGGACACTTCTGCTGCTGCGGCCCTCAAGCCGAGCAACTCTTCCCTGGAAGCCATCAACGCCTCCCAAGCTATGTCCCTCGCTAGCTCGGCTGCTTCGGCCCTCTGGGTTAGCTACTCTTTTATATAGAGCAGCTCACACAGTCCCTCGTCCATCAGAAGGTTGTCCTTGACAAGCTGTCGACAGATGCTCATGGTTAGAGAATTGCCGGTCATAAATTTAAAGTGAAGACAGGATGAGTGAAACTTACCCTCAAAAGATGACAGAGAGAACTTCTGGCTGCCTCGTTCACTGACCGCCCGTCAGTGTCTGGGGCGGCCCTCTGAAGCAGCTCCTTTGCTTCCTCAGCAGTGCGCCACTATTGGCACTCTTCCTCCTCTTGGGCACCGCCGGCCCTTTTGTCAATGGCCGATGGCCCCTCCCCCGTAGGGGTTCCCCGGGTCGTCGGGGGGATCATTGCATTCATCTCCAACGACGGGGGCACAGGGGCTGCTTCCGCCCCTGTTGACATCGAGCGCCTCTCTTCTGTCTGGGCACCCGGCTATCCGACCGAAGAAGATCGCTGGGAAGTAATCAGCCTTCGACGTTCGGTCAGGGGCATGTCATCCCCTGACTCGATCGACACCACCACGGCAGACGGTTCCGCCGTCCATCATTTCTTCGACCTTTCTAGTGCTGGTTGTGCCGCCCGCTTCTTCGGCTCCTGCAGTGTCGGCTCCATAATGCGGATGGCTCTTCGTTTTGCGGATCGTGCTGAGAGGATCGCCCGATCCGTCTTCATCTTTCCGCCTATCAACAACCCAAGTCAAAGTTAGCTACAGTCGCCAAGCTGACAGAAAATAAAAAAAGAGAAGTCGATCTCTCTCTACATGACTCTCGTCCTACCTAGCATCGGCTACCGACTGAGTCCAGCCTGGTGAAGGCTCTCCTCAAGAAGCATAAAGCCGACGAACTTTGGATCCTCTCCCTCCAATTTGTGGAAGTCAGCCTCGTTGGCCCTCGAGACTTTCCTTCCATTCAGAGCATTCGGCCTCGGCTCCCTCCAGTTCGCCTCAAAGCCCCATGGCTCCAGGCTATCTACGAAGAAGTATTGGGACTTCCATTCATGAATTACAGATGGAAGCCCCATTAGAATCTTCCAGCCAGGGCATGGACTGAACATCCACCACTCCTGACTTCGGAAGTCCTGCTTCAGTAGAAAGAATTTTGAAAATAGGGATACCCTAGGCTCTATGTCGGCCTCTCGACAAAGGAATACGAAGCCACAAAGGACCCTAATGCTGTTCGGCGTCAACTGGGAAGGCGTGATCCTATAGGTGTTGAAGATCTGGATGAAAAAGCTGTGAATTGGAAAACGAAGACCGGCTTTCAGGTGGTCTTCATACATGGGGAGGGCTCCTAAGTTCAGAGGCCCATTCACCCTACCCTCATGGCTGGGGATGGTCAGGTGTAAGGTGGAAGGGATGTTATATATGACCCTAAGGCTTTCAACCCTCTCTTGGATCATAGCCGACGGGATGTCAAAGGGACCAGGCTCCTTATGACCGCGAGCCACGTCCATTCTAAAATGGGTTGCAGAAAAGGAAGGAGGTGGGGGAAGATGAAGATGGGACTAACCTGATTCTTTAGATCTCTAAAGGAGCCTAAAAGCGGTGCAGGGAGGGAGGAGGCAACTTTTTTTTCAAGCACAAACGCAGCAACAGGTTCCTCCTGGGCACTGCCCTCCTTTTATAGGCATCCAGGGGCCGCGTCCCAATGCATCCCCCGCGTGCCAAGATCCGACGGCCGCCGCTTCAGTTCCCGAGTTGGACAAGAATTCAAGGGGATGCACCGGATCGTATCTGACCATGATCCGCGTGACAGTCAAAGCAACGGCGGATGAGCTGCTCCGGCAAGTGCACCAACCGCCCTGATGGGTCCACGTGTCCCATGTTGCATCAAGAATCCAAATAGCCAGCCGCCATGCACCGTACCGACTGTAACTGCTCCCCCTATCCTCGCTAACCAGGCACTGATACTTGTCCCGGGGCAAAAATTGGAGCAGAAGGCGGCCAGACGCAGCACGTCGAACCGGATTCGCCATCATTTGAAAGGCTGGAGCATTTACTACCATTTAATGCCCTCGCCCTTCGAGCCTACGGATTCGCTCGAAGTACAAGGGCAAGGGGGACAACTGTTGTACCATGACGGCTCACCCTCAACAAGAACCGGCCCAGTCCTGCAGTCCGACTCGGCCGCCCTTTTCAAGGCTCCAATTAAGAGAGGTTCGACCCACCGGAGCTGAGGTCCGAACAACCCTCTCTTGCCGGGGTCCGGCCCATCGCTCTCCTTCGGAGGTCTGACCCACTAGAGCTGAGGTCCGAATGACCCTCTCCTGCTGGGGTCCGGTCCATCGCTCTCCTTCGGAGGCTTGGCCTTTGGTTCGACTGACCGACTGTCTCACGGCCGACATCCAATAGGCGAGTCTTAGCATCCAGGGTATTCCAGAAGCACCTTTCTGTTACTGCAGGATCCTGTTATCCCAACAGCCCTGCTCCACTACTTCCACGATGCCGCCGTATCTGCGTGCCACGTGGCCACTCTCCAGATTCTCCTAGGGATAGATCGATCTTTCTCAGCCTCTCCCCTAACGGATTTTGGATTGTTCCGTGTCTATATAAGGTACTCAGGGGACCCCGTTCGAAGGTAGAAGAACTCTTCCCTCTCCACACGCTGTTGATCCCTTGATTCCTCAATTATGTTGCCTTCAATCTCCTGCTAACTTAAGCATCAGAGGGTCCCCCGCCGGAACACCACCGGCGCCCTTGGGGACTTTGTTGCAGGTTCGCTCGGGAGAGGAGTGCTCCAGCCCATCCAGCCATCCCGGTTCTCGGTCCAGGAGTTGATGCAGCAACAATTTTGATACCTTCTCTTAGTTTCTTTTGGGTTAAGATATCTTTAGATAAATTTTAGAGTTTATTTGAATTGATTTGAATTTAAATTGGATGGATTTTGAAATAGTCAAACTTCTAGTCCAAATAGAAGTTCTAAATCTATCCTAATATCTTATCCTAATCCCCATGCCACTATTTTTATTGAATTTTTCTTAGTTTGTATGAATATAAGAGAATACTTTTGTGGCTTTTTAGATGAAAAATACCATAAAAAAACTGGGAGGGAGGCATGAAAACTAGTTGAGCATGGGAGTTTATTCTTGGTGCTAGAGAGAAGTGAGAAAGAAAGGAAGGAAAACAAAATAGAAAAAGTTGGTTTTGGATTTCTTTTTCTTCCTCAACCTGATTCTCCTCATCCTCCATCTTCGCATCCTCTTGGAGGTCTCATAAAAAATTAAAAGGAAAAATTTAAATTATCCATCCATAGCCTTCACATGGAGCCAGCACTCTAGGGAAGGTAATTTCTCGAGACTTTGTGTGGATTTTTTGTAGAGGCTAAACATCTTGTGGTAATTTATAGAGCCCAGAGACAAGAGTCCTGGATGTCCAGAGCAAAGATTTCAGGAGTTGTAGTCCAAGGAAAAATAGGTCTAGTCTTTGTATCCCTTACACCATAGGTTTAGGATCTATAAATATCCCATCAACCCCCCTGTATTATTATTATTCATTTATCAATAAAGATGTTATTCTGTCCAATTCCTTTGCTATGTGCATCATGGGGTGTGAGGCCCTTTTCCTTTGTTCTTCGGAACATTACAGGGTGTGAGGCACTTTTTGTTTATTCTTCGAAACATCGCGGGGTGTGAGGCCATAGTTATCATACTTATCCAGATATTAGAAAAATCCTAGCCGACCACTTTCTTCCCTCTTCCCTTTTAGTTTTCTATCTTTTCCTTTCTTTGTTTCTTTCTAACTAAAATCTTCCTTTATTGAGTGTTTGTGGGTGATTAGGAACTAAAGTCAAGGTGTTCTTATCTTGGAACCTATATCGCGGAAGATCGGAGCCCGAAGGTCGAAATCTTGAAGCCCTGCTGCAGAATCCTGAGAATTCCAACATATCTACTTCAGAGGGAAAAATTCTATGTTGGTAAAATTCAAAAAAAAACCTTTTTCAACTCTTTAGTTTTTAATTTTTGAAAGTAGACCATAGTTTAAGATGATTTCTTAATCACCAAATCCTAATTATTTTAGTTACTTTGTTAGATCTACACGTGCGGGCATAACTAGTTGACTAGTTACTTTCATTACCAACTTTGAGTCTTAAAAAAAATCCAAAAATTATAAAAAAACTAAATTTCTATTTCCTCTATTAATTAGGTCTATAATCAGTAGATTAGGTTTTCATATTTTGTCCTGCATCAGTTTTGGTATTAGAGCCTGGTTAAACTAGGGTTTAACTGCTAGTTCTGAAATTTCTGCATACCTAGAACTAGGCTGAAATTAAAACTGCATGAAACTTAACTAAAAAAATTCAAAAAAATTAGAAATAAATTTTTTGATAATCCTCTATTAATCCTCTATTAATATTAGAAAAAAATCAGATAATTTTTTTTATTTTCTATTTTCTGCTGGAAGGAATCAAGCATCCTAAGCAGGTATACGCAAGTATACTGTCACGACCCATGGAAGTAATGAGCTACGGCCGGACGTGATATCCCGAGATTGGATCAGATCTGAAATTTAATTTTGAGATATAAAAAAATTAATTTCTATTTTTCTGATATTTTTAATTATTTTATTGCTTCATTGCATATTAGGGTTTCATCTTGTATGTGCATCATCAAGTAACTGAATCTTAAGGGCACTAGAGCATCTCAGATAAGGGTAGGAGCTTATCACCTATCCTGGGCCCATAACAACCTTCTTTTGCATCCAAGCCCAGCCTAATTAAAATTAATTTGACTTAATTTGCTCTGGTGAGCTAGGGACACCAACAGGTCAGGTTCCAAGTATTATATAAAAGCTAGTGCACCCAACCCTTTAATTATCACTTGAATCTGATGTCTAAGGACCCTGCGAGAGCAGAGGGAGCCTCTCACGACCCCACCTCTTACCTGGCCAGTGGACAGGATAATTATTGAATTGGTTGTAAATGCAGCACACCCGTTCTACTTGAGCTCTAGGTCTAGGAGATCTTAGTTTGGATTTTTGTGTGTTTGCATTGCATGGCTACTAGATTAGGAGCTCAATACCAGTAGTCTCACCCAAACCCAACCCAGTCTGACCATCGATTATAACCCTGAAACCTTTCTGAGATTTATGACTGAACAGTTTGCCCTAGTGAATAATAAGTTTGACCGAATAGATGACCGATTAGGTAACCTAGAGAAAACCCGTAAGACCCGTCCTGAATCTAAACTTGAGACACCCTTACCCACACCACCCAACCCGAGGATAGCCCCTCGCCATGACCTAATCTGGGATCTTAGTTCGAAGAGACCTCTAGAACAATGGCGAAGGCCTAGTTACGGACCCAAACCTGTATCTGAGCACATACCACTGTCTTATGAACCCAGATCCATGACCTATAGATCTGAGCCCATATCCTATGAACCTAAGGAACCCATAACCCCTAGGTATCAATCTAGTGCTAGTCATGATGCAGGATGGATGCAAAGACTAATTTTAATAATTAAAATTTAATTTTTTTTGATGAGCAATGGCAGCAAACTCAAATAAACTTTCAAATTAATTTAATGAAAATTAGACTAAGCCTCTACTAACTACCTGCAATATAATCAGCATACAATCACATAAAGAACCCTGGATCTGATGATTGAGAAACCATCGAAACAAGGTCTTCCTAACTTCAATTAACCAAATCTAATGAGATTTGGATGGTTACTTACCAATAACGCTTTTCACTCCTCCATTTCAACAGATCTGGATTCAACTCTCAAGATCTCGTGATAGGATTGCAAACTTCAGTTCCTTCAGAGCAGATGTTCTCGTTGATGGTTGGATGGCAAGGGAAACCTCCTCTTCTGATCAAGAACACTAGGGATCCTATAAAAGAACTATGATTAGAACGATGGGAATGGAGTGAAATTTTGAAATGAGAGAGGGAAAGAAGGATGGTCGACTTGGTTTCAGATCTGGACTGGATGCTGAAGATGATGGCGCCTGGCTTCTAGATCTTGGACTCAAGAGATAACTCGGACTTTAGTACTCCACACACACCAGTGTAATGTTTAACCAGCAGAGCACTCACATACTATAATTGCTTAACAGCAATTACACTCTCAACGCTTACCCAGCAATTGGAGAAAGGAAACTGGTAGAGTTTCATTATTCAATTATAAGTTGGATACAAGGGATAGATTGGAGTGGTATTTATATACCCTCCATACAAGGTGGTATGATAACATATAATTCTTTTGAATACATGATAATTTAGAGATTATATTGGACTCTACTCTCCTTCTTGACCTTGATGAAGACTCTTTGTAATTTTAAATTGAGTAGACCCCCTTGTAATTGGACTTCTCCATGGCTTGGGCGGTGAATGAGGCTTTCCACGACTTTAAGAAGAAATGTGATGACAAAATGAGATGAGATGGTGCCTTAATTTCTTCTCAATTAGTGCTAATCCATCCTTGGTGTGAAGTCCTTCCTGGTTTCAAATTTGAATGGTAGGCAAGATAATAAAACTTCTCTTTAAATGTTGAATGGATTCCATGAGAACTTGAACTCCTTTGAAATTTAGATGAACTTCCACTTATCCTTGGACTCTTCTCCCATTTAAATTTGAATGATTCCTTGGATGGGCGTCCATCTTGGAGTAGGCGATAATTTGAGGATGAAGGGGTGCTAGATGAGAAGTAGAATCCTTCTGCTTTACTTCTCTTAATGGCATCTTCTTGGATTTTCAAATGGGCGATGAGAAGAGAGTTGGATGGCACCTCTTTTGAACAAAGATGAACTTAAAATTATCCCAATGTCTTAATGTCCCAATGTCCTATTGTCTCGATGTCTAGATGTCCCAATGTCTCGATGCCTGGATGTCTCAATGTCTAGATGATCTAATGTCTGGATGTCTGGTGAAAATTTTGGACAACCTTCTTTTGCCATAGAATTGATCCACCAAGATGATGATGACTTGGATCTTGGCTAATTATGAAACTCCTTGACTTATTCAAGTACTAATTACAAGACTTAAATCGACCAATTCACAAAACAAAACAAACTAATATTATTTACAGGACTCAAGTTAAAATTAAAATACTTGGCTACTCATTGGTGATCCACAACGAGCTTGGAGAGTTCTGACATCTTTTCCTAGCTCTGGTGTCCTCACCAAGTCAGGTTTCCCTTAGTTGGCCAGAACCCATTAGGATTAGTGCTCCTTATCAAGAATTAATATCTAGCCAAGTCCACCCGAGCTGACTCAATCTTAACCCGAGCTGAATTAACTTTAATTCAAGCCAACCCACCCCTAGCCAATTTTTCTTTAACCGATCTACTCTTACTACTCCATTGGTTCACAAAGATAACATTGAAGAAGAAATTTATGAAGCTGATGTGAGCTTAGTAGATGAGTATGTAGATGAGGAGATACAGGAGGTAGACCTAGAGTTAGATAATCCTAACCATATCCAAATTGAAGCCAGCCTAGAGTTAGTTGACCATGATTGTACCCTAATTGAAACTCTATTGGTAGGATCCTTAGAAAAAGAGACCCATGAGGAGTCTAACCTTATTGCTAGGACCTTACCTGAGGAAACACTAGAAAAGAGTCAAGCTATAGAGCTTAGTCCTGAAGTAATCAGTGAGGACTTGATTTTTCCAAACCAGCAACCTAAGGAAGAATTCACTCCATCAGTCCCTATTGAAGATCTTTTTCCTGAAATTCTTGACTGTCCTTTCTTCAGGCTGACCCTTTATTTCCTGTAGGTGTGAATCAATGTCCAACCCTTAAGGTCAACCCCATTAGTCTAGGACAAATCCTTGAACCCTTTTCTTATTTCCTACCCTACCAAGTCACCCCCGAATCCACTTCTTACTTCCTACCTTTTCCTGAAGCTTCCAATGTTTCTAGAACCATTAGGTTATATTTTGTTGAGATTAGCATGTTTCATCAATCCTTTGACCCTGTTAGATTTGCCACTTATTTCTGGAGAACCTTATGGCATCTATTAGGAGTTCATGTTAAATTGTTATCTACATGTCACCCATCGACCAAGGGTCAAGCATAGAATTGAAATTAATAACTTAAATAGACAAAGTAAATAAATAATTTTTTTTATTAGTAATGCCTAGTGAGTCTATTAGACATTTGCAGAGTCATATGTTGAACATATTAAAGAATTGTATAAGAATCATATGGTTAATTCAAGAAAAAGACTCAAGGAATTCAATGAAGGAGACTTTGTCATGGTTAGACTACGACCTGAACAGTTCCTACCTAGAACCATGAAAAAATTACATGCCCGTAGTAGTGGACCATACAAAGTAATTAGAAAAATCGGATCTAATGCCTACGTGCTTGAGTTACCACCTGAACTAGGTATTAGTTCTACTTTCAACGTTTCAGACCTTATCGAGTATAGGGAGCCAACGTTGATTCCTAGTGAGCCATTTGGGCCTGATCCAATCCTTGAGAGTGAGCCAACCTATGTATGTCCACTTGCCATACCACCAACCCGGAGAGACAAGATCGAGCGGATCTTGGATGACAAGATTATTGCTACTCGGGACAAAGATTATCAGCGATATCTGATTCGTTGGCAAGGACGACCTGAGACTGATGATTCTTGGATCATCAAAGAGGACTTGTAGAGAGTTGACCCAGACTTACTAGAGCGCTATCATAGTGATGTTAATCCAGACTCGATAGGGTCAAGTTTCTCCCACCTGGAAAGAATTGGTGTGGATTCCAGGACCAAAAAACATCGACAGGTTGAACCCACATCCCTGTGGATCACCTATGAATAAAGCCCTGTACCCAACCCCTTTTATCAATTATAAATATTTTATTTTAATTTCTGTTATATAGGCTTAGTTGGGTTTAGCCCTTTTTACCAATTAGGGTTTGTATAAAAATCCTATTTATCAATTGTGTCTAACCCTATTAGGCCAAATCCTATTTACCAAATTTATTCTTTTTTTGTTGCATGAGGTTATGCCTTTTTGATCAATTTGATCAAGTTGGACTTAGAGTTGATTTTTAGTTGGTTAAATCATGTGATTAGTTAGTTATTGATTCCTGTAATACAAGGGAGACCTAATTGAAGACCCATGTGCACCTAATTCAAGAGTCTATGTGACCTATGTGCTAGCTCAAGACAAGCCATGTGACTCCATGTGCTAGCTCAAGTCACTTATCATATGTAACCAAGTCTTGGCACCACCTTTCTCAAGAAATTGGATAACATTACATGTTATGTCTAGACACCACTTGATACTTCATCAGGACAACACCACTTGCCATCTCATCAGGACAACACAACACATGCCATGTCACCCTTTTGGTCCAAATGAATTCCAAATTGGCGCCCCTTCTTTTTAAGATAAGTAAATGAGAAGGAGTCTTCACCTTTGGCACCATTCACTTCAAGTATATCATGCCAAATCCAAGAAGTCGGCCCACTCTTCCTATCATCTTTCCAATGCCAAATTCTAAGGAATTTCATTTTAACTTATCACCCAAAGTGGAAAAGGTTGGAAGGATTTCTTGCTTCAAGTGTTTTGATTAATCAGGTTCTGAGTTGCTTAAGTTTCCAGAACTCAAGAGTCTCACCAAAACTCTTGAGTCTTCTTCTATACAGACTGGAAAGTCCACTTGCTTGCAAGAGCCCATATCATCCAGACTCCAGAGTCCAGCAATCAAGGCCAAGTGATGGAGCCATCTTGACCCTACATCATAATAACTCACCTTATCCTCATCTTGGCGCCCAAATGAGATAAGAGCCCTATGTTATCGCCCACCTTGGAGAGAGGTCCAAATCAGCCTAGAGACAAGAGTCCAGGATGCCCAGAGCAAGGATTCCAGGAGTTGTAGTCTAAGAAAAAATAAGTCTAGTCTTTGTATCCCTTACACTACTGGTTGAGGGTCTATAAATACCCCATCAATCCCCTTGTATTATTATTATTCATTCATCAATAAAGATGTTATTATGTCCAATTCCTTTGCTATGTGCATCGTGGGGTGTGAGGCCCGTTTCCTTTGTTCTTCGAAATATTATGGGGTGTGAGGCCATAGTTATTCTACTTATCCAACATCAGAAAAATCATAGCCGACCACTTTCTTCCCTCTTCCCTTTTATTTTTCTATCTTCTCCTTTCTTTGCTTCTTTCTAACTGAAATCTTCCTTTGTTGAGTGTTTGCAGGTGATTAGGAACTAAAGTCGAGGTGTTCTTGCCTTGGAACCGATATCGTGGAAGATCGGAGCCCGAAGGTCGAAATCTTGAAGCCCTACCGCGGAATCTTGAGAGTTCCAACATATCTACTTTAGAGAAAAAAATTCTACGTTGGTAAAATTCAAAAAAAAACCTTTCCCAACTCTTTAGTTTCTGATCTTTGAAAGTATACCCTAGTTTAAGGTGATTTCTTAATCACCAAATCCTGATTATTTTAGTTACTTTGTTAGATCTATATGTGTGGGCATAACTAGTTGACTAGTTACTTTCATTGCCAACTTTGAGCCTTAAAAAAAATCCAAAAATTATAAAAAAAATTAATTGTTGTTTTCTCTATTAGTTAGGTCCATAATCAGTAGATTAGGTTTTCATATTTTGTCCTGCATCACTTATGGTCGAGCACTCCCTGAGCAATCAGCAGGGCTCGCTGATATCTTTGGACATAGGAGTTGGCCTATACCATTGTCCACCTGAAAGCATGTGGCCAGCACTCCCCAAGTGGTTGACGGGGCTTGTTAATCACTTGAGGCTATGAGTTAGTCTCGATCATTGTCTTTTTGAGAGCTTGTGGCTGAGTGCTCCCCAAGAGGTCGGTAGGGCTTGCTGATGCCTTGGGGCATAGAAGTTGGCCTCTACCATTATCCACTTGAGAGCTTGTGATCGATTCTCCTCGAGCGGTCGACAGGACTTGCTAATGCCTTGAGGCATATAAGTTGGTCACTGTCGTTGTTCGCCCGAGTGCTTATGGCCAAGTACTCCCTGAGCGATCGACAGGACTTGCTAATGCCTTGAGATATAGGAGTTCACCTTTACCATTATCCACTTGAGAGCGATGGGGACATCAGCTAGCACAAATCTCAAAATAGCATGGATCCTAAAGCAGCACTACTCTTGAATTCAAATTTAAGAATAGGTTATTGAATTTTTAGGATATTTTAGGATTTATCTTTATCAATTATTTTGAAATTTGATTTAGGATTAGTTTTGGTTGGTTATGATTGAGATATGGATAGGCCTTATCTTTTGTTTAAACTCCTTTATCCTTATATTGTATTTGAATTTGAACCCTTATCTTTTTATCATGTATTCAAATTCAAATGAGGGTTAGGAAAGGTCTATAAATACCACCCTCAATCCTTTGTAAAAAATAAGTTTGATGAAAATAAGTTTTTAGAAGAGAGATTCTTCTTCGCTTTGTGATGGAGAGGGTGAGAGGCCCAACTTTCACTCCGTAAGGAGAGCATATGAGGTGCAATCCCCGGACATGATGCGAGGTCATGTCTAGTTATCCCCATCCCTTTAATTTCGCCTTCTTTACCGCCGTCATGTCCTTTGAGATTCACCCTAACGGCTCCATTAGTGAGGTGGGTAGGATGCCCTAGAGGTGTGAGATCTCTCCATACGGCTCCATTAATGAGGTGGGTAGGATGCCCTAGATGTGTGAGATCTCTCTATACGGCTCCATTAGTGAGGTGGGATACCCTGGAGGTGCGAGATCTCTCCATGAGTGTGAATCCCAAAGTTCATGAAAGCCCCGATCCCTGTCTTCCATCCCCATTATTCCTTTGCCACCTCCTTAGAAAGATAAAATAAAATAAAAAAACTAGTGGTACCTTAATCTTGGTGACTTCTAGGCTCGCCATTGATCCATCCCCATCCCGTCCCCCATCAATTTGGTATTAGAGCTAGAGGATTAGGGTATATTTCTTCTTCCCGAATCACCCCAGATCTCCTCGACACCGTCTCTTCCATTTTTTTCCCATTCTTCCCCACTTCCCTATCCTCTTCCAGATCTCCCCATCAGATCTTCTTCATCCCCACCAGATCCCACTACCACCAAGCCAGATCCAACCGGACACACCGACACCCTTGCTGCCCCTCCCACCGATGATGCCTCCTTCCTTGCCGATCAACATCCACCACCATGCTTGAGCGAGGACTCTGCCCCATCCGTAGACGCCATCGCCGACCAAGTTCGACCCCTCACCATCGATAATGGAAGTCCCCGTAGCCAGCCATCGCACAATCTCCCACATTGTAGACATCCATCCCAGAAGCCGATCCTCTGTTCATCTCCACACACGACACCTCACCGACTAGAGGACACTGCCAAACCCCATCGTTTGCTTGATCGAGTGCACCATCTGGAACCCCTTGCTGTCGCGAACACTCGATCATCCTGACCGGAGCCATTATCGCCCTCCACTCCTTTGATCAGCGCCTCTATAGCCACCGACTGTGGCTGTCCCCTCCACCCATGAAGCAGCCCATCTCTTCCTTCACCACCATCATCATTGTTTGCAGCTGCCCGAGCCATCCACCAGACTCCCCCAATTGTTGCTAGCAGCCACCAAACTTCTTTTGTCCATGAGCAAAACCACCGTCGATGACCCTCTCCGCCCAGATCGAAACCCTCCTTCTTCGCCCGTGATTTTCTCCTTGCCGGTTCCCTGTGAGGTCATTCTCGTTCCAAACCCGACATCACCTCCTCCGAGTCCGGCCACCCCATCTCTTAGTGCTACGATGTCCGACATCCATCGATCTGGTCGCCCATGCCACCCATCGGATTCTCCTTGCTTCCCCTGCTAGAAGCCGACCATCTCCGTTGCCTGTAACTGAACGAAATAGCCGCTGCCATGCCGTCCATCAGAACCTTTCTTCCCATCCGTGCCGCCATCGTCGACGAAGCCCATCGGGAGTCCCTCCACTATT
Source organism: Areca catechu (assembly GCA_021397845.1). Taxonomy (NCBI): domain Eukaryota; kingdom Viridiplantae; phylum Streptophyta; class Magnoliopsida; order Arecales; family Arecaceae; genus Areca; species Areca catechu. The sequence continues at coordinate 125,370,940 of CM038040.1, read as the reverse complement.
CCAGCCCCATCAGTCTAAGGGAGGAAGAGGAAGCTGCACGGTCATGAAAACAGCTTCCATCCCTCTTGTCGACTTCAAGCCTGCACACATCTCAAAGCTGCACCATCTCAAAGCTTCACAGATCTTAAAGCTACATGGATTTCAGAGTTGTGCAATTTTAGAGATGCATGAATTTCAGAGCCATACAGATCCCAGAGCAGAGGTAAAAAAAAATTGGGATTTGTTTGAAAAAAAATTATCTTATGGCTATTGACGAGTCAAGCTGGAGTCCCGGAGCCTGAAATCGAGCTTGAAATCAAGCTGAAGCTGGAGTCTAAGCCTGACTCGATGGAGTTGATGTTGGGGTTTCAGGTGCACCGCAGCGGAAGTGTAATTTCAAAATGATGAAATTTGCACCGAAATCCCTTAGCCAAGATCTCCTTTTACTAATTAAAACATACATACTAACATTCAAACATAGATTGTTAGAATTAGAGTACCAACCTGTAATCGCTAATTCCAACAAAGTTGATGTTGAAGGGGCTGATTGAATTCACCAGGCATCCAAGTGTCCGCCCTCCGATGGTGATCCACACAGAGCAGTGATCAAGACAACTCTATCTTCTTTTCAAAGGTTCCTTCTATTGAGTTCTTCTTCCTAGAACTCAATTGCTTGGACTATGGCTTGAATTCCTCCACAAAGGCTTGCTTTCCTTTCCTTGACTCCTTCTCCTCCTTCCACCAAGACCTTGGCCCTTTAGATACCCTTGTCTTGAAGAAAAAGACCTTGTCCTAAGAGGACATAGGCTTGTCTTAAGTTGGAGGAGAAATTAAGACAATGATGTCTTAATGTATGAAAGAAAGGAAGAAATCAGAACTTCTTTCTTTTCTTTACCGTCGGAGACTTTTACTTTTATCTTGTTCAGTAGCAGAGTTTCGACAGCGGTTTACTCTGTAGAGGAAACAATGCAAGAGCAAGGAAAAATAAAAGAGTCTTCAGGAGAGGAAGAAAGAAAAAGATTACATGATGTTCTGATTTTTTCCGACCCTTTAAATAGAAATCAGATAGGCGCCTACACACCTCTCCGTAATTTCTTTCTCACGCCCTTTCCAATTTCTCACGCCCCATCCTCCCATCTCATGGCCTTCCAGATTAAATCCCACGGCTCTTCTTAAAGGAAAAATCGCGGTGTTTTAAAAGAAGGAAGTCGCGACTTTTCATCTCCGAAGAGATGTTACTTCGCGCGCCCGGGAGGAGTTAGCGCTTTCTTTCTTTCTCAAAATCCCATCAGCCGTTGGATTCTCATCCAAGGGGGGAGAGAAGGTGCGCTAATCACTTAAGAAGGAGGCCGCCCAAATAAAAACATCGGAGAATTTTATTTGGGGCGCGCCAAGAGTCCATGCGCCATGGACTCTTCCTTAAGGCGCGCCAAGAGTCCATATGCGCATGGACTCTTGGTGTTTGGCGTGAAAAACAAAAGGGGCGGGTGGGGAGGCTAGCCAAGCTACATGGCTAGCCAATAGGGTTAGCCACATTCCCATTTTTCTTAATTAAGGTCTAATTAGGTCCAATTAGAACCCAATTTGAACCAATCCGGAACCCTAATTTGAATCCGATCCGAATAGAAGCTAGGGCTTGCAACACCTGCTAGAGTGTTATCTTGCAAAGATAATTTAATTCCAAATTAAATTCTTGATCAATCCTCTTAAGTGTGTGACCCATTGGGTTCCACATCTAGCCAGCAGTGGGTTCGAATACAAGTTGACCTAATTTGATTAGAACTCTTTCTAATCGATTTAGGTCAAACCGGGCTTACCCGAATCGATCAATTAGGATTCTTCCTAACATGTGATCTTTGAACTTGATCAACCCACAAGACAAGATTGACGTCTAGCAACGTGTCATGTCTACCCGGAAGATATGGAAATTCTGGTGAAATACCAAAATTACCCTTTAGTAGAGAGTTACCGTACAATTAAATCTTTCGATCAGCCTGCACCCAAAATATAACTATGGATATGGATATATGTCAAATCCAATATTATATTTGTTTCTAGCTCAATCTTATAATGATGATTCGATTATCTTGATATTAGAAACCATCTCTAATATCTTCACTTTGATCAAAGATTTCCTGAATCATCATGCGATTGTTGACTAGCTGGATGCAATCTCCTCTTACTAAGAGTGATCGATTCCTTGTTGACCTACTCATTACCTTCATATTCAATTCACCATTCCCAGTATCAATCCTGTGCATGTCTCAGTGTCATGATTAGGATTGAACCAAAGGATGGGTTCATGTACATAAGGTACTTATGGCAGTCTCAGGTCAAAAGATTACTTGTACCACTCCCACTATGAGAACCTTCTATTGACATGTAGCTAAGACTCCATTAGATGTTCTCAAGTTGGATCATATCAGTGAACTCATTCTCCAATGAGCACCCACATCCCAGTATTAGTGTCATACACAAGTGACTGTGAGAGCAGTCACCCTTTCCAGTATACCCGGGATGTGCTAGTCTTATCGGAAAACCCTGATCCCCTACTCAGGGTTCCTTTGACTAGGAATACTTTAGATTAAGGTTTTAAGATTTTAGGTCTCACTGGTATGATCTCATCATAACCCTAAAATCATAGCCCTAATCTATGGGGTTCATCATATAATAAACACAGCGTATGATGAAAAATAATGCCTTTATTTAGAAAATTATCAATTATAATGGTTTGGGAGATACAACAGAGATTGGTTTGTAGGGCATATCCCTTTCAATCTCCCACATGCACTAAAGCCAATCGCCTTTGAATCTTAATCCCATACATTCTAGGTGGCGATCAAAATCTCGCTGTGGTAGAGCCTTAGTGAACGGGTCTGCTACATTGTTCTTTGTATCAACTCTATCTATGTAGACATCTTGTCTCTCTACTATTTCTCGGACAAGATGGAAGCGTCTCAGAATGTGCTTGGACTTATGATGAGCTCTTGGTTCCTTAGCTTGAGCAACGGCCCCAGTGTTGTCACAGTAAAGTGGCACTGGGTTTTCAATTTGAGGAACAACACCCAACTCTGTGATGAACTTCTTCATCCAGACTGCTTCCTTGGCGGCTTCACTAACAGCTATGTATTCTGCCTCTGTGGTTGAGTCAGCTACAGTCTGCTGCTTGGTACTCTTCCAACTCACTGCTCCACCATTTAGGGTAAAAACATATCCCGAAATGGATTTGCTATCATCAGGGTCTGATTGAAAACTAGAATCAGAATAAGCTTCTAGTTTAAGATCAGAACCACCATAAACCAGAAAAATATCCTTAGTCCTTCTTAGGTACTTAAGAATATTTTTAACTGCTTTCCAATGATCCTCTCCTGGATCAGCCTGAAACCTACTGACAATGCCTAAAGCATATGCCACATCAGGCCTGGTACATAACATGGCATACATTATGGATCCTATTGCCGAAGCATAGGGTATAGAATTCATTCTATCTCTTTCTTCAGGTGTCTTAGGAGACATCCTTTTAGAAAGATGTATGCCTTGACTCATAGGAAGATAACCTCTTTTACTTCCTTCCATGCTGAATCTTTTCAGCACTAAGTCAATGTACCTAGATTGGGATAAACCTAGCATCCTCTTAGATCTATCTTTATAGATCTTAATACCTAGTATATAGGATGCTTCTCCCAAATCTTTCATGGAAAACTGGTTTGATAGCCAAACCTTGACTGATTGCAACATTGGGATATCATTCCCAATGAGGAGTATGTCATCTACATACAGAACCAAGAAGACTATGGCACTCCCACTAGTCTTCTTATAAACACAGGGTTCATCCACATTTTTGATAAAACCAAATCTTTTAATAGTTTCATCAAAGCGGATGTTCCAACTCCTGGAAGCTTGCTTTAATCCATAAATGGATTTCTTCAGCTTGCATACTTGATTAGGTTTATTCTTTGAAATAAAACCTTCTGGCTGTGACATGTAGACTTCTTCCTCAAGGAAACCATTGAGGAATGCAGTCTTCACATCCATCTGCCATATCTCATAATCGTGGTATGCTGCTATAGCAAGTAAAATCCGAATTGATTTTAGCATGGCAACAGGTGAAAATGTTTCATCATAATCAATTTCCTGTTTTTGTCTAAAACCTTTAGCCACTAATCTGGCTTTATAGGTTTCAACTTGGCCATCAGCCCCAATCTTTTTCTTATAGACCCATTTACACCCAATAGGATTAACACCCTCTGGTGCATCAACCAAAGACCATACTTGGTTTACATACATAGAGTCTACTTCGGATTCCATGGCTTCTTGCCATTTATCTGAGTCAGTACTCAAGATAGCTTCCTTATAGGTCAGAGGTTCATCATTTTGAATGACTTGAGCTTCATTATTTTCAATAATAAACCCATACCTCTCAGGTGCCCGTGGCACTCTGTCAGACCTACGAGGAGGAGTTTTGTGTTCTGGTTCTGTCCTAACTATATGTTCTAATGGTTGAGAATTGTCTATCTGTATTTCTTGCACTTCTCCAAGTTCAATTGTTCTACCATTGCCCTTTTCCAAAATGAACTCTTTTTCTAGAAAAGTGGCATGCCTGCTAACAAAAATCTTTTGTTCAGTAGGATGGTAGAATAGATATCCTCTACCTTCTTTAGGATATCCTACAAATAGACATTTATCCGCTCTAGGTTCCAACTTATGTCCAAAATTTCTTTTAACATAAGCTGGACATCCCCATACCTTAAAATATTTAAGATATGGTTTCTTTCCACTCCAAATTTCATATGGAATACTAACAACGGATTTAGAAGGTACCTTGTTCAGAATATAAACAGCAGTTTCTAGGGCATGACCCCAGAAAGAAATGGGCAAATTTGTGAAGCACATCATGGATCGTACCATATCTAATAAGGTACGATTCCTCCTTTCAGCTATACCATTTAGCTGTGGTGTATAAGGAGGGGTCCATTCAGAAAGGATTCCATTAACTTTAAGATAGTCTAAAAACTCCGCGGATAAGTATTCTCCTCCTCGATCAGAACGAAGAACTTTAATACTTTTCCCGGTTTGTTTTTCGACCATACTTTGATACTCCTTAAATTTATCAAAGGCTTCAGATTTGTGTTTCATAAGATACACATATCCGAACCTAGATAAATCATCTGTAAAAGTGATAAAATATGAGTATCCTCCTCTGGCCTGAGTTGTCATTGGACCACATACATCAGTATGTATAAGTCCTAATAACTCAGTTGACCTTTCCCCATGTCCAGTGAATGGAGTTTTTGTCATCTTACCCATGAGACATGATTCGCAAGTTCCTAATGATTCATACTCATAAGGATCAAGGAATTTTTCCTTGTATAACTTGCTAATCCTAGACTCATTAACATGACCAAGTCTATGATGCCAAAGTAAAGTATCATTAAAGTCTTTTCTTTTCCTTTTAGTATTGACATGAAAAATACTATCATTGGAAGAAAGAGTTAAGAGCCCATTGCTAAATATGCCAGAACAAATAATTTTATTAGATAACATTATTGAGCAACCAGTGCTCGTTACATCCATTACATATCCTTGTTTTAATAACAAAGGAATAGATATAATGTTCCTAATAATCTTTGGCATATAGTAACAATTCTCTAGCTCCAAGATCTTCCCTGAAGGCAACTTCAGAATATAGGTCCCTACAGCTTCTGCTTGGATGATATCACCACCAGCACCGTAGAGATTGAAGTCGCCTTCCTTCAATACTTTAAGCTTGTGGAGGTCCTGCAAAGATTTGCATATATGGTAACCACAAGCGGTATCCAATACCCAAGTATTTGATATAGACGAATTTAATGTCAATATAGTATGTATCTCATACATACCTTTTGGTGCGTCTGCCGCACCAGGCTTCACAGTTGCAAGGTAAGCCTTGCAATTCCTTTTCCAATGTCCCGCTTTGCCGCAAAAGAAACAGGTTGACTGTTTTGAGACCTTCTTTCCTTTCTTGTTCTTATTGATGCCACCCTTAGGGTTTAGTCTCCTGCTAAAACCCTTTTTGCCTGATTTCTTCTTATTGGTCTTATCAACAAGAAGAAGTGGAGCCTTTTCTTTCTTAACATGGCTCTCTGCTGTTTTTAACATATTTAACAGCTCAGGCAAGGAAGTGTTCAGTTTGTTCATGTGATAATTCAAGACAAACTGAGAAAATGACTCTGGGAGTGATTGCAGGATTAAATCCTGATTCAGCTCCCCATCCATAATAAACCCTAATTGACCTAATCTGGTGATTAAGTCAATTACCTTCAGGACATGATCCTGAACGGATGTACCCTCTGTCATCCTAGCACGAATAACTGCTTAGATATTTCGTATCTAGCAGTTCTGCTTTGTTCTCCATAAAGCTCCTTTAAATTGAGCATTATGGATTGAGTATCCATGCTTTCATGCTGCCTCTGTAACTCATTGGTCATAGAGGCCAGTATGATACACTTGACAGTGAGGGAGTCATTCTGCCACATTTTATATGTGGCCATATCTTCCTGTGTGGCATCATCCCCTAGTGGATTAAGATTAGGGGTATCAAGAATATAAGAAAGTTTTTCTGAACTCAGTACAATCTTTAAGTTTCTCAACCAGTCCACATAGTTTGGACCAGTCAATTTGTTGGTATCTAAGATGCTTCTCAGTGATAATGAAGATGCCATTTATCTACATTTAATTAAGAACAATACATAAGCAAACAACCATGAAATGACTTACATAATTAAATTAGGTCTTCAATTTAATTATGTCTCCCACTATTTATCAAAAATCATAGCCCTCACTATGATAATCGAGAAGAACCCTGATCGATTTTCTTAGTGAGATCGAGATCCTTATAATTTATAAAAGATCTTGCAGACAACACAACAAATCTTTTATAAGTTCTAAGGTAGGAAACTCTTCCAATTATATCTCATATAATTCTCAAAAATAACTTGGCCTCTAGAACATTATAAGTCTTGCAGAATACACAACAAACCATAATGTTCTAGTTAAGTCAAGACCCTTTCATTTCTATACAGTCAATATTCAAATATAATGCCCTTGTAGATAACACAACAAGGCATTATACTGAATATACTGTAAGCATATTTTGCACTAGACCAATATTATGTCAATCACCCTATTAGGTCTTGCAGACAACACAACAAACCTAATGTGGTTCATAACACAGTAATGATCCAGCATGAAGGAAGGCCAACATATAGCATTTTTTAACACTAAGCATATAAGTCAAGATTTAAATATAATCAAATCGGCCAGGCAAGTGGAAGAGATGTGGGAGTCCCCCCGTTGCTTTCCTAGACACCAATAAAAATTGGCCAGGTCAGTCAACGGAACCAATTAAAAACCACGATTCTCTTTACCTTCCCAGAACCACCTTTCTAGACACCGAATGATCAATTGTTCATCATGACTAGTGATGCTTATTAGTTAAATATGCTATGACTTAATATGATTTTAAGAAGAGGGCTTTATAAAATTGCCAGCACATTCTTACATAAAAACATATCATAATGATATCACTCTGATAAACATATATGTGCTAAGTGTGTCATCATACTAGGACAACCATTTACCACATAATGGATCCACCATTATGCCAGGGCAACCTTATTTCAGTATGATGACTTCAAAACTAATCATATCTCTATAATAATTAGGGTTTGAGTGAAAAACCCTAATTAGTGGCATACATCAAAACATTAATTATCATATATGCATTCCTTAAATTATGCTAAGTGTATCAGCATTCAAGGGTTTAAAACCCTAATTTCGATACTACAACAAAAGTGCATATAATATGTTTTAACTGTAATAAGGATGGCTCTGATACCACTGTTGGGGTTTCAGGTGCACCGCAGCGGAAGTGTAATTTCAAAATGATGAAATTTGCATCGAAATCCCTTAGCCAAGATCTCCTTTTTACTAATTAAAACATACATACTAACATTCAAACATAGATTGTTAGAATTAGAGTACCAACCTGTAATCGCTAATTCCAACAAAGTTGATGTTGAAGGGGCTGATTGAATTCACCAGGTGTCCAAGTGTCCGCCCTCCGATGGTGATCCACACAGAGCAGTGATCAAGACAACTCTATCTTCTTTTCAAAGGTTCCTTCTATTGAGTTCTTCTTCCTAGAACTCAATTGCTTGGACTATGGCTTGAATTCCTCCACACAAAGGCTTGCTTTCCTTTCCTTGACTCCTTCTCCTCCTTCCACCAAGACCTTGGCCCTTTAGATACCCTTGTCTTGAAGAAAAAGACCTTGTCCTAAGAGGACATAGGCTTGTCTTAAGTTGGAGGAGAAATTAAGACAATGATGTCTTAATGTATGAAAGAAAGGAAGAAATCAGAACTTCTTTCTTTTCTTTACCGTCGGAGACTTTTACTTTTATCTTGTTCAGTAGCAGAGTTTCGACAGAGGTTTACTCTGTAGAGGAAACAATGCAAGAGCAAGGAAAAATAAAAGAGTCTTCAGGAGAGGAAGAAAGAAAAAGATTACATGATGTTCTGATTTTTTCCGACCCTTTAAATAGAAATCAGATAGGCGCCTACACACCTCTCCGTAATTTCTTTCTCACGCCCTTTCCAATTTCTCACGCCCCATCCTCCCATCTCATGGCCTTCCAGATTAAATCCCACGGCTCTTCTTAAAGGAAAAACTGCGGTGTTTTAAAAAGAAGGAAGTCGCGACTTTTCATCTCCGAAGAGATGTTACTTCGCGCGCCCGGGAGGAGTTAGCGCTTTCTTTCTTTCTCAAAATCCCATCAGCCATTGGATTCTCATCCAAGGGGGGAGAGAAGGTGCGCTAATCACTTAAGAAGGAGGCCGCCCAAATAAAAACATCGGAGAATTTTATTTGGGGCGCGCCAAGAGTCCATGTGCCATGGACTCTTCCTTAAGGCGCGCCAAGAGTCCATATGCGCATGGACTCTTGGTGTTTGGCGTGAAAAACAAAAGGGGGTGGGTGGGGAGGCTAGCCAAGCTACATGGCTAGCCAATAGGGTTAGCCATATTCCCATTTTTCTTAATTAAGGTCTAATTAGGTCCAATTAGAATCCAATTTGAACCAATCCGGAACCCTAATTCGAATCCGATCCGAATAGAAGCTAGGGCTTGCAACACCTGCTAGAGTGTTATCTTGCAAAGACAATTTAATTCCAAATTAAATTCTTGATCAATCCTCTTAAGTGTGTGACCCATTGGGTTCCACATCTAGCCAGCAGTGGGTTCGAATACAAGTTGACCTAATTTGATTAGAACTCTTTCTAATCGATTTAGGTCAAACCGGGCTTACCCGAATCGATCAATTAGGATTCTTCCTAACATGTGATCTTTGAACTTGATCAACCCACAAGACAAGATTGACGTCTAGCAACGTGTCATGTCTACCCGGAAGATATGGAAATTCTGGTGAAATACCAAAATTACCCTTTAGTAGAGAGTTACCGTACAATTAAATCTTTCGATCAGCCTGCACCCAAAATATAACTATGGATATGGATATATGTCAAATCCAATATTATATTTGTTTCTAGCTCAATCTTATAATGATGATTCGATTATCTTGATATTAGAAACCATCTCTAATATCTTCACTTTGATCAAAGATTTCCTGAATCATCATGCGATTGTTGACTAGCTGGATGCAATCTCCTCTTACTAAGAGTGATCGATTCCTTGTTGACCTACTCATTACCTTCATATTCAATTCACCATTCCCAGTATCAATCCTGTGCATGTCTCAGTGTCATGATTAGGATTGAACCAAAGGATGGGTTCATGTACATAAGGTACTTATGGCAGTCTCAGGTCAAAAGATTACTTGTACCACTCCCACTATGAGAACCTTCTATTGACATGTAGCTAAGACTCCATTAGATGTTCTCAAGTTGGATCATATCAGTGAACTCATTCTCCAATGAGCACCCACATCCCAGTATTAGTGTCATACACAAGTGACTGTGAGAGCAGTCACCCTTTCCAGTATACCCGGGATGTGCTAGTCTTATCGGAAAACCCTGATCCCCTACTCAGGGTTCCTTTGACTAGGAATACTTTAGATTAAGGTTTTAAGATTTTAGGTCTCACTGGTATGATCTCATCATAACCCTAAAATCATAGCCCTAATCTATGGGGTTCATCATATAATAAACACAGCGTATGATGAAAAATAATGCCTTTATTTAGAAAATTATCAATTATAATGGTTTGGGAGATACAACAGAGATTGGTTTGTAGGGCATATCCCTTTCAGTTGAGTTCTTCCCACCTTAGAAAAATGAGGGGGACATTGGCTAGCATAAATCTTGGAATAGCATGGATCTTGAAGCAGCACCACTCTTGAATTCAAATTCAAGAATAAGTTATCGAATTTTTAGGATAGTTTAGGATTTATCTTTATCAATTATTTTAAAATTTGATTTAGGATTAGTTTTGATTGATTAGAATTGAGATATGGATAGGCCTTATCTTTTGTTTAAACCCCTTTATCCTTATCTTGTATTTGAATTTGAACCCTTATCTTTTTATCTTGTTTTCAAATTCAAACGAGGGTTAGGAAAGGTCTATAAATACCACCCTCAATCCTTTGTAAAAAATAAGTTTGATGAAAATAAGTTTTTAGAAGAGTGGTTCTTCTTCGCTCTGTGATGGAGAGGGTGAGAGGCCCAACTTTCGCTCTGTGATGGAGAGCGGGTGAGGTGCAACCCCCGGACATGATGCTAGGTCATGTCTAGTTATCCCCATCCCTTTAATTCTGCCTTCTTTATCGCCCTCATGTCTTTTGAGATTCACCCTAACAGCTCCATTAGTGAGGTGGGTAGGATGCCCTAGAGGTATGAGATCTCTCCGTACGGCTCCATTAGTGAGGTGGGTAGGATGTCCTAGAGGTGTGAGATATCTCTATACAGCTCCATTAGTGAGGTGGGATACCCTAGAGGTGCGAGATCTCTCCGTAACTGTGAATCCCAAAGTTTATGAAAGCCCCAACCCCTGTCTTCCATCTCCATTATTCCTTTGCCACCTCCTTAGAAAGATAAAAAAACTAGTGGTACCCTAATCTTGGTGACTTCTAGGCTCGCTAGAGATCCATCCCCATCCCGTCCCCCATCAGAGAGCTTGTGACCGAGCACTCTCTAAAAAATCAGTGAGGCTTGCTGATGCCTTTGGGCATAAGAGTTGGCCTCTATCATTGTCAGCTTGAGAGCTTGTGATCGAGTGCTCCCTGAGCAGTCAGTGTGGCATTTATTAGAGTGTATGATCACATATTTGTAGCATCTCTATTTATTTTGGGATGATCCATCCGTAGCTCATATTGATGATCAGGTTGATAGTCTACCCTCACTATTATAGGCCCTTTATTTTTGGTATGACCATATTTCCAACCAATAGATACTCTCCTACTTTCTGATCTGAACTTCTATCAGATCACAAAAGTACTCAGAGAAAAAGGAGAGCAAAAAGCATAGGACTCCTTTTTCTGATTTGGGGGCTTGTAGTCTTCGAGACAAATCTAGATGGACAGGACAATGATGCATCCTACCTTATATTTCTTGATGTGGGACATGCCATATTTATTTCGGGCAATGAAATGTCCACAACATGCAAGTTTCTAGGCTCCACGTGGTGGTCACTAGCCATGTCTCTTTATTTGAAAAGATGGAGTTGATCATTTTTCTGCCTTTTCCTTTATCATTGCATGGAATGGTTCCATTCTTTCCTTAGGGAATTCCTTACCATCTTTCTCTTTTCAGTCATCTATCCTCAACTTTTTCTTGAATACTTCTTCTCTCCCGGGGGTTTTTTCAGAAAGTTTGTTGTCCTTGACCTTTTGTTCCTTCTCGTTCCTAGGTTTGTTCTTTTTCTCTTCCCATATTTTCTTCTCTTTCACTTTTCCTTTCTTCTAGGCAATTAGTCTATGGCGGGTCATAGAAAAGAGAAGTCATCTGGAAAGGGTACTAAAGAGGGGGGGTTGAAAGATCCCATTGTCTCGCATCCAAAACATGCTAGACCGATGTTTGATAGCCTGAAAGCATACCGGTCTCGTTGGACCAAGAAGATTTATCTCTTATCCATGTTGGGTATTGTGTCCCTAAGGATTATAAAAATGAGTTGCTCGGACTTGATGCATGGGTAAATAGTCCCTCTCCTGGCAGACTAAGTGTTTATGAGGATGCATTTAAGGTGAGCTCAGGTTTTCACTTCGTCCCTTTGTCCTTGAGCTCCTTAGGGCATACGATATATCTTTATATGTCTTAACCTCAAACTTTATTAGGCATAAAATTGGGTTTTCTGGATTATGTTTTCTAGCTGAGGCTCAATTGCCTTTGTCTCTGTTCCATTCTTTTTTCACCATCGAGAAACATCCCTATGCTAAAGTATGGTGGTACTTTATGGCTCAAAAAGGGTTTAATCCCTTGATATCAAGTGCTCCTTTAAAGGATGGAAGGAGTATTTTTACTTTATTTCATCTCCTTCAATGGGAAATTGGGGTCTACCAAATTAGGATCGGCTAGCAGAATCTTTGCCGAGTACCCAAAATTGAGTGTCGAGGAGGAGACTTATTTTGAAACCTGACCTGGATTAGCTTTTATCTGAAGAGTCCCTTCGAAGAGCGGGACTTAGCAAGCTCCCTGAAGGTGAGTTTAGGGATTCTACTTTTCTTTTATTCTGACTTGCATTTTTCTCTCTTTTGATTGATTGATCAATCGATTTGTAGGTATAAGGCCCAAAGACTACAAAGCCATGTGGCAAAAGTTGGCCCAAAAGAGAATGGGTCGAACTTCTTCCAACACCTCCAAAATGGCCAAACTTTTTGAGCCTGAGCTCGAGCCGATAAGTGCCCGATCCAAGTCTGATCATCCCAAGGTAATCAGACTTCTTCGATGACCACCATTGATCTCCCTGGGGCATTGACCACTTATCCACCACTAGTTGCTCATCCACTCGCTTCTTCTACCCCCGTTATGGGAAGCTCGAGGACCTCCATTGACTACGAGGTCAAGAGGACTCCAAGGCATGTGTATCACCAAGCATGGGAGGTCTGCTAGGAAGTCTTTGACAAGAGCCTTTTGTGGACAAATTTAATGAGCTTAAGGCCATGGGCTACAATGACCTAGAGAGGAAGGTGATCATTTATCTTAGGATGGTCAAAAATAAACCTAACTCACTACCATAGCTAGGGTGACCTGAGATCATATCCTCAGGTATCAAGGATAATTATATCTCAAAGAAAGTATAGAAAGATTATAGAAAGATCAGAATAAAAATAATTGATTAAAGAAAGTGATTTAAAATTAATTGATTAAAGAAAACAAGAGAAATAATCCAAGAATCTGAATCCACCATACAAATAGGTTTTATTTTTATTCCTTTATATTGCAATATCTATAATACTTGCAAATTAAATATTTGTATAATTTATCTCTTGTTAGGTACAGACCATATCCAGAGATCAAGGTATATCCATTTGGAGTATAAACCATCTAATTTTAATTACAAGATTAGGGATCTAATCTATCATACTATGAGCTATCTTTCTTGGGAACGTACCGTATTCGAAGATCACAGCACATCGATAGAGGGTATAGGTCACACATGTTAGATCAAAACCTCAACCAGCAAAATAGATAAAAAGATATGAACATTAAAAGCATAATCTTTATTGCATGAAATTTAAGTACAAAAAGAAAAACAAAACCTGATTACAAGCTTCATCTTCATCCTGGGTTGAAGGAGCTTAGTCGTGCATCACTGCTGTGAACATCTTCTCTATAATTTTCTTTTTTTCCAAGCATAATATAAGATCTAAACAAGAGAGCAAGAAAATAAATTAATAAAATTTTTACTGTGAAATTGATGCCTGGACTATTGCCTGGGGTCCTTTTATAGAGCTCATCAAGATCTTTCTTCCAATCAAACTTGGAGTCATCTAAGTCAGAATTGATTATATATCTCGAGAAACACTCTCAACCATCTGAATGTTGCTTGATGGGATGCTAGCCATTGATCATTGCTCCCTTTTCCTTCTCCTATTCAAACCAAATCCTCGCCTAAGATCTCCTCCTCCTGGTCGAATACTCCCTTTGATTGGTATCAATCTCGGTTAGTGATAGACTACGATGATGAGCGGCAATGGTGGTTATGACAGGTGGTGTGATTTGGAATGGTAAGGTGGAGATGGTAGCATGGCAGTAGGATGGGGAGAAGCTCTTTGATGGTGGCTCAACAACGATCGACATGGGGTGGATCAAGATAGAGGATGATTGGTAATAGCATGTTGGATCAAGGAGGGGGACCATGGTCGGCGACGAGGAGGATGATCGACGATGGTGATGACTCAGATTTCAGGAGAAAAATCAGACTAAGAGGGAGCTTTGATGGCTTCTTCGACTGTGGATAGGAGCTTGGTGGTTTCTCTAGTGATGGGCAAGCTCTTGGATGGTGGATGGTTGGTGATGGGCGCTCGGATCGCCAGAAAATCAGCAAGGAAGGGAGATGGTTTATGAAATGGGCCCGTGGACCAGGGTTAATGGCCACCATGGATCGCTTCCCACTTCTACAAACCAAGCGACCGGTCCATCATGGATCAGCTACTTTAAAAGTCATGCTAAAGCTTAATTATATTATTTTTTTCTTAATTCTGGGCTCATTTGAACTTTGATTTGAGTGCCGTTTGTGCCATTAGATTTTAAAAATCGAGATCTTTCCTTCCATGAACTCTTTTTCTATAAAATACTAATAAAAGTATCAATATTTAAGAAATATAGATCAATTAATATTTATTTTAATACTTAAATTATAATATTTAACAGACTTATTCCATCCCTAACTTATTCATTGCTAGTCCCTTAGCAATACAATTAATTTATAACCATGTATCATTTAGGTTTTCTTTTACTAAATCAGATCTAGGAAGTTAATAAATACCACTAAGTATTGAATTTTCAAAGTAAATTTTGTAGTTAGTACTATTAGAAACTTCCTTAGAATTCATCCAAAAATCTACAACACTTGTGTTTGTGATGGCTAACTTAGCATTTTGGTTCTAACTTGTAAAGAACAATTGTATCTTCACTTATCACCTACTTAAGTCAATTTTCTATATATCCACAAATTAAGCACATGAACTAAGGTAGCTTTTACATCACCTAATTTTTTTTAATTATTAGCAACACCTTCATGCTACGCACTTTTTGACATAAAAAACAATGCTTACTTAGACGAAGGTGCCCGGTTACTCTGTGGAAAACCAATGCTTAGAACTTGCCCCTTTTTTTATTTTTTTCAAGCAGGTAGCTTTTTCCTCAAATTCAAGTTTCTTTAAATAGGATGTATATTAATTACCAATCTTTTAGTAATAATTGGACCTTTAATTGACCTTACAACTAATACCTACTTTACCTTGTTAGTGTGCATGTGCAATGGAAGTGCTATAGCCTTTAGGTGATCTAAGTAGGTGGCTAAATGTTTGACCAGCTAGTCTACTCCTTAACTCGCTACAGTCATTAGCAAATACTTTCTAACTCTATTGCATTTTCCTAGTCTATTTTGTTTAAGATTTTCTTTCATGATACATGATTTACAAAAATTTCTCTACATAATTTTTCAAAATTTTCATTGATTTTCAAAGTATTTTTAAAATAATATTTAAAAATAAATTTTCAAAAGGTTCTCCCTTATCCCCAACTTAATTTTCATTATGCTCAATGGAGTAAGGGAAAATATGATAGATGAAATAAGGAGAGATACTACCTAGCCAAGATATGCATCGTGTAATGCCAAGGGCAACCATGCAGAGTAGTCCATTATTCCTAAAAATCACTAAGACAAAAGTTAACAAAATAATAAAATTTAGGTTGGTTCCCAAAAAGTGCTTAGTTTAATGTCTTCAACTAGACGTCATGCTTACTTTAGTTCATATAAAGTTATAGCCTCCCCAACTTCTTTAGTGGCTAATTCCAAGAATAGTTTTAGATGTTGTGCATTAACTTTGAAGATGGCATCATTACTTGGATTTTCAATTTTCATGGCTCGATACAGAAAGATTTCTTTCACTATGTATAGTCCAGTCCATCTAGATCTCAATTTTCCTGAAAATAGGTGAAGTTTTGAATTATATAAGAGAACTTTTTATCCACAAGAAAATGATTTTCTAAAAATAATCTCGTCATGGAAGGCTTTAATTCTTTCCTTATAAATTTTAGCATTCTCAAATACTTCGTTCCTAATTTTCTCAAGTTTATTCGCTTGTAATTTTCTCTAGCCTCTAGCTGCGTCCAAATCCATGTTCAGTTATTTTATGGCCCACATCACCCTATATTTTAGTTCTGCCAGTAAGTGATATGCCTTACCAAATACAAGCCTATATGGAGACATTCCTAAGTTGGTCTTGAAGGCAGTGTGATATGCCCATAGTGCATCTACTAGGTTTAATGACTAATCTTTTCTGTTGGAGCTCACAATCTTTTATAAGATATGTTTGATCTACTGATTAAAAACTTCTACTTGCTCACTTGTTTGCAAGTGATAGGGTATGGCCATCTTATGGATAATATTATACTTTTTCATCAATGATGCAAAGGATTGGTTATAGAAGTGTGTTCCACGATCACTGAAGATAGTCCTTGAAATACCAAAGTGAGAGAGGATATATTCCTTAAGAAATTTCATTTCAATTTTGCTATCATTGATTTTATAAGGTATTGCCTCTATCTACTTGGAGATAAACTATGGCTACTAAAATATACTTGTTTCCAAAAGATTTTGAAAACAATCCCATGAAGTCAATTCCCTATATATCAAAAATTTTTATAGTCAAGATTGGATTCATAGGCATCATATCTCTGTTTGTGATCTGACCTATTTGCTAGCATCTAACATGCTTTTGTAATATTTATAAGCATTTTTAAATAGGTTAAGCCAATTGAATCCATATTGGAGTACCTTTTCACTATCTTTTTAGCTCCAAAATGACCACCACAGGCTTGGTCATGAAAAAAAAGACAATATGCTCCTAACTTCTTGATCCGGGATGTATTTTCTAATAACTAAATCAAGACATTGTTTAAATAGATATGGATTATCTAAATAAAGTACTTCACTTGGAAGAAAAATCAATTTTTGTTTCCAATGCATCAGAATTTTACTGGTGGCCAAATAATTAACTATATCAACGTACCATGGTTTTGTGGTGACAAACATAAGTTGTTCATCAGGAAAGGACTTATTGACGAGTAATTATTTAGTGGGTGTAATCATTAGCCTAGATAGATGATCTGTTACTATTTTTAATAAGCTTTTTATCTCTGATCTCTAGGTTGAATTCTTGTAAGAGTAGAATCCATCTAATTAAGCATGCCTTAGCATCTTTTTTTGAAAGAAGATGCTTAATGGCTGAGTGATCAGTATAAATGATTACATGAGATCCTACTAAATAAGATCTAAATTTTTCTAATACAAATATTATAGCTATTTTTTTTTAGTAGTTGAGTAGTTGAGTTATGCATCATTTAAGATCTTATTGGTATAATAGATTACTAGAGGTAGCTTGTTAATTCTTTGACCTAGGATCGATCCTATGGCATGATCAGATGCGTCACACATGAGCTCAAAAGTTTGAGTCTATACAAGTGGGTGAATAATTGGGGCTGAAGTTAATTCTCTCTTTAAATATTCAAAAGACTTGAGACATTCAGATGTAAATTCAAATTTGACTTCTTTGGCTAATAGGTTAGTGTTGACTCCTGTATTGATTTTGATGATTAATAAAATACTTAAATATATTTGAGTACTAACTATTTATTAAAGTGTATTTTATCAGAAAAAGGTACTCATCAAGTTAGTTGGTTAAATTGCTTATTTTAATAGCTGAAGAAGTCTCCTTATGGATGAAATCTTAAAATTAAATGGACTTAAGTATATAAGAATGATTTGAAAGGACTTGAGTTTTAAGTTTGAAGAAGATTCAGTAGAGTTTTAATTGAGTTTTAGAAAGTTTCAACCAAGTATCGACTCATGGATATGAAGTGTCGACTCACAGTATCGACTCATAGAAGCTTGAGCTGATATGCAGAAGAAGTTTCAGATGGCACACTTAAAGTGTCGACTCATGGAGCTCAAGTATCGATTCATAGTGTCGACTAAGGATCGCCTCAAGGCCTGAGATAAAAATTATATAGAATATGCTGAATTTTAGACTTCCTCTAATATTGACTCATGGAAGCCAAGTGTCGACTTAAGTGTCGACTCACTAGAAGAAGTGTCGACTCACCTAAGATTTTCAGAGAGCTTCAATAAATATTTTTGAACTAAGTATCGACTCATGGAGACCAAGTGTCAACTCAAGGTGTCGACTCATGACTTGAAGTGTCGACACTTACAGTTCTGCTGAACAGTAACGGCTAGCTTTTTCAAATATAGAACTTATCCTTTTCACCCCCAATAGTTGGTTCCACCTCTTCAATGGTCAAAAATAGACATTTGAAGTGTGAAAAGGTATTTAAAGTGGATTAAACTCAAGAGGGAACAAGAGGATGAGAAGTTAAGTGCATTCACTCCAATATTCATTAGGAGCAACTACTTTCAAGTGAAGTGAAGCCTTCAAGCATTCAAAGCATTCAAGAGCATTCAAGTCCAACCATTCAAGCTTCATATAAGGCTTCAGCAACTTGAAGATAAGCATTTTTAACAGCAATCAAAGAGCTTCAAAGAGATATTTGATTTTATTTGAAAGCTTTCTTGTATTTCATACATTTGATGCGGGACGACTCTAAGTGATGGGGACATCGGCCCGCTCGAATCTCGGAGCAGCACGAATCCCGGAGTGGCATGGATCTTGGAGCATTTCTAGAATAAATTTATTTAGGATTTATCTTTTGTTTGAAATTTGAATTAGGATTTGGTTGGTTAGGATTGAGATATGGATAGGCTTATCTTATCCTATCTTGTATTTGAATTTGAGTCATCCCTATCTTTTTATCCTGTATTCAAATTCAAACGAGGGTTGGACAGGTCTATAAATACCACCCTTAGTCCTTATAAAAAAAAAAGTTTTTGAGAAAAAAAAATAAGTTTTTAGAAGAGTGATTCTTCTTGCCTTCGGGCATGGGGCGTAATGCACTAGTTATCCCCTTTCCTATTCCATCTTTTTTATCCCCTCGTGACCTTTGAGATTCATCCTAGCACCTCCAAGTATCGAGGAGGGTGTAATGCCCTAGAGGTGAGAGGTCTCTTCGTTAGGATGAGTCCCAAAGTCCATGAGTTCCAAACCCTGTCTTCCAGCCCATTATTCCTTTGCCACCCCTAGTGAAAAAAATACCAAAAAAATAGTACCCTAATTTAGGTGATTCTAGGCTCACCAACGTCCTACCCATTGTCCCCCATCAATTTTTGGTATCAGAGCTAGAAAATTAGGGTACCTTCATATCAATCCAGATTTTCCATCATCGATCTTTTTTTTTCCATCCTATCATCTTCCCAGATCAAAAAAAAAAAAAAAAATCATTTATCCAAGTTACCAACAATTTTCTTTATCCCCTCCTTCCAATCCCATTGCTGAGCATCTCTGTGCCAGTTCCCCACCTTCCCATGACTCCTCCCAAAACTCCTCCGGACTCCTCTCTACTAGACGGTGTTCACATCAAGATTCAAGATTCAAGACCCTCTTTGCCCCTCACCCGAACATCCTGTCTCATCCTCCACCACTGTTAGCTGGCCATGCCGACCTAGGGCTCCGCATCCAAGTTCCACTGCCACGCCTGCGATGTCCTTTCTCCCCACCATCTCCCTCTCTACCGTGATCGCCCGCCAGCGCCTCGACCACCACCTCCTCCCCTCCAAGTGCAAGCTTGATGACTATGGCCTCGAATCCAACTCCGACTCTGACGAAGCCCCCCCACCGCAGCTCTTCCTCCACCCTTCTCTCCATGGACCCCAACGGTGGTGCCCTACCACTAGACGTCGCCATCGCCCCCTTCGTCCACGATGACTGCGACAGGGAGCTCATGATCCAGCAGTGCCAGTAGATGTCCTAATGCGGCCGCCCGACATCAACCTTCCCCTCTCGGCCGAGCGCTCCCCACCTCCGCCATCCTGGAGCTCTGACTCCTGCGACATCCTTGACGTTGGACCCGGTCCCCAGATCTCCGAGATCGAGGCCATCCTCACCTTCCTGAAGTCCAGTGGCAGCATCGTTGCCGCTGCCGTTGCCAAGTGCCCGGAAGTGTGCCACGCCTCCCCGGAATCAAGCCATGGCCACCTCCTTCCTCCTGCCCGATCTGGTTCCCTTCACTACTGCCGCCGCCGCAGGTGTCCCCCACAAGCAGCAGACCTCCGCCGCCCCAGAATGCCTCCACTCCTCTCCCTCCTTCGCCCACAACGCCCGCGTTGCCCTCACCCTCGTCCCCGCTGCCACGTTCCTCCTTGACCTTGGTGGCATCCCCCTCCTCTCCATCCAAGAGATCTCCCCATGTGCCATCCATTGACGGAGTCTCCGTTTCCCAGATTGCAATAGATCTCCTATCCGAACATAGATACGCCAGGAGTCAAAGAGGCTGCCGTGCTACCCGATGTCCTCACCGTTGCATCACCTCCAAGCCGGCATCCCTGCATCGCCTCTGAGTCCAGCCGGCCGTCTCCTCGTTCATAAATGACGCCGCAGTTTCCTCACCGTCGCATCACCTCCAAGCGGCATCCCTGCATCGCCTCCGAGTACAGCCGACCGTCTCCTCCATTCATAAACGATGCCAACCCCCAACAGCCGAACTCCTTCCCCCTCTCCCTGCATCTATGCCGCAACACCCGACGCCTCACCTCCATCACCGAACGCCATCCCAACCTGTACCGCCACCGTCGTTCTCATCGCCATTGCTGATGAAGCCCCAGCGCCGAGTTGCCGTCCTCCCCAGCGCTGTCGCCGGAGGGCCCGCCGGTGAAAATCTGCCTCTAGTTCGGTCCATGAAGGAAAAGGAGAAGCTGGTGCACGAACGTGAACGCAAACCCGGCGTTCTCCTTTGCATGCATCTCAAAGCAAGCCAGTTCCTGTCACCGACTTCAGGACCAGTACTATTCAGGATTGCACAGATCTCAAAGCAATCCCAGGATGGTGGAGTACAGATCTCAGAGCAGGGCTAATATATATAAAAAAAATTATCTCAAGGTTATCAGTTTGGAGTCTAAAAGAAATAATATGAAGCTGAAGACAGAAGACTTGATGCCTGACTCGACGGAGTCGAGTTTTCCCCACCTCAGGAGAATGATGGGGACATTGGCTCGCTCGAATCTCGGAGCGGCACGAATCCCGAAGTGGCATGGATCTTGGAGCATTTCTAGAATAAATTTATTTAGGATTTATCTTTTGTTTAAAATTTGAATTAGGATTTGGTTGGTTAGGATTGAGATATGGATAGGCTTATCTTATCCTATCTTGTATTTGAATTTGAGTCACCCCTATCTTGTTATCCTGTATTCAAATTCAAACGAGGGTTGGACAGGTCTATAAATACCACTCTCAGTCCTTTGTAAAAAAAAAAGTTTTTGAGAAAAAAAAATTGAGTTTTTAGAAGAGTGATTCTTCTTGCCTTCGGGCATGGGGCGTGATGCCCTAGTTATCCCCTTTCCCATTCCATCTTCTTTATCCCCTCGTGACCTTTGAGATTCATCCTAGCGCCTCCAAGTATCGAGGAGGGTGTAATGCCCTAGAGGTGAGAGGTCTCTTCGTTAGGATGAGTCCCAAAGTTCATGAGTTCCAAACCCTGTCTTCCAGCCCCACTATTCCTTCGCCACCCCTAGTGAAAAAAAATACCAAAAAAAATAGTACCCTAATTTAGGTGACTTCTAGGCTCACCAACGGTCTTACTCATCTGTCCCCCATCACTAAGATTGCTAATCATGCAAAAAAATAGTAAACTAACTTTTTTTGTGATTTTTATGATTTAGGTTTGTAGGCTAAATTCTCAAATAAAAGTAAGAACTAGCATAAGGAATAGCAATGTATAGAATCATCGTATGGCAAGCAAACTTATGCAAAATAATAAATTCCAAGATCCGAGAATTGAGAAACTCCCAGATTAGGATAGCTTAGCTT
Organism: Areca catechu; assembly: GCA_021397845.1. Classification (NCBI taxonomy): domain Eukaryota; kingdom Viridiplantae; phylum Streptophyta; class Magnoliopsida; order Arecales; family Arecaceae; genus Areca; species Areca catechu. The sequence continues at coordinate 125,348,829 of CM038040.1, read as the reverse complement.
CATCAAATCAGAAATTAAAAGAAAAGAAGAATGTTACCAATAAGTGATTCGAAGAATCTGCAATTGAAGTGGTTACACAGCTCTCATATTGAAGCCTGGAAGATGAAGCTTGGTTCTTCTTGAATTAGATGGCTGATTTGGGAAGTCCCGGAGGCAAGGAAAGCCTCCTATGGGGAGGTGAAATACCTAGGGGATCCTGCAAAATGTCAAGGGTCAATCAAAACAACAAGTAAGAAAAAGAAAGGAAACTAGATTTAGAAGGAATCAGGTTAGGGTTTAGAAGTTGGGCGGCAAGGAAGTAGATGAAGCTGTTGATCTGGGGCATCTTCAAGGCTGCTTCTCAAGGACGTGGCTGATGCTTGGAAGCTTGGTTTGCTGCTGTGGGTGTGGAGGATTGCAAGGGATGGTCGGCCAACACAAGAAAAAGGAACCAAACAACACAAAGTAACACAAGCTCACAAGCTCAAATAAATTTCACCAGGGTTTTTGATATCATGAATAAAAATTAATTATCAAAGGGGGAGGGGTGGGGTATTTATAGTGTTTCCATGCCCTCTCCTAATTAGGGTTACACACTTGGGTTACAAGTCCTCTCCTAGCTAGGTTAGATAAACAAATCTTAAAATAATTAGGAGCATAAGTCCCAACTAGGTTAGGATTTGACCTAGTCTTCACTTTCTCTCTTCTTGCTTTGACTATTCCACTCAAGAACACCTCTTGGACTTGGTCAACACTTCAAGGATGCCTAAGAGGACGTGTTGGGCTTCTAGGGGTAGCAAGGGGCTGGCCCAAAGGGGCTTGGGTGCATGGGCTTAGGCCTCTGGAAGCTAGGGTGGCCTGGAAGCCTAGTAGCAGGAATATTCCATAGAATCTTGCTTCTTTAGGGCTTGGACTTGGTGCCTGGGCTTGATTTCCTTTGGCTGGGATGTAGGTGGACCTCTGGAATCATGGATGCCTTGGTTTAGGAATATGCTCTAGCATCTGGGGAGGAATCTGGGTATCTGGAGGACATCTGGAAAAAATCAGGATTTCTGCATGCATCTTGTATCCTAGGTTGTCACACAAAATCCAATAGGATGATGTAGTGGCCTCTGACTCCTGGATGTAGAATGGTGGAACTCTAAAATAGGGTAACATCCTCTTTTGTATAAAAATTAGGCTCGTATTAGACTCATAGATGATGTACAGGACTCAAAACTAGACTAAGGCTGAGGGTTGAGACAAATCAACAAACCTCAACTTATTACAGACTCAATTACAAAACTTTCAAAACTTTGATATATGACTAAGTAAATCATATGGGATCTAGTGATCTGTGTCTGATCCTAGTGTCCCCACCACATTCTACTTAAATTCTTTTATTGAGGTTTGTTGGTGAGCCTGTGTATTAAAACAAACAAAGGTTTTTAGCGAGCCTTGAGAAAATCAAAGAGGTTTTTGGTTAGCCTTGTAAAAACCAAGGAGGTTGTTGGTGAGCCTATGTTACAAAACCAACTAGATTTTTGGTTAGCTCGTAAAACCAAAAGGGTTTTGACTTGTGTTCCCGATCAAAACAAGTTGGATTTTGATTAGTGAGTCCAGCAAACTAATCGGCTGTAATCAAGAGTGATTATAGTAAATACCCAAGTGGACCTTGGGAAGTGGATGTAGATACTTTGGTGTGCACTGAACCACTATATATTATTGTGTTTGTGATTGCTTGCTCTCTTATTATTTGCCTTTATTTACTATGTATTTACTTACTTGTTTCTGCTACATAATGTCAAATAGCACACAAACACTTGAAATTCACTAGCACCTAAATAGTTTTTGAATTGGCACATACTTGCAAAAGTTTTTAAAATCCAATTCATCCCTCCTCTTGGGTTGCTTACTAGACAACAAGTGATATCAGAGCCACGTTCTCAGTTTATAGGTCTAACCATCTTGAGTAAAGATCTATGACAGCCCTACTTGGTTCTATTATAGCTAAGGGATAAGCCTCAAATAGACCTCCTTACTTTAATGGTACTAACTATGCATATTGGAAAACACATATGAGAATTTACATGCATTCATTTGATTATAATTTATAAAAAGTTATAGATAAAGATCCTCATATTCCTTCGGTTGTTGTTAATAATGTTTCCATCCCAAAACTTGAAGAGGATTGGGATGAAAATGACATTAAATAATCGAGATTAATGCGAAAGCAATAAATCTACTATATTATGCATTGGATCCTACTGAATTCAATAGGATTTTCACATGCACCTCTGCTAAGAAAATATGGGACACACTTGAGGTTACTCATGAGGGTACTGATCAAGTAAAAAATACTAAAGTTAATATGATTGTACATATTTATTAGATGTTTCGAATGGAACCTAATGAATCTATTACTGATATATATACTAGATTTACAAATATTATAAATGGCATGAGAAGTCTTGGTAAGACTATGACTAATACTGATCTTGTGAATAAAATTCTCATATCATTATCAACATCTTGGGATCCTAAAATGACAGTAATTCAAGAAACCAAAGATGTTGAAAAACTTTCATTGAAGCAACTTATAGTTCACTCATGACTTATGAGTTGAACTTGAAGCAAAAGGTAATGGACATGGACAAAAAGAAGAAGACTATAGCTTTCAAATCTACAACACAAGAAGAGTCTTCAAGTGAGGAATCTGAAGAAGTAGAAAATGAGGATGAAGAGACCCTCATTATGAGAAGATTCAGAAAATTTATGAGAAGAAAGAAGTTTACCTACAAGAAGAAGCCTCAGCCTACCAAAGAAAAGGGAAAAGAAAAAGAAGAGAAAAAGGAGAAGGATTAATCAATTTGCTTCGAATGCAAGAAGTCGGACATTATAAGTTTGATTGCCCTCTCCTAAAGAAATCCAAAAAGAAGTTTAGAAAGAAGGCAATGATGGCTACCTGGAGTGACAATGAAGATTCAAGCTCGAAGGAAGAGCAACAAGAAGTAGCCAATATATGCTTCATGGTTCAAGAAGATGAGGTACATTCTGACTTTGAACCCGAATTTATATTTGATTAACTTAGAGATGCATTTAATGAGCTCATGCATGAATATAGATTGCTAAAGATTGAAAACAAAAAGTTGAAAAAGCATGCTAGTTCATCTTCTCATGAAAACACCATCTTACAAATGAAAATAGTGATTTAAAAGCTACGATTGATGTTTTAGAAAGATAAAAGAATGCTTTATCAATGGAAATTGAAGTTTTAAAAAGACCCAAGGTCACTATTTTAAACAATGAACTTTTAAAGAAAAATAAAGACCTTGAGGGAGAAAATCAAAAATTCAAAAATGAGCTTAACAAAGTTAAACCCTTTGTTGAAAAATTTACATATATTATGAAAAGCTAAATCTTTTATTGAACAATTAAAGAGCAGTTTTCAACAAAGCATGTTTGGATTTTAGACCTCAAAAATAGTAGAAATATTTCAAGAATTTCTTTATTCCTGCATCATCCTACATTACATGTTATTCTTATAAAAAGTTAGGTCATAATGCATATCAATATGATCTTAGAAAATTTAATAATTCTAGAAAGATTTGGATTTCAAAAGGAACCACTTTTAGCACTAATCCAAAATGACCCAAGATGGCTTGGGTACCTAAAATGAAAACTTAATTTATTTTGCAGGTATATCTTACAACCAAAGAAAAGAAAAGGTTGTGGTATCTCGATAGTGGTTGCTCAAGACATATGATAGGAGATGTGAAGCAATTCACTTCTCTTGAGGCACTGAATAGAGGGAGTGTAACTTTTGGAGATAACAGTAAAGGAAAAATCATTGGTATCAGTAAAGTTTACATCTTCCCTTCTATATTTATTGATAATGTCTTATTAGTTGAAGGATTGAAATATAATTTGCTTAGTATTAGTCAGTTTTGTGATAAAGGCTTTAAAGTTATTTTTGAATCATCCGTTTGCATGGTAGCTAGTCCTAAATGTAATGGAGTGAAATTCATTGAAAATAGGCATGGTAACATCTATGTTGTTGATCTTGACAATTTACTTTTACATGATGGTGAATGCCTAGTTGCTATGAATTTCACTATTAATGAGACTAGTTAGCTTTGGCATTGTAGATTAGGTCATGCAAGCATGAATTTACTTTCAAAATTATGCAAAAAGGATTTAGTAAGAGATTTATCAAAATTTAATTTTGAAAAAGATAAAATTTGTGAAGCATGTAATTTAGAAAACAGGTAAAAATATCTTTCAAACTAAAAGATTTTGTTTCAATTTCTAGGCCATTAGAGCTAATCCATATGGATTACATATGACTCAAAGAAAGATTCTATGAATTACATACTTTGTATGCTTGATTTCATATATGCATTACTCTATATGCATAAAGTTCTGAGTAGGGCCTGTGTTAATTAGATTAACGTGTTTATATAAAAATGTTTTATCTTCTTTCACTGCATCATGCAATTTAGAAAAGAATTTCAAATTTTCTATTCGGCCTACCACTTTGAACCTACATTGGTATCGGAGCCAGGTTGAATGCATGTTTAGTGTAATGCTTTTGTATGAAATCGGTGTGATATCCTTCACATAATACTTGGATTAAGGTGTATTCACCTTGGCCATAGAGTCATAGGAGAGAAGTATGGTTTAAAAACCATCTATTTCCATTCGGTGGGGTTCTCCTATGGAGTGTAGGGGTGCCACTGCATCATGACCTTATGAAGAATAAAGTGAGGGATTTGATTGGTTAAAATAGTTTTAATCTATATTCGTAGATCATGACTATGTTGAGATTTGATCTATTAGGTGCATGATCTAAAATTTTGAAAAGTTCAAGTAAAAGGGGATGAATTTTAAAGTTACTATTTTCTATCCAAGCAGACGAGCCAACTTGCTTGCTGCACGAGCTGACTCTTTTCTTGAAGATAGAACGGTTTGTCTATTTTGTGTTCTATTTGAACCAACTCATCCCTGCACGAGTCAACTTAGATCTGAGAACAAAGAAAAGTTTTCTGAATGAGCCGACTCGCATAATGCATGAGCCGTCTCGATCAGAAAACCTTAAAACAGTAAACTTAAAGTTCATAATTTTTGTAAAATTATTTTGATTATTTTTGAAATTATTTCAAATTTGGCTTAATTGAAAATGTTTCAATTGGCTTATTGCACTTAATTGAGAATTAAGTTGTGTTTTTGAAACCTTTTAAGATTTAGGATGTGATTCTAATATTAAGTCATGATTGACAAACCATGGGTTAATTAGGTTGGCTAAAATTGGATCCTTAAATGGGTTAGACCTAGGTTTAGATGAATGGATTGATTAGAGAAAAGACTAATCAAAATTGGAATTAGGTCTCTCCTCTATATATCTCTTTAGTAGTTAGTTAGATCAGTCCATACAATTAAATGGACTTGATTGATGGCTTCGTGGTGTGCCCAGATTTTTAGGTTAGTATGATTGAGTCTGGTAAACCACTTGGTATCTAAGGTAAGTTTGACATTGGTAATCAAGGATCTTTGGGGCTAACTCTTACCTGGCCAACTAAAGGTTGGTGACTAAGTAAGAGGCTTACCTGGCATAACCCATCCCTTGATCTTACTTACCTGGCTTATATAGTGAATCAGATTTGATTAGATTATCTATTGATTCTAGTTGACCCATGTCAACTAAGGTTAATCAGTCTGATTGGTTTAAGGTGCCCATGGACCTATTTGATCTTGAAACCCTCTAAGAGCTATGGGGAGCTTTCTTGATCAAGGTCCATGCCTTTATTTCATGTGTCACAAAATCTAAATCCTCTAAATTATTAGGTGCATGAAAGGACTAAGTTATGTGATAGCCTAAGTGATGCGGGATGACTTTAAGACTGCTAAATATGCATAGAAAATAGTAAAATATTTTTTTTATAATTTTTATAATTTTATTTGCAGGCTAGATTCCCAAAATAAAGCAAGAACTAGCAGAAAGACTAGCATGCACAGAATCATCGGGTCGCAGGCAAACTCATTCAAACTAATGAAAGATCCAGGACCTGAGAGTTGAGAAACTCCAGGTTTAGGATAGATTTTCTTCATTAAATCAGATAAAAAGAGAAGGGAAGGATTCTTACCAGTCAGAGATTAAAATTCAGTAGTAGTAGGGATCACATGCACTCTGATCGGAGCCTGGAAGAAGAAGCCTTGTTTCCCTTGAATTTGATGGTGAATCTGGGTAGTCCAGGAAGCAAAGAAGGCCTCCTCCAGGGAGGGGAAGCACCTCGAGGATCCTACAAGCGTTAGGGTTAATCAAAATAGCAATTAAAAAAATAAGAAAGGAACTATGGTTGAAAGGAATCAGGATTAGGGTTAGAAGATGGCTGTTTGAAGCTTGTTGAAGATCTCCTTGCTTGGTGACCTAGGGCACTTCTTCTTGGATGTGTGAAGGCTTGGATGGCAGTGAGTTAGGGTGTGGAAGGAAGCTAGGGCAGCAAGGAATTCGTCCAAGCACAAAAACACAAACCAAAGAACCAAAACAAAATACCAACACAAGGTAATAACTCAAATTTCAGCAAATTGTATTCATAAGAAAGAGATGCTTACAAGAGGGGAGGGGTGGGGTATTTATAGAGTTCCCATGCCCTCACTAACCATGGTTACACTTGGATTACAAGTCCTCTTCCAAATTGGAATACAAGTCCTTTCCTAGCTAAGTTAGAATTACAAAGTTTTAAAAGGACTAGAAATCCCAACTAGGTTAGGATTTTGACCTAGTCTTCTCTTCTTTCCTCTCCCCACTTGGCTTGGACTTGGTCAAACTCCCCAAATTCATTTTTGGACCTTGGGGAAGCAGCAAGGATGCCTCCTTCATGGGCTTAGATGAAAATTTGAGGGGTCCAGGTGGGCTTCCAGGGGTTGGGTGCATGGGCTGGCATATTATAGGGAATCTGACTAGAATCTTGCTTCTTAAGGGCTTGGGCTTAGTGCCTGGGTTTGATTTTAAGGCTTGGAGTACTGGAATAACCTGGAAAACATGGGCTCCTGGCATATGGAATATCCCGGAAGCATCTGGAGGGAATTTGGCATCCAAAATGGCACTCGGGGAAAATTAGGGCACAATCAGGGCACCTGGGTGTCGATTGAGCTCCCCTAAGCTGGTGTAACTACTTCTAGCTTCAGAATGAGGTATGGTGGAACTCCAAAATATGGTAACCTCCTCTCTTGTACAAAAATCGAGCTCACACTGGACTCATACTGGTATATAGGACTCAAAATACTGACTAGGTTGAGGGTTGAGACAAATCAACTAACCTCAACTTATTACAGGACTCAATTCTAGTTGATTACAAAATTTGACACATGGCTAGGTAAACCAAATAAGGCCTAGTAATCTGTGTCTGATCCTGGTGCCCCCACCAATTCTCCGGGGTGGGAGGAACTCGATCCCGTTGAGTGTGGGATAACTTGGCTCTCATAGTGCTCGAGTAGGTCTGGGTTGAGGCGCTGCAGATCCTCACGGGTGATCCACGAGTCCTCAAATTCTGGCCGACCTTGTCATCGGACCAAATTTCTTCGATAGCCACAATTTCGGGTACATATGGCTTGATCATCCAGGATTTTCTCGATCTTTTTCTCACTATTTGGCCAATTGTATGTGGACACTCTGAGGTGGGTTCTCTCTCAAAGGGAGGGATAGGCTCAAGGTGCTCGCTAGGTATCACTGCTAGCTCCCTAGACTCTATAAGATCTGAGATGATGAAGGTGGAGCTAATACCTAAATCAGGTAGTATTTCATGCACATAGGCATTGGGTCCATAGACATTCATTATCTTTGATGGGCCAGCTTCACGAGCAAAAAAATTCTTTATAACTACAAAATCTCCTGCAAAATCCTTTCTTTCTTTTGGGAATTAGCCAAGTTGTTAGTGGGTTCATTAGTTATGTTCAGCTTTTGACTAATTTCCATATGCATATGCTATGCAGAGGGTAGTGCATTTATTGGACTCAACTAATACCTATTAGACTTGACTAAACTTTCCTATCGAAGGAAATTTTATTGGACTTTCTAGGGTCTAACATAACACACTATAGACTCTCTAGGTTTAACCCTAGCATGACATGCACATGAAAACTTACTATGTGCTTCTAGCAAATGCCACAAGTATACCAAAAGTAATATGCAAACCTAACGTGGGCGATAAATGAATGCAACATGAAAACCTCTACATGATGCAGGTGAATGGTTAAAGAAATATAAGAAAACTCAAGAAAAGGCAAAAAATAAGAGGTGGATTTGGGGTTAGTTTTGCAGGAAAAGGGTTCGGGATTGATTGGATAGAATGGAATGCAAGAAGGTGTGTCATGAATTAGTCCTAGACTAATGAGGTTTACCTTATGGGGTTGATGTCTATCTAAAGGGTCTACATAATGGAAGAAAGGGTCATTGATTTCAGGAAAAAGATCAAGTGGAGTCAAAAAGGTGACTTCATCTTGAGGGCATTGATCTAAAGAGATTAAGTCCTTAATAAACTCTTCTGGTTCATAAATCAAAGGACTGGGCTCTTTAATTGGGCTTTCTTCTAGTGGCTCCTCAAGTAAAGCTCTAATAGTGGGACTGGTTCGTCATGGTCTTCTTCCTTTAAAGGTTCTTCCACTACAGGTTGGGTGTGGTTAAAGTAGCTAACTCTAGGGTGGCTTCAACCTGGGTATCTACTGGATCTACTAACACTGGATTGGCTTCTACCTGGGTTTCTACTAGATCAACTAACATTGTATTGGCTTCTACCTGGGTTTGGTCACAGTCAACTGATTCTAGGGTGGTGGATTGGGTAAACTGGGTTCGGAATTGGATAATTTTCTGGGCCCATTGTTCAATTAGGGCCTTGAGGGTTTCTAGATTGGACTCCATGGTTGAACTGGGTTGGACTTCAGACTCAACTAATTTTGGGTTGGTTTCTATTGGGATTTGGTTATAGTCAACTACTTCTGGGTCTTCTATAGGTGTTTCTTCCTCTAGATCTACAATAGACTCATCATCTTCATACTCCTCTACTAAACTTGGGTCAGCTTCATATATTTCTTATTCTAGGTCATCTTGGTGAACCAATGGGATAGTAGGAGGGGTTTGGCTAAAGGAAAACTAGCTAGGATCTGGGGTACTAATCCTATGGGGTTCAGGCTGACTAAGGGTTATGGGTTCATAGGTTATGGGTTCAGTCCTAAGGGTTTACTCAAATTCCAAAGCTATGTTATAGGCTTCCTCTAAGTTCTGAATTTGCCAATGAGATAGTTCCCACTGGATGTCTTCATGAAGGCCTGTCTCAAACCTGGATAAGGTCACTGATTCGGGTTCGTCTAGGCAACACCTAAGGGCACATTCTTCAAATTGGGCTATATAATCCGACACATACCTATTTCCTTGATATAACTTATTCCATTAGTCTAGAAGGCATTGTCGATAGTATGGGGGAATATACTTAGCCCTAAGCTTTAACTTCATGGCTTCCCTGGTGGTAATGGGTAGGTTGCCTATCTGATTATTGAGTCTTTCTACATGGTCCCAGTATAATCTAGCTTGATCAGTTAGCCTGAGTTGGACAAATTGATACTTTTTCTCATCACTCAAGCCATACCATTCAAAATATTGTTCCATGTCTTTTTCCCAATCTATGTAATTCTTAGGATTTGAGGTGCCACTGAAGGTGGGTACTTGATAATTGGGCTTCCTATAGTTGGACTTCTGGTAAGGGTCAGAGTATTGGGTTCTCCTAGGGTTGGGCTCCAAGTATGGGTCATGGTATGGGGTTCTCCTAGGGTTGGGCTCCCTATATGGATCAGAGTATTAGGCTCTCCTAGGGTTGGACTTCATGGTCACACTAGTTGGGTTGGATTAAGTCTACTAGTATTGGGTTCCTAATCTAGTGGTCATGCAACAAATCAAATAATCAAAATGAAATGAAGCAACCAAGCATGCAAAAGAGAAAGAAAATGCTAGTATAATCTAGGGTTTCCTAGACCTAGAGCCAGAAACTGGGTAGGTCAGCTCAACTTACACCTAACCCAATAGCTAATCCTTCTACTAGCAGGTAGGGGGTGGGAGTGTGGGAGGCCCCCCTACTTTCATAGGGACCCAATTAAAAATCACAGTACCACTTAGGTCGTTGACTCTGGACCCCCAGCCTTAGACACCAGCTTTCAGTAATAGCTAAAATGTTAAATGCACTAGTTGGCCCACACAGCTCAGACCCGACCTGTTGATGTCTCCTAGCCCACTAGGGCAAATTAGGTCTAATTGATTTTAATTAGGCTTGGGTTAGTATGATGATGGTGGTTTTGGGCCCAGGACAGGTGTTGAAATCCTGCCCTAATCTGAGATTTTGAGTTGCCCTTAAGATTAGGTTAAAATGATGGCAATCGATGGCCCTGATGCAATCTAAAATAATCAAGAAAATAAAAAATATATATATATTTTAATGATTTATGAAGTGTCAAATTAGGTTTAAGTTAACTGGGGTTATCAAACAAAGTTTGGCTTGGGATTGGGGGTTCGGAAGTTAATTAGGTTTAGGTTGAGTCATGATGTAGAATGTAGCAGAAATCAGTGAATTAGGGTTTCGTTGTTGCAAAGTTTGACATAGATCCTGATGCATAAAAAGATCAAAAAAAATCTGGAATAGAGGATAGACGGTGATGATGACACTTACCAAATTTCATGCATAACAAAAATCATATGATAATGCAAACCTAGAGTTTTCTGGACTGCTGCAGAAATTATCAAGATTTTGTTAGGGTTTCTATTATGCCAAATTTTAGAGATTTAGAGGTTCAGTAAAAATAATTAAAAATTTTGATAATTACTAGAACAAAATAGAAGACATGAAGTGAAAATCTCACAGAAAAATAAAATATTTATGATGCTGAAATCAAATAAACCTAGACACCTAATGCAGTGGACAGAATGCAGAATCAGGGTTTGTGAATGCAAAGCAAATAAAAACTATCCTAAACCCATCCCTTGATCTTACTTGGTTTATATAGTGAATCAGATTTGATTAGATTATCTATTGATTCTAGTTGACCCATGTCAACTAAGGTTAATCAGTCTGATTGGTTTAAGGTGCCCATGGACCTATTTGATCTTGAAACACTCTAAGAGCTATGTGGGAGTTTTCTTGATCAAGGTCCATGCCTTTATTTCATGTGTCACAAAATTTAAATCCTCTAAATTATTAGGTGCATGAAAGGACTAAGTTATGTGATAGCTTAAGTCTTAGCCTTTCATTAAGTTGGATTGGTAATGAGTCCATAAGTTAGGTGATCATCAACAGTTCCAAAGAATGGGTGGTCATCTGGAGACTAGAATTGCCATTCAACATATGATGGCTCAATGCGACTATATTAACACATGGTCAGGTGGGCCGGCCAAAGTCGGGCTTGATCATGCGTTAGTTAGAAGTGTTGAATTCGATCATGTTAATGGTTGGATCTAACCAGGATCTTCAATAGGAGGCCTAAAGGTCGATTGTGAGGAATCCTGGGACAAAATGAATACTAGGAACTGCTTAGAGAAGCAATTGGTATTGTACCTACCTTTAGATGCATATGGGTTGGCTGGCCAAAGTCAGGCTCATGTGTAGTCTATCGGGTCCTAGTACCTGTTAAAAGATAAATGTTATTCTTCGGATTGGAGTGTAGAGGCTACCAGTCTGAATAAAATAGTGGAAGAAACCTTTAGACTAAAATCCATGTCTTTAGGATGTTTAAAATAATTCTTATACTGATAGGTCTTATTTTCCTCTCTTTTTTCTCCAAATAATGTCGACCACTTGGTCCCTTCGGTCATTATTGGATAATGATAAACTTTCTGGACCCAACTTTGATAGCTAGTATCGAAGACTCAGGATAGTCCTGGAGCACGAGCGGATCCTTTATGTGATAATGGATCCAGCACCTGAGATCCCAGCCCCTAATGCTCATGGCACTATCAGGGATACTTACCAGAGTGGATCTTTGACCACACCACTGTACGTTGCATTATGTTGGCTGCGATGAATGATGAGTTCAGTCACAAATTTGAGGAGGCATAGCTAGAGGAGATCCTTCAAAGGTTGAAGGAGTCTTTTGGCACTCCAGATGATACGGAGAGATACCGGATCTCTTTCACCATCTATAACATGCGTATGCATGATGGAGCTTCAGTAACTGATCATGTAATGTACATGATCAAGTTATTTGAGCTTTTAGACAAACTTGGATGTCCTTTGCATGAGCAACTCGGCAAGGATGCGATACTGAATTCTCTGCCCCCTTCCTACCAGGTCTTTCTCGATAATTTCAGAATGAATAGGCCTGTAGTAAACTACCACGAGATGTTAGGATTACTGTAGAGTTGTGAGAGAGACCACAACCTCAATAAGGGGTTGGTGAATCTGGTGGAAGGTTCTGGAGCAGGCATCATCCCTTTGGTAAACGAAAGAAGAGAAAGAATAAAAAAAAAAGAAGGTGCAAAGTGCTGGGCCTAGTCAGACTAAGAGAGTGAAGGTTGATAAGAGTCAGGCAGAGTGCTTCTTTTGCAAGAAGTTGAGTCACTAGAAGCAGAACTGTTCTGCTTACCCTGCTACTCTAGACCCAAACAGGAAAAGGAAGGGAAAGCAACAAGCTATTGCTGGTCAAGGTATATATATGATAAATCCTTATAGTTTCTCTATTTGTAATACTACTAGCTGGGTATTGGATACCGGAAGTCCTTACCATATTTGCAATTCTTTGCAGGGACTTCATGTTGGTAGGAGGTTCAAAAGTGGTGAAACATTTTTGAACATTAGGAATAGAAGTCAAGCTCTAGTTTTGGCATTGGGAACTATTTCTTTGTATTTTGAGTCATGTACCGTCATTTCTAATGATTGCCATTTTTGTTCTTCCTTTATAGTGAATATCATTTCTGTAGGCTTGATGGCCAAACATGGTTATGAATTATCTATAAAGAATGATATTTGCAAAATCATGTTGAATGGTTCTAATGTGATGTTTGGATAAGTCAAGAATGGTGTATATGTATTGTCACAGCCTGTTACTGTATTGTACACTGCTAATAAATGCCCTAGGTTAGATAAAATCACTGATACTTATCTCTGGCACAGTAGGCTAGGTCATATAAACAAGAACATGATAAATAAGTTGGTGGGAGAAGGTCTCCTAGTGAAGGGGACAGGGGGTAGATCGTTGGCGAGCCTAGAAGTCACCTAGATTAGGGTACCACTATTTTTTTTTGGTATTTTTTTTAGGGGTGGCAAAGGAATAGTGGGGATGGAGGATAGGGATTTGGATCTCATGGACTTTGGGACTCACCCTAATGAAGAGACTTCTCACCTCTAGGGTATTCCACCCACCTCGTACTTAGAGGTGTTAAGATGAATCTCAAAGGCATGAGGGGATAAAGAAAATGGAATCAAAGAGAAGGGGGATAACTAGACATGACCTATCATCATGTCCTGGGATTGGGCCTCACACCCTCTCCTCACGGAGTAGAAGAAAAGAATCACTTTCCTAAAAAATCATTAACCAAACTATTTTTTTACAAAAGGACGAGGGTGGTATTTATAGACCTATCCAACCCTCATTTGAATTTGAATACAAGATAAAAATATAGGGAAGATTCAAATTCAAATACAAGATAGGATAAGATAAGCCTATCCATATCTCAATCCTATCCAACCAAATCCTAATTCAAATTTCAAACAAAAGATAAATCCCAAACTAATTTATTCTGGATATCCTTCGAGATTCATGCAGCTCCAAGATTGTGCTTGCTCCGGGATCCATGCTGGCGATGTCCCCATCATTCCCTTGAGGTGGGGAGAACTCGACTCCATCGAGTTAGGATCAGCAGGGACGTTGGTGAAACTGAATCTAATCAATCAAAGGGGCTCTGCTCTGAGATCTATTCGGCTCCGAGAATCATGCAGCACTGAAAATCATGCAACTCTAAAATTCATGCAACTTTGAGGATTGTGTGCATTGAAGTCGGCAATAGGGAGAGCAACTGCTTTGAGGAATGTGTAGTGCATTCACTTTCGTGCCGATGCTCCTTGGACTTTCAATCCGCGGAACAGAGGATGTGTGCTGGTGGTCATGGGGAGGAAAACATCATCGAAATGGAAGATTCGGGGAAGGTTGGTCGCCGGTGGCACAAGAAGTCGGTGGCACGAAGCGGAGATGGGGGAAAAAACTTGGATCTGGGCAGAGAGAGCCAGCGAAGGATGCCACTTGGTTGTTGACGTTGGTGGATAGAAAGTAGAGCGGTGGTGGCATGCGACGTCGATCTGAGGGGTTGAGAATGTCGATGGTCTGGCGACGGTGACGTGGTGGAGTTGATGGTGATGTGAAGGATCGGTGCGAAGGTGAGGGTGGCGGTGGGTTCCTGCTCGCAGGTGGCCAACAGAGAGAGGAGGAGCGGTGGAGTTGGTGGACTTGACGGAGGCGGTGGTGACATGAGGTGGGTGACCGGCCGGAGGAAGGGAGGTCCGATTTGGCTTGGAAAATGATCGACGGGGCCTCAGTCGATGGGGTTGGATGGGTTGCCGAGGATGGAGAGATGGAGTGGGATGATGTTCGGGATGGCCGGCAGCGATGAAGTTCTCCTCGGATCTGAGGAGGAGAAAGCGACGGTCGGTGGCTGCTGGGTGTTGACGGTCGGCGACTGCTGGGTTTGGACGATGGCCGTTGGAGATGGGGTGGTTGATCCGGCAGGAGTTGGGGCATCGATGAGGCATCGCAGTGTTTCCGTTTCCACCTTCGATGGAGGGGCGTCAGTCGGGGAGATGGAAGGGGCAGCAATTGAGGCTATTCAGTGGAGGCGATGGCTGAATGGGGGTCGCTGGTGGTTCTCATCATGTCCAATGTCGAGGGGATTCACCGAGCTGTCAAGGAAGGAGCAGATGGACTCGAAGGCAGGGGAGGAGGCGGCGGAGTTGATGCGGGAGCGATGGACTGCTGGAGGCGGGAGTGATGGAGGTTGGAGAGGTTCGAGCATGGCGACGATCTTGAACAGCTGGTGGTAGGAGGAGACAGACTGCTCCAAGGAGGGGTTTCGCTGGCATCGGTTCTGGGCTAAGACGGCGGACGGACGTGTTGAAGGTCGGGCAGAATCTCGGCCATAATTGATCCGGGGATGAGGATGATGGTGGATTCTTCATGGACTGTTGCAGGATGGGGCAGGGGAGAGATGGTGGTCAATGGATGTTTCGGATGGAAGGCATCGAGCAGATCTTGGCTTCCTAGGATGGAGTGAACCTCTAGACAAAAATCGATGCCAGGGGTTCATCGTTGATGGAAGATCCGGTGAAGGCGCCGATCTGAGGAACTTCGGCAGCAGAGGAAGACGGTGATTGTGAGCAGTGGAGCAAGAACAGGGAAGACGGAGAACGGTAGAACCGGTGGGGAGAATCTGGGTTTGGGAAAGAAACGTACCTTAACCTGACCTATGGCTTTGATACCAAAAATTGATGGGGGACAGGGGGTAAGATGATTGGTGAGCCTAGAAGTCACCTAGATTAGGGAACCACTATTTTTTTTGGTATTTTTTTTAGGGGTGGCGAAAGAATAGTGGGGATGGAGGACAGGGATCTAGATCTCATAGACTTTGGACTCATCCTAACAAAGAGACCTCTCACCTCTAGGGCATTCCACCCACCTCAATACTTGGAGGCGTTAGGATGAATCTCAAAGGACATGAGGGGATAAAGAAAATAAAATCAAAGAGAAGGGGAATAACTAGACATGACCTATCATCATGTCCTGGGGTTGGGCCTCACACCCTCTCCTCACGGAGTGGAAGAAAAGAATCTTTTTCCTAAAAACTCATTGACCAAACTATTTTTTTACAAAAGGACTGAGGGTGGTATTTATAGACCTGTCCAACCCTCATTTGAATTTGAATACAAGATAAAAAGATAGTGATGATTCAAATTCAAATATAAGATAGGATAAGATAAGCCTATCCATATCTCAATCCTAACCAACCAAATCCTAATTCAAATTTCAAATAAAAGATAAACCCTAAACTAATTTATTCTGGATATCCTCCAAGATTCATGCATCTCCAAGATTTGTGCTTGCTTTGAGATCCGTGCTGGCGATGTCCCCATCATCTTGATATTACTGAGGGTGAATCTTTACCAACTTGTGAATCTTGTCTTCTTGAGAAAATGACCAAGTCACCTTTTACTGGAAAAGGTGAAAGAGCCAGTGATATTCTAAGTCTTGTACATACTGATGTATGTGGATCTATGAATATCAGTGTAAGAGGTGGGTATAATTATTTCATTACATTCACAGACGACCGTTCGAGGTATGGTTATGTCTACCTGATAAGACATAAATCTGATTCGTTTGAAATGTTCAAACATTATCGTAATGAAGTTGAAAAATAAACTGGGAAGTTTATTAAAACCCTTCGATTAGATCGAGGTGGTATCTTTCCAGCGAGTTTTTGACTTATCTTGAGGAGAATGGGATTCTCTCTCAATGGACTCCTTCGGGGATACCTTAGTTAAATTGCATGTCTAAAAGGAGGAATCGAACCTGTTGGACATGGTTCGATCCATGATGGGCTTAGCAAGTTTGCCTAAATCCTTTTGGGGATATGCTCTTGAGTCAGTGTCTTACCTTCTGAATAGAGTTCCAAGTAAGTCCGTAAATAAAGCACCATATGAGATATGAATAGGACGTAAGCCAACTCTCTCTCACCTTCAGGTTTGGGGGTGTCCGACTTATGTCAGACATTTGAAGATGAATAAGCTAGGACCTAAGTCTTGCTAGGTGTCTTTTTGTTGGGTATCCCAAAGAATCCAAAGGATATTATTTCTATTTACCTGAGGAACAAAAGTTGTTCGTCAGTCTTAGAGCAACCTTTTTAGAAAGGGAGTACCTTGGTGAAGGTACTCAAGTCGCTGAGGTTGAATTTGGAGAAGTTCAACAGATAAAAGAACCTTCTTACTCTAAGGCCACTATAGAACCGAATTTGATTAGATTAGATCCAGAGTCCATAGTGCAACCATTAAGGAGATTTGGTAGAGTACCATGTCAACTGGATAGATACTACAGTTTCTTGATCCGAGATGGTGATCCTGTTGAGCTTGATCAGAACAACAAGGATCCGATCACCTATATTAATGGGGGACAATGATGACATGATGCATTCCTAATGGAATCAGTAATGATTAAATGAAAGATGAAGTAAATAGAGCAGCTATTCAAGTAAAGAAGTAGGAATTCAATGAAAGGATTCTAAATATTAAACTTGACTAGAAATAAACCATTCAAAGAAAATAAAAGGAGGACCTTCGTGATTAAGAAATCACTCAAATTAGGGTTAAGTTAATCTAATAATTGTATATCTAAAAGCCTTTCTAAAGAGGGTTACCCGGTAATTAATAATTTTAGATTTAACATTGGGAACACTCAAAGAAGAAGTTCCTGGATGACAGGGAGATTTCTCTAGGTTGCAAAGTCTCTTGTATCCTGGTTCTTAGCACGGGAGACCTTCTTCTTTGGAGCCTGGAAGCCCGGGGATCCTGCAACAAAGAGATGTAGGGAAGATTAGAGGAAAGGATTGAAATGGAGAAGTGAGGGGAGGGATCTTTGAAATGAAGAAGGAAAGCTGGAGTAGTCTTGGCGTGGATCTTCTATGGCTTCTTTTGGAGGACAACTCTTGGCTTGATCTTGTGAAGGACCCCTTGAATGACTGGGTTCATTGGAAATGGAGGAGATGAGGACTAAAGATGTGCTTCTTTGGTTGGCTGAATGGACTAAGAGGGATGGGAGGAAGCTAGGTTGGATGAGTGGAGTTGGAAAGGGGAAGAACACTCTAGGCCTCATGCCCACCTTCTCACAAGGGACGAAGCATTCAAGTAAGGGAAAATTTCAAGAAAACTTCTTTCTTCATTGATTCAAAATTCATGATTGATCACAATAAGGTTTGGAGCTTTTTTTATAGACCACCAAGCCATTTTGGTGCGGGCACCAGACTCAGAAGAAGACTTCAGAGCTCCATCTGGATCTCTGATTAACCTTGCCCGAAGAATTAGGATTTTTTGGCTTGTAATAAGGGTTGACTTGATCAACTCAATTTTAGCTTGAGTCTGTATTACCTGCATTTTTATTTTGTTGAGTCATGTTGACTCAGTAGTGGTCTAGGGCTTCAACCTGGGGTGTTACATTTTCTCCCAAGGCCAAGCAAGTGGGCGCCACACTCCCAGCCACACTCCCAGCCATACACCTGATCCAGGGGGTGCCACATCTCCATCTTGGTCCCCACACCACAGGATAGCAGGTCCCTTCTCTCATGCACCATTTAAGTAGAGAGCAATCAGGGATCCACAATTCAAGGGGGCGGCCCACAATTTTCCATAAGAACCAAGCTATGAAAAGAAACAAATTCTTCTTGGAGAGTACTTCAAGGGGGCGCCCATCCCATGCCAAAAATGCCCAAAGCAAAGTTGGGAAGAGCCATAACTTGGGGAGAAAGAAAAGGAGGTGTCCAAAAAAGTTGAGCCATGGAAGGAAGGATATTTCTTTGAAGAGCAAGGTTAGGAGGCACCCTAGTAATTCCAAATAAAGCCAGATATAAAAGGAAAGAAATTTCTCTTGAAGAGCAAGGTTAAGAGGCGCCCAAAACACTTCCAGATAAGGCCAAGCATAGAAGGAAAAAATAATTTTTCTTGGAGGTCAAGGCTAGGAGGTGCCACCCACTTTCCTTTTGAAGCCATCAATCAATTTTATGGAATTATTTGGCCAGCCATATGTGTAAGGATTGATCCTACAATCCTAATTTGCAGATACCCTCCTTTAGTCCCACATGGGAAGATGTAAAACCCTACTCTCTTGTAAAGTCCTATAAATTAAAACCCCTTTGTAAGTTCTAATCAATCTGATGAATGAAACCAACTTTTTTTTGTGAGCAAACTCTGTGTTTCCTCTCTTCCGCACTTGCATCCAGGTGTTGAGCTCCGTGAGGGAGTAAATCTGGGTTCCCCAGGAACCTTGAGGAGGTGTGAGATCTCCAAAACCCCAAACCCTAGGTTAGCCACTTCTACTCCAAAACCCTAGCCGTCCATCATCCACTTCAATCCACCAAACCCTAGCCTATCCCACCTCCCACGGTCTCTCTCTCCAAGTCCAGGCCGACCACCAGCATCCAGCTCCAGTCTGGATACTTCAGATCCATAGCTCTTTTCAGAGGGAGTCGAATCAGCCTTCAAGAGAATCCGGATCTCAGCGACATCAGCCTTCAAGTTCTTCGAACTGGTAAATCCTTCCCTGAGTCTCTGAATCCATCACTTGTTTTTCTTCTTCCCAGATCTTGAGTTCAGGAGAAGCCGACCCAGCCACGAGACCAGTATTGGAGGATCCATTGCGAAGATAGCCGAATCCTGAGGATCCAACAATCTGCTCGAGAGAGTTCTTCACCCAAATTCTGTGAAGATCATTGTCTGGTTGGTAAACCATCTCTTCTCTTTATTTCTGTCCTGTTGAAAGTTCAGAGCGAAACCCTAGGTCTGGGAGTTTCTCAACCCCAGCGATCCGTTACTTCTGAACTACTCTGATAACTTAGCTTCTTCTAAATTATGCTTTCAATCCTTACCTTGTTTCCATCAACTTAGTTTAACTTCACTTTGAGCCAAAGCCAATTTCTGAAAAAAAAAAAAAGAAAAAAAAGAATTAATCTTAATTTTACTTCCGCATACGCTTCTTTGTTCTGCATCATTTTTGGTATCAGAGCCCTGTCTAGGGTTTCTGTTTTGATTGCTTGTTTGAGTCTCTCTCTTTTTACTTTGTCTGCTCGAAGTAGACTCCCCAGGACGTCCGGTCCTAGGAATGAAGCGAGGTGCAAACTTCCTCTTCCCATTCCACGGGGTGTTCCTAGGGCGTGTAGGGGATCGTTGGGTTACAACTTCGTAGCAAGAATTGTAAACGGGAAGTACTCTATTTTTAGTCCATAACTATCCTGTTGCAGGAATTGTTTCTCATTGCAGATAACTTGAATTGTGTGATTTTTGTTTTGGTGGAACCCGTATAATTGAATCTATTTTACATAATTTTTTTGTGATTTATTGGTTTCCGTAAATTTCTGAGAGTTAAATTACTGCAACTCTATTTTTTGTATTTCTGCAATTCAATTAATTTTGAGTGATCATCTCTTAATTCATCTTAAGGGCATTTAAGCATCTAAGATAAGGGGAGGAGTTGATAACCTCTCCTTAGCCCAAAACCACCACCCACTCATTCGAACCTAAGCCTTTAATCTTAAAATTAATTAGACCTATTTGCCCTAGTGGGCTAGGGACATCAACAAGTCGGGTCAAGGCTAGTGTTGAGTCAGTTTGTTGGTTACTCTGTGTGTGCTTTGTACTCAGTGTCTAGAATGGTGGTTCAGGGATTCTATCCCGAAGGGCTTGTGTGCTGGTCCGCCTACCTGGCCAATCACTGATTGGTGTCTAGGATTGGCATCTAGGGACCTAACACTCCCCTTACACCTGCCTGGCTGAGTCCCGAGTTACTACAGGCTAGCTTGCCACTCTGATTGGGCATCTAGTTTGGGCTCTAGGTCTAGTTAGCCCGTAGTCGTTCAGTTGAGTCTCATTTTGTGTGTTTGCTTGCATCATGTCTACCCGGAATGGAGTGCCCTACCAACCTGGTCAAACCCAACCTGATTTAGAGGCCATGGTTAGAGCTCTTACTGAGAGTATGAACAAACTGAGTCAGGATGTGACTACCACTGTTGCCCAGTTTAAAGAACAAGTCCATGAGGATTTTGCCCAGCTTAGGGATCGAGTCCAAGTGCTAGAGGAACCTAGGCATCGAATTGGACTCCTGACCCAGATTTTAATGTGCCTCAACCTCACCCACACAAGAGCCTAGAAGACCTTTATACAGAGATCCTGAACCTAATCATAGGAGGCCTGACCCAGAACCTGAAGATAGAGATGATAGGTTCATTCGGAACATCAAGTTAGATGCACCCACTTTTGATGGTAGCTTAAATCCTAAGGTGTATTCTGATTGGGAGGGTGAGATGGACCAGTACTTTGAGTGGTATGCCATGTCTGAGGAGAGGAAATTCAAGTTTGCCAAGATGAAGTTAGTACGTCAAGCTAGGTTATACTGGGGGAACATTGAGCTGACCACTAGAAGACGAAATGTAGAGCCCATAACCACTTGGCAGGGTATGAAAGAGAAGCTTAGAGATAAATATCTACCCATTTCATATCAGCAGAATTGTTGGACCAATGGCAGACTTTGAAACAAGGGAACCGATCTGTATCAGACTACATAACCACCTTTGATGAATACCTGATGAGATGTGATGTGAGTGAAGCCCATGAGGTCACTTTGTCTAGGTTTAGGGCTGGACTTAGGGAAGACATTAAGAGAGAGTTATTTCTGAGAGAGGTTACTGACCTAGACCAAGCCTATCAGATTGCACTGAACACTGAGAAGTTTCAGAGAGGACCCATGCCTTCTAGGGTTAGTGCCCCAATCCCAAGAAATGGACCTAGCCAGGTTACCCCTAGCAAGCCTAATCAGGGTATTCCCACCCCTAGGCCCATGGACAAAGGTAAGGCACCTGACACCCAGAGAACCCCTAGTATCATCTGTTTTAAGTGCCAGAAGCTCGGTCATATCTCCAACCAGTGCACAGCCATAGCTTGTTTTAAGTGCCATAAGGTAGGTCATGTTTCTAGCCAGTGCCCTCGTAGATCCCTTTATATAGAAGAGGGAGGAGAAGAGAATTCTGAGCCCAATGAGGAGTTTGAAGAAGAAGTTTATGAGGCCGGAATGAATTTGGTCGATGAGTATGAAGGAGAGGAAGAATCCACCGAGTCTGACCAATTAGGGGTTGTGAGATGCATCCTGTCCCAGACTAAAGTTCAGGAAGATTGGCGTAGGACTAACATCCTACAGACTTTCCTTAAACTAGGGGATAAGGTATGTAAAATCATCATAGATAGTGGGAGCTGTGTGAATGCCATTTCTACTAGCACTGTCAAAATGTTAGGCTTAACCCCAGTCCCCCACCCCAACCCCTATAAGGTTTCTTGGGTAGACTCTACCTCTATACCCATCCAGTCTAGATATCAGGTCCAAATCCAAATGCAATCCTATCAAGAGAAGATTTGGTGTGATGTCTTGCCCATGGGGGTGAGCAGTATAATTCTTGGAAGACCTTGGTTGTATGATCATGATGCCACCCTCTTAGGAAAATCCAACACCCGTGTCTTTAGTTTCAATGGGAAGAAAATCACAATCCATTCAGTCCCTCCTAAGGACAAGGTAGCTAAAGGAACCAATAAGGTCAGAGAAATGAAGACTGGAGTGAACCTAATTAGTGCCAAGGATCTAGAACAAGAAATTCATAGTGGTTCACCCATTTGGATGTTGACTGCTAAGGAACTTAGGACTCCTACACCCTCAGAGCCTCCTCAGGAAGTTAAGCCTTTATTAGAAGAATTTGGGGATGTTTTTCCCGAGGATCTGCCAGACCACCTTCCACCTCTTAGGGATATTCAGCATTCCATAGATTTAGTCCTAGGAGCTACTTTACCCAACTTGCCCCATTATAGGATGAATCCATTGAGCATAAAGAACTGCAAAAGCAGGTTGGCGAATTGTTGAGGAAGGGGTTCATTAGAGAGAGTCTTAGCCCTTGTGCAGTCCCTGCACTTCTAACCCCGAAGAAGGATGGCACGTGGAGGATGTGTATTGATAGTCGTGCCATCAACAAAATCACAATCAAGTATAGGTTCCCCATCCCTAGACTAGATGATATGCTAGATATGATGGCCGGTGCCATGGTTTTTTCTAAAATTGATCTCAAGAGCGGCTATCATCAGGTTAGGATTAGACCAGGGGATGAGTAAAAACCACCTTCAAAACTAAGGATGGTCTCTTTGAATGGGTTGTTATGCCTTTTGGGTTGTCCAATGCCCCTAGTACTTTCATGAGGATTATGACCCAGGTACTTAGAGCTTTCATAGGAAGTTTGTAGTGGTCTATTTTGATGACATCCTGATCTATAGTAAGACCCCTGTAGATCACCTAGGCCACCTTAGACAAGTCTGCCAAGTTTTGAGGAATGATAGTCTCTACGGTAATCTCAAAAAGTGTGAATTTATGACCAGTAGAATTATCTTCCTTGGTTTTGTTGTAACCCCTGACGGCGTGGCTGCCGATCCTGAAAAGATTAGGTCCATAGTAGAATGGCCAGAGCCGACCAGTGTGCATGAAGTCAGAAGTTTCCATGGCTTGGCTACCTTCTATAGGTGATTCATCAAGGGTTTAGTACTGTAGTTGCTCCTATCACAGACTGCATTAGGAAGGGAGAATTCCAGTGGACTAAAGCAGCCCATAAAGCCTTCCTAGATCTTAAGGATAGGATGACCCAGGCACCCGTTTTGAGGTTACCGGACTTTTCAAAGGTATTTGAGGTTGCCTGTGATGCTTCAGGAGTAGGTATAGGTGGAGTCCTAAGCCAAGAGAACCATCCCGTAGCATTCTTTAGTGAGAAACTTAATGATGCTAAGCTTAGGTATTCTACCTATGATAAGGAATTTTATGCGGTAGTGCAAGCTTTGCGTTACTGGAGACATTATTTGCTACCGCAAGAATTTGTGCTGTTTTCGGACCACGAGGCTCTTAGATTCTTGAATTCCTAGAAGAAGCTTAACCCTAGGCATGCTAAGTGGGTAGAGTATATCCAGTCCTATACTTTTGTTTTGAAGCATAAGGCTGGGTCTGAAAATAAGGTAGCTGATGCCCTTAGTCGTCGATCTTTGTTGTTGAATTCTGTTAGGGCTGAAGTCATAGGGTTTGAGCAAATCAAAGAAGAATATGAGTCGTGTCCGGATTTAAAGATTGTGTACCAGGATCTAACTCAAGGACCATCTAGTGAACATAAGGATTATTCCCTTTTAGATGGCCTTTCTGTTCTTTAAGAATAGGCTTTGCATCCCTAGAACCTCTCTTAGGGAATTTTTGATTTGGGAAACTCATGCTGGAGGTTTAGCTGGCCATTTCGGAAAAGATAAGACCACCCTGACTATTGAAGACCATTTTTTCTGGCCTAGCTTAAAAAGAGATGTAGCACACATTGTGGCTAGGTGTCGGACCTGCACTGTTGCCAAACAGCGAAAACAGAACACCGGCCTTTATACCCCACTCCCTGTCCTAGATCGTCCTTGGCAAGATGTGAGCATGGACTTTGTATTAGGATTGCCTAAGACCCAGAGGAGGCATGACTCCATCTGTGTTGTAGTAGACCGATTTTCCAAGATGGCCCATTTCTTGCCTTGTTCCCAAACATTTGATGCGTCTAAGATAGCCACCCTGTTCTTTAATGAGATAGTTTGACTCCATGGTCTACCCAAGACCATTGTTTCAGATAGGGATGTCTGGTTCACCAGTTATTTCTGAAAAACCCTTTGGCATAAGTTAGGGACAAAACTTAAGTTTTCAACTGCCTATCATCCCCAGACTGATGGCCAAACCGAAGTAGTGAACCGTAGTTTGGGCAATCTATTAAGGTGTCTTGTTGGTGAAAATATTAGGAACTGGGATTTGTACTTACCTAGAGCTGAATTTGCATACAATGACTCAGTCAATAGGTCTACAGGTAAGAGTCCATTTGAAATTGTGCATGGTTACAAACCTCACACACCTCTTGACCTAGCTCCTTTACCAGTCCACACACGAGTCTCCGAGTCTGTCGAAGTTTTTGCACAGCATATAAAAGACTTGCATAAAGAAATTCATGCCAAAATAAATTTAAGTAATGAAACTTATAAGAAGTTGGCTGATTCTCAAAGGCGAGTCAAAACTTTTAATGAGGGAGACTATGTAATGATTAGGTTAAGGCCTGAACGGTTTCCTCCCGTAACCATTAGAAAGTTACATGCTAGAGGAGCTGGACCATTTAGAGTAGTGAAGAGAGTAGGATCCAATGCCTATGTGCTCGAGTTGCCTCCAGAACTAGGCATTAGCTCCACTTTCAACATTACAGACCTAGTAGAGTATAGAGAGCCAGCTGTGATTCCCAGTGAGGCTTTTGAACCTAATCCTGCTCTTGAGAGTGAACCCAACCCTGTGTGTCCACCAATAAACTGGCCTGTGAGGAAAGAGCAGATTGAAAAGATCCTGGATGATCAGGTTATCTCTACTCGTAATCGAGGATACCAAAGATACCTGGTCTGCTGGCAAGGAAGGCCAGATTCTGATGACTCTTGGATCTCCCGAGAAGAATTACAAGAATTGGACCCAGACCTCTTGGAGAGATACCAGAGCCAACTTGATCCATACTCGACAGGGTCGAGTTCTCCCACCCTGGGAGAATTGGTGCGGGCACCAGACTCAGAAGAAGACTTCAGAGCTCCATCTGGATCTCTGATTAACCTTGCCCGAAGAATTAGGGTTTTTTGGCTTGTAATAAGGGTTGACTTGATCAACTCAATTTTAGCTTGAGTCTGTATTACCTGCATTTTTATTTTGTTGAGTCATGTTGACTCAGTAGTGGTCTAGGGCTTCAACCTGGGGTGTTACATTTTCTCCCAAGGCCAAGCAAGTGGGCGCCACACTCCCAGCCACACTCCCAGCCATACGCCTGAGTCCAGGGGGCGCCACATCTCCATCCAGTAGGCTTTGGTCCCCACACCACAGGATAGCAGGTCCCTTCTCTCATGCACCATTTAAGTAGAGAGCAATCAGGGATCCACAATTCAAGGGGGCGGCCCACAATTTTCCATAAGAACCAAGCTATGAAAAGAAACAAATTCTTCTTGGAGAGTACTTCAAGGGGGCACCCATCCCATGCCAAAAATGCCCAAAGCAAAGTTGGGAAGACCCATAACTTGGGGAGAAAGAAAAGGAGGTCCAAAAAAAGTTGAGCCATGGAAGGAAGGAGATTTCTCTTGAAGAGCAAGGTTAGGAGGCGCCCTAGTAATTCCAAATAAAGCCAGATATAAAAGGAAAGAAATTTTCTTGAAGAGCAAGGTTAAGAGGTGCCCAAACACTTCCAGATAAGGCCAAGCATAGAAGGAAAAAATAATTTTTCTTGGAGGTCAAGGCTAGGAGGCGCCACCCACTTTCCTTTTGAAGCCATCAATCAATTTTATGGAATTATTTGGCCGGCCATATGTGTAAGGATTGATCCTACAATCCTAATTTGCAGATCCCCTCCTTTAGTCCCACATGGGAAGATGTAAAACCCTACTCTCTTGTAAAGTCCTATAAATTAAAACCCCTTTGTAAGTTCTAATCAATCTGATGAATGAAACCAACTTTTTTTTGTGAGAAAACTCTGTGTTTCCTCTCTTCCGCACTTGCATCCAGGTGTTGAGCTCCGTGAGGGAGTAAATCCGGGTTCCCCAGGAACCTTGAGGAGGTGTGAGATCTCCAAAACCCCAAACCCTAGGTTAGCCACTTCTACTCCAAAACCCTAGCCGTCCATCATCCACTTCAATCCACCAAACCCTAGCCTATCCCACCTCCCACGGTCTCTCTCTCCAAGTTCAGGCCGACCACCAGCATCCAGCTCCAGTCCGGATACTTCAGATCCATAGCTCTTTTCAGAGGGAGTCGAATCAGCCTTCAAGAGAATCCGAATCTCAGCGACATCAGCCTTCAAGTTCTTCGAACTGGTAAATCCTTCCCTGAGTCTCTGAATCCATCACTTGTTTTTCTTCTTCCCAGATCTTGAGTTAGGAGAAGCCGACCCAGCCACGAGACCAGTATTGGAGGATCCATTGCGAAGATAGCCGAATCCGAGGATCCAACAATCTGCTCGAGAGAGTTCTTCCACCCAAATTCTGTGAAGATCACTGTCTGGTTGGTAAACCATCTCTTCTCTTTATTTCTGTCCTGTTGAAAGTTCAGAGAGAAACCCTAGGTCAGGGAGTTTCTCAACCCCCAGCGATCCGTTACTTCTGAACTACTCCGATAACTTAGCTTCTTCTAAATTATGCTTTCAATCCTTACCTAGTTTCCATCAAATTAGTTTAACTTCACTTTGAGCCAAAGCCAATTTTGAAAAAAAAAAAAAAAAAATCTTAATTTTACTTCCACATACGCTTCTTTGTTCTTTGTTCTGCATCACATTTGAAATTCAAAATTTTAAATTCAAACAATACAAAATAAGGGGAGAAAATAGTGGGCATCTTCATGAAGAGGGGTGTCATTTGTGGAGATTTTGTGGGCCATTTCAAATTCCTTCTTCCTTGGTCGATATTCCTTGGTGATGTGTCCTAGTGATGTGGCAAGGAGGAATGATGAAGTGGATTCCAAGTTGGTGATCCCATGGTCCATGCACCTACTAGTCTTCTTGACTTGGTTGTGCTGAAACCAGGTTGGTCTTGGCTGACTCTCCTTGACTCAATTAAAATGAAGAACTTAATTGAAGCAAATACTAGACTCAATTACCAAAATGAAATGAATACATGACTAATAGACTCAAATAAAACTTATTACAAGACTCAAGCTCTCAATCTTCCAACCATAGAGAATATTTTCTAATTTGTATCGGTTGGAGTCTCTTCCTGAGCCTGGTGCTCACACCAATTCTTCCCGGGTGAGGGGAACTCGACCCTGTCGAGTAAGGATCGGTCTGACTGTGATATCTTTCTAGTAGGTCCGGGTCAATTTGATCATTCAAGGTCTTCAACAAGGTCTCAAAATTTTGGTCCATGGTTGCACTCGATTGAGCTTGGATTTGCTGGTAAGGTGCTCCTGATCTAGTTAGCATGCACACACGGACTCAAACTTGGGCTAGGGGTTTGCTAGATCTAGTAGCTCAAATAAAGTGAGATGACTAGGTACAACCAAATCTAAAGCTATCCAGTCTACTGGCTAGGTAAGAGGTGGGTCTGTGGGAGGCTCCCCCAGCTATCGCTGGGTCCTAATTAAAAACCACAAAATTGCTTAGGGCATTTTCCATTTGACCCCTAGCCTAGACACCAACTTTCAGAAATAGATGCAGGAGTGTGTGCACTAGTTTTCCCAAATAACTTGAACTAGACCTATGCATGTCCCTAGAAATTAGAGTACTACTCGATTTTAATTAAAGATTGGGTTCGCTATGTAGGGTGGTGGTTTTGGGCTAAGGACAGGTAATGAAATCCTGCCCCCATGTCATAATGATGCCCTTAAATTGATTTATCATGAGATGAATGCAAGCATGCAAATGAACCCTAATTTCAGGTGTAGAAATTGAGTGTGTTGCAATTCTGAAGTGGGGCAGAGAAGTGCTATGAATTAATCTCAAAAAATTCTGGAAAAATCACAAAACACTCCTAAGTTGTAGAGGATATACCTATATGAAATGAATACAAGACTAATATACTCAAATAAAACTTATTACAGGACTCGAGCTCTCAATCTTCCAACCATCGAGAATCTTTCCTAATTTGTATCGGTTGGAGTCTCTTCCTAAGCATGGTGCCCGCACCATATATGGATGTAGTGTCAAGGTCTGATTCTGAGTCATGGTTGGGAGCTATGAAAGTCGAAATAGAGTCCATGGAAATTAATAATGTATGGACATTGGTTGATCTACCTGAAGGGATAAAATCCATTAGGTGCAAATGAATCTTCAAAAGGAAGCGGGGCACAGATGGGCAGGTGGAAACCTATAAAGCCCATCTGGTTGCCAAGGGGTTCGTCAGCGTTATGGTATTGACTATGACGAGATATTTTTTCTTGTGGCAATACTCAAGTCCATTCGGATTATGCTTGCTATAGCAGCACATTTAGATTATGAAATCTGGCAAATGAATGTCTGAACTACTTTCCTAAATGATGAGTTGGAAGAGGAGGTGTATAAGATGCAACTTGAAGGGTTCACATCCACAGATGAGTCTAAAGTGTGCAAGCTTTAGAGATCCATTTATAGATTGAAATAGGCTTCTCGGAGTTGGAACATGCATTTTGATAAGTGTATCAAGACATATGGCTTTGTAAGAAATAGAGAGGAACCTTGTATATATAAATGGGAAAATGGCTCTATAGTTGTATTTCTTATTTTATATGTAGATGACATTTTTCTAATCGGGAATGACATTCCAGCATTATAAGGTTTAAAAATCTGGCTTTCATTTCAATTCTCTATAAAAGACTTGGGTGAAGCCTTATACATACTGGGTATGAAGATCTATAGAGATAGATCTGAGAAGTTTCTGGGACTATCCCAATCTACGTACATAGACACAGTGCTGAAGCGATTCAGCACGAAGAATTCCAAAATGGGCTATCTTCTGATAGGTCATGGAATTACTCTTTCCAAGAAGGATTGTGCGACAACTCTTAAGGAAAGAGAGCATATGAGTAGGATTCCATATGCTTCGATAGTGGGTTCTATTATATATGCTGTGTTATGTCCTAGACCAGACATGGCATACTCACTAGGGGTAGTGAGCAGATACTAATTTGACCTAGGTGAAGCTCATTGGAAAGTTGTTAAAAATATCCTTAAGTATTTAAGAAATACTAAGGACCAATGGCTTATTTATGGAGATTCTGACTTAAAACTTATGGGATATATCGACTCTAGTTTTCAGTCAGATAGTAATGATAGTAAGAGTGTGTTTGGTTTTGTGTTTACTCTTAATAGTAGAGCAATCTGCTGGAAAAGCTTCAAGCAGCATACAATGGCTGATTTTATTTGTGAGGTGGAGTATATTGTTGCATCATGCAACAAAGGAAGCTATGTGGTTACGAAAGTTCTTAGACGAGCTGGGAGTGGCACCTTCCTTTGATGGTCCTATTCTGTATATTGTGACAGCACTGGAGCCATAGCTCAAGCCAGAGAGTCGAAGTCACATCAGTGGACCAAGCATATTCTATGTCGTTATCACCTTGTTTGGGAGATTATTGAAAGAGGTGATATCAATCTTCTGAAGATCGATGGTAAAGAGAACCTGGCTGATCCTTCACTAAAGCCATTGGAGTGCAAGAGTTCGATGACTGCAAATGGAAGATGGGAATCAGATTCTGTTCTGATTGGCTTTGGTCCAGGTGGGAGTTGCTGGAAAATGTGTGTCCCAAAGCCAATCATCTAGGTTGTAGATGGTTATGTGACTCATGCATATGTATATGAATTGAATAAAAGTTTACTCTGGTTGTTCATTACATGTCATCTTCCTAATCGAATTCTTGTGTGATGATGATGTCCTTTGAGCTACGTTGTATGCGATGTAGAAAGGATGCATCGTGTAGTTCATAAACTGGTTCGCGACCAAAGGATATGCTATTTCAGGATGATGGTGTATCGAGAGTAGGTCGTTGATGTCTTGTCTATTGGTTGTCCTCTTAACCAAGTAGCATGGAGATGCTGGTATGACATCAGGTGTTGTATTCGACACTTCACTAAGTATGACTCTCATGCCAGATTATCTTTTTGCCAAAGAGAAGTTTTGTATTAGAATGTGGACATGAATTATTCCTTTGACTTGAGATCACTATGGCAGCTTACAAGCAACTCACTGTGCTTAGTGATGAGGGACGGGATTCTAATATGATGTAGGATGATATGGAAGGGATGAAGATGAAGGAAATCAGATTAAAGCAAGCAAATATTTTTAGATTTTTTTTTATGGTTTTGATTCCTAAAACTAGCTTATATTAGGTTAGGTTTATCCTATATCAATTAGCATCCTACCCACATGCTAGATCAATCAAAAGAAAAAGAAAATTAGGATCCTAGATCTAAGAAGGCCTATTAGGAGCATGTTCACCTTCAAGAAGTCAGACAAAAAGAGATGGAAATGGAAATTAGGTTTAACATACCAAGCAATGATTTCTAGTTGCTGTAGAAGAGATCGCTCTATTCAGATCTATGCTTGGATGATCCGGTCGTGTTCCCGTAGATCCACCAGCTTTTTATCAGCTATGTTCGGAGGCAAAGAAAACTTCATCCAAGGATGAATTTATTGGAGGGATCTTGCAAACGTCAAAGGTTAGAGGCAAACAAGAAGGAAAAAATAAGAAACTGGAGATCGGGTTGAAAGATGGTTGGAAGATGGAGTTGTAGGGGGTTGGTGGCCTTGGAGGAAGCTTTGGGCATCTGGATCTTGGAGGGTTGATTGCGGGCGTCTTGGGCTCTTGCTTGGATGGGCAATGGCTAGGGTTTGTAAAGCTAGGGCACTCAAATCTCACATACACACTTCTAAAGAACACAATTGTCACAAGAAAATTCATCAGAGTTTTAATTCATGAAAAGAGATTGTTTTTACAAAAGGGGGAGGGGGTGGGTATTTCTAGCTTCACCTAGGTCCTCTCCTTGTTAGGACTGGATTACAAGGTTTGAGTAGGAAGAGGATTACAAATTTTGATAGGAAGAGGATTACAATTCCTTGTTTACTTTGACCTGGTCTTCTCTTGGGCCTCCTTGGACTTGGTCAAAGGGTCTCCTCTTGGGCTTGGACTGCTTCACTCCTTGTTGGGTTGAGATGACACCTTCTTTGACTGGTCAAAGGCTTGGGAGGGGGGGCGCCAACATGAATGGGCCAGGGAAGGGCGCCAATTGCTATGGGCCTTGGACAGGGGCGCCAACACTAGGGATTTGGGGTGCCACTTCTTCATGAGCTTCTAGGCTGGGGCACCTGGGAGAAGGAATATTCCATGGGGCGCCTGGTATCTTCAAGTGTGTAGGCTCCATGGGCTTGGGCAGCATGAAAGGTCTAGTAGGGTGTAGTTGCAAGGTCTCTAGCTCCTGGGTGAGGCCTTATAAAACTCCTGATCTAGGGATCCTCTCCTCTTATACTTGAAAATTATAGGACTCAAGTAAACTCAACTTACAAATGGACTCAAGTAACATGACTCAATGAATTCAACTTATTACAAAACTTGGCTCATTTTGATATAAGTGACATAGAACTAGTGAATTACAAGACTCAGAATCCTATTACAAGACTTAGCAAAAATTGACCAACACATGATTTAGAGAATAAAGTGAAGCTTGAAGTCTATCTCTGATATGATGTCCCCATCAATTCTCCCAGGATGGGAGGAACTCGACCCTGTCGAGTAAGAAGGTCGATCTGGCTTGGGTACTACTCTAATGGGTCTGGGTTGAGGCATTGTGGATCCTCTCGAGTGATCCACGAATCCTCAGATCTCGGTCGACCTTGCTAACAAACCAAGTGACATGGTAGCCTTTGATTTGGGTACTAATGGCTTGGTCATCCTGGATACGCTCAATCATTCCTCTCACAGGCTAATTTGATGGTAGACACTCAGGGTTCGATTCGCTCTCAAAGAAAAGGGTTAGGCTCAAACTCACTGGGTATCGTTGCTGGCTTCCTATACTTAACTAAGTATGAGGTATTGAAGGTTGAGCTTAATGCCTAATTAGATAACTCAGGCACTAGGTGAAAGGGATATGCCCTACAAGCCAATCTATGTTGTATCTCCCAAACCATTGTAATTGACAATTTTCTAAATAAAGGCATTATTTTTCATCATACGCTGTGTTTATATTATATGATGAACCCCAAAGATTAGGGCTATGATTTTAAGGTTATTATGAGATCATACCAGTGAGACCTAAAATCTTAAAACCTTAATCTATAGTAATCCTAGTCAAAGGAACCCTGAGTAGGGGATCAGGGTTTTCCGATAAGACTAGGACATCGCATGTATACTGGAAAGGGTGACTGCTCTCACAGTCACTTGTGTATGACACTAATACTGGGATGTGGGTGCTCATTGGAGAATGAGTTCACTGATATGATCCAACTTGAGAACATCTAATGGAGTCTTAGCTACATGTCAATAGAAGGTTCTCATAGTGGGAGTGGTACAAGTAATCTTTGACCTGAGACTGCCCTAAGTACCTTATGTACATGAACCCATGCTTTGGTTCAATCCTAATCATGACACTGAGTCATGCACAGGATTGATACTGGGAATGGTGAATTGGATATGAAGGTAATGAGTAGGTCAACAAGGAATCGATCACTCTTAGTAAGAGGAGATAGCATCCAGCTAGTTAACAATCGGATGATGATTCGGGGAATCTTTGATCAAAGTAAAGATATTAGAGATGGTTTCTAATATCAAGATAATTGAATCATCAATATAAGATTGAGCTAGAAATAAATATAATATTGGATTTGACATATATCCATATCCATAGTTATATTTTGGATGCAGGCTGATCGAAAGATTTAATTGTACAGTAACTCTCTACTGAAGGGTAATTTTGGTATTTCACCAGAATTTCCATATCTTCCGGGTAGACATGATACGTTGCTAAACGTCAATCTTGTCTTGTGGGTTGATCAAATTCAAAGATCACTTATTAGGAAGAGTCCTAATTGATCAAATCGGGTAAGCCCGGTTTGACCTAAATCGATTAGAAAGAGTTCTAATCAAATTAGGTCAACTTGTATTCGAACCCACTGCTGGCTAGATGTGGAACCCAATGGGTCACACACTTAAGAGGATTGATCAAGAGTTTAATTTGTGATTAAATCATCTTTGCAGGATAACACTCTAGCAGGTGTTGCAAACCCTAGCTTCTATTCGAATCGGATTCGAATTAGGGTTCCGGATTGGTTCAAATTGGGTTCTAATTGGATCTAATTAGACCCTAATTGTGAAAATAGGATTATGGCTAACCCTATTGGCTAGCCATGTGACTAGGCTAGCCTCCCCACCCGCCCCCCTTGCATTTTCATGCCAAATGCCAAGAGTCCATGCGCTTATGGACTCTTGGCGCGTCATTTGGAAGAGTCCATGGCGCAAGGACTCTTGGCGCGCCCCGCTTAATTCTCCGATGAATTAAGATGGGGCAGCCTCCTTTCTTAAGAAATAGTGCACCACTTGTCCCCCCTTGGATGGGAATCCAACGGCTGGAAGTTTTTTAAGAAAGACAAAAGTCGTTGTTTCCTCCCGGGCGCGCGAAATAACATCTCTTCGGAGATGAAAAGTCGCGACTCCCTTCCTATTAAAACACCGCATTTTTTCCTTTAAGAAAAGCCATGGGATTTAATCTGGAAGGCCGTGAGATGGGAGGATGGGGCATGAGAAATTGAGAAGGGTGTGAGAAGGAGTTCACGGAGAGATGTGTGGGCGCCTATCTGAGATCTATATAAAGGGTCGGGAAAATCAGAACTGGGTAATGTTTTTCTTTCTTCCTCTCCTAAAGACTCTTTATTCTTTTCTTGCTCTTGCACTATTTCTTTTATAGAGTACACCTCTGTCGAAACTCTGCTACTGAACAAGAATAAGAGTAAAAGTCTCCGACGGTAAAGGAAAGAAAGAAGTTCTGATTTATTCCTTCTTACTTACATTAAGACATCATTGTCTTAATTTCTCCTCCAACTTAAGACAAGCCTTTGTCCTCTTAGGACAAGGTCTTTTCTTCAAGACAAGGGTGTCTAAAGTGCCAAGGTCTTAGTGGAAGGAGGAGAAGAGATCAAGGAAAGGGAGGCAACCGCTTGTGTGGAAGAATTTCAGCCATAGTCCAAGCAATTGAGTTCCATGAAGAAGAACTCAATAGAAGGAACCATTGAAAAGAAGATAGAGTTTTCTTGATCATTGCTCTGTGTGGATCACCATCGGAGGGCGGACACTTGGATGCCTGGTGAAATCAATTAGCCTCTTCAACATCAAATTTTGTTGGAATTAGCGATTACAGGTTGGTACCCTAATCCTAATTTACATAGATATGTTTGTCATATGATCTAGCCTTATTTAAGGAGTTCCTGTTTTAGGGTTTTCGGTGTGAATTTAGTTTCATTTTTGAAATTACACTTCTGCTACATTGCACCGGAACCCAACAGTGGTATCAGAGCCACCTTAATTAGGACTATGATCTATGATATTTTGTGTGTTACATATTAGGGTTTTTAAGTCCTAATATGCTAAAACACTTAGCATATTTTTGTTGCAAATACGTTTTGGTGTACGCTACTAGTTAGGGTTTTTCACTCAAACCCTAATTATTATAGAGATATGATTAGTTTTGAAGTCATCATACTGAAATAAGGTTGCCCTGGCATAATGGTGGATCCATTATGTGGTAAATGGTTGTCCTAGTATGATGACACACTTTGCACATATTTGTTTATCAGAGTGATATGATTGTGATATGTTCTATAAGAATGTGCTGGCAATTTTATAAAACCCTCCTCTTAAAATTATATTAAGTCATAGTATATTTAACTAATAAGCATCACTAGTCAAGAATGTGCTGGCAATTTTATAAAACCCTCCTCTTAAAATTATATTAAGTCATAGTATATTTAACTAATAAGCATCACTAGTCATGATGAACAATTGATCATTTGGTGTCTAGAAAGGTGGTTCTGGGAAGGTAAAGAGAATCGTGGTTTTTAATTGGTTCCGTTGATTGACCTGGCCAATTTTTATTGGTGTCTAGGAAAGCAACGGGGGGACTCCACATCTCTTCCACTTGCCTGGCCGATTTGATTATATTTAAATCTTGACTAAAATGCTTAGTGTTAAAAATACTATATATTGGCCTTCCTTCATGCTGGATCATTATTGTGTTATGAACCACATTAGGTTTGTTGTGTTATCTGCAAGACCTAATATGGTGATTGACATAATATTAGTCTAGTGCATAGATATGCTTACAGTATATTCAGTATAATGCCTTGTTGTGTTATTTGCAAGGGGATTATATTTGAGTACTGACTGTATAGAAATGAAAGGGTCTTGACTTAACTAGAACATTATGGTTTGTTGTGTTTTTCTGCAAGACTAATAATGTTCTAGAGGCCAAGTTATTTTGAGAATTATATGAGATATAATTGGAAGAGTTTCCTACCTTTGAGCTTATAAAAGATTTGTTGTGTTTTCTGCAAGATCTTTTATAAGTTATTAGGATCTCAATCTCACTAAGAAAAACCGATCAGGGTTTTTTCTCGATTATCATAGTGAGGGCTATGATTTTTGATAAAATAGTGGGAGACATAATTAAATTGAAGACCTAATTTAATTATGTAAGTCATTTCATGGTTGTTTGCTTATGTATTGTTCTTTATTAAATGTAGATAAATGGCATCTTCATTATCACTGCGAAGTATCTTAGATACCAACAAACTGACTGGTCCAAACTATATGGACTGGTTGAGAAACTTAAAGATTGTACTAAGTTCAGAAAAACTTTCTTATATTCTTGATACCCCTAGTCTTAATCCACTAGGGGATGATGCCACACAGGAAGATATGGCCACATACAAAATGTGGCAGAATGACTCCCTCACTGTCAAGTGTATCATACTGGCCTCCATGACCAATGAGTTACAGAGGCAGCATGAAAGCATGGATACTCAATCCATAATGCTCAATTTAAAAGAGCTTTATGGAGAACAAAGCAGAACTGCTAGATACGAAATATCTAAGCAGTTATTCCGTGCAAGGATGACAGAGGGAACATCCATTCAGGATCATGTTCAGAAGGTAATTGACTTAATCACCAGATTGGATCAATTAGGATTTATTATGGATGGGGAGCTGAATCAGGATTTAATCCTGCAATCACTCCCGGAGTCATTTTCTCAGTTTGTCTTGAATTATCACATGAACAAACTGAACACTTCCTTGCCTGAGCTGTTAAATATGTTAAAAATAGCAGAGAGCCACGTTAAGAAAGAAAAGGCTCCACTTCTTCTTGTTGATAAGACCAATAAGAAGAAATCAGGTAAAAAGGTTTTTAATAGGAGGCTAAACCCTAAGGGTGGCATCAATAAGAATAAGAAAGGAAAGAAGGCCTCAAAACAGTCAACCTATTTCTTTTGCGGCAAAGCGGGACATTGGAAAAGGAATTGCAAGGTTTACCTTGCAACTATGAAGCCTGGTGCGTCAGATGCACCAAAAGGTATGTATGAGATACATACTATATTGACATTAAATTCGTCTATATCAAATACTTGGATATTGGATACTGCTTGTGGTTACCATATATGCAAATTTTTGCAGGACCTCCACAAGCTTAAAGTATTGAAGGAAGGCGACTTCAATCTCTACGGTTCTGGTGGTAATATCATCCAAGCAGAAGCTATAGGGACCTATATTCTGAAGTTGCCTTCAGGGAAGATCTTGGAGTTAGAAAATTGTTACTATATGCCAAAGATTATTAGGAACATTATATCTATTCCTTTGTTATTAAAACAAGGATATGTAATGGATGTAACGAGCACTGGTTGCTCGATAATGTTATCTAATAAAATTATTTGTTCTGGCATATTTAGCAATGGGCTCTTAACTCTTTCTTCCAATGATAGTGTTTTTCATGTCAATAATAAAAAAAAAAGAAAAGACTTTAATGATACTTTACTTTGGCATCATCGACTTGGTAATGTTAATGAGTCTAGGATAAGCAAGTTATATAAGGAAAAATTCCTTAATCCTTATGAGTATGAATCATTAGGAACTTGTGAATCATGTCTCATGGGTAAGATGACCAAGACTCCATTTACCGGACATGGAGAAAGATCAACTGAGTTATTAGAACTTATACATACTGATGTGTGTGGTCCAATGACAACTCAGGCCAGAGGTGGATACTCATATTTTATCACTTTTACAGATGATTTATCTAGGTTCGAATGTGTGTATCTTATGAAACATAAATCTGAAGCCTTTGATAAATTTAAGGAGTATCAAAGTATGGTCGAAAAACAAACCGGGAAAAGTATTAAAGTTTTCGTTCTGATCGAGGAGGAGAATACTTATCCACGGAGTTTTTAGACTATCTTAAAGTTAATGGAATTCTTTCTGAATGGACTCCTCCTTATACACCACAGCTAAATGGTATAGCTGAAAGGAGGAATCATACCTTATTAGATATGGTACGATCCATGATGTGCTTCACAAATTTATCCATTTCCTTCTGGGGTCATGCCCTAGAAACTGCTGTTTATATTCTGAACAAGGTACCTTCTAAATCCGTTGTTAGTACTCCATATAAAATTTGGAGTGAAAAGAAACCGTATCTTAAATATTTTAAGGTATGGGGATGTCCAGCTTATGTTAAAAGAAATTTTGGACATAAGTTGGAACCTAGAGCGGATAAACGTCTATTTGTCGGATATCCTAAAGAGGGTAGAGGATATCTGTTCTACCATCCTACTGAACAAAAGATTTTTGTTAGCAGGCATGCCACTTTCTAGAAAAAGAGTTCATTTTAGAAAAGGGCAATGGTAGAACTGTTGAACTTGGAGAAGTACAAGAAACACAGATAGACAGTTCTCAACCATTAGAACATATAGTTAGGACAGAACCAGAACACAAAACTCCTCCCCGTAGGTCTGATAGAGTGCCATGGGCACCTGAGAGGTATGGGTTTATTATTGAAAATAATGAAGCCCAAGTCATTCAAAATGATGAACCTCTGACCTATACGGAAGCTATCTTGAGTACTGATTCAGATAGATGGTAAGAAGCCATGGAATCCGAGATAGACTCTATGTATGTAAACCAAGTATGGTCTTTGGTTGAAGCACCAGAGGGTGTTAATCCTATTGGGTGCAAATGGGTCTATAAGAAAAAGATTGGGACAAATGGCCAAGTTGAAACCTATAAAGCCAGATTAGTGGCTAAAGGTTTTAGACAAAAACAGGGAATTGATTATGATGAAACATTCTCACCTGTTGCCATGCTCAAATCAATTCGGATTTTACTTGCTATAGCAGCATACCACGATTATGAGATCTGGCAGATGGATGTGAAGACTGCATTCCTCAATGGTTTCCTTGAGGAAGAAGTCTACATGTCACAGCCAGAAGGTTTTATTTCAAAGAATAAACCTAATCAAGTATGCAAGCTAAAGAAATCCATTTATGGATTAAAGCAAGCTTCAAGGAGTTGGAACATCCGCTTTGATGAAACTATTAAAAGGTTTGGTTTTATCAAAAATGTGGATGAACCCTGTGTTTATAAGAAGACCAGTGGGAGTGCCATAGTCTTCTTGGTTCTGTATGTAGATGACATACTCCTCATTGGGAATGATATCCCAATGTTGCAATCAGTCAAGGTTTGGCTATCAAACCAGTTTTCCATGAAAGATTTGGGAGAAGCATCCTATATACTAGGTATTAAGATCTATAGAGATAGATCTAAGAGGATGCTAGGTTCATCCCAATCTAGGTACATTGACTTAGTGCTGAAAAGATTCAGCATGGATGGAAGTAAAAGAGGTTATCTTCCTATGAGTCAAGGCATACATCTTTCTAAAAGGATGTCTCCTAAGACACCTGAAGAAAGAAATAGAATGAATTCTATACCTTATGCTTCGGCAATAGGGTCCATAATGTATGCCATGTTATGTACCAGGCCTGATGTGGCATATGCTTTAGGCATTGTCAGTAGGTTTCAGGCTGTCCAGGAGAGGATCATTGGAAAGTAGTTAAAAATATTCTTACGTACCTGAGAAGGACTAAGAATATTTTTCTGGTTTATGGTGGTTCTGATCTTAAACTAGAATCTTATTCTGATTCTAGTTTTCAATCAGACCCTGATGATAGCAAATCCATTTCGGGATATATTTTTATCCTAAATGGTGGAGCAGTGAGTTGGAAGAGTACCAAAAGCAGACTGTAGCTGACTCAACCACAGAGGCAGAATACATAGCTGTCAGTGAAGCCGCCAAGGAAGCAGTCTGGATGAAAAAGTTCATCACAGAGTTGGGTGTTGTTCCTGAGATTGAAAACCCAGTGCCACTTTACTGTGACAACACTGGGGCTGTTGCTCAAGCTAAGGAACCAAGAGCTCATCATAAGTCCAAGCACATTCGGAGACACTTCCATCTCGTCGGAGAAATAGTAGAGAGACAAGATGTCTACATAAATAGAGTTGATACAAAGAACAATGTAGCAGACCCGTTCACTAAAGCTCTACCACAGCGAGAGTTTGATCGCCACCTCGAGTGTATGGGATTAAGATTTAAAGGCGATTGGCTTTAGTGCAAGTGGGAGATTGAAAGGGATATGCCCTACAAGCCAATCTATGTTGTATCTCCTAAACCATTGTAATTGACAATTTTCTAAATAAAGGCATTATTTTTCATCATATGCGTGTTTATATTATATGATGAACCCCATAGATTAGGGCTATGATTTTAGGGTTATGATGAGATCATACTAGTGAGACCTAAAATCTTAAAACCTTAATCTAAAGTAATCCTAGTCAAAGGAACCCTGAGTAGGGGATCAGGGTTTTCCGGTAAGACTAGCACATCCCATGTATACTGGAAAGGGTGACTGCTCTCACAGTCACTTGTGTATGACATAAATACTGGGATGTGGGTGCTCATTGGAGAATGAGTTCACTGATATGATCCAACTTGAGAACATCTAATGGAGTCTTAGCTACATGTCAATAGAAGGTTCTCATAGTGGGAGTGGTACAAGTAATCCTTTGACCTGAAACTGCCATAAGTACCTTATGTACATGAACCCATGCTTTGGTTCAATCCTAATCATGACACTGAGTCATGCAAAGGATTGATACTGGGAATAGTGAATTGGATATGAAGGTAATGAGTAGGTCAACAAGGAATGATCACTCTTAGTAAGAGGAGATAGCATCCAACTAGTTAACATTCGGATGATGATTCGGGGAATCTTTGATCAAAGTAAAGATATTAGAGATGGTTTCTAATATCAAGATAATTGAATCATCAATATAAGATTGAGCTAGAAATAAATATAATATTGGATTTGACATATATCCATATCCATAGTTATATTTTGGATGCAGGCTGATCGAAAGATTTAATTGTATGGTAACTCTCTACTGAAGGGTAATTTTGGTATTTCACCAGAATTTCCATATCTTCTGGGTAGACATGACACGTTGCTAGACGTCAATCTTGTCTTGTGGGTTGATCAAATTCAAAGATCACTTATTAGGAAGAGTCCTAATTGATCAAATCGGGTAAGCCCGGTTTGACCTAAATCGATTAGAAAGAGTTCTAATCAAATTAGGTCAACTTGTATTCGAACCCACTGCTGGCTAGATGTGGAACCCAATGGGTCACACACTTAAGAGGATTGATCAAGAGTTTAATTTGTGATTAAATCATCTTTGCAGGACAACACTCTAGTAGGTGTTGCAAACCCTAGCTTCTATTCGAATCGGATTCGAATTAGGGTTCCGGATTGGTTCAAATTGGGTTCTAATTGGATCTAATTAGACCCTAATTATGAAAATAGGATTATGGCTAACCCTATTGGCTAGCCATGTGACTAGGCTAGCCTCCCCACCCGGCCCCCTTGCATTTTCACACCAAATGCCAAGAGTCCATGCGCTTATGGACTCTTGGCGCGTCATTTGGAAGAGTCCATGGTGCAAGGACTCTTGGCGTGCCCCGCTTAATTCTCTGATGAATTAAGATGGGGCGGCCTCCTTTCTTAAGAAATAGCACACCACTTGTCCCCCTTGGATGGGAATCCAATGGCTGGAAGTTTTTTAAGAAAGACAAAAGTCGCTGTTTCCTCCCGGGCACGTGAAATAACATCTCTTCGGAGATGAAAAGTCGCGACTCCCTTCCTATTAAAACACTGCATTTTTTCCTTTAAGAAAAGTTGTGGGATTTAATCTGGAAGGCCGTGAGATGGGAGGATGGGGCGTGAGAAATTGAGAAGGGCGTGAGAAGGAGTTCACGGAGAGATGTGTGGGCGCCTATCTGAGATCTATATAAAGGGTCGGGAAAATCAGAACAGGGTAATGTTTTTCTTTCTTCCTCTCCTAAAGACTCTTTTATTCTTTTCTTGCTCTTGCACTGTTTCCTTTACAGAGTACACCTCTATCGAAACTCTACTACTGAACAAGAATAAGAGTAAAAGTCTCCGACGGTAAAGGAAAGAAAGAAGTTCTGATTTATTCCTTCTTTCTTACATTAAGACATCATTGTCTTAATTTCTCCTCCAACTTAAGACAAGCCTTTGTCCTCTTAGGACAAGGTCTTTTCTTCAAGACAAGGGTATCTAAAGTGCCAAGGTCTTAGTGGAAGGAGGAGAAGAGATCAAGGAAAGGGAGGCAACCGCTTGTGTGGAAGAATTTCAGCCATAGTCCAAGCAATTGAGTTCCAGGAAGAAGAACTCAATAGAAGGAACCATTGAAAAGAAGATAGAGTTTTCTTGA
Organism: Areca catechu; assembly: GCA_021397845.1. Classification (NCBI taxonomy): domain Eukaryota; kingdom Viridiplantae; phylum Streptophyta; class Magnoliopsida; order Arecales; family Arecaceae; genus Areca; species Areca catechu. The sequence goes on along the minus strand of CM038040.1, from coordinate 125,306,703 downwards.
TCATTGCTCCTTGTGTGGATCACCATCGGAGGGTGGACACTTGGACGCCTGGTGAAATCAATTAGCCTCTTCAACATCAAATTTTGTTGGAATTAGCGATTACAGGTTGGTACCCTAATCCTAATTTACATAGATATGTTTGTCATATGATCTAGTCTTATTTAAGGAGTTCCTATTTTAGGGTTTTCGGTGTGAATTTAGTTTCATTCTTGAAATTACACTTCTGCTACGTTGCACCGGAACCCAACACTAGGTCCAACTTTCTTTGTCACTTTGATGGATCCAGCTCTATGGGTATGTAGCCTAATCATCACAAGATTTCCTAGCAAACTCTTAGACTCTTTTCAGGAATTAACCATGTTTTATAAAAATCATTACTTACATTAATTTGATGATTAATTCCTCATGCAAATCTCTACTCATGCAGTGCAAATGACGCAAACTAACGACATGTAGGCAAAACACCTAATACAGGCATACAAAAGACTAAACCCTAAACTATAACTGTGGGTTTGACCCTTTGGTCAGGTGGGTGACATGTAGAAGAATATGGTGCATGGAATCCTACTAGATGCCATAGGGTCCTCCAAAAGTAAGATGCAAACATGACATGCTCAATGAATGAATGCAGTATGGAAACTTTTACAAAATGCAATCTAATAGTGAGAAAAACATAAGAAGTCTCAGGAAAGGGTAGAAAATAAGAGGTGGGTTTAGGGTTAGTCTGGCAGGGTAAGAAATAAGAAGATGGTTCAGGGTTAATCGAAAAGAGTAGAATACAAGAAGGGGTTTCAGGGATGAGTCCTAGACTAATGAGGTTGACCTTATGGGGTTGGTGTATACCTACAGGGTTTGCATAATGGAAGAATGGATCACTAATATCAGGAAAAAGATCAATTGGGGTCAAAAGAGTGATTTCATCTTGAGGGTACTGATTTAAAGAGATCAGGTCCTTAATAAATTCTTCTAATTCTTGGAACTCAGGACTGGACTCTATAATTGGGCTTTCTTCTAGTCGCTCCTCAGGTAAGATTCTAATAGTAGGGTTGGGTTTCTCATCCTCTAACTGCTCTTCCACTACTAGTTCAATCAAGGTGTCGTCAGAGTCAACTAACTTTGGGTTGGCTTCTATCTGGGTATCTACCTGGTCAACTAATTCTGGGTTGGTTTCTACTTGGGTATGGTCAGGGTCAACTAATTCTAGGTCATCTATAGGTATCTCTTCTTCTTCTTCCTCATACTCATCCACTAAGCTCACATTAGCTTCATACACTCTCTTCAATGTCATTCTTGTGAACTAGTGGGGTGGTAGGACGGGTTTGGGTAAGGAAAAACTGGCTAGTGTTTGGGATGACTTGGGTGGGTCGACTAAGGGATTCTTGACTAATACTAGGCTCATATATAGGGGTACTAGTTCTATGGGGTTTAGGCTGACTAGGGGAAACCTGACTGGTACTCGACTGATACTGATGCGAGACATAGCGGGGAAGGATCGCTGGCGAGCATAAGAGTCACCAAAAGATTAGGGCTTGTACTCAAGAACCAGGAACCCGGGCATCACACCCACTCCAATTCGAAGAAAACTCAAAACTTAGATCAAAATAATATTTTGTTTGTATTCATAAGAAAAAAGATGTTTAATACAGGAGGGGAGGGGCAGTATTTATAGATTCACCCCAGGGTACATTACTTGAGGGCTAAGAAACCCTAACTTATGGGCCAAGAAACCCTAGTGGACTGGTCAACAGTGGGCCTGTCTTGGACTGGAGCTCTCTCTTGCGGGCTTGGTGGCATGAAAGGGTCCGGGTGCATGAAGGCCGGCTCTGGTTGGAGGGGTCTGGTGAATCTCCTGGCTGCTGATGACTCTCCTCTTGACTTGAACAACTTAACTGGACTCTTGACCGAACTAAAATGACTGAATCTGACTAAGTGGACTCAATTGACTCAGTTGTCCCACTTTATTATAGGACTCAAGTGGCTCACTTAGACTCAAGTGACACAGGACTAATGGACTCAAATAAAATAAAATAAAATAGGTTTTCGTGTCCCCATCATTTTCCTGCGGTGGGGAGAACTCGACTCCGTCGAGTCAAGCTCTGCGTGGTTTGACGGAACCGGAACTATCCAAATCAAAACAAAAGTGCTAGTTTCAATTTTTTTTCTTTTTTTTTCACCTTTCTTTCTTTTTTCTTTGTTTTTGATTTTTTTCCACTAATTTTCTCTCTCCTTTTCTTTTCTTTTCTTTTTCTTTTTTTTCACTCTTTTTTTCCATGCTTGAAGTCGACGAACGAATGCAGGGTATGTATTCACGTTCGTGCGGCTTCCTGCGAGTTCTTCATAAACCAAGAAATAGATGCTTCGTCGACGGGCTTCGTCGGTAATGGGGCTGGGGATGAGGATGGCGGCCCGGGGGGGATGGCGGCGCTGCCCTGCTCCAGTGAATGGCGGTAGCCCGGGGGAATGGTGGCGTGGACGGTGGTTGCGGGAGTCACGGCCGCATGGGATCTGACGGTTCCAGTAGGAGAGATGAAGGATTTGGCACGCCGGAGGAACCGGGCAGTGCATTGGCCACGGTCGATGGTGGAGGGGTGCCGATTCGGTGGAGATGTCGTTCGAATTTGGGTGGGGAGGATCCGTCGCCGTGGCAGCGGGAGAAGCACTCGATGAAGGGAATGATCATCCACCCATGGGATCGGACATCCGTCACTAGGACCTCCATCATCAACGGCCAAAAGGAGGCTAGGAGTGCCACCGAGCGGAGGAGAAAGAGGCGGAGGAGGGCCACCATCGATCGCTGCTCTCAGTCGTGCTGGTATCTTGCGGGAGATGATCGACTCCTTGATGGGGTCGAAGCAGAGGGAGTTAAGGTCGTACCTCTACGCTGCTCTCAATCGCTGGCCGTTGATGGGCCATCGGCTGCTGGTGGTGGTTTCACAAATGGATGACGTCGGTGGGGTGTTGGGGAGGGTCACGGGATGGAGGTGGAAGAGGGGGACTTGATCGGAGGCTGTGCTGGAGATAGGCTTTGCGGGTAGCAGAGAAGAGAGGGGCTTGGGTGCAGGGCGTTGATGGACCTCGGCGGCTGACTGAGGTTTGAGAAATCTTGCATAGGAGATCTGGACATAAGGAAATATTTGGAGTCGGGAAGAAAAACAAAACCCTAATTCTCTGGCTCAGATACCAAGTTGATGCAAGACAGAGCGGGGAAGGATCGCTGGTGAGCGTAAGAGTTACTAGAAGATTAGGGCTTGTACTCAAGAACCAGGAACCCGGGTGTCACACCCACTCCAATCCAAAGAAAACTCAAAACTCAGATCAAAATAATATTTTGTCTGTATTCATAAGAAAAAAGATGTTTAATACAAGAGGGGAGGGGCGGTAATTATAGATTTACCCCAGGGTACATTACTTGAGGGCTAAGAAACCCTAACTTATGGGCCAAGAAACCTTAGTGGACCGGTCAATAGTGGGCCTATCTTGGACTGGAGCTCTCTCTTGCGGGCTTGGCAGCATGAAAGGTTCTAGGTGCATGAAGGCCGGCTTTGGTTGGAGGGGTCTGGTGAATCTTCTGGCTACTGATGACTCTCCTCTTGACTTCAACAACTTAACTGGACTCTTGACTGAACTAAAATGACTAGACCTGACTAAGTGGACTCAACTAACTCAGTTGTCTCACTTTATTACAGGACTCAAGTGGCTCACTTAGACTCAAGTGACACAGGACTAATGGACTCAAATAAAATAAAATAAAATAGGTTTTCGGGTCCCCATCAGATACCTAGGGGTTATGGGTTCATAGGATCTGGATTCATAAGACCTGGGTTCATAGGATCTGGATTCATAAGACCAGGGTTCATAGGAGTTAGGGTCATAGGGTCAGGGTGCATAGGATCTAGGTTCAAGCAAAACTGATGTAGGGTGCAGTGAAGGGTACTTCTCTCTAAGTCTGTTTCTTATGGCCTTCAATATGGCTATGGGGACCGACCCTTTTTGTCTAGTCACTCTCTCAAAATACAGAGCTATGCCTCCTTCCCAATCAAGATAATCCTCAAAATCAAGATCTTAGTCTATAAAGTCATAATTAGGCCTCTTATGATTAGAATCCCATATTTGGTCAAGGTGTGGGGCTCTCTTAGAATTGGGCTCTAAGTATGGGTCATGGTATTGGGCTTTCATAGGGTTGGACTCAAGTTTGGGTTTGGGATGGGTTTTAGGGATTTTCTCTAGGTTTCCTAATTGGTCTCCTACCTGGTCAAACCTTTGGGTTAATTGGGCATTTAGCTGGTTTTGGGATTGGGTCAGTTGGGTGGTTAATTGGGCATTCAGCTGGTTTTAGAGTTAAGTCAATTGGGTGGTCAATTGAACACTTATCTGGTTCATCTGGGTGGTCAATTGTTCAATCATGGCCTTAATGAGAGTTTCAAGATTGGATTCCATGGTTAAACTGGGTTGAGGTTTAGACCGTTGGTATTGGGTTCCTAACATAGTGGTCATGCAATCAATCAATCAAGGTATTATGATGCAGTCAGGCACACAAGGATCAATACGTTCTAGGATTTGCTAGACCTAGAGCCAAAATTGAATGGGTCGACTCAACTTACACTCAACTTGGCAACTAATCCTTCCACTGGCCAGGTAAGAGGTGGGGTGGTGGGAGGCTCCCCTACCTATGATAGGGTCCTAATTAAGTAACCACCAGTCCACTTAGGGCGTTTGCCTCTGGACCTCTAGCCTTAGACAAGTTAAGGAATTGAATGCACTAGTTTACCCACACAACTCGGACTTGACCTGTTGGTGTCCCTAGCTTACTAGAGCAAATTAGGTTGCTAATTGATTTTAATTAAGGCTTGGGTTTTGATGCTGAGTGGTTGTTTTGGGCCCAGGATAGGTAATGACCCCCTGCCCTGATTTGAGATAGGAAATTGCCCTTAAGATTGATTTCATGAGATGATGACAATCAATGAGCCCTAATGCAATCTAATAACAATCAAAAAAATAAAAAATATTTTTTTGTTTTTAGTTTTTTTATGAAGTGGCAAATTAAATCTAAGTTGGTTAAGTTAGCAAATAAAATTTGGCTTGGGTTGGGGGGGGTTTGGTAGCTGATTAGGTTAGGTTAATTTAAGTGTGCAGAAATCACAGAATCTAAAATTATGGATCTATTTTGATGCAGAGGTTAGCATGGATTTCAATGTAGAAAAATTTTAAAAAATTTATAAAACAGAGAATGACGTGTGAGAATTCTTCCTACCAAATTTTATGCAAAAAAAAGATGGAATGATGATGCAAAACCTAGGGTTTATAACTGGGTGCAGGATAACACAGAATCCTGGTTAGGGTTTCTAAGATTCCAATTTTATTATAACTATAGGTTTTTTAAAATATGAGAGAAATATTAGTAAAATAGAGGACTCAACAGAGATAACGTGATGAAAATCTCAAAGAAAAATAAAATACCTAAGATGGTGAATCAGACCAAAAATCAGACCCCTAATGCAGATGATAGGATACAAATTTTTGTTAGGGTTTTATTTTTACTACTTTATTGTATATTTAAGGACCTGAAAAATTCCAAAAAAATAACATAGAAATAGAGGACAAAATATAGGATATTCACCATGAAAATCATAAAAAAATAAAAATTATTGATGGGAGAAACAGTCCTATGTTTTGAGGGGTTATGCAGAACTTAGGATGCTGAAATCTAAACTATGATGCAAGAACATGCCCTAAACTATGCTCTGATACCAAAATTAATGAGGGATGAGATTCTAATATGATGCAGGATGATATGCAAGGGATGAACATGAAGGAAATCAGATTAAATCAAGCAAATATTTTTGAGTTTTTTTTATGGTTTTGATTCCCGAAACTAGCCTAGATTAGGTTAGGGTTATCCTGTATCAATCAGCATCCTACCCACATGCTAGATCAATCAAAAGAAAAAGAAAATTAGGATCCTAGGTCTAAGAAGGCCTATTAGGAGCATGTTCACCTTCAAGAAATTAGACAAAAAGAGATGGAAATTAGGTTTAACATACCAAGCAATGATTTCTACTTACTGTAGAAGAGATCGCTCTGCTTAGATCTGTGCCTGGATGATCCGGCGATGTTCCTGTGGATCCACTAGCTTTTTATCAGCTTCATTTAGAGGCAAACAAAATTTCTTCTGAGGATGGTTTCACTGGAGGGATCCTGCAAACATCAAAGGTTAGAGGCGAAGAAGAAGGAAAAAATAAGAAACTGGAGATCGAGTTGAAAGATGGTTGGAAGATGGAGTTGTAGGGGGTTGGTGGCCTTGGAAGAAGCTTTGGGCATCTGGATCTTGGAGGGCTGATGGGGGGGTGTCTTGGGCTCTTGCTTGGATGGGCAATGGTTAGGGTTTGTAAAGCTAGGGCACTCAAATCTCATATACACACTTTCAAAGAACACAATTATCACAAGAAAATTCACCAGAGTTTTAATTCATGAAAAGAGATTGTTTTTATAAGAGGGGGAGGGGGTGGGTATTTATAGCTTCACCTAGGTCCTCTCCTTGTTAGGATTGGATTACAAGGTTTGAGTAGGAAGAGGATTACAAATTTTGATAGGAAGAGGATTACAATTCTTTGTTTACTTGGGAGAAGAATATTCTCTTTTGACTTGGTCTTCTCTTGGGCCTCCTTGGACTTGGTCAAAGGGTCTCCTCTTGGGCTTGGATTGCTTCACTCCTTATTAGGCTAGGATGACACCTTCTTTGACTGGTCAAAGGCCTGGGAGGGAGGACACCAACATGAATGGGCCAGGGAGGGGTGCCAACTGCTATGGGCCTTGGACTGGGGCACCAAGGCTAGGGATTTGGGGTGCCACTTCTTCATGAGCTTCTGGGTTGGGGCGCCTAGGAGAAGGAATATTCCATGGGGCGCCTGGTATCTTCAAGTGTGTAGGCTCCATGGGCTTGGGCGACATGAAAGGTCCAGTAGGGTGTAGTTGCAAGGTCTCTAGCTCCTGGGTGAGGCCTTATAAAACTCCTGATCTAGGGATCCTCTCCTCTTGTACTTGAAAATTATAGGACTTAAGTAAACTCAACTTATAAATGGACTCAAGTAACAGGATTCAACGAATTCAACTTATTACAAAACTTGGCTCACTTTGATATAAGTGCCATAGAACTAGTGAATTACAAGACTCAGAATCCTATTACAGGACTTAGCAAAAATTGATCAACACATGACTTAGAGAACAAAGTGAAGCTTGAAGTCTATGTTTAATCTGATGTCCCTATCACTTAGTTGTCGGACTACCCAGATTTCTAATCCGGTGATGGAAGGTTGTTGGGTGCAGTCAAGTACTTGTGTAGCGATAGTAGGATCAAGATAAAATTGACCTCTCTAAATAGTATGGATTGAATACTTAATATGCCTCAACTGAGAAAGACCTTGGCCAGGACATTCCTTGTAAGGAGTTACAGGGATTCTTAGCTTGAGACATATTAAGATTGACTCATTAGGGTTGGACAGTTTAATCCTAAGCCATCTGGAGCATTAGAAGGTTAAAGGAATAAGTTTAGTGGTATTCCATATTCGATAGGTTCTTGTTGCTCTGCAACCGTCGACCTATCCGGATGCTGGATGTCATTGCTAGATGGCAACTTTGGTTGGTACTAGAAATGTTCCTATGCTACCAGTTTAATGTTTGAACCTATAGGGTCACACACCGTGGGTTTCTTCTTGATTTGTTGGCTTGGGAATGATTGGGAATCATTCTGGACTCGTTTAACAAGAAGTTGTCAAAACTACATTTAAGCCAACTCATCTGGATGAGTCAACTCGTGCGAGTTGACTCGCATAGATGAGTTGACTCGTTTGATGGATTTTGCTAAAAAATCTGAAAATGCTTCATTAATGGCTATAATCGTTATGGCACTTAATATTTGGCATTTCGGGGTTTTAATCCGTGTCAGTTGCTGAAGTCAAAGGGTTTGTAACACCCTTGAATCTCAAGAGACTTTAAACTCCCAAATTAATCTCTCATTATATCCTCTTTATAGTCTTATTTAAGGACTATTTTGGGTGGGCTGAAGAAGTGAATCGTTCACTTTTCATCAAGGTTGACACTTTGCCGATTTTCTGGTTAGAAGTCTTGCTTGATCTTAAGAGATTGTGACAAAGGTTGACACTTTGTCAGAAAGGTTCTAACAAAGTAGTGTGAGGCTTTGCATTTTTGGATTCCTGTGTGCATACCTTCTGTTGAAGGTTGGGACAAAGTGTTATGGGAAACATTCTTGGGTGCCTTGTTCCATCTCTATTCAGCAACTGGTTCTTCAAGGTGTTGAAGGAGTCTGCCATTGCCACATTATTTCTGGAGAGGCTAGCACCTTGAAGGAGGAGCATCCCCTTACTTAGTGTGAACTACCTGTAGAGGCAGGACGTTTGTGCTACTCGCAGGGCTTGTCTTCTTCCTTAAAGTGCTTCCCTTCCTGGTGATTGTCACCTCATAGGTAATGCTTGTATTCCTATCTTATGGGCATGATGAAATGTTCTTCAGCACCATTTTGTGTGACTCAAAGAATGGTTCTATGAATTACATACTTCATATGCTTGATTTCATATTTGCATTACTCTATATGCAGAAAGTTCTGAGTAGGGCCTGCGTTAATTAGATTAATGTGTTTAGATATAAATGTTTTATCTTCTTCTACTGCATCGTGCAATTTAGAAAAGAATTTCAAATTTCTTGTTTGGCCTACCACTCTGAACCTACACTTTGGAAAGAAAGAAAATCAACTTTGAAGTATTTTCAAGTTTTTGGTTGCCGTTGCTTTGTTTTAAATAATGGAAAAGATGATTTAGGTAAGTTTGATGCCAAGTCAGATGAAGGTATCTTCTTAGGACACTCTATATCAGGTAAGGCATATAGAGTTTTTAATAAAAGAATACTGCTAGTAGAAGAATCAGTGCATATAGTATTTGAAGAGTTTATTAACAAATTCTCTAAAAAAGAGGATACTTTTGATGCATGTGCAGCTACTGAAGGACTAAAGAAGCTGACTTTGGATGATCCCCCTTTCAAAGAAGATAAAGAAGATCAAAACAAGAAGGATGAAGAAGAAGCCACAAAATCCTCACCAAAGCACAAAGTTCTACCAAATGAGTGGAGGTATGCTCATGGACATCCTAAGAAATTAATCTTAGGTGATCCATCAAGAGAGGTAAGAACTAGATCATCTATTAGGTGAATGTGATTACATTGCTTTTGTTTCTCAAATTGAACCTAAATGTATTGAAGAAGCTGAAAAAGATCCTAATTAGATAATTGTGATGCAAGAAGAATTAAATCAATTTGAAAGAAACAAAGTTTGGACACTAATAGAAGGACCATCTAATATTTCTATAATTGGTACAAAATGGGTGTATAGAAATAAACTAGATGAAAATGGTGTAGTAACTAGAAACAAGGCTAGACTGGTAGCTAAGGGTTATAATCAAGAAGAAGGAATTGATTTTGATGAAACCTAATATGGGGCTACTTATATATGCAAACTATTTTTTTGTTATTAGGCAGTGAGTTAAGAGTTTATATCCTGAATTTTGAGCCAAGACTCTAAGCAGGGAATTCAACAAAAAATTAGAAGCACAGGCATACAGAAATAGATCCTAAATAATGAAAGAAATACGATCGCCGAGGCTATGAAGCCCCGGTAGGGCTAGCTCTTCTACAATACCGCTACCTGTGAGCCTAGGGGGTGTACCTGGCAGTGATTTAAAAATGAATCCATGAAGAGATCGCTCTACACTCTCGGATGCGTTTTGGAAAATCAAGTCAGAGACCTCGTAGATCCGTGGCATTTTATCCACTGACTTGAAAGCTGGTCGGATGGAATCCTAAATTCATGAACTCTGAGGGACCTACAAAACACCTATCAAGGGTTAGAAAACAAGGGAGAAATAAGGTTGAAGGTGGAAGGAAGAAAGGAAAGAAGAGGATTGATGTGGGGCGGCCAACAGGTGTGGCATGCAAGGGTTGAAGCAAGCTGGTGGCTAGGGTTTTGTAAAAGGCTTAGAGGCAGGGTGTAGGAGGCTTGTAGTAGCAACAGGGATCACACAGATACCGTTAGGAGAATAAAGCACACAGCAAAGCACACATCAATTTGGAGAAAACTCAAGAAAATTTCATTAATAATTTCCTCAAAATACATGAGAGGGGGGGCCTTTATATCGGCTTACAAAACTTTGGTTCCAAGTAAGGGTATACAAGAGATTTTATTGTGTTCTTTTCCCTCACAAACCTTATAATAGAACTCCTCTCCCACTGAGGCTCTCTCTCCTTGTTTTGGTCGGCCAAGGGGGTGACCCTAAGGTGGTCGACCTGATGGGGACCCGAAACCCATTCAGGTTTCTCTTTTATTTTTTATATATATATTTTTTCGTTATTCCCACTATTCCAGCTATCCCTTTTATTCCAGTTTTATTCCAGGTTTATCCCCGTGTTATTCCCAGCTTATTCAATCATCAACCTTCTTCAACCCGTTCGTGTTCTTTTCTAAAACCTAGCCACCACCCCCTTCTCCCCCCATCCGGGCTGTCCGACCCCAGGCCGCCCCCGCCGGTCCGCCGTTGACGCTCGTCGGCCCCCGCCCTCGTCGGAGAAACCACTGCCGCCGCCCATGCCCATGGGAAGATGAACGTATGCAGGAGGTGTCCGTCCGCACACCAGCGGCTGTGCCGCCCTGCACCACCACCGGCCTGCTACCCGTCGCCATCCCCGTCGCTCGGCCACCGGTAGGGTCCACCGCCGCCCATGCCCATGGGAAGAAGAATGGATGCGGGAGGCGTCTGTCTGCCCCGTGTGCCCGCGTGACACCGTCGCCGTGCCACCGTGTCGCTCCGCCCCACCGCCCGCCCGCCGGCGCATCGCCGATCCACCGCCCCACCGCCCCGCCGGCATCCTTGGGCCCCACGCCCGTGGGAAGATCGAACGGCACGCTCGTGCATGCCATGCGGCCGTCCCACCCCTGCGTCGTCGCCCGCCACCATCGTCCGCAGCCTGGCTGCCGCCCCGCCACCACCGCCCACCGGCCGCGCTGCCGCCCGCTAGCCCTTGGCCAACCGGAGTTCGGGTTTTTCCCCGCTGTTGCTCGGCCTAGAAGAAAGACCTGCACGCCTCTCAAAGCAGCTCAAGAAGCCTATGCACGCTTCTCAAAGTAGCTAGAAGGAGACTGTTTGCATGATTTTTGGAGCGGCATGACTTTCAGAGCGGAGGGGGATTTCAAAATTCAAATAATTGGATTTATTTGGTATTTTTTTTATGAATGTATTTTGGAAAATTTGGGATTTTGATTTTGAATTTGAATTCAAAATCAAGGGAGGATTTCAGGAGATTTTATTTTTGAATTTCAAAAGGAATATGGGCATCTATAAATACCCATACTCCTCTTGTAATAAAATAGTTGAAAAAATGAAATTTTGAGAGTTCTTCCACTTGTGTGTGGTTCTGGGTTGAGGCCCGTTGCCTTCGTCCTTCAGGACGTCGAGGGGTGTGAGGCCCCAACTTGCCTTCATCCTTCGGGACGTTGAGGGGTGTGAGGCCCCAGGTATCTCCGTTCTCCCTCCCATCTTTGTGTCTTCCCCTCGTGGCCTTGAGATCCATCCTAGCACCTCCAAGTATCTTGGATGGCGTAATGCCTTAGAGGTGGATGATCTCTTCGTTAGGGTGAGTCCCAAGGTCCATGAGTTCCAGTCCCCAGTCTTCCATCCCCGTCCTTCCTTCGCCACCTCCACCAAGAAAAGTGAAAAAACAAAAGAGGTCAGCCATTTTAGGATTTAGTTTTTGAGTCGTCCTAGTCTCGAGAGGCTTCTTAGCCCTCCCATGATCCTTAGGTTGTTTAGGTCTTTTCCCTCTTTCACAATAATCATGGGTTCTTCATTATCCGTCCCACATCATTTCCGGTATCAGACCTTAGTCCTCCATCAAGACCATATGGTGGTGACCATAAGGGGCGCCGAATTCATGAAGAGCATGGGCCTTAGATGGCCCACTTCTATCTCGAGCAGGCTGTAGGGTTGCTTCGGTAGTCCTTCTTCTCAGTATGCTGATATAGTTGTCATCTTGGTCTTCAATGATGATGATCTCAAGGTCATTCTCATGCAATCCAAGGTGGCACATTCAAGTATGACTGGGACTCCTTGAAGTTGTCAAATTATTACTCTGGCTGGGGTCCATCAGTGGCTTGAGTCTTCTGCTTGATGAACTAGACTAGACTCAATATAAGATTTACAAAATTAGACTGGACTCATAAGACTCAAAGTGACAAAACTTATAATGAGCATCCAAAACTTGACTCAATACCCTAATGGTATGAGTAACACTAAATACAGGACTCAAATATAGAAAGGCCAAAAACAGGACTCAGGGGCCAAAGTAGGGACTCAAATGGGCTAAGCCTTTATTACAAAATTGGACTCAAATATTAAAAATACTAATCAGATAACCACAGAGGGTTGAGAAGCCTCTGCCTAAGTTTGGTGCATCTAGTGTCTGCACCAATTCTCCCGGGGTGGGAGGAACTCGACACTATCGAGTACGGGTCGCTCTGGCTCTAATATCACTCAAGAAGGTCTGGGTCGAGGCACTACAAGTTCTCTCGAGTAATCCATGAATCATCGGATTCTGGTCGACCTTGCCATCAGACCAGGTAGCGTTGATAGTCACGGCCCCAAGTCGTGATAGCTTGATCATCCAGGATATGCTCGATCCGTTCTCCTCTCTCTAGCAAATTTATAGGTGGACACTCTGGATTAGGTTCACTCTCAAAGGATGGGGCAGGTTCAAAGGCCTCACTAGGAATCGCTGCCGGTTTCCTATACTCAACCAAGTCTGCAATATTGAATGTAGAGCTAATGCCAAAATCTAGGGGCAGATCTAGCACATAGGCATTGGGTCCAACCTTCTCTATCACTCTAAAGGGTCCAGCTTCATGAGCATGAAGCTTCTTAATGATCCTGGGTGGGAACCGCTCAGGCCTAAGCCTAATCATAACATAATCCCCTACATTAAATTTTTTGGCTCTCTTTCGAGAATTAGCCAGTTTCTTATATATTTCATTACTTAGTTTAATCTTTTGGCTAATTTCCTTATGCAGATTATGAACATGCTAGGCACATGCATACTCGTAACCGGTGATGCAAAGGACTCATACCAATACCTAATAGACTCGACTATGCATTCCTATTGAAAAAAAATTATTAGGTCATAACTACAACTTGGGCATAGGGCAGGAGTCATGGTTGATGGGGGACATGCAGATGAGAATTTGACAGGAACTCCTAATAGATGCCAGAGAGTCTTCCATAAGTAGGTAGCAAATGGGATGGGATCTAAGGATTCATGCAACCTGGTAATCTCAACAAGATGTAACCTAATGGTTCTAGAAACATGAGAAGACTCAGGGAGGGGTAAAAAATAGGAAGAGGATTCAGGGACTAGTTCTGGGTTAAGTAGACTGACCTTAATGTATGAACATTGAGTTTTATCTTTGGGCAAGAAAAGGTCCATGCCATGGAAGGATGGGTCAACAATTTCTGGGAAGAGATCTTGAACTGGGATTGAAGGGGTGAACTCCTCTTGAGGGTACCAAATTAAAGAGACCATATCCTCCATAATTTCCACTTGGCTTTTAGGACTAGGCTCTATAATTGGATTCTCTTCTAGTGTCTCCTCAGGTAAAGCTATTATAGTATCAGTGTCATGGCTTTCTTCCTCTAACTGCCCTTCATATTCATCCACTAAGTATGCTTCAGCTTCATACACTTTTACTTCAGGCTCATTAGTGGGTTCAGGATCTTCTTCTAAGGGTCCTTCCAATATAACTTCAGTCCGGGTGTTTTCTGGGTCAACCAATTCTAAGTCTACAATATATTCCTCCTCTTTAATGTCATCCTTCTGGTTTGGAGGTGATACAGATGAGGGTTGACCAACAAAAGTCTAGTTCACACTAGGTGTCGGACTAATAGGGATTTGACTCAAGCTGGTGTTGGGTTCGGTAACCAGTGCGGAAGCGTGGATTTCAAAAATTTATGAAACCAGGTCCGAACCCTAATCCCAAATATCCTTATTAGCAATTAAAAACTATGACTACATGCATGTCCAAATTTAAACATTGTTTAAATACTAACCTCAGATTGCTATTACCAGTCTGATGCAGAAATGAACTCCAAATTGAGCAGCCTCTTGAACACACCAGGCGTCCACTTGTCCGCCCTCCGATGGTGATCCACACGGGCAGATGATCAAGACACTGACTCCTTAATTGGGTTCCTTCCAATCAAGTTCTACCCTAAGAACTTGATATATGGGCTATTGGCTAGGACTCCTCTAGCCAAACTGGGACTAAACCTTCTCTCTTACCCTTCTCCTTGTCTTCTAGTAACTTTGGACCCTTAAGACACTGTTGTCTTAAGAATAAGCCCTTGTCCTAAAATGAGACAAGGCTTGTCTTGGAGGGAGAAGAAAATTAAGACAAGATTGTCTTAATGTAAGAAAGAAAGGAGAGGCGCCTTCTTCCTTTACCGTCGGAGAGTTTCTCTCTGACTCTCCTTCTGTTCTGAGATTCGACAGAGCCAAGGCTCTGTAAAGGAATCAAAGAGGAAAGAGAGGAGGGGGAAACAATCTTCTGGAGAGGAAGAAAAAAAAAAGGAGGCAAGGCTTCGCTGTAGAAAAACTAGAATGATTTTACGGTGAAGTCTTCTCCTTAAATAGGCGACAGAGAGGCACCTACCCATCTGTAATCACCCTCTCACGCCCCTCTCTCCCTTCTCACGTCCTTTCCCTTCATCTCACGGCCCTTGAATTAATCTCACGGCCTTTGGGATGGGAAGACACAAGAAAGAGTCGCGAAAAACACAGAAGGGCGCGCGCAGAAGAGAAGAGTCGCGCCCCTTCGGTGTTTTTTTCTTTTCTTTCACGGTAATCCCATTTTTTTGAAGAGTCCATGCCTAGGTGGACTCTCTTCCACGCCTCTTCTGCCAAAACACCGACCCCTTTTTTCTTTTCTCACGCAAAAACGCCGCTTGGAGAGAGTCCACGCGCGCGTGGACTCTTCTCCTTGCGTGCGCGCGTGGGAAGAGAGGGGAAGGGGCTTAGGCGATGTGGGAAAGGGGTTTAGCCTCTTAGGTTAGCCCAATTGCTAGCCTATTATTAGCCCAATGGCTTGAATCTTCAATTAGATTCAAACCGGAATGAATTTGGATCTAAAAAAGACCAAATCGGAACCCTAACTCGAATCCGATTCAAGTAGAAGCCATGGTTTGCAACACATGCTAGTGTGTTCATCTGCAAACGAGATTTAATTCCAAGTTAAATCCTTGATTATCTGTCCTAAGTGTGTGACCCATTGGGTTCCATACCTAGCCAGCAGTGGGTCCGAGTGCAAGTTGACCTAATTTGATCAGAACTCATTCTAATCGATTTAGGTCAAATCGAGCTAACTCGAGTTAGTCAATTAGGACTCCTCCTAATTAGTGATCCAATTAAACCATTTAATTTGATCAACCCACAAGACAAGATTGACGTCTAGCAACGTGTCATGTCTACCCGGAAGATATGGAAATTCTGGTGAAATTCCAAAACTACCCTTCAGTGGAAAGTTCCCGTACAATTCGATCCTTCAATCATCTTGCATCCCGAATATAACTATGGATATGGAAACATGTCAAAACCAGCTTATACTCATTCCCAGCTCAGTCATACACTAATGATTCAATTAATTCGATATTAGAAATCATTTCTAATATCTGTACTTTGATCAAAGATTTCCTGAATCATCATCTGACCTAATTTGGCTGGATGCAATCTCCTCCTACTAGGAGTGATCAATTCCTTGTTGACCTACTCATTACCTTCATATACAATTCACCACACCCAGCATCAACCTCGTGCATGACCCAGTGTCATGATTGAGATTGAACCAAAGCATGGGTTCATGTACATAAGGTATTATGGCAGTCTCAGGTCATAGGACTACTTGTACAACTCCCACTATGAGAAAAATCTATTGACATGCAGCTAAGGCTCCATTAGATGTTCTCAAACTGGATCTATTCAGTGAACTCATTCGCTAATGAGCACCCACATCCTTGTATTAGTGTCCCACACAAGTGACTGTGAGAGCAGTCACCCTTTTCAGCATACATAGGATGTGCTAGTCTAACCGGAAACCCTGATCCCCAACTCAGGGTTCCTATGACTAGGAATATTCTAGATTAAGGTTTTAAGGCCTTAGATCTCACTGGTATGATCTCATCATAGCCCTAGGACCATAGCCCTAATCTATGGGGTTCATCATATAATGACACAGCGAATGATGGAAAAATATTGCCTTTATTAACTTGTCAATTTATAATGGTTTGGGAGATACAAATATTGGCTTATAGGGCATAAACCTTTCAATCTCCCACTTGCACTAAAGCCAATCGCTCTTATTCTTTAACCCCATACAATCGAGGTGGCGATCAAACTCCCGCTGTGGTAGAGCCTTAGTGAACGGGTCTGCTATGTTGTTCTTTGTATCCACTCTATTGATGCAGACTTCTTGTCTCTCGATTATCTCTCGGACAAGATGGAAGCGTCTCAGAATGTGCTTGGACTTGTGATGGGCTCTCGGTTCCTTAGCTTGAGCAACTGCTCCAGTGTTATCACAATAGAGTGGCACCGGGCTCTCAATCTCAGGAACTACTCCCAACTCTGTGATGAATTTCTTCATCCAGACAGCTTCCTTGGCGGCTTCACTGACAGCTATGTACTCTGCCTCGGTAGTTGAGTCAGCTACAGTCTGCTGTTTAGTGCTCTTCCAACTTACTGCTCCACCATTCAAGGTAAAGACATACCCTGAAATGGATTTACTATCATCTGGGTCTGATTGAAAACTAGAGTCTGAATAGGCTTCTAGTTTAAGATCAGACCCTCCGTATATAAGAAAAATATCCTTAGTCCTTCTCAGGTACTTAAGAATATTTTTCACAGCCTTCCAGTGATCCTCTCCTGGATCAGCCTGAAATCTACTAGCTACACCCAAGGCATATGCCACATCAGGCCTGGTACATAACAT
This sequence comes from Areca catechu, assembly GCA_021397845.1. NCBI lineage: Eukaryota > Viridiplantae > Streptophyta > Magnoliopsida > Arecales > Arecaceae > Areca > Areca catechu. Next base: position 125,289,620 of record CM038040.1, on the reverse strand, counting down.
AGCATACATAATCGACCCTATAGCCGAAGCATAAGGTATAGAACTCATTCTATTTCTTTCTTCAGGTGTCTTAGGAGACATTCTCTTAGAAAGACGTATGCCATGACCAATAGGTAAGTAACCTCTTTTACTTTCCTCCATGCTAAATCTCTTTAGCACCTGGTCAATGTACCTAGACTGGGATAAGCCTAGCATCCTTCTTGATCTTTCTCTATAGATCTTTATACCCAGTATATAGGATGCTTCTCCCAAGTCTTTCATGGAAAACTGTTTCAATAACCACACTTTGACTGATTGTAACATTGGGATATCATTCCCAATAAGAAGTATATCATCAATATATAGAACTAAGAAAACTATGGCACTCCCACTAGTCTTCTTGTACACACAAGGTTCATCCTCATTTTTGAAAAAATCAAATTCTTTGACTGTTTTATCAAATCGGATGTTCCAACTCCTGGATGCTTGCTTTAATCCATAAATGGATTTCTTTAGCCTACATACCTGATTAGGTTTAGTCTCAAAGACAAAACCTTTTGGCTGTGACATATAAACCTCTTCCTCAAGGAAACCATTGAGGAATGCAGTTTTTACATCCATTTGCCAGATCTCATAATCATGATATGCTGCTATAGCAAGCATAATCCGAATAGATTTGAGCATGGCAACAGGGGAAAATGTTTCATCATAATCTATTCCCTGTTTTTGTCTGAAACCCTTAGCCACCAATCTGGCTTTATAAGTTTCAACTTGGCCATCTGCCCCAATCTTCTTTTTATAGACCCATTTACACCCAATAGGGTTAATACCCTCTGGTGCATCAACCAAAGACCATACTTGGTTGACATACATGGAGTCCATCTCGGATCTCATGGCTTCCAGCCATCTGTCTGAGTCTCTACTCATGACTGCTTCCGTATAGGTTAGAGGCTCATCATTTTGAATGATTTGGGCTTCATTATTTTCAATTATGAATCCATACCTCTCAGGTGCCTGTCGCACCCTATCAGACCTACGGATAGGAGTGTGTTCAGGTTCTATATTAACTATGTTGTTACTTGACTGAGAAGTGTCTATTTGTTGAATCTCATTAAGTTCGATATTTCTACCAGTGCCCTTTTGTAGGATGAATTCCTTTTCCATAAAAGTGGCATGCCTACTGACCAAAACCTTTTGTTCAGTAGGGTGGTAGAACAGATATCCTATACTATCTCTAGGATATCCCATAAATAGACATTTGTCTGCTCTAGCATCTAGTTTATGTCCAAAATTTCTTTTTACATAGGCTGGACATCCCCATATCTTAATATACTTAAGATTGGGCTTCTTACCTCTCCATAATTCATATGGAGTGCTAGAGACAGTTTTAGATGGTACTCTATTCAAGATATAAGTTGCTGTTTCCAAAGCATATCCCCAGAAAGAAAAAGGTAACTCCGTGAAGCACATCATGGACCGTACCATTCCAATAAAGTACGATTCCTCCTTTCAGCAATACCATTTAATTGTGGTGTGTAAGGAGGAGTCCATTCAGAGATGATCCCCTTATCTTTAAGGTGATCAAGAAACTTAGTGGATAAGTACTCACCTCCTCTATCTGATCGGAGGATCTTTATACTTTTTCCTGTCTGTTTCTCTACCATACTTTGATACTCTAAAAATTTTTCAAAAGCCTCAAACTTATGTTTCATTAGATACACAAATCCATACCTTGAAAAATCATCAGTAAATGTGATGAAGTATGAGTATCCACCATAGGCTTGAGTTGTCATAGGCCCACATACATCTGTGTGTATGAGTCCCAATAACTCTTTTGTCCTTTCTCCATGTCCACTAAATGGAGTCTTGGTCATCTTACCCATGAGACATGATTCACAAGTTCCTAATGACTCATAGTCATAAGGATCAAAGAAATTTTCTTTGTATAACTTGTTAATCCTAGTCTCACTAATATGTCCAAGTCGACAATGCCAAAGTAAGGTATTGTTTACATCATCTCTTTTCCATTTGTTAGAAACATGAAAAATATTGTCATTAGTGGAAAGAGTTAATAGACCATTGCAGAATATGCCATAACATATAATTTCATTAGATAAAGAAATTGAGCAGCCACTGCTCATTACATTCATAGTATATCCTTGTTTAAGTAACAAGGGTACAGATATGATATTTCTAATGATTTTTGGCATATAGTAACAATTCCTTAGCTCCAAGATCTTCCCTGAAGGTAACTTCAAAATATAAGTCCCTACAGCTTTTGCTTGGATGGGGTCCCCTCCAGCACCGTAGAGCTCAAAGTTACCTTCCTTCAATACTTTAAGCCCCTGAAGTCCCTGCAATGATTTGCAGATGTTATGACCACAGGCGGTATCCAACACCCAAGTATTTGAAATGGAAGAATCCAATGACAAAATAGTATGAACTTCTTTCATACCTTTTGGTGCCTCTGATGCACCAAGCTTCACACTTGCAAGGTAAACCTTGCAGTTCCTTTTCCAATGACCCGGCTTGCCACAATGAAAGTAGGTCATCTGTCCGGAGGCCTTCTTTCCTTTCTTCTTCTTAATGCCCCCTTTGGGATTCATCCTCTTACTGGAACCCTTTTTGCCTGTCTTCTTCTTATCCACAAGAAGAACTGGAGCCTTATTTTTCTTTACATGGCTCTCTGCTGTCTTCAACATATTCAACAGCTCAGGCAAGGAAGAATTAAGTTTGTTCATATGGTAATTAAGAACAAACTGTGAAAATGACTCTGGGAGTGATTGCAAGATCAAGTCTTGATTCAACTCCCCATCCATTACAAAACCTAATTGACCTAATCGAGTGATTAGATCAATTATCTTTAATACATGGTCTTGTACTGATGTACCTTCAGTCATCCTTGCACGGAACAACTGCTTAGATATTTCATATCTAGCAGTTCTACTGTGTTCTCCATAAAGCTCTTTTAAATTGAGCAGTATGGAGTTAGTATCCATGCTATCATGCTGCCTCTGCAACTCATTAGTCATAGAGGCAAGCATAACACACTTGACAGTAAGTGAGTCATTTTGCCACATATTATATGTGGTCTTCTCCTCTTGCGAGGCATCTTCCCTTGGTGGTTCCAAAATTGGGGTATCAAGAATATAGGAAATTCTTTCTTGACTGAGTACTATTTTTAAATTTCTCAGCCAATCAACATAATTAGGCCCAGTCAATTTGTTGGCATCTAAAATACTACGGAGTGAGAGTGAAGAGGCCATTTATCTACATTTAAACAAAGAACAATACATAAGCAAACAACCATGAAATGACAATGCATAATTAAATTAGGACTTTAATTTAATTATGTCTCCCACTATTTTATCGAGCATCATAACCCTCTATACGATGATCAAGAAAAACCCTAATTATTTTTTCTTAGTGGGGTTGAGATCCCAATCCCTTATAAAAGACCTTGTGTGTACACAACAAATCTTATATAAGTTCATAGGTAGGAAAACTCTGTCCAATTGTAACCCGTACAATTCTCAACTTATCCCGGCCTCTAAAATATTAATAGCCTTGTGTATACACAACAAACTATAATATTTCAGTTAAGTAAGACCCTCCATAGCCATATAGTCATGACTTTAATAGTAATACCCTTGTGTGTACACAACAAAATATTACATTAAATCATGCCATAAACAAATAATTGTATTAGGCCAAAAATTATGTTAGTCACCATATTAGGTCTTGTGTGTACACAACAAACCTAGTATAGATCGTAACACAATAATGACCTATCATGAAGGAAGGCCAATAATAGTATTTTAACACCAAGCATGTTAGTCAAGAATTAAATCAATCAGATCGGCCAGGCTAGTGGAAGAGATATGGGGGTCCCCCCGTTGCTTTCCTAGACACCAATTTAAAATTGGCCAGGTCAGACAACGGAACCAATTAAAAACCACGATTCCCTTTACCTTCCCAAAACCACCTTTCTAGACATCGAAATGACTAATTATCCATCATGACTAATAATGCTTATCGGTTAACTATACTACCACTTAATATAATTTTAAGAGGGATTTATGCAATGCCAGCACATTCAATTAAAAGCTATCACATATATTAATACATGCTTTAAACTAAGCAAATATGTGAAATGTGTGCCATCATACTAGGACAACCATTTACCACATAATGGATACACCATTATGCCAGGGCAACCTTATTTCAGTATGATGGCTCCAGGGCTAATCATATCTCTAAGACAATTAGGGTTTCAGTGGAAAACCCTAACTGGTGGCAATCATCAAACTCATGTTCAATCAAAGACATGCATTGTGCATCAATATAAAAACTTTAACATGATACTACATCATTTAATAAAACATGAATTGAACTGCATAAGTTTTAATCCTAATAAGGTGGCTCTGATACCACTGTTGGGTTCGGTAACCAGTGCGGAAGCGTGGATTTCAAAAATTTATGAAACCAGGTTCGAACCCTAATCCCAAATCTCCTTATTAGCAATTAAAATCTATGACTACATGCACGTCCAAATTTAAACATTGTTTAAATACTAACCTCAGATTGCTATTACCAGTCTGATGCAGAAATGAACTCCAAATTGAGCAGCCTCTTGAACACACCAGGCGTCCACTTGTCCGCCCTCCGATGGTGATCCACACGGGCAGATGATCAAGACACTGACTCCTTAATTGGGTTCCTTCCAATCAAGTTCTACCCTAAGAACTTGATATATGGGCTATTGGCTAGGACTCCTCTAGCCAAACTGGGACTAAACCTTCTCTCTTACCCTTCTCCTTGTCTTCTAGTAACTTTGGACCCTTAAGACACTGTTGTCTTAAGAATAAGCCCTTGTCCTAAAATGAGAGAAGGCTTGTCTTGGAGGGAGAAGAAAATTAAGACAAGATTGTCTTAATGTAAGAAAGAAAGGAGAGGCGCCTTCTTCCTTTACCGTCGGAGAGTTTCTCTCTGACTCTCCTTCTGTTCTGAGATTCGACAGAGCCAAGGCTCTGTAAAGGAATCAAAGAGGAAAGAGAGGAGGGGGAAACAATCTTCTGGAGAGGGAGAAAAAAAAAGGAGGCAAGGCTTCGCTGTAGAAAAACTAGAATGATTTTACGGTGAAGTCTTCTCCTTAAATAGGCGACAGAGAGGCGCCTACCCATCTGTAATCACCCTCTCACGCCCCTCTCTCCCTTCTCACATCCTTTCCCTTCATCTCACGGCCCTTAAATTAATCTCACGGCCTTTGGGATGGGAAGACACAAGAAAGAGTCGCGAAAAACACAGAAGGGCGCGCGCAGAAGAGAAGAGTCGCGCCCCTTCGGTGTTTTTTTCTTTTCTTTCACGGTAATCCCATTTTTTTGAAGAGTCCATGCCTAGGTGGACTCTCTTCCACGCCTCTTCTGCCAAAACACCGACCCCTTTTTTCTTTTCTCACGCAAAAATGCCGCTTGGAGAGAGTCCACGCGCGCGTGGACTCTTCTCCTTGCGTGCGCGCGTGGGAAGAGAGGGGAAGGGGCTTAGGCGATGTGGGAAAGGGGTTTAGCCTCTTAGGTTAGCCCAATTGCTAGCCTATTATTAGCCCAATGGCTTGAATCTTCAATTAGATTCAAACCGGAATGAATTTGGATCTAAAAAAGACCAAATCGGAACCCTAACTCGAATCCGATTCAAGTAGAAGCCATGGTTTGCAACACATGCTAGTGTGTTCATCTGCAAACGAGATTTAATTCCAAATTAAATCCTTGATTATCTGTCCTAAGTGTGTGACCCATTGGGTTCCATACCTAGCCAGCAGTGGGTCCGAGTGCAAGTTGACCTAATTTGATCAGAACTCATTCTAATCGATTTAGGTCAAATCAAGCTAACTCGAGTTAGTCAATTAGGACTCCTCCTAATTAGTGATCCAATTAAACCATTTAATTTGATCAACCCACAAGACAAGATTGATGTCTAGCAACGTGTCATGTCTACCCGGAAGATATGAAAATTCTGGTGAAATTCCAAAACTACCCTTCAGTGGAAAGTTCCCGTACAATTCGATCCTTCAATCATCTTGCATCCCGAATATAACTATGGATATGGAAACATGTCAAAACTAGCTTATACTCATTCCCAGCTCAGTCATTCACTAATGATTCGATTAATTCGATATTAGAAATCATTTCTAATATCTGTAGTTTGATCAAAGATTTCCTGAATCATCATCTGACCTAATTTGGCTGGATGCAATCTTCTCCTACTAGGAGTGATCAATTCCTTGTTGACCTACTCATTACCTTCATATACAATTCACCACACCCAGCATCAACCTCGTGCATGACCCAGTGTCATGATTGAGATTGAACCAAAGCATGGGTTCATGTATATAAGGTATTATGGCAGTCTCAGGTCATAGGACTACTTGTACAACTCCCACTATGAGAAAAATCTATTGACATGCAGCTAAGGCTCCATTAGATGTTCTCAAACTGGATCTATTCAGTGAACTCATTCGCTAATGAGCACCCACATCCTTGTATTGGTGTCCCACACAAGTGATTGTGAGAGCAGTCACCCTTTTCAGCATACATAGGATGTGCCAGTCTAACCGGAAACCCTGATCCCCAACTCAGGGTTCCTATGACTAGGAATATTCTAGATTAGGGTTTTAAGGCCTTAGATCTCACTGGTATGATCTCATCATAGCCCTAGGACCATAGCCCTAATCTATGGGGTTCATCATATAATGACACAGCGAATGATGGAAAAATATTGCCTTTATTAACTTGTCAATTTACAATGGTCTGGGAGATACAAATATTGGCTTATAGGGCATAAACCTTTCAGCTGGTAGAGGTCAGATTTAGGTCCAAAGTACTTGATCTAGCATGACTTAGGGATCTCTCATAGTTTTGGGCTAGTTGGTAGGCTTGTTCCAAACTATAGATATCATGTCTAAATAATTCTCTTTGGATATCTTTCCTCAAACCTTCTCCAAATCGGATTAGGGTATTATATGAATCCTTATTCACAGTATAACGCATTAGGTACTCAAATCTATTAATATAATTAATGACTGATCCTTTACCTTGGGTCAACCTTTCTAAGTGGTCTAGGAGATTTTGTTGGTAATGCGCAGGGAGATACCTTTCATGAAGCTTGTTCTTCATTTCTTCCGAGGTCCTAATGGGTTCATGTCTCTTATATGCTATCTTTCCCTAAACATTATGCCAATAAGACTTGGCTTGACCCCAAAGTTGCATTTGGGCAAACCTAACCTTTTCATCCTTAAACATTTCATCCCACTTAAAATAATTGTCCATATCTACCTCCCAGTCAATGTAAACCTTGGGATCAAGACTGCCTTCAAATGTAGGTGCTTCTAACCTAAGGTTCCTAATGACCCTCTTATCTTGATCCATGAAATTCTGATTGGGTCTCTTTGGGTGAACCTCTAGGACTGGATCACGACGTGGAGTTTTCCTAGGTTCAGCCTCGAAGTAGGGATCATGGCATGGGGTTCTCTTGGGTTCAGCCTCGAGGTAGGGATCATGGCATGGGTGATGCGGAGAAAAAAGATGAGGATGATGATGGATGAGAAAGATGATGCTAGCACGAATGATGCAAAGGTGGTTATATCTTGTTTTCTTTTAGGGTTTTATCTTGATTCCCAAAGACGAACAAAGGGGCAAACATAGGATAAATTGTAACAACAAAACCAATGCCAGCAGGTAGAATCTCTAGAGAGTAGGGATGGAGAACAGGACCCCGGGATTGAGAAACCCTGGTAGGACTAGCTCGCCAAACAATACCTTACCTGGGAGAAATAGGCACGAACCTCCATGCTTGTCGCACCCGATGACGAGATCGCTCTCACTTGATGGATGCGGCCTGGATGCCCGAGCAGTCGGTACCCACAATGGCGCCAGCCTCTAGGTTACATGATCGTGAAGGTGAAGTGAACCGTCTCCGATGCCCGTGGTGCCTGGAAAGACCTGAAAACAAATCTGTGACAGAATCAATGGAGAGTTGAGGAGTAGAGAAGTAGAAGTAGGGTTAGGGTTAGGGAAGGTTTCGAGCCCGGCTCCTGGAGGGATCCGAAGTCGAAAGGATAGCTTGGGGCCTCGCACCCCGCGACATCTCGGAGGATGAAGGAATGTGGCCTCTCACCACGCGACGCCCTCAGGCGAAGGAATGTGGCCTCTCACCACGCGACGTCCCGGAGGACGAAGGAAACTCTCACTCAACCTAGCCTAAGAGACAAGGATTGAAGAAGAGGATGGAACACACAAGCTTTATTTCATTAATCATCAATAATCCTTTACAAGAGGGGTTTGAGTCCTTTAAATAGGCACCCAAGAGCACTTTGAAATTTAAACTACCCCATTACACTTGGCACCCAAAATTTGGAGGAGGACTTCTTTGGCCGACCAGCTTGGATTGGCATGAATCTTGGCTTGGAGTGGGGCGTTGCACCTTGACTTCCCTCTTTGGGTTTCTTGGTTTTGGTAGAAGGCATGAATGGAGGCTTGATGTCTTCACCATGCCTTTCTTGCTTAACTTCTTTATGGAAGGAGTCTTGAGTGGAGGCATGCATCAAGAAATTTGAAACTTCTTTCCATGACTGCCCATCCTAGATTGGAAGAGAGCTTGAAGAGGGGAGGGGAAGGGGGCATGGATCATGTGAGTGGTCCCCCCCTCTTGGGCGCCCAAAACAAACCACATGTCATCACCTCAATGCGCCACATAAACAGATAAGGTGGGCCCTGAACTGACTGGGCTTCCTTCCAGGTTTGGCTCCAAAAAGACACAAAATTGAGACCCAGGCTTACAAAGGACTCATACTGAGACTCAGACTGAGACTCGACTCGATACAGGACTTAGTTTGACCTAATGGGTCAGACATAACTCAAAACAAAAAGGAATAGGTTTGAAGCTTATAGCTTTATTACAGGACTCGATAAAAATAGAAACCTAATCTGAGATCCACAGAGGGTTGAGGAGCCTCTGTTGGATCCTGGTGCCCACACCAGTTCTCCCAGGGTGGGAGGAACTCGACCCCGTCGAGTAAGGGGCAGACTGGCTTTGGTACCTCTCCAAGATGTCTGGGTCGATGCGTTGCAAGTCTTCCCAGGTGATCCAAGAGTCATCAGATTCGGGTCAACCTTGCCATCGGACTAAGTAACGTTGGTAGCCTTTGCCCCGGGTGGTGATTGCTTGGTCATACAGGACACGCTCGATCTGCTCTCCTCTCTCAGGCATATTTAGAGGTGGACACTCAGGTTCAGGTTCACTCTCAAAAGAAAAATCAGGCCCAAATGGCTCGCTAGGTATTTGTGCAGGCTCCCTATACTCGACCAGGTCAGAGATATTAAAAGTCGGGCTAATTCCATAGTCCGGGGGTAACTCTAGCACATAGGCATTGGGGCCCATTCTCCTAATTACTCTAAAGGGACCCGCTCCACGAGCATGTAGCTTCTTAACGGTTCCCTTAGGAAACCGTTCAGGCCTGAGCCTAATCATTACAAAATCCCCTATGTTAAATTCTTTGTTTTGCTTTCGGGAATCAGCCAGATTTTTATATGTGGTATTACTTATGTCAATTTTCTGGCTTATTTCTTTATGAATGTCCCTAATATGCTGTGCAAGTGATCATGCGTATTCTGAGACTTAACTAGACACGAAAGTAATCTAAACTAGGTATTCCTAGTAAGAGGAATTTATTGGCATATTCTGAGGCCTAAACCTACTAGACCATTGGTTTTCTAGGCTTGACCCTAGCCTGGTATGCACAAGAAAAACTTTTAAGGATCCCTAACAGATGCCATAAAGTATGCCAGAAGTAGAGGGCGAATGGGATGGGCTCTAAGGAGTCATGCAAAATGATAATCTCAATAAAAAGTGCACTCATAGCCCTAGAAATGTGCGAAGGTTCGGGGAAGGGTAGGAAATAAGGAGGAGACTCAAGGACTGGTTCAAGGTTTAGGCTACTGACCTTAATATGTGAATGTAAGTCTACAGGCATGCTCATCTTAACCTCATTGTCAGTACTAGGAGGATCGATAGGTGCAAGTCCTCGGGTAGGCGGGATGCTCCTAGATAGTGGAGAGCTTTCGGGAAGGTCTTTGGAAGAAATTAGATTGACTCCAGTCTTCTTTTCCTTAAGGCTGCTAGATCCCTTCTTGACTGGGTCCTTGGGTTGGACTGGGTTGATGGTAACCTTCTTCCCTTGGTGGAAGAAGACAGGTATTGGATCGACCATAAAGAGTGGCATCATGGTCGAAGAGCCAGGGTCGCCCTAAAATAATGCTACCTACACCCATAGGTAAGACATCACACCAAATCATTTCTTCATATGAACTCATCTTGATCTTGATTTGGCACCTAGATTTGATTGGGATGGAGGTCGAATCTATCCAGGAGACTTTGTAAGGACTGGGATGGGGAACTGTGGTTAGTCCTAGGGATCTGACAGTGCTCAGGGAAAGGGCATTGACACAGCTTCCACTATCTATGATGACCTTACACACTTTATCTCCTAGCTTAATCAAGGTCTGTAGGATGTTGGTCCTACGCCAGTCCTCCTGTACTATGTTTTGGGCTAGGATGCACCTTACAACTCCTAGATGGTCTTCTGGCTCACAGAACTCTTCCTCTCCCTCATATTCTTCCAACAATTGGTTCTCAGGGTCATAGACGTCCTCTTCTGGCTCAACAGTGGGTTCTGGTTCCGGCTCAGTCGGTTCTTCTATGAAAAGGGCAGGGGTGGTGCACTGACTAGCAAAGTGTCCAGGTTTATGGCACCTAAAACAGTTACCCTGGGGGTTAGGTCTTCTCTGGACTTCAACAGCCTTAGCCTTGTCTTCTCTACTGTATTGGGGTCGACTTGGGCTAGGACGACTGGGACCAGGTCGAGCTAGGCTGGATTGATTTGGATTAGATCGGGTTGGTCCTGGTCGACTTGGGTAGGCCGGGTTGTATCCTTGGACTGGGCTAGGTTGGTTCTGGTTCCTAAAGGTCTCAGGTTTTCTATAGGTGGGAGCTCTCTGGAATCGCTCACAGGTCCTAGCGATTTGGTAGGCTTCTTCTAAGGTTCTGGTCGACCTAAAGTAAAGTTCTCTCTGGATGTCTGGGTGAAGGCCAGCCCTAAACCTAGACAGGGTTACATCAGGTGACTCGATAACCTTACACCGCATAACATATTCGTCGAACTTCGTGATGTACTCAGCCACACTCTTACTTCCCTGAGTCAGGGTTTGCCATTGGTCCAATAATCTCTAGGTGTCGGATTGGGGTAAATACTTTCTCCTAAGCTTTTCTTTCATCTCCCTCCAGTCTGTTACAAGCAAATGACCTCTCTGCTCCATGTAGTTCTCAACACTATTCCAGAACAACCTAGCTTGCTTAACCAACCTAAGTTTGGCAAACTTAAACTTGGTTCTATCAGTCATGGAATACCAATCAAAATATTCCTCCATTGCAGACTCCCAATCTTCATATACCTTGGGATCTAGACTCCCGTCAAAGGTGGGTGCTTCAAGTTTAATACTTCTAATGGCTCTCTCCTCAGGGTCCTCTAGATGGGCTCTTCTGGGGTGAGTATTCACAAAGGGGGTGGGGTTTCTTCCAAACTCATCCTCAAAGAAAGGGTCTTGTTGCGGGATACTCCTAGGGTGAGGGGATGCAGGACCGGCTTCAGATTGGGGCTTAGCATTTTCTTCTAAAGGTATGAGTCTCGCCTCTACTTGGTTAAGCCTATCATCTAACTGGGTGCTTAACTGAGTTATGGCTCGAGTCATGGATTCGTTCATGGCTGCAGGCTCAACACGAAGTTGGTCCATGTCTTCGATAGGGGTTGGAGACGGTGGGTGAAAAAGGGCTCCTGATCTAGTGCACATGCAAACACACAAAACGGTACTATGGTGTGCTAGACCTAGGAAATCTCACCAAATGAAAAGTCAAGAAGACGATCCTGGTAGTAGTAACTTGGCACCTGGCCAGGTAAGCGTAAGGTTAGTGGAGGTTCCTCTTTGCTTGCCTAGACACCAATCTTGCAATTGGCCAGGTAAGCGAACCAACCCACTTCCCTTCGGGATCTAGTCCCTGAACCACTTGCCTAGACACCAGCTACACAAGCACACACTTCCAAGCAATCTAGCTTGGCCCGACACCTGGGTTGACCCGACTTCGTGGGTGTCCCTAGCTCACTAGAGCAGATTAACGTCTAATTGATTTTAGTTAATGGCTAGGGTTCGAAATGCCGGGTGGTGGTTTTTGGGCTAGGGACAGGTTATGAACTCCTGACCCTATGTTAACTTGTCGCCCTTAGGTGTATTATGAACAATGTATGCACACAAATGTCTAAGAAAAAGATTAATTTTTTTTTTTTATATTTTTGTGTCTTTCAGATGTATGGATGCTAAGCAAAATGTAAAAATCTAAACATGAACTAAATACATGAACTAACTAAATGAGACAAGAAAGAGATGCTTGCTAAAACTCCAGGCCTGAGATTTTCTCAGGTGGTATTTTGGCTTGTAGAATTTCTACAGGATTAAATAAAATTTGAGAAAATAACAGAAAAATCCACTAAATTCAATAAATCCAGAAAAAGAAAAATGAAACAAAACAAAGATCCCTACGAAAATAAAAAATTAAAATAGCAGACCAATTATGAACTGGACAGAATGCAGATACCAAGAATGCAAGAGCACTAGTCCTAGCCTAGGCTCTGATACCAAAAATGATGTGGAGAAAAAAGATGAGGATGATGATGGATGAGAAAGATGATGCTAGCACGGATGATGCAAAGGTGGTTATATCTTGTTTTCTTTTAGGGTTTTATCTTGATTCCCGAAGACGAACAAAGGGGCAAACATAGGATAAATTGTAACAACGAAACCAATGCCAGCAGGTAGAATCTCTAGAAAGTAGGGATGGAGAACAGGACCCCGGGATTGAGAAACCCTGGTAGGTCTAGCTCACCAAACAATACCTTACCTGGGAGAAATAGGCACGAACCTCCATGCTTGTCGCACCCGATGACGAGATCGCTCTCACTTGACGGATGCGGCCTGGATGCCCGAGCAGTCGGTACCCGCGATGGCGCCAGCCTCTAGGTTACATGATCGTGAAGGTGAAGTGAACCGTCTCCGATGCCCGTGGTACCTGGAATGACCTGAAAACAAATCCATGACAGAATCAATGGAGAGTTGAGGAGTAGAGAAGTAGAAGTAGGGTTAGGGTTAGGGAAGGTTTCGAGCCCGGCTCCTGGAGGGATCCGAAGTCGAAAGGATAGCTTGGGGCCTCGCTCCCCGCGACATCTCGGAGGATGAAGGAATGTGGCCTCTCACCACGCGACGCCCTCAGGCGAAGGAATATGGCCTCTCACCACGCGACGTCCCGGAGGACGAAGGAAGCTCTCACTCAACCTAGCCTAAGAGACAAGGATTGAAGAAGAGGATGGAACACACAAGCTTTCTTTCATTAATCATCAATAATCCTTTACAAGAGGGGTTTGGGTCCTTTAAATAGGCACCCAAGAGCACTTTGAAATTTAAACTACCCCATTACACTTGGCGCCCAAAATTTGGAGGAGGACTTCTTTGGCCGACCATCTTGGATTTGCATGAATCTTGGCTTGGAGTGGGGCGTTGCACCTTGACTTCCCTCTTTGGGTTGCTTGGTTTTGGTAGAAGGCATGAATGGAGGCTTGATGTCTTCACCATGCCTTTCTTGCTTAACTTCTTTATGGAAGGAGTCTTGAGTGGAGGCATGCATCAAGGGATTTGAATCTTCTTCCCATGACCGCCCATCCTAGATTGGAAGAGAGCTTGAAGAGGGGAGGGGAAGAGGGCATGGATCATGTGAGTGGTCCCCCCCTCTTGGGTGCCCAAAACAAACCACATGTCATCACCTCAATGCGCCACATAAACATATAAGGTGGGCCCTGAGCTGACTGGGCTTCCTTCCAGGTTTGGCTCCTAAAAGACACAAAATTGAGACCCAGGCTTACAAAGGACTCATACTGAGACTCAGACTGAAACTCGACTCGATACAGGACTCAGTTTGACCTAATGGGTCAGACATAACTCAAAACAAAAAGGAATAGGTTTGAAGCTTATAGCTTTATTACAGGATTCGATAAAAATAGAACCCTAATCTGAGATCCACAGAGGGTTGAGGAGCCTCTGTCGGATCCTGGTGCCCACACCAGTTCTCCCGAGGTGGGAGGAACTCGACCCCGTCGAGTAAGGGGCAGACTGGCTTTGGTACCTCTCCAAGATGTCGGGGTCGATGCGTTGCAAGTCTTCCCGGGTGATCCAAGAGTCATCAGATTCGGGTCGACCTTGCCATCGGACCAAGTAACGTTGGTAGCCTTTGCCCCGGGTGGTGATTGCTTGGTCATCCAGGACACACTCGATCTGCTCTCCTCTCTCAGGCATATTTAGAGGTGGACACTCAGGTTCAGGTTCACTCTCAAAAGAAAAATTAGGCCCAAATGGCTCGCTAGGTATTAGTGCAGGCTCCCTATACTCGACCAGGTCAGAGATATTGAAAGTCGGGCTAATTCCATAGTCCGGGGGTAACTCTAGCACATAGGCATTGGGGCCCATTCTCCTAATTACTCTAAAGGGACCCGCTCCACGAGCATGTAGCTTCTTAACGGTTCCCGGAGGAAACTGTTCAGGCTTGAGCCTAATCATTACAAAATCCCCTATGTTAAATTCTTTGTTTCGCTTTCGAGAATCAGCCAGATTTTTATGTGGTATTACTTATGTCAATTTTCTGGCTTATTTCTTTATGAATGTCCCTAATATGCTGTGCAAGTGATAATGCATATTCTGAGACTTAACTAGACACGAAAGTAATCTAAACTAGGTATTCCTAGTAAGAGGAATTTATTGGCGTATTCTAGGGATCAGCTTCATCAAAAATAACATGGACTGATTCTTCTGCAGTTAGTGTTCTCTTATTAAACACCCTATATACTTTGCTACTAATTGAATAACCTAGAAATATAGATTCATCAGATTTTGCATCAAATTTTTCTAAGTTATTTTTTCCATTATTTAACATAAAGCATTTACAACCAAAAATATGAAAGTAATTAATATTTGGTTTCTTTTCATTCCAAAGCTCATAAGGGGTTTTCTTTAAAATTGGTCGTATCAAAACACGGTTTAAAATATAGCAAGCAGTGTTCACCGCTTCTACCCAAAAGTACCTTGGAAGATTGCCTTCATATAGCATTATTCGGGCCATCTCTTCCAAAGTCCTATTTTTCTCTCTACAATACCATTTTGTTGTGGTGTTCTAGGAGTAGAGAAGTTGTAATCAATGCCATTTTCTGTGCAATAGTCATCAAAAAATTGATTTTCAAATTTCATGCAATGATCAGTCCTAATAGATACTATTGAAAGGTTTTTCTGGTTTGAAACTTTCTTATGAAATTTTTGAAAAACTTTGAAAGTTTCATCTTTATGTTCAATAAACAAGACCCTTGTAAATCTAGAAAAATCATCTACTATCACAAGTGCATATTTCATACCACCTAGGCTTGTAGTCCTAGTTGGTTCAAATAAATCCATATGAAGTAGTTCAAGGGGTCTAGAAGTTGAAACCATATTTTTAGATTTAAAACTCCCCTTAGTTTGTTTACCCATTTGACAAGCATCGCAAACATGTTCAAAATCAACTTTAAATTTAGGTAAACCTCTAACTAGATTCTTAGAAATCAATTTGACAATTGTATGCATGCTAGCATGACCTAATCATCTATGCCAAAGTAAACTAGACTCCTTGGTTTTAGCATTCATTGCTACTAGACTTGTACTACTAGTCATGGCTAGATCATTCAGATCTACCACATAAATATTTCCAAGTCTATGTCCAATGAATTTGTTGCTAGAATCAAGTGAGTTAGTTATTATACATATAGATGCTTCAAAGACAACCTTGAAGCCTTTATCACATAATTGACTAATACTTAACCGATTATGCTTCAAGTTGTCTATTAGCAATACATTTTCAATAAAAGTAGAGGGGGTTATTTTGATCTTACCAATTTTGATTATTTTTTCCTTGCCATTATCTTCAAAAGTTACCAATCCTCCTTCTTTCATTTGTAGGGTGACAAATTGCTCTTTATCACCCGTCATATGCCTTGAGCAGCCACTATCCAGATACCATCTTTTCTTAGCATATTGGGCTACAAGACATTCCTGTAAAATAATCAAGGAGTATTTTTAGGTACCCAAGCTACCTTGGATCCTTTCAGGTTAGTAGGATTGGTTCTTTTGAAAATCCAAATCTTTCTTATTCTATTTCTAACAAGTTCATTTTTCTTTAATATGTTGCATTGAGAAAACTTGTGTCCAACCCCATTACATGCATAACAGATAACTCTAGAATTTTGAAAAGATGTAAATTTTAAGGTTCTAGAAGTAGAAGCATGTGATGCAGATGTAGAAATAATTGATCTAAAAGATTTTTGATTTGTAATCTTAGGTACATACTTTGAAGCTATAGAAATGGATGTGGAAGCATTTGATACAAAAGCTTTTTGAGATATAGATTTTGGTACATATGCTTTTGAAGATATAAATCTAGTAGATGAAACTCCATTTGTATTCGAAGAGTTATAACTGATTCCAGCCTTGTTACTTGAATTTCTTTGCTCTTTTAAAATCAACGCAAACATATTTGAACTTAAAGTTAGCTTTTCAATCAAAGGCTTGAGTTTTTCCACCTCCTTTTTCAAATCAGTATTTTCATCATTTAAAGCTTTATTTTTCTCAAGATACACCTTTTTCTCGACTTCCAAAGCTTTATTATTTTTAGAAAAGGTAATTAATTCTTCTTGCAATAACTTATTCTTTTCTGAAATCTCTTCCTTTTTTTTTAACAAAGAATCATTGTTATTCTTTTTAGTTCTAATATTTACCCCAGCTTTCTTAAATTTAGATAATAAGTCATGGAATGCAGTGTTCAGCTCATCAAAAATGAATTCAACTTGAGGTTCAGGGGACATTACCTTATCTTTGAGACCCATAAGACATAAATTGGCAATTTTTGTAGTCTCTTTCTCTTCAGTTGAAGTCGACTCCTCACTGTCGCTCCAAGTTACAACCATCACTTTCTTCTTTTTGTTCTTAAATGTTTTCTTTAACAAAGGACAATCAGGATGGATATGCCTAGGTTTCTTACACTCATAACAAATGGGCATTTGATCCTTTTCTTTTTTTTTTTCTTGTCCTTGTCCTCACTGTATTCACCTTTCTTGTGAAATTTTTTGAAGTACCTTCCCTTCTTCTTTCCTATAAATTTCCTGAATCTCCTCGCGACTAAAGCTATATCTTCATCTTCTAAGTCATCTTCGAAGGAGGAGCAATCATCTTCCAATTCCTCTTCTTATTTCTTCATTGTTGATGTAGCTTTAAAGGCAATAGTCTTTTTCTTTTTTTGATCATCTTCATTTCTATGCCGCATGGTCAGCTCATGTATTATCAAAGAACCCAGCAATTCATCCAGAGGTAGAGTATTTAGATCTTTTACTTCCTGGATTACAGTTACTTTGAGATCCCACTTGTCCGGAAGTGATCTTAAGATCTTCTATACTAAATCTGCATTAGAGTAAACCCTGCCATGACTTTTCAAGCCGTTAATAATATCTATAAAACATGAAAACATGGCAGAGATAGTTTCATTTTTCTCCATTTTAAATAGTTCATAATTGTGTACTAGAAGATTAATTTTTGAAGTCTTCACTTGGAAAGTTTCTTCATGGGTCACCTCAAGTTTATCCCAAATTTTCTTAGCTGAATTGCATGTAGAAATTCGGTTAAATTCGTTTGCATCCAAAGCATAATATAGTAAGTTCATAGCTTTGGCATTTAGCTCACCCATTTTCATGTTGTGTTCATCCCAATTCTCTTTAGATTTTGGGACATCCACGCCATCAACTTTTATCATGAGTGTATGAGGACCCTTAAGAATGACCTTCCATAATTGAAAGTCAACAGCTTGAATGTATATCTTTATTCTAGCTTTCCAATAAGAATAGTTCATGCCAGTGAACAGTGGAGGTTTATTAGTGGATTGGCCTTCGACCAAGGAGGTACTTATGGGATGAGCCATTAATCTTTACTCTAAATAAGTTCAGAGATACTGCTCTGATACCAGTTGTTGCCCAGGTGGCTTTCCCAAGAGAGGGTGAATTGGAAATTTAAAAAATTTAATCAAATATGTGCTCTTTTAAATCTTCTTTAGAATGGAGGTGCTGCGCTTCAAATAATTAAAGTAGAAGTAAGTAAAGAAGAAAAGGCACAATCACAAACATGGCAAGATTATAATGGTTCGAAGCAACCTCGCTCCTACATCCACTATCCAAGATACTACTTGGGATTTCTACTATATTCACCCACGGAATACAGTCGAATTATTTTACCGGGCTCTCAATCCAAAATCCAACATGGTTTTTTAACCGGGCTCACCAAAAATCCAACTTGGTTTTGAATAGGATCACCAAGAACCTACACTTGGTTTTCAAACAGGCTCACTAAGAACCTACACTTGGTTTTTCAACCGGGCTCACCAAAAACCCACACTTGGTTTTTTCAACTGGGCTCACAAAAAACCCATACTTGATTTTTTTAACTGGACTCACCGAAAACCCACAAACTCACAAAGGAGTAGAGAAAAACAAGCAACTAATTGACAAACCAAAGTTGTCTGATGGTTGTAGTTGCAGCTCAAGAGAAGCCTTCTTAATTGCCCTTTACTGCTCTTCAATGGCTTCTTCAACTTCTTCAATAAATGCTTCAAGCTTCAGATTTGAGTTGGTGAAGTCTTGATGATGTGAGATGATCCTAAGACTCATATACATGCAAGAAAATAGAAACTAAATTTTTAGAATTTGTTTAGGGTTTTAATTTGTAGACTAAAGTTTTCGAAATCAAGTAAAGAATAAATAGGAAACTAGTAATGAAAGAAACTAGCATATTCGCATAAGACTCATGCAAAATAATAAAAGATAGGACCTCGGAGATTGAGAAACCCATGATTAGGATAGCATACCTTTATCAAATTAGAAATTAGGAGGGGGAAGGATTTTATCAAGCACCGATTAGAAAAACTATTCGAAGTCGGGGTCGCACAGCACTCGGGATTGGCGCGTGGAAGATAAGCCTTCGGTTCCTCAATTTGGGCAGCTATCTAGGATTAGTCCTGGAGGAAAAGAGGGCCTCTTCTTTGGAGGTGAATACCATGGGGATCCTGTAAGCATCAAAGGATTAGTTAGAGGACAAATAAAAAGTGGAATTATGGAACTAGGGTTAGAAAGGAAGAGATTAGGGTTTTGGATGTGGGGGGCTTGAAGGTGGAAGAAGGATGCTTCTTGTTTGAGGTCAGCTAGGGAACTTGTTGATGGCATGTTGGGGCTTGGATGAAGATCACCTGGGATGGCTAGGGCTTGGTAGGATTAGGGCACACAACTCCAAACACTCACTTCACACAAAGTAGAACACAAGAGCAATCTTAAAAAAAATTCACCAGAGTTTTGATATCATGAATAAAGATTACTTACAAGAGGGGGAGGGGTGGGGTATTTATAGATGTTCCCCAAGTCCTATCCTAGTTAGGATAGGAATACAAAGTAGAGAGGGAAAGGGATTACAAGTTTGATTAAGATTGGGAGAATACACTTTGAATGAAACTAGTTCTCCTTATTCTACTTGGATTTCCTTCCTCCTTTGAATTGGTCAAAGGCTTGGACTTGGTCAAAGGGCTTGGATGCCTACATGTATTGGGCTTGGGATGTGGGCTTCATGGGCAGCAAGGGGGTGTCCTCCTTTGGGCCTTGATGCATGGGCTTTGGGCCTTGGAAACTGGGATGCCTTGGTATCAGCATATTCCTTGGAATCTTCGTTCTAGGGCTCATGGACTTGACTCGTGGGCTTGGAATCTCTTGGCCTGGGTGCTAGAATATTCCTGGAATTATAAGATGCCCTGATCTGGAAATATTCTCTGGCATCTGGAGGGTATCAAGGCATCTAGAAGGGATCTGGATGGCATCTGGGGCATCTAGAAGGAATCTTGGACCCTGGGATGGCAAAAAGGCCTAATAAACTACTGTGAAAGCTTCTGGCTCCTGGATGAGGCCTAGTGGAACTTCAAAATAGTGTAACATCTCCTCTTGTACAAAATGGGACTCATACTGGACCAGAGTTGGGATAAATCAACTAGCCTCAACTTATTACAGGACTCAATCTTACTTGATTACAAAATTATGACACATGACTAAGGCTTTAAATCCTAATAAGTAAACCATATAGGACACAGTAATTTGTGTCTGATCCTGGTGCCCCTACTAATTCTCCCGGGATGGGAGGAACTTGACCCCATCGAGTAAGGGTCAATGTGGCTCTCATATAGCTCAAGAAGGTCTAGGTTGAGGTGCTGCAGATCCTTATGGGGGGTGATCCACGAGTCCTCAGATTTTGGCCAACCTTGCCAACGGACCAAATACCGGTGATAACCTGTGTTCCAGGTACTGATGGCTTGGTCGTCCAGGATGCGCTCAATCCTTTCCTCACTATTAGGCTAATTTGTAAGTGGACTCTCTGGGGTGGGTTCACTCTCAAGGAAAGGAATTGGTTCAAAGTGCTCACTAGGTATCGCTGTTGGCTCCCGATACTCCATAATGTTTGAAATGTTGAAAGTGGAGCCAATACCTAATTCAGGTGGCAACTCGAGAACATAGGCATCAGATCTAACTCTCTTCATTATTTTGAACGGTCCAGCTACGTGAGCATGAAATTTTTTTACGATCACAAAATCTTATACAAAAAATTCCTTAACTCTCTTTCAAGAATTAGCCAAGTTCTTATATGTTTCATTACTTAGATTAATCTTTGGCTAAGTTCCTGATGCAGATGCAAATATGCTGGGCACATGTAGACTCCTAATAGATGATGTAGGGGACTTATACTAATACCTAATGACATGCAGACAAAATACCTAATGTGGGCAAATAGCTCATGCTAACACTTATTGATATGCAAATTTTATTAAACCCTACACTACAACTATGGGTTTAACCTTTTGTCAGGTGGGTGACATGCAGATGACAATGGTGCGTAGACTCCTACTAAGTGCCATAGGGTCCTCCAAAAGCAAGATGCAAATATGACATGCTCAATGAATGCATGCATTATACTTACCTCTATAAAATGCAGATGAACGATTAAAGAAGCATAAGAAAATCCAAGAAAAGGTAGAAAATACGAGGTGGATTCAGGGTTAGTCTGGTAAGGTAGAAAGTAAGAAAAGGGATTGGAATTGATCGGATAGATTAGGAGATAAGAAGGTGTTTCAGGGATGAGTCCTATACTAATGAGGTTGACCTTATGGGGTTGAGGCATATTTAAAGGGTCTACATAATGGAAGAAAGGGTCGTTGATTTCAGGGAAGAGATCAAGTCGAGTCAAAGAGGTGACTTCATCCTGAGGGTACTGATTTAAAGATATCAAGTCCTTAATAAATTCTTCTGGCTCATAAACCAAAGGACCGGGCTCTATAGTTGGGCTTTCTTTTAGTGGCTCTTCAGGTAAGGTTCTGAAAGTAGTATTTGGGTTCTCTTCCTCTAGCTGGTCTTCCACTACAGGTTTAGCTTGGGTGTGGTCAAGTTCAACCAATGTTGGGTTGTCTTCTACCTGGTCCAACCTATTGGTTGCTTGGTTATTTGTTTGGTTTATTTGGTTGACCTGGGTGATTAATTAGGCACAGGATTGGTTGAACTTATGGTTCATCTGGGCAAACTGATCAGCCATGGCTTTCATAAAAGTCTCAAAATTGAGGTCCATGGTTGAACTGGGTTGGTTGTACTGGACTTCCGACTCAACTAACTCCGGGTTGATTTCTATCTGGGTTTCTACTGGGTTAACTAATTCTGGGTTGGCTTCTAACTCTAGGTCACCTATAGGTATCGCTTCTTCTAAATCTTCAATAGACTCATCATCTTCATACTCCTCTACCAGACTTGGGTCAGCCTCATATATCTCTTCTTCTAGGTTATCCTGGTGAACCAATGGGGTGGTAAGAGGGGTTTGGGTAATGGAAAATTGACTAGGGTCTAGGATAATAGGGGTGGGTAAACTAAGGGTTATGGATTCATAGGTTATGGGTTTATAGGTTACGAGCTCAAGGGTTATGGGTTTCTCTGGATCTGGGATTTAGGAGGGTTACTCTTGTTGGACTTAGTTTGACTAAATGTGAGTTCCCTTTGATTTGACTCGAATTCCAAGGCTATTGGTGCGGGCACCAGACTCAGAAGAAGACTTCAGGGCTCCATCTGGATCTCTGATTGACCTTGCCCGAAGAATTAGGATTTTCTGGTTTTGTAATAAGGGTTGACCTGATCAACTCAATTTTGAGTCTGTAATTTTGTCATTTCAATTTTTGTTGGGTCATGTTGACTCAGTCCAAGTCCAAGGCCCAGGTAGGTGTCATTCCCTTTGCCATAGGGCACCACATTTTCCAGCTACAAGTGGGTGCCACACTCCCTGCCACATCTCCATCCAGTGTACCTTGGTCCCCACGCCTCAAGTAAGCAGGTTCTTTTTTCTTGCACCACTTGGGGGAGAAATCCATCAAGATACCTCAATCCAAGGAGGAGACAACTTCTTTCCAGATAAACCCAAGCCAGGATGGAAAGAATTTTTCTTGAAGAGAGGATCAAGGAGGTGCCCCACAATATTCCATAAAAATCCAAGTTATAAAAGGGAAGAGAGCATGTCTTGGGGAGAAAATCAAGGAGGCACCCAAAAGTTTCCAAAAGTGCCAAAGCCATGAAAGGAAGAAGCCTAAACTTATGGAGCAAGACTAGGAGGTGTCCAAATGAGCCAAACCATGAAGGGAAAATCCTTGATTCATGGAGAGATACTAGGAGACACCCCCATAACCTGCCATTTGGAGCTGATTTTCAAGTTTTCTTAGAGTTTTTGGGCTGCCCACTTATGGAAGGAGTCTTGGGAAGAGAATTTGATGCCTAAAGTGTGGGTTAGTCCTATTAGTCCCACATGGGAAATGTATAAAATTTTATTTCTTTGTTATGTCTATATATTCAACTCTATGTAACTCTTGAATTTAAAAATGATGAATGAAATCAATTTCTTTGTGAGCAACTTTGTGTTTCTCTCTTCCGCACTTGTATTCAAGTGTTGAGCTCCGTGAGGGAGTAAATCCGGGTTCCCTAGGAACCTTGAGGAGGTGTGAGATCTCCAACCCCAAAATCCTAGCTTAGTCCACCCATCTCTACTCCACCACCACCAAACCCTAATTTTCCATCTACATCCCATGGCCCCTCTCTTCCACATAGAGGCCGGCAACCAGCATCCAGGTTCAGATCAACTGTTTCAACTACAGAGCAAGTTCAACGAAGAGTCAGATCAGTATCAAGATCTCCGGAACTTCTACATCCAACAATCTTCATTAAGTCCTCAGGTCTGTGTCTTTCTTTGAGTTTCTGGTTCTTTTTTTTTGTTCTTCTTCTTCCAGATTCTGAGTTCGAGAAGAAGGCCAACCTTGCCATAGGACTACAATCCGAGGATCCATTGCGAAGATACCCCGTCTCCAAGGATCCTACAATCTGCTCGAGAGTGTCCTTCAATTGAAGCAACGAGAGATATCACAGTCAGGTATAAAACCTTTTCTTCTCTCTTCGTCTGTTTCTTGAAAGAGGAGTAAACCCTAGGTCTGGGGGTTTCTCAATCCCCAGCGATCCTACTTCTGAGTTACTCTGATAATCCACTCCTTTTAATTGTTCTTTCTGTCATTTCTTAGTTTCTTTCAACATTAGTTTATCTTTCCTTTGAGTCATAGCCAACTTCTGAAAATAAATAAATAAAAAAATACATTAATTTTAATTTGCTTCCGCATTCCACATTTTCGTTCTGCATCAATTTTGGTATCAGATCTTTCGTTCTGCATCAATTTTGGTATTAGAGCTTTCATTCTGCATCATTTTTGGTATCACAGCATTCGTTCTGCATCAGCTATGTCATAGGCATCATCTAGGTCTCGAATTTGCCATCGAAATAATTCACCCTGGATATCTCTACGTAGGCCAGCTTGAAACCTAGATATGATCTGAGACTCATGTTCAACTGTAACATGTCCAATAAAACTCATCAAATTGGTCAATGTATTCAGACACAGTTTTATTACCCTGCTCAGTTCCCACCATTATCTTAAAAGTTTGCGATAATTGGATATGGAGTAATAGGATCTAGAGTCATAGGATCTAAATACATAGGATTGGGATTGAGTACATCTAGGTGCATAGGTCTTGGATTCATAAGATCTGGGTTCCTGGTATGGGTCATGGTATTGGGTTCCTATTCTAGTGGTCATGCGAACAAACAATCAATCAAGGTGGAATGGTGCAACCAAGCATGCAAAAGGGTTAGTACAATCTAGGGTTTGCTAGACCTAGAACCAAAACTAAGTAGGTCAACTCAACTTACACCAAACTCAACAACTAATCCTTTCTCTGGCCAGGTAGGGGGTGGGAGTGTGAGAGGCCCCCCTGCTTTCGCAGGAATCCAATTAAAAACCACAACACCACTTAGGTCATTTGACTTTGGACCCCCAGCCTTAGACACCAGATTCTAGTAATAGTTGATGAATTGAATGCACTAGTTGGCCCACACAATTTAGACCTGACCTGTTGGTATCACCTAGCCCACTAGGGCAAATTAAGTCTAATTATTTTTAATTAAGGTTTGGGTGAGAATGTAAGGAGATTATTTTGGGCCCAGATAGGTTGTGACCTCCTGCCCTGATCTAAGATAGTGAAAGTGCCCTTAAGATTAGTTTAATACAGATGATAACATTCTATGGTCCCGATGCAATCTACTAATAATCAGAAAAATAAAAATATTTTTGGATGTTTTATGAGATGGCAAGTTAGGTTTAAGTTGATTAGGTTAGCAAACAAAATTAGGCTTGGGACTGAGGGGTTTGGATGTTGATTAGGTTTGGTTTGATCAAGTATGTAGAACAGAATTTAGGGTTCAGTTTAATATAGAATTTGATATAGTTTTTGATGCAGAAAAAAATATAAAAAATTAGAGAATAGAGAATGGATGGTGGCAATGATCTCTACCAAATTTGATGCAAAAAAAAAAAAATCAGATGATGATGCAAATCCTAGGACTTTCGGACTGATATAGAAATCTTAGGATTTTAGTTAGGGTTCCTAAGATGCAAAATTTTTATATTTTGTTGTTTTGGTAAAAATAATTAAAAACTATGATAATTATCATAACTAAACAAAAAACATTTCATGCAAATTTTAATAAAAATAAAATTCCTAAGATGATGAACTAGACTGAAAATTAGGCACCTACTGCAGATGACAAGATGCAGAAAAAATAGCAATAAGTGTTTATATGATTTTGATAAAGATGCAAGCTATCCTAAACTAGCTCTAATACCAAACTAATGCGGGATGATCCTAAGACTCATATTCATGCAATAAAATAGAAATTAAATTTTTAAACTTTTTTTAGAATTTTAATTTGCAGACTAAAGTTTCCAAAATCAAGTAAAGAATAATTAGGAAACTAGTAATGAAAGAAACTAGCATACCCGCATAAGACTCATGCAAAATAATAAAAGATAGGACCTTGGGGATTGAGAAACCCTTGATTAGGAAATCATACCTTTATCAAATCAAAAATTAGGAGGGGAAATGATTTTACCAAGCACCGATTCGAAGAACTATTCAAAGCCGGGGTCGCACAGCACTCGAGATTGGCGCCTAGAAGATAAGCCTTCGGTTCCTCGGTTTGGGCAGCTATCTGGGATCAGTCCTGGAGGAAAAGAGAGCCTCCTCTTCAGAGGTGAATACCACGGGGATCTTGCAAGCATCAGAGGATTAGTTAGAGGATAAATAAAAAGTGGAATTATGGAACTAGGGTTAGAAAGGAAGAGATTAGGGTTTTGGATGTGGGTGGCTTGAAGGTGGAAGAAGGATGCTCCTTGTTTGAGGTCGGCTAGGGCACTTGCTGATGACGTGTTGGGGCTTGGATGAAGATCACCTGGGATGGCTAGGGCTTGGTAGGATTAGGGCACACAACTCCAAACACTCACTTCATACAAAGTAGAACACAAGAGCAATCTCAAATAAAACTCACCAGGGTTTTGATATCATGAATAAAGATTACTTACAAGAGGGGGAGGGTTAGGGTATTTATAGATGTTCTCCAAGTCCTCTCCTAGTTAGGATAGGGATACAAAGTAGAGAGGGAAAGGGATTACAAGTTTGATTAAGATTGGGAGAATACACTTTGAATGAAACTAGTTCTCCTTATTCTATTGGATTTCCTTCCTCCTTTGAATTGGTCAAAGGCTTGGACTTGGTCAAAGGGCTTGGATGCCTACATGTATTGGGCTTGGGCATGTGGGCTTCATGGGCAGCAAGGGGGCATCCTCCTTTGGACTTTGATGCATGGGCTTTGGGTCCTGGAAACTGGGATGCCCTGGTATCAGCATATTCCTTGGAATCTTGGTTCTGGGGCTCATGGGCTTGACTCCTGGGATTGGAATCTCTTGGCCTGGGTGTTGGCGTATTCCTAGAATTATGAGATGCCTTGATCTGGGAATATTCTCTAGCATCTAGGGCATTAGGAAGGAATCTTGGACCTTGGGGTGGCAAACAAGGCCCAATAAGTTGCTGTGAAGGCTTCTGGCTCCTGGATGAGGCATGGTGGAACTTCAAAATAGTGTAACCTCTCCTCTTGTACAAATGGGATTCATTCTGGGCCAGAGTTGAGATAAATCAACTAGCCTCAACTTATTACAGGACTCAATCTTATTTGATTACAAAATTATGACACATGACTAAGGCTCTAAACACTAATCAGTAAACCATATGGGACCCAGTAATCTGTGTCTGATCCTGGTGCCTCCACCACTTGAAGGCTGACATGAATGCTCTTTAGTGCTCTCTTACTTACAAGCTCATTGACATGAATGCTCTTTAGTACTCTCTTACTTACAAGCTCATTTAATCATTAGCTACTCATTAACTTGTTCAAAGGTTGTCCAAATCCCTCATTTATATAGTCTTGTACTCTTCTTAGGTGGATATAGTCATTGTAGACCATTGGGATTTGATATTTGACCATTGGAGCACTTTCTAGATTCAAAAATGAAGTTCTAGAACTAGCCATTACTGCCTAGAATCGATGTTCGAGTTGGCTCGGATCCTCAAAGTAGTTGATCCTTCACTATGGTCGAGCCGGCTCGCCTCAGTCGAGTCGATGTTGGGAATTGTATCATAAAGCCAATCGTCTAGGCTATAGACGGTTGTGCCATTTTGTAATTGTATATGAATTTTTAATGAATAAAAATTATTCTTTTAGCTGTTCATCATATTTACATTTTTCAGAAATGAACTCTTGTATGATGGAGTCCTTAGAACTACATTATTTGATATAGAGAGGATATATCAAGTAGTTCTTAAACTGATTCACAACCAAATGATACATTATTATAGGATAATAATGTATCAAGTGTAGGTTGTTGTATGTTATATTTATTGGTTGTCTTCTTAACCAAGAAGTGTGGAGACACTAGTGTGACATGTAAGTGAAATGTATGACATCTCATTGAACGTGACCATCTACGGGGCTCCATTCTGCCAAGGGCTGCTCACGAAGGGATATGGGTATATGTGTCCCTCAGACTTGAGGTCACCATGGCAGCTTGCAAAAAACTCACTATACTTTGGTACCGGACCACCTGGATTTCTAATCCAGTGATGGAAGGTTTCTGGGTGCAGTCAAGTACTTGTGGAGAGGTGGTGGATCAAGATGGAATTGACCCCTCCAAATAGTTTGGAGTGAATGACTCATAGTGTCTCAATTTAGCAAATCCTTGGCCAGGATAGTTCTTGTGAGGAGTCAAAGAACTTGTAAAGTTGAGACACGATCTGGATAAACCAAATTAGGGTTGACAGTCGAACCCTAGGTCATCCTGAGAATTATGTGGTTAAAGGGATGAATTATGCGGTAACCATATGCTAGAGGTTCTAGAGAGGTGCTCTGCATCTTCGACCTATCCAGATGTCGGATATCATTGCTAGATGAGGATTTTGACTGGTACTGGAAGTGTTCCAGTGCTACTGACATAGTGTTCGAACTTATGGGGTCACACACCATAGAGGTTTCTATTTGATCTTAAGGTTGATCGACGATTGAGAATCGTTTTCCATCACCGAAGGTCAATATGATTGACCATGTTTCAAGTATCGATACTTGCTTGAGTCGACACTTGGAAAGTGTCGACACTTGGCGATTTTGCATGAGTCAACACTTGCTATGGTGAGCAGAATTATGGAAAGGTTTTGACTTTGAATTTCGAGTTCGAAATTCGAAATCTAACCAGTTTTGGCTCCAAGCTGTAATAGTATGATGGTCATACTTGCCTTTTATGCTTAGAACCTTTTGGGAATGCCTCCCCATCTTCTTTCTCGATCTCGCCTCCTTCCTCTTTCTTCCTCCCATGGCTGTCTCTTTAAATAAGAGTTATTTCTGGGCTGCTGGATGAAAAAAATTGGTTCTTGGTCTCTAAATCTCTTTGCTGTTGAGATTCTGAGAGGGAAGAAAGGGGCTTGTGAGGATTTGGGCATTCGGTGTAAGCTACCTAGCACTTAAGCTAGGTCTTGGGAAGTGAGCTAGTTAGGAAGGGTCCACCTCTCCTCCTCGTCTTCCAGGAAGAAGCAGATCGGCCTCAAGGATCCCAAGGAGCTAGCACTCCGAGGGAGTTGATCAGAGTCGAGCCCCGGTGTGAACTACCTGTATAGGCCAGATACGTGTGTGGCTCAAGATCACCATCCTTGGAGCACCGCCACTGCATCCATCAAAGGTATAATGGTAAGGTATCTTTATATCTTTGAGTTTTATCTTGGTTTTTATGTTTATTGCATGCTATATCATTATACTAGAACCTGTTGCAGGTAGATTGGTAGATCGTTTGATCGATCTACCAAGTCTTTCGCTGTGCTTATTTTAAAATAGTTTTAAAATGCATGTTTCTGTCTTGCTGTTGCATGTTGGTATGCTTCCCTTTATGGACCTTCAATGGTATCAGAGCTAGGTTCATCATAGTATAATAATGTTAGCATGCTTTAACATCATGTTTTTCTTTTAAAGTACTTGGAATGAGTGCTTCACCATGGCCGTCCAGTCGTAGGAGAGAAGTAGGCCTGCAAGATTCTCTCTTCCCATTCAATGGGGTCTCCTATAGCATGTAGGGGTGCCACTTGTGATTGACTCATGAAGAGGAAAGATAAAAGAAAATATAGATTAAAAATGTTTTAATCCTGTATTATGATCTTAAAACAAATTTAGATAAGATCTAAGAGTTTTGTTTTGAATGGATTTGATTGAAAGTTTGGTAAAACTTTGGATTTGAAATCACTGTTATTGTCCTGTGACAAGCCTTGAGTCGACCTCTTGAGTCGACTCATGAAGGTTGAAGTGTCGATACTTGACCAGGAAGTGTCAACACTTAGGTTCGTGAGTCGACACTTTGCCTTGAAGGTGTTGACTCATGAGCACTTTTCATAAAATATAGTATTATGTTTTCTTCCTGTCTCAAGCCTTGAGTCGACCTAAGTGTCGATACCTAGTATTGACACTTGCTCCTGGTGAGTCAACACTTGACATGAAAAGTTGCAAAAACAATGAATTCAAATTTCTTATTATTGTAAAATTATTTTATATTTGTAAATTAAAATTGTTTTAATTTATTAAGGCTATTGAACTTAATTAAGAATTAAGTCACTTTGAATGACTAAGAACTCTAGGAATATGATTCAAAGATTTTAAGTCATTTCAATAAGCCTTAAGGGTCATGGGTTAGCTTCTATTGGTCCTTAATTGGGTTAAACCTAAGTTTAGATGTATTGGGCTATGTAGAGAATCATTTTAATCAAGTGTTGAGTTAGGACTTCTTCTCTATAGATCTCTCTAATAGTTAGATTGATAAGTCCATAGATCTAAATGGACCTTATTTGTGGCTCAGTGGATAGCCCGAGTCTTTAAACTAGTCTAATTGAGTCTGATGAACCAATTGGTGTCCGAGATAAGTTTAGCATCTTGATCATGGTTCTTTGGGGCTACCTCTTACCTAGCCAACTTGGTTGGTGTCTAAGGCAAGACGGTTAATGGTGGAACCCAACCCATGATCTTACTTACCTGGCCAATATGGTCGATCAGAATTGATTAGATAGCTCACTGACTCATGTTAACCCATGTCACCCATGGTTAATCAGTCTTGACTAATTTTAGGTGTCCATGGATCATTAGTTATGAGTAACCCTCCTTGATTGCTGATGTGGTAAGTGGGAGGTTGATCCATGTCTTCTCATCTCTTTTTCTATCATAATAAGATTAAACCCTTTAAATTATTAAGTCCATCAAAAGATGAAGTTATGGGGATAATCGAGTCTTTGCCTCCCATTAAGTAGGATGGTAATGGGTCCAATAGTTGGGTGTTCATCGGCAGATCCAAAGATCGGGTGTTCATCGGGTTATTGGAATTGCTGTTCCTAATATGATGGCTTAGTGCGACTTTCTTAACGGCGGTTAGGTGGGCCAGCCAAAGTCGGGCTTGACTATTCGTTAGTTAGAAGTATCAAATTTTATCATGTTAATGGTTGGACCTAATCGGGACCAGGCCCAATGATCGATTGAAGTGCACCTTGAGGTAAAACCTAAATATTAGAGGTTACTTGGAGAAGTAATCGGTTGAAGAACCTACCTTTAGATGCGCATGGGTGGGTCGGCCAAAGTTGGGCTGATGTGTTATCTATTGGACTCTAGTACCCACTTAAGAATCAAAGTGATTCCTCGGAATGGAGGTAGAGGCTACCAGTCTGAACAAAATAGTAGGAGGGCCTTTAGACTAAAGTCCTTGTCTATAGGATAATAATTCATATACACTAATTAGCTTTGGTTTTCCTTTCAGATGTCTTCCAACCTATCACTCCGGTCTCTTCTCGATAATGAGAAGCTTAAGGGTCCCAACTTCGATAGCTAGTATCGAAGGCTCAGGATTGTCCTGGAGCATGAATGGATCTTCTATGTGATATCAGATCCGGCACCTGAAACCCCCACTCCCAATTCTTGGGGTTCGATCAGAGACACTTATCAGAAGTGGCTCTCTGACAGGACCACTGTCCGATGCATAATGTTGGTAGCAATGAATGATGAGTTCAGTCGCAAATTCGAAGAAGCCCAGTCGGAAGAAATCGTTCAAAGGTTGAAGGAGCTTTTTGGGATACCAAACGATGTTGAGAGGTATAGGGTCTCCTGTGCTATCTATAATGCATGGATGCGTGATGGGGCCTCAGTCACTGATCATGTATTATACATGATCGAGATGATTTAGTGCCTGGGCAAGCTCGAATGTCCCTTGCATGAACAGCATGGGAAGGATGCGATTCTAAATTATCTGCCCTCTTCCTATCTAGATTTTCTCGATCATTATAGAATGAATAAGCCTGCAATTAACTACCATGATTTGTTGGGATTGCTGCAGACTTATGAGAAAGACCATCATCTAAACAAAGGGGTGATAAATTTAGTGGGAGGATCTTCAGTAGGGCATTGTCCTTTCAAGAAAGGGAAAAAGAAAAGGGAAACAAGTGCAAAATGCTTCTGGGCCCTATCAGGCCAAGAAGGAGAAGGCTGATAAGAGCCAAGCGGAGTGCTTCTTTACAAGAAGCGGGGATATTGGAAGAGGAACTATCCTCTTTATATTGCATCCCTTGACCCGAACAGGTCTAAGAAGAGGAAGCAGCCAGAAGGTGCTGGACAAAGTATTTATATGATAACACCTTGTAGTTTCTCTATCCGCGATACTACTAACTGAGTATTGGATACAGGAAGTCCAATTAATATTTGTAATTCTTTGTAGGGACTTCAAGTTAGTAGAAGATTCGAGGATGGCGAGAGATTCTTGAACGTGGAAAATGGAAGCCAAGTTCCAGTCCTGGCGTTGAGAGTCCTCAAACTAGTTTTCGAGTGTCATACAATCATTTTGAATGAGTGTCATTATTGTCTATCTTTTATTTT
Source organism: Areca catechu (assembly GCA_021397845.1). Lineage (NCBI taxonomy): Eukaryota > Viridiplantae > Streptophyta > Magnoliopsida > Arecales > Arecaceae > Areca > Areca catechu. The sequence goes on along the minus strand of CM038040.1, from coordinate 125,257,491 downwards.
AAATATCATTTCTGTAGGCCAATTGGCCATGTATGGTTATAAACTATCAATAAAGAATGACATTTGCAAAATCATTTGGAATGATTCTGTTGTAATGAATGGATATATGAATAATGGCATTTATGTACTATCGCACCATATTAGTGTAGTGTACATGTCTAGCAAATGCCCTAGGATAGATAATATCAGTGATGCGTACCTATGGCATTGTAGGCTAGGTCATATTAACAAGAACAGGATAAATAGGTTGAAGTGCGAGGGTTTTCTTGACTTTAGTGAAAGTGGTTCACTTCCAACCTATGAGTCCTGTCTTCTTGGAAAGATGATAAAATCACTTTTTACTGGAAAAGGTGAACGAGCCAAAGAAATTCTAAGTCTGGTACATACTGATATATGTGGACTCATGAATATTAGTGCCAAAGGTGGGTACAGTTATTTCATTACATTTATAGACAACCTTTCGAGGTACGGTTATGTCTTCTCGATGAGACATAAATCGAGTCGTTTGAAATGTTCAAACGATATCGTAATGAAGTAGAAAAACAAACTGAAAGATGTATCAAAACCCTTCAATTAGATCGAGGTGGTGAATATCTTTCCAGGGAGTTTCTGACATATCTCGAGGAGAATGAGAATCTCTCTCAATGGTCATCTCCAGGGATACCTCAGTTAAATGGAGTGTCTAAAAGGAGGAACGAACCCTGTTAGACATGGTTCGGTCCATGATGGGCTTTGCTTCTTGTCGCTATCCTTTTGGAGATATACTCTGGAATCAACTTGTTACCTTTTGAATAGGGCTCCGAGTAAATCCGTTAACAAAATCCCATATGAGATATGGACTGGACGTAAGCTAACATTCTCACACCTTCGAATCTGGGGTTGCCGGCTTATGCAAAATGTTTGGAAATGGATAAACTTGGACTGAGGTCTGACCGGTGCCTATTTGTTGGGTATCCAAAAGAGTTTAAGGGGTATTACTTCTACTTGGCTGAGTAACAAAAATTGTTTGTCAGTCTTAGGGCTATCTTTTTGGAAAAGAAGTTCCTTGGTGAAGGAACTGTAGCCGCTAAGATTGAACTTAGTGAAGTTCAACTGATGGGGGACTAACTAAATGAAAAATGAAGAATGATGTAAGTGATTCGTTGGTTTTGTGATTTTTAGATTTTAGTGATTTTCTTTGGATTCCCAAAAATAAATAAGAGTTGATCTAGGGTTCTATAATAAAAAGAACTATCAAGCAAGCAAGTAGTCCCTAAGCAATGATAAAGAGAGGACATTGGGATTGAGAAATCTCATAGGACTTAGCTCTCCGATCAATACCTACTTAGGAGTCAGGGGGCAAATCTCAAAGATCTGAAGTGCCCGATATAGAGGTCACTCACTTTGGTGGATGCGGACTGGATGATCGAGCCGTCAACCGATTGAGAAACCTCATAGGACTTAGCTCTCCGATCAATACCTACTTAGGAGTCAGGGGGCAAATCTCAAAGATCTGAAGCGCCCGATACAGAGGTCACTCACTCTGGTGGATGCGGCCTGGATGATCAAGCCATCAACCCTGCGGATGCGCCGGTTGGTTGTCCGAAGATCTCGATGGCAAGGGCAACCGACTCCGTACTCATGTCACCTGGAGGACCTGCGAGCATTCAAAGAAGGGTTAAGTTTCAATCGAAAGAAAGCAATAGAAGAATGAAAGAGAGTTGTTGTAGTGATGGCAGAGTTTTTCTTGATTTGGAGTCGGATGATGGAGTGGCGGAAGTGACGGTAATTTGAGGCCTCACACCTCTCGACGCTCGAAGGCGAAGGTGCTCCCTCATGGAGATCGATGTTCCTAGTGAACGAAGGCAACTAAAGAGAAATTGGAACTCAAGAAATGTAGTTTTTCATTCATCAAAGATTAGCTTTACAAAGGAGGGGTTAGGTCCTTTAAATAGGCACCTTAGGATCCTTTTGAAATTCAAATGAAAAATTACAAGACTTCTTGAATGGGTGCCCAAAAATTTTGATTTTCTTCTCTCCTTGGCCGACCAAGAGCTGGACTTGATTGGGCATGACATGATGCAAGGCTTGGAGGAGAGATTTTGGCATCTTGAACTTGGAAAGTAGCTCCTTTGTTTTGGAAGAAAACATGAAGTGAGGCTTGGAGCAAGGCATGTGTTCTTCTTCTTTCCTTGGTTGTGCATCCCTTTTTGGTACAAAGCATGACATGGGGAGTCGGAAGTGGAGGCACCCATGGATCTTGTCCCTTCATTCCAAAGAGGTTCAAAAAATTTGGGAAGAAAACTTGATTGGAGGGCTTGAAGCAAGGGATTTGAATTCCCAACTTCAACTCCCCTTTGACCTTCCTTTGGCCGACCACCTTCACTTGGAAAAGAGCTTGATAGGGGGAGGGAAAGAGGGCTAGTGTCAAGTGATGTTGTCTTCCTTTATGCCTCCAAAATTCAGATTTTGTGCCACCCACATGGCAAAGTGAAGTGGCGCCACATAGGATGATGATGTGGCATCGCAGGGCTGATTTGGCATTCTTCATGTCTTGGCCCAAAAGTGACTTGGTTTCAAGACCAATCTAGCTTGGGCCCATACTTCCAACAGACTCAGACTGGACTTGATTTATGACTGGACCCAGTACAGGACACACTTTGACCCAATTGGTCAAAGTATAGACTAGACATGAGACTTAATTCAAAGCAAAAGAAAATTACAAGGTTGAGGCTAGGCTTGAAGCCTTATTACAAGACCCGAAAAGTTGTAACACTAATTGGACATTCATAGAGGGTTGAGGAGCTTTTGTCGGATTCTGGTGCCCACACCATCAACAAGTAGAAGAATTGACACACTTAAGGGACAACATAGAACCGGTTGTGATTAGATCACACCCAGAGCCCATACAAGAACCATTAAGGAGATCCGGTAGGGTAACGAGTCGACCGGATAGATACTATGGTTTCTTGGTCCGGGACAGTGATCCCATTGAACTCGATGAGAATAATGAGGATCCGATCACCTATATGGATGCGATGTAGAGGTTTGACTCTAAAAAATGGCTAGGAGCCATGCAATCCAAAATGGAATCCATGGAAATCAATAATGTATGGACATTGGTTGATCCGCTTGAAGGGATAAAACCCATTGGGTGTAAATGGATTTTCAAGAGAAAAAGGGGTGCAGATGGGCAGGTAGAGACCTATAAATCCCATCTGGTTGCCAAAGGATATCGTCAACATTATGGTATTGACTATGACGAGACGTTCTCTCCTATGGCAATGCTCCAGTCCATTCGGATCATGCTTGCTTTAGCGGCACACTTTGACTATGAAATCTAGCAAATGGATGTCTGAACAGCTTTCCTGAATAGTGAGCTAGAAGAGGAGGTGTATATGATACAACCTGAAGGGTTCACATCCACAGACAAGTCAAAGGTATGCAAGCTTTAAAGATCCATCTATGGACTGAAACAAGCATCACAAAGTTGGAACATGCGATTTGATAAGTGTATCAAATCATATGGCTTCGTTAAGAATGGAGAAGAACCTTGCATTTACAAGTGGGCTAATAGTTCTGTGATTACGTTCCTTGTGTTATATGTGGATGAAATTCTCTTAATTAGGAATGACATCCCAGGACTACAAGAAATAAAGGTCTGGTTGTCATCTCATTTCTCTATGAAGGACTTGGGTGAACCCTCTTACATACTAGGTATGAAGATCTATAGAGATAGATCTAAGAGGCTTCTACGACTGTCCCAGTCTATGTACATTGATACTATGAAAAATTTCAAGAAAGGCTATCTCCCGATAGGCACTGAAATTGCTCTCTCCAAAGAGGATTGTGCGACAACTCCTAAGGAGAGAGAGTGTATGAGCAAAATTCCATATACTTCGGTAGTGGGTTTTATCATGTACGCTATGACATGTACTAGACTATACATGGCATACTCACTAGGCATAGTGAGTAGATACCAGTCTGATCTAGGTGAAGCTCATTGGAAAGTGGAAAAGACCATCCTTAAGTATTTATAAAATACTAAGGACCAATGGCTGATTTATGGAGAACCTGACTTGAAACTTGTGGGGTATACTGAGTCCAGTTTCCAGTCAGATAAGGATGACATCAAGAGTGTATCAGGATTTGTCTTCATCCTTAATGGAGGAGCGATCTGCTGGAAAAGTTCCAAACAGCCTACTGTGGTGGACTCAGTATGCGAAGTAGAGTACATTGCAGCATCGGATGCAGCAAAGGAAGTGGTGTGGTTGCAAAAGTTCCTTGGCGAGCTGGGAGTGGCACCTTCCCTGGATGGTCCTATTCCGGTGTATTATGATAGCATTAGAGGTATTGCTCAAGCCAAAGAGCCGAAGTCTCATCACTGCACAAAGCACATTCTGTGGTGCTATCACTTTGTGCGAGAGATCATGGAACGAGGTGACACTGACATTCAGAAGATCGATGGAAAGGAGAACCTAGCTGACCCCTTCATTAAAGCCGTCAGAATTCAAGAGTTTGACAGTTGTAAATGGAAAATGGGAATGAGATTCTGTACCGATTAGCTTTAGTCCAAGTAGGAGTTGTTGGGAATTATGTCCCAAAGACAATCGTCTAGGCTGTAGACGGTTGTGCCATTTTATAATTATATATGAATTTTTAATGAATAAAGGTTATTCTTTTTGCTGTTCATTATATCACTATAGCAAAACAAGAAATTGCCAAACCATTTTTCCTGACGCTAGGGGCTCACGTCGGGAGATTCTATACACCCGTCGATGCTTTTAGAAAGCATCAGTATCCTCTGATGCTTTAAAGCATCGCTAAATATCGCATCGCTAAGTTTATCATTTCCCAATGCTTTTAAGCGTTGGCAGACTTCAAGCTTTTAATGACGGTTATAAGCATCGAGAAATTCTTTCTCTTATACCCAGCACCGAGCCCTAATTCTTCATTCGATCAATCCGCTGTCCCCCCATTCTCCTTCTCTGTTTCATCCTCCCTCTCCGTCCACCTTCATCTCCGACGCGTTGCCCTCGGGTCCCTTCATCATCGTCGAAGTTCTCCAACGCCTTCATCTCCTTCATCTCCGTCGCGTTGCCCCTCTTCCATACCGGCCCATCGATCGAAGCCCAGCCTTCCCACCCGCTGCCCTAGCCAACCTCCCTCCACCGGCCGACCAAGAGGTGCAGTTGGTAAGGATTAAGCTCCCATGCTGATTTTGTACTTTCTAGATGTTTTAAGGATATTTCACTTATTACATGATAGCAGCACATTATGCATGACCTGAGTGTGCCATATCTCATAATTTTTGGTATTTTTTATGTACCATACCTTGAAGAAAAGAAATTAATAGTGACAAGCATGCATTATGCATATATACTCCTTTATATTTATACCAGAAGAAACAAAATAGTGACAAACCAATGTCATGCAGATGTTCCTTTGAACTCATGATCATTGATGAATTTTATAAAAGCTAGCCCTCTCGTGATTGCCAATCGGTATGCAATATTATTTTGTACTTTATGGATATGTTTTAAGAATGTCTTACTTGCCACATGATAGCAGCATGTATGCATGATTTGGATGCACCATATGTCATGAGTTTTTTTGGTATTCTTTACACATTATATCCAAGAGAAATAAAATAGTGACAAGCATGCATTATATAAATATGCTTTGGATAACAATTTCTTCATATCTCCTGGGTGAGATACTTAGAGGTTTACTTCTTCTGCCCCTCTAAATTTTTAAAGAAATATGATTGTAATGGTCATGTACCCCAACATGTTGCATTGGTTTTCATTTTGCACTGCAATACCCAAATCAAAGTAGTTATACAAGAGAGATTACATAAAAATTTCATGATAGATAATACTGATACAAGCTCGAATATACTGATCAATTCAAAATACAACTAAAAGAAACAAAGGTACTGAGACATAAGGACTGTAATATAGAGAAAACACCACTAGATAGGACTAGAATTGAGTCAGACTAGACCAGGCCACACCTCTACCTGCGCCTGGCCCAAAAAAAATTCAGGATTCAGGCTAAGCTTAGGTCCGAATAATTTTGAAACAATTAGGCTAGAGCTCGACCAAAGCCCAATTGGGCCGGCCCAAATCACAGCTCGATTGGGCTAGCTTGAATGACCAAAAAAATAAGAAAAACAAAGAAACCGAAGATGGGGCCGCCAGGGTAGGTTCGCAACCGAAATCAAACAAGGTCTCGTCATTGCCAGAGCTTCGATTTCATGCATGAACCACGCGGATGTCATCGAGTTTCTTTCATTCGACTTTCGGTCGAGAAGAGAGAGGCTAGAAGAAGCATGATAGAATCAACGAGGTCATCTCCTACTCGGCGAGGAGGAAGATGACCATGATATCTTGCAAGAACTCCTTGGAGTAGTCCTCATTCATGACAAACTAGAATAGCAGGTCGTTAGCCCTGGGCAAGGACGAGGATGTTCGATTCTCCTTCTTCCTCAATCGGATGATCTGGTTTATGAAGGCATGGACTATCACGATCGATTTCCTTAGCCACCACACTTTGATTCGAGCCTGGCCCAAAAATTGAATGGACTATATTTTGAGGCCCAAACTCGGTCTGATTTATTTCAGACCTGACCTGAAGCTTGACCCGATTTTGGACCGGCAAAAAGTTCATTGGGCTGGCTTGAGCCTAGTTCGAGCCTTACCACTAGACCATGTAAGAAAATACAGAAAATACCACAGGACCATGTAAAAGGATATGACTCAATGCATGCTCTTATTTAGTGAAAAGGAACACCAACCGTGTTACCCTTAAAAATAAAAAAAATAAAATAAAATAAAATAAAAAGACACCAAGTGCATAGTGATCGCTGATCAAGCCATCAAGTTGAGAACAGTCCCACAAGCAAAAGTAAAGTATGACAGTCCCATGCTCCAGTAATTCATTAAAGGTCATGACATCTACAAGCAAATGTGTTAAATATTCTCCTCCTCTTCATCGTTTCTCTCTCCCTAGCCCCTCCTTCTAATCCATGTGCACAAGCGAGCATATGAAAATGGGTAAAATGGGAACCATGGTTCAGAGATCCAATTTCCCGTCCCTTTTAGCAGTGATGGTGTGTGGACCATGTAAAGCAGCAGTTGATAGAATGAAGTCCAATTTAGGAAGTAGGTAGACATAAAGAGTACCAAGAAGTGGAAATACCATTTTCATCATATACAATGTTTCCATCTTCATCTCGCAAGATCACAATTGATAGTAGAAACATGAATCTGAAAATAAGTCACAAAACAAATAGAAATATCCAAAATAGTACGTGCTTCATGTATTAGTTTGTCAAACAGTATGTAAGGTTTATCCCCATCCATAGTCCAAATAGATTCCATGCGAACAAAGTAGCACCTCACAGGTTTTGTACTTCACTATATTATTCTGTTCTTAAATTAGGTTTGAGTTTAGGTCATCAAAAAGTCATTTTATGGATACATAGAAATTATTTAATATAGTAGATCATAAGTAGTCAGAAACATAAGCCAGACTTGCTAAATAGAGAATGGTACTACTTGTTGCATAAATTGATACATGACTATTTATGATGATTGTCACTACTTGTTTCATGATTCTACCTATTTTTATGTCATCTAGATCTACCAGTTTTGTTGCCTTTTTCTTATCAGGTGCTTGACTGCTTGGAGAGTAAAGAAGCTTTCTAAAATATTTTAAAATTGGTTTACATTTTTGCATGAATAATTTTCCTATCTTTTAAATAGCAATTCATTTTCATTATAATTTGATTATAATATTGACTGACTTGGTTTTTAATAATACATGTTAGGTACACCATGCCTCGAAGGAAGCACCTATCAAATGTATAGTTTCAATTTTCCTAGATCGAGGCTGGTACTTCATCATAGCAGCCCGATAACTCTCGATCAGTTACACATTGGTCTGATGCCAGTCCATCCATTCCTGCACATCCGGCTGAGGCCAGTACCTCTCCTTCACATCAGGCCAAGGCCATTCCCTCCAAGTCAGCACATCACAATCCTCCTACAGATCATCCAGATGATGAGCCTATCATCGATGACATTCATATACAGGATAATTTAATAATTTCATCTCATTTCAATTCATACATATGCAATAGTTTTGATATATAATTTATTATATTTTTTTATAGATGGATCCGAGAGACTTAGGAGGAGGCGAGGATCCACACTAGTCTATGATGTATGGCAACTACCTGAGGGTGAGAGGATCGTCATTAAGTGCAACAAGCTTGGCCAGCCTATTAAGAAATCGGCTAGCTTGTTGACTAGCTTTTTGGGGACAATAGCACCTGGGGTCAGCTATGTCTCCTAAATTATCCAAAGTGGAATGACATGCTTCCTGCCTATAAAGTAGAGAAGCTACGACTTGTGTAGGTAAAAAATTTGATATATTATTTTATATCTTAAGTTTTTAACAATTTCATTGCTTATTTCATTTAAAACTTATTTTATTGTTTATTTACATTGTAGAGCAAGTTTGTACTCCCTCTAGATTATAATGATTTTATGCTTAAGTCTCTCATTCACAAGTGGAAAGAGTATAGGGCAAAGTTGAAGAGAGACTATAAGATAGAGGGTAAGATAGAGGAGCAGGTTGCAGCTACCTGTCCTCTTGATGTACACCCTCATCAGTGGAGGGAGCTGATGCACTATTGGTTCTCCAAGAGGGCACAGGTTGTGTAGCATCATCAAACTTATAAACTTATTAATTTTTAATATAAATTATATGTATACAATATATAACATATTTTTAATTTTATTGTGTAGACATATTCTGCTATTGGTAGAGCTGCACAAGCAGCTCAGTCTGTTCCTCACACAGCAGGATCCAAGAGTTATGCATAGCTCAGGAATGAGTTTGTATATTTCTCATCCTATAATATTTTTAGTATACTTTTAGTTTTAATATCATATATCATCATGTATCATGCATGTGCTATGTATCATGGTATTGGGGTATAAGATGTGTCATTTTGGATTTTTTTGTAACATTTATTCTTTCTATGGGCTGATCAGCAGGGGAGGGAGCCTGGTGAGGTGGAGTTCTATCAGATATCTCACATTCACTATGATGGCAGTTTTGTTCGAAAGGAGTCCAGAGATATATTTATATTTTTTGATTTATATTATATCATGATTTATAATTTTATTTTTATTAAGTATTAATATATGAATTTTGTATAAAATATAGGAGAGGGCCACCTCTATGATCGTCGAGTGTGCTGGCGAGTCTACATCATCTACGCAGAGTAGTCGCATCGAGACTAAGGTATTCTCGGAGTTGATGGGACCAGAGTGTTATGGACGAGTGAGTGGTGCGGGCACCAGGGCTAAAAGAAATCGACAGGTTGAACCCACATCTCTGTGGATCACCTGTGAGTAAAACCCTGAACCCAAATCCTTTTTTTTACCATGTAAATTTTTATTTTAAATTCTATTATTTTGGTTTAGATAGGGTAAACCCTTTTTACCAGCTATAATTAGGGTTTTTTTTATTTTTTAGCCTTTGGGGCCAAACCCCTTTTACCAAATTAGGGTTTGTATAAAAACCCCATTTATCAGTTATGTCAAAACCTATTTTAGGCCAAACCCTATTTACAAGCTTAAGCCATTTTATTTTATTGGTTATGCCTTTTGATCAATTTGATCAAGTTGGGCTTAGAGTTGGTTATTTAGCTAAGTCATGTGATTTGTTATTCATTGAGCCCATGTGATTAGTTGAGTCATTGAGTCCTACATTACAAGAGGGGACCCAAGACAACATTCCATTTGCACCCAATTGAAGACCCATGTGACCCCATGTGCTAGCCCAAGTCACAACCTCTTCTAGGCACCACCTTTTCAAGGATTTGGACATCAACACATGTCATGTTTGGACATGTCTTTGGGACAACACTGCTTGGCACTTCAACCAGGACAAGAGTACATGATATGTCTGAAATTTGCTTGCCATTAAGACAACACATTTGCCATATCATTTGTATCTTGGTTGGCCTATGAGAGAGACTTAATTGGCACCCCTCCTTTTAAGATAAGTAAGTGTGAAGGACTCTCATTCTTGGTGCCCCTCCTCTCAAATTAATTCACGCCAAAAGTATGAGAAGTTAGCCAAGAATTCCACTCCTTGTAGCCCACTTCAAAGAGAGTTCCAAGGTATCCATTCACTAAATGAAAGAGGTTCAAAGATTCTCTACCACAGCATTTCACTTAAATAGGTTGGAAGCTACTTAAGTCTCAGGAACTCAAGAGTCTCACAAAAACTCTTGAGTCTTCTTCAATCTAGACTAAGGAGTCCACTCACCTGCAAACGTCTACATTATCTAGATTCTAGAGTCTAGCAAACAAGGCCAAGTGATGGAGCATCTTGACCCTACATCAAGCCATCTTACCAATCCACCACTTGGGCACCCACTTTGGTTGAGAAGCCTCAAGTTGTCGCCCACTTTGAAAAGAGTCCAGATCATCTTAGCTAACAAGAGTCTAGGCTGCCTAAAGCAGGATTCTAGGAGTTGTAGTCCAAGGGAGAAAAAGACTATTAGTTGTATTCCTTATACCACTAGCTGGGGGTCTATAAATGCCCCTCCAACCCCCCTTGTAATGAATCAATTATTATTCATCAATAAGAGTGTTATTCTATCAAAATCTTCTTCCTTTGCTGTGCGCATCATGGGGTGTGAGGCCCTTCCTTTGTTCTATAGAACATCGAGGGGTGTGAGGCCTTACCTATCTAGCCGACCAGAAAATCCAAAAACCACCATTTCTAAACCTCCCTTTCCTTTCATTCTTTCTTTTTTCTTTGCTGCTTCTTAATTCATGATTCTCATTGTTGAGTGTCACAGGTGATCTAGAGTCAAGATTAGGTGTTCTTGCCTCGGACCAGCTTCGCACGGAAGATCGGAGCCCAGGATAGAGTTCTTGAAACCCTGCCATGAAGATCTTGAGAGTTCTATCAGATCCAATTCGAAGGAGCATTTCTTTGTTGGTAAAATCAAAACTTCTTCCTTTCTCATTATTCTCTGACTCGTTGATAGATAAATCCTAGTTTACGATGGTTTTTCAACCACCAAGTCCTGCTTTCCTAGTTAATTTGTAGGTTTACTTGCGGGTAGATAATTATAACTAGTTTCCTTCAGTCTCCTTCAAATCTTCTTTTAAAATCTAAAAAATATAACAAAAAAATTAGTTTCTATTTTTCTCTGCTAATTAGTTATTAATATCAGTAGTTTAATTTTAATTATTTTCTTGCATCAATTTTGGTATCAGAGCAAGGTTAAACTAGGGTTTAATCTCTCTCGTGCTGATTTAGTTTCTCTTTAAGTACTCGTATCGGGTACTTCACCATGGCCATCCGGTCATAGAAAAAAGTAGGGCTGCAAGACCTTCACCTCCCATTCAAACAAGATTTTCTATGGCATGTAGGGGTACCATTATGAATTGACCCTTGAAGAAGAAAACAAAGAGATAGGCATCTTTAGGATTTATTTTATGCATCACGTTCAGCATAGTACATATATTTTGATTATTTTTGCATGTAGGTAACTTAGAATTGCCTAATTATTATTTTTCTGGATCAATCATAATTGATAGTATTTTTTAGAATTTTTTCATAAATTATTTTAGTCTATAGATTTTCTGCTCGTCGGAATACTGTTTGAGAATAGATTTACCCTGAATTTTAGCAATTCTAGTTTAGGGTTCTTTTTGCATAAATCTTGCATATTTTAATTTTTTGCATCTTAGGTATTTTTCTACAAACCATATCTTTTCTAAAACGAAAAGAACAAAATACGAAAAAATAATAATTAATTTTATTTTCTGTTATTTTAATTATTTTAGTTTGATTGCATCTAGGGTTTCATCTTGTGTGTGCATCGTCAAGTAACCTAATCTTAAGGGCACTTGTGCATCTCAGATCAAGATAGGAGCTTATCACTTGTCCTAGGCCCACAACAACCTTCTTTGCACCCAAGCCTAACCCTAATTAAAACTCAATTCGACTTAATTTGCTCTAGTGAGCTAGGGACACCAACAGGCCAGGTTCCAAGTATTATGTGTAAGCTAGTGCATCCAATCCCTTGATTATCACTTGAATCTTGTGTCTAAGGCTAGAGGTCTAGAGACAAATGCCCTAAGCAATTTTATGGTTTCTAATTAGGACCCTGCGAGAGTAGGGGGAGCCTTCCATGACCCCACCTCTTAATTGGCCAGTGGATAGGGTGATTATTGAATTGGCTATAATTTGAGCTCTAGGTCTAAGAAATCCTAGTCCGAGTCGAGTTCTGTGTGATTGCATTGCATGGCAACTAGGTCAGGCACACCATATCAGCCTACCCAAAATCAACCCAATCCACCCATGGACCCTAATATGGAAAATTTTATGAGGACTATAACTGATCAACTTAGATAACTCACAACCAGGTTTGATCAGGTGGAAGACAAACTAGGTAACCTTGAAGAATCCCATGCAACTAGATCAGATCCTAAAACACCTAGATCCACACCCCTAGGTCAAAGCTCTGAGATGCCTAGACCCATTCCCCCAATTCTACGAGCCTAACTCACTCCCCCAGATCTAAGAGGTCAATATAGAGAACCTACTAGAAACCAACATAGGGAAATTGCTTCTGACCCAATTCCTAGGCACCACTCCCCTGATGTGAATGACCAGGAAGAAAGGATTCTTAGGAGCATTCAATTAGATGCACCCACATTTGAGGATAGTTTAGATCCTAAGGTCTATACCGACTGGGAGAGTGATATGGACCAGTACTTTGAATGGTATGAAATGTCGGAGGAGAGAAAGTTCAAATTTGCTAAGCTTAGGCTAGTTCGACAAGCTAGGTTGTATTGGAAAAATGTGGAGCGACTGAACCGACAGAGAGGTGACTTACCTATAGACACATGGTGAGCAATGAAGGTGAAGCTTAGGGAGAAATACCTACCATTCTCATATAAACAAAAAATGTTAGATCAATGGCAAAAATTGATTCAAGGAAATAAATCTGTGGCTAACTATATTGCCAAATTTGATGAGTTCGTTATGAGGTGTAGTGTAGTCGAATCAGAAGCTATCACCTTGTCAAGGTTTCGAGCTGATTTACATGAAGATATTCAGAGGGAGCTATTTTTGAGAGAGGTTAGTGATTTAGATTAGGCTTACCAGATTGTTAGGGATTGTGAACAATTTTAAAGGAGACATGTTACCAATCGACCTGAGCTGAATAGGTTCAATACCTCTGGGAGTTGACCTAACCCTAGTCGATTTCCACCTAGTCGACCCAATCCTACCTCCCAACCAGCCCGTAGGGATGATAAAGGAAAGGCATCTATAGTTCAAAGAGATAAGAACCATAACACAATATATTTTAGGTGTCATAAAACAGGTCATTTTGCTGCTGATTGCCTAGAAAGGACTTTACATATAGGTGAATGTGAAGAAGAGAATCTGGAAAATATTAAGAAATTTGAAGAGAAAATTTATGAAGCTGAGGAAGACTTGGTAGAAGAGTACGAAGGTGATGAAGAGCCCAAAGAGTCATCTGACCTACAAGGTGTAGTTAGGTGTATTCTGGCTCAAACCAAGAAGAATGAGGACTGGCGTAGGATAAATATCTTACAAACCTTCATTAAGCTAGGAGATAAAGTATGTAAAATCATTATAGACAGTGGGAGTTGTGTGAATGCAATATCTACTAATGTTGTTAAGAGCTTAGGCTTATCCATAGTGCCACTTCCTAGCCCATATAAGGTATCCTGGATTGACGCGGCATCTATTCTTATTAGGTTACAATGCCAGGTTTCAGTCCAAATTCAATCTTATCAAGAGAAAGTATGGTGTGATGTGATCCCAATGGAGGTTAGTAGTATTATACTAGGTAGACTGTGGTTATATGATCATGATGCAACCCTCTTTGGCCGATCTAACTCATATGCATTCAAACACCATGAAAAGAGAATTGTGATCAACTCAACCCAACTGGTGGGGACACCTGAGGCACCAGAATAAGACAGAGGCTTTTTCAACCCTCTGTAAATTGATCAATAATTTATGAGTCCATCTGTAATAAGGGCTTAGCTCATCTAAGTCCATTTTAGTTGTTATTTGAGTATTTTTAATTGTTAGTTCAGTCCAATGCTAGTCAGCTCATGTTGAGCTAATTTTATTTTTTTGAGTCCTGTCCAAGCATACTGAAGACTCAAGACTATATCATACAAGTGAAGACCAAGTCCAACTAGATTGAAGACATGGAAGTATAGCACAAGTCCAACCCAGCTTGAAGATTTGAAGACCCCAGGAGGAAAATTCAGAAAACCCTGATTTCTTGTAGATGCCCTCCAGATGCCCAGATTCCCTTCCAGATGCCAAAGTATATTCATAGATAAGGGCATCCATGATTCCAGAGGTCCATCTGCATCCTAGCCCAAAGAAATCAAGCCCAGGTGCCAAGCCCAAGTCCCTAAGAAGCAAGATACCAGGGAATATTCCTGCTACCTGGCTACCAGGCCACCCCAGCTTCCAGAGGCCCAAACCCATGCACCCGAGCCCCTTTGGGCCAGTCTTTTGCTGCTCCTAGAAGCCCAACACGCCCCCCTAGGCATCCTTGGAGTCTTGACTAAGTCAAGAAAATTTTTAGGGATTTTTCTACCTAATATTTCCTTATTTTCTAGCTAGGGTTTGAGAGGGAAAAGGATTCTTATGTAAAGACTTATGTACCCTTACTTGGAGCCCAAGGTTAAGGGTCTATTTAAGGGACCCTAGCCTCTTGTATGAGGAGAATTTTTGATGAATGAAAACCTTGAGTTCTTCTATTGAGTGGTGTGATACCCTGCTGTGTGCATAAAGGGGTTTGTGAGAGTTCTTCTTCCCGGTGTTTGCAATCATCTTCCTGCTGCCAACAAACCCTCCAGATCCCTGGACGCCCACTCCAAAAGAAGCCTTCCCTTGCTGTTTTTACTTTGTTTTCTTGTTCCTTTGTGAGCTTTCTAACCCCTGACAGGTCGTTTGTAGGTCCCTGAGTTTCTACGAATCCAACGACTCCAGCCAAGCCTCAATCGGATCACCGAGCAGAAAGCCGGGTATCCGCGGGTCTTTGGCTCGGTTTTCCAGGCCGCATCCGTCGAGGAACGAGAGACCCCTTCGCTGCGATCTTCACAGACGTTGTCAGGTACACCCCTCTACCTCCAGTAGTTTTATTGTAGGAGAACTTGCCCTAACCGAGGCTTCTCAGCCCCGGCGGTCCTTCTTTGCTACTTTTCTAGGTCCTAATCTGCATGCTGATCTTCAAAAATTCATACAAAATTCCCTACAAATAATTTTGATCTGAAATTTGGGAATTAATCACCTAACTCAATATGTAAAACATACAAAAAAAATTGCATGCATATTAGTTCCCCATCATTTGGTATCAGAGCTTAGATTAGGACTTGTTTTCTGCAATTTTTCAGTCCATATATACTCTGTTATTTTAATTATTTCTCACTTTTAAAAACTCCAAAAATTCTGAAATTTATTTTCCTGGATTTATCATAATTCACAATAACTTTAAAAATTTTTCCAGAATTTATTATGGCCTGTGAATTTTCGGCAAGCCAAAATAGGGCCTGCAAAGTTTTGGCTCTATTTTTTTCAGCAAGACAAGTTTGGAAGTTTTAGGGTTTTGTTTAGCATCTTTTGCATATCTTTTAATTTTAGTATATTTCCAGCATATTAGGCCATGATTTGAAAGTTTTCTTCTATTTAAGAAAATACCAAAAAAAAAAAAATTACATATTCTCCAAAAATATCAAAAACATCTAAACCCTAATTTGCATCCTCATCTGCCTGCCATCATTGCATAATTTACTTTTAAGGGCACTCTTGCTATATCAGATAAGGGGAGGAGTTGATAATCTCTCCTTAGCCCAAAACCACATCCCTTGCATTCGGTCTCAAGCCTTAACCTAAAAATTAACTAGACTTAATTTGCCCTAGTGGGCTAGGGACACAAACTGGTCGAGTCCGGGCTAGTGTTAGATCACCGTGTTAAGTTAACCTATGTGTGCCTTGTGCTCAGTGTCTAGAACAGTGGTTCAGGGATTCAATCCTGAAGGGCTTGTGTGCTGGTCCGCCTACCTGGCCAATCTCTGATTGGTGCCTAGGATTGGCAATCAGGGACCTAACACTCCCCTTACACTTGCCTGGCTGAGTACAGGGTTACTATAGGCTAGTTTGCCACCCTGATTGAGCATCTAGCTTGGACTCTAGGTCTAGTCAGCTATAGTCGGTCTGATCGAGTCTTGCATGAGCACTAGATTAGGAGTTTCATATCACCCACCTCCTTCACAAATGTCTGAACCCATGGAAAATTTACAAGCCCAAATAAAAGCCCTAGCTGATCAAATGGCCCATATGACTGCCCAGTTAACTCAGTCTGCTACCCAAACCAACAATAGAATTGACCATCTTGCCAATAGGTTTGACCAGTTAGGAGGCCGTGTAGGGACCATAGCAAGAACCCATGGGTCACGATCTGAGCCAGATCCTGAGTCCCCTCAACCTAGGAGAACCCCAAACCCTGATCTATACCATGAGGTCGAACCTAGGAGAGCCCCTTATCCTGACCCGTACTACAATCCTCAACCTAGGAGGACCCCAAACCCTGATCCATACCGAGAGGTTGAACCTAGGAGAGCCCCTCAGCCTGACCCATACTATAATCCTAAACCTAGGAGGACCCCAAACCCTGAACCATATCGTGAGGTTGAACCTAGGAGAGCCACTCAGCCTTACCCATACTATGATACTGAACCTAGATCCTATGACTCTAGATCCTATTTACCCACATCCTATAAGCCGAGTATACCCACAACCTATAGATCTTATGACTTCAAATCCTCTGACTCTAAAATCTACGAACCCATATCCCATGAGTCCAGTAGACCCAAGACCCATAGAGCTGAACCCAAATCCTATAACCCCAGATCTTATGATCCCATGACCCATAGATCTGCTCCCTTATCCTATGAGTCTAGGGAGCCCATAATCCCTAGATATCAATCTAGTACTAGTCAGGTTTTCCATAGTCAACTTGAACCCCATAGGATTAGCACCCCTAAATATGAACCCAGAAGTGAGCCACTATCCCTTATACAACCTGAACCTACTAAGAGTAGTACCCATAATCAGAGACCAGAACCTAACCAACTTCCTGCTAGCCGACCTTCTCCAACCATTCCTGAGATTTACAAGGCTTACATTAACGCGGAAGTGTATGAAGCTGATGTGAGCCTAGTGGATGAGTATGAGGGAGAAGAGGTGACACCTTTAGATGACCTAGAATTAGCTGACCCAATAGATACCCAGGTAAAAGCCAACCTAGAGATAGTTGACCTTGACCACATTCAACCTAAAGCTATAGTGG
The DNA here is from genome assembly GCA_021397845.1 of Areca catechu. Lineage (NCBI taxonomy): Eukaryota > Viridiplantae > Streptophyta > Magnoliopsida > Arecales > Arecaceae > Areca > Areca catechu. Next base: position 125,240,063 of record CM038040.1, on the reverse strand, counting down.
AAGAACAAATAGAGGAAGAGAACCTGGGTACTGCTACTAGAGCCTTACCTGAGGAAACCATAGAGAAGAGCCAAATTATAGAGTCTTGTCCTAAAATACAAGAACCTGAAGAATTTATTAAGGACCTGATCTCTTTGAATCTATACCTTCAAGATGAGCCTCCTCCTATAGTTCCCATTAAGGACCTCTTCCCTGAGATTAATAACCCATCCTTCCATTATACAAACCCTATAGATATACCGCAACCCCGTAAGGTTAACCTCATTAGTATAGGATTAGTTCCTGACACCCCGTCTTTTATCCTACTTTATCCAACTAACCATGAACCTTTTTCTCTACCTTACCAAACTAATTCTGAGCCCACTTCCTATTTTCTGCCCTTTCCTGACACCTCCAGCATTTCTAGGATCATTAGATTGTATTTAGCTGAGATTAGCATACTGCATGCATTCATCACGCATGTTAGATTTGCATATTACTTCTGGCATACTCTTTGGAATTTGCTAGGAGTTCACTGTAAATTTTCATGTGCATGTCAAGCTAGGATCAAACCTAGAGAACCTATAATCTATTAGGTTTAGATCCAAAGAGTTCAATAAAATTTCCTTCGATAGGAATGCATAGTCGAGTCTGCTAGGTGTAGGTTTGAGTCCTTTGCATCATCTTGTTAGGAGTCTGCATGTGCCTAGCATGTTCACCACCCGCACTAATGTTAAAACAACTGGCTAATTCCCGAAGATGGATCAAAAAATTTGATGTAGTGGATTTTATCTTGGTTAGGCTTAGGCCTAAAAGAAGCTTCATGCTCGCAGAGCCGGACCTTTTAAAGTGATAGAGAAGGTTGGATCAAATGCCTAGGTGTTAGACTTGCCTTCGGATTTGGGCATTAGTTCTACCTTCAATATTACAGACCTGGTTGAGTATAGGGAACCGGCAGCGCTACCTAGTGAGGCCTTTGGACCTATTCCTTTTCATTGTGAGTGACCCTAACCTAGAGTGTCCACAAACAAATTTGGCCTGAGAGAGGAGAACGGATCGAGCGTATCCTGGACAATCAAGCCATCACGACCCAGGGCCATGACTATCAACGCTTCTTGGTCCGATGGCAAGGCCGGCCAGAGTCGGACGATTCGTAGATTTCTCGAGAGGACTTGCAACGCCTCAACCCAGACCTTCTCGAGAGATATGTGAGCCAGTCTGACCTTCACTCGACAGGGTCGAGTTCCTCCCACCCCGGGAGAATTGGTGGGGACACCTGAGGCACCAGAATAAGACAGAGGCTTTTTCAACCCTCTGTAAATTGATCAATAATTTATGAGTCCATCTGTAATAAGGGCTTAGCTCATCTAAGTCCATTTTAGTTGTTATTTGAGTATTTTTAGTTGTTAGTTCAGTCCAATGCTAGTCAGCTCATGTTGAGCTAATTTTATTTTTTTGAGTCCTGTCCAAGCATACTGAAGACTCAAGACTATATCATACAAGTGAAGACCAAGTCCAACTAGATTGAAGACATGGAAGTATAGCACAAGTCCAACCCAGCTTGAAGATTTGAAGACCCCAGGAGGAAAATTCAGAAAACCCTGATTTCTTGTAGATGCCCTCCAGATGCCCAGATTCCCTTCCAGATGCCAAAGTATATTCATAGATAAGGGCATCCATGATTCCAGAGGTCCATCTGCATCCTAGCCCAAAGAAATCAAGCCCAGGTGCCAAGCCCAAGTCCCTAAGAAGCAAGATACCAGGGAATATTCCTGCTACCTGGCTACCAGGCCACCCCAGCTTCCAGAGGCCCAAACCCATGCACCCGAGCCCCTTTGGGCCAGTCTTTTGCTGCTCCTAGAAGCCCAACACGCCCCCCTAGGCATCCTTGGAGTCTTGACTAAGTCAAGAAAATTTTTAGGGATTTTTCTACCTAATATTTCCTTATTTTCTAGCTAGGGTTTGAGAGGGAAAAGGATTCTTATGTAAAGACTTATGTACCCTTACTTGGAGCCCAAGGTTAAGGGTCTATTTAAGGGACCCTAGCCTCTTGTATGAGGAGAATTTTTGATGAATGAAAACCTTGAGTTCTTCTATTGAGTGGTGTGATACCCTGCTGTGTGCATAAAGGGGTTTGTGAGAGTTCTTCTTCCCGGTGTTTGCAATCATCTTCCTGCTGCCAACAAACCCTCCAGATCCCTGGACGCCCACTCCAAAAGAAGCCTTCCCTTGCTGTTTTTACTTTGTTTTCTTGTTCCTTTGTGAGCTTTCTAACCCCTGACAGGTCGTTTGTAGGTCCCTGAGTTTCTACGAATCCAACGACTCCAGCCAAGCCTCAATCGGATCACCGAGCAGAAAGCCGGGTATCCGCGGGTCTTTGGCTCGGTTTTCCAGGCCGCATCCGTCGAGGAACGAGAGACCCCTTCGCTGCGATCTTCACAGACGTTGTCAGGTACACCCCTCTACCTCCAGTAGTTTTATTGTAGGAGAACTTGCCCTAACCGAGGCTTCTCAGCCCCGGCGGTCCTTCTTTGCTACTTTTCTAGGTCCTAATCTGCATGCTGATCTTCAAAAATTCATACAAAATTCCCTACAAATAATTTTGATCTGAAATTTGGGAATTAATCACCTAACTCAATATGTAAAACATACAAAAAAAATTGCATGCATATTAGTTCCCCATCACCAACCCAAAGATAATACTAAAAGAGGATCTAGTCATTTAAAAGAGAAAGAACCTAGATTGAACCTAATTACTGCTAAGGAGTTAGAACATGAAATCATTAAAGGTTCAACAGTCTGGATGCTGACTGCCAAAGAAGTTCGTGATGAACCCCAGAAAGAACATCCTAAGGAAATTTTAGATTTCCGACAAGAATTTAAGGACGTATTTCCAGAAGACCTCCCTGACTGTTTACCTCCATTAAGGGACATACAACATGCTATAGACTTGGTCCCAGGAGCTACCTTGCTGAATTTACCTCACTATAGGATGAATCCTACCGAGCATAAGGAATTGAATAGGCAAGTTGAGGATCTTCTTAGGAAAGGATTTATCAAGGAAAGATTGAGCCCATGTGCTGTTCCAGCCCTTTTGACTCCTAAAAAGGATGGAACTTGGTGCATGTGTGTAGATAGTAGAGCCATCAATAAGATTACAGTGAAGTATAGGTTTCCCATACCTTGACTTGATAACATGTTAGACATGATGGCTGGTGCTACCATATTTTCAAAGATAGACCTTAAGAGTGGCTATCATCCAGTTAGAATTAGGCTCGGAGATGAATGGAAAACTGCATTTAAGACCAAGGATGGCTTGTACGAATAGTTAGTGATGCCTTTTGGATTATCGAATGCATCTAGTACTTTTATGAGGATTATAACTCAAGTATTAAAATCATTTATTAGAAAATTTGTGGTAGTATATTTTGATAACATCCTCATGTATAGTAAGAATAAGAAGGATCACTTAGACCATCTTTAGCAAGTTTGTCAAGTACTTAGAGGAGATAATCTTTATGCAAATTTGATGAAATATAGTTTTATGACTTCGAGGATTATTTTCCTAGATTTTGTAGTAACTACTGAAGGAGTATCGTCAGATCCCGAGAAAATCAAATCCATAGTTGAGTGGCCTATTCCTAAGAATGTTCATGATGCTCGAAGTTTTCATGGATTAGCTACTTTTTGTAGGAGATTTATTCGAGGGTTTAGTATGATTGTTGCGCCCGTCATAGATTATATGAAGAAAGGAGCATTTGATTGGTCAAAAGAAGCCAATAGGGCTCTTAAAGATATTAAGAATAAAAAGACCCAAGCCCTTATTCTGAGGCTACCCAATTTTTTGAAAGTCTTCGAGGTTGCTTGTGATGCCTCAGGGGTAGGAATTGGAGGAGTCTTGAGTCAAGAGAATCACCCGGTTGCTTTCTTTAGTGAGAAATTGAACGATGCTAAGTTAAAATATTCTACTTATGATAAGGAACTATATGTAGTGGTTCAAGCACTTTGGTATTGGCGACACTATTTGCTACCGCAAGAGTTCGTACTATATTCTGATCATGAAGCTCTTAGGTTCCTTAACTCGCAAAAGAAGTTGAATGCTAGGCATGGAAAATGGGTTGAATACATTCAGGCATACACTTTTATTTTAAGACATCAATCGGGTTTGATAATAAAGTTGTTGATGCATTGAGCAGGAGATTATGCTCTTGAATTATGTTAGTACTAGAGTAGTCGGATTTGAGAAATTGAAGGATGAGCATGAGAACTATGATGATTTTGGTGAAATCTATTAAGTAGTTAAGCAAGGACCGACTAGTTCATATAGTGAGTACACAATTCAAGATGGGTACCTCTTTATGGAGAGTAAGTTATGTATTTCAAACACTTCACTTAGAGAATTCTTGATTTGGGAAACACATGCTAGAGGTTTACCTGGACATTTTGGTAGAAATAAGATAATTCTAGCACTGGAAGACCAATTCTATTAGCCGAGTCTTAAGAGGAATGTTGCTCAAGTTGTAGCTAGATGTAGAACTTGTACTGTTGCTAAACAGCAAAAGCAAAACATTAGCTTATACACCCCTCTTCCTGTACCTGATTGTCCATGGCAAGATCTTAGCATGGACTTTGTTCTTGGATTACCTAAGACCTAAAGAAAAAATGATTCTATATTTGTAGTGGTCGATAGGTTTTCAAAGATGTTACATTTCCTGCCTTGTTCCCAAACCTATGATGCTTCTAAGATATTGATAAGGACATAATTATACATTTTATTTCTTTTTATATTTAGTCTATTTGATATATTTATTTCCACATTGTGATGATTAACACATAAGTTTATATTTGGGGATTAATTTTCAGTATTATTTAATTTCGCCCCTTTGAGTTCTCGTTGATTTTTTAAAAATCTTAAAGTTAGAATTGGAAGAAATGGTCTTCAATGAAGTTATAGAGGACATCTTAAGCTTTCCAACGGCATGAATGACATGTGAAACGGACTTCAATTGAGCCAGGAATTTGAATTTGAAGTTGTCATGAATCTACACAACTTTTAAAGCATTAGTTCACATTAAATCGGCCAATTGGTCCATAAGATGCCCAGCTGGTCCATTTCCTCCAGTGCAGTTGGTCCACGGAATAGATCCATGGACCACAGGCCAAACCGAGCTAAGTTCTTGCCGGAGAAGATGCCGGAGCTCCATCTCTCACTGCCGAGATGCTTCTCACGGCCGGAGAAGATGTGAATGGCCGAAAAAATCCCAAAAGCCGTCATCTCCTTCGCTGCATCTCTTGGATTTCGTCCCACCTCCACCGTCACCGTCGTCCGCTCCATCTTCATTGTGCACAGCTCAACACCGACCGGTCTTCATCCTCTTGGATCGGTTTCCTCCCTGCTACTGGTCTCCACCATGTTCATGCCAAACTGCCGCCCCTGCTCTTCCATTCTCCGCCTAGTTTTCTTCTTCACAGGTGCCTGCTACCGACCGTCACCATTTTCACGGTCCTCTTCTTCCCATGGTCGTCCAAGCTGCTAGAAAATCCCAGCACTCTGCCTACTTTTTGCTCGAAGCCATGTCCTCCTCGGTGCCAAGAAGAATGATCCACTGTCACTACATGCTCCTCCATTCTTCTATCCATGTGGTTGCTATCTTTGCTCGAGAATTTGGATGTCTGAAAGAGTTAGAAGAAGTCGGACTCTGCATGGACAACACCAAAGCATCGATGATGGATAACATCGAAAAGTTTATGTTTTGAAAGGATGAGAGAGCGGTGGTTGTGTTGGTTACGGGAATGAAGATAGAACACCGGGAGAAGACCAGTTTCCCAGCGGGTCATGCGTCTGACTTTCTTATAAGGTCATGTATCTGACTTTCTTATAAATAAAGACCCGTCGCCCAACATCGAGGGGAGGGAAGAAGAGAACAGAAAGAAATTTATTTTACTGCAGGGGTGGACAAACGGGAGCCAAACAATCGGCAGACATCGAGTAGAAACCAGAGCAGCATGAAAGAGGTGGAAATCATATCAATTTCATGTTATTTTTTTTTCATGATTGAATAAATTATTTATTTTGATTCAAGAAATAGTTAGCTATATTAGTATGATTGTGAGATTATGATATTAATTTAATAATAATTTTTTTCTGGATATCTATGTTTTCTAATTTTTATTATTAATTTATTGTGTAGTTTAATTGATTAAGAGGCCTATTAATTGATTATCTACATGATTGATAACTAAACTAAGTTCTTAATCCATAATTGTTATGCAACATGGTTAAAGTAGTACTTAGGCCAAGTGATTATGATCCCAGTTTTCATCTCTATCTAAAAAGGAAACATAGAATGAATTAAATAATTTATGCTTGTCTAATTGTTGTTCATCCTTAGCTTTATCCTAGTATGTATTGCTATCAATGAATGCATGAGGATTGCTTAATACCAATTGGTTCATTGGTAAGAATTTAATTTGGGTGCTTGACTTGAATTAATGAATGTAGGGATGATTAAATTTATCTAGCTCCAAGGTAAGTTATCGGCTAAGTATTCAGAGAAAGAATAATATATTTATATACTGATGATCAATCTGCTAACTAGCACAAAAATCCCTTGAATCGAACTTAAATTGAATATGAAACAAATCCAAATTTAATTAAAGTTTTTCCTTATTTGCAAAATTAGTTAGTTGATTTCATAATTATTCAGAACCTCCCCCTATCTAGTTATTAAATTTGATTATCACATTCAGTCTCTAGGGTTCGACCTGGACTCATTAATAATGCAAGAAATATTACAAGAATTAGTGAAACAATAATTAATTTTGGTGAATTTGATAAGCATCAAATTTTTGGTGCCGTTGCCGTGGACTGATTTTTTCTAATCAAATTATTTAGTGTTTGTAGGTCTTGAGTAAGCATTTTGGTAGTAATTTCTGCTAGTTTATGGTTTATGACTCAAACTTCTCATTCGGATGAATTAAAATTTGATCCAGAAATTGAAAGAACTTTGCATAGATTAAAGAGAGAAGCTAGGTAAACTTCGACAGAACGAACTTCAACATCTAGGAGAGCACTTGTGTCTTCGTTGGGCATCAACATAGCTCTTGAATTAGATTCTAACAGTGGTTCAGAAATAGAGGAAATCATGGCTACAAATAATAGAACTCTAAAGGAGTTGGCTGCCCCTAATTTAAATCAACAACCTTTGTGCATTGAGTACCCTACTTTAGATGTTGCATTTGAATTGAAATCAGGACTAATACATTTATTACCTATTTTTTGTGGTCTTGCAGGAGAAGATCCACACAAGCACTTGAAAGAGTTCCATATGGTGTGTTCAAGTATGAAACCGCAAGGAATTTCGGTAGAACAAATCAAACTACAAGCTTTTCCATTTTCCTTAGCAGACTTGGCTAAAGATTGATTGTACTACCTTCCATCTGGTTCTATTGATTCGTGGAATGAAATGAAGCGGTTATTTTTGGAGAAATATTTTTCTGCATCCAGAGCTGCCAACATAAGGAAAGAGATATGTGGTATTCGGCAGAATAGTGGAGAAACGTTGTATGAATATTAGGAGTGATTTAAGAGATTATGTGCTAGCTGCCCTCATCATTAGATTAGTGATCAGCTCTTAATTCAATATTTTTATGAAGGTTTGATACTAATGGATAGGAGTATGATTGATGCTGCTAGTGGAGGTGCTTTGGTAAATCTAACACCGGAGGCTGCAAAGAATTTGATTTCCAACATGGCAACGAATTCTCAACAATTTGGGATAAGAACAGATCATACATTTAAGAGAGCGAATGAGGTAAGTACATCTTCCCTTGAACAAAGAGTAGAAGAACTAACCTCTCTTATGCATCAATTTGTTGTAGGAAATAAGCAGCAAGTCCAGGCATGTGGTATTTGCTCGGTCATGGGTCATGCTACGGATATGTGTCCAACTTTGCAAGAGGGAGAACCAGTTCAGCAAGAAAATGTCATAGGTAGCTTTCCAGGCCAACCTCAGCGTAGATATGATCCATATTCAAACTTGTACAACCCTGGATGGAGAGACCACCCTAATTTGAGCTATGGAAATCAAGCTACTCAGAATCAGTACCAACCTCCATTTCAAGTTAGGTAGCAAGTAAATCAAAGTCCAAATATGTCACTTGATGAGATTGTTAAGATGCTGGCAACCAATACACAACAATTTCAACATGAAACAAGAAACAACATTCAAAACTTGGAGAAGCAAATTAGTCAACTAGCAACATCAGTGAGCAAGCTTGAAGCTGAAGACTCTGGAAAATTGCCCTCTCAAACGATCATAAACCCACGTGAGAATGCAAGTGCTATTACATTACGAAGTGGAAAAGAAATTGAAGCTTCTGCTCAGATACCTTTAGAAGTGGCTAAGAAAGATCAAGTGGAGAAGGAGACCAAATTCAATGCTGAAAATTTTTTCAAGGAAAAATCTCAAGCTGTTGTATATAATTCTACTAATTCTATTCCTCTTCCTTTTCCTAGCAGGTTATCCAAAGTTAAGAAGGAAGATCAAGAAAGGAGAATCCTTGAGACTTTTCGAAAAGTAAAAGTAAATATTCCTCTATTAGATGCAATCAAGCAAGTCCCAAGGTATGCAAAATTTCTAAAAGAGTTATGTACTATGAAAAGGAAGCCAAAAGGTAATGAGAAAATCAGTGTGGGGGAAAATGTGTCTGCAATGATTGAACGTAAGTTACCTCCAAAATACAAGGATCCAGGTACATTTACAATTCCATGAATGATTGGTAATACTAAGTTTGAATATGCCATGCTAGATTTAGGTGCATCCATAAATGTTATGCCATATCCAATTTATGCATCTCTGAATTTGGGTCCATTAAAAGAAACAGGTGTAATTATCCAGTTAACTGATCGTTCTACTGCATATCCTGAAGGGGTAGTTGAGGATGTTTTGGTACAGGTGGTGGGGACACCGGAGGCACCAGAATAAGATAGAGGCTTTTCAATCCTCTGTGAATTGATCAATAATTTATGAGTCCATCTGTAATAAGGGCTTAGCCCATCTGAGTCTATTTTAGTTGTTATTTGAGTCTTTTGAGTTGTTATTTCAGTTCTGTACTAGTCAGCTCATGTTGAGCTAGTTCAGTCCAATGCTAGTCAGCTCATGTTGAGCTAGTTCAGTCCAATGCTAGTTAGCTCATGTTGAGCTAATTTTATTTTTTTGAGTCCTGTCCAAGCATACTGAAGACTCAAGACCACATCATACAAGTGAAGACCAAGTCCAAATAGATTGAAGACATGGAAGTTTAGCCCAAGTCCAACCCAGCTTGAAGATTTGAAGACCCCCGGAGGAAAATTCAGAAAATCCTGATTTCTTACAGATGCCCTCTAGATGCCCAGATTCCCTTCCAGATGCCAAAGTATATTTATAGACCAGGGCATCCATGATTCTAGAGGTCCATCTGCATCCTAGCCCAAAGAAATAAAGCCCAGGTGCCAAGCCCAAGCCCTAAAGAAGCAAGATACTAGGGAATATTCCTGCTACATGGCTACCAGGCCACCCCAGCTTCCAGAGGCCCAAACCCATGCACCCGAGCCCCTTTGGGCCAGCCTCTTGCTGCTCCTAGAAGCCCAACACGCCCCCCTAGGCATCCTTGGAGTGTTGACCAAGTCAAGAGAATTTTTAGGAATTTTTCTACCTAATATTTTCTTATTTTCTAGCTAGGGTTTGAGAGGGAAAATGATTCTTATGTAAAGACTAATGTGCCCTTACTTGGAGCCCAAGGTTAAGGGTCTATTTAAAGGACCCTAGCCTCTTGTATGAAGGGACTTTTTGATATGAATTAAAACCTTGAGTTCTTCTATTGAGTTGTGTGATATCCTGCTGTGTGCATAAAGGGGTTTGTGAGAGTTCTTCTTCCCGGTGTTTGCAATCATCTTCCTGCTGCCAACAAACCCTCCAGATCCCTGGATGCCCACTCCAAAAGAAGCCTTCCCTTGCTGTTTTTCCTTTGCTTTCTTATTTTTTTATGAATTTTCTAACCCCTAACAGGTCGTTTGCAGGTCCCCGAGTTCCTACGAATCCAGCGACTCCAGCCAAGCCTCAATCGAACCACCGAGCAGAAAGCCGGGTATCCGTGGGTCATTGGCTCGGTTTTTCAGGTCGCATCCGTTGAGGAACGAGAGACCCCTTCGCTGCGATCTTCACAGACGTTGTCAGGTACACCCCTCTACCTCCAGTAGTTTTATTGTAGGAGAACTTGCCCTAACCGAGGCTTCTCAGCCCCGGCGGTCCTTCTTTGCTACTTTTCTAGGTCCTAATCTGTATGCTGATCTTCAAAAGTTCATACAAAATTTCCTACAAATAATTTTGATCTGAAATTCGGGAATTAACCTAACTCCACATGTAAAACATACAAAAAGAATTGCATGCATATTAGTCCCCCATCAACAGGTGAATAAGTTTATTTTTTCTGTTGATTTTTATATTTTGAACATGGAAGACAATACCTCTCCAAATCCTGCTCCAATTTTGTTAGGAAGACCATTCCTCAAGATAGCAAGAACAAAGATTGATGTTTATGATGGTACCCTTACCATGGAATTTGATGGGAAGATTGTAAAACTTAATATTTTTGAAGAAATGAGATATCCTAGTGATAATCAATATGTATTTTCTATTGACATGGTAGATATGTTTGCATAGGAGGCATTTGAATTGACATATATGGAAGAAGCTGGTGTATAAAGAAGGTTGCAATTGCAAGAATTGGAGGAGTTAAGACTTGAAGCATATGAGAATTCAAGAATTTACAAGGATAAGACGAAGGCATTTCATGATAAAATGATTGTTAGGAAGCAATTTATAGTTGGACAAAAAGTTTTGCTTCATAATTCATGAGTTAAACTAATGCCTGATAAATTACATTCTTGTTGGATTTTCCCTTTTAAAGTTACTAATGTGTTTCCTTATGGTGCTGTTGAAGTGCAGAGCTTCGAGACTAACAAAGTGTTCAAGGTGAATGGACATAGACTCAAACCATTTTATGAAGGTTTTAAGGAGCATACGATCAATGAAGTGCAACTGAAGGATCCGGTTTATTCAGATTGAGGAGAACTGCAATGTCAAGCTAACGACATTAAACAAATGCGCGCTACTTGGGAGGCAACCCGAGGAAGGCCAACTGGCCATGATCAGATTTGCATTATTTATCCTTTCTCTATTTATATTTGTAGACATTAAATCTATTTTTATCTTTTCTTTGCATTTAGGGCTTTGCATTAGAGTTGGATATATATATATATATATATATATATATATATATATATATATATATATATATATATATATATATATATATATATATATATATATATATATATATATATAAATATTTGAGTGTTTTAAAGATATTTTCCTAATGATATCTATGAATTTATGTGCTATAAACTTAGACTAAATTAAGATAAGAGTGTCATAACATGATTGAATGAATAACTTGCATATTTGGGCTAAAAGTTGACTTGAGCTTGATTTTGAAATGTATTAACTTATTTTGGTAGACCAAAAAAACATGTTTGGGTGAGCTTTTGGACCTATACATATACATGTTTCTGTTATGAGTGTATTCATTCATACTAGGTTACTCTAGAACTTGCTTGTAAATGCTAGTCAAGGTTACTAAATTCACATGTTCACATAGAAATGATAATGGCATATAGGATTTTACACCACTTAGCTTAAATGGCCAACCTTAAATCAATTAACTTTAGTGAACCCACTTTGAGCTTTTAACCTCTTTTGTTGATTGAAGTCCATATTTATGAGCCTTGAGCCAATTTACAATCCTTATATTTTACCTACCTCAAGAGCTAGTAGAGCATTGAGATTTGTTTGATGGATTTCGAGACAAGAATGTGTATTGAATAGGTGTGGGGGAGCTACTGTTGATTGCTATAACTCTCTTTTGAAAAAAGTGAAATGTAATGGGAGTAAGATGTTCTTGCCATGTTTTAATGTCTTTTTGCTAAAAAAAAAAAGAAAAAAAGAAGAAAATTAGAAAGTTATGATTGGTGAGATAATGGGGAAGATCACAAATATATGCGGAGATCAATGTATAACTAAGATCTCTGGCAGCAAGTTCAGTTCAAGAAATCCACATGTCTTATCGATTGTGCATAGTGTATACAGACATATGCTTTTTCATCATGAAACATTTTTAGTCTATGCAACAAATGAGAAGAAGAAACTAGAAGGGTTGAATGTTGGAGCATTTAATGTTTTGATTTACTCAATTATGTCTTAATGCTCTATTAGTTTCTTAGGTTTTAACCTCAGTATCCCTTTTTATTCCTACCCTGAACCTAAGCCCCATTACAACCTGGTGTGGACACCAGAAGCAGAAGCAGAATAAAACCTCACTCAAATAAGGTTAACCTGATTCCACTTTGGATCGAAAATTACTAGGTTAAATTTTTCTTGTAAAGGGCAATTTACTTTCAAGAGTCTTGTAATTACTTAGTTTCAATTTCATGAATCCTGTAATTATGTCCAATCGAGTCCTGTAATTATGTCCTGTCTCAATCTGGGTTCAAATAAGAACTCAATTAGAGTTCCATTAGGTTTATTTAAATGAAGTCCAAGCTACTTCAAGTTGAGGTTCACCAAACCACTTGGAGCTTCCAAATCAAGACCTTGGTCCACCAAGCTGGAATTCCACATCACCATGCTAACAAAGCAGCCACCAGGGATGCCACATCATCAGCCACGTCACCTTCAAATGGGCACCTAAAGGGGAGATCGACCAAGCATTTTAAATTCAAAGAAACTGGCCAATCTCCATGAATTTCTCCTTATCCCATGTAACAAGGCCCCATATCCTCTAACCTCCCTTGTAATCCTCCACAATTTGGGGAGAATGTCCATGAATTTCTCCTTATCCCATGTAACAAGGCCCCATATCCTCCAACCTTCCTTGTAATCCTCCACAATTTGGGGAGTTTTCAAATTTCAAAAGTTTTGTAAGGCTATTAAAAAGCCTTGGACGCCCCATTGTAAAAGGGGATTTGATTTTTGGAGATTAATGAAAGTTGAAGTTGAATTGAAGTTTTATGTTTTGAGTGATTGTCTCTAAGCCCCTCTTCCACACCAAACTATTCTCTCTTTCAAGCATCCAACGCCCAAGTCAAGAAGAAGGCCTTGGAGTCGGCCAGGCCATCTCAAATCTCTTTCTTTGCTCACAAATTTTTCATCCCTTCCATATGCATGCCTTTCTTCTTCCTTAACTCTTATTCTTTATGTGCAGGGTCCTTCGAGGTTTTTGAGTTGCAAGCAGGGTCTTCCTTGACAAGGAACCAACAAGCTGAAGCCCAAGTCCAGTGTTCTGATCTCTGTTATCCAAGGTTCTTCAGTTCTGAGCATTGGTAGTTTCAAGGTATGAATCAAAAGAAGGTTGGAAAGCTCATCACGGTAAGTCCACAATCATTAGCCCCTATTATTTAGATCTTCTTCCTTCTTAATTTAGGATTGTGTCTAATCAAGTAAAAGTCCCTTTTCATGTAATCCTTAAGACTTATTATGATGAGTACAATACTAATGTAATTAGGTTTCATTGCTCTACATACACTAATCAAATCATTAATCATATGCTTGCCGCATCACAACCATAATTAAAGACCATTGGATCTATGTGTGACAAGTGATATAAGTGATGGAGATTGGATAAGCAAGCAGGCCTATGGTAGTGATTTGGTTTGAATTGAATTTTGAGTGAAATTTCTTTTCTATCCTTTAAACAATTGAGTGAATTGAGAGTGACCTACGAGTGTTTAACAAACTTGTTAATTACTTTTTGAATGGAGATTTCTTGTTTCTTTCAGTTTAAATTTGTTAAGTATATTTAATTCATATTATGTTATGGTACTTGAATTCTTGTTTCTGTATAAGAAATATGGTATATAATATTTGTATGGTATTATTGGGGGAATTTAGTGAATTGTGAGTTGTCTTAGTGTTTTTAATTAATTGTATAGCTAGTTGCCTCAGGACATGCAAAAGTTAAGTGTGGGAGAATTTGATAGGGACATAATTATACATTTTATTTCTCCTTATATTTAGTCTATTTGATATATTTATTTTCTCATTGTGATGATTGTTGCTGATCTTACCGCTGTGGCCTGTAGCTTATGAGCTGGCACCGGATCTTGGTCTCCTTCACCTCAGAATCTCCAAGCCTCCGGACCTACGAAACAAGGTCAGAGACCCGGGCTGGGGGTTCCGATGGGGGCACTCCGATGGTCAAGTTAGTGAATGGCAAGATGGGACAGATCCGCTAAGACGGGTCTCCGCTGGATTCCCGTGCTCAGAGGAGACTTAGATGAAAGAAGTGTGGGAATGAGAGGGGTTGACACTCAATTTCCTACACTGGACTCGCCAGACCCGCTCCTGGAAACTTTTGGGGGCCTCAAAGTCGTTTCTTCTTTCTATGTTAGTGTTTTTCCCTTTCAGTGGCTTATCTTTTTGTCCGCTCTCGCCATCCCTTTTATATCACCGGATCACCTTCAGCTTTTTTCCCTCTACCCTCCGGAGGCCCTCGGAGGTCAACGGCTCTTTTTCACCATTCCCCCCTTTCTTGAGTCCCCACAAGGCTGGGAGTTAAGTGGCGAGCTTGCCTCGCCCACCGTGCTGTCATGAAAAAAGAAACCTGGCGAGATCTTGAGCCAAGCGCAGGAGCCCTCATCTCGGGGCATTGACTGCGGAGCTCTTTACAAGGGGTTCCAGGCCCCCGATTGCAAGGATCCAATGCCTTTATCATTGGGCCCTCCTTAACTGGTGTAAATGAGATTCCGCATACTGTTACAGGCTGTACTAGGCATGCCGTACGGGGCACGCCATGCATCGACTCTAGCAGCGACCTCGTCACTCGTGCCTCTGATCTCCCCGAGGCTTCGCAGGGTAGGGCAGACTTTGGCCAAGGTGGATCCGTCTTGGGGTGCCACCTGGCGGAGGGGCAGGAGCGCCTGGCTCGACTTCGATGAGGTGGGCCCATCAGGGGGCGCCACCTGGCGAAGGAGCAGGGGCACCCCACATCGACCGAGGTGGACCCCTCCTAGGTCGACACCAGGCAAAGTGGCAGAGGAAGGCTCGACATCGGCCGAGGTGGACCCATCTTGGGTTGCCACCTGGCAAAAGAGCAGGACTGCATGGCTCGACTTCGACGAGGTGGGCCCATCAGGGGCCGCCACCAGGCGAAGAAGCAGGGGTAGCCCAGTTCGACCGAGGTGGACCCCTCCTTGGTTGACACCTAGTGAAGTGGTAGAGGAAGGCTTGACCTTGACTGAGGTGGACCCATCTCAGGGTGCCATCTGGCGAAGGAGCAGGAACGCCTGGCTCGACTTCGACGAGGTGGGCCCATTAGGGGGCGCCACCTGGTGAAGGAGCGGGGATAGCCCACTTTGGGCGAGGTGGACCCCTCCTGGGTCGACACCTGGTGAAGTGGCAGAGGAAAGCTAGACTTCGACCGAGGTGGACCCATCTTGGGGTGCCACCTCGCGAAGGAGCAGGAGTGCCTGGCTTGACTTCATTAAGGTGGGCCCATCAGCGGGCACCACCTGGCAAAGGAGCAGGGGCGACCCACTTCGACCGAGGTGGACCCCTCCTGGGTCGACACTTGGTGAAGTGGTAGAGGAAGGATCGACTTCGGCCGAGGTGGACCCATCTTGGGGTGCCACCTAGCAAAGGAGCAGGAGCGCCTAGCTCGACCTTGGCCAAGATGGACCCATCTTGGAGCGCCACCTGGTGAAGGAGCTGGGGCAGCCAACTTCGACCGAGGTGAACCCCTCCTGGGTCGACACCTGGTGAAGTGGCAGAGGAAGGCTCGACTTCGACCGAGGTGGACCCATCTTGCGAAGCCACCTGGCGAAGGAGCAAGAGCGCCTAGCTTTACCTTGGCCGAGGTGGACCCATCTTGGGGCGCCACCTGGTGAAGGAGCAGGGGCAGCCAACTTCGGTCGAGGTGGACCCCTCCTGGGTCGACACCTCGCAAAGTTGCAGTGGAAGGCTCGACTTCGGCCGAGGTGGACCATTTTCGGGTGCTACCTGGCGAAGGAGCAGGAGCGCCTAGCTCGACTTCAACGAGGTGGGCCCATTAGGGGGCACCACCTGGCAAAGGAGCAGGGGCAGCCCACTTCGACCGAGGTGGACCCCTCCTGGGTCGACATCTGGTGAAGTGGCAGAGGAAGGTTCGACTTCGACCGAGGTGGACCCATCTTAGAGTGCCACCTGGCGAAGGAGCAGGAGCGCCTGGCTCGACTTCGACGAGGTGGGCCCATCAAGGGGCACCACATGGCGAAGCAGCAGGGGCAGCTCACTTCGGCTGGGTGGACCCCTCCTGGGTCAACACCTGGTGAAGTGGCAGAGGAAGGATCGACTTCGACTGAGGTGGACCCATCTTGGGGTGCCACCTGGCGAAGGAGCAGGAGCGCCTGGCTCTACTTTGACGAGGTGGGCTTATCAGGGGGTGCCACCAGGCGAAGGAGCAAGGGTAGCCCACTTTGGCCGAGGTGGACCACTCCTGGGTTGACACCTGGTGAAGTGGCAGAGGAAGGCTTGACTTCGATCGAGGTGGACCCTTCTTGGGGGTGTCACCTAGCGAAGGAGTAGGAGCAGCCCACTTCGATCAAGATGGACCCCTCCTGGGTCGACACCTAGCGAAGTGGCAGAGGAAGGCTCACTTCGATCGAGGTGGACACTTCTTGGGGACACCACTTGGTGAAGGAGCAGGAGCAGCCCACTTCGGTCGAGGTGGACCTCTCCTGGGTCGGCACCTGGTGAAGTGGCAGGGGTAGTGAGCACGTCCTGGGCGAAAATGACCGCAGGTCAAGCCACCCTATTAGAGAGTTTCAAAAAAAAAAATTTCGTGGCACCGCTGGTGGCCAGTTGGATCTGACATACACTCCATGTCAGCGATGTTGCCATATCAGTTTCCCCCCATCCCCAAGTCCCATCGAAGCACCGCGGTTGGGGCGTGGGGAGTTAATGCGGAGATGACGTGGAAAGAGAGAAATCATGTGCCATAATTTCTGTGATCACCGCCACTACGCCCATCACGCTCGAGGCCCCATTGGAGGATGCCATGTCCATGCACCTGACGGGCCATTAATACACCATTTCAAACCTAAGATAGTTTCTAGCGAACCGAAGCATCGTTGTCAGGCATATTTTCATGTGGTGCTCATCTGATGGCTCAGGCCAAAAAGAGACGTACGACTGCTGTTGATTGAGTTTGAAAAGGAGGGGGACTTTTTGGAAACGAGGTCTCTTGGCTTTCTCACACCTCGTCGGTGGTTGCAGCAATCCTTTTTCATCCCTAGGGTCGTCATTCCTCCGGTACAAACACTTTGGTGAGTGCTTGCGATGCACCTTTTCTTCCTCTCCAATCTCCCGATCCTTTGTCATCCTGAACAAGTTTCTCTTCATCTCTTCCTTCCTGATGGCTCATTGTCGTCATTCCTCTTCCAACCTGGACAA
The DNA here is from genome assembly GCA_021397845.1 of Areca catechu. Lineage (NCBI taxonomy): Eukaryota > Viridiplantae > Streptophyta > Magnoliopsida > Arecales > Arecaceae > Areca > Areca catechu. Next base: position 125,222,559 of record CM038040.1, on the reverse strand, counting down.
GGCCGGTCCTTCTCGGTCGAGGACTCCATCGTCTTCCTCCTCAGAAGGGGAGGAGATTCTAATCGAGATCCTGAGGCAACTGTGGCCAGGGATAGTGACCATTGGCTTTCCTAGGGATCCTAGGTCTCCTCCCATTGCTTCTGCACATCCCATCTCTGCCCTTCCTCCTCCGGTGGCAGAGACTTCTTCTTTTGGTCCCTCCAGTTACGTCTCGATGATGACTGGAGATGATCTTTCTTGGATCCAGGATACGTATGGGGTCCTAGATTTAATTCAGCTTTTGCGCCCAGGATCGAGTAACCTCGAGCGGCCCTGGAAGGGTTGCTTTCTACGAGGACTTCCTTGCTGGGGGTCTTTGTTTTCCCCTTCATCCATTCTTCCTTTCTTTTCTCAGCCATTTCCTCCTGGTCTTGGCCCAATTGGCTCCCAATGCCATCCGGGTTATCTTTGCCTTCATTGTCTTCTGCCATTTTCATGGGTTTGTTGCTCGCTTTTCACTGTTCAGGGCCAACTTTATCCTGAAACGCTACTCCACAGATGATGGCTGGTGATGAGGGACTAATATGCATGCTTGGCTTCAAAAATTCATACAAAATTTCCTACAACTAATTTTGATCTAAAATTTGTGAATTAATCACCTAACCCCAAATATAAAACATACAAAAAGAATTGCATGCATATTAGTCCTGCATCATTTGGTATCAGAGCTTAGATTAGGGCTTATTTTCTATAATTTTTCAGTCCGTATATACTCTGTTATTTAAATTATGTCTCCCTGAAAAAAACTCCAAAAATTCTAAAATTTATTTTTCTGGATTTAGCATAATTCACAGTAAGTTTTAGAATTTTTGTAGATTTTATTATGGCCTGTGAATTTTCTGTAAGCCGAAATACAGCCTGCAAATTTTTGGCTCTGTTTTTTTTCAGTAAGACAAGTTTGGAAGTTTTAGGGTTTTGTTTAGCATTTTTTGCATATCTTTTAATTTTAGTATATTTCCTGCATGTTAGGCCATAATTTGCAAGTTTTATTCTATTTAAGAAAATACCAAAAAAAAAAATATATATTCTCCAAAAATACCAAAAATACCTAAACCCTAATTTGCATCCTCATCTGCCTGCCATCATTGCATAATTTACTTTTAAGGGCACTCTTGCTATATCAGATAGGGGGAGGATTTGACCACCTCTCCTTAGCCCAAAACCACATCCCTTGCATTCGGTCCCAAGCCTTAACCTAAAATTAACTAGACTTAATTTGCCCTAGTGGGCTAGGGACACCAACTGGTTGAGTCCGGGCTAAGTGTCAGATCATTGTGTCAAGCTAACCTGTGTGTGCCTTGTGCTCGGTGTCTAGAATGGTGGTTTAGGGATTTAATTTCAAAGGGCTTGTGTGCTGGTCCGCCTACCTGGCCAATCTCTGATTGGTGTCTAGGATTGGCAATCAAGGACCTAACACTCCCCTTACACTTGCCTAGCTGAGTATAGGGTTACTATAGGCTAGTTTGCCACCCTGATTGAGCATCTAGTTTGGACTCTAGGTCTAGTCAGCTGTAGTTAGTCTGATTGAGTCTTGCATGAGCACTAGATCAAGGGTTTCATATCACCCACCTCCTTCACAAATGTCTGAACCCATGGAAAATTTGCAAGCCCAAATAAAAGCACTCATTGAGCATCTAACCCAACCCATGGCCCAGTTGACTACCCAGTTACCTCAGTCTAGTACCCAAACCAACAATAGATTTGACTATCTTGCCAATAGGTTTGGCTAGTTAGAAGGCCATGTAGGGACCATAGAAAGAACCCATGGGTCACAGTCTGAGCCAGATCCTGAGTCCCCCAACCTAGGAGGACCCCAAACCCTGATCTATACCATAAGGTCGAACCTAGGAGAGCCCCTCATCCTGACCCATACTACAATCCTCAACCTAGGAGGACCCCAAATCCTGATCCATACCGAGAGGTTGAACCTAGGAGAGCCCCTCAGCCTGACCCATACTATAATACTGAACCTAGAAGAACCCCTTACCATGACCCTTATTATGATACTGAACCCAGGAGAACCCAATACTCTGACCCATATAGGGAGTCCAACCCTAGGAGAACCCAATATCCTGACCCATATAGGGAGCCCAAACTTAGGAGGACCCCATACCATGATCCATCCTTAGAACCTGACCATAGAGCTGACCCAAAATCCTATGACCCCAGATCCTATAATCCCATGACACATAGATCTGCATTCTTGTCCTATGAGCCCAGAGAGCCCATAACCCCTAGGTATCAATCTAGTACTAGTCAAGTTTCCCTTAGTCAACTTGAACCCCATAGGATTAGAACCCCTAAATATGAACCCAGTAGTGAGCCACTACCCCTTAGGCAACCTGAACCTACTAGGACTAGTGTCCATAATCAGAAACTAGGACCTAACCAATTTTCCCCTGGCCGACCTTCTCCAACCATTCCTGAGATTGACAAGGCTTACATTAACGCGGAAGTGTATGAAGCTGATTCAAACTTAGTGGATGAGTATGAGCGAGAAGAGGAGACACCTTTAGAAGACCTAGAATTAGCTGACCCAATAGATACCCAGGTAGAAGCCAACTTAGAGGTAGTTGACCTTGACCACATCCAACCTAAAGCTATAGTAGAAGAACAAATAGAGGAAGATAACCTAGGTACTACTACTAGAGCCTTACTTGAGGAAACCATAGAAGAGAACCAAATTATAGAGTCTAGTCCTAAAATACAAGAACCAGAAGAATTTGTTAAGAACTTGATCTCTTTGAATCAGTACCCTCAGGATGAGCCTCCTCCTATAGTTCCCATTAAGGACCTCTTCCCTGCGATTAGTAACCTATCCTTCCATTATGCAAACCCCATAGATATACCGCAACCTCGTAAGGTTAGCCTCATTAGTCTAGGATTAGTCCCTGACATGCCTTCTTATATCAAACTTTATCCAACTAACCTTGAACCTTTTTCCCTACCCTACCAAACTAATTCTGAACTACTTCCTATTTTCTACCCTTTCCTGACACCTCCAGCATTTCTAGGATTATTAGATTGCATTTAACTAAGATTAGCATACTGCATGCATTCATCATGCATGTTAGGTTTGCATCTTACTTCTGGCATACTCTTTGGAATTTGCTAGGAGTTCACTATAAATTTTCATGTGCATGTCAAGCTAGGATCAAACCTAGGGAACCTATAATCTGTTAGGTTTTGATCCAAAGAGTTCAATAAGATTTCCTTCAATAAGAATGCATAGTCAAGTCTGTTAGGTGTTAGTATGAGTCATTTGAATCATTTGTTAGGTGTTTGCATGTGCCAAGCATGTTCACCACCTACACTAATTTTAAACAAACTGGCTAATTTCCGAAGATGGATCAAAGAATTTGATGTAGTGGATTCTATCTTGGTTAGACTTAGGCCTAAAAGGAGCTTCATGCTCGTAGAGCCGGACCTTTTAAAATGATAGAGAAGGTTGGATCAAATGCCTAGGTGTTAGACATGCCTTCGGATTTGGGCATTAGTTCTACCTTCAATATTATAGACCTGGTTGAGTATAGGAAACTGGCAGCGATACCTAGTGAGGCTTTTGAACCTATTCCTTTTCATTGTGAGTGACCCTAACCCAGAGTGTCCACTAATAAATTTGGCCTGAGAGAGGAGAACGGATCGAGCGTATCCTACACGATCAAGCCATTATGACCCGGGGCCGCAGTTATCAACGTTTCCTGGTCTGATGGCAAGGCCGGCCAGAGTCGGATGATTCATGGATTTCTTGAGAGGACTTGTAGCACCTCAACCCAGACCTCGTCGAGAGATATGTGAGCCAGCTTGATCTTCACTTGACAGGGTCAAGTTCCTCCCATCCCGGGAGAATTGGTGGGGACACCAAAGGCACCAGAATAAAATAGAGGCTTTTCAATCCTCTATGAATTGATCAATAATTTATGAGTCCATCTGTGATAAGGGCTTAGCCCATCTGAGTCCATTTTAGTTATTATTTGAGTCTTTTGAGTTATTATTTCAGTTCTGTACTAGTCAGCTTATGTTGAGCTAGTTCAGTCCAATGCTAGTCAGCTGATGTTGAGCTAATTTTATTTTTTTGAGTCCTATCCAAGCATACTAAAGACTCAAGACTATATCATACAAAGTGAAGACCAAGTCCAACTAGATTGAAGACATGGAAGTATAGCCCAAGTCCAACCCAGCTTGAAAATTTGAAGACCCCAGGGGGAAAATTCAGAAAACCATGATTTCTTGCAGATGCCCTCCAGATGCCCAGATTCCCTTCTAGATGCCAAAGTATATTCATAGATAAGGGCATCGATGATTCCAGAGGTCCATCTGCATCCTAGCCCAAAGAAATCAAGCCCAGGCGCCAAGCCCAAGCCCCTATGAAGCAAGATACCAGGGAATATTCCTGCTACCTGGCTACCAGGCCACCCCAGCTTCCAGAGGCCCAAACCCATACGCCCGAGCCCCTTTAGGCTGGCTCCTTGCTGCTCTTAGAAGCCCAACACGCCCCCCTAGGCATCCTTAGAGTGTTGGCCAAGTCAAGAGAATTTTTAGTGATTTTTCTACCTAATGTTTCCTTATTTTCTAGCTAGGGTTTGAGAGGAAAAAGGATTCTTATGTAAAGACTTATGTGCCCTTACTTGGAGCCCAAGGTTAAGGGTCTATTTAAAGGACCCTAGCCTCTTGTATGAAGGGAGATTTTGTTATATGAAATAAACCTTGAGTTCTTCAATTGCTTTGTGTGATTACCCTGCTGTGTGCATAAAGGGGTTTGAGAGTTCTTCTTCCCGGTGTTTGCAACCATCTTCCTGCCACCAACCATCCTTCCAGCCCCCTCCAAAACTTTCTTTTCTTTGCTATTTTTCTTTGTTTTCTTGATTTCCTCTGAGTTTTCTAACCCCTGATAGGTCATTTACAGGTCCCCGAGTTCCTACAAATCCAACGATTCCAGCCATGCCTCAATCGGACCACCGAGCAGAAAGCCGGGTATCCGCGGGTCTTTGGCTCGGTTTTCCAGGCCGCATCCATCGAGGAACGAGAGATTCCTTCACTGTGATCTTCACCGGGCACTTCAAACGTTGTCAGGTACACCCCCTCTACCTCCAGTCTTATTATTGAAGGAGAACTTGCCCTAACCGAGGCTTCTCAGCCCCGGCGATCCTTCTTTAGTACTTTTCTAGGTTCTAATATGCATGCTTGGCTTCAAAAATTCATACAAAATTTCCTATAACTAATTTCGATCTAAAATTTGGGAATTAATCACCTAACCCCACATATAAAACATACAAAAAGAATTGCATGCATATTAGTCCCACATCAGCTGGTGGTATCTTTCTCCCAAACATAGGTGCCTTCGGTTCGACCTCCCCATGTCGATCAAGGGATGGAAGAACCATTTCTTCTTCGCCTCAGTTCAGGATGTCGACTGGGCCTGGAGTGAGCCAGACCTGTCCTCGAACTAGAACTCCCAGGTTGAGCCGGCAGACCAGGAGGTTTATGCCCAGATGCTGGGCGATGTGGTCCCTGCCCTCGAGGTCCTGCTCTCAGAGAAGAATTTGTTCGAGGCAGGAGTTAGTCCAATCCGGACGTTGGGTGAGACTCCGGGTCTCCCTCCTCCTCTTTTGCTTCTTTCCCTTTTTCTTCTTTTTTTTTTTTGAATGATCTAATCATTTTCTTCTTCCAGGGATGAAGTTCTCCATCGAGAGCCTGATGGAGGGCATCCGGAAGAGGGGCATTGCTGAAGGGGCCCAGGAGGCTCCATCGAAGAAGGCCCGCATAGAGATAGGCCAGGGGCCCAGGCCCACCCCAGCTCCTACTGGGCCCGGGGTGATGGGCCCTGCCTCCAGGCCATCTCAACCTTGTGCGCTTGATGTGAACGTTGTCGAGCTCGATAGGGCCGAAGAAGAGGGGCGACTGGAACCTTCCCAGGCAGCACCCGCATCAGCCACTGCTCCGATCGTCCCTACGGTGGCCACCAGGGCAGCGACGGCCCCACCGACAGCCATGCTACCCAGTAGAGGGACTACTGCTCAGCCCACTCCTAATGTCCATCCTCCACCGACAGGGCTCTATGCCAGTTCCTCCGTCATCCACGATCAAGGGCTCATGGAAAAGATGATGGAGTTCGCATCCATGCCCCAGGACCGTCGTGAAAGGGATATGCCCTACAAGCCAATCTATGTTGTATCTCCCAAACCATTGTAATTGACAATTTTCTAAATAAAGGCATTATTTTTCATCATACGCTGTGTTTATATTATATGATGAACCCCATAGATTAGGGCTATGATTTTAGGGTTATGATGAGATCATACCAGTGAGACCTAAAATATTAAAACCTTAATCTAAAGTAATCCTAGTCAAAGGAACCCTGAGTAGGGGATTAGGGTTTTTCGGTAAGACTAGCACATCCCATGTATACTGGAAAGGGTGACTGCTCTCACAGTCACTTGTGTATGACACTAATATTGGAATTTGGGTGCTCATTGGAGAATGAGTTCACTGATATGATCCAACTTGAGAACATCTAATGGAGTCTTAGCTACATGTCAATAGAAGGTTCTCATAGTGGGAGTGGTACAAGTAATCCTTTGACCTGAGACTGCCATAAGTACCTTATGTACATGGACCCATGCTTTGGTTCAATCCTAATCATGACACTGAGTCATGCACAGGATTGATACTGGGAATGGTGAATTGGATATGAAGGTAATGAGTAGGTCAACAAGGAATCGATCACTCTTGGTAAGAGGAGATTGCATCCAGCTAGTTAACAATCGGATGATGATTCAGGGAATCTTTGATCAAAGTAAAGATATTAGAGAAGGTTTCTAATATCAAGATAATTGAATCATCAATATAAGATTGGGCTAGAAATAAATATAATATTGGATTTGACATATATCCATATCCATAGTTATATTTTAGGTGCAGGCTGATCGAAAGATTTAATTGTATGGTAACTCTCTACTGAAGGGTAATTTTGGTATTTCACCAGAATTTCCATATCTTCCGGGTAGACATGACACGTTGCTAGACGTCAATCTTGTCTTGTGGGTTGATCATATTCAAAGATCACTTATTAGGAAGAGTCCTAATTGATCAAATCGGGTAAGCCCGGTTTGACCTAAATCGATTAGAAAGAGTTCTAATCAAATTAGGTCAACTTGTATTCGAACCCACTGCTGGCTAGATGTGGAACCCAATGGGTCACACACTTAAGAGGATTGATCAAGAGTTTAATTTGGAATTAAATCATCTTTGCAGGATAACACTCTAGCAGGTGTTGCAAACCCTAGCTTCTATTCGAATCAGATTCGAATTAGGGTTCCGGATTGGTTCAAATTGGGTTCTAATTGGATCTAATTAGACCCTAATTGTGAAAATAAGATTATGGCTAACCCTATTGGCTAGCCATGTGACTAGGCTAGCCTCCTCACCCCCCCCTTGCATTTTCATGCCAAATGCCAAGAGTCCATGCGCTTATGGACTCTTGGTGCGCCATTTGGAAGAGTCCATGGCGCATGGACTCTTGGCGCTCCCCGCTTAATTCTTCGATGAATTAAGATGGGGAGGCCTCCTTTCTTAAGAAATAGCGCACCACTTGTCCCCCCTTGGATGGGAATCCAATGGCTGGAAGTTTTTTAAGAAAGACAAAAGTCGCTGTTTCCTCCCGGGCGTGCGAAATAACATCTCTTCGGAGATGAAAAGTAGCGACTCCTTTCCTATTAAAACACCACATTTTTCCTTTAAGAAAAGCCATGGGATTTAATCTGGAAGGCCGTGAGATGGGAGGATGGGGCGTGAGAAATTGAGAAGGGCGTGAGAAGGAGTTCACGGAGAGATGTGTGGACGCCTATCTGAGATCTATATAAAGGGTCGGGAAAATCAGAACAGGGTAATATTTTTCTTTCTTCCTCTCCTAAAGACTCTTTTATTCTTTTCTTGCTCTTGCACTGTTTCCTTTACAGAGTACACCTCTGTCGAAACTCTGCTACTGTACAAGAATAAGAGTAAAAGTCTCCGACGGTAAAGGAAAGAAAGAAGTTCTGATTTATTCCTTCTTTCTTACATTAAGACATCATTGTCTTAATTTCTCCTCCAACTTAAGACAAGCCTTTGTCCTCTTAGGACAAGGTCTTTTCTTCAAGAAAAGGGTGTCTAAAGTGCCAAGGTCTTAGTGGAAGGAGGAGAAGAGATCAAGGAAAGGGAGGCAACCGCTTGTGTGGAAGAATTTCAGCCATAGTCCAAGCAATTGAGTTCCAGGAAGAAGAACTCAATAGAAGGAACCATTGAAAATAAGATAGAGTTTTCTTGATCATTGCTCTGAGTGGATCACCATCGGAGGGCGGACACTTGGACGCCTGGTGAAATCAATTAGCCTCTTCAAAATCAAATTTTGTTGGAATTAGCGATTACAGGTTGGTACCCTAATCCTAATTTACATAGATATGTTTGTCATATGATCTAGTCTTATTTAAGGAGTTCCTGTTTTAGGGTTTTTGGTGTGAATTTAGTTTCATTTTTGAAATTACACTTCCGCTGCATTGCACCAGAACCCAACAGTGGTATCACAGCCACCTTAATTAGGACTATGATCTATGATATTTTGTGTGTTACATATTAGGGTTTTTAAGTCCTAATATGCTATAACACTTGGCATATTTTTGTTGCAAATATGTTTTGGTGTATGCCACTAGTTAGGGTTTTTCACTCAAACCCTAATTATTATAGAGATATGATTAGTTTTGAAGTCATCATACTGAAATAAGGTTGCCCTGGCATAATGGTGGATCCATTATGTGGTAAATGGTTGTCCTAGTATGATGACACACTTTGCACATATTTGTTTATCAGAGTGATATGATTGTGATATGTTCTATAAGAATGTACTGGAAATTTTATAAAACCCTCCTCTTAAAATTATATTAAGTCGTAGTATATTTAACTAATAAGCATCTTTAGTCATGATGAACAATTAATCATTCGGTGTCTAGAAAGGTGGTTCTGGGAAGGTAAAGAGAATCGTGGTTTTTAATTGGTTCCATTGACTGACCTGGCCAATTTTTATTGGTGTCTAGGAAAGCAACGGGGGGACTCCCACATTTCTTCCACTTGCCTAGCCGATTTGATTATATTTAAATCTTGACTAAAATGCTTAGTGTTAAAAATACTATATATATTGGCCTTCCTTCATGCTGGATCATTATTGTGTTATGAACCACATTAGGTTTGTTGTGTTATCTGCAAGACCTAATATGGTGATTGACATAATATTAGTCTAGTGCATAGATATGCTTACAGTATATTCAGTATAATGCCTTGTTGTGTTATTTGCAAGGGCATTATATTTGAGTACTGACTGTATAGAAATGAAAGGGTCTTGACTTAACTAGAACATTATGGTTTGTTGTGTTTTTCTGCAAGACTAATAATATTCTAGAGGCCAAGTTATTTTGAGAATTATATGAGATATAATTGGAAGAGTTTCCTACCTTTGAGCTTATAAAAGATTTGTTGTGTTATCTGCAAGATCTTTTATAAGTTATAAGGATCTCAATCTCACTAAGAAAACCGATCAGGGTTCTTCTCGATTATCATAGTGAGGGCTATGATTTTTGATAAAATAGTGGGAGACATAATTAAATTGAAGACCTAATTTAATTATGTAAGTATTTCATGGTTGTTTGCTTATGTATTGTTCTTTATTAAATGTAGATAAATGGCATCTTCATTATCACTGAGAAGCATCTTAGATACCAACAAATTGACTGGTCCAAACTATGTGGACTGGCTGAGAAACTTAAAGATTGTACTGAGTTCAGAAAACTTTCTTATATTCTTGATACCCCTAATCTTAATCCACTAGGGGATGATGCCACACAGGAAGACATGGCCATATACAAAATGTGGCAGAATGACTCCCTCACTGTCAAATGTATCATACTGGCCTCTATGACCAATGAGTTACAGAGGCAGCATGAAAGAATGGATACTCAATCCATAATGCTCAATTTAAAGGAGCTTTATGGAGAACAAAGCAGAACTGCTAGATATGAAATATCTAAGCAGTTATTCCGTGCTAGGATGATAGAGGGTACATCCATTCAGGATCATGTCCTGAAGGTAATTGACTTAATCACCAGATTGGGTCAATTAGGGTTTATTATGGATGGGGAGCTGAATCAGGATTTAATCCTGCAATCACTCCCAGAGTCATTTTCTCAGTTTGTCTTAAATTATCACAAGAACAAACTGAACACTTCCTTGCCTGAGCTGTTAAATATGTTAAAAATAACAGAGAGCCACGTTAAGAGAGAAAAGGCTCCACTTCTTCTTGTTGATAAGACCAATAAGAAGAAATCGGGCAAAAAGGATTTTAGTAGGAGGCTAAAGCCTAAGGGTGGCATCAATAAGAACAAGAAAGGAAAGAAGGCCTCAAAACAGTCAACCTGTTTCTTTTGCGGCAAAGCGGGACATTGAAAAGGAATTGCAAGGCTTACCTTGCAACTGTGAAGCCTGGTGTGGCAGATACACTAAAAGATATGTATGAGATATATACTATATTGACATTAAATTCGTTTATATCAAATACTTGGGTATTGGATACCGCTTGTGGTTACCATATATGCAAATCTTTGCAGGACCTCCACAAGCTTAAAGTATTGAAGGAAGGCGACTTCAATCTCTACGGTGCTGGTGGTGATATCATCCAAGCAGAAGCTGTAGGGACCTATATTCTGAAGTTGCCTTCAGGGAAGATCTTGGAGTTAGAAAATTGTTACTATATGCCAAAGATTATTAGGAACATTATATCTATTCCTTTGTTATTAAAACAAGGATATGTAATGGATGTAACGAGCACTGGTTGCTCAATAATGTTATCTAATAAAATTATTTGTTCTGGCATATTTAGCAATGGGCTCTTAACTCTTTCTTCCAATGATAGTATTTTTCATGTCAATACTAAAAGGAAAAGAAAAGACTTTAATGATACTTTACTTTGGCATCATAGACTTGGTCATGTTAATGAGTCTAGGATTAGCAAGTTATACAAGGAAAAATTCTTTGATCCTTATGAGTATGAATCATTAGGAACTTGTGAATCATGTCTCATGGGTAAGATGACAAAAACTCCATTCACTGGACATGGGGAAAGGTCAACTGAGTTATTAGGACTTATACATACTGATGTATGTGGTCCAATGACAACTCAGGTCAGAGGAGGATACTCATATTTTATCACTTTTACAGATGATTTATCTAGGTTCGGATATGTGTATCTTATGAAACACAAATCTGAAGCCTTTGATAAATTTAAGGAGTATCAAAGTATGGTCGAAAAACAAACCGGGAAAAGTATTAAAGTTCTTCGTTCTGATCGAGGAGGAGAATACTTATCCACGGAGTTTTTAGACTATCTTAAAGTTAATGGAATCCTTTCTGAATGGACCCCTCCTTATACACCACAGCTAAATGGTATAGCTGAAAGGAGGAATCGTACCTTATTATATATGGTACGATCCATGATGTGCTTCACAAATTTACCCATTTCCTTCTGGGGTCATGCCCTAGAAACTGCTGTTTACATTCTGAACAAGGTACCTTCTAAATCCGTTGTTAGTACTCCATATAAAATTTGGAGTGGAAAGAAACCATGTCTTAAATATTTCAAGGTATGGGGATGTCCAGCTTATGTTAAAAGAAATTTTGGACATAAGTTAGAACCTAGAGCGGATAAATGTCTATTTGTAGGATATCCTAAAGAAGGTAGAGGATATCTATTCTACCATCCTACTGAACAAAAATTTTTGTCAGCAGGCATGCCACTTTTCTAGAAAAAGAGTTCATTTTAGAAAAGGGCAATGGTAGAACTATTGAACTTGGAGAAGTACAAGAAATACAGATAGACAATTCTCAACCATTAGAACATATAGTTAGGACAGAACCAGAACACAAAACTCCTCCTCGTAGGTCTGATAGAGTGCCATGGGCACCTGAGAGGTATGGGTTTATTATTGAAAATAATGAAGCCCAAGTCATTCAAAATGATGAACCTCTGACCTATACGGAAGCTATCTTGAGTACTGATTCAGATAAATGGCAAGAAGCCATGGAATCCGAAGTAGACTCTATGTATGTAAACCAAGTATGGTCTTTGGTTGATGCACCAGAGGGTGTTAATCCTATAGGGTGTAAATGGGTCTATAAGAAAAAGATTGGGCTGATGGCCAAGTTGAAACCTATAAAGCCAGATTAGTGGCTAAAGGTTTTAGGCAAAAACAGGAATTGATTATGATGAAACATTTTCACCTGTTGCCATGCTCAAATCAATTCGGATTTTACTTGCTATAGCAGCATACCACGATTATGAGATATGACAGATGGATGTAAAGACTGCATTCCTCAATGGTTTCCTTGAGGAAGAAGTCTACATGTCACAGCCAGAAGGTTTTATTTCAAAGAATAAACCTAATCAAGTATGCAAGCTAAAGAAATCCATTTATGGATTAAAGCAAGCTTCCAGGAGTTGGAACATCCGCTTTGATGAAACTATTAAAAGGTTTGGTTTTATGAAAAATGTGGATGAACCCTGTGTTTATAAGAAGACTAGTGGGAGTGCCATAGTCTTCTTGGTTTTGTATGTAGATGACATACTCCTCATTGGGAATCATGTCTCATGGGTAAGATGACCAAGACTCCATTTACCAGACATGGAGAAAGATCAACTGAGTTATTAGGACTTATATATACTGATGTATGTGGTCCAATGACAACTCAGGCCAGAGGTGGATACTCATATTTTATCACTTTTACAGATGATTTATCTAGGTTCGATGTGTGTATCTTATGAAACATAAATCTGAAGCCTTTGATAAATTTAAAAAGTATCAAAGTATGGTCGAAAAACAAACCGGGAAAAGTATTAAAGTTCTTCATTCTGATCGAGGAGGAGAATACTTATCCATGAAGTTTTTAGACTATCTTAAAGTTAATGGAATTCTTTCTGAATGGACTCCTCCTTATACACCACAGCTAAATGGTATAGCTGAAAGGAGGAATCGTACCTTATTAGATATGGTACGATCCATGATGTGCTTCACAAATTTACCCATTTCCTTCTGGGGTCATGCCCTAGAAACTACTGTTTATATTCTGAACAAGGTACCTTCTAAATCCGTTGTTAGCACTCCATATGAAATTTGGAGTGGAAAGAAACCGTATCTTAAATATTTTAAGGTATGGGGATGTTCAGCTTATGTTAAAAAAAATTTTGGACATAAGTTGGAACCTAGAGCGGATAAATATCTATTTGTTGGATATCCTAAAGAGGGTAGAGGATATATGTTCTACCATCCTACTGAACAAAAGATTTTTGTCAGCAGGCATGCCACTTTTCTAGATAAAAAGTTCATTTTAGAAAAGGGCAATGGTAGAACTGTTGAACTTGGAGAAGTACAAGAAACACAGATAGACAGTTCTCAACCATTAGAACATATAGTTAGGACAGAACCAGAGCACAAAACTCCTCCCTGTAGGTCTGATAGAGTGCCACGGGCACCTAAGAGGTATGGGTTTATTATTGAAAATAATGAAGCCCAAGTCATTCAAAATGATGAACCTCTGACATATATGGAAGCTATCTTGAGTACTGATTCAGATAGATGGCAAGAAGCCATGGAATCCGAGATAGACTTTATGTATGTAAACCAAATATGGTCTTTGGTTGAAGCACCAGAGGGTGTTAATCCTATTGGGTGCAAATGGGTCTATAAGAAAAAGATTGGGGCAGATGGCCAAGTTGAAACCTATAAAGCCAGATTAGTGGCTAAAGGTTTTAGACAAAAATAGGGAATTGATTATGATGAAACATTCTCACCTGTTGCCATGCTCAAATCAATTCGGATTTTACTTGCTATAGCAGCGTACCACGATTATGAGATCTGGCAGATGGATGTGAAGACTGCATTCCTCAATGGTTTTCTTGAGGAAGAAGTCTACATGTCACAGCCAGAAGGTTTTATTTCAAAGAATAAACCTAATCAAGTATGCAAGCTAAAGAAATCCATTTATGGATTAAAGCAAGCTTCAAGGAGTTGGAACATCCACTTTGATGAAACTATTAAAAGGTTTGGTTTTATCAAAAATGTGGATGAACCCTGTGTTTATAAGAAGACTAGTGGGAGTGCCATAGTCTTCTTGGTTCTGTATGTAGATGACATACTCCTCATTGTGAATGATGTCCCAATGTTGCAATCAGTCAAGGTTTGGCTATCAAACCAGTTTTCCATGAAAGATTTGGGAGAAGCATCCTATATACTAGGTATTAAGATCTATAGAGATAGATCTAAGAGGATGCTAGGTTTATCCCAATCTAGGTACATTGACTTAGTGCTGAAAAGATTCAGCATGGATGGAAGTAAAAGAGGTTATCTTCCTATGAGTCAAGGCATACATTTTTCTAAAAGGATGTCTCCTAAGACACCTGAAGAAAGAAATAGAATGAATTCTATACCTTATGCTTCGGCAATAGGGTCCATAATGTATGCCATGTTATGTACCAGGCCTGATGTGGCATATGCTTTAGGCATTGTCAGTAGGATTCAAGCTGATCCAGGAGAGGATCATTGGAAAGCAGTTAAAAATATTCTTAAGTACCTGAGAAGGACTAAGAATATTTTTCTGGTTTATGGTGGTTCTGATCTTAAACTAGAAGCTTATTCTGATTCTAGTTTTCAATCAGACCCTGATGATAGCAAATCCATTTTGGGATATGTTTTTATCCTAAATGGTGGAGTAGTGAGTTGGAAGAGTACCAAACAGCAGACTGTAGCTGACTCAACCATAGAGGCAGAATACATAGCTGTCAGTGAAGCCGCCAAGGAAGCAGTCTGGATGAAGAAGTTCATCATAGAGTTGGGTGTTGTTCCTGAGATTGAAAACCCAGTGCCACTTTACCGTGACAACACTGGGGCTGTTGCTCAAGCTAAGGAACCAAGAGCTCATCATAGTCCAAGCACATTCTGAGACGCTTCCATCTCGTCCGAGAAATAGTAGAGAGACAAGATGTCTACATAAATAGAGTTGATACAAAGAACAATGTAGCAGACCCGTTCACTAAGGCTCTACCACAGTGAGAGTTTGATCGCCACCTCGAGTGTATGGGATTAAGATTTAAAGGCGATTGGCTTTAGTACAAGTGAGAGATTGAAAGGGATATGCCCTACAAGCCAATCTATGTTGTATCTCCCAAACCATTGTAATTGACAATTTTCTAAATAAAGGCATTATTTTTCATCATACGCTGTGTTTATATTATATGATGAACCCCATAGATTAGGGCTATGATTTTAGGGTTATGATGAGATCATACCAGTGAGACCTAAAATCTTAAAACCTTAATATAAAGTAATCCTAGTCAAAGGAACCCTGAGTAGGGGATCAGGATTTTCCGGTAAACTAGCACATCCCATGTATACTGGAAAGGGTGACTGCTCTCACAGTCACTTGTGTATGACACTAATACTGGGATGTGGGTGCTCATTGGAGAATGAGCTCACTGATATGATCCAACTTGAGAACATCTAATGGAGTCTTAGCTACATGTCAATAGAAGGTTCTCATAGTGGGAGTGGTACAAGTAATCCTTTGACCTGAGACTGCCATAAGTACCTTATGTACATGAACCCATGCTTTGGTTCAATCCTAATCATGACACTGAGTCATGCATAGGATTGATACTGGGAATGGTGAATTGGATATGAAGGTAATGAGTAGGTCAACAAGGAATCGATCACTCTTGGTAAGAGGAGATTGCATCCAGCTAGTTAACAATCGGATGATGATTCAGGGAATCTTTGATCAAAGTAAAGATATTAGAGATGGTTTCTAATATCAAGATAATTGAATCATCAATATAAGATTGGGCTAGAAATAAATATAATATTGGATTTGACATATATCCATATCCATAGTTATATTTTGGGTGCAGGCTGATCGAAAGATTTAATTGTACGGTAACTCTCTACTGAAGGATAATTTTGGTATTTCACCAGAATTTCCATATCTTCCGGGTAGACATGACACGTGCTAACATCAATCTTGTCTTGTGGTTGATCAAATTCAAAGATCACTTATTAGGAAGAGTCCGAATTGATCAAATCGGGTAAGCCCGATTTGACCTAAATCGATTAGAAAGAGTTCTAATCAAATTAGGTCAACTTGTATTCGAATCCACTGCTGGCTAGATGTGGAACCCAATGGGTCACACACTTAAGAGGATTGATCAAAAGTTTAATTTGGAATTAAATCATCTTTGCAGGATAACACTCTAGCAGGTGTTGCAAACCCTAGCTTCTATTCGAATCGGATTCGAATTAGGGTTCTGGATTGGTTCAAATTGGGTTCTAATTGGATCTAATTAGACCCTAATTATGAAAATAGGATTATGGCTAACCCTATTGGCTAGCCATGTGACTAGGCTAGCCTCCCCACCCGCCCCCCTTGCATTTTCATGCCAAATGCCAAGAGTCCATGCGCTTATGGACTCTTGGAGCGCCATTTGGAAGAGTCCATGGTGCATGGACTCTTGGCGCGCCCCGCTTAATTCTCTGATGAATTAAGATGGGGCGGCCTCCTTTCTTAAGAAATAGCGCACCACTTGTCCCCCTTGGATGGAATCCAATGGCTGGAAGTTTTTTAAGAAAGACAAAAGTCACTGTTTCCGCCCGGGCGCGCGAAATAACATCTCTTCGGAGATGAAAAGTCGCGACTCCCTTCCTATTAAAACACCGCATTTTTTCTTTAAGAAAAGTCGTGGGATTTAATCTGGAAGGTCGTGAGATGGGAGGATGGGGCGTGAGAAATTGAGAAGGGCGTGAGAAGGAGTTCACGGAGAGATGTGTGGGCGCCTATCTGAGATCTATATAAAGGGTCGGGAAAATCAGAACAGGGTAATGTTTTTCTTTCTTCCTCTCCTAAAGACTCTTTTATTCTTTTCTTGCTCTTGCACTGTTTCCTTTACAGAGTACACCTCTGTCGAAACTCTGCTACTGAACAAGAATAAGAGTAAAAGTCTCCGACGGTAAAGGAAAGAAAGAAGTTCTGATTTTTCCTTCTTTCTTACATTAAGACATCATTGTCTTAATTTCTCCTCCAACTTAAGACAAGACTTTGTCCTCTTAGGACAAGGTCTTTTCTTCAAGACAAGGGTATCTAAAGTGCCAAGGTCTTAGTGGAAGGAGGAGAAGAGATCAAGGAAAGGGAGGCAACCGCTTGTGTGGAAGAATTTCAGCCATAGTCCAAGCAATTGAGTTCCAGGAAGAAGAACTCAATAGAAGGAACCATTGAAAAGAACATAGAGTTTTCTTGATCATTGCTCTGTGTGGATCACCATCGGAGGGCGGACACTTGGATGCCTGGTGAAATCAATTAGCCTCTTCAACATCAAATTTTGTTGGAATTAGCGATTACAGGTTGGTACCCTAATCCTAATTTACATAGATATGTTTGTCATATGATCTAGTCTTATTTAAGGAGTTCCTGTTTTAGGATTTTTGATGTGAATTTAGTTTCATTTTTGAAATTACACTTCCGCTGCGTTGCATCGGAACCCAACACGTCGCCTGAGGGGTGGCCGGACTACATGGAGGCATTGCTCAGGATCCTCCCACAGATTTTCATGGTTAGCTCCGAGCTCTTTCTCTTTAATGTTCTAGTTGGGTCTTTCTAACATCCCATCCTTTCCAGATGCATATCAGGATCGATGTGCTACTGCTAAGGAACTTCCTCTCCAGTTCAGCAAAGAAGGACGTCGAGAAGGAGAGGCTGGGCAATCTCATGACTGACATGAAGGACCTTATGGAAAAAGGTCACGAGCTGTTGGGGAGCAACCAGGCCCTCCGAGAGGATCCGGGTCATGCCGAGGGGCGCGTCAGGGAGCTCGAGACCTCCCTATTTGAGAAAAGGATCTCGAGCTAGCACCGTGCCGAAGATGATGCGGCCGAGGTTTCCCGCCTTAGGGCTCAGTCCTGGTCACTGGAGCACCGGGTCGAGGAGGTCCTTAAGGAGCTGAGCGCGGCCAAGGAGAAAAACTCCTACATTAACAGGTTGTTGGAGGCTTCCTAGAAGGAGACGCAAGAGGACGTACTGAAGTTCCGGGCCTCCAAGGAGTTCAAGGGGGAGTGCACGAGGTGACGGATTGACTCCTTCATCAAGGGCTTCTAGATGTGCCGAGAGAAGGTGGGTTCCTTCTTCCCCGAGCTCGACCTGAGCGGGGTCGTCCTGCGGCCGAAAAGAACAGCCCGACAAGGGAGGACCGGTTGCAGAGGATGTCGATGTGGAGGCTTCCGGGTAGCCTCCTAAGGGTGCGCGGCCTCCACGCGGCCTTCTGATGATGCGGCCGATGGGAAGATGCCCCACAGCTGAGGGAGGATGCGACAATGGCGAGGTGACT
Source organism: Areca catechu (assembly GCA_021397845.1). Lineage (NCBI taxonomy): Eukaryota > Viridiplantae > Streptophyta > Magnoliopsida > Arecales > Arecaceae > Areca > Areca catechu. The sequence goes on along the minus strand of CM038040.1, from coordinate 125,204,078 downwards.
CTGGGTATTCTTTATGTTTCTAGTGTAGGTTTCTTTTTTGTTTCTTTGGGTCGCCTGGTCTGTCGGGGCCCTCCTTTTGTAAGAAACTTCTTATTAAAAATGAAGACCATCTTTATTGCCTTACTTCGTCTCCATTTCTTCTCTTTTGCTTTTGTGTGCAATCTGAATTATCAATTTAAGACAAGGCCCCAAAGACCTCCAGGTTTCCGGTAGGGACTTCCTGGGGCCTGTAGCTTGCACACCAAATGCACCGGAGACTTAGGTTTTTGGGGCATCCTCCGGACTGAACCCCGGGGTCACCTACTGGAACTGAGTCCCGTGTGACATTCCAGGCGGAGCTCCAGGATCTTGTGGGAGAACAGGGTTCCGCTCCACCTTCCAGATCGAGGTCCAGGATTTCATGCTAGAACTAGGTTCCGTGCGAACTTCTGGACTGAACCCGGGGCCTTAGGCAGGAGTTGAGCCCTGTGCGACCTTCCAAGCTGAACTCTGGGATGTAGTGGAATCGGGACTTAAGTCTCCAGAACTTCCTATGGACTGAACTCTGGGGCTGCACGCTGAAATTTAGTTCTGTGAGGCACTTCGGACTGAACTCCGGGATTTTCGCGGAAGGGCTAGCTTCCATGAGATCTTTCGAGCTGAGGCCCAGGACTCCGCACTTTGCAGGCCACTCGTGGGCCTCCCACCTCGCCTTCGTTCGCCATACCTAAAATTGGATGGCGACGGTTCTACGAGACGAGAACAAGCATTACGTACAAAAAGGATCTCATTATTGAAGTTTAAAAAATCTTACACTATTGGTAATACATCCTCAAGTTCGCGGCATTCCAAGTCCGTAGAAACTGAGCTCCGCCAAGCTCCTCTAGGTAATAAGCTCCGTGGGGGAGTGCTTCGGCCACCCTATAAGGGCTTTCCCAATTTGGGGAGAGCTTGCCACACTCTCGAGGCTGGGACGCCTCAGCATGGCACAGCACTAGATCTCCCGGGTAGAAGGACTTCGGCCTTACCCTGGAATTATAGTATCTGGCCACTCGTTGCCGGTAGGCCACCATCCGAACTCAGGCCCTGTCACTTGTTTCTTTAAGGAGATCCAGGTTCAGTAGCAGCCATGCTGGGTTCTCATCCTCGTCGTATTGCTCTACATGCAAGGTCAGCAGGCTGATTTCTACTGGAATAAATGCTTCCGCACCGAAGACGAGGTTAAAGGGGGTCTCGTCCGTGGCCGTCCTTGGGGTGGTATGGTATGCCCATAGGATGCTGGGGAGCTCCTCCACCCATCTTCCCTTGGCCTGGTCCAATCTAGTTCGAAGGCCTTACAGGATGGTTTGTTCGTCACCATGGCTTCTCCATTGGTCTGAGGATGCGCCACCGTGGTGAAGCGATGATGAATCTCGAGGCTGTTCCAAAACTCCTCAAACTCTTGATAGTCAAACTGGCATCCGTTTTTGGTGATGATGGTGTGGGGTAGGCCGAAGCGGCAAATAATTGACTTCCAAAGAAACTTGCTGACATTCGCCTTTGTGATCCAGGCTAATGGCTCAGCCTCAACCTACTTTGTGAAGTAGTTGATAGCCACAATCAAGAACCTTTGCTACCCAGATGCAGGGGAAAGGGTCTGAGGAGATCCATGCCCCACTGAGTAAACGGCCAGGGGGCGGAGAGTTGGGAGAGTGGTGCAGCCGGCTGGCACTGCACGACAGCGTACCATTGACAACGATCACATCTCTTGACAAAGTTAGCCGCGTCCTCTCTCATCATCTCCCAGAAGTAGCCTTGACAGAGGGCCTTGTACGCTAGTGTCCTGCCCCCCACATGGTTTCCAAAGAGGCCTTGTAGATCTCCTGGAGCACAAGTGTAGCTTCAGTGGGTCTCAAGCATTTGAGGAGTGGGTAAGAATAGGACCTCCGGTATAGTAGTCCATCCATCAACACGAATCATGTGGCCTTCCTTTTAATAAGATCGGCCGTTACGCGATCCTCTAGTAAGGTGCCGTTGATAATGTACTCGACATACTTGTCCATCCAGCTGGGCTCCAGGGTGACCTGCTGGACCTCCCTGGGTGTCCATAGCTCGGGGCTTGAAGATGCTCGATGTAGGTGCAACCCACTGACGATCCGGTAGAGTTGCCAAGCGGGAGAGGGCATCTGCACGAGTGTTTTCCCCGCGCGGGATATGGGAGATGCTGAAGTGCCTAAAACTTGCTGCGCTCGCTCGCACCAACTCCAGGTATTTCATCATTTGTGGGTCCCGTGCCTCATACTCTCCTGAGACCTGCCCGGCCACTAGCTGCGAGTTGATGAAGACCCTTAGGCCAGCCACACCTAGCTCGTGAGACACTTTCAGTCCCATGAGGAGCGTTTCGTACTTTGCCTGGTTATTGGTGGCGGTGAACTAGAAATGGAGTGCACATTCGGTGATGACTCCCTCGCTATTGACAAGGATAAGTCTAGCCCCACTCCCACCGGAGTTAGAGGCTCCGTCCACATGAAGGGCCCAGATGTCCTCCTCCGGTCCAGGCTCTGGCTATCAGTTCTGGGGGCTCTCTTCTGGCCCCTCGCCTATGCCTACACACTCAACTAAAAAATCAGCGAGTACCTGCACCTTCATGGCCGACCTCGGTCGCTAGGTGATGTCTAACTCGCTGAGCTTCAGCGTCCACTTTGCCAGGCATCCGGACGCATCAGGTCGGCTGAGCACCGCTTTTAGCAGTTGATCCATCAGGACCACGATGGGGTGCACTTGAAAATAAGGCCTGAGGTGCTGGGCGGACATAATTAGTGCAAAAATCAATTTCTCAGATCGAGCGTACTAGAGTTCCGCATCGTGGAGAAGTTTGCTCGTGTAATACACCGGCCTCTGGATCCCTTTGTCATCCATCCAGACCAGGACTGAGCTGATGACTTCCAAAGTGATCGCCAGGTACAGAAGGAGCTCTTCTCCTTCCTCTGGCCGGGAGAGTAGTGGCGGCGATGCCAATGTCTTCCTCAGCTCCTCAAATGCCTCCTGGCACTCCTTAGTCCAAGCGAAGTCATGCATCTTTCTCAGCGCCTTGAAGAAGGGTTGGCAACGGTTCACGGACCTTGAGATAAACTGGCTCAGGGCAGCTATCCGATCGGTGAGTCACTGAACTTGCTTCTTGGAGGTGGGCTGCTCCATGTCTAGAATCGCCTGAACCTTCTCCGGGTTGGCTTCTATCCCTCTTTGGGTTACCATGAAGTCGAGGAACTTCCCCGCCGACACACCGAAAGCACACTTCGTTGGGTTCAACTTCATTTGGTGAAGATGAAGGTTACGGAAGGTCTCCTCAGGTCATCGACGTGGTCCGAGGTCGGCTTGCTCATCACCAGCATGTCATCTACGAACACCTGCATGTTGCTGCCAATTTGGTCTTTGAAGACCTTGTTGACCAGGCATTGGTATGTGGCACCCACGTTCTTGAGGTCGAATGGCATCATCTTGTAGCAGTAGGTCCCGCGATCCATGATGAAGGCAGTGTACTCCTCATCCTCCGGGTGCATTTGGATCTGATTGTACCCGGAGAAAGCATCCATGAAAGAGAGGAGGCGATATCCCGAGGTGGTGTCCACGAGCTGGTCGATCTTAGGAAGCGGGAAGCTATCCTTCGGGCAAGCTCGGTTGAGATCAGTGTAATCCATAAAGATCTTCCACTTGCCATTGTTCTTCTTTACCATCACCACGTTCACCAGCCAACTAGGGTACTGCACTTCTCGTACAAAGCTGGCGGTGAGGAGCTTCTCCACCTCTTCATTGATTGCCCTCTGCCTTTCTGTGGCAAAACTCCTCTTCTTCTGGAAGACCGGGTGGCACCTTGGATCAATCTTCAGTTGGTGGGTGATAACCTCTGAGAGAATACCTAGCATATCTACAGTAGACCAGGCAAACACATCCACATTTGCTCGGAGGAAATCCAGCAAGCGAGCCCGCTCATCCTCCGAGAGTTGGGCTCCTACCTGCACTATCTTCTGAGGGTCTGAGCCAAGGGGGTACATTAGTAAGCACTCTACAGAACCTCCCCTAGGATCTTGCACCCTCTAGTCAAGGCCGTCGATGTCAGAGCTGAGTTCGACACTTCGAGCCCCCAGGATAGCCTGTAAGCAATGCGGGACGGGTTGGGCCGTCCCCCTTATCTCTCCTATCCCGAAGGCGATAGGGAACTACACCAGTAACCTTTTGATAGAAATGACTGCATCAAGTTGGTTGAGCCCTGGACTGCCCAAGATAGCATTATAAGGTGATGGGAGTCGGACGACGGTGAAGGTCATCATGACTGTGTTCTACCGGGATGGGGTTTCGGCAGTAATTGGGAGAGTGATCTCCCCTTCGACCCCTATGGAATCTCCGGTGAAGCCCACGAGAGGGGTGTGCACCGGCTTTAGCCGATCATGAGGTAAATTCATCCGAGATAAAGCATCATAAAAAAGTATGTCAGTAGAGCTCCCACTATCCACCATAATGCGATGTACAGGATGCTTAGCGATGGTCATCTCGACCACCACTACATTGTTGTTTACATTTTCATTTTCATTTTCATTCCCCTTTTCAAAGGGGAGTATATTTTCTAGGTCTCCCCCCTCTCGAGCTCTCTTCAACGCGTGCCCTATCCCCCAAGAGATCATGCCCATAGGTTTCTCCATAGGGCGGTTGTAAACTGCAAGAACGGGGGAAAGGGCCACGAGTGGCTGGTCCTCCACTGAGGCTTCACTCCTCACAAACTTCCTGATGTAGCCTCTCTTGATCAGCTCCTCGATCTCCCGCTTTAGATTATGGCACTCCTCCGTGTCGTGGCCATGGTCGTGATGGAATTGGCAATACTTCGTGTTTCTTGGATTATGAGGAGGAGGTCGGCGAAGGTAGTGTTCACCCTCGATCTCCATGAGGATCTTTGTTCTTGGAGCAAGGAGGGGGATAAAGGTTCACTCCGGAACGGGACCGTTCTTCGGCTTCGATCCTAACCAGTAGTCTGCAGGTGGTCCGGGCCTCCGGGTCCCAGGACATCCTTTGGGATAGGCTTCTTCGAAGGCTTCCTGTCCAGCTCTCATCTGGTACAATCGGCCTCCTCAGCATGGATGTACTTGTGGACGCGGAGGAGGAGCACGAAATACATCTTGGGAGGCTTTTTGTCTAGGGAATACGTCAGATGGGAAGTCTTGAGCCCCCGCTTCAATGCCAACATGGCAACAGGCTCGTATAGGCTATAGATTTTCAGGGCAGCAGTCTTGAAGTGGGTGACGTAGTCCCGCAGTAGCTCCTGGTCTTGCTGGCGAATAGAGAAGAGGTTGTCCACCTCCCTTGGCACCTTCCGGCAAGTGTCAAAGTGTGCCATAAACTTTCCTTCCAACTAGTGGAAGGAGTTGATAGATTCAAGCTCGAGGCGGGTGAACCAAACTCGAGTAGCCTTCCGGAGGGTGGCCGGGAAGGCAATGCATAGGAGAGCGTCTATCGCCCCCCTGGACTCTCATGAGAGCCTTATAGCTCTCCAGGTAGTCCAGGGGGTCGGTGGTCCCATCGTAGGGATCCACCTGAGGCATACGGAACCGACTCGGAATCGGTTCCTCTTGGATTTCCTGGGAGAAGGGTGGTTGGGCGTTTTAGCCCACTGGCTCGCTAGGGGAGCCCTGCATGTTGGCAAACCTATAGGAGAACTCCGCCAACTTGAACTCATGCTCCTTCAGGCATCTCTCGGCCAGGCGCCTGATGGCCTTATCAGTGGAACCTTTTACCGAGGTCGCTGGAGAAGGAGGTGCAGACTGGTCGCGACGTGGGGCCTTGCCCTGATGGCGCCTGCTACACCGGGCAGCTTCAGGGTTATCGACCGGGGATCGACTTTCGTGATCCGTCGACCCAGTGTGGTTCCTTTTTGCGGGAGTCTGATGACTCCCACGAGGGTTGGTTATCGCCCTCGGACGGGATGGCCTGCCTTGAATAGAGCGCAAGCTTCCACGGGGACCCGCAGTGATGCAGAACAAAGAACAACGAAGCGTATGCGGAAGTAAAATTAAGATTAATTCTTTTTTTTTTTTATATATTTCAGAAATTGGCTTTGACTCAAAGTAAAGTTAAACTAAGTTGATGGAAACTAGGTAAGGATTGAAAGCACAATTTAGAAGAAGCTAAGTTATCAGAGTAGTTCAGAAGTAACGGATCGCTGGGGGTTGAGAAACTCCCAGACCTAGGGTTTCGCTCTGAAATTTCAACAGGACAGAAATAAAGAGAAGAGATGGTTTACTAACCAGACAGTGATCTTCACAGAATTTGGGTGGAAGAACTCTCTCGAGCAGATTGTTGGATCCTCGGATTCGGCTATCTTCGCAATGGATCCTCCAATACTGGTCTCGTGGCTAGGTCGGCTTCTCCTGAACTCAAGATCTGGGAAGAAGAAAAACAAGTGATGGATTCAGAGACTCAGGGAAGGATTTACCAGTTCGAAGAACTTGAAGGCTGATGTCGCTGAGATCCGGATTCTCTTGAAGGCTGATTCGACTCCCTCTGAAAAGAGCTATGGATCTGAAGTATCCGGACTGGAGCTGATGCTGGTGGTCGGCCTGGACTTGGAGAGAGAGGCCGTGGGAGGTGGGATAGGCTAGGGTTTGATGGATTGAAGTGGATGATGGGCGGCTAGGGTTTTGGAGTAGAAGTGGCTAACCTAGGGTTTGGGGTTTTGGAGATCTCACACCTCCTCAAGGTTCCTGGGGAACCCAGATTTACTCCCTCATGGAGCTCAACACCTGGATGCAAGTGCAGAAGAGAGAAAACACAGAGTTTGCTCACAAAAAAAGTTGGTTTCATTCATCAGATTGATTAAAACTTACAAGAGGGATTTAATTTATAGGACTTTACAAGAGAGTAGGGTTTTACATCTTCTCATGTGGGACTAAAGGAGGGGATCTACAAATCAGGATAATCCATACACATATGGCCGGCCAAGGTTCCAAAAAAAAAAAAAAAAAAATTGATTTGGGTTTTAAAAGGAAGGTAGATGGCGCCTTCATGCTTGGTTCTTCAAGAGAGGATTTCTTTCCTTCCATGGCTCAACTCTTTTGGACTCCTCCTTTTCTTTCTCCCTAAGTCAAGGTCCTTCCCATCTTTGTTTTGAGTATTTTTGGCAGGGAATAGGCGCCTCCTTGAAGTTCTCTCCAAGAAAATTTCTTCCCTTTCATAGTTTGGTTCTTTGGGAATGTCTTGGGCCGCCCCCTTGATTTGTGGACCCTTGGTTGATTTCTCCTCAATTGGCGGATGAGAGAAGGGAGCTGTTATCTGTGGTGTGGGGACCAGAGTATACTGGATGGATAAGTGGCGCCCCCTGGACTCAGGCGTATGGCTGGGAGTGTGGCTGGGAGTGTGGCACCCACTTGCTTGGCCTTGGGAGAAAATGTAACACCCTAGGTTGAAGCCCTAGACCACTACTGAGTCAACATGACTTAACAAAATAAAAATGCAGGTAATACAGACTCAAGATAAAATTGAGTTGATCAAGTTAACCCTTATTACAAGTCAAAAAACCCTAATTCTTCGGGCAAGGTTAATCTGAGATCCAGATGGAGCTCTGAAGTCTTCTTCTGAGTCTGGTGCCCGCACCAATTCTCCCAGGGTGGGAGGAACTCGAACCTGTCGAGTATGGATCAAGTTGGCTCTGGTATCTCTCCAAGAGGTCTGGGTCTAATTCTTGTAATTCTTCTCGGGAGATCCAGGAGTCATCAGAATCTGGCCTTCCTTGCCAGCGGACCAGGTATCTTTGGTATCCTCGATTACGAGTAGAGATAACCTGATCATCCAGGATATTTTCAATCTGCTCTTTCCTCACAGGCCAGTTTGTTGGTGGACACACAGGGTTGGGTTCATTCTCAAGAGCAGGATTAGGTTCAAAAGCCTCACTGGGAATCACAGCTGGCTCTCTATACTCTACGAGGTCTGTAATGTTGAAAGTGGAGCTAATGCCTAGTTCTGGAGGCAACTCGAGCACATAGGCATTGGATCCTACTCTCTTCACTACTCTAAATGGTCCAGCTCCTCTAGCATGTAACTTTCTAACGGTTCTGGAAGGAAACCGTTCAGGTCTTAACCTAATCATTACATAGTCTCCCTCATTAAAAGCTTTGACTCACCTTTGAGAATCAGCCAACTTCTTATAAGTTTCATTACTAAAATTTATTTTGGCCTGAATTTCTTTATGCAAGTCTTTTATATGCTGTGCAAAAACTTCGGCAGACTCGGAGACTCGTGTGTGGACTGGTAAAGGAGCTAGGTCAAGAGGTGTGTGAGGTTTGTAACCATGCACAATTTCAAATGGACTCTTACTGTAGACCTATTGACTGAGTCATTGTATGCAAATTCAGCTCTAGGTAAGTACAAATCCCAGTTCCTAATGTTTTCACCAACAAGACACCTTAATAGATTGCCCAAACTACGGTTCACTACTTCGGTTTGGCCATCAGTCTGGGGATGATAGGCAGTTGAAAACTTAAGTTTTGTCCCTAACTTATGCCAAAGGATTTTCCAGAAATAGCTGGTGAACCGGACATCCCTATCTGAAACAATGGTCTTGGGTAGGCCATGGAGTCGAACTATCTCATTAAAGAACAGGGTGGCTACCTTAGACGCATCAAATGTATGGGAACAAGGCAAGAAATGGGCCATCTTGGAAAATCGGTCTACTACAACACAGATAGATTCATGCATCCTCTGGGTCTTAGGCAAACCTAACACAAAGTCCATGCTCACATCTTGCCAAGGACGATCTGGGATAGGGAGTGGGGTATAAAGGCCGGTGTTCTGTTTTCGCTGTTTGGCAACAGCGCAGGTCCGACACCTAGCGACAATGTGTGCTACATCTCTTTTTAAGCTAGGCCAGAAAAAATGATCTTCAATAGCCAGGGTGGTCTTATCTTTTCCGAAATGGCCAGCTAAACCTCCAGCATGAGTTTCTCAAATCAAAAATTTCCTAAGAGAGGTTCTAGGGATGCAAAGCCTATTCTTAAAGAACAGAAAGCTATCTAAAAGGAAATAATCCTTATGTTCACTAGATGGTCCTTGAGTTAGATCCTGGTACACAATCTTAAAATCTGGATACGACTCATATTCTTCTTTGATTTGCTCAAACCCTATGACTTCAGCCCTAACAGAATTCAACAACAAAGATCGACGACTAAGGGCATCAGCTACCTTATTTTTAGACCCAGCCTTATGCTTCAAAACAAAAGTATAGACTGGATATACTCTACCCACTTAGCATGCCTAGGGTTAAGCTTCTTCTGGGAATTCAAGAATCTAAGAGCCTCGTGGTCCGAAAACAGCACAAATTCTTGCGGTAGCAAATAATGTCTCCAGTAACGCAAAGCTTGCACTACCGCATAGAATTCCTTATCATAGGTAGAATACCTAAGCTTAGCATCATTAAGTTTCTTACTAAAGAATGCTACGGGATGGTTCTCTTGGCTTAGGATCCACCTATACCTACTCCTGAAGCATCACAGGCAACCTCAAATACCTTTGAAAAGTCTGGTAACCTCAAAATGGGTGCCTGGGTCATCCTATCCTTAAGATCTAGGAAGGCTTTATGGGCTGCTTTGGTCCACTGAAATTCTCCCTTCCTAATACAGTCTATGATAGGAGCAACTACAGTACTAAACCCCTTGATGGATCGCCTATAGAAGGTAGCCAAGCCATGGAAACTTCTGACTTCATGCACACTGGTCGGCTCTGGCCATTCTACTATGGACCTAATCTTTTCAGGATCGGCAGCCACGCCATCAGGGGTTACAACAAAACCAAGGAAGATAATTCTACTGGTCATAAATTCACACTTTTTGAGATTACCGTAGAGACTATCATTCCTCAAAACTTGGTAGACTTGTCTAAGGTGGCCTTGGTGATCTGCAGGGGTCCTACTATAGATCAGGATGTCATCAAAATAGACCACTACAAACTTCCCTATGAAAGCTCTAAGTACCTGGGTCATAATCCTCATGAAAGTACTAGGGGCATTGGACAACCCAAAAGGCATAACAACCCATTCAAAGAGACCATCCTTAGTTTTGAAGGCGATTTTCCACTCATCCCCTGGTCTAATCCTAACCTGATGATAGCCGCTCTTGAGATCAATTTTAGAAAAAACCATGGCACCGGCCATCATATCTAGCATGTCATCTAGTCTAGGGATGGGGAACCTATACTTGATTGTGATTTTGTTGATGGCACGACTATCAACACACATCCTCCACGTGCCATCCATTCTTCGGGGTTAGAAGTGTAGGGACTGCACAAGGGCTAAGACTCTCTTTAATGAACCCCTTCCTCAACAATTCGCCAACCTGCTTTTGCAGTTCTTTATGCTCAGATGGATTCATCCTATAGTGGGGCAAGTTGGGTAAAGTAGCTCCTGGGACTAAATCTATGGAATGCTGAATATCCCTAAGAGGTGGAAGGTGGTCTGGCAGATCCTCGGGAAAAACATCCTCAAATTCTTCTAATAAAGGCTTAACTTCCTAAGGAGGCTCTGAGGGTGTAGGAGTCCTAAGTTCCATAGCAGTCAACATCCAAATGGGTGAACCACTATGAATTTCTTGTTCTAGATCCTTGGCACTAATTAGGTTCACTCCAGTCTTCATTTCTCTGACCTTATTGGTTCCTTTAGCTACCTTGTCCTTAGGAGGGACTGAATGGATTGTGATTTTGTTCCCATTGAAACTAAAGACACAGGTGTTGGATTTTCCTAAGAGGGTGGCATCATGATCATACAACCAAGGTCTTCCAAGAATTATACTGCTCACCCCCATGGGCAAGACATCACACCAAATCTTCTCTTGATAGGATTGCAATTGGATTTGGACCTGACATCTAGACTGGATGGGTATAGAGGTAGAGTCTACCCAAGAAACCTTATAGGGGTTGGGGTGGGGAACTGGGGTTAAGCCTAACATTTTGACAGTGCTAGTAGAAATGGCATTCACACAGCTCCCACTATCTATGATGATTTTACATACCTTATCCCCTAGTTTAAGGGAAGTCTGTAGGATGTTAGTCATACGCCAATCTTCCTGAACTTTAGTCTGGGACAGGATGCATCTTACAACCCCTAATTGGTCAGACTCTGTGGTTTCTTCCTCTCCTTCATACTCATCGACCAAATTCATTCCGGCCTCATAAACTTCTTCTTCAAACTCCTCATTGGGCTCGGAATTCTCTTCTCCTCCCTCTTCTATATAAAGGGATCTACGAGGGCACTGGCTAGAAACATGACCTACCTTATGGCACTTAAAACAAGCTATGGCTGTGCACTGGTTGGAGATATGACCGGGCTTCTGGCACTTAAAACAGATGATACTAGGGGTTCTCTGGGTGTCAGGTGCCTTACCTTTGTCCATGGGCCTAGGGGTGGGAATACCCTGATTAGGCTTGCTAGGGGTAACCTGGCTAGGTCCATTTCTTGGGATTGGGGCACTAACCCTAGAAGGCATGGGTCCTCTCTGAAACTTCTCAGTGTTCAGTGCAATCTGATAGGCTTGGTCTAGGTCAGTAACCTCTCTCAGAAATAACTCTCTCTTAATGTCTTCCCTAAGTCCAGCCCTAAACCTAGACAAAGTGACCTCATGGGCTTCACTCACATCACATCTCATCAGGTATTCATCAAAGATGGTTATGTAGTCTGATACAGATCGGTTCCCTTGTTTCAAAGTCTGCCATTGGTCCAACAGATTCTGCTGATATGAAATGGGTAGATATTTATCTCTAAGCTTTTCTTTCATACCCTGCCAAGTGGTTATGGGCTCTACATTTCGTCTTCTAGTGGTCAGCTCAATGTTCCCCCAGTATAACCTAGCTTGACATACTAACTTCATCTTGGCAAACTTGAATTTCCTCTCCTCAGACATGGCATACCACTCAAAGTACTGGTCCATCTCACCCTCCCAATCAGAATACACCTTAGGATTTAAGCTACCATCAAAAGTGGGTGCATCTAACTTGATGTTTCGAATGAACCTATCATCTCTATCTTCAGGTTCTAGGTCAGGCCTCCTATGATTAGGTTCAGGATCTCTGTATAAAGGTCTTCTAGGCTCTTGGTGTGGGTGAGGTTGAGGCACATTAAAATCTGGGTCAGGAGTCCAATTCCGATGCCTAGGTTCCTCTAGCACTTGGACTCGATCCCTAAGCTGGGCAAAATCCTCATGGACTTGTTCTTTAAACTGGGCAACAGTGGTAGTCACATCCTGACTCAGTTTGTTCATACTCTCAGTAAGAGCTCTAACCATGGCCTCTAAATCAGGTTGGGTTTGACCAGGTTGGTAGGGCACTCCATTCCGGGTAGACATGATGCAAGCAAACACACAAAATGAGACTCAACTGAACGACTACGGGCTAACTAGACCTAGAGCCCAAACTAGATGCCCAATCAGAGTGGCAAGCTAGCCTGTAGTAACTCGGGACTCAGCCAGGCAGGTGTAAGGGGAGTGTTAGGTCCCTAGATGCCAATCCTAGACACCAATCAGTGATTGGCCAGGTAGGCGGACCAGCACACAAGCCCTTCGGGATAGAATCCCTGAACCACCGTTCTAGACATTGAGTACAAAGCACACACAGAGTAACCAGACAAACTGACTCAACACTAGCCTTGACCCGACTTGTTGATGTCCCTAGCCCACTAGGGCAAATTAGGTCTAATTAATTTTAAGATTAAAGGCTTAGGTTCGAATGAGTGGGTGGTGGTTTTGGGCTAAGGAGAGGTTATCAACTCCTCCCCTTATCTTAGATGCTCAAATGCCCTTAAGATGAATTAAGAGATGATCACTCAAAATTAATTGAATTGCAGAAACACAAAAAATAGAGTTGCAGTAATTTAACTCTCAGAAATTTTATGGAAACCAATAAATCACAGAAAAATTATGTAAAATAGATTCAATTATACGGGTTCCAACAAAATAAAAATCACATAATTCAGAGTTACCTGCAATGAGAAACAATTCCTGCAACAGGATAGTTATGGACTGAAAATAGAGTACTTCCTCGTTTACAATTCCTGCTACGAAGTTGTAACCCAACGGATCCCGTACACACCCTAGGAACACCCCATGGAATGGGAAGAGGAGGTTTGCACCTCGCTTCATTCCTAGGACCAGACGTCCTGGGGAGTCTACTTCGAGCAGACAAAGTAAAAAGAGAGAGACTCAAACAAGCAATCAAAATAGAAACCCTAGACAGGGCTCTGATACCAAAAATGATGCAGAACAAAGAACAAAGAAGCGTATGCGGAAGTAAAATTAAGATTAATTTTTTTTTTTTTTTTTTTTTTCAGAAATTGGCTTTGGCTCAAAGTGAAGTTAAACTAAGTTGATGGAAACTAGGTAAGGATTGAAAGCATAATTTAGAAGAAGCTAAGTTATCAGAGTAGTTCAGAAGTAATGGATCGCTGGGGGTTGAGAAACTCCCAGACCTAGGGTTTCGCTCTGAACTTTCAACAGGACAGAAATAAAGAGAAGAGATGGTTTACCAACCAGACAGTGATCTTCACAGAATTTGGGTGGAAGAACTCTCTCGAGCAGATTGTTGGATCCTCGGATTCGGCTATCTTCGCAATGGATCCTCCAATACTGGTCTCGTGGCTAGGTCGGCTTCTCCTGAACTCAAGATCTGGGAAGAAGAAAAATAAGTGATGGATTCAGAGACTCAGGAAAGGATTTACCAGTTCGAAGAACTTGAAGACTGATGTCGCTGAGATCCGGATTCTCTTGAAGGCTGATTCGACTCCCTCTGAAAAGAGCTATGGATCTAAAGTATCCGGACTGGAGCTGGATGCTGGTGGTCGGCCTGGACTTGGAGAGAGAGGCCGTGGGAGGTGGGATAGGCTAGGGTTTGATGGATTGAAGTGGATGATGGGCGGCTAGGGTTTTGGAGTAGAAGTGGCTAACCTAGGGTTTGGGGTTTTGGAGATCTCACACCTCCTCAAGGTTCCTGGGGAACCCAGATTTACTCCCTCATAGAGCTCAACACCTGGATGCAAGTGCGGAAGAGAGAAAACATAGAGTTTGCTCACAAAAAAGTTGGTTTCATTCATCAGATTGATTAAAACTTACAAGAGGGGTTTAATTTATAGGACTTTACAAGAGAGTAGGGTTTTACATCTTCCCATGTGGGACTAAAGGAGGGGATCTACAAATCAGGATAATCCATACACATATGGCCGGCCAAGGTTCCAAAAAAAAAAAAAAAAATTGATTTGGGTTTTAAAAGGAAGGTAGATGGCGCCTTCATGCTTGGTTCTTCAAGAGAGGATTTCTTTCCTTCCATGGCTCAACTCTTTTGGACTCCTCCTTTTCTTTCTCCCTAAGTCAAGGTCCTTCCCATCTTTGTTTTGAGTATTTTTGGCAGGGAATAGGCGCCTCCTTGAAGTTCTCTCCAAGAAAATTTCTTCCCTTTCATAGTTTGGTTCTTTTGGGAATGTCTTGGGCCGCCCCCTTGATTTGTGGACCCCTGGTTGATTTCTCCTCAATTGGCGCATGAGAGAAGGGAGCTGCTATCTGTGGTGTGGGGACCAGAGTATACTGGATGGATAAGTGGCGCCCCCTGGACTCAGGCGTATGGCTGGGAGTGTGGCTGGGAGTGTGGCGCCCACTTGCTTGGCCTTGGGAGAAAATGTAACACCCTAGGTTGAAGCCCTAGACCACTACTGAGTCAACATGACTCAACAAAATAAAAATGCAGGTAATACAGACTCAAGCTAAAATTGAGTTGATCAAGTCAACCCTTATTACAAGTCAAAAAACCCTAATTCTTCGGGCAAGGTTAATCATTGATCCAGATGGAGCTCTGAAGTCTTCTTCTGAGTCTGGTGCCCGCACCACGCAGCTTGGGCTGCGGGTGTCCCTGGCTGGGGTTGAGTGGCCAAGGAGCGCTGCTGATGCTACAGCTACTGTACAGCTGTAGTCAGCGTCTGCAGTTGCTGGACGATAGCTGCAATAGGACTGTCCGCCGAGGACAACTTAGGAGGAGGAGGAGGAGCGGGAAGTTCCCTTTTCGGGCTGCACAGGCCTAGAGGAGAGGGAACCTCTCTCGCCCAGCTGGTGGAAGCTTCACGTCCGCGTGTCACCACCATGTTCGTGGTTGACCTATTCTCTTGCTTACGGGGGGCTTGCTCGCGCAGGGATTACTATTCTGCCCCCTACCTGGTGCGCCAATATGTTGCCAATCTTACCGCTGTGGCTTGTAGCTTTTGAGATGGTGTCGGATCTTGGTCTCCTTCACCTCGGGATCTCCAAGCCTCCGGACCTACAAAACAAGGTCAGAGACCTGGGCTAGGGGTTCCAGCGGGGGCACTCCGATGGTCAAGTTAGCGAACAACAAGATGGGACATAACCACTAACACGGGTCTTTGCTAGATTTCCGTGCTTAGAGGAGACTTAGATGAAAGAAGTATGGGAATGAGAGGGGTTGACACTCGGTTTCCTGCACTGGACTCACCGGACCTGCTCCTGGGAACTCCCGGGGGCCTCAGAGTTGTTTCTTCTTTCTGTGTCAGTGTTTTTCCCTTTCAGTGACTTACCTTTACGTCTGCTCTCGCCGTCCCTTTTATATCATCGGATCACCTTCAGCTTTTTCCCCTTTACCCTCCGAAGGCCCTCGGAGGTCAACGGCTCTTTTCCACCATTCCCCCCTTTCTCAAGTCCCCCCAAGGCTGGGAGTTAAGTGGCGAGCTTGCCTTGCCCGCCGTGCTGTCATGAAAAGAAAAACCTGGAGTGATTTTGAGCCAAGCATGGGAGCCCTCATCTCGGGGCATTGACTGCGGACCTCTTTTCTAGGGGTTCTAGGCCCCCAATCACGAGGATCCGATGCATCGATCATGGGACCCTTCTTAACTGGTATAAATGAGGTTCCACACATTGTTACAGGCCATACTGGGTGCGTTGTACGGGGCGCACCGCGCATCGACTCTAGTAGCGACCTTATGGCTCGCACCTCTAATCTCTCTGAGGCTTCGCAGGGTAGGGCCGACTTTGGCCCAGGTGGACCCATCTTGGGGTGCTACCTGGTGGAGGGGCAGGAGAGCCTGGCTCGACTTCGGCGAGTAGGGCCCATCAGGGGGTGCCACCTGGTGAAGGAGCAGGGGCAACCCACTTCGACCGAGGTGGACCCCTCCTAGGTTGACACTTGGCGAAGTGGCAGAGGAAGGCTCGACTTCGGTCGAGGTGGACCCATCTTGGGGTGCCACCTGGCAAAGGAGCAGGATTGCCTGGCTCGACTTCGACGAGGTGGGCCCATCAGGGGCGCCACCTGGCAAAGGAGAAGGGGCAGCCCACTTCAACCGAGGTGGACCCCTCCTGGGTTGACACCTGGCGAAGTGGCAGAGGAAGGCTCGACCTCAGTGGAGGTGGACCCATCTCGGGGTGCCACCTGGCGAAGGAGCAGGAGCGCCTGGCTCGACTTTGATAAGGTGGGCCCATCAGGGGGTGCCACCTGGCGAAGGAGCGGGGGCAGCCCACTTCGGGCGAGATGGACCCCTCCTGGGTCGACACCTGGCGAAGTGGCAGAGGAAAGCTCGACTTCGGTCGAGGTTGACCCATCTTGGGGTGCCACCTAGCGAAGGAGCAGGAGCGCCTGGCTCGACTCGACGAGGTGGGCCCATCAGGGGGTGCCACTTGGCAAACAAGCAGGGGCAGCCCACTTCGGCCGAGGTGGACCCCTCCTAGGTCGACACCTAACGAAGTGGCAGAGGAAGGATCGATTTCAGTCGAGGTGGACCCATCTTGGGGTGCCACCTGGAGAAGGAGCAGGAGCCCCTGGCTCAACCTTGGCCTAGATGGACCCATCTTAGGGTGCCACCTAGCGAAGGAGCAGGGGCAGCCAACTTCGATCGAGGTGGACCCCTCCTGGGTCGATACTCGGTGAAGTGGCAGAGGAAGGCTCGACTTCGACCGAGGTGGACCCATCTTGGGGTGCCACCTTGCGAAGGAGCAGGAGTGCCTAGCTCGACCTTGGCCGAGGTGGACCCCTCCTGGGTCGACACCTGGCGAACTGGTAGTGGAAGGCTCGACTTAGGTCGAGGTGGACCCATTTTGGGGTGCCACCTGGAGAAGGAGCAGGAGCGCCTGGCGAAGGAGCAGGAGCGCCTGGCTCGATTTTGGTGAGGTGGGCCCATCAGGGGGCACCACCTGGCAAAGGAGTAGGGGCAGCGCACTTTGGCCAAGGTAGACCCCTCCTTGGTTAACACCTGGTGAAGTGGCAGAGAAAGGCTCGACTTCGGCCGAGGTGGACCCATCTTATGGTGCCACCTGGTGAAGGAGCAGGAGCGCCTGGCTCGACTTCGGCAAGGTGGGCCCATCAGGGGGCGCCACCTGGCAAAGGATCAAGGGCAGCCCACTTCGACCGGGTGGACCCCTCCTGGGTCGACACCTGGCGAAGTGGCAAAGGAAGGCTCGACTTCGGCTGAGGTGGACCCATCTTGAGGTGCCACCTGGTGAAGGAGTAGGAGCGCCTAGCTCGACTTCGACGAGGTGGGCCCATCAGGGGGCGCCACCAGACAAAGGAGCAGGGGCAGCCCACTTTGATCGAGGTGGACCTCTCCTGGGTCGACACCTGGCGAAGTGGCAGAGGAAGGCTGAACTTCGGTCAAGGTGGACCCTTCTTGGGGGTGCCACCTGGTGAAGGAGCAAGAGCAGCCCACTTCGGCGGAGTTGGATCCCTCCTGGGTCGACACCCAGCGAAGTGGCAAAGGAAGGCTCGACTTCGATCGAGGTGGACCCTTCATGGGGGCGCCACCTGGCGAAGGAGCAGGAGCAGCCCACTTCGGCCGAGGTGGACCCCTCCTGGTGGTGCGGGCACCAGACTCAGAAGAAGACTTCAGAGCTCCATCTGGATCTCTAATTGACCTTGCCCGAAGAATTAGGATTTTCTGGCTTGTAATAAGGGTTGACTTGATCAACTCAATTTTAGCTTAAGTCTGTACTCCCTGTAATTTATTTTTGTTGAGTCATGTTGACTCAGTAGTGGTCTAGGACTTCAACCTGGGGTGTCACTTTTTCTCCCAAGGCCAAGCAAGTGGGTGCCATACTCCCAGCCACACTCCCAGCCACACGCCTGAGTCCAGGGGGTGCCACATCTCCATCCAGTATACTCTGGTCCCTACACCACAGATAGCAGCTCCCTTCTCTCATGCGCCATTTGAGGAGAAAGCAACCAGGGATCCACAAATCAAGGGGGCGGCCCAAGACCTTCCATAAGAGCCAAGCTATGAAAGGGAAGAAATTCTTCTTGGAGAGAACTTCAAGGAGGCGCCCATTCCCTGCCAAAAATGCCCAAAACAAAGATGGGAAGGACCGTGACTTAGGGAGAAAGAAAAGGAGGAGTCCAAAAGAGTTGAGCCATGGAAGGAAAGAAATCCTCTCTTGAAGAACAAAGCTTGGAGGCGCCATCTACCTTCCTTTTAAAACCCAAATCAAATTTTTTTTGGAACCTTTGGCCGACCATATGTGTAAGGATTGATCCTACAATCCTAATTTGCAAATCCCCTCCTTTAGTCCCACATGGGAAGATGTAAAACCCTACTCTCTTGTAAAGTCCTATAAATTAAACTCTTCTTGTAAACTTTAAAGTAATCTGATGAATGAATTGAAATTTTTGTGTGAGCAAACTCTGTGTTTTCTCTCTTCCGCACTTGCATCCAGGTGTTGAGCTCCGTGAGGGAGTAAATCCGGGTTCCCCAGGAACCTTGAGGAGGTGTGAGATCTCCAAACCCCAAACCCTAGGTTAGCCACTTCACTCCCAAACCCTAGCCGCCCATCATCCTTCTCTTTCCACCAAGCCCTAGCATATCCCACCTCTCACGGCCACTCTCTTCAAGTTAAGGCCGACCCCAGCATCCGGGTCCAGTCCGGATACTTTAGATCCAGAGCAATTCCCAGAGGAAGTCAGATCAACCTCCAGGAGAATCCGGATTTCAGCAACATCAACTTTCAAGTTCTTCAATCTGGTAAATTCTTCCTTGAGTATCTGATTCCATCACTTGTTCTTCTTCTTTCCCAGATCTTGAGTCCAGGAGAAGCCGACTCAGCCACAGGACCAGTATTGGAGGATCCATTGCGAAGGTATCCAAATCCGAGGATCCAACAATCTGCTCGAGAGAGTTTTTCCACCAAACTTTGTGAAGATCACTGTCTGGTTGGTACCCTTCTCTTCTCTTTACTTCTGTCCTGTTGAAAGTTCAGAGCGAAACCCTAGGTCTGGGAGTTTCTCAACCTCCAGCGATCCATTACTTCTGAACTACTCTGATAATCCAGTTTTATTTAAATTGTGCTTTCAATTATTACCTAGTTTCTTTCAATTTAGTTTAGCTTTCCTTTAGTCAAAGCCAATTTCGGAAAATATATATAAAAAAAAGAATTAATCTTAATTTACTTCCGCATCGCATCATCTCTCTTTTGTTCTGCATCATTTTTGGTATCAGAGCTGTCGTTCTGCATCACCTGGGTTGGTACTTGGTGAAGTGGCAGGGGCAGCGAGCACGTCCCGGGCAAAAATTACCGCAAGTCAAGCCACCCTGCGGGAGAGTTTCGGAAAAAAAAATGATTAATACATAAGTTTATATTTGAGGATTAATTTTTAATACTATTTAATTTTGCCCCCTTGAGTTCCTGCAAATTTTTTTAAAAATCTTAGAGTTAAAATTGGAAGAAATGGTCTTCAATGAAGCTGTAGTGGACATCTTAAGCTTTTCAATGGCGTGAACGGCATGTGAAATGGACATCAATTAAGCCAGGAGTTTGAATTTGAAGTTGTCATAAATTTGCATAACTTTTAAAGCATTGGTTCACATTAAACCGGCCAATTGGTCAATAAGATGCCCAGCTGGTCCATTTCCTCCATCGCAGTTGGTCCACGGAACAGATCCGTGGACCACAGGCCAAACCGAGCTGAGTTCTTGCCGGAGAAGACGCTGGAGCTCAATCTCTCACCGCCGGGACACTTCTCACGGCTGGAGAACCTGTGAATGGTTGGAAAAATCCCAAAAACCATCATCTCCTTCGCTGCATCTCTTGGATTTGTTCCCACCTCCACCGTCGCCATCGTTCGCTCCATCTTCACCGTGCATAGCTCAACACCGGCCGGTCTTCATCTTCTTGGATCAGTTTTCTCCCTGCTGTTGGTCTCCACCATGTTCGTGCCAAACTACCACCCCTGCTCTTCCATTCTCCGCCCGGTTTTCTTCTTCATGGGTGCCCGCTACCGACCATCACCATTTTCACGGTCCTCTTTTTCCCATGGTCGTCCAAGCTGCTGGAAAATCCCAGCTCTATGCCTACTTGTTGCTCGAAGCCATGTCCTCCTTGGTGCCAAGAAGAATGATCCACTATCACTATGTGCTCCTCCGTTCTTCTGTCCATGTGGTCGCTATCTTTTCTCGAGAATTTGGATGTCCGAAGGAGTTAGACGAAGCTAGACTCTGCATGGACAACACCAAAGGATCGATGATGGATAACATCGAAGAGTTTATGTTTTGAAAGGATGAGAGAGTGGTGGTTGTGTTGGTTACGGGAACGAAGATAGAACACCGGGAGAAGACCAGTTTCCCAGCGGCTCACGCGTCCGACTTTCTTATAAATAAAGACCCGTCGCCCAACATCGGGGGGGGGGGGGAGGGAAGAAGAGAACAGAAAGAAATTTATTTTGCTGCAGGGGTGGAGAAATGGGAGCCAAACAATCAGCAGACACCGAACAGAAACTAGAGCAGCATGAAAGAGGTGGAAATCATGTCAATTTCATGTTATTTTTTTTCATGATTGAATAAATTATTTATTTTGATTCAAGAAATAGTTAGCTATATTAATATGATTGTGAGATTATGATATTAATTTAATAATATTTTTTTGCTGGATATCTATATTTTTTAATTTTTATTATTAATTTATTGTGTAGTTTAATTGATTAAGAGGCCTATTAATTGATTATCTACATGATTGATAACTAAACTAAGTTCTTAATCCATAATTATTATGCAACTTGGTTAAAGTAGTACTTAGATAAAGTGATTATGATCCCATTTTTAATCTCTGTCTAAAAAGGAAATATAGAATGAATTAAACAATTTACGCTTGTCTAATTGTTGTTCATCCTTAGCTTCATCCTAGTATGTATTGCTATCAATAAATACATGAGGATTGCTTAATACCAATTGGTTCATTGGTAAGAATTTAATTTGGATGTTTGACTTGAATTAATAAATATAGGGATGATAAAATTTATTTAGCTCTTAGGTAAGTCATCGGCTAAGTATTCAGAGAAAGAATAATATATTTATATACCGATGATTAATCTGCTAACTAGCATAAAAATTTCTTGAATCGAACATAAATTGAATCTGAAATAAATCTAAATTTAATTAAAGTTTTTCCTTATTTTAAAAATTAGTTAGTTGATTTCATAATTATTCAGAACCTCCCCCTATCTAGTTATTAAATTTGATTATCACATTCAGTCTTTAGGGTTTGACCTGGACTCATTAATAATGCAAGAAATATTACAAGAATTAGTGAAATAGTAATTAATTTTGGTGAATTCGACAAGCATCAGGTGGCCAAGCTATTTCTGAATGAAGTAGTTAGACTGCATGGTTTATGATGTGGGATGAAATGGAATGATGCAATCTAGAAGGAGATAGAAGTAACTAAATGAAAAATGAAGTGAAGCTAGGCTACTTTTTCATGTAAACAAAATTGGAATCTTCATGAAGGGATTTGCATGTTAAACTAGACTTGAATGAGAAATTCAAAGTAGTAAAGAGAAAGGATTTTTGTGGCTGAGAAACCACACGGGCTAGGGCTTAATTACTCTAATATTTCAGATCTGAAAACACTAAAAGAGGGATACCCGGCCATTAACATTTCAGCGATTGGAAGGATTACACTCAAGGATGAAGCTCTTGGATGACAAGGAGATTCCTCTAGATGGTAGGACTTCTTGTCTCTATTTCTTGTCTCGGAAGACCTTTTTTGGAACTTGGAAACTCTAGGGATCCTACACAAACCATATTAAAATTAGAAAGGAATTTGAAAGGTGGAATGCTAATGAAATGAAGGTTGAAGTTAAGAAGAAATTTTTAGGTGGAATAAAAGAAGCTTGGCCGGCCTCCTTGTATGATCTCCTTGCGCCTTGGAAGATGGAATGGGATGATTAGATGGAAGGGAAAATAACTCTTGGCATGGAAGATTGATTGTAGTAGCTAAGGGTCACTCACCCACACCCTCTCAGAGGACATTTGATAGCACAAATGGAATAGAAGAAACTTTAGTTTCTCATTCATATCAAATACCCTTTACAAGAGAGCTTAGATTGTTATTTATAAGCCTTCAAGGAGCTTTTGAAAATTCAAAATACATGGAGCTTTTCATGGGAAGTTGCTAGCTATAAGGGTGGAAATTCAAAATACATGGAGATTTTCATGGAAGTAGCCACCTTAGCTAGCTATAATGGTGGAAATTCAAAAACCTTGGCTGGCTCTTTTAATTTTGAAATCCTCTTGGTGATGTGGCTTGATGAGGTGTACACCAAGTGATGACATGGTGTCCAATAGTTCTTGCTAAAGTGGCATCCTTGGATTATTTTGTTGGAGTGGTTGAGTGCATCCAATCTTCAAGTGAACTTGCTTACATTGAACCAATTCCAAATCTTTCTTGGACCCAACTACTAAACTCACTAAATACAAGACCAATTTGACCCTAATTGGACTCAAAAAACCAAATGGACTTAAAGGAAAACAAATTGAAATAAATCCAAACCTAATTACATGACTCAAATTTAATTAAAGAAGTAAAATTACCCTATTTACAAGACACTAGTTCTATAAAAGAATTAAAGCCATACTGAATTAGACTGAAGCCTCTTTCGAACTTTGGTGCTCACACAATTTCTCCTGGGATGGGAGGAACTCGACCCTATCGAGTATGGACTGGTCTGACTTTGATACCTTTATAGCAGGTCTGGATCAATTTGCTGCAGATCCTCTCGGGTGATCTAGGAATCCTCGGATTCGGGTCTTCCTTGCCATCGAACCATATAACGTTGATAGCCCTTATTTTTGGTGGTAATTACTTGGTCATCCAAGATACTTTCAATCTTATCTCTCTGTTTTGGCTGAGTGCTGGTGGATACTCAGGTAGGATTTAATGCCGGGTGTTTGTATTCTTTCAGATCAGAAATATTAAATGTTGAACTAATGCCATAATCTGGTGGTAACTCTAACATGTATGCATTAGGTCCAACTCTCTTCAATACTTTGAAAGGTCTAGCTCCCCGGGCATGCAGTTTCTTCATAGTTCCGACGAAAACCTTTCAGGATTAAGTTTAACCATTACAGAGTCCCCTACATTGAATTCTTTCATTCGTTTACATAAATTGGCCATATGCTTATAGACTTCATTGCTTATTTAAATTTTCTTACTAATCTCCTTATGCAAATCCTTAATATGCTGTGCATATGACTCGGCGGACTCAAACATTCGTGCATGAGTGGGTAATGAAATGAGGTCGATAGGTCTCCTAGGTTTATAACCATGGACAATTTCAAAGGAAATTTTACCAGTAGACCTATTGACTGAGCTGTTGTAAGCGAATTCGACACGAGGTAATAGCAAATCCCAGTTTCCCAGACTCTCTCCAACAAGACACCTCAATAAGTTTCCTAGACTTCTGTTTACTACTTTGGTCTATCCATTAGTCTGGGGGTGGTAAGCAGTTGAGAAGTTCAGTTTTGTTCCTAGTAGGTGACAAAGGGTTTTCCAAAAGTAACTCGTGAAATGGACATCCCTATCAAAAATAATGGTCTTAGGTAACCCATGCAATTTGACTACTTAATCAAGAAAAAGCTTGGCTGCCCTAGAGGCATCAAAAGTTTGCGAATAGGGTATAAATGGGCCATCTTTGAAAATCTGTCGACCACTACAAAGATTGAATCGTGTTTCCTAAGGGTCTTGGGCAATCCTAAAACAAAGTCTATGCTAAGATCCTGCTATGGACACTCAGGCACAGGTAAAGAAGTGTATAACCCGGTGTTTTGCCTTTGATGTTTAGCAACAGCACATGTCCTACATCGAGCAACAATATTGGCTATGTGTTTCTTAAGGCTTGGACAGTAAAATTTCTCCTCAACTATTAATATGGTCTTATTTCTTCCAAAGTAGACAGCAAATCCTCCAGCATTAATTTCCCACACTAAGAAGTCTCTAATCGATGTTCATGGGATATGTAGCTTATTGTCCTTAAAAAGAAAACCATCATGTATAGTGTAATCGCTAAATATGCTAGATGGTCCATGTTGTAGAGTTTGATGAACTTCACTAAAGTCAGGACAATTAGGGTATTCTTCCTTCAACCTATCGAATCCTATGACTTTAGTACTGACTGATGTCAAAAACAAGGATCTACGACTCAGGGCATCGGCAATGCGATTTTCGATCCCGGCATGGTGTTTCAATACAAAGGTGTATGCCTGAATGTATTCTACCCACTTCCATGCCTAGGATTTAGTTTCTTCTGAGAGTTAAGGAACTGGAGTGCTTCATGATCGGAGAAAAGGACAAACTCCTACGGTAAAAGGTAGTGCCTCCAATACCTTAAAGCCTAGACTACTGCATAAAGTTCCTTATCATAGGTGGAGTATTTTAATTTTGCCTCATTCAATTTTTTACTAAAAAAGGCTACAGGATGATTCTCTTGGCTCAAAACTCCACCAATACCTACTTCAGAGGCACACAAGCCACCTTAAAAATCTTGGAAAAATCAGGCAGTCTTAAGATAGGTGCTTGTGTCATTTTCTTCTTAATGTCTAGGAAGGCCCTATCAGTAGCTTTGGTCCATTCAAAATGGCTTTTCCTAATGCAATTCATGATTGGTGCAGCTATGGTGCTAAACCCCCAAATGAATCTTCTATAAAAAGTAGCTAGGTCATGAAAACTTCATACTTCATGAACACTATTTGGCACAGGCCACTCTACAATTAACTTAATCTTTTCGGGGTCAGCAGAAACTCCGTCAGGTGTGATAACAAAACATAAGAAAATGACTTTATTGGTGAGAAAATCATACTTTTTCAAGTTTGCATAGAGACTATTTTTTCTAAGAGCTAAACAGACTTGCTTCAAATGGTCCAAATGATCCTTTTGGGTCCTGCTATATATAAGAATGTCGTCAAAGTAAACTACGACAAACTTTCCTATAAATAGCCATAAAACTTGTTTCATAATCCGCATAAAGGTGCTAGGAGCATTGGACAGTCCGAAAGGCATCACTACCCATTCAAAAAGACCCTCATTAGTCATGAATGCAGTCTTTCACTCATCCCCAGGTCTAATCCTAACCTGATGATAGCCACTCTTAAGATCAATCTTTGAAAATACTGTTGCTCTGGCCATCATATCTAACATGTCATCCAAATGGGGTATGGAAAACCTATATTTAGTCATGATCTTATTAATGGCATGACTATCAATGCACATCCTCCAAGTGCCATCTTTCTTAGGGGTCAATAATGCGGTACTGCACAAGGACTCAAACTTTTCCTGATAAATCCTTTCCTAAGGAGGTCCCCTACTTATCTTTGTAATTCTAGGTGTTCGGTAGGGTTCATCCTATAATGTGGGAGGTTGGATAGGGTTGCTCCTGGGACTAAATCAATGGCATGTTGGATGTCCCTAAGTGGTGGAAGGTGGTCAGGTAGGTCATTTGGAAACACATCCTTAAAGTCCTCTAACACTTTAACCACTTCCTGAGGGTGTTCTTTCTAGGGAGGCTCTTGAATTTGCTTAGTGGTTGAGATCCAAATAGGTGTACCCTCAGTGAGCTCTTTCTCAATTTCCTTTGCAGTTATCAGGTTGACTCCAATCTTTTTTCCTTTAGGTGGCTCGATCCTCTCTTAATAGTGTCCTTAGGTTGTGTAGGGTTGATCACAAACTTCTTTCCAATGTGCATGAATGCACAAGAATTAGATCAGCCATAAAGGGTTGCATCATAGTCAAATAACTAGGGTCGACCTAAGATAATACTACTCACTCCCATTGGTAGGACGTCACACCACACTTTCTCCTAATAGGACTGTAATTGGATTTGGACTAGACACCTAAACTTGATAGGAATTTAGGTGGAGTCTATCCAAGAAACCTTATAGGGATTTGGATGAGGAACTGTGGATAAGCCTAAAGTTTTGACAGCACTAGTGGATATGGCATTCACACAACTCCCACTATCTATGATTATCTTACACACCTTATCCCCTAACTTGACAAAGGTTTGTAGGATATTAGTCCTACGCCAATCTTCCTAGGTCTCAATTTGGGTAAGGATGCATCTAACTACTCCCAAAAGGTCAGGCTCTACATGATCCTCGTCACCTTCATATTCATCTGCCAAATTATCCTCAGCCTGATATACTTCCTCAACATAGTCATCTAGGGGCTCTATGGGTTCAGACTCATTCTCCACTAATTCTCCTATGTGCAAGGCTCTAGTTGGGCAATTGCTAGCATAATGGCCTATCTTATAACATCTGAAACAAGGAGCATTAGGGTTTGGGGTTCTCTGAACTTTTGGTGCTTTACCCCTATCATCTCTATGGGTTAGAGGTGTACTAGGGTTTGGTCGGTTTGGTCGCATCGACTTGGTCTTGGCTGCTGACTAGGTGCACTAGTCCTAGGGGGTTTTGGTCTACGGTAAATTGGTCCCCAATTAAATCTCTCAGCATCTCATGCTACGTGGTAGGCTAGCTCTAAATCTTAGACTTCTCTTAAGAACAACTCCTTCTGGATCTCTTCCCTTAATCCAGCTCTGAACCTAGACAGGGTAACTGATTCGGACACATCGACATTGCATCTCATCACAAACTCATCAAATTTTGTGATGTACTCAGCTATGCTCTTGGTTCCCTGGGTCAATCTCTACCACTGGTCTAAAAGTCTTTGGTGGTAGGACATGGGATGGTACTTCTCTCTAAGCCTAAGCTTCATTGCCCTCAGGTTACTATGGGGACATCATCTCTTTGTCTAATGAACATTTTAACATTTTTCCAGTATAGCCTGGCCTGACGGATTAACCTAAGCTTTGCAAATTTACACTTCCTCTCCTCAATCATGTCGTACCACTCAAAATATTGATCCATCTCTTTCTCCTAGTCTATATAAACCTTAGGATCTAGGTTTCCATCAAAAGTGGGCACTTCCAACCTAATGTTCCTAAACGTTCGGTCATCATGGTCCATTTGATCCTGATTAGGTCTCCTAGGATTTGGCTCAAAAGCTGGGTCATGGTGTGCTCTCCTAGGGTTCGGATCATGGACTTGATCATGGTTGGGTCTCCTAGGATTTGGCTAAAAGAAAGGGTCTTGATGAGGTCTCCTAGGATTGGGTTCAGGGAAAAGGTCCTGGTGCGGAGCCCTTCTAGGGTTGATGGGTGGATTGAACTTTGGTTCAGGCTCTAATTCATTTTGGACTTCATGGGTTCCTCCAGGGGTACAAGTCTCTAAACGGTCAAGCCTTGTAGTGATGTGGGCCATCTAATCAGTCATGCTTTGGTTGGTCTGGGCCAATTGGTCAATCAGATTTTGGTTTAGTCGGGTCATTTGATCATTCAGGGTTTTCATCAAGGTCTCAAAATTTTGGTCCATGGTTGCACTCGATTGAACTTGGGTTTGTTGGTAGGGTGCCTCTGATCTAGTTTCCATGTGCATACAGACTCAAACTCGGGCTAGGGGTTTGCTGACCTGGTAGCTCAAGTAAGGTGAGTCGACAAGTACAACCAAATCAATAGCTATCCTGTCCACTGGCCAGGTAAGTGGTGGGTCTGTGGGAGGCTCCCCCAGCTCTCACTGGGTCCTAATTAAAAACTATAGGAACCACTTAAGGCATTTGCCACTTGACCCCTAGCCTAGACACCAGCTTTCAGAAATAGATACAGAAGCGGGTGCACTAGATTTCTCAAATGACTTGAACTAGACTTGTGCATGTCCTTAGGAATTAGAGAACTACTCAATTTTAATTAAGGATTGGGTTTGCTATGCAGGGTGGTGGTTTTGGGCTAAGGATAGGTAATGAAATCCTGCCCCCATGTCATATTGATGCCCTTAAATTGATTTATCATAAGATGAGTGCAAACATGCATATGAACCATAATTTCAGGTGCAGAATTTTTGTGTGTTGCAGTTCTGAAGTGGGGCAGAAAAGTGCCATGTATCAATGTTAGAAAATCTAGAAAAAATCACAGAACATTCCTATCTCAAATATGATATACCAGATGAAAAGAAATTAAAAAATAAAATCTATGCTATGCTGGGCAGTTCCTGGAACTCAGATAATGCAAACAAAATAGAATAGTAGAAATTTTAAAGATGCTAGATTCCAATGATGCAAACTATTCTTTAGGATTTAAAACTTATCTTCTTGTGTTCCCCTTCAAGGGTCAATCAAATTGGCACCCCTACATGCCATAGGAAATCCCTGTTGAATGGGATGTGAGGGTCTTGTAGCCCTTCTTTTTTCTATGACCGGATGGCCATGGTGAAGCACCCAATCCAAGTACTGAAGAAGATGCTAAGCCCTAACCTACCATGCTCTGATACCAATTTGATGTAGGATGAAATGGAATGATGCAATCTAGGAGGAGATAGTAGTAACTAAATGAAAAATGAAGTGAAGCTAGGCTACTTTTTCATGTAAACAAAACTAAAATCTTCATGAAGGGATTTACATGTTAAACTAGACTGGAATGAGAACATTCAAAGTAGCAAAGAGAAAGGATCTTTGTGGCTAAGAAACCACACAAGTTAGGGCTTAATTACTCTAATATTTTAGATCTGAAAACACTGAAAGAGGGGTACCTGACCATTAACATTTCAGCGATTGGAATGATTACACTCAAGGATGAAGCTCTTGGATGACAAGGAGATTCCTCTAGATGGTAGGACTTCTTGTCTCTGTTTCTTGTCTCGAAAGACCTTTTCTTTGGAACTGGAAATCCTGGGGATCCTACACAAACCATATTAGAATTAGAAGGAATTTGAAAGGTGGAATACTAATGAAATGAAGGTTGAAGTTGAGAAGAAATTTTTAGGTGGAATGGAAGAAGCTTGGCCGGCCTCCTAGTATGATCTCCTTGCACCATGGAAGATGGAATGGGATGATTAGATGGAAGGGAAAATAACTCTTGGCATGGAAGATTGATTGTAGTAGCTAAGGGTCTCTCACCCACTTCCTCTAGAAGGACATTTGATAATACAAATGGAATAGAAGAAACTTTAATTTTTCATTCATATCAAGTACCCTTTACAAGAGACCTTGGAGTATTATTTATAAGCCTCCAAGGAACTTTTGAAAATTTGAAATACATGGAGCTTTTCATGGAAAGTTTGATGGAAACTCTCCCAGGGTGTCAGGAATCTTGCAGCATGCGAAAGTGAATTTCAAAACAAAAATTCTAAGCATGAAATCCTAATTGGCAAGAAAACACTAATTCCCAGGAATCCCTCATGCAATACCAATCAATGAAACATAAATAAAGTTAGAAAAACATACCTGGATCACTAAAATCCCATCCTTTCCATGAGGCTCACAAATACAAGCCCTCCAACAGTGACCCACACAAGAATCAAACCTAGGAACCTCTCCATTGTAGGTTGCTTGATCAATTGGGACTCTTCCGATGGACTTTCTTCCTTCGGCAGCCTCTCCTTGCTTAGACCTTTGCCCTCTGGTAGAGCACTCTAAGCCCTCTCCAAAATCTCTCTTCTCTCTTTCTATTACTTCCTAATTCTCTTTCTAAACCCTTGTCTTAAAATGGTGGACTTGTCTTAAAGGAAGACCTATGTCCTAACAAGGGAAGGAAGAGACAAGGTGGGTAGATGTAAGAGTGTAAGAAAGAACAAAAAATATGATATATATCATCCCATCAGAACAAATACCGATAGCTATTTATAGGAGAGGAGGAGGCACCAGATAAGCCTTCTCATCATCCTTTGATCTATCCAAACACAGATCAAATAAGACCCTTCACTAAGAAGGAGTCTTATCATGAAACACCATGTCCCTTTATGCGCCAATCGCCTAATTCAAGTCCCTTCAATTTATTATCCGACTTCTCCCTTTACCACTTGGCATTTCTGATTAAAATGAAGCCAAGGGACACAACTTATGAATGAAAAGCATCAGTGATTCAAAAGGTCTTAAAGCAGAAGGACTCTGCTTACTTGAATTAGCACCAAAGTGAAGAGACGCGACTCTTCACTTTGCACCAATGTCTCCATGCTATGTGACAACTTTGACCTAGTCAAAGTATATACAATATGGGTGTCATATGAAAGGGTGAAAGGGAATTAAGTCTACTTTCCAACCATATAACTTGTTTTAATATTGGAGGTCAATTGGTCCTTGTGCACCCTTTTGAATGCAGAAGTGTCACTTAGGCACCAAGAGTCCCTTGCCTTTTGACTCTTCATATACGATGCCTAAAATGTCCAAAAAATATCAGATAAAATCTGATAAATTTGTCCCACTTAGGACTCAACCCAATCTAGGTCTTCCATAAATTGGTTAGTCCATTTAGCAACTTTTCAAATCTAATTCAATTGGGTTAGGAGATTAGGTCAGCCTACACATTCTAGTGTGCAATCTAGCTAACCAATTAGGATCCCTTGACCCTAATTAAATGTCAATTGAGTTCCTAGGCCGACTCCCTAATATGTGTGACCCTTTGGATTCCACATCTAGACAGCAGTAGGTTTAGGTTTGAGCCGATTCGATCCGATCAAACCTGGCTCACCTAATTGTCCAATTCAAATCACACATCGAATTGACTCATGAAACCAAATCAATTGGTTTATAAAAACCTACAAGACAAGATTGACATCTAGCAACGTGTCATGCCTACTCAAAAGATAAGAAAATTTGATAGAAATTATCAAAGTATCCTTCAGTAGTAAGTTACCATGCAATTCAGTCTTTCGATCTCCCATTATCCCGATTAAGTGATGGGTATGGATAAATGTCAAACCCTAACACTTAACCATATTGAATCTTAGCTCAATCATGAGGACTTAGCTGATGACTGATTAGAAGCCACTTATAATCTCATCCCACTTTGCAAAGATTCCTTGAGTCACTCATCGAAG
This sequence comes from Areca catechu, assembly GCA_021397845.1. Lineage (NCBI taxonomy): Eukaryota > Viridiplantae > Streptophyta > Magnoliopsida > Arecales > Arecaceae > Areca > Areca catechu. Next base: position 125,172,931 of record CM038040.1, on the reverse strand, counting down.
AGATTACACGGGATAACATATCCTCTTACTAGGATTGATCGATTCCTTGTTGGTCCACTCACATCCTTCGTACACCTTCCACCATACCCAGAACATGCCGTACATGTCGCAATGCTATAAATGAGTATGAACCAAAGTATGGCTTAGTATGTACAAGGAACCATGGTGACCTCAGGTCTGAAGGTCACATGCATAACTTCTACTCTGGGACTTATCTTTTGACAAGGAGTAAGACTTCCATAAGATAGTCCCGGTGTAGATCAGTTCAGTATATTCATAACCTAATGAGCACCCTTATCCTTGTATTAGTGTCTCTACACAAGTGGCTGTGAGATCAACCACCCTCATCAACGAGCACACATGGGATAAGCTAGTCTTACTGAATTCATCGATCCTCGAATCGATGGTCCAATGACTAGGAACATTCTAGATTAGGGTTTATAGGAATTAGGTCTCACTGTTATTTATCATAACCCTAATTCCATTGACCTACTCTATGGGGTTCATTATAGTCAAAAATATGACACAACAGTATATGATGAATCAAATTCCTTTATTATAAATAATGATGTCATACATGAGTTGGAAGTTTACAAAAAGGCCTATGCAATGATTGGCTGTTAGGGTATTTTTCTATCAAACTCCCACTTGCACTAAAGCCAATCGCCCTTAAACTTTATGCCCATACAATCCAAGTGGCAATCTAACTGCTGCTTGGCTAATGCTTTAGTGAATGGGTTTACTATATTGTTCTTTGTGTCAACTCGTTCGACGACGATATCATGTCTTTCTATAATCTCTCGAACGAGGTGAAACCATCTTAGAATGTGCTTGGACTTGTGATGAGACCTTGGTTCCTTAGCTTGTGCAACAGCCCCAGTGTTACACAGTATAATGGCACTACCTGTAGTATATTAGGAACCACATCCAATTCCATGATGAATTTTTTTAACTAGATAGCTTCCTTCGTGGCTTCACTAGCAGCTATGTACTCTACCTTAGTGACTGAGTCAGCTACTTTTGGTTGCTTTGTACTTTTCCAACTCACTGCACCACTATTCAGGGTGAAGATATACCTCGATATGGATTTGCTATCATATGGATCTGATTGAAAACTAGAATTTGTATAACCTTCTAGTTTCAACTCAGATCCTCCATATACTAGAAAAATATTTTAGTCCTTCTCAGATACTTAAGAATATTTTTCACAGCTTTCCAATGATCCTCCCCTGGATCTGCCTGAAACCTGCTCCTCCTTAAAGGCATAAGCAACATCAGTTCTGGTACATAATATGGCATACATAATCGATCCTACAGCCGAAGCATAACGAATTATAGCCATTCTCTCTCTTTCTTCTGATGTCTTAGAAGACATCTTCTTAGAGAGTTGTATGCCTTGACTCATTGGCAAGTAACCTTTCTTACTTCCATTCATGTTGAATCTCTTCAACACTAAGTCAATGTACCTAGATTGGGATAAGCCCAGCATCCTCTTGGATCCATCTCTATAGATCCTTATACCCAGTATATAGGATGCTTCTCCCAAATCCTTCATGAAAAACTTTGATGATAGACAAGTTTTAACCGACTACAACATTAGGATATCATTTCCAATGATCAGTATGTCATCCATATACAAAACTAAGAAAATAATGGCACTCCCACTTGTCTTCTTATACACACATAGTTCATCCACATTTTTGATAAAACCAAATCCTTTGATTATTTCATCAAAATGGATGTTCCAACTTCTTGATGCTTGCTTAAGTCCATAAATGGACTTCTTTAACTTGCATACCTGGTTTGGTCTCCCACTTGAGACAAACCCTCTGGCTATGACATATAGACTTCTTCCTCAAGATTTCCATTGAGAAAAGCAGTCTTTAAATCCATTTTCTAGATCTCATGTCATGGTATGCTGCTATGGCAAGCAGTATCCGAATGGACTTGAGCATGGCTACTGGAGAAAAGGTTTCATCATAGTCCATACCATGTTTTTGTCTAAAACCTTTTTCTACCAGCCTAGCCTTATAGGTCTCAACTTGACCGTCTGCTCCAATCTTCTTCTTGAAGACCCATTTACACCCTATTGGGTTAATTCCTTCAGGTGGATCTACCAAGGTCCAAACCTAATTGGAATACATGGAGTCCATTTAAGATTTCATGGCACCAAGCCACTTGTTGAAGTCCCTACTCTCGACATTTTCCGAATAGGTCACAGGATCATCATCCTGTATGATACTGGCTTCATTATCATCCTCGATGACAAAGCCATATCTGAGAGGTGCTCCTCGCACCCTCTCTGACCTTCGAAGAGGAGGTGTCTATTGTGGCTGTTCTTGATCCACAAGAACCTCTAGTTAAGGAACTTCACTTGAAGGATCATCGGTTTATTGGTTCTGTTCTTCACACAACTCAAGTGAAGAATCACTACATCCTTCTTGGATAAACTCTTGTTCCAAGAATGTAGCATGCCTACTGATAATTATCTTTTGTTCAGTAGCATTATAAAAGAGGTATCCCTTACTTTCTTTTGGGTAAGAAACAAACCTACATTTGTCATCCCTAGTACTTAACTTATGTCCAAAGTTATTCTTGACATAAGCATGGCAATCCCAAATCTTTAAGTACTTAAGACTTGGTCTTTTACCATTCCATAACTCAAATAGAGTGCTACTTACTGACTTAGATGAAACCCTATTTAATATGTATGCAACAGTCTCCAAGGAATGTTCCCAGAAGGAAATGGAAAGATCTATGAAGCTCATCATGGACCTCACCATGTCAACAAGGTGCGATTTCTCCTTTCTGCCACTCCATTTAACTAGGATGTATAAGGAGGGGTCCATTCAAAAATAATGCCTTTGTCCTTGAGATGGTTCAAAAACTCACTAGACAAGTATTCCCCTCCTCGATCAGACCAAAGAGCTTTAATACTAAATCCAGTTTATCTTTCAACCATACTCTGATATTCTTTAAACTTATCAAAGGCTTCGACTCGTGTTTCATAAGATACACATAACCAAACCTTGATAAATCATCAATAAAAGTGATAAAATAAGAATATCCTCCTCTGGCCTGAGTTAACATAGGTCCACACACATCAGTATGTACAAGACCTAACAATTCAGTTGCCCTTTCTCCATATCCAGTGAATGGAGACTTGGTTATTTTTCCTTTGAGGCAAGACTCATAAGTTCCTAATGATTGAAAATCATCAGGGTCAAAGTAATCCTCTTTGACTAACTTATTTATCCTTGACTCACTGATATGACCTAACCAGTAATGCCAGAGATATGTGACATTAACATTATCTCTTTTTCTCTTCTTGTCATCTACAAGAAGTATTTTGCATTGAGTACTAAAGTTAGAAGACCATTCACAAAGCAACCATGCCCAAATATTATATTATTATGAAGAATAGAGCAACCACAGCTCTTTACACTTATTTCATATCCTTGTTGTAACAACAAGGGTATAGAAATAATGTTTCTTACAATATTTGGCACATAGTAGCATTCTTCTAACCTTATGATATTACCCGAAGGTAATAACAGAAGATAGGTGCCCACAGCTTCAGCATATATGGGTTCTCCACTTGTCCCATATAATTTGAAGTCACCTTTCTTCAAATTTCTAATTTTGTGGAGTCCTTGTAAAGATTTACAAATATGTGACCCACATGCAATATCCAATACCCATGAATTAGAAATAGATTCACTCAATGATAAATTGGTTTGAATCATGTACAAACCCCTGGATGCACCACTTGCATCTAGCTTCACATTTGCAAGACAAGTCTTGCAATCCTTCTTCTAATGCCCAAACATGCTGCAATGGAAACAGGCTCCATCAGCCTTCTTCCTCAACCAGTCCACATAGTTTGAACATGTTAACTTATTAGCATCCAAGATGCCATGCAATGATAAATTTGAAGCCATAAAAATAAATATCCTATATTTAATTAAAGAACAATATCAGCAGATCACTCAAGATGACATCCATAACTAGATAAGGACTTTTTATCTAATTATGTCTCCCACTATTTTCTTCAAATACCATAACCCTCAACTATGGTAAGTGAGAAACCTTTCCTGGTTTCCTTAGTGGGGTTGAGATCCTTATTCCTCATGAGTGCCTTGTGTATGCACAACAAACACACATGAGTTCAAAGGTAGGACAACCTTTGCAATTGCAACTCGTGCAATTCTCTACAATTATCTTTACCTTTAAGACACTTATGGCCTTGTGTATGCATAACAAACCAAGACACTTATGGCCTTGTGTATGCATAACAAACCATAATGTCTTAGTTTAGTTGGACCCTTCATTTCCATATAGCCATGATTGAATAATGTTATCCTTGTGTATGCACAACAAAGCAACATTTCCAACCATGCCATAAAGCACTAAGTGCACCAAGACAAATCTTATATCAAACTCTAGAGTAGGCCTTGTGTATGCAAAACAAACCTACTATAGTCTTGACATAAATTTGGCTTAGCATGAAGGAAGGCAAAATATAGTACACTTAACTAATTAAAATTACCAAATTAAGATTTAGATATGACCAAATTCGCCAGGTGAGTGGAAGGGGTGAGGGGGTCCCCCCATTGCTTTTCTTAGACACCAATTAGATTGGCTAGGTCAGTCAACGGAACCAATTAAAAAACCTCATTCCCTTTACCTTCCCATAACCACTTGCCTAGACACCAATCGGCTGATCAAACCCTAATCAGTTTTGTATCTTGACTAAGTTTGATACTATGACTAAATATGATTTTTATGAGGGCTTTGATGGTCTCAAAAACACATTCTAAATACTATCATGATAATTATATTTATAACTACAAGTATAAACATAAACATGATAACTATGTTTATAACAAATATAAACATATTGCATATAACTCTAACATATGTAGAACATTTCATGTCATCAAGCATATTACCCTAATATGCAAAGCATTACATGACAACAAGCATATTACCCTAATATGCATAGCATGATAACACGCATATTACCCTAATATGCAAAACATGACATGATAAATGTAAAATACCGTTCACCTCACTCATTCATGGGAATTACCACAAAGTTGCACCCCTACACACCATAGGAAACCCATAGAATGGGCAGAGTGGGCTTTTTACACCCTACTTTACTCCTATGACCGGACGGCTATGGCAACCCCAATCCAGAGTAGTTACTTGGTTCAATCAACATGCATAATTTCTTACTTGAAATGATAACATGCATTTCATGAAAATAAAAAATTAAACATATTAACCTAATATGCAAAATATCATATCAATGCATTCTGGTAGAGTCGACACGACAGGGTTTGAGTCGGCTCGGTCACTAGTCGTGTCGACTCGATATGTGGAAATCATGAACTTCAAAAATGATTCATAATTGGTATGCCATAAGGAGGGCTTTGATACCACTGATGAGAATTTTTTCAGGGCACCGGGAATCATGCAGCATGCAAAAATGAATTTCAAAACAAAAATCCTAAGCATGAAACCCTAATTGGCAAGAAAATACCAAATCCAGGAACCCCTCATAAAATACCAATCAACAAAACATAAATGAAGTCAAAAAAATATACCTGGATTGCTGAAATCCAATATTTTCCATGAGGCTCACAAGTGCAAGCCCTCCAATGGTGATCCATATAGGAATCAAACCAAGGAACCTCTCCCTTGTAGGTTGCTTGATCAATTGAGACTCTTTCAATGGACTTTCTTCCTTCGGCAGCCTCTCCTTCTTTGCTTAGACCTTTGCCCTCCGGTAGAGCACTCTAAGTCCTCTTCAAAATCTCTCTTCTCTCTTTGTATCACTTCCTAATTCTCTTCCTAAATCCTTGTCTTAAAATGATAGACTTGTCTTAAAGGAAGACCTATGTTCTAACAAGGGAAGGAAGAGACTAGGTGGATAGATGTAAGAGTGTAAGAAAGAAACCAAAAATAAGATATATATCATCCCATCGAAACAAATACCGATGGCTATTTATATAAGAGGAGGAGGCACTAGATAAGCTTTCTCATCAGCCTTTGATCTATCCAAACACAAATCAAATAAGACCCTTCACTAAGAAGGAGTCTTATCATGAAACACCATGTCCCCTTATGCGCTAACCGCCTAATTCAAGTCCCTTGAATTTATTATCCGACTTCTCCCTTTGCCACATGGGATTTCTGGTTAAAATGAAGCCAAGGGACATGACTTATGAATGGAAACATCGATGATTCAAAAGGACTTAAAGCAGAAGGACTCTGCTTACTTGAATTAGCACCAAAGTGAAGAGATGCGACTCTTCACTTTGCACCAACTTCTCCATGCCATGTGACACCTTTGACCTACTGAAAGTATATGCAATATGGGTGTCATATGAAAGGGAATTAAGTCTACTTTCCAACCATATAACTTTTCTTCAGATTGGAGGTCAATTGGTCCTCGTGCACCCTTTTGAATGCAGAGGTGTCACTTAGGCACCAAGAGTCCCTTGCCTTTTGGACTCTCATATATGGAACATAAAATATCCAAAAAGTATCAGATAAAATCTGATAAATTCATCCCACTTAGGACTCAACCCAATCTAGGTCTTCCATAAATTGGTTAGTCTATTTAGCAACCTTTCAGACCTAATTCAATTGGGTTAGGAGATTAGGTCAGCCGACACATGCTAGTGTGCAATCTATCTAACCAATTAGGATCCCTTGACCCTAATTAAATGTCAATTGAGTTCCTAGGCTGACTTTCTAATGTGTGTGACCCTTTGGGTTCCACATCTAGATAGCAATAGGTTTAGGTTTGAGCCAATTCGATGCGATCGAACCCGATTGACCAAATTAGGTCAAATTGGCTTACCTAATTGTCCAATTCAAATCACACATCGAATTGACTCATGAAACCAAATCAATTGGTTCATGAAAACCTACAAGATAAGATTGATGTCTAGCAACATGTCATGCCTACCTGGAAGATGAGAAATTTGGTGAAAATTATCAAAATATCATTCAGTAGTAAGTTGCCGTGCAATTTAATCTTTCGATCTCCCATTATCCTGATTAAGTGATGGGTATGGATAAATGTCAAACCCTAACACTTAATCATATCGAATCTCAGCTCGATTAAGAGGACTTAGATGATGACTGATTAGAATCCACTTCTAATCTCATCCCACTTTGCAAAGATTCCTTGAGTCACTCATCGAAGAGATTACACGGGATAACATATCCTCTTACCAGGATTTATCGATTCCTTGTTGGTCCACTCACATCCTTCGTACACCTTCCACCATAGAACACCCCGTACATGTCGTAATACCATGAATGAGTATGAACCAAAGTATGGCTTAGTGTGCATAAGGGACCATGGTGACCTCAGGTCTGAAAATCACATGCACAACTTCTACTCTGGAATCTATCTTTTGACAAGGAGTAAGACTTCTATAAGATAGTCCCGGTGCGATCAGTTCAGTGTATTCATAACCTAATGAGCACCCTTATCCTTGTATTAGTTTCTCTACACAAGTGGCTTTGAGATCAACCACCCTCATCAACTGAGCACACATAGGATAAGCTAGTCTTACCGGATTCATCGATCCCCAAATCAATGGTCCAATGACTAGGAACATTCTAGATTAGGGTTTATAGGAATTAGATCTCACTGTTATTTTATCATAACCCTAATTCCATTTCACTACTCTATGGGGTTCATCATAGTCAAAAACATGACACATCAATATATGATGAATCAAATGCCTTATTATAAATAATAATGTCATACATGAGTTGGAAGTTTATGAAAAGGCCCATACAATGATTGGCTCTTAGGGCATTTTTCTATCAAAGTTGCTAGCTATAAGGGTGGAAATTCAAAATACATGGAGATTTTCATGGAAGTAGCCACCTTAGCTAGCTATAATGGTGGAAATTCAAAAACTTTGGCCGGCTCCTTTAATTTTGAAATCCTTTTGGTGATATGGCTTGATGAGGTGTACACCAAGTGATGACATGGCATCCAATAGTGCTTGCTGAAGTGGCATCCTCCTTGGATTATTTTGTTGGAGTGGTTGAGTGCATCCAATCTTCAAGTGAGCTTGCTTACATTGAACCAATTCCAAACCTCTCTTGGACCCAACTACTAAACTCACTAAATACAAGACCAATTTGACCCTAATTGGACTCAAAAAAGTTTCAAGGAATATAATGATGGAGACTTTGTTATCGTTCGATTACAACCTGAACGGTTCCCACCTGGAACCATGAAAAAATTGGATGCCCGTAATAATGAATATAAAAAGTAATTAAAAAAATTAGACCTAATTCCTACATGTTTGAATAGCCACCTGAACTAGGCATTAGCTCTACTTTCAACATTTCAGACCTTATCGAGTATAGGAAGCCAACGTTGATTCCTAGTGAGCCATTTGGGTCTAATCCAATCTTTGAGAGTGAACCAATCCAAGTGTGTCCACCTGCCATACCACCAGCCTAGAAAGACAAGATTGAGTGGATCTTGGATGACAAGATCATCGCTACCTAGAGCAAAGATTACCAGTGATATGTGGTTCGTTGGCAAGGATGACCTGAATCTGATGATTCTTGGATCACCAGAGAGGACTTGTAGAAAGTTGCCCCCGACTTACTAGAGTATTATAATAGTGGAGTAGACCCATACTCGATAGGGTTGAGTTCCTCCCACTCGGAGAGAATTGGTGCAGGCATCAGGGCTAAAAGAAATCAACAGGTTGAACCCACATCTCTGTGGATCACCTGTGAGTAAAACCCTGAATCCAAATTCTTTTTTTTACCATGTAAATATTTATTTTAAATTATGTTATTTTGGTTTAGTTAGGCTAAACCCTTTTTACCAACTGTAATTAGGGTTTTTTTTAATTTTTTAGCCTTTGGGGCAAAACCCCTTTTACCAAATAAGGGTTTGTATAAAAATTTCATTTATCGGTTGTGTCAAAACCTATTTTGGGCCAAACCCTATTTACTAGCTTAAGCCATTTTATTTTACCGATTATGCCTTTTGATCAATTTGATCAAGTTGGGCTTAGAGTTGGTTATTTAGTTGAGTCATGTGATTTGTTATTCATTGAGTCCATGTAATTAGTTGAGTCATTGAGTCCTGTATTATAAGAGGGGACCTAAGACAACATCCCATGTGCACCCAATTGAAGACCCATGTGATCCCATGTGCTAGCCCAAGTCGCAACCTCTTCTTGGCACCACCTTTTCAAGGATTTGGACATCAACACATGTCATGTTTGGACATGTCTTTGGGACAACACTGCTTGGCACTTCATCCAGGACAAGAGCACATGATATGTCTGAAATTTGCTTGCCATTAAGACAACACATTTGCCACATCATTTATATCTTGGTCGGCCTATGAGAGAGACTTAATTGGCACCCCTCCTTTTAAGATAAGTAAGTGTGAAGGACTCTCATCCTTGGCGCCCCTCTTCTCAAATTAGTTCATGCCAAAAGTATAAGAAGTTGGCCAAGCATTCCACTCCTTATCGTCCACTTCAAAGAGAGTTCCAAGGTATCCATTCACTAAATGAAAGAGGTTCAAAGGTTCTCTACCTTAGTATTTCACTTAAATAGGTTGGAAGCTACTTAAGTCTCAAGAACTCAAGAGTCTCACCAAAACTCTTAAGTCTTCTTCAATCCAGACTGAGGAGTCCACTCACCTGCAGATGTTTACATTATCCATACTCTATAGTCTAGCAAACAAGGCCAAGTGATGGAGCATCTTGACCGTACATCAAGCCATTTCACCAATCCACCACTTGGGCGCCCACTTTGGATGAGAAGCCTCAAGTTGTCACCCACTTTGAAAAGAGTCTAGATCATCTCAGCAAACAAGAGTCCAGGCTGCCTAAAGTAGGATTCTAGGAGTTGTAGTCCAAGAAAAAAAAAGACTAGTAGTTGTATCCCTTACACCACTTGTTGGGGGTCTATAAATACCCCTCCAACCCTCCTTGTAATGAATCAATTATTATTCATCAATAAAAGTGTTATTTTGTCAAAAAATTTTTCCTTTGCTATGTGCATCGCGGGGTGTGAGGCTCTTCCTTTGTTTTACAGAACATCGAGGGGTGTGAGGCCCTACCTATCCAGCTGACCAGAAAATCTAAAAACCACCATTTCTAAACCTTCCTTTCCTTTCATTCTTTCTATTTTCTTTGCTGCTTCTTAATTTGTGATTTTCATTGTTGAGTGTCATAGATGATCAGGAGTCAAGATCAGGTGATCTTACCTTGGAACCAGCTTCGCACGGAAGATTGGAGCCCGGGATCGAGTTCTTGAAATCCTATCATGAAGATCTTGAGAGTTCTGTCAGATCCGATTCAAAGGAGCATTTCTTTGTTGGCAAAATTGAAACTTATTCCTTTCTCATTATTCTCTGACTCATTGATAGATAAATCCTAGTTTACGGTGGTTTTTCAACCACCAAGTCTAGCTTTCCTAGTTAATTTATAGGTTTACTTGTGGGTAGATAATTATAACTAGTTTCCTTCATTGTCTCCAAGTCTTTTTTTAAAATCTAAAAAATATAACAAAAAAAATAGTTTCTATTTTCTCTACTAATTAGTTATTAATATCAATAATTTAATTTTAATTATTGTCTCGCATTAATGAGGGGTTATGGGATTGGAGTTATCCCTATTCAGTTATCTGAGATGAGTAGATTTACTCAGGATGCCAGAGATAGTCATGATGATTCACATGTTCATAGGCTCGAGGATGAGATATCAAAGCTTAGACAGATACGTGATACAGACAGAGCAGAGATGTAGACTATGAGGGGTCAGCTTGAGCATGTTACATTTGTACTGCATATGTTCATGTCATCTCAGGTAAGTAATTATTTATAACTACATATATATATATTTTGCATGTATGTAATAATTTAAAATATATATAATGTATGCATCATAACTATACATATGTATATCTTGTAGGTTCCTGATGCATCTGCTAGTCGCAGACAAGACGACGACCAGCCTCCCATGGACCATTGATGCCATTGATGCCAGTTGATTTTTTTATTATTATTTTTATATGTCATTTTATGTATTTGAACTTGGATCAAGTTTGAAATCTATTGATACTTTTTATATATATAAAACACTCTTTATATTGACTTCATGTATATTTAGTGTTTGGAGTATGAATGTTTTGTTTATGTGACATAATTTTCAATTAAATGATGTTTGATTCCATTTTGTACGTCTTTGGCTATGTGTGATACAGGTTTGAATGAAATGATATTTAATTTTAGTGATAATGTATACAGGTTTGTGTTTGTGTATGTATTTGATATATATTTATGTTGATACAGGTATATTTAAAAAAAAAATTGTTGATGCTTTAAAGCATCGCTATTTTATCGATTGCCGATACTTTAAAGCATCGATATAGTGACGAATGCCGATGCTTTAAAGCATGCTAGATTTAAACCTACTGACACTTTAAAGCATCGCTAGGTTTTAATCATAGCGATGCTTTAAAGCATTGGCACATGCCAATGCTTTTAAAAAGCGTCGCTATGATTAAAACCTAGTGACACTTTAAAGCATCGCTAGGTTTTAATCATAGCGATGCTTTAAGATAGGTTTAAATCTAGTGATGCTTTAAAGCATTGGGAGCTTACATACCCAACGCTTTTGCCATGCTTTGAAAAGCATCAAGAGCTTTCTTGCCAATGCTTAAAAGCATCAGCAAATGTCTTTAATAGCGTCGGCAAATTCCCTTTTTACTGTAGTGTATTTACATTTTTTTGAAATGAACTCTTGTATGATGGAGTTCTTAGAACTACATTATTTGATATAGAGAGGATATATCAAGTAGTTCTTAAACTGGTTCACAACCAAATGATACATTATTATAGGATAATAATGTATCAAGTGTAGGTTGTTGTATATCACATTTATTGGTTATCCTCTTAACCAAGGAGTGTGGAGACACTAGTGTGACATGCAAGTGAAATGTGTGACATCTCAATGAACATGACCATTTGTGGAGCTCCCTTCTACAAAAGGGTTTCTCATGAAGGGATATGGATATATGTGTCCCTCAGACCTGAGGTCACCATGGCAGCTTGCAAATAACTCACTATACTTTGATACCGGATCACCTGGATTTCTAATCCAGTGATGGAAGGTTTCTGGGTGCAGTCAAGTACTTGTGGAGAGGTGGTGGATCAAGATGGAATTAATCCCTCCAAATAGTTTTGAGTGAATGACTCATTATGTCTCAATTTAGCAAATCCTTGGCCAGGGTAGTTCTTGTGAGGAGTCATAGAACTTGTAAAGTTGAGACACGATCTGTATAAAATAAATTAGGGTTGGCAGTCAACCCTAGGTCATCCTGAGCATTATGAGGTCAAAGGGATGAATTATGTGGTAACCAAATGCCAGAGGTTCTAGAGAGGTGCTCTACATCTTCGACCTATCCGGACATCGGGTATCTTTGCTAGATGAGGACTTTGATTGGTACTGGAAGTGTTCCAGTGCTACTGGCTTAGTGTTCGAACATATGGGGTCATACATCATAGAGGTTTCTATCTGATCTTAAGGCTGATCGATGATTGAGAATCGTTTGCAATCATCGGAGGTCAATATAATTGACCATGTTCCAAGTGTCGACACTTGCTTGAGTCGACACTTGGAAAGTGTCGACACTTGGCAATTTTGCGTGAGTCGATACTTGCTGTGATGAGCATAATTCTGGAAAGAATTCTGGGAAGGTTTTGACTTTGAATTTTGAGTTCAAAATTCGAAATCTGACCAGTTTTGGCTCCAAGCTGTAATAGTATGATGGTCATACTTGCCTTTTGTTCTTGGAACCTTTTTGGAATAGCTCCCCATCTTCTACCCTAATCTCTCATCCTTCCTTTTTCTTCTTCCCATGGTTGCCTCTTTAAATAAGAGTTATTTCTGGGCTGCTGGATAAAAAAACTTGGTTCTTGGTCTTTGAATCTCCTTGTTGCTGAGATTCTGAGAGGGAAGAAAGGGGCTTATAAGGATTTGGGTGTTGGGTGTGAGTTACCTAGCACTTAAGCTAGGTCTTGGAAAGAAAACTAGTTAGGAAGGGTCCACCTCTCTTCCTCGTCTTCTAAGAAGAAGCAGATCGGTCTCAAGGATCCTAAGGAGCTATCATTCCGAGGGAGTTGATCAGAGTCGAGCCCCGGTGTGAACTACCTGTAGAGGCCAGACACGTGTGTGGCTCAAGAGCACCATCCTTGGAGCACCGCCACTGCATCCATCAAAGGTATAACGGTAAGGTATCTTTATATCTTTGAGTTTTATCTTGTTTTTGATGTTTATTGCATGCTATATCATTATACTAGATCCGGTTGCAAGTAGATTGGTAGATCGTTTGATTGATTTACCAAGTCTTCCGCTGTGCTTGTTTTAAAATAGTTTTAAAATGCATGTTTCTGCCTTGCTATTGCATATTGGTATGCTTTCCTGTATGGACCTTCAGTCGGCTCGGATTCTCAGGTCTACGAAATTGTGCTCTGGAGAGTAGGCTCGCCTTAGTAGAGTCGACTCACCTGGCTTGTTTTTCAGACTTGATTTTTTTTGTACTCTAGAGGGTCGGCTCGCCTTCTGAAGGGTTGACTCGGTTGTCTGACAGAATGGTTGAGTCAGCTCAGATTGTTTCTGGGTTGGCTCGCTTGTTTGATTCAAGGAATGAAGATCTGGACGAGTTGGCTCGGGTTCCTTCGAGTTGGCTCGGATTTCTATATGCCAGAAAACTTCAAATGTGCCATGAATTAGAGTCAGCTCTCCTTCCTCGAGTCAGCTCGAGTAATTTTTCAATGAAATCTTCTACTCTTCTCCAGATGACATCTAGAGACTTTTAGTTACTCAAAACACTTTTCAACTTGGGATGGACACTAGGGCCAGAAAATATCGACAGGTTGAACCCACATCCTTATGTGATGCGGAACGATGCGATACGGTGTAAGATGATCTAATTTTAGCCTAAGATGTTTTAAAGAGCAATGATCATAGCAGTAAGCAACTAAGCATAATAGACTAAAGAGAATAAAGAAAGTAATTAAGTATTTACCCACAATCTGATCCGCAAGCTATAAAGAATAAGGATCCGATGGCTAGGAAACCATCTAAGATTAGGCTATTCCATGCTTCAACTACCAAATCTAATGAGAAAGGATTGGTTGCTTACCCCAATGGAGATTCTCTTTGACTCAGGATAGATCGGCTACTTGGTCGCTCAGATCTCATAGCAGGATGAAGATCGAAACTCCAGATTTTAGATCTACCATCATATCTTGGTTCGGAAGCAAAGGATCCATCCTCTAAAGTCCTTGAACACCTGGGATCTACAGAGAAGGCAGCAAACAAGACTTTAAAATGAAATAAGTCATATTCAAAATGGAAAAAAAAAGGTTGGATGTGTAGAGCTTGAAGAAGATCAGTAGCAGTTTGTCGAATCTGGGAGAACCTCCACTCAAGGACCTCACCACCTAGAGCTCTCAAGGACCTTCCTACCTTGAGCTCTTAAGGACTTCCCCACCCTTAGAGAAAAATACTAAAGCCTAACCCAGCTTTGTGGAAGAAAGAATTCATTTTTATTTCATGGATGAATAACAATTACAAGGGGGTATGGGGTCCTATTTATAGGGTTCTTCACACATGAAGATATCATAGGACTCCTTTGAATTCAAATTACATTTAAATTCTAATTCAAACACTCCTTGGCTTTTGGCATCTCCCTTGAATTTGAAATTTGAATTTGCATGGCTTGGGCAACAACTTGAGTGGCTTTTATCTGAGTTGGGTGACAAAAGAGTGGGAGAGAGGAGAAGTCCTTCTCTCTTACTCATCTTAAAAAGTGGCAATACTCAATTGAGATAGGGCGACTTTTCTTCTCCCTACTTGGTGTGAATCCCACTTTGGCATGAGTAGACTTCATATTGATTCTTTGAATTTGAAAGAAGTTTACTTAATCCTTCCTTTAATCTTGATACTTGGATGAGAGTCCATGGAACTTGGACTCCTTTGAAATATAGATGAAGGGATATAACTTGATAAGGGAGAACTCTTTGATTTTTTTGATGAAACTCCTTTTGAATTTGAATCTTCTTAGATGAACCTCCCTTTAAATTTGAATTCAAATTTGAGTTGGCCCACCATTGTGGAGAATGTGACAATTCAAGAGAAATAGCATGAAATGGGAGGAGAATCCTTCTGCTTTACTCCTCTTAATTGGCATCTTCATGGGATTTAAAATGGGCGATGAAAACTCCATTTGGATTTCAAATGGGCTATGAGAAGAGAGTTTGGATGGCACCTCCCTTGGATAAACTTGGATTTTAAATGTTGTCCCAATGTCTGGATGTCCCAATGTTTGGATGTCCGGATGTCTTGATGTCTAGATGTCCGGATGTCTGGATGTTTGGTGAAAAATTTGGACAACCATTTTTTGACCTAGAATTGATCCACCAAGGTGATGATGACTTGGGTCTTGGATACTTATGATACCCCTTTACTTATTCAAGCACTAATTACAGGACTCAAATTGGACAATTCATCAAACAAAGCAAATTAATACTATTTACAAGACTCTTAAACCAATTGATGGACTCAATGGACTCAATTGGTAACTCAACAACCCTAATTGACCAAATTATACTCAATTTGATCAAATTACAACTCAATTTGATCTAATTACAAACTCAAAACAACTGGGACTCTCAATTGTTCTTTATGAAGAACACATGGACTTACTCATTGGTGATCCAAATTGAATTGGAGAAGGTTTGCTTCCTCTTCCTGGCTCTTGTGTCCTCACCAATTCTCCTGGGATGGGAGGAACTCGACCCTGTCGAGTATGGGTCAATTCGGCTCTGGTAATGTTCTAGCAAGTCAGGGCTCAACTTTTGAAGATCCTCTCTAGTGATCCAAGAATCCTCAGACTCAGGTTTCCCTTGCCAATGAACCAGATATCTTTGATAGTTCTTATTTCTAGTAGTTATGATCTTATCATCCATGATCTGCTCAATTTTTTCTCTCCTCTCTAGTAATTTGGCTGGTGGACAATCTGGGATAGTGTCACTCTCAAAGGTGGGATCAGGCTCAAATGGCTCACTAGGTATCACCATTGGTTCCTTAAACTTGACTAGATCAGATATATTGAAGGTCGGACTAATACCTAACTCAGATATTAATTCTATAATATAAGTATTAGGTCCAATTTTTTTTATAATCCTATACGGTCCAGCACTACGGGCATGTAGTTTTTTCATGGTTCTGACTGGAAACCATTTAGGTCATAACTTGATCATGATGAAGTCCCTTTCATTAAACTCTTTAAATCTCTTATGTAAGTTAGCCTCGTGCTCATATGATTCATTGCTCTTTTTAATTTTGTTACCGATTTCTTTATGCAATGCTTTGACATGCTGTGCAAATGACTCTGTGGACCCTGGGACTCAGAATAGCACTTGACAAAAAGCAAATTCAACTATGTAATCTTATTGAGAAAATTTTATTGGACTCTTAGGGTCTAAACCTAGATGATTGATCCTCTAGGTTTGACCCTGGTCTGGTATGCACATGAAAAGTTACCATGGATCCCTAGTAAATGCTATAAGGTCTTCCAAAAGTAGGTAGCAAAAGGGATGGGTTTTAAGGGCTCATGCAACCTGGTAAGCTCTTCAAAATGAAACCTAATGGCTCTAGAAGCATAATAAGGGAAGGGTAGGAAATAAGAATCGGAGTCTTGGGATAACTTAGGGAAAGCATGAAACAGACCTTGGTTACTCAGGATGACCTTAAGATTTGAATATTGATCTATTTGTGTAAGATCTATGGCAGGCGGGATGCTTCTAGGTGGTGGAAGGTCATCTGGAAGGTCTTCAGGAAGTTCATCTTGAAAATCATCTAAAATAATATCGACCTCTTGGGGTTGTTCCTTACGGACTTGAAGGAGGTCTTGTGTCGAGGCTAAAGGATTGGGTTCTTCCTGAGGGCATTGAGTTACGGGAACCAAGTCCTCACTAATTTCTTGTTGTTCTGATGTTTCAGGACTAGGCTCAACAATCTTTTCTTTTCCAAGGATTTCCTCAGGTAAGGTACTAGAGTTGTCCTCCTCGAAGTCTTCTCCTTCGTATTCATCCATCAGGTTTTCTCCAGCTTCATATATTTCCACTACGGTTTCAGCTTGAGTAACCTTCCGGTCAATTAACTCTAAGTTTGCAATAGATATTTCCTCTTCAGGATCATTCTTAGGAACAAACGGGGTCACAGGAGTGGGTCGGCTCGGATTAGGGTTTAGTCAGCTCTGATGAAAATTGGGTTGACTCTGTTGTAGAATGGGTCAACTCGGGTGGATTAGGCTAGATCTTGATTTTTGATAAGGGGCACTAATCCAAATGGGTTCTGGCCAATGAATTCTGGGTCCAGGGAAAGTCAGTTTAGGTGAACCAGGGTTAGTCCCGGCCCTACGGGTTCTTTCTAGGTTGTCGAGTCACTTATCTAGTCGATCATACCTATTGTCCATCAGGGCATATTGTTCATTGAAGGTTCTTAGTAAAATTTCTATAGTAGACTCCATGATCAGACTAGGTTGGGTTTGGCCTACTCTAGTGGTCATGCAATGCAAACATTACAAAACAACCTAAGTCTGGGGTTCCTAGACCAAAGGGCCAATATAGTGCTTAGTCAAGGTAATAATCAAGACTGTAGTAACTCCTCGATTGGCCAGATAAGAGGTGGGATGGTGGGAGGCTTCCCTCACTTTCATGAGGTCCTAATTAAAGAACCACCAGTCCGCTTAGGGCATTTGCCTCCGGACCTCTAGCCTTAGACACCAATTCCCAGAAGCACACACAGAAGTGACTACTATAATAGGTTAACACGTATATAAAACCCGACCTGTTGCTGTCCCTAGCTTTAAGTGCTACTCGATTTTAATTAAGGCTTAGGACTATGCAAATGGGGTTGGTTGTTTTGGGCTAAGAAAAGGGTCTCAATCCTTCCCTTATGTTATATTGCTTGCCTTTAAGTATTTTCAAGTAAAATGAATGCACAATCAAGATAAGATAACACTAGCAAGGAAAATTCTTGCCTTTAAGTGTTTAGATTTCAGATTTGGATTTTAAATTTTATTTTCTTTTAAATTTTAAATTTTAAATTGTAGGAATTAAACTTTTATGAAATTTAAACTATATGCTGAAATTCTGAAACAGAAATGTTCTTTGGAAGTAATCAGGCTTGCAAAAATTCTACACTCATTTAAATTCCCTGATGGTTTTAAGATAAGCAAAGCAGAAGGAGTCTTCACTCTTAGCGCCATTCATCTCAAATAATTATCGCCAATTCCAAGGGAGAAGTCAGCCAAGAATCCTTCTCTAAGGGGCGCCTATAAAGAGAATTTCAAGGGATTTTCTTACTTCAAGAGTTCAAGGCAATCAAGTTCCAGGAAATCAAGATTTCAAGAACTCATGAATCCCACTAAAACTCATGAGTTTTTTTCTATCCAAATTGAAGAGTCCACTCTCATACAAGAGCCCTCATCATCCAAACTCAAGAGTCCTGATACCAGAAGAATGAATTTAAGAGTTGTTGCCCAAGAAGAATTAACTCTAAGTCTTTGAATCCTTTACACCACTGGTTGTGGGTCTATAAATACCCATCAACCCCTTGTAATTATTATTCATTCATGAAAGGATTATGCCCTAAGGGCTAATCGAAATGTTGTATTTTGATGGGATTTTCTTTTATATCCCAAACCAGTGTATTGATATTATCAATTAATAAAAGTATTTTATTTTCATCATACGCTGTGTCTTATTAATTTTATTAAGATATGATGAACCCCATATATTAGGGCTATGGCTCTAGGGTTATGATGAGATCATACTAGTGAGATCTAAAGCCATAAAATCCTAATCTAGAATATTCCTGGTCGATGGGATATTGAGTAGGGGATCAATGTTTGCGGTAAGACCAGCACATCCTATGTATGCTTGGTGAAGAGGGTGACTGATCTCATAGTCACTTGTGTTTGACACTAATACTAGGATTGGGTGCTCATTAGAGAATAAGTTCACTAAATGGATCTAGCTTGAGAACATCTAATGGAACCTTATCTGTTTGTCAATAGATAGTTCTCATAGTGGGAGTAGTGCAGGTGGTCCTTTGACTTGAGACTGCCATGGTACCTTGTATGCATGAATCCATACTTTGGTTCACACTCAATCATGACACTGAGTCACGCATGGGATGATACTGGGTATGGTGGATTGCATATAGAGGTTGTGAGTAGGTCAAAAAGGAATCGATCAACCCTAGTAAGAGGGAAGCGCATCCAGAAGATTTCAATCAAATGAAGATTCGGGAAATCTTTGATCAAAGTGTGAACATTAGAAATAGTTTCTAATGGTTCATTAATGAATCATCATTATCAGATTGAGCAAGGAATGAATATGAAATTGGATTTGACAAGTATCCATATCCATAGTCATATTCAGGGTGCAAGTAGATCGAAGGACTGAATTGCCTGGTAACTCACCACTGAAGGGTATTTTGGTAAATCCACCAAAATTCCTCATCTTCCGGGTAGGCATGACACGTTGCTAGACGTCAATCTTGTCTTGTAGGTCTTCATGAACTAATTGACTTAGTTTTATGAGTCAATTCGATGTGTGATTCGAATTGGACAATTAGGTGAGCCAATTTGACCTAATTAGGTCAATCAGGTTCGATCGGATCGAATCGGCTCAAACCTAAACCTACTACTGGCTAGATGTGGAACCCAATAGGTCACACAAAATAGAGACTTGTCCAAGGAAGTCATTCATGATTTAATAAGGGTCATAGGATCCTAATTGGTTAGCCGGATTACATACTAGCATATGTAGGCTAACCAAATTCCTAACCCAATTGGATTGGATCCGGTTGCTTGCTAATTGGGCTAACCTAATTATGGGAAACATAAATTAGGTTGAGTCCTAAGTGGGGCTAGCCTAATCAGATCTAAATCTGATTTTAATTTGGATTTAAGGGTATTTTAGGTTCCATACATGAAGAGTCCCAATGGCATGGGACTCTTGGTACCTAAATGATACCTTAACTTCAAAAGGGCACAGAATGAGCTATAGATCTCTGATTTGAATATAATTTATATGATAAAAAAGAAATTTTATGCTCTTTCCAATGACACCCATATTTCTTATGTTTTAACTGGTCAACATTCTTTGAAATTTGCATGGAAGAAGGATGGCGCACGCGGTGCATGAAGAGTTGCAACTCTTCATGTGGCACACAGTTCTGATGGAGGGTCCTTCTGCTATCAGGACTCTTCATAATCTCTGATGTTTGGAGATTGAAGAGGCACCTCTTGGCTTCCTAGGGACTGGTAATTGACATGTGGCATGTGAGAATTCGTCCAGATAAAAGAAGGGATGTGAATAAGGCCTTCGGTGCATGAATGGGCTTATTAGATATGATTTTTCAAGCCAGATAATTTCTCTTCGGTCTTGAAAAATCATATCTGATAAGTTGATGGGAGGACATATCACACGCCCCTCTTGTATCTATAAATAGGGGGTGGTGAAATAAGTCTGAAATAAGAATTCCATCGAAGTATTATTCTGAGTGTCTCTCTCTCCCTCCTTTCTTTAAGACAAGACTTGTCTTGTTAAGACAAGGTCTTTTCTACTAGGACAAGGCTTTGTTTTAGGACATAATCCTAAGGGGTCCTAGAGGAGGGTTGTCTTAAAACCAAGAGTGGTTTAGAAGAGTGTCTTTAGTGCCCTACAGTAGGACAGGGTGTCTTACGGTGGTCAATAGACCAAAGGATGCCGAAAGAGTTCCACTTCTCCAAGCAACTTGAAGAAAGGAGTTCTTCCTTGGTCCAAGTTTCGTGTGGATCACCGTTGGAGGGCGAACGTTTGGGTGCCTGGTGGAGAAGAAGGTTGAATCAGGGTTTTTTTCATCGGATTGGATACTAGCGGTTCAGGTTGGTGCCTAATCTCTAGTTTATATTATATATGCATGTTTGTATGTTTTAATTCCTAGTAAGGAGGTCTTGGGTTAAGGGTTAGGTAGTAGTTTCATAATAAATTTTTGAAATCCACGCTTTCGGCCTGGTCACCAAAACCCTTACAGTGGTATCAAAGCCACCTTATTAGGGCTAAATCATACAAAATTTAAAGTTGTCCAATTTTTTAGGACTCTTGAGGTTGCCTATTTTGGTAAGACTCTACAAAATTTAAAGTTGCCCAATTTTGTAGGACTCTTGAGGTTGCCCATTTTGGTAGGACTCAACAAAATTTGAAGTTGCCCAATTTTGTAGGACTCTTGAGGTTGCCCATTTTTGTAGGACTCTACAAAATTTGAAGTTGCCCAATTTTGTAGGACTCTACAAAAGTTTAAAGTTACATATGATTGATATGTTTATGCATATATGTATGTCACTGGTTAGGGTTTTCACTTAAACCTTAACCGATATAGAGATATGTTTAGCTTTCTAGTCATCATACTGAAATAAGGTTGCCCTGGCATAATGGTGGATCCATTATGTGGTAGATGGTTGTCCTAGTATGATGACACACTTGGTACATTATAAAATGATATATGATGCATGGTTGATGAATGGTAATATTAGAATGTGCTTCTGTTTGAATTGCCCTCTATTAAAATTATATTAAGTTGTAGTGTCATATACCAAAAGCAAAATAATCAAGATGACTAGTTGATCATTCGGTGTCTAGGAAAAGTGGTTCATGATCAGTAAAAGGACGTGGTTTTTAATTGGTTCCATTGACTGATCTGGCCAATTTTTATTGGTGTCTAGGAAAGCAACGGGGGGACTCCCACTACTCTCCCACTTACGTGGCCGATAAGATTAACTTAATTCTTGATTGATATGCTTAGTGTAATATTCACTACATTAGGCCTTCCTTCATGCTAAGTCATTATTATGTTATGATCCGTATTAGGTTTGTTGTGTATACACAAGGCCTATTATGGTAACTAACACAATTTTGGCCTGGTGCATTTGATACTTATGGCATGATTTAATATAATACTTTATTATGAACACACAAGGGTATTATTATTACAATCATGACTATAAAGGAATGAAGGGTCTTACTTAACAAAAAATATTATAGTTTGTTGTGCACACACAAGGCTATTAATATTTTAGAGGCCAGGTTTTGTTGAGAATTATATGAGATATAATTGGAAAGAGTTTTCCTACCTTTGAACTTATAAAAGATTTGTTGTGTACACACAAGGTCTTTTATAAGGAATTAGGATCTCAACCATACTAAGAAAACCAATTAGGGTTTCTCGATCATCATATAGAGGGTTATGATGCTTGATAAAATAATGGGAGGCATAATTAAGTTAAAGTCCTAATTTAATTATGTTTTGTCAACATTGGTTGTTTGCTTATGTTATGTTCTTTGTTAATATAGATTAAATGGCCTCTTCACTTGGTGCGGGCACCAGACTCAGAAGAAGACTTCAGGGCTCCATCTGGATCTCTGATTGACCTTGCTCGAAGAATTAGGATTTTCTAGTTTTGTAATAAGGGTTGACTTGGTCAACTCAATTTTAGTCTTGAGTCTATATTTCCCTGCAATTTAAATTTTATTGAGTCATGTTGACTCAGTACAAGTCCTAGTAGTGGTCTAGGTCTTCTCCAGGTTGGTGCCACTTTTTTTTAGTCAAGTCAAGGTCCAGGGTGCCACATTTTCTCTCCCAGGCCCAAGCAAGTGGGCGCCACACTCCCAGCCACACGCCAGAGTCCAGGAGGCGCCACATCTCCATCCAGTGTCTTTGGTCCCTACACCACAAGAAGTAAGTTCCTTTTTTTTTCTTGACCACTTGGGAGAGAAATCCATCAAGATATCTCAATCCAAGGAGGAGCCAATTTCTTTTCAGATAAACCCAAGCCAGGATGGCAAGAATTTTTCTTGAAGAGAGGATCAAGGAGGTGCCCCACAATGTTCCATAAAAATCCAAGTTATAAAAGGGAAGAGAGCATATCTTGGGGAGGAATTCAAGGAGGTTCCCAAAAGTTTCCAAAAGTGCCAAATCCAAGAAAGGAAGAAGCCTAAACTTGTGGAGCAAGACTAGGAGGTGTCCAAATAAGCCAAACAATGAAGGGAAAATCCTTGATTCATGGAGAGATACTAGGAGACACCCCCATAACCTGCCATTTGGAGTTGATTTTCAAGTTTTCTTGGAGTTTTTGGGCTGCCCACTCATGGAAGGAGTCTTGTGAAGAGAACTTGATGCCTAAAGTGTGGGTTAGTCCTATTAGTCCCACATGGGAAATGTATAAAATTTTATTTCTTTGTTATGTCTATATATTCAACTCTATGTAACTCTTGAATAAAATGATGAATGAAATCAATTTCTGTGTGAGCAACTTTGTGTTTCTCTCTTCCGCACTTGTATTCAGGTGTTGAGCTCTATGAGGGAGTAAATCTGGGTTCCCTAGGAACCTTGAGGAGGTGTGAGATCTCCAACCCCAAAACCCTACCAAAACCCTAGGATAGCCACTTCAATTCCAAACCCTAGCCGCCATCATCTTCTTCATTCCACCAATCATCCAAGCCCTAATCTACCTCATCATCTCACGGCCCCTCTCTTCCAAGTAGAGGCCGACCACCAGCATCCAGGTCCAGATCGGCTACTTCGAATACAGAGCAAATCCCAGAGGAAGTCAGATCAGCATCCAGGAGAATCAGGATTTCAGCAACATCAATTTTTTCAAGTTCTTCTTATCTGGTAAATCCTTTTTTGAGTATCCGGTTCCTTAACTTGTTCTTCTTCTTTCCCAGATCCTGAGTTCAGGAGAAGCCAACTCTGCCAAAGGACCAGTATTGGAGGATCTATTACGAAGATATCCGAATCCGAGGATCCAACAATCTGCTCGAGAGAGTCCTTCCACCAAACTCTGTGAAGATCACTGCCTGGTACATAACCCTTCCCTTCTCTTTAGTTCTGTCCTGTTGAAAGTTCAGAGCGAAACCCTAGGTCTGGGATTTTCTCAACCCCCAGCGATCCTTTACTTCTGAACTATTCTGATAATCTAGTTTCTTTGAATTGTGCTTTTAGTTATTATATAGTTTCTTTCAATTTAGTTTAACTTTCATTTGAGTCAAAGCCGACTTCTGAAAATAAAATATAATAAAAAAAAAGAAATTAGTCTTAATTTACTTCCGCATCGCATCATCTCTTTTGTTCTGCATCATTTTGGTATCAGAGCCCTGTCTAGGGTTTCTGACTTGCTTGCATGTTTTGAGTGTCTCTCTTTTTTACTTTGTCTGCTCGAAGTAGACTCCCCAGGACGTCCGGTCCTAGGAACGAAGCGAGGTGCAAGACTCCTCTTCCCATTCCATGGGGTGTTCCTAGGGCATGTAGGGGATCCGCTGGGTTATAACTTCGTAGCAGGAATTGTAAACGGGGGAAGCATTCTATTTTCAGTCTGTAACTACCCTGTTGCAGGAATTGTTTCTCATAGCAGTTAACTCCAAATTATATGATTTTTATTTTTCTGGAACCAGTATAATTGAAAATATTTTACATAATTTTACTGTAATTTATTGGTTTCTGTGAAATTTATGAGAGTTAAATTATAGCAATTCTGTTTCTGTGTTTCTGCAATTCAATTTTTTTTTTGGGTGATCATCTCCTAATTCATCTTAAGGGCAATTGAGCAACTAAGATAAGGGGAGGAGTTGATAACCTCTCCTTAGCCCAAAACCACCACCCATTCATTCGATCCTAAGCCTAATTTTAAAATTTATTAGACTTAATTTGCCTTAGTGGGCTAGGAACACCAACTGGTCAGGTCCAGCCTAGGGTTTAGTCAGTTTGTCTGGTTACTCTGTGTGTGCTTTGTACTCAGTGTCTAGAACGGTGATTCAGGGACTACATCCCGAAGGGCTTGTGTGCTGGTCTGCCTACCTGGTCAATCACTAATTGGTGTCTAGGATTGGCAATTAGGGACCTAACACTCCCCTTACACCTGCCTGGCTGAGTCCCGAGTTACTATAGGCTAGCTTGCCACTCTGATTGGGCATCTAGTTTGGGCTCTAGGTCTAGTTAGCCCGTAGTCGTTTCAGTCGAGTCTCATTTGGTGTGCTTGCTTGCATCATCATGTCCACCGGGAATGGAGTACCCTACCAACCTGGTCAAACCCAACCTGATTTAGAGGCCATGATTAGAACTCTTACCGAAAGTATGACCAAATTGAGTCAGGATATGAATGAGGGTTTTGCCCAGTTTAGAGATCGAGCCCAGGGACTTGAGAAACATAGACATCAAAATTGGACCCCTGATCCAAAATTTAATAGGCCCCAACCTCACCCATGCCAGGAGCCTAGGAGGACCTTATATCGTGATCCCGAGCATAACCCTAGGAGCCTATATCCATACTTGGTTGACTCAGAAAAGGGACCCGTTAGGAACACCGAACCTTATGCACCCACTTTTGATGGAAGACAAGAAACATATATTAAGTGGGAAGAACAAATGGATCGGTATTTTGAGTGCACTAACATATCGGAATTAGGACAAGTTAGGTTGGCCAAAACCAAGTTCACCAAACATGCTAGGTCGCATTGGTATGCTATTGAGCATGAGTGTTATCAAAGAAAAGAGGAAATATATACTTGGAGAGATATGAGAAGTAAGTTGAGAGATAGGTACCTAGGTATATCCTATGAGAAAAGACTTTTAGACCAATGGTACCAATTGCGACAAGGTAATAGGCCTGTGTCTAAATATATCGAGGACTTCCAGTGGTTTGACATGAAATGCAATACCATTGAGACCGAAGCTCAGATCACATCGAGGTTTAGGGTTGGGTTACACCCAGACATTTATAGGAAGCTATGCCTTGAAAAGACCAATAAGTTAGACCGAGCCTACCAAGAAGCCCAAGACTATGAGTGGTCTTTAAGATATAACCAATCAAGTACTTTGGACTTAAAGCCAACCTCTACCAACTTGAGTCAAGTTTCGATTGATCCGATATCCGTAGTGAACCAGACTTTTGTTTGTCAATTCCCACTTGTGTCACCTCTTGACCAGAAGGATAACACTGAAAAGGAGTTAGGCATGGCCATCCCAAAATTAGTTGACCCGACCAGAGCCGTACTTAAAGAGGAATCAAATGAGAATAGATTAGAACCTTTCAGTGAGATTGAGGAAGAAATATATGAGCCTGACATAAGTTTGATAGATGAATATGAAGAAGAAGAATTTGAGGATATCTCTCCCGATAATTCAATTAACCAACTCCTACCTAATGGGGTTATTGAGGGGACCCCTGCCACTCAAGGAATTCAGGAGCTAACCCTAAGAGAAGACCCTTTTGAGGAAGTTCAGGAAGAGGAAATTACACCAAATGAAAGTTTAAGTGAGAATACCCCTGAACTCATTGAGGAATCCAAAGAAGACAGCCCTGAGTCAAATCTGGTAGAGAAGTGTGAAGAAGGAAGGGGTTCACAAGAATTGCCCATTGAGAAGGTCCAAGAACAAGAAAAAGACAGTAGCTTAGAGGACTTTCTAGATAAACATTCCAAAGACCTTCCTGATAACCTTCCACCTTCTAGGAGCACCCAGCCTATCCTAGAACTTGCACTTGTAGACCCTCCTAGATCAAATCATGAGGTTTGGATGAGTGCACCTATAGAACAATGTCCTCATTTTAAGGTCGTCCTGAATAACCAAGGTTTGTTTCTTATTTCCGATAAGCCACCTCAAAACTCTGATTCTTATTTCCTACCCTTCCCTGAATCTTCTCATGTTTCTAGAGCTATGGGATTACACTTTACTGAGATCTCTAGGTTGCAAGACTCCTTAGAACCTATTAGGTTTGCCACCTACTTCTGGAAGACCTTATGGCACCTACTAGGCATCCATAATAAGTTTTCATGCTCTGCATGCCCTCCTCGACCCAAGGTCAAACCTAGAGAGCCTTAGTTTGTTAGGTTTAGACCTAGGGTTCCTTTGGAATAAAGTCCATTCTTTAGGAATGCGTCGTCAGTCTAGTTTAGTTTTTCTTGATCCTTTACTAGGCTTTGGCTCAGATTTTGGTTTGATTGAGAGCACCAGGAATTGGGATTTGTATTTTGTCTAGGGCTGAAATTGCATTCAATGTTTCGATCAATAGGTCTATAGGCTAGAGTCCCTTTGAAATTGTTCATGGATACAAGCCTCAGACACCACTTGATATGATTTCACTATTAGCCCACACACACAAGTCTCTTGATGCACTTGCATAGCATGTAAAGGACTTGCATAAAGAAATTCATGCCAAAATAACTTTAATTAATGAAACTTATAAGAAGTTGGCTGATTCTCAATGACGAGTCAAAACTTTTGTTGAGAGAGACTATGTAATGATTAGGTTAAGGCCTGAGTGGTTTTTTCCTGGAACTGTTAGAAAGTTACATGCTAAAGGAGCTGGACCATTTAGAGTAGTGAAGAGAGTAGGATCCAATGCCTATATGCTCGAGTTGCCTCCAGAACTAGGCAATAGCTCTACTTTCAACATTACAGACTTAGTAGAGTATAGGGAGCCAGCTGTGATTCCTAGTAAGCCTTTGAAACCTAATCCTGTTATTGAGAGTGATCCCAACCCTGTGTGTCCACCAACAAACTGGCCTGTGAGGAAAGAGCAGATTGAAAAGATCCTGGATGATCAGGTTATCTCTACTCGTAATCGAGGATACCAAAGATACCTGGTCCGCTGGCAAGGAAGGCAAGATTCTGATGACTCTTGGATCTCCCGAGAAGAATTACAAGAATTGGACCCAGACCTCTTGGAGAGATACCAGAGCCAGCTTGATCCATACTCGACAGGGTCGAGTTCCTCCCATCCCGGGAGAATTGGTGCGGGCACCAGACTCAGAAGAAGACTTCAGGGCTCCATCTAGATCTCTGATTGACCTTGCCCGAAGAATTAGGTTTTTCTGGTTTTGTAATAAGGGTTGACTTAGTCAACTCAATTTTAGTCTTGAGTCTGTATTTCCCTGCAATTTAAATTTTGTTGAGTCATGTTGACTCAGTACAAGTCCTAGTAGTGGTCTAGGTCTTCTCCAGGTTGGTGCCACTTTTTTTCAGTGAAGTCAAGGTCCAGAGTGCCACATTTTCTCTCCCAGGCCCAAGCAAGTGGGCGCCACACTCCCAGCCACATGCCAGAGTCCAGGAGGCGCCACATCTCCATCCAGTGTCTTTGGTCCCTACACCACAAGAAGTAAGTTTTTTTTTTTTTCTTACACCACTTGGGAGAGAAATCCATCAAGATACCTCAATCCAAGGAGGAGCCAATTTTTTTCCAGATAAACCCAAGCCAGGATGGCAAGAATTTTTCTTGAAGAGAGGATCAAGGAGGTGCCCCACAATGTTCCATAAAAATCCAAGTTATAAAAGGGAAGAGAGCATGTCTTGGGAAGGAATTCAAGGAGGTTCCCAAAAGTTTCCAAAAGTGCCAAAGCCATGAAAGGAAGAAGCCTAAACTTGTGGAGCAAGACTAGGAGGTATCCAAATGAGCCAAACCATGAAGGGAAAATCCTTGATTCATGGAGAGATACTAGGAGACATCCCCAAAACCTGCCATTTGGAGCTGATTTTCAAGTTTTCTTGGAGTTTTTGGGCTGCCCACTCATGGAAGGAGTCTTGGGAAGAAAATTTGATGCCTAAAGTGTGGGTTAGTCCTATTAGTCCTACATGGAAAATGTATAAAATTTTATTTCTTTGTTATGTCTATCTATTCAACTCTATGTAACTCTTGAATAAAATGATGAATGAAATCAATTTCTGTGTGAGCAACTTTATGTTTCTCTCTTCCGTACTTGTATTCAGGTGTTGAGCTCCGTGAGGGAGTAAATCCGGGTTCCCTAGGAACCTTGAGGAGGTGTGAGATCTCCAACCCCAAAACCCTACCAAAACCTTAGGTTAGCCACTTCAATTCCAAACCCTAGCCGCCATCATCTTCTTCATTCCACCAATCATCCAAGCCCTAATCTACCTCATCATCTCACGACCCCTCTCTTCCAAGTAGAGGCCGACCACCAGCATCCAGGTCCAGATTGGCTACTTCGAATATAGAGTAAATCCCAGAGGAAGTCAGATCAGCATCCAGGAGAATCAGGATTTCAACAACATCAATTTTTTCAAGTTCTTCTTATCTGGTAAATCCTTTCTTTGAGTATCCGGTTCCTTAACTTGTTCTTCTTCTTTCCCAGATCCTGAGTTCAGTAGAAGCCAACTCTGCCAAAGGACCTGATGCGGCAAGCATATGATTAATGATTTGATTAGTGTATGTAGAGCAATGAAACCGAATTACATTAGCATTGTACTCATCATAATAAGTCTTAAGGATTATATGAAAAGGGACTTTTACTTGATTAGATACAATCCTAAATTAAGAAGGAAGAAGATCTAGATAATAGGGGCTAATGATTGTGGACTTACCGTGATGAGCTTTCTAACCTTCTTTTGATTCATACCTTGAAACTACCAACGCTCAGAACTGAAGAACCTTGGATAACAGAGATCAGAACCCTGGACTTGGGCTTCAGCTTGTTGGTTCCTTGTCAAGGAAGACCCTGCTTGCAACTCGAAACCTCGAAGGACCCTGCACATAAAGAATAAGAGTTAAGGAAGAAGAAAGGCATGCATATGGAAGGGATGGAAAATTTGTGAGCAAAGAAAGAGATTTGAGATGGCCTGGTCGACTCCAAGGCCTTCTTCTTGACTTGGGCGTTGGATGCTTGGAAGAGAGAATAGTTTGGTGTGGAAGAGGGGCTTAGAGACAATCACTCAAAACATAAAACTTCAATTCAACTTCAACTTTCATTCATTCCCAAAATCAATCCCTTTTACAATGGGGCGTCCAAGGCTTTTTAATAGCCTTACAAAACTTTTGAAATTTGAAAACTCCCCAAATTGTGGAGGATTACAAGGGAGGTTGGAGGATATGGGGCCTTGTTACATGGGATAAGGAGAAATTCATGGAGATTCTCCCCAAATTGTGGAGGATTACAAGGGAGGTTGGAGGATATGGGGCCTTGTTACATGGGATAAGGAGAAATTCATGGAGATTGGCCAGTTTCTTTGAATTTAAAATACTTGGTCGATCTCCCCTTTAGGCGCCCATTTGAAGGTGACGTGGCTGATGATGTGGCATCCCTGGTGGCTGCTTTGTTGGCATGGTGATGTGGAATTCCAGCTTGGTGGACCAAGGTCTTGATTTGGAAGCTCCAAGTGGTTTGGTGAACCTCAACTTGAAGTAGCTTGGACTTGATTTAAATAAACCTAATGGAACTCTAATTGAGTTCTTATTTGAACCCAGATTGAGACAGGACATAATTACAGGACTCGATTGGACATAATTACAAGATTCATGAAATTGAAACTAAGTAATTACAGGACTCTTGAAAGTAAATTGCCCTTTACAAGAAAAATTTAACCTAGTGATCTTCGATCCAAAGTGGAATCATGTTAACCTTATTTGAGTGGGGTTTTATTCTGCTTGTGCTTCTGGTGTCCACACCAATTCTCCTGGGGTGGGCATAACTCGACCTAGTCGAGTATGGTTCAGTTTTGCCCTGGTAATGCTCGAACAAGTCTGGGTTAAGTCTTTGCAGGTCCTCTCGAGTAATCCAAGAGTTGTCGGACTCAGGTCGACCTTGCCATTAAACCAGGTATCACTGATAGTCCTTATTCCTGGTAGTAATGGTCTTGTCATCCAGGATTCTCTCAATCCTCTCTCTCCACTCAGGTAGGGTTGGTGGTGGACACTCGGAAATAAGTCCACTCTCAATGAAAGTTTCTGGCCCAAAAGGCTCACTAGGTATTAGTACTGGTTCTTTGTATTCTACTAGGTCTGAAACATTAAAGGTTGTACTGATACCCATATCAGGTGGAAGTTCCAAAACATACGCATTAGGCCCTATTTTCTTTAAGATCTTGAAAGGTCCCGCTCCATGGGCATGCAGCTTCTTTATGGTTCCAGAGGGGAACTGTTCAGGGTTGAGCCTAATCATCGCATAATCCCCTTCACAGAATTCTTTAGCCCTCTTATGTGAATCAGCTAAATGTTTGTAAGTCTCATTGCTCAGTTTGATCTTATTACTGATTTCTTTATGCAAATTTGTGACATGCTGTGCGAAAGATTCAGCAGACTCAGAAATTTACACAAGCACTTACAAAATGCAGACTGAACTAGGCATCCTTATTGAGAGGAATTTTATTGGACTTTCTAGGACCTAAACCTAACAGATTAATGACTCTCTAGGTTTGACCCTGGTCTGGTATGCACATGAGAATTTACCATGGGTTCCTAGCAAATGCCATAAGGTTTTCCAAAAGTAGGTAGCAAAAGGAATAGGCTTTAAAAGCTCATGCATCCTAGTAATCTCATCAAAATGAAACTTAATGGCTCTAAAATTATGATAGGAATCCAAGACTTGGGATAATTTAGGAGAATCTTGAAATAGACCTTGGTTACTCATGATGACCTTAAGATTAGAATTTTGATCTACAGGCGGGATGCTTCTAGGTAGTTGAAGGTCATCAGGAAAGTCTTCTAGAATAATGATTGGGTTCTTCTCAGGTACCTGAAGGAGTTCTTATGTCGAAGCTAAAGTATTGGGTTCTTCCTGAGGGCATTGTCTTACGGGAACCAAGTTCTCACTAAATTTTGGTTGTTCTGATGTTTCAGGACTAGGCTCAATAATCTTTTCTTTACCAAAGGTTTCCTCAGGTAAGGTACTAAAGTTGTTCTCTTCACAGTCTTCCCCTTCATTTTCATCTATTAAACTTATGTCAGTCTCATACATATATTTACTAGGTTCAAATTTGCCTTCTTCCTTCCCTAGCCCTTCAGTTTGAGGATACCCTAAGTCTTGAGTATTCATGAACTCAACTTGTACTTCAGGGTTCTTACTCTTATCATTCATATGAGCTAATGAGAAAGTAGGAGTTGGTTGGTCTAAGGAAAATTGTTTAGCCAGCATTTGGTTCAATTGGGCCATTAGATCATTTAGGCCTTTCAGCATGGTTTCAAGATTCAAGTCCATGGCTACACTGGACTGGGCTTGGATTGGTGAATATGGTGTCCCTGCTCTAGTTGTCATGCATGCAAATGGACTCAAGCTCGAGCTAAGGTTTCCCAGACCTAGAGCACAAATTAGAGGTCTAATTAAGTGAACCAACTAGCTAGTAGTACTTATGGGACTTAGCCAGGTAGGTGGTGGGGAGTGAAGGTCCCTGATTGCCAACCTTAGACACCAATCTGAGATTGGCCAGGTAGGCAGACCAAATCACAAGCCCTGATACACCAATCCTAGACACCAAGCCAGTAAGCACACACCAATTAGCTGACACAGTTAACTTGACCCTAACCTGAACCCAATTTGTTGGTGTCCCTAACCCACTAGGGCAATTAACGTTCTACTCAATTTTAATTAATGGGCTGGGATCGATATGCTGGTTGGTGATTTTTGGACTAGGGATAGGTGATGAAACCCTGACCCTATGTCAAATTGATGCCCTTAATTTGATTTCTCATGAGATGAATGAAATGCAAAGGTGCTGCAGAAGTGTGTTGTAGTTTGAAAGTGGTGTAGAAAATGTGATGAAAATATGTCCAAAAACTCTGAAAAATTCACAGAGGATTTCTAACTTATATGTTTCAATGTAGTTGAAAGGAATTTTAAAACTAAAACCTGTACTACTCTTAGCATATCCTACAAATGAAGATAAATAAAAAGGACAGAACAAAATCCTAATGATAGTGTCGAACTGTAGAAATTTTCATTTTTTTTATAACTTTTTTATGATGATGAAATTTAATATGGTGATAACTGACTTAAAAGGAACAAGAAAAAAATATTTAAACAAAAAATTAGCAACTTGCCTTTGGAGCTGCAGACGGATTACAGTAAATAGATGCAAATTTTTAGAAAACAAACCTAATCAAACAAGTGCAATGGCTTACCCAAACTTCAATCTAAAAAATTCACGTCCGGCCAGGGGCTCATTATTCCCATGGGTCGTGACAGTGTACTGGAGTACACCCACTCAGGAGGCGTGAATTTTAGGTCTTGCTTGCATTTAAAAAAACTATTCTACCCTAATGCAACCATGCTCTGATACCAATTTGATGCGGCAAGCATATGATTAATGATTTGATTAGTGTATGTAGAGCAATGAAACCGAATTACATTAGCATTGTACTCATCATAATAAGTCTTAAGGATTACATGAAAAGGGACTTTTACTTGATTAGATACAATCCTAAATTAAGAAGGAAGAAGATCTAGATAATAGGGGCTAATGATTGTGGACTTACCGTGATGAGCTTTCTAACCTTCTTTTGATTCATACCTTGAAACTACCAATGCTCGGAACTGAAGAACCTTGGATAACAGAGATCAGAACCCTGGACTTGGGCTTCAGCTTGTTGGTTCCTTGTCAAGGAAGACCCTGCTTGCAACTCGAAAACCTCGAAGGACCCTGCACATAAAGAATAAGAGTTAAGGAAGAAGAAAGGCATGCATATGGAAGGGATGGAAAATTTGTGAGCAAAGAAAGAGATTTGAGATGGCCTGGTCGACTCCAAGGCCTTCTTCTTGACTTGGGCGTTGGATGCTTGGAAGAGAGAATAGTTTGGTGTGGAAGAGGGGCTTAGAGACAATCACTCAAAACATAAAACTTCAATTCAACTTCAACTTTCATTCATTCCCAAAATTAATCCCTTTTACAATGGAGCGTCCAAGGCTTTTTAATAGCCTTACAAAACTTTTGAAATTTGAAAACTCCCCAAATTGTGGAGGATTACAAGGGAGGTTGGAGGATATGGGGCCTTGTTACATGGGATAAGGAGAATTCATGGAGATTCTCCCCAAATTGTGGAGGATTACAAGGGAGGTTGGAGGATATGGGGCCTTGTTACATGGGATAAGGAGAAATTCATGGAGATTGGCCAGTTTCTTTGAATTTAAAATACTTGGTCGATCTCCCCTTTAGACGCCCATTTGAAGGTGACGTGGCTGATGATGTGGCATCCCTGGTGGCTGCTTTGTTGGCATGGTGATGTGGAATTCCAGCTTGGTGGACCAAGGTCTTGATTTGGAAGCTCCAAGTGGTTTGGTGAACCTCAACTTGAAGTAGCT
This sequence comes from Areca catechu, assembly GCA_021397845.1. Taxonomy (NCBI): domain Eukaryota; kingdom Viridiplantae; phylum Streptophyta; class Magnoliopsida; order Arecales; family Arecaceae; genus Areca; species Areca catechu. The sequence goes on along the minus strand of CM038040.1, from coordinate 125,138,715 downwards.
TAGACTTGATTTAAATAAACCTAATGGAACTCTAATTGAGTTCTTATTTGAACCCAGATTGAGACAGGACATAATTACAGGACTCGATTGGACATAATTACAGGATTCATGAAATTGAAACTAAGTAATTACAGGACTCTTGAAAGTAAATTGCCCTTTACAAGAAAAATTTAACCTAGTGATCTTCGATCCAAAGTGGAATCAGGTTAACCTTATTTGAGTGGGGTTTTATTCTGCTTCTGCTTCTGGTGTCCACACCAGGACCAGTATTGGAGGATCCATTGCGAAGATATCCGAATCCGAGGATCCAACAATCTGCTCGAGAGAGTCCTTCCACCAAACTCTGTGAAGATCACTGCCTGGTACATAACCCTTCCCTTCTCTTTAGTTCTGTCCTGTTGAAAGTTCAGAGCGAAACCCTAGGTCTGGGAGTTTCTCAACCTCCAGCGATCCTTTACTTCTGAACTACTATGATAATCTAGTTTCTTTGAATTGTGCTTTCAATTATTATATAGTTTCTTTCAATTTAGTTTAACTTTCATTTGAATCAAAGCCGACTTCTGAAAAAAAAAAAAAAAAAGGAATTAGTCTTAATTTACTTTCGCATCGCATCATCTTTTTTGTTCTGCATCATCACTCTCACTCCGTAGTATACTTGATGCCAATAAATTGACTAGATCGAACTATGTTGTCTGGTTGAGAAACCTAAAGATGATACTCAGCCAGGAAAAACTTTCTTACATTCTTGATACCCCTACCTTGGAACCTTTAGGGGAAGATGCCTCGCAAGAGGAAAAGACCACATACAAGTTATGGCAAAATGACTCACTCACTGTCAAAGGTATCATGCTTGCCTCTATGACCAATGAGTTGTAGAGGCAACATAATAGCATGGACACTAACTCCATACTGCTCAATCTAAAAGAGCTATATGGAGAACATAGTCGAACTGATAGATATGAGATACTAAGCAGTTGTTCCATGCGAGAATGACAGAAGGTACATCTATACAAGACCACGTACTAATGGTTATTGACCTGATCACTCGATTAGGTCAATTGGGTTTTGTTATGGATGGGGAGTTGAATCAGGATTTGATCCTGCAGTCACTCCCGGAGTCATTTTCACAGTTTATTCTTAATTATAATATGAACAAACTTAACACTTCCTTGCCTGAGCTGTTAAACATGTTAAAAATAGCAGAGACCCATTTAAAGAAAAGTAAGGCTCCACTTCTTCTTGTGGATGGGGTCAACAAGAAGAAGTCAGGCAGAAATGGCTCCAAGAGGAGATTGAACCCAAAAAGGGGCATCAAGAAGAAGAAAGGAAAGAAGGCCTCTGGACAGATGACCTGCTTTCACTGTGGCAAGTCGGGTCATTGGAAGAGGAACTGAAAGGCTTACCTTGTAGGTGTGAAGCCTAGTGCATCGGATGCATCTAAAGGTATGAAAGAAGTTCATACTATTTTGTCATTGGATTCTTCCATTTCAAATACTTGGGTATTGGATACCGCCTGTGGTCATAATATTTGCAAATCATTGCAGGGGCTGCAGAGGCTTAGAGTATTGAAGGAAGGAGACTTCGATCTCTACGGTGCTGGAGGAGAGTCCAACCAAGCAGAGGCCGTAGGGACTTATATCTTGAAGTTACCTTCGGGGAAGATTTTAGAGCTGAGAGATTGTTACTATATGCATAAGGTCATTAGAAATATCTTATCTATACCCTTGTTACTTAGACAAGGTTATACTATGAATGTGATGAGCAATGGTTGCTCAATCAGCTTTTATAATGAAATTATATGTTGTGGCGTATTTTGCAATGGTCTTTTAACTCTATCCACTAATGACAATATACTTCAAGTAACAAACGAAAGAGAGATGATGTAAACAATACTTTACTCTAGCACTATCAGCTTGGACATATTAGTGAGACTAGGATTAGCAAGTTATACAAGGAAAATTTCCTTAATCCTTATGATTATGAATCATTAGGAACTTGTGAATCATGTCTCATGGGTAAAATGACCAAGACTCCATTTAGTGGACACAGAGAAAGGACAACTGAGTTATTAGGACTCATACATACAGATGTATGTGGGCCTATGATAACTCAGGCCAAGGGTCGATACTCTTATTTCATCATGTTACTGATGATTTTTCAAGGTACGGATTTGTGTATCTTATGAAACATAAGTCTGAAGCCTTTGATAAATTTTTAGAGTATCAAAGTATGGTAGAGAAACAAACGGGGAAAAGTATTAAAATCCTTCGATCAGATCGAGGAGGTGAATACTTATCCACCGAGTTTCTTGATCACCTTAAAGAAAAGGGGATTATCTCTGAATGGACCCCTCCTTACACACCACAATTAAATGGTGTTGCTGAAAGGAGGAACCGTACCTTATTAGATATGGTACGGTCCTTGATGTGCTTCACAGAGTTACCTATTTCTTTCTGTGGATATGCCTTGGAAACCGTGGCTAATATCTTAAATAGAGTACCATCTAAATCTATCTCTAGCACTCCATATGAGATATGGAGGGGTAAGAAACCCAATCTTAAGTATCTTAAGATATGGGGATGTCCAGCCTATTTCAAAAGAAATTTTGGACATAAGCTGGATGCTAGAGCAGATAAGTGTCTATTTGTAGGATATCCTAAAGATAGTATAGGATATCTGTTCTACCACCCTACTGAACAAAAAGTTTTTGTCAGTAGGCATGCCACTTTTTTGGAGAAAGAGTTCATCCTACAAAAGGGCAGTGGGAGAAATATTGAACTTGAAGAAGTTCAACAAATATATACATCTCAACCAAATGATAACATAGTTATTATAGAACCAGAACACTCCACTCCTATCCATAGGTCTGATAGGGTGCGTCATGCACTTGAGAGGTATGGGTTCATTATTGAAAATAATGAAGCCCGGATCATTGAAAATGATGAGCCTTTAACCTATATGGATGCTGTCATGAGTAGGACTCAGATAGATGGCTGGAAGCCATGAGATCTGATACCCAGTATATAGGAGGATCTGATGTGGCATATGCCTTAGGTATAGCCAGCAGATTTCAGGCTGATCCAAGAGAGGATCACTGGAAGGCTGTGAAAAATATTCTTAAGTACTTGAGAAGGACTAAGGATATTTTTCTGATACACGGAGGATCTGATCTTAAACTGAAAGCTTATTCAGATTCTAGTTTTCAATCGGATCCAGATGATAGTAAATCTATTTCAGGGTATGCTTTTATCCTAAATGGAAGAGCTATAAGCTAGAAGAGTTCTAAACAGCAGACTGTAGCTGACTCAACAATTAAGGCAGAATACATTGCTGTTAGTGAAGTTGCCAAGGAAGCTATCTGGATAAAGAAGTTCATCTCAGAGTTGGGCGTTGTTCCGGAGATTGAAGGTCCAGTACCACTTTACTATGATAATACTGGAGCCGTCGCTCAAGCTAAGGAACCTAGAGCTCATCACAAATTAAAGCACATTTTAAGATGCTTCCATCTCGTTCGAGAGATTGTTGAAAGATAAGAAGTCTGCATTAAAAGAGTAGAAACGAAGAACAACATATCAGACTCGTTCACTAAGGCTCTACCACAGCGGGAGTTTGATCGCCTCCTCGATTGTATGGGGTTAAAATTTAAAGGTGATTGGCTTTAGTGCAAGTGAGAAATTGAAAGGATTATGCCCTAAAGGCCAATCGAAATGTTGTATTTTGATGGGATTTTCTTTTGTATCCCAAACCAGTGTATTGACATTATCAATTAATAAAGGCATTTTATTTTCATCATATGCTGTGTCTTATTAATTTTAGTAAGATATGATGAACCCCATAGATTAGGGCTATGGTTCTAGGGTTATGATGAGATCATACTAGTGAGACCTAAAGCCTTAAAACCCTAATCTAGAATATTTCTGGTCGATGGGATATTGAGTAGGGGATCAATGTTTCCGGTAAGACCAGCACATCCTATGTATGCTTGGTGAAGAGGGTGACTGATCTCACAGTCACTTGTATTTGACACTAATACTAGGATGTGGGTGCTCATTAGAGAATGAGTTCACTGAATGGATCCAGCTTGAGAACATCTAATGGAACCTTATCTGTTTGTCAATAGATAGTTCTCATAGTGGGAGTAGTGCATGTGGTTCTTTGACCTGAGACTGCCATAGTATCTTGCATGTATGAATCCATACTTTGGTTCACACTTAATCATGACACTGAGTCATGCATGGGGTGATACTGGGTATGGTGGATTGCATATGGAGGTTGTGAGTAGGTCAAAAAGGAATCGATCAACCCTAGTAAGAGGGAAGCACATCTAGATGATTTCAATCAAATGAAGATTCAGGAAATCTTTGATCAAAGTATGAACATTAAAAATAGTTTCAAATGGTTCATTAATGAATCATCATTATCAGATTGAGCAAGGAATGAATATGAAATTTGATTTGACGAGTATCCATATCCATAGTCATATTCAGGGTGCAAGTAGATCGAAGGACTGAATTGCCCGGTAACTCACCACTGAAGGGTATTTGGTAAATCCACCAAAATTCATCATCTTCCGGGTAGGCATGACATGTTTCTAGACATCAATCTTATCTTGTAGGTCTTCATGAACTAAATGATTTGGTTTCATGAGTCAATTCGATGTGTGATTCGAATTGGATAATTAGGTGAGCCAATTTGACCTAATTAGGTCAATCAGGTTCGATCAGATCAAATTGGCTCAAACCTAAACCTACTGCTGGATATATGTGGAACCCAATGGGTCACACACAATAGAGACTTGGCCAAGGAAGTCATTCATTGTTTAATTAGGATCATAGGATCCTAATTGGTTAGCCAGATTACATACTAGCATATGTAGGCTAACCAAATTCCTAACCAATTGGATTGGGTCCGGCTTGTTAATTGGGCTAACCTAATTATGGAAAACCTAAATTAGGTTGAGTCCTAAGTGGGGCTAGTCTAATCAGAGCTAAATCTGATTTTAATTTGGATTTAAGGGCATTTTAGGTGTCATATATGAAGAGTCCCAATGGCATGGGACTCTTGGTACCTAAATGATACCTTAACTTCAAAAGGGCACAGAATAAGCTATAGATCTCTGATTTGAATATAATTTATATGGTCAAAAAGAAAATTTTATGCTCTTTCCAATTACACCCATATTGCTTATGTTTTAACTATCAACATTCTTTGAAATTTGCATGGAAGAAGGATGGCGCATGCGGTGCATGAAGAGTCGCAACTCTTCATGTGGCGCGCGGTTCTGATGGAGAGTCCTTCTGCTATCAGGACTCTTCATAATCTCTGATGTTTGGAGATTGAAGAGGCACCTCTTGGCTTCCTAGGGACTGGTAATTGACATGTGGCAAGTGAGAATTTGTCCAGATAAAAGAAGGGATGTGAATAAGGCCTTTGGTGAATGAATGGGCTTATTAGATATGATTTTTCAAGCCAGATAACTTCTCTTTGGTCTTGAAAAATCATATCTGATAAGTTGATGAGAGGACATATCTGGTGTGGACACCAGAAGCCGAAAGAAACTTCACTCCAACAAGGTTAGCCTTATCCCAATTTGGATCGAAGATAATTAGGTTATCTTGTATCCTTTAGTTCAAAATATTTTATTTTCAAGAGTCATTTCCTTTTCAAGAGTCATGTAATTAATTTTGAGTTTCAAATCAAGAGTGTTTATTGAGCCCTGTAATTACTTTTAAAATTTCATTTCCTGTAAGTCCATTTCAAGTTTTAAAGTCTAGGTCAGTCAAGTCAGTTCAGTTGAGTTAAGTCTAATTCAGTTGAGTTAAGTCTAATCAAGTCTTAAAGCCATGAAGCTAGCAACAAGACTTAAATTCTAGACCCCAGAATTTGACCACATGAAGAAGAGAAGACACATCAACCAAGCAAGAGAAAAGGACCATCAACTAGGACCACTGGGTGCCACATGTCATTCTTATCCAAGTAGAAGACCACCTCACCATGCCACGTCATCAGGTGCCACTTCACCAGCCACCTCATCACCCTTTGGGCGCCAACAAGGGAGATTCAAATTCAAGGAGGTTGGCCACATCCCTCCAAGTCCTCCACCAAATCCTCCAATCCCCCCCACATCCCTCCAAACTCTCCACCAAATCCTCCAACCCCCCTTGTAATCCTCCTCGATTTGGGGAGTTTTTAAATTTCAAAAGCTAGCTTTGTGAGGCTATTAAAAGCCTTGGATGCCCATTGTAAAAGAGATTGATTTGGAAATGAATGAAGTTTGAAGTGAAGTTGTCTTGAGTTTTATGTGTGAAATTTTTCTTATCTTCTTCTTCCATGCCCAAAGCCACTCTCTTCCCTAGAAATTCATCATCCAAGCTCAAGGCAAAAGCATTGGAGTCGGCCAGATCTTCTCAACTATCTTTTCTTTGTTCACAAGTTCTCCCATCCCTTCTTTATGTTTGCATCCTTCAACCTTAACTTTGATCTTCATTGCAGGGTCCTTCAAAGTCCTTGAGTTATGAACAGGGTTCCCCTTGACAATGAACCAACAAGCTGAAGCCCAAGTCCAGGGTTCTGATCACTGTTATCCAAGTTCTCCAGTCTAGAGCATCAGTAGTTTCAAGTTTTGAATCATAGGAAGGTTGGAAAACTCATCAAGGTAAGTCCTCAATCATTAGCCCCTATTGTCTAGATCTTCTTCCTTCTTAGTTTTAGAGTTGTGTCTAATCATGTAATAGTCCCTTTTCATATAATCCTTAAATCTTATTAAGATGAGTACAATGCTAAGTATAATTAGGTTTCATTGCTCTACAAACACCATATTCAAACATTAATCATATGCGTGCCGCATCAAATTGGTATCAGAGCATGGTTGCATTAGGGTAGAATAGTTTTCTTTAAATCCAAGCAAGATCTAAAATTCACGCCTCCTGAGCGGGTGTACTCCAGTACACTATCATGACCAATGGGAATAATGAGCCCCTGGCCGGACGTGAGTTTTTAGATTGAGGTTTTGGGTAAGCCATTGCACTTGTTTGATTAGGTTCTGTTTTCTGAAAATTTGCATCTATTTACTGTAATCCGTCTGCAGCTCCAAAGGCAAGTCACTAATTTTTTTTGAAATATTTTTTTTCTTGTTCCTTTTTAAGTCAGTTATCACCATATTAAATTTCATCATTAGAAAAAAATTATAAAAAAAATGAAGATTTTTGCAGTTCGACACTGTCATTAGGGTTCTGTTCTGTCCTTTTTATTTATCTTCATTTGTAAGAATCTTCTTAGCGTAGTATAAATTTTAGTTTTAAATTTTCTTTTATCTTCATTGAAACATATAAGTTAGGAATCCTCTGTGAGTTTTTTAAAATTTTTGGATATTTTTTTCATCATGTTTTCCATACCACTTTCAAACTGCAACACACTTCTGCAGCACCTTTGTATTTCATTCATCTTATGGGAAATCAAATTAAGGGCATCAATTTGACATAGGGTCAGGGTTTCATCACCTATCCCTAGCCCAAAAATCACCAACCAGCATATCGATCCCAGCCCATTATTTAAAATTGAGTAGAACGTTAATTGCCCTAGTGGGTTAGGGACACCAACAAGTTGGGTTCAGGTTAGGGTCAAGTTAACTATGTCAGCTAATTGGTGTGTGCTTACTGGCTTGGTGTCTAGGATTGGTGCATCAGGGCTTGTGATTTGGTCCGCCTATTTGGCCAATCTCAGATTGGTGTCTAAGGTTGGCAATCAGGGACCTTCACTCCCCTCCACCTACCTGGCTAAGTCCCATAAGTACTACTAGCTAGTTGGTTCACTTAATTAGACTTCTAATTTGTGCTTTAGGTCTAGGAAACCTTAGCTCGAACTTGAGTCCATTTGCATGCATGACAACTAGAGCAGGGACACCGTATTCACCAATCCAAGCCCAGTCAAGTGTAGCCATGGACCAAAACTTAGGAAATTTGATCAAAGGCCTAAATGATCAAGTGGCCCAACTTACTAAGAGTTTAACTAAGCAATTGGCCCAAACAAATCAGAATGTGGCACAAACCAACCAAGACATGAATGAGCAGTTAGCCCACATCACTACTAGGTTGGATCAGTTAGAGGCTAGAACCCCTGAAAGCAATCATGAAGCCCAGACTGAGCCTGAGCCTAGTCTTGCACCTGAACTCGAGACCCCATTGAACCCTAGAAGGATTCCATATCAAAACCCTCTCTTCCAAACAAACCCTAGGAGAGCTCCCCAACATCAGTTTTATGATCCAATTCCTAGAGGACCCCACCCTGATCAAACCATCGAGCCCAACCCAAGGAGATTCCATCATGAGCCTAACTATGAACCCAATGTCAGGAGACCCACCCAATTCACTTTGATCAATATGACCGAACCATGAAGAACAATAGGCTGGAAGCTCCCACCTTTGATGGAATTATAGATCCAAAGATCTACATTGATTGGGAAGGTGAGATGGACCAGTATTTTGACTGGTTTGAGATGAGTGAAGAGCGCAAGTGTAAGTTTGCAAAGCTTAAACTTGTGCATCAAGCTAGGTTATATTGGAGAAATGTTGAGAGACTCACTAGACAGAGAGGTGATGTGCCCATAGTGACCTGGCGAGCTATGAAACTTAGGCTTAGGGAGAAATACCTTCCTATGTCCTACCACCAAAGACTCCTAGATCAATGGCAAAGACTTACTCAAGGAATATGAGTGTCGCAGAGTACATAGCAAAGTTTGACGAATTCGTTATGAGGTGCAATGTTGATGAATCTGAGTCGGTGACCTTGTCTAGATTTAGAGCCGGACTGAGGGAAGAAATTCAAAGAGAATTGTTCATGCGAGAGGTACATGACCTAGAATTGGCCTATCAGATAGCTAGGGATGCTGAGAGATTCCATAGAGGTCCAGTCTATCGTAGGCCCGAAGCCCCTAGGACTAGTGCACCTTATCAGCAGTCAGGATCCAATCAGCTTAGATTCAACCGACCCAATCCTAATGTGCCTGTGACCCGAAGAGATGACAAGGGGAAAACACCTGAGACCCAAAGAACTCCAAACGCATGTTTCAAGTGTAACAAAGTGGGTCACTATTCTAGCAACTGTCCTAATAGAGCCCTACACATAGGAGAAGTAGAAGAGGAAGTCGTAGAATCCCAAGGTGAATTTGAGGAGGAAGTATACCAGGCAGATGAGAACTTGGCTGAAGAGTATGAGGATGAGGAAGTCCTGGTAGATCAAGATCTGTTAGGAGTGGTTAGGTGTATTCTCACCCAAGCTAAAACCCAAGAAGATTGGCGTAGGACTAGCATCCTACAGACATTCATTAAGATAGGTGAGAAAGTATGCAAAGTCATTTTAGATAGCGGTAGCTGTGTCAATGCCATATCCACCAACATAGTTAAAAAGCTAGGATTGCCCACCGTACCCCATCCTAATCCCTATAAGGTATCCTGGATAGACTCAACCACGATTTCCATTAAGTCTAGGTGCCTAGTAACCATTCAGTTCCAATCTTACCTGGAGAAAGTATGGTGTGATATACTTCCAATGGGAGTAAGTAGCATAATTTTAGGCCGACCATGGTTGTACAATCTTGACATAACACTCTATGGTCGTTCTAATTCGTGCTCGTTTACTCATAATGGAAAGAAGATTGTAATCCATTCTTCTCCACCTAAGAACCCCATTAAGAGAGGATCAAGCCAATTGAGTGATAAGAAAAAGGGGATAAACGTGATCGCTGCTAGAGAAATGGAGAAAGAAATTAGCAATGGGTCAGTTGTTTGGATTTTGACCATTAAGGATTATCAAGAACCTCTTTCAAAAGAACAACCTTCAGAAGTCAGTGAAGTGCTAGAGGAGTTCAAAGACGTGTTCCCCGATGACTTGCCCAACCAACTCTCACCTCTTAGGGATATACAACATGCGATAGACTTAGTCCCCGGAGCAACCCTACCGAACCTTTCCCATTATAGAATGAACCCTACCGAGCACCAAGAATTACAACATCAAGTAGGAGAACTCCTAAAGAAAGGATTCATTAGGGAGAGTTTGAGTCCATGCGTAGTCCCAACCTTACTTACCCCTAAGAAAGATGGCACATGGAGAATGTGTGTTGATAGTCGTGCCATAAATAAAATCACAGTGAAGTATAGGTTTTCCATCCCCTGCTTGGATGATATGTTAGATATGATGGCCGGTGCAACTATATTTTCTAAGATTGACCTGAAGAGCGGCTATCACCAAGCTAGGATCAGACCAGGGGATGAATGGAGGACTGCCTTTAAAACTAAGGACGGGTTATTTGAATGAGTAGTCATGCCTTTTGGGTTATCAAACACCCCTAGCACTTTTATGCGAATCATGAACCAAGTCCTACGAGCCTTTATTGGAAAATTTGTTGTCGTTTACTTTGACGACATACTTGTCTATAGTAGGACTTGAGAAGATCATCAACAACATCTGAGGCAGGTCTGTTTAGCACTTAGGAAAGATAACCTCTATGCCAATCTAAAGAAATGTGCTTTCTTGACTACTAGAGTTATCTTCCTAGGATTTGTTGTGACCCGTGAAGGAGTATCCGCTGACTTGAGAAGGTTAAGGAAATTGTAGAGTGGCCAACACCCAATATTATTCACGAAGTAAGAAGTTTTCATGGCCTCGCTACGTTTTATCGAAGATTTATTAGAGGGTTTAGCACCATAGTTGCTCCTATCACGGATTGTATTAGGAAGGGCCACTTTGAATGGACGAAGTCAGCTGATAAGGCCTTCCTTCACATCAAAGATAAGATGACCCAAGCACCAGTCTTAAGACTACCCGATTTTTCTAAGGTCTTTGAAGTTGCATGCGATGCTTCGGGAGTAGGTATTGGTGGAGTTCTAAGTCAAGAGAACCATCCCGTAGCATTCTTTAGTGAGAAATTGAATGAAGCCAGGAAGAAATACTCCACATATGATCGGGAGCTTTATGCGGTAGTGCAAGCATTAAGGTATTGGAGGCATTATCTCCTACCGCAAGAATTTGTTTTATTTTCAGACCATGAAGCCCTTAGGTTTTTGAGTTCCCAAAAGAAACTAAACCCTAGGCATGCCAAATGGGTAGAGTACATCCAATCCTATACGTTTGTCCTAAAGCATCAATCAGGAACCGATAATAAGGTAGCTGATGCCCTAAGTCGTAGAACGTTACTTTTAACTTCAGTTAGTACTGAAGTCATAGGTTTTGAAAGACTTAAGGAGCAGTACGAAACCTGTCCAGATTTTGGTGAAATTTATCAGGTTTTGCATCAAGTGTTGGGGATTCCGGTGCACCGCAGCGGAAGTGTAATTTCAAAATGATGAAATTTGCACCATAATCCCTTAGCCAAGATCTCCTTATTCAGGATTAAAACATATATTGAACATTTAAACATACATTGTTAGAATTAGAGTACCAACCTGTAATCGCTAATTCCAACAAAGTTGATAGTGAAGGGGCTGATTGAATTCACCAGGCGTCCAAGTGTCCGCCCTCCGATGGTGATCCACACAGAGCAGTGATCAAGACAACTCTATCTTCTTTTCAAAGGTTCCTTCTATTGAGTTCTTCTTCCTAGAACTCAATTGCTTGGACTTATGGCTTGAATTCCTCCACACAAAAGCTTGCTTCCCTTTCTTTGAACCCTTCTCCTCCTTCCACTAAGACCTTGGACCTTTAGACACCCTTGTCTTGAAGAAAAGACCTTGTCCTAAGAGGACATAGGCTTGTCTTAAGTTGGAGGAGAAATTAAGACAATGATGTCTTAATGTAAGAAAGAAAGGAACAAATAGGAACTCGTTTCTTTCCTTTACCGTCGGAGACTTTTACTTTTATTCTTATTCAGTAGCAGAGTTTCGACAGAGGTTTACTCTGTAAAGGAAACAATGCAAGAGCAAGAAAAAAATAAAAGAGTCTTCAGGAGAGGAAGAAAGAAAAACTACCCCTGTTCTGATTTTCCCGACCCTTTAAATAGAAATCAGATAGGCGCCTACACACCTCTCCATAATCACTTTCTCACGCCCTTCTCATTTTCTCATGCCCCATCCTCCCATCTCATGGCCTTCCAGATTAAATCCCATGGCTTTTCTTAAAGGAAAAATCACGGTGTTTTAAAAGGGAAGGGGTTGCGACTTTTCATCTCCGAAGAGATGTTATTTCGCGCGCCCGGGAAGAGTTAGCGCATTCCTTCTTTCTCAAAATCCCATCAGCCATTGGATTCCCATCCAAGGGGGAAGAGATGGTGTGTTAATGCTTAAGAAAGAGGCCGCCCCAAATAAAATCATCGGAGAAATTTTTGGGGCGTGCCAAGAGTCCATGCGCCATGGACTCTTCCTTATGGCCATAAGCGCATGGACTCTTGGCATTTGGCATGGAAAAACAAAGGGGGCGGGTTGGGAGGCTAGCCAAGATATATGGCTAGCCAATAGGGTTAGCCATATTCCTATTTTCTTAATTAGGGTCTAATTAGGTCCAATTAGAACCCAATTTGAACCTATCCGGAACCCTAATTCGAATCCGATTCGAATAGAAGTTAGGGTTTGCAACACCTGCTAGAGTGTTATCCTGCAAAGATGACTTAATTCCAAATTAAACTCTTGATCAATCCTCTTAAGTGTGTGATCCATTGGGTTCCACATCTAGCTAGCAGTGGGTTCGAATACAAGTTGACCTAATTTGATTAGAACTCTTTCTAATCGATTTAGGTCAAACTGGGCTTACCCGATTCGATCAATTAGGACTCTTCCTAGCAAGTGATCTTTGAACTTGATCAACCCACAAGACAAGATTGACATCTAGCAACGTGTCATGTCTACCCGGAAGATATGGAAATTCTGGTGAAATACCAAAATTGCCCTTCAGTAGAGAGTTACCGTACAATTAAATCTTTCGATCAGCCTGCACCCAAAATATAACTATGGATATGGATATATGTCAAATCCAATATTATATTTATTTCTAGCTCAATTTTATAATGATGATTCGATTATCTTGATATTATAAACCATTTCTAATATCTTTTACTTTGATCAAAGATTCCCTGAATCATCATCCGATTATTGACTAGCTGGATGCAATCTCCTCTTACTAAGAGTGATCGATTCCTTGTTGACATACTCATTACCTTCATATCCAATTCACCATTCCTAGTATCAATCCTGTGCATGGCTCAGTGTCATGATTAGGATTGAACCAAAGAATGGGTTCATGTACATAAGGTACTTATGGCAATCTCAGGTTAAAAGATTACTTGTACCACTCCCACTATGAGAACCTTCTATTGACATGTAGCTAAGACTCCATTAGATGTTCTCAAGTTGGATCATATCAGTGAACTCATTCTCCAATGAGCACCCACATCCCAGTATTAGTGTCATACACAAGTGACTGTGAGAGCAGTCACCCTTTCTGGTATACATGGGATGTGCTAGTCTTACCAGAAAACCCTGATCCCCTACTCAGGGTTCCTTTGACTAGGAATACTTTAGATTAAGGTTTTAAGATTTTAGGTCTCACTGGTATGATCTCATCATAATCCTAAAATCATAGCCCTAATCTATGGGGTTCATGATATAGTATAAACATAGCGTATGATGGAAAAATAATGCCTTTATTTAGAAAATTGTCAATTACAATGGTTTGGGAGATACAACATAGATTGGCTTGTAGGGCATATCCCTTTCAATCTCCCACTTGCACTAAAGCCAATCGCCTTTAAATCTTAATCCCATACATTCGAGGTGGCGATCAAAATCTTGCAATGGTAGAGCCTTAGTGAACGGGTCTGCTACATTGTTCTTTGTATCAACTCTATCTATGTAGACATCTTGTCTCTCTACTATTTCTCGGACGAGATGGAAGCATCTTAGAATGTGCTTGGACTTATGATGAGCTCTTGGTTCCTTAGCTTGAGCAACAGCCCCAGTGTTGTCATAGTAAAGTGGCACTGGGTTTTCAATTTTAGGAACAACACCCAACTCTGTGATGAACTTCTTCATCCAGACTGCTTCCTTGGCGGCTTCACTAACAACTATGTATTCTGCCTCTGTGGTTGAGTCAGCTACAGTCTGCTGCTTGGTACTCTTCTAACTCACTGCTCCATTTAGGGTAAAAACATATCCCGAAATGGATTTTCTATCATCAGGGTCTGATTGAAAACTAGAATCAAAATAAGCTTTTAGTTTAAGATCAGAACCATCATAAACCAGAAAAATATCCTTAGTCCTTCTTAGGTACTTAAGAATATTTTTAACTGCTTTCCAATGATCCTCTTCTGGATCAGCCTGAAACCTACTGACAATGCCTAAAGCATATGCCACATCAGGCCTGGTACATAACATGGCATACATTATGGACCCTATTGCCGAAGCATAGGGTATAGAATTCATTCTATTTCTTTCTTCAGGTGTCTTAGGAGACATCCTTTTAGAAAGATGTATGCCTTGACTCATAGGAAGATAACATCTTTTACTTCCTTCCATGCTGAATCTTTTCAGCACTAAGTCAATGTATCTAGATTGGGATAAACCTAGCATCCTCTTAGATCTGTCTCTATAGATCTTAATACCTAGTATATAGGATGCTTCTCCCAAATCTTTCATGGAAAACTGGTTTGATAGCCAAACCTTGACTGATTGCAACATTGGGATATCATTCCCAATGAGGAGTATGTCATCTACATACAGAACCAAGAAGACTATGGCACTCCCACTAGTCTTCTTATAAACACAGGGTTCATCCATATTTTTGATAAAACCAAACCTTTTAATAGTTTCATCAAAGCGGATGTTCCAACTCCTGGAAGCTTGCTTTAATCCATAAATGGATTTCTTTAGCTTGCATACTTGATTAGGTTTATTCTTTGAAATAAAACCTTCTGGCTGTGACATGTAGACTTCTTCCTCAAGGAAACCATTGAGGAATGCAGTCTTTACATCCATCTGCCATATCTCATAATCGTGGTATGCTGCTATAGCAAGTAAAATCCGAATTGATTTGAGCATGGCAACAGGTGAAAATGTTTCATCATAATCAATTCCCTGTTTTTGTCTAAAACCTTTAGCCACTAATCTGGCTTTATAGGTTTCAACTTGGCCATCAGCCCCAATCTTTTTCTTATAGACCCATTTACACCCTATAGGATTAACACCCTCTGGTGCATCAACCAAAGACCATACTTGGTTTACATACATAGAGTCTACTTCGGATTGCATGGCTTCTTGCCATTTATCTAAATCAGTACTCAAGATAGCTTCCGTATAGGTCAGAGGTTCAACATTTTGAATGACTTGGGCTTCATTTTTTCAATAATAAACCCATACCTCTCAGGTGCCCGTGGCACTCTATCAGACCTACGAGGAGGAGTTTTGTGTTTTGGTTCTGTCCTAACTATATGTTCTAATGGTTGAGAATTGTCTATCTGTATTTCTTGTACTTCTCCAAGTTCAATAGTTTTACCATTGCCCTTTTCTAAAATGAACTCTTTTTCTAGAAAAGTGGCATGCCTGCTGACAAAAATCTTTTGTTCATAGGATGGTAGAATAGATATCCTCTACCTTCTTCAGGATATCCTACAAATAGACATTTATCCGCTCTAGGTTCCAACTTATGTCCAAAATTTCTTTTAACATAAGCTGGACATCCCCATACCTTGAAATATTTAAGATATGGTTTTTTTCCACTTCAAATTTCATATGGAGTACTAACAACGGATTTAGAAGGTACCTTGTTCAGAATGTAAACAGCAGTTTCCAGGGCATGACCCCAGAAGGAAATGGGTAAATTTGTGAAGCACATCATGGATCGTGCCATATCTAATAAGGTACGATTCCTCCTTTCAGCTATACCATTTAGCTGTGGTGTATAAGGAGGGGTCCATTCAGAAAGGATTCCATTAACTTTAAGATAGTCTAAAAACTCCGTGGATAAGTATTCTCCTCCTCGATCAGAACGAAGAACTTTAATACTTTTCCCGGTTTGTTTTTAGACCATACTTTGATACTCCTTAAATTTATCAAAGGCTTCAGATTTGTGTTTCATAAGATACACATATCCGAACCTAGATAAATCATCTATAAAAGTGATAAAATATGAGTATCCTCCTCTGGCCTGAGTTGTCATTGGACCACATACATCAGTATGTATAAGTCCTAATAACTTAGTTGACCTTTCCCCATGTCCAGTGAATGGAGTTTTTGTCATCTTACCCATGAGACATGATTCACAAGTTCCTAATGATTCATACTCATAAGGATCAAGAAATTTTTCCTTGTATAACTTGCTAATCCTAGACTCATTAACATGACCAAGTCTATGATGCCAAAGTAAAGTATCATTAAAGTCTTTTCTTTTCCTTTTAGTATTGACATGAAAAATACTATCATTGGAAGAAAGAGTTAAGAGCCCATTGCTAAATATGCCAGAACAAATAATTTTATTAGATAACATTATCGAGCAACCAATGCTCGTTACATCCATTACATATCCTTGTTTTAATAACAAAGGAATAGATATAATGTTCCTAATAATCTTTGGCATATAGTAACAATTTTCTAACTCCAAGATCTTTCCTGAAGGCAACTTCAGAATATAGGTCCCTACAGCTTCTGCTTGGATGATATCACCACCAGCACCGTAGAGATTGAAGTCGCCTTCCTTCAATACTTTAAGCTTGTGGAGGTCCTGCAAAGATTTGCATATATGGTAACCACAAGCGGTATCCAATACCCAAGTATTTGATATAGACGAATTTAATGTCAATATAGTATGTATCTCATACATATCTTTTTGTGCATCTGCCACACCAGGCTTCACAGTTGCAAGGTAAGCCTTGCAATTCCTTTTCCAATGTCCCGCTTTGCCGAAAAAGAAACAGGTTGACTGTTTTGAGGCCTTCTTTCCTTTCTTGTTCTTATTGATGCCACCCTTAGGGTTTAGCCTCATACTAAAATCCTTTTTGCCCGATTTCTTCTTATTGGTCTTATCAACAAGAAGAAGTGGAGCCTTTTCTCTCTTAACATGTCTCTCTGCTGTTTTTAACATATTTAACAGCTCAGGCAAGGAAGTGTTCAGTTTGTTCATGTGATAATTTAAGACAAACTGAGAAAATGACTCCAGGAGTGATTGCAGGATTAAATCCTGATTCAGCTCCCCATCCATAATAAACCCTAATTGACCCAATCTGGTGATTAAGTCAATTACCTTCAGGACATGATCCTGAACGGATGTACCCTCTGTCATCCTAGCACGGAATAACTGCTTAGATATTTCATATCTAGCAGTTCTGCTTTGTTCTCCATAAAGCTCCTTTAAATTGAGCATTATGGATTGAGTATCCATGCTTTCATGTTGCCTCTGTAACTCATTGGTCATAGAGGCCAGTATGATACATTTGACAGTGAGGGAGTCATTCTGCCACATTTTGTATTTGGCCATGTCTTCCTGTGTGGCATCATCCCCTAGTGGATTAAGACTAGGGGTATCAAGAATATAAGAAAGTTTTTCTGAACTCAGTACAATCTTTAAGTTTCTCAACCAGTCCACATAGTTTGGACCAGTCAATTTGTTGGTATCTAAGATGCTTCTCAGTGATAATGAAGATGCCATTTATCTACATTTAATAAAGAACAATACATAAGAAAACAACCATGAAATGACTTACATAATTAAATTAGGTCTTCAATTTAATTATGTCTTCCACTATTTTATCAAAAATCATAGCCCTCACTATGATAATCGAGAAGAACCCTGATCGGTTTTCTTAGTGAGATTGAGATCCTTATAACTTATAAAAGATCTTGCAGATAACACAACAAATCTTTTATAAGCTCAAAGGTAGGAAACTCTTCCAATTATATCTCATATAATTCTCAAAAATAACTTGGCCTCTAGAACATTATAAGTCTTGCAGAAAACATAACAAACCATAATGTTCTAGTTAAGTCAAGACCCTTTCATTTCTATACAGTCAGTATTCAAATATAATGCCCTTGCAGATAACATAACAAGGCATTATACTGAATATACTGTAAGCATATCTTTGCACTAGACCAATATTATGTCAATCACCCTATTAGGTCTTGCAATAACACAACAAACCTAATATGGTTCATAACACAGTAATGATCCAGCATGAAGGAAGGCCAACATATAGCATTTTTTTAACACTAAGCATTTAAGTCAAGATTTAAATATAATCAAATTGGCCAGGCAAGTGGAAGAGATGTGGGAGTCCCCCCGTTGCTTTCCTAGACACCAATAAAAATTGGCCAGGTCAGTCAATGGAACCAATTAAAAACCACGATTCTGTATACCTTCCCAGAACCACCTTTCTAGACACCGAATGATCAATTGTTCATCATGACTAGTGATGCTTATTAGTTAAATATACTATGACTTAATATAATTTTAAGAAGAGGGCTTTATAAAATTTTCCAACACATTCTAATAGAAGATATCACACAGATAAAAACAAATATGTGCTAAGTGTGTCATCATACTAGGACAACCATTTACCACATAATGGATCCACCATTATGCCAGGGCAACCTTATTTCAGTATGATGACTTCAAAACTAATCATATCTCTATAATAATAAGGGTTGAGTGAAAAAACTCTAACTAGTGGCATACACCAAAAAACATATTTGCAACAAAAATATGCTAAGTATTATCAGGATTCAAGGATTTAAAAAACCCTAACATGCAACACTACACCAAAACCACATGAATATTTTCATATGTTTTAACTGTAATAAGGGTGGCTCTGATACCACTGTTGGGGATTCCGGTGCACCGTAGCGAAAGTGTAATTTCAAAATGATAAAATTTGCACCATAATCCCTTAGCCAAGATCTCCTTATTCAGGATTAAAACATATATTGAACATTTAAACATACATTTTTAGAATTAGAGTACCAACCTGTAATCGCTAATTCCAACGAAGTTGATAGTGAAGGGGCTGATTGAATTCACCAGGCGTCTAAGTGTCCGCCCTCCGATGGTGATCCACACAGAGCAGTGATCAAGACAACTCTATCTTCTTTTCAAAAGTTCCTTCTATTGAGTTCTTCTTCCTAGAACTCAATTGCTTGGACTTATGGCTTGAATTCCTCCACACAAAAGCTTGCTTCCCTTTCTTTGACCCCTTCTCCTCCTTCCACTAAGACCTTGGACTTTTAGACACCCTTGTCTTGAAGAAAAGACCTTGTCCTAAGAGGACATAGGCTTGTCTTAAGTTGGAGGAGAAATTAAGACAATGATGTCTTAATGTAAGAAAGAAAGGAACAAATAGGAACTCGTTTCTTTCCTTTACCGTCGGAGACTTTTACTTTTATTCTTTTTCAGTAGCAGAGTTTCGACAGAGGTTTACTCTGTAAAGAAAACAATGCAAGAGCAAGAAAAAAATAAAAGAGTCTTCAGGAGAGGAAGAAAGAAAAATTATCCCTGTTCTGATTTTCCTGACCCTTTAAATAGAAATCAGATAGGCGCCTACACACCTCTCCGTAATCACTTTCTAATGCCCTTCTCATTTTCTCACGCCCCATCCTCCCATCTCACGGCCTTCCAGATTAAATCCCATGGCTTTTCTTAAAGGAAAAATCGTGGTGTTTTAAAAGGGAAGGGGTCGTGACTTTTCATCTCCGAAGAGATGTTATTTCGCGCGCCCGGGAAGAGTTAATGCATTCCTTCTTTCTCAAAATCCCATCAGCCATTGGATTTCCATCCAAGGGGGGAGAGATGGTGCGCTAATGCTTGAGAAAGAGGCCGCCCCAAATAAAATCATCGGAGAAATTTTTGGGGCGCGCCAAGAGTCCATGCGCCATGGACTCTTCCTTATGGCGCGCCAAGAGTCCATAAGCACATGGACTCTTGGCATTTGGCATGGAAAAACAAAGGGGGCGGGTTGGGAGGCTAGCCAAGCTATATGGCTAGCCAATAGGGTTAGCCATATTCCTATTTTCTCAATTAGGGTCTAATTAGGTCCAATTAGAATCCAATTTGAACCAATCCGGAACCCTAATTCGAATCCGATTCGAATAGAAGTTAGGGTTTGCAACACCTGCTAGAGTGTTATCCCGCAAAGATGATTTAATTTTAAATTAAACTCTTGATCAATCCTTTTAAGTGTGTGACCCATTGGGTTCCACATCTAGCCAGCAATGGGTTCGAATACAAGTTGACCTAATTTGATTAGAACTCTTTCTAATCAATTTAGGTCAAACCGGGCTTACCCGATTCGATCAATTAGGACTCTTCCTAACAAGTGATCTTTGAACTTGATCAACCCACAAGACAAGATTGACGTCTAGCAACATATCATGTCTACCCGGAAGATATGGAAATTCTGGTGAAATACCAAAATTTCCCTTCAGTAGAGAGTTACCGTACAATTAAATCTTTCGATCAGCCTGCACCCAAAATATAACTATGGATATGGATATATGTCAAATCCAATATTATATTTATTTCTAGCTCAATTTTATAATGATGATTCGATTATCTTGATATTAGAAACCATTTCTAATATCTTTTACTTTGATCAAAGATTCCCTAAATCATCATCCGATTGTTGACTAGCTGGATGCAATCTCCTCTTACTAAGAGTGATCGATTCCTTGTTGACCTACTCATTACCTTCATATCCAATTCACCATTCCTAGTATCAATCCTGTGCATGGCTCAGTGTCATGATTAGGATTGAACCAAAGAATGGGTTCATGTACATAAGGTACTTATGGCAGTCTCAGGTTAAAAGATTACTTGTACCACTCCCACTATGAGAACCTTCTATTGACATGTATCTAAGACTCCATTAGATGTTCTCAAGTTGGATCATATCAGTGAACTCATTCTCCAATGAGCACCCACATCCCAGTATTAGTGTCATACATAAGTGACTGTGAGAGCAGTCACCCTTTCTGGTATACATGGGATGTGCTAGTCTTACCGGAAAACCCTGATCCCCTACTCAGGGTTCCTTTGACTAGGAATACTTTAGATTAAGATTTTAAGATTTTAGGTCTCACTGGTATGATCTCATCATAACCCTAAAATCATAGCCCTAATCTATGGGGTTCATCATATAGTATAAACACAGCGTATGATGGAAAAATAATGCCTTTATTTAGAAAATTGTTAATTACAATGGTTTGGGTGATACAACATTGATTGGCTTGTAGGGCATATCCCTTTCATCAAGGACCATCTAGTGATCATAGTGACTATACCCTTCTAGATGGTTATCTTTTTAAAGAGAATAGGCTTTGCATCCCAAGAACCTCCTTAAGAGATTTTTTAGTTTGGGAGATACATGCGGGAGGTTTGGCTGGCCACTTCGGACGAAACAAGACTATCTTGGCTATTGAGGAACAATTTTACTGGCCAAGTCTTAAGAAACAAGTAGCAAACCTTGTAGCTCGATGTAGGACATGTGCTGTTGCAAAGCAACAAAAGAAGAATACTGGGCTATACACTCCATTACCTGTACCTGAGTGTCCATGGCAGGATCTAAGCATGGTCTTTGTTCTAAGATTACCCAAGACCATTCAATAACATGATTCAATCTTTGTGGTGGTCGACCGATTTTCAAAAATGGCCCATTTCATACCTTGCTCCTAAACTTCCGATGCCTCTAGGATAGCCAAACTCTTTCTTGATCAAGTAGTCAGACTCCACGGGTTACCAAAAACCATTGTTTCTGATAGGGATGTCCGCTTCACAAGTTACTTCTGGAAAACCCTTTGGTACTTATTAGGAACCAGACTGAAATTCTCCATTGCCTACCATCCCCAGACTGATGGACAAATCGAGGTTGTAAATAGAAGTCTAGGGAACTTGCTGAGATGCCTAGTGGGAGAAAGTCTAGGGAACTGGGATTTGTTATTCCATGTGCTGAGTTCGCTTACAACAGTTCGGTCAATCGATCTACGGGCAAAAGTCCCTTTGAGATAGTCCATGGTTGCAAGCCTAGGAAGCCTTTAGATCTAATCCCACTACCTATTCACACATGAGTCACTGAGTCTTTTGCACAGCATGTCACAAATCTACATAAAGAAATCAGTAATAAGATCAACCTGAGCAATAAAACTTACAAACACTTAGCTGACTCACATAAGAGGGCTAAAGAATTATGTGAAGGAGATTATGTGATGATTAGGCTCAACCCTGAACAGTTTCCCCCTGGAACCATAAAGAAGCAGCATGCCCGCGGAGCGGGATCTTTTAAGATCTTAAAGAAAATAGGGCCTAATGCATATGTTTTGGAACTTCCACCTGATATGGGTATTAGTACAACCTTCAATATTTCAGACCTAGTAGAATACAAAGAACCACTACTAATACCTAGTGAGCCTTTTGAGCCAGAAACTTTCATTGAGAGTGAACATATTTTCGAGTGTCCACCACCAACCTTACCTGAGCAGAGAGAGAAGATTGAGAGAATCCTAGATGACAAGATCATTACTACCAGGAATAAGGACTATCAACGATACCTGGTTCAATGGCAAGGTCGACCTGAGTCCGACAACTCTTGGACTACTCGAGAGGACCTGCAAAGACTTAATCCAGACTTGTTCGAGCATTACCAGGGCAAAACTGAACCATACTCGACTGGGTCGATTTCTGCCCACCCCAGGAGAATTGGTGTGGATACCAGAAGCCGAAAGAAACTTCACTCCAACAAGGTTAGCCTTATCCCAATTTGGATCGAAGATAATTAGGTTACCTTGTATCCTTTAGTTCAAAAATATTTTATTTTCAAGAGTCATTTCCTTTTCAAGAGTCCTATAATTAATTTTGAGTTTCAAATCAAGAGTGTTTATTGAGTCTTGTAATTACTTTTAAAATTTCATTTCTTGTAAGTCCATTTCAAGTTTTAAAGTCTAGGTCAGTCAAGTCAGTTCAGTTGAGTTAAGTCTAATTCAGTTGAGTTAAGTCTAATCAAGTCTTAAAGCCATGAAAGCTAGCAACAAGACTCAAATTCTAGACCCCAGAATTTGACCACATGAGTAAGAGAAGACACATCAACCAAGCAAAAGAAAAGGACCATCAACTAGGACCACTGGGTGCCACATGTCATTCTTATCCAAGTAGAAGACCACCTCACCATGCCATGTCATCAGGTGCCACTTCACCAGCCACCTCATCACCCTTTGGGTGCCAACAAGGGAGATTCAAATTCAAGGAGGTTGGCCACATCCCTCCAAGTCCTCCACCAAATCCTCCAACCCCCCCACATCCCTCCAAACTCTCCACCAAATCCTCCAACCCCCCTTGTAATCCTCCTCGATTTGGGGAGTTTTTAAATTTCAAAAGCTAGCTTTGTGAGGCTATTAAAAGCCTTGGATGCTCATTGTAAAAGAGATTGATTTTGGAAATGAATGAAGTTTGAAGTGAAGTTGTCTTGAGTTTTATATGTGAAATTTTTCCTATCTTCTTCTTCCACGCCCAAAGCCACTCTCTTCCCTAGCAATTCATCATCCAAGCTCAAGGCAAAAGCATTGGAGTCGGCCAGATCTTCTCAACTATCTTTTCTTTGTTCACAAGTTCTCCCATCCCTTCTTTATGTTTGCATCCTTCAACCTTAACTTTGATCTTCATTGCAGGGTCCTTCGAAGTCCTTGAGTTGTGAACAGGGTTCCCCTTGACAATGAACCAACAAGCTGAAGCCCAAGTCCAGGGTTCTGATCACTGTTATCCAAGTTCTCCAGTCCAGAGCATCAGTAGTTTCAAGTTTTGAATCATAGGAAGGTTGGAAAACTCATCAAGGTAAGTCCTCAATCATTAGCCCCTATTGTCTAGATCTTCTTCCTTCTTAGTTTTAGAGTTGTGTCTAATCATGTAATAGTCCCTTTTCATATAATCCTTAAATCTTATTAAGATGAGTACAATGCTAAGTATAATTAGGTTTCATTGCTCTACAAACACCATATTCAAAACATTAATCATATGCGTGCCGCATCAAATTGGTATCAGAGCATGGTTGCATATGGGTAGAATAGTTTTCTTTAAATCCAAGCAAGATCTAAAATTCACGCCTCCTGAGCGGGTGTACTCCAGTACACTGTCACGACCAATGGGAATAATGAGCCCCTAGCCGGACGTGAGTTTTTAGGTTGAAGTTTTGGGTAAGCCTTTGCACTTGTTTGATTAGGTTCTGTTTTCTGAAAATTTGCATCTATTTACTGTAATCCGTCTGCAGCACCAAAGGAAAGTCACTAATTTTTTATTGAAATATTTTTTTTCTTGTTCCATTTTAAGTCAGTTATCACCATATTAAATTTCATCATCAGAAAAAAATTATAAAAAAAATGAAAATTTTTGCAGTTCGACACTATCATTAGG
The DNA here is from genome assembly GCA_021397845.1 of Areca catechu. Taxonomy (NCBI): domain Eukaryota; kingdom Viridiplantae; phylum Streptophyta; class Magnoliopsida; order Arecales; family Arecaceae; genus Areca; species Areca catechu. The sequence continues at coordinate 125,114,355 of CM038040.1, read as the reverse complement.
GTTCTGTTCTATCCTTTTTATTTATCTTCATTTGTAAGAATCTTCTTAGAGTAGTATAGATTTTAGTTTTAAATTTCCTTTTATATTCATTGAAACATATAAGTTGGGAATCCTCTGTGAATTTTTTAGAATTTTTGGATATTTTTTTCATCATGTTTTCCATACCACTTTCAAACTGCAACACACTTCTGCAGCACCTTTGTATTTCATTCATCTTATGGGAAATTAAATTAAGGGCATCAATTTGACATACGGTCAGGGTTTCATCACCTGTCCCTAGCCCAAAAATCACCAACCAACATATCGATCCCAGCCCATTATTTAAAATTGAGTAGAACGTTAATTGCCCTAGTGGGTTAGGGACACCAACAAGTTGGGTTCAGGTTAGGGTCAAGTTAACTGTGTCAGCTAATTGGTGTGTGCTTACTGGCTTGGTGTCTAGGATTGGTGCATCAGGGCTTGTGATTTGGTCCGCCTATTTGGCCAATCTCAGATTGGTGTCTAAGGTTGGCAATCAGGGACCTTCACTCCCCTCCACCTACCTGGCTAAGTCCCATAAGTACTACTAGCTAGTTGGTTCACTTAATTAGACTTCTAATTTGTGCTCTAGGTCTAGGAAACCTTAGCTCGAACTTGAGTCCATTTGCATCCATGACAACTAGAGCTGGGACACCGTATTCACCAATCCAAGCCCAGTCAAGTGTAGCCATGGACCAAAACTTAGGGAATTTGATCAAAGGCCTAAATGATCAAGTGGCCCAACTGACTAAGAGTTTAACTGAGCAATTGACCTAAACAAATCAGAATGTGGCACAAACCAACCAAGACATGAATGAGCAGTTAGCCCACATCACTACTAGGTTGGATCAGTTAGAGGCTAGAACCCCTGAAAGCAATCATGAAGCCCAGACTGAGCCTGAGCCTAGTCTTGCACCTGAACTCGAGACCCCATTGAACCCTAGAAGGATTCCATATCAAAACCCTCTCTACCAAACAAACCCTAGGAGAGCTCCCCAACATCAGTTTTATGATCCAATTCCTAGAGGACCCCACCCTGATCAAACCATCGAGCCCAACCCAAGGAGATTCCATCATGAGCCTAACTATGAACCCAATGTCAGGAGACCCACCCCAATTCACTTTGATCAAGATGACCGAACCATGAAGAACAATAGGCTGGAAGCTCCCACCTTTGATGGAATTATAGATCCAAAGATCTACATTGATTGGGAAGGTGAGATGGACCAGTATTTTGACTGGTTTGAGATGAGTGAAGAGCGCAAGTATAAGTTTGCAATGCTTAAACTTGTGCATCAAGCTAGGTTATATTGGTGAAATGTTGAGAGACTCACTAGACAAAGAGGTGATGTGCCTATAGTGACCTGGCGAGCTATGAAACTTAGGCTTAGGGAGAAATACCTTCCTATGTCCTACCACCAAAGACTCCTAGATCAATGGCAAAGACTTACTCAAGTAAATATGAGTGTCACGGAGTACATTGCGAAGTTTGACGAATTCGTTATGAGGTGCAATGTTGATGAATCTGAGTCGGTGACCTTGTCTAGATTTAGAGCCGGACTGAGGGAAGAAATTCAAAGAGAATTGTTCATGCAAGAGGTACATGACCTAGAATTGGCCTATCAGATAGCTAGGGATGCTGAGAGATTCCATAGAGATCCAGTCTATCGTAGGCCCGAAGCCCCTAGGACTAGTGCACCTTATCAGCAGTCAGGATCCAATCAGCCTAGATTCAACCGACCCAATCCTAATGTGCCTGTGACCCGAAGAGATGACAAGGGGAAAACACCTGAGACCCAAAGAACTCCAAATGCATGTTTCAAGTGTAACAAAGTGGGTCACTATTCTAGCAACTGTCCTAATAGAGCCCTACACATAGGAGAAGTAGAAGAGGAAGTCGTAGAATCCCAAGGTGAATTTGAGGAGGAAGTATACCATGCAGATGAGAACTTGGCTGAAGAGTATGAGGATGAGGAAGTCCTGGTAGATCAAGATCTGTTAGGAGTGGTTAGGTGTATTCTCACCCAAGCTAAAACCCAAGAAGATTGGCGTAGGACTAGCATCCTACAGACATTCATTAAGATAGGTAAGAAAGTATGCAAAGTCATTTTAGATAGCGGTAGCTGTGTCAATGCCATATCCACCAACACAGTTAAAAACCTAGGATTGCCCACCGTACCCCATCCTAATCCCTATAAGGTATCCTGGATAGACTCAACCACGATTTCCATTAAGTCTAGGTGCCTAGTAACCATTCAGTTCCAATTTTACCTAGAGAAAGTATGGTGTGATGTACTTCCAATGGGAGTAAGTAGCATAATTTTAGGCCGACCATGGTTGTACAATCTTGACATAACACTCTATGGTCGTTCTAATTTGTGCTCATTTACTCATAATGGAAAGAAGATTGTAATCCATTCTTCTCCACCTAAGAACCCCATTAAGAGAGGATCAAGCCAATTGAGTGATAAGAAAAAGGGGATAAACGTGATCACTGCTAGAGAAATGGAGAAAGAAATTAGCAATGGGTCACCTGTTTGGATTTTGACCATTAAGGATTATCAAGAACCTCTTTCAAAAGAACAACCTCCAGAAGTCAGTGAAGTGCTAGAGGAGTTCAAAGACGTGTTCCCCGATGACTTGCCCGACCAACTCCCACCTCTTAGGGATATACAACATGCGATAGACTTAGTCCCCGGAGCAACCCTACCGAACCTTTCCCATTATAGAATGAACCCTACCGAGCACCAAGAATTACAACGTCAAGTAGGAGAACTCCTAAAGAAAGGATTCATTAGGGAGAGTTTGAGTCCATGCGCAGTCCCAACCTTACTTACCCCTAAGAAAGATGGCACATGGAGAATGTGTGTTGATAATCGTGCCATAAATAAAATCATAGTGAAGTATAGGTTTTCCATCCCCCGCTTGGATGATATGTTAGATATGATGGCCGGTGCAACTATATTTTCTAAGATTGACCTGAAGAGCGGCTATCACCAAGCTAGGATCAGACCAGGGGATGAATGGAAGACTGCCTTTAAAACTAAGGATGGGATATTTGAATGGGTAGTCATGCCTTTTGGGTTATCAAACGCCCCTAGCACTTTTATGCAAATCATGAACCAAGTCCTACGAGCCTTTATTGGAAAATTTGTTGTCGTTTACTTTGACGACATACTTGTCTATAGTAGGACTAGAGAAGATCATCAACAACATCTGAGGCGGGTCTGTTTAGCACTTAGGAAAGATAACCTCTATGCCAATCTAAAGAAATGTGCTTTCTTGACTACTAGAGTTATCTTCCTAGGATTTGTTGTGACCCGTGAAGGAGTATCCGCTGACCCTGAGAAGGTTAAGGCAATTGTAGAGTGGCCAACACCCAATATTATTCACGAAGTAAGAAGTTTTCATGGCCTCGCTACGTTTTATCGAAGATTTATTAGAGGGCTTAGCACCATAGTTGCTCCTATCACGGATTGTATTAGGAAGGGCCACTTTGAATGGACGAAGTCAGCTGATAAGGCCTTCCTTCACATCAAAGATAAGATGACCCAAGCACCAGTCTTAAGACTACCCGATTTTTCTAAGGTCTTTGAAGTTGCATGCGATGCTTCGAGAGTAGGTATTGGTGGAGTTCTAAGTCAAGAGAACCATCCCGTAGCATTCTTTAGTGAGAAATTGAATGAAGCCAGGAAGAAATACTCCATATATGATCGGGAGCTTTATGCGGTATTGCAAGCATTAAGGTATTGGAGGCATTATCTCCTACCTCAAGAATTTGTTTTATTTTCAGACCATGAAGCCCTTAGGTTTTGAGTTCCCAAAAGAAACTAAACCCTAGGCATGCCAAATGGGTAGAGTACATCCAATCCTATACGTTTGTCCTAAAGCATCAATCAGGAACCGATAATAAGGTAGCTGATGCCCTAAGTCGTAGAACGTTACTTTTAACTTCAGTCAGTACTGAAGTCATAGGTTTTGAAAGACTTAAGGAGCAGTACGAAACCTGTCCAGATTTTGGTGAAATTTATCAGGTTTTGCATCAAGTGTTGGGGATTCTGGTGCACCGCAGCGGAAGTGTAATTTCAAAATGATGAAATTTGCACCATAATCCCTTAGCCAAGATCTCCTTATTCAGGATTAAAACATATATTGAACATTTAAACATACATTGTTAGAATTAGAGTACCAACCTGTAATTGCTAATTCCAACAAAGTTGATAGTGAAGGGGCTGATTGAATTCACCAGGCGTCCAAGTGTCCGCCCTCCGATGGTGATCCACACAGAGCAGTGATCACGACAACTCTATCTTCTTTTCAAAGGTTCCTTCTATTGAGTTCTTCTTCCTAGAACTTAATTGCTTGGACTTATGGCTTGAATTCCTCCACACAAAAGCTTGCTTCCCTTTCTTTGACCCCTTCTCCTCCTTCCACTAAGACCTTGGACCTTTAGACACCCTTTTCTTGAAGAAAAGACCTTGTCCTAAGAGGACATAGGCTTGTCTTAAGTTGGAGGAGAAATTAAGACAATGATGTCTTAATGTAAGAAAGAAAGGAACAAATAGGAACTCGTTTCTTTCCTTTACCGTCGGAGACTTTTACTTTTATTCTTGTTCAGTAGCAGAGTTTCGACAGAGGTTTACTCTGTAAAGGAAACAATGCAAGAGCAAGAAAAAAATAAAAGAGTCTTAAGGAGAGGAAGAAAGAAAAATTACCCCTGTTCTGATTTTCCCGATCCTTTAAATAGAAATCAGATAGGCGCCTACACACCTCTCTGTAATCACTTTCTCACGCCCTTCTCATTTTCTCATGCCCCATCCTCCCATCTCATGGCCTTCCAGATTAAATCCCACGGCTTTTCTTAAAGGAAAAATCGTGGTGTTTTAAAAGGGAAGGGGTCGCGACTTTTCATCTCCGAAGAGATGTTATTTCGCGCGCCCGGGAAGAGTTAGCGCATTCCTTCTTTCTCAAAATCCCATCAGCCATTGGATTCCCATCCAAGGGGGAAGAGATGGTGCGCTAATGCTTAAGAAAGAGGCCGCCCCAAATAAAATCATCGGAGAAATTTTTGGGGCGTGCCAAGAGTCCATGCTCCATGGACTCTTCCTTATGGCCATAAGCGCATGGACTCTTGGCATTTGGCATGGAAAAACAAAGGGGGCGGGTTGGGAGGCTAGCCAAGCTATATGGCTAGCCAATAGGGTTAGCCATATTCCTATTTTCTCAATTAGGGTCTAATTAGGTCCAATTAGAACCCAATTTGAACCAATCCGGAACCCTAATTCGAATCCGATTCGAATAGAAGTTAGGGTTTGCAACACCTGCTAGAGTGTTATCCTGCAAAGATGACTTAATTTCAAATTAAACTCTTGATCAATCCTCTTAAGTGTGTGATCCATTGGGTTCCACATCTAGCTAGCAGTGGGTTCGAATACAAGTTGACCTAATTTGATTAGAACTCTTTCTAATCGATTTAGGTCAAACCGGGCTTACCCGATTCGATCAATTAGGACTCTTCCTAACAAGTGATATTTGAACTTGATCAACCCACAAGACAAGATTGACGTCTAGCAACGTGTCATGTCTACCCGGAAGATATGAAAATTCTGGTGAAATACCAAAATTGCCCTTCAGCAGAGAGTTACCGTACAATTAAATCTTTCGATCAGCCTGCACCCAAAATATAACTATGGATATGGATATATGTCAAATCCAATATTATATTTATTTCTAGCTCAATTTTATAATGATGATTCGATTATCTTGATATTAGAACCATTTCTAATATCTTTTACTTTGATCAAAGATTCCCTGAATCATCATCCGATTGTTGACTAGCTGGATGCAATCTCCTCTTACTAAGAGTGATCGATTCCTTGTTGACCTACTCATTACCTTCATATCCAATTCACCATTCCCAGTATCAATCCTGTGCATGGATCAGTGTCATGATTAGGATTGAACCAAAGAATGGGTTCATGTACATAAGGTACTTATGGCAGTCTCAGGTTAAAAGATTACTTGTACCACTCCCATTATGAGAACCTTCTATTGACATGTAGCTAAGACTCCATTAGATGTTCTCAAGTTGGATCATATCAGTGAACTCATTCTCCAATGAGCACCCACATCCCAGTATTAGTATCATACACAAGTGACTGTCAGAGCAGTCACCCTTTCTGGTATACATGGGATGTGCTAGTCTTAGCAGAAAACCCTGATCCCCTACTCAGGGTTCCTTTGACTAGGAATACTTTAGATTAAGGTTTTAAGATTTTAGGTCTCACTGGTATGATCTCATCATAACCCTAAAATCATAGCCCTAATCTATGGGGTTCATCATATAGTATAAACATAGCGTATGATGGAAAAATAATGCCTTTATTTAGAAAATTGTCAATTACAATGGTTTGGGAGATACAACATAGATTGGCTTGTAGGGCATATCCCTTTCAATCTCCCACTTGCACTAAAGCCAATCGCCTTTAAATCTTAATCTCATACATTCGAGGTGGCGATCAAAATCTCGCTATGGTAGAGCCTTAGTGAACGGGTCTGCTACATTGTTCTTTGTATCAACTCTATCTATGTAGACATCTTGTCTCTCTACTATTTCTCGGACGAGATGGAAGCATCTTAGAATGTGCTTGGACTTATGATGAGCTCTTGGTTCCTTAGCTTGAGCAACAGCCCCAGTGTTGTCACAGTAAAGTGGCACTGGGTTTTCAATTTCAGGAACAACACCCAACTCTGTGATGAACTTCTTCATCCAAACTGCTTCCTTGGCGGCTTCACTAACAGCTATGTATTCTGCCTCTGTGGTTGAGTCAGCTACAGTCTGCTACTTGGTACTCTTCTAACTCACTGCTCCACCATTTAGGGTTAAAACATATCCCGAAATGGATTTTCTATCATCAGGGTCTGATTGAAAACTAGAATCAGAATAAGCTTTTAGTTTAAGATCAGAACCATCATAAACCAGAAAAATATCCTTAGTCTTTCTTAGGTACTTAAGAATATTTTTAACTGCTTTCCAATGATCCTCTTCTGGATCATCCTGAAACCTACTGTCAATGCCTAAAGCATATGCCACATCAGGCCTGGTACATAACATGGCATACATTATGGACCCTATTGCCGAAGCATAGGGTATAGAATTCATTCTATTTCTTTCTTCAGGTGTCTTAGGAGACATCCTTTTAGAAAGATGTATGCCTTGACTCATAGGAAGATAACCTCTTTTACTTCCTTCCATGCTGAATCTTTTCAGCACTAAGTCAATGTACCTAGATTGGGATAAACCTAGCATCCTCTTAGATCTGTCTCTATAGATCTTAATACCTAGTATATAGGATGCTTCTCCCAAATCTTTCATGGAAAACTGGTTTGATAGCCAAACCTTGACTGATTGCAACATTGGGATATCATTCCCAATGAGGAGTATGTCATCTACATACAGAACCAAGAAGACTATGGCACTCCCACTAGTCTTCTTATAAACACAGGGTTCATCCATATTTTTGATAAAACCAAACCTTTTAATAGTTTCATCAAAGCGGATATTCCAACTCCTGGAAGCTTGCTTTAATCCATAAATGGATTTCTTTAGCTTGCATACTTGATTAGGTTTATTTTTTGAAATAAAACCTTCTGGCTGTGACATGTAGACTTCTTCCTCAAGGAAACCATTGAGGAATGCAGTCTTTACATCCATCTGCCATATCTCATAATCGTGGTATGCTGCTATAGCAAGTAAAATCCGAATTGATTTGAGCATGGCAACAGGTGAAAATGTTTCATCATAATCAATTCCCTATTTTTGTCTAAAACCTTTAGCCACTAATCTGGCTTTATAGGTTTCAACTTGGCCATCAGCCCCAATCTTTTTCTTATAGACCCATTTACACCCTATAGGATTAACACCCTCTGGTGCATCAACTAAAGACCATACTTGGTTTACATACATAGAGTCTACTTCGGATTCCATGGCTTCTTGCCATTTATCTGAATCAGTACTCAAGATAGCTTCCGTATAGGTCAGAGGTTCATCATTTTGAATGACTTGGGCTTCATTATTTTCAATAATAAACCCATACCTCTCAGGTGCCCGTGGCACTCTATCAGATCTACGAGGAGGAGTTTTGTGTTCTGGTTCTGTCCTAACTATATGTTCTAATGGTTAAGAATTGTCTATCTGTATTTCTTGTACTTCTCCAAGTTCAATAGTTCTACCATTGCCCTTTTCTAAAATGAACTCTTTTTCTAGAAAAGTGGCATGCCTGCTGACAAAAATCTTTTGTTCATAGGATGGTAGAATAGATATCCTCTACCTTCTTTAGGATAGCCTACAAATAGACATTTATCCGCTCTAGGTTCCAACTTATGTCCAAAATTTCTTTTAACATAAGCTGGACATCCCCATACCTTGAAATATTTAAGATATGGTTTCTTTCCACTCCAAATTTCATATGGAGTACTAACAACGGATTTAGAAGGTACCTTGTTCAGAATGTAAACAGCAGTTTCTAGGGCATGACCCCAGAAGGAAATGGGTAAATTTGTGAAGCACATCATGGATCATACCATATCTAATAAGGTATGATTCCTCCTTTCAGCTATACCATTTAGCTGTGGTGTATAAGTGGTGCGGGCACCAGACCCAGAAGAAGACTTCAGAGCTCCATCTGGATCTCTGATTAACCTTGCCCGAAGAATTAGGGTTTTTGGTTTGTAATAAGAGTTGACTAGATTAACTCAATTTAGCTTGAGTCTACATTACCTGCATTTTATTTTGTTGAGTCATGTTGACTCAGTAGTGGACTAGGGTTTCAACCTGGGATGTACATTTTCTCCCAAGACCAAGCAAGTGGACACCACACTCCCAGCCACACTCCCAGTCCAAGGGGCGCCATATCTACATCCAGTAGCCTATGGTCCCCACTCCACAGATGGCAACTTCCTTCTCTAATGCACCAGATAAAGAGAAGTCCACCAAGAGACCATAAATCAAGGGGGCGGCCAAGACTTTCCCAAGAAATCCAAAGCAAAGATGGGAAGAAATTCTCTTGGAAGAGAACTTCAAGGGGGTGCCCACTGCCTGCCAAAAACATCCAAAACAAAGATGGGAAGGACCTTGACTTAGGGAGGAAGAAAAGGAGGAGTCCAAAAGAGTCGATCCAGGGAAGGAAAAAAATTTTTCTTGAAGATCCAAGCAAGGAGGCGCCATCTACCTGCCTTTTATAACCCAAATCCAAATTTTTTGGTACCTTGGCCGACCATATGTGAATGATTTGCCCTAATTTGTAGATCCCCTTCTTTAGTCCCACATGGGAAGATGTGAAACCCTCCTCCCTTGTAAAGCCTTATAAATTAAACCCCTCTTGTAAGTTTAAAAAAATCAGATGAATGAAAGAAATTTTTTTTTATGAGCAAACTTGTGTTTTCTCTTTTCCGCACTTGCTTCCAGGTGTTGAGCTCCGTGAGGGAGTAAATCCGGGTTCCCCTGGAACCTTGAGGAGGTGAGAGATCTCCAAAACCCCAAACCCTAGGTTAGCCACTCCACTCCCAAACCCTAGCCACCATCACCCTTCTCTTTCCACCAAGCCCTAGTCTGTTCCACTTCTCACGGCCACCCTCTCCAAGTCCAGGCCGGCCACCAGCATCCAGCTCCAGTCTAGATACTTCATATCTACAGCAGTTCTAAGAGGATGTCAGATCGGCCTCCAGGAGAATCCTGATTTCAGCAACTTCGGCTTTCAAGTTCTTCAACCTGGTAAAATCTTTTCTTGAGTTTCTGAATTCCATCATTTGTTCCTCTTCTTTCCTAGATCTTGAGTCTAGAAGAAGCCGACCAAACCACGAGACCAATATTAGAGGATCCATTGCGAAGATAGCCGACTCCGAGGATCCCACAATCTGCTCGAGAGAGTTTTTCCACCAAAATCCTGAGAAGATCACTGTCTGGTTAGTAAACCATCTCTCCTCTCTATTTCTGTTCTGTTGAAAGTTCAGAGCGAAACCCTAGGTCTGGGAGTTTCTCAACCCCCAGCGATCCGTTACTTCTGAACTACTCTGATAATTTAGTCTCATCTAAATTATGCTTTCGATCCTTACCTAGTTTCCTTCAACTTAGTTTAGCTTTACTTTGAGTCAAAGCCAATTTCTGAAATATATATAAAAAAAAAAGAATTAATCCTAAATTTACTTTCGCATACGCTTCTTTGTTCTTTGTTCTGCATCATTTTTGGTATCAGAGCCCTGTCTAGGGTTTCTGTTTGATTGCTTGTTTGAGTCTCTCTCTTTTTACTTTGTCTGCTCGAAGTAGACTCCCCAGGACGTCCGGTCCTAGGAACGAAGCGAGGTGCAAATCTCCTCTTCCCATTCCACGGGGTGTTCCTAGGGTGTGTAGGGGATCCGTTGGGTTACAACTTCGTAGCAGAAATTGTAAACGGGGAAGTGCTCTATTTTTAGCCCGTAATTACTTTATTTTAGGAATTATTTCTCATTGCAGATAACTCCAAATTCAGTGATTTTTGTTTTGTTGAAACCAGTATAATTGAGATTAATGTTCATAATTTTCTCATGATTTATTGATTTCCGTGCGATTTCTGAGAATTAAATTACTGCAACTCTATTTTTGTGTTCTGCAATCCAATTATTTTTGACTGTTCATCTCATAATTCAACTTAAGGGCATTTGAGCATCTAAGATAAGGGGAGGAGTTGATAACCTCTCCTTAGCCCAAAACCACCACCCCTTCATTCGAACCTAAGCCTTTAATCTAAAATTGATTAGACCTAATTTGCCCTAGTGGGCTAGGGACATCAACAAGTCGGGTCAAGGCTAGTGTTGAGTCAGTTTGTCTGGTTACTCTGTGTGTGCTTTGTACTCAGTGTCTAGAACGGTGGTTCAGGGACTACGTCCCGAAGGGCTTGTGTGCTGGTCCGCCTACCTGGCCAATCACTGATTGGTGTCTAGGATTGGCAATTAGGGACCTAACACTCCCCTTACACCTGCCTGGCTGAGTCCTGAGTTACTACAGGCTAGCTTGCCACTCTGATTGGGCATCTAGTTTGGGCTCTAGGTCTAGTTAACCCATAGTCATTCAGTTGAGTCTCATTTTGTGTGCCTGATTGCATCATGTCTACCCGGAATGGAGTACCCTACCAACCTAGTCAAGCCCAACCTGATTTAGAGGCCATGGTTAAAGCTCTTACTGAGAGTATGAACAAATTAAGTCAGGATATGAATAAGAATTTTGCCCAACTTAGGGATCGAGTCCAAGTACTTGAGGAACCTAGGCATCGGAATTGGACTCCTGACCCAGATTTTAATGTGCCTCAACCTCACCCACACCAAGAGCCTAGAAGACCTTTATACCGAGATCCTGAACCTAATCATAGGAGACCTGACCCAGAACCTGAGGATAGAGATGATAGGTTCATTCGGAACATCAAGTTAGATGCACCCACTTTTGATGGTAGCCTAAATCCTAAGGTGTATTCTGATTGGGAGGGTGAGATGGATCAGTACTTTGAGTGGTATGCCATGTCTGAGGAGAGGAAATTCAAGTTTGCCAAGATGAAATTAATACGTCAAGCTAGGTTATACTGGGGGAACATTGAGCTGACCACTAGAAGATGAAATGTAGAGCCCATAACCACTTGGCAGGGTATGAAAGAGAAACTTAGAGACAACTACCTACCCATTTCATACCAGCAAAATTTGTTAGACCAATGGCAGACTTTGAAACAAGGGAACCGATCTGTTTCAGACTACATAACCACCTTTGATGAATACCTGATGAGATGTGATGTGAGTGAAGCCCATGAGGTCACTTTGTCTAGATTTAGGGCTGGACTTAGGGAAGATATTAAGAGAGAATTGTTTCTGAGAGAGGTTACTGACCTAGACCAAGCCTATCAGATTGCACTGAACACTGAGAAGTTTCAGAGAGGACCCATGCCATCAAGGGTTAGTGCCCCAATCCCAAGAAATGGACCTAGCCAGGTTATGCCTAGCAAGCCTAATCAGGGTATCCCCACCCCTAGGCCCATGGACAAAGGTAAGGCACCTGACACCCAGAGAACCCCTAGTATCGTCTGTTTTAAGTGCCAGAAGCCCGGTCATATCTCCACTCAGTGCACAGCCATAGCTTGTTTTAAGTGTCATAAGGTAGGTCATGTTTCTAGCCAGTGCCCTCGTAGATCCCTATATATAGAAGAGGGAGGAGAAGAGAATTCCGAGCCTAATGAGGAGTTTGAAGAAGAAGTTTATGAGGCCGGAATGAATTTGGTTGATGAATATGAAGGAGAGGAAGAATCCACTGAATCTGACCACTTAGGGGTTGTGAGATGCATCCTGTCCCAGACTAAAGTTCAGGAAGATTGGCATAGGACTAACATCCTACAGACTTTCCTTAAACTAGGGGATAAGGTTTGTAAAATCATCATAGATAGTGGGAGCTGTGTGAATGCCATTTCTACTAGCACTGTCAAAATGTTAGGCTTAACCCCAGTCCCCCACCCCAACCCCTATAAGATTTCTTGGATAGACTCTACCTCTATACCCATCCAGTCTAGATGTCAGGTCCAAATCCAAATGCAATCCTATCAAGAGAAGATTTGGTGTGATGTCTTGCCCATGGGATGAGCAGTATAATTCTTGGAAGACCTTGGTTGTATGATCATGATGCCACCCTCTTAGGAAAATCCAACACCTGTGTCTTTAGTTTCAATGGGAAGAAAATCACAATCCATTCAGTCCCTCCTAAGGACAAGGTAGCTAAAGGAACCAGTAAGGTTAGGGAAATGAAGACTGGAGTGAACCTAATTAGTGCCAAGGATCTAGAACAAGAAATTCATAGTGGTTCACCCATTTGGATGTTGACTGCTAAGGAACTTAGGACTCCTACACCCTCAGAGCCTCCTCAGGAAGTTAAGCCTTTATTAGAAGAATTTGAGGATGTTTTTCCCGAGGATCTGCCAGACCACCTTCCACCTCTTAGGGATATTCAGCATTCCATAGATTTAGTCCCAGGAGCTACTTTACCCAACTTGCCCCATTATAGGATGAATCCATCTGAGCATAAAGAACTGCAAAAGCAGGTTGGCGAATTGTTGAGGAAGGGGTTCATTAGAGAGAGTCTTAGCCCTTGTGCAGTCCCTGCACTTCTAACCCCGAAGAAGGATGGCACGTGGAGGATGTGTGTTGACAGTCGTGCCATCAATAAAATCACAATCAAGTATAGGTTCCCCATCCCTAGACTAGATGACATGCTTGATATGATGGCCGGTGCCATGGTTTTTTCTAAAATTGATCTCAAGAGCGGCTATCATCAGGTTAGAATTAGACCAGGGGATGAGTGAAAAACCGTCTTCAAAACTAAGGATGGTCTCTATGAATGGGTTGTTATGCCTTTTGGGTTGTCCAATGCCCCTAGTACTTTCATGAGGATTATGACCCAGGTACTTAGAGCTTTCATAGGGAAGTTTGTAGTGGTCTATTTTGATGACATCCTGATATATAGTAAGACCCCTGCAGATCACCTAGGCCACCTTAGACAAGTCTGTCAAGTTTTGAGGAATGATAGTCTCTACGGTAATCTCAAGAAGTGTGAATTTATGACCAGTAGGATTATCTTTCTTGGATTTGTTGTAACCCCTGATGGCGTGGCTGCCGATCCTGAAAAGATTAGGTCCATAGTAGAATGGCCAGAGCCGACTAGTGTGCATGAAGTCAGAAGTTTCCATGGCTTGGCTACCTTCTATAGGTGATTCATCAAGGGGTTTAGTACCGTAGTTGCTCCTATCACAGACTGCATCAGGAAGGGAGAATTTCAGTGGACCAAAGCAGCCCATAAAGCCTTCCTAGATCTTAAGGATAGGATGACCCAGGCACCCATTTTGAGACTACCGGACTTTTTGAAAGTATTTGAGGTTGCCTGTGATGCTTCAGGAGTAGGTATAGGTGGAGTCCTAAGCCAAGAGAACCATCCCGTAGCATTCTTTAGTGAAAAACTTAATGATGCTAAGCTTAGGTATTCTACCTATGATAAGGAATTTTATGCGGTAGTGCAAGCTTTGTGTTACTGGAGACATTATTTACTACTGCAAGAATTTGTATTGTTTTCGGACCATGAGGCTCTTAGATTCTTGAATTCTCAGAAGAAGCTTAACCCTAGGCATGCTAAGTGGGTAGAGTATATCCAGTCCTATACTTTTGTTTTGAAGCATAAGGCTGGGTCTGAAAATAAGGTAGCTGATGCCCTTAGTCGTCGATCTTTGTTGTTGAATTCTGTTAGGGCTGAAGTCATAGGGTTTGAGCAAATCAAAGAAGAATATGAATCGTGTCCGGATTTCAAGACTGTATACCAGGATCTAACTCAAGGACCATCTAGTGAACATAAGGATTATTCCCTTTTAGATGGCTTTCTGTTCTTTAAGAATAGGCTTTGCATCCCTAGAACCTCTCTTAGGGAATTCTTGATTTGGGAAACTCATGCTGGAGGTTTAGCTGGCCATTTTGGAAAAGATAAGACCACCCTGGCTATTGAAGACCATTTTTTTGGCCTAGCTTAAAAAGAGATGTAGCACACATTGTGGCTAGGTGTCGGACCTGCGCTGTTGCCAAACAGCGAAAACAGAACACCGGCCTTTATACCCCACTCCCTGTCCCAGATCGTCCTTGGCAAGATGTGAGCATGGACTTTGTGTTAGGTTTGCTTAAGACCCAGAGGAGGCATGACTCTATCTGTGTTGTAGTAGACCGATTTTCCAAGATGGCCCATTTCTTGCCTTGTTCCCAAACATTTGATGCGTCTAAGGTAGCCACCCTGTTCTTTAATGAGATAGTTCGACTCCATGGCCTACCCAAGACCATTGTTTCAGATAGGGATGTTCGGTTCACCAGCTATTTCTGGAAAACCCTTTGGCATAAGTTAGGGACGAAACTTAAGTTTTCAACTGCCTATCATCCCCAGACTGACGGCCAAACCGAAGTAGTGAACCGTAGTTTAGGCAATCTGCTAAGGTGTCTTGTTGGTGAAAACATTAGGAACTGGGATTTGTACTTACCTAGAGCTGAATTTGCATATAATGACTCGGTCAATAGGTCTACGGGTAAGAGTCCATTTGAAATTGTGCATGGTTACAAACCCCACACACCTCTTGACCTAGCTCCTTTACCAGTCCACACACGGGTCTTCGAGTCTGCCGAAGTTTTTGCACAGCATATAAAAGACTTGCATAAAGAAATTCAAGCCAAAATAAATTTAAGTAATGAAACTTATAAGAAATTGGCTGATTCTCAAAGGCGAGTCAAAACTTTTGACGAAGGAGACTATGTAATGATTAGGTTAAGGCCTGAACGGTTTCCTCCTGGAACCGTTAGAAAGTTACATGTTAGGGGAGCTGGACCATTTAGAGTGGTAAAGAGAGTAGGATCCAATGCCTATGTGCTCGAGTTGCCTCCAGAACTAGGCATTAGCTCCACTTTCAACATTACAGACCTAGTAGAGTATAGGGAGCCAGCTGTGATTCCCAGTGAGGCTTTTGAACCTAATCTTGTTCTTGAGAGTGAACCTGACCCTGTGTGTCCACCAACAAATTGGCCTGTGAGGAAAGAGCAGATTGAAAAGATCCTGGATGATCAGGTTATCTCTACTCGTAATCAAGGATACCAAAGATACCTGGTCCGCTGGCTAGGAAGGCCAGATTCTGATGACTCTTGGATCTCCCGAGAAGAGTTACAAGAGCTGGACCCAGACTTCTTGGAGAGATACCAGAGCCAACTTGATCCATACTCGACAGGGTCGAGTTCCTCCCACCCTGGGAGAATTGGTGCGGGCACCAGACTCAGAAAAAGACTTCAGAGCTCCATCTGGATCTCTGATTAACCTTGCCCAAAGAATTAGGGTTTTTGGTTTGTAATAAGAGTTGACTAGATCAACTCAATTTAGCTTGAGTCTACATTACCTGCATTTTATTTTGTTGAGTCATGTTGACTCAGTAGTGGACTAGGGTTTCAACCTGGGATGTACATTTTCTCCCAAGACCAAGCAAGTGGACACCACACTCCCAGCCATACTCCCAGTCCAAGGGGCGCCATATCTACATCCAGCAGCCTATGGTCCCCACTCCACAGATGGCAACTTCCTTCTCTCATGCGCCAGATAAAGCGAAGTCCACCAAGAGACCACAAATCAAGGGGGCGGCCAAGACTTTCCCAAGAAATCCAAAGCAAAGATGGGAAGAAATTCTCTTGGAAGAGAACTTCAAGGGGGCGCCCACTACCTGCCAAAAACATCCAAAACAAAGATGGGAAGGACCTTGACTTAGGGAGGAAGAAAAGGAGGAGTCCAAAAGAGTCGATCCAGGGAAGGAAAAAAACTTTTCTTGAAGATCCAAGCAAGGAGGCGCCATCTACCTGCCTTTTATAACCCAAATCCAAATTTTTGGTACCTTGGCCGACCATATGTGAATGATTTGCCCTAATTTGTAGATCCCCTTCTTTAGTCCCACATGGGAAGATGTGAAACCCTCCTCCCTTGTAAAGCCTTATAAATTAAACCCCTCTTGTAAGTTTAAAAAAATCAGATGAATGAAAGAAATTTTTTTTATGAGCAAACTTGTGTTTTCTCTTTTCCGCACTTGCTTCCAGGTGTTGAGCTCCATGAGGGAGTAAATCCGGGTTCCCCTGGAACCTTGAGGAGGTGAGAGATCTCCAAAACCCCAAACCCTAGGTTAGCCACTCCACTCCCAAACCCTAGCCACCATCACCCTTCTCTTTCCACCAAGCCCTAGTCTATTCCACTTCTCACGGCCACCCTCTCCAAGTCTAGGCCAGCCACCAGCATCCAGCTCCAATCCAGATACTTCAGATCTACAGCAGTTCTAAGAGGAAGTCAGATCGGCCTCCAGGAGAATCCTGATTTCAGCAACTTCGGCTTTCAAGTTCTTCAACCTGGTAAAATCTTTTCTTGAGTTTCTGAATTCCATCATTTGTTCCTCTTCCTTCCCAGATCTTGAGTCCAGAAGAAGCCGACCAAACCACGAGACCAATATTAGAGGATCCATTGCGAAGATAGCCGACTCCGAGGATCCCACAATCTGCTCGAGAGAGTTCTTCCACCAAAATCTTAAGAAGATCACTGTCTGGTTAGTAAACCATCTCTCCTCTCTATTTCTGTTCTGTTGAAAGTTCAGAGCGAAACCCTAGGTCTGGGAGTTTCTCAACCCCCAGTGATCCGTTACTTCTGAACTACTCTGATAATTTAGTCTCATCTAAATTGTGCTTTCGATCCTTACCTAGTTTCCTTCAACTTAGTTTAGCTTTACTTTGAGTCAAAGCCAATTTCTGAAATATATATATAAAAAAAAAAAGAATTAATCCTAAATTTACTTCCGCATACGCTTCTTTGTTCTTTGTTCTGCATCAATAAGGCGGGGTCCATTCATAAAGGATTCCATTAACTTTAAGATAGTCTAAAAACTTCGTGGATAAGTATTCTCCTCCTCGATCAGAACGAAGAACTTTAATACTTTTCCCGGTTTGTTTTTCGACCATACTTTGATACTCCTTAAATTTATCAAAGGCTTCAAATTTGTGTTTCATAAGATACACATATCCGAACCTAGATAAATCATCTGTAAAAGTGATAAAATATGAGTATCCTCCTCTGGCCTGAGTTGTCATTGGACCACATACATCAGTATGTATAAGTCCTAATAACTTAGTTGACCTTTCCCCATGTCCAGTGAATGGAGTTTTTGTCATCTTACCCATGAGACATGATTCACAAGTTCCTAATGATTCATACTCATAAGGATCAAGAAATTTTTCCTTGTATAACTTGCTAATCCTAGACTCATTAACATGACCATGTTGGGTTCGGTGACCAGTGCGGAAGTGTGGATTTCAAAAACTTTATGAAATCAGGTCCGAACCCTAATCCCAAAATCTCCTTATTAGCAATTAAAGCTTATGACTACATGCATGTCCAAATTTAAACACAGTTTAGATACTAACCTCAGATCGCTATATCCAATCTGATGTAGAAATAAACTCCAAATGGAGTAACCTTTTGAACACACCAGGCGTCCACTTGTCCGCCCTCCGATGGTGATCCACACGGGCAGATGATCAAGACAGTGACTCCACAATTTGGGTTCCTTCCAATCAAGTTCTACCCCAAGAACTTGATATATGAGCTATTGGCTAGAACACCTTTAGCCAAACAGGGACTAAAACTTTCTCTCTTACCCTTCTCCCAGTTTTTGGCAGTTCTGGCCCCTTAAGACACTCTTGTCTTAAGAATAAGCCCTTGTCCTAAAATGAGACAAGGCTTGTCTTGGAGGGAGAAGAAGATTAAGATAAAGTTGTCTTAATGTAAGAAAGAAGAAAAGAGGCGCCTTCTTCCTTTACCGTCGGAGAGTTTCTCTCTCTGACTCTCCTTCTGTTCTGAGATTCGACAGAGCCTAGGCTCTGTAAAGGAATCAAAGAAGAAAGAGAGGAGGGGGAAACAGTCTTCTGGAGAGGGAGAAGGAAAGAGAAGCAAGGCTTCGCCGTAGAAAAACTGGAATGGATTTTTACGGTGAAGCCTTCTTCTTAAATAGGCGACAGAGAGGCGCCTTCTCCTTCTGAAAAATCCTCTCACGCCCCTCTCTCCCTTCTCACGTCTTCTCTCTTAATCTCACGGCCCTTGGGATTAATCTCACGGCCTTTGGGATTAATCTCACGGCCTTTGGGATGGACAGACGCGAAGAGGGATCGAGAAAAACTCAGAAGGGCGCGCGCAGAGAAAAGAGTCGCGCCCCTTCGGAGTTTTTTTCTTTCTTTTCACCGTAATTCCCATTTTGAAGAGTCCACGCCTAGGTGGACTCTGATCCATGCCTCATCAGCCAAAAGATGCCGTTCCCTTCTT
This sequence comes from Areca catechu, assembly GCA_021397845.1. Classification (NCBI taxonomy): domain Eukaryota; kingdom Viridiplantae; phylum Streptophyta; class Magnoliopsida; order Arecales; family Arecaceae; genus Areca; species Areca catechu. The sequence goes on along the minus strand of CM038040.1, from coordinate 125,095,415 downwards.
TCTTTTCACGCAAAAACGCGATTTGGAGAGAGTCCACGCGCGTGTGGACTCTTCTCCTTGCGCGCGCGCGTGGGAAGAGAGGGGGAGGGGTTTTAGGCGATGTGGGAAAGGGGTTTAGCCTCTTAGGTTAGCCCAATTGCTAGCCTATTGTTAGCCCAACATTTTAAATCTTCAATTATATTCAAACCGGAATGAATTTGGATCTAAAAAAGACCAAATCGGAACCCTAACTCGAATCCGATTCAAGTAGAAGTCATGGTTTGCAACACATGCTAGTGTGTTCATCTGCAAACGAGATTTAATTCCAAATTAAATCCTTGATTATCTGTCCTAAGTGTGTGACCCATTGGGTTCCATACTTAGCCAGCAGTGGGTCCGAGTGCAAGTTGACCTAATCTGATCAGAACTCATTCTAATCGATTTAGGTCAAATCGAGCTAACTCGAGTCAGTCAATTAGGACTCCTCCTAATTAGTGATCCAATTAAACCATTTAATTTGATCAACCCAAAAGACAAGATTGACGTCTAGCAACGTGTCATGTCTACCCGGAAGATATGGAAATTCTGGTGTAATTCCAAAACTACCCTTCAGTGGAAAGTTCCCGTACAATTCGATCCTTCAATCATCTTGCATCCCGAATATAACTATGGATATGGAATCATGTCAAATCCAGTTTATACTCATTCCCAGCTCAGTCATACACTAATGATTCAATTAATTCGATATTAGAAATCATTTCTAATATCTGTACTTTGATCAAAGATTTCCTGAATCATCATCTGACCTAATTTGGCTGGATGCAATCTCCTCCTACTAGGAGTGATTAATTCCTTGTTGACCTACTCATTACCTTCATATACAATTCACCATACCCAGCATCAACCTCGTGCATGACCTAGTGTCATGATTGAGATTGAACCAAAGCATGGGTTCATGTACATAAGGTATTATGGCAGTCTCAGGTCATAGGACTACTTGTACAACTCCCACTATGTGAAACATCTATTGACATGCAGCTAAGGCTCCATTAGATGTTCTCAAACTGGATCTATTCAGTGGACTCATTCACTAATGAGCACCCACATCCTTGTATTAGTGTCCTACACGAATGACTGTGAGAGCAGTCACCCTTTTCAGCATACATAGGATGTGCCAGTCTTACCGGAAACCCTGATCCCCAACTCAGGGTTCCTATGACTAGGAATATTCTAGATTAGGGTTTTAAGGCCTTAGATCTCACTGGTATGATCTCATCATAGCCCTACAACCATAGCCCTAATCTATGGGGTTCATCATATAATGACACAGCGAATGATAAAAAATTATTGCCTTTATTAATTTGTCAATTTACAATGGTCTGGGAGATACAGATATTGGCTTATAGGGCATAATCCTTTCAATCTCCCACTTGCACTAAAGCCAATCGCTCTTATTCTTTAACCCCATACAATCGAGGTGGCGATCAAACTCCCGCTGTGGTAGAGCCTTAGTGAACGGGTCTGCTATGTTGTTCTTTGTATCTACTCTATTGATGCAGACTTCTTGTCTTTCGATTATCTCTCGGACAAGATGGAAGCGTCTCAGAATGTGCTTGGACTTGTGATGGGCTCTCGGTTCCTTAGCTTGAGCAACTGCTCTAGTGTTATCACAATAGAGTGGCACCGGGTTCTCAATCTCAGGAACTACTCCCAACTCTGTGATGAATTTCTTCATCCAGACAGCTTCCTTGGCGGCTTCACTGACAGCTATGTACTCTGCCTCGGTAGTTGAGTCAGCTACAGTCTGCTGTTTAGTGCTCTTCCAACTTACTGCTCCACCATTCAAGGTAAAGACATACCCTGAAATGGATTTACTATCATCTGGGTCTGATTGAAAACTAGAGTCTGAATAGGCTTCTAGTTTAAGATCAGATCCTCCGTATATAAGAAAAATATCCTAGTCCTTCTCAGGTACTTAAGAATATTTTTCACAGCCTTCCAGTGATCCTCTCCTGGATCAGCCTGAAATCTACTGGCTACACCCAAGGCATATGCCACATCAGGCCTGGTACATAACATAGCATACATAATCGACCCTATAGCCGAAGCATAAGGTATAGAACTCATTCTATTTCTTTCTTCAGGTGTCTTAGGAGACATCCTCTTAGAAAGACGTATGCCATGACCAATAGGTAAGTAACCTCTTTTACTTTCCTCCATGCTAAATCTTTTCAGCACCTGGTCAATGTACCTAGACTGGGACAAGCCAAGCATCCTTCTTGATCTATCTCTATAGATCTTTATACCCAGTATATAGGATGCTTCTCCCAAGTCTTTCATGGAAAACTGTTTCGATAACCATACTTTGACTGATTGTAGCATTGGGATATCATTCCCAATAATAAGTATATCATCAACATATAGAACTAAGAAAACTATGGCACTCCCACTAGTCTTCTTGTACACACAAGGTTCATCCTCATTTTTGGAAAAATCAAATTCTTTGACTGTTTTATCAAATCGGATGTTCCAACTCCTGGATGCTTGCTTTAATCCATAAATGGATTTCTTTAGCCTACATACCTGATTAGGTTTAGTCTCCAAGACAAAACCTTCTGGTTGTGACATATAAACCTCTTCCTCAAGGAAACCATTGAGGAATGCAGTTTTTACATCCATTTGCCAGATCTCATAATCATGATATGCTGCTATAGCAAGCATAATCCGAATAGATTTGAGCATGGCAACAGGGGAAAATGTTTCATCATAATCTATTCCCTGTTTTTGTCTGAAACCCTTAGCCACCAATCTGGCTTTATAAGTTTCAACTTGGCCATCTGCCCCAATCTTCCTTTTATAGACCCATTTACACCCAATAGGGTTAATACCCTCTGGTGCATCAACCAAAGACCATACTTGGTTGACATACATGGAGTCCATCTCGGATCTCATGGCTTCCAGCCATTTGTCTGAGTCTCTACTCATGACTGCTTCCGTATAGGTTAGAGGCTCATCATTTTGAATGATTTGGGCTTCATTATTTTCAATTATGAACCCATACCTCTCAGGTGCCTGTCGCACCCTATCAGACCTACGGATAGGAGTGTGTTCAGGTTCTATATTAACTATGTTGTTACTTGACTGAGAAGTGTCTATTTGTTGAATCTCATTAAGTTCGATATTTCTACCAGTGCCCTTTTGTAGGATAAATTCCTTTTCCATAAAAGTGGCATGCCTACTGACCAATACTTTTTGTTCAGCAAGGTGGTAGAACACATATCCTATACTATCTCTAGGATATCCGATAAATAGACATTTGTCTGCTCTAGCATCTAGTTTATGTCCAAAATTCCTTTTTACATAGGCTGGACATCCCCATATCTTAATATACTTAAGATTGGGCTTCTTACTTCTCCATAATTCATATGGAGTGCTAGAGACAGTTTTAGATGGTACTCTATTCAAGATATAAGTTGCTGTTTCCAAAGCATATCCCCAGAAAGAAAAAGGTAACTCCGTGAAGCACATCATGGACCGTACCATATCCAATAAAGTACGATTCCTCCTTTCAGCAACACCATTTAATTGTGGTGTGTAAGGAGGAGTCCATTCAGAGATGATCCCCTTATCTTTAAGGTGATCAAGAAACTCAGTGGATAAGTATTCACCTCCTCTATCTGATCGGAGGATCTTTATACTTTTTCCTGTCTGTTTCTCTACCATACTTTGATACTCTAAAAATTTTTCAAAAGCATCGGACTTATGTTTCATTAGATACACAAATCCATACCTTGAAAAATCATCAGTAAATGTGATGAAGTATGAGTATCCACCATAGGCTTGAGTTGTCATAGGCCCACATACATCTGTGTGTATGAGTCCTAATAACTCTTTTGTCCTTTCTCCATGTCCACTAAATGGAGTCTTGGTCATCTTACCCATGAGACATGATTCACAAGTTCCTAATGACTCATAGTCATAAGGATCAAAGAAATTTTCTTTGTACAACTTGTTAATCCTAGTCTCACTAATATGTCCAAGTCGACAATGCCAAAGTAAGGTATTGTTAACATCATCTCTTTTCCGTTTGTTAGAAACATGAAAAACATTGTCATTAGTGGAAAGAGTTAAGAGACCATTGCAGAATATGCCATAACATATAATTTCATTAGATAAAGAAATTGAGCAGCCACTGCTCATTACATTCATAGTATATCCTTGTTTAAGTAACAAGGGTACAGATATGATATTTCTAATGATTTTTGGCATATAGTAACAATTCCTTAGCTCCAAGATCTTCCCTGAAGGTAACTTCAAAACATAAGTCCCTACAGCTTCTGCTTGGATGGGTCCCCTCCAGCACCGTAGAGCTCAAAGTTACCTTCCTTCAATACTTTAAGCCCCTGAAGTCCCTGCAATGATTTGCAGATGTTATGACCACAGGCGGTATCCAACACCCAAGTATTTGAAATGGAAGAATCCAATGACAAAATAGTATGAACTTCTTTCATACCTTTTGGTGCCTCTGATGCACCAGGCTTCAAACTTGCAAGGTAAACCTTGCAGTTTCTTTTCCAATGACCCGGCTTGCCACAATGAAAGCAGGTCATCTGTCCGGAGGCCTTCTTTCCTTTCTTCTTCTTAATGCCCCCTTTGGGATTCATCCTCTTATTGGAACCCCTTTTGCCTGTCTTCTTCTTATCCACAAGAAGAACTGGAGCCTTATTTTCTTTACATGGCTCTCTGCTGTTTTCAACATATTCAACAGCTCAGGCAAGGAAGAATTAATTTTGTTCATATGGTAATTAAGAACAAACTGTGAAAATGACTCTGGGAGTGATTGCAAGATCAAGTCTTGATTCAACTCCCCATCCATTACAAAACCTAATTGACCTAATCGAGTGATTAGATCAATTATCTTTAATACATGATCTTGTACTGATGTACCTTCTGTCATCCTTGCACGGAACAACTGCTTAGATATTTCATATCTAGCAGTTCTACTATGTTCTCCATAAAGCTCTTTTAAATTTAGCAGTATGGAGTTAGTATCCATGCTATCATGCTGCCTCTGCAACTCGTTAGTCATAGAGGCAAGCATAACACATTTGACAGTAAGTGAGTCATTTTGCCACATATTATATGTGGTCTTCTCCTCTTGCGAGGCATCTTCCCTTGGTGGTTCCAAAATCGGGGTATCAAGAATATAGGAAATTCTTTCTTGACTGAGTACTATTTTCAAATTTCTCAGCCAATCAACATAATTAGGCCCAGTCAATTTCTTGGCATCTAAAATACTACGGAGTGAGAGTGAAGAGGCCATTTATCTACATTTAAAAAAGAACGAAAACATAAGCAAACAACCATGAAATGACAACACATAATTAAATTAGGACTTTAATTTAATTATGTCTCCCACTATTTTATCGAGCATCATAACCCTCTATACGATGATCGAGAAAACCTTAATTGATTTTTCTTAGTGGGGTTGAGATCCCAATCCCTTATAAAAGACCTTGTGTGTACACAACAAATCTTATATAAGTTCATAGGTAGGAAAACTCTTTCCAATTGTAACCTGTACAATTCTCAACTTATCTCGGCCTCTAAAATATTAATAGCCTTGTGTATACACAACAAACTATAATATTTTAGTTAAGTAAGACCCTTCATAGCCATATAGTCATGACTTTAATAGTAATACCCTTGTGTGTACACAACAAAATATTACTTTAAATCATGCCATAAACAAATAATTGTATTAGGCCAAAAATTATGTTAGTCACCATATTAGGTCTTGTGTGTACACAACAAACCTAGTATAGATCGTAACACAATGATGACCTATCATGAAGGAAGGCCAATAATAGTATTTTAACACCAAGCATGTTAGTCAAGAGTTAAATCAATCAGATCGGCCAGGCTAGTGGAAGAGATGTGGGGGTCCCCCCGTTGCTTTCCTAGACACCAATTTAAAATTGGCCAGGTCAGTCAACGGAACCAATTAAAAACCACGATTCCCTTTACCTTCCCAGAACCACCTTTCTAGACACCGAAATGACTAATTATCCATCATGACTAATAATGCTTATCGGTTAACTATACTACCACTTAATATAATTTTAAGAGGGGTTCATGCAATGCCAGCACATTCAATTAAAAGCTATCACATATATTAATACATGCTTTAAACTAAGCAAATATGTGAAATGTGTGCCATCATACTAGGACAACCATTTACCACATAATGGATACACCATTATGCCAGGGCAACCTTATTTCAGTATGATGGCTCCAGGGCTAATCATATCTCTAAGACAATTAGGGTTTCAGTGGAAAACCCTAACTGGTGGCAATCATCAAACTCATGTTCAATCAAAGACATGCCTTGTGCATCAATATAAAAACTTTAACATGATACTACATCATGAATTGAACTGCATAATTTTTAATCCTAATAAGGAGGCTCTGATACCACTGTTGGGTTCGGTGACCAGTGCGGAAGTGTGGATTTCAAAAACTTTATGAAATCAGGTCCGAACCCTAATCCCAAAATCTCCTTATTAGCAATTAAAGCTTATGACTACATGCATGTCCAAATTTAAACACAGTTTAAATACTAACCTCAGATCGCTATATCCAATCTGATGTAGAAATAAACTCCAAATGGAGTAACCTTTTGAACACACCAGGCGTCCACTTGTCCGCCCTCCGATGGTGATCCACACGGGCAGATGATCAAGACAGTGACTCCACAATTTGGGTTCCTTCCAATCAAGTTCTACCCCAAGAACTTGATATATGAGCTATTGGCTAGAACACCTTAGCCAAACAGGGACTAAAACTTTCTCTCTTACCCTTCTCCCAGTTTTTGGCAGTTCTGGCCCCTTAAGACACTCTTGTCTTAAGAATAAGCCCTTGTCCTAAAATGAGACAAGGCTTGTCTTGGAGGGAGAAGAAGATTAAGACAAAGTTGTCTTAATGTAAGAAAGAAGAAAAGAGGCGCCTTCTTCCTTTACCGTCGGAGAGTTTCTCTCTCTGACTCTCCTTCTGTTCTGAGATTCGACAGAGCCTAGGCTCTGTAAAGGAATCAAAGAAGAAAGAGAGGAGGGGGAAACAGTCTTCTGGAGAGGGAGAAGGAAAGAGAAGCAAGGCTTCGCCGTAGAAAAACTGGAATGGATTTTTACGGTGAAGCCTTCTTCTTAAATAGGCGACAGAGAGGCGCCTTCTCCTTCTGAAAAATCCTCTCACGCCCCTCTCTCCCTTCTCACGTCTTCTCTCTTAATCTCACGGCCCTTAAGATTAATCTCATGGCCTTTGGGATTAATCTCACGGCCTTTGGGATGGACAGACGCGAAGAGGGATCGAGAAAAACTCAGAAGGGCGCGCGCAGAGAAAAGAGTCGCGCCCCTTCGGAGTTTTTTTCTTTCTTTTCACCGTAATTCCCATTTTGAAGAGTCCACGCCTAGGTGGACTCTGATCCACGCCTCATCAGCCAAAAGACGCCGTTCCCTTCTTTCTTTTCATGCAAAAACGCGATTTGGAGAGAGTCCACGCGCGTGTGGACTCTTCTCCTTGCGCGCGCGCGCGTGGGAAGAGAGGGGGAGGGGTTTTAGGCAATGTGGGAAAGGGGTTTAGCCTCTTAGGTTAGCCCAATTGCTAGCCTATTGTTAGCCCAACATTTTAAATCTTCAATTAGATTCAAACCGGAATGAATTTGGATCTAAAAAAGACCAAATCGGAACCCTAACTCGAATCCGATTCAAGTAGAAGTCATGGTTTGCAACACATGCTAGTGTGTTCATCTGCAAACGAGATTTAATTCCAAATTAAATCCTTGATTATCTGTCCTAAGTGTGTGACCCATTGGGTTCCATACTTAGCCAGCAGTGGGTCCGAGTGCAAGTTGACCTAATCTGATCAGAACTCATTCTAATCGATTTAGGTCAAATCGAGCTAACTCGAGTCAGTCAATTAGGACTCCTCCTAATTAGTGATCCAATTAAACCATTTAATTTGATCAACCCACAAGACAAGATTGACGTCTAGCAACGTGTCATGTCTACCCGGAAGATATGGAAATTCTGGTGTAATTCCAAAACTACCCTTCAGTGGAAAGTTCCCGTACAATTCGATCCTTCAATCATCTTGCATCCCGAATATAACTATGGATATGGAATCATGTCAAATCCAGTTATACTCATTCCCAGCTCAGTCATACACTAATGATTCAATTAATTCGATATTAGAAATCATTTCTAATATCTGTACTTTGATCAAAGATTTCCTGAATCATCATCTGACCTAATTTGGCTGGATGCAATCTCCTCCTACTAGGAGTGATCAATTCCTTGTTGACCTACTCATTACCTTCATATACAATTCACCATACCCAGCATCAACCGCGTGCATGACCCAGTGTCATGATTGAGATTGAACCAAAGCATGGGTTCATGTACATAAGGTATTATGGCAGTCTCAGGTCATAGGACTACTTGTACAACTCCCACTATGTGAAACATCTATTGACATGCAGCTAAGGCTCCATTAGATGTTCTCAAACTGGATCTATTCAGTGGACTCATTCACTAATGAGCACCCACATCCTTGTATTAGTGTCCTACACGAATGACTGTGAGAGCAGTCACCCTTTTCAGCATACATAGGATGTGCCAGTCTTACCGGAAACCCTGATCCCCAACTCAGGGTTCCTATGACTAGGAATATTCTAGATTAGGGTTTTAAGGCCTTAGATCTCACTGGTATGATCTCATCATAGCCCTACAACCATAGCCCTAATCTATGGGGTTCATCATATAATGACACAGCGAATGATAAAAAATTATTGCCTTTATTAATTTGTCAATTTACAATGGTCTGGGAGATACAGATATTGGCTTATAGGGCATAATCCTTTCAATCTCCCACTTGCACTAAAGCCAATCGCTCTTATTCTTTAACCCCATACAATCGAGGTGGCGATCAAACTCCCGCTGTGGTAGAGCCTTAGTGAACGGGTCTGCTATGTTGTTCTTTGTATCTACTCTATTGATGCAGACTTCTTGTCTTTCGATTATCTCTCGGACAAGATGGAAGCGTCTCAGAATGTGCTTGGACTTGTGATGGGCTCTCGGTTCCTTAGCTTGAGCAACTGCTCCAGTGTTATCACAATAGAGTGGCACCGGGTTCTCAATCTCAGGAACTACTCCCAACTCTGTGATGAATTTCTTCATCCAGACAGCTTCCTTGGCGGCTTCACTGACAGCTATGTACTCTGCCTCGGTAGTTGAGTCAGCTACAGTCTGCTGTTTAGTGCTCTTCCAACTTACTGCTCCACCATTCAAGGTAAAGACATACCCTGAAATGGATTTACTATCATCTGGGTCTGATTGAAAACTAGTGTCTGAATAGGCTTCTAGTTTAAGATCAGATCCTCCGTATATAAGAAAAATATCCTTAGTCCTTCTCAGGTACTTAAGAATATTTTTCACAGCCTTCCAGTGATCCTCTCCTGGATCAGCCTGAAATCTACTGGCTACACCCAAGGCATATGCCACATCAGGCCTGGTACATAACATAGCATACATAATCGACCCTATAGCCGAAGCATAAGGTATAGAACTCATTCTATTTCTTTCTTCAGGTGTCTTAGGAGACATCCTCTTAGAAAGACGTATGCCATGACCAATAGGTAAGTAACCTCTTTTACTTTCCTCCATGCTAAATCTTTTCAGCACCTGGTCAATGTACCTAGACTGGGACAAGCCAAGCATCCTTCTTGATCTATCTCTATAGATCTTTATACCCAGTATATAGGATGCTTCTCCCAAGTCTTTCATGGAAAACTGTTTCGATAACCATACTTTGACTGATTGTAGCATTGGGATATCATTCCCAATAATAAGTATATCATCAACATATAGAACTAAGAAAACTATGGCACTCCCACTAGTCTTCTTGTACACACAAGGTTCATCCTCATTTTTGGAAAAATCAAATTCTTTGACTGTTTTATCAAATCGGATGTTCCAACTCCTGGATGCTTGCTTTAATCCATAAATGGATTTCTTTAGCCTACATACCTGATTAGGTTTAGTCTCCAAGACAAAACCTTCTGGTTGTGACATATAAACCTCTTCCTCAAGGAAACCATTGAGGAATGCAGTTTTTACATCCATTTGCCAGATCTCATAATCATGATATGCTGCTATAGCAAGCATAATCCGAATAGATTTGAGCATGGCAACAGGGGAAAATGTTTCATCATAATCTATTCCCTGTTTTTGTCTGAAACCCTTAGCCACCAATCTGGCTTTATAAGTTTCAACTTGGCCATCTGCCCCAATCTTCCTTTTATAGACCCATTTACACCCAATAGGGTTAATACCCTCTGGTGCATCAACCAAAGACCATACTTGGTTGACATACATGGAGTCCATCTCGGATCTCATGGCTTCCAGCCATTTGTCTGAGTCTCTACTCATGACTGCTTCCGTATAGGTTAGAGGCTCATCATTTTGAATGATTTGGGCTTCATTATTTTCAATTATGAACCCATACCTCTCAGGTGCCTGTCGCACCCTATCAGACCTACGGATAGGAGTGTGTTCAGGTTCTATATTAACTATGTTGTTACTTGACTGAGAAGTGTCTATTTGTTGAATCTCATTAAGTTCGATATTTCTACCAGTGCCCTTTTGTAGGATAAATTCCTTTTCCATAAAAGTGGCATGCCTACTGACCAATACTTTTGTTCAGCAAGGTGGTAGAACACATATCCTATACTATCTCTAGGATATCCGATAAATAGACATTTGTCTGCTCTAGCATCTAGTTTATGTCCAAAATTCCTTTTTACATAGGCTGGACATCCCCATATCTTAATATACTTAAGATTGGGCTTCTTACTTCTCCATAATTCATATGGAGTGCTAGAGACAGTTTTAGATGGTACTCTATTCAAGATATAAGTTGCTGTTTCCAAAGCATATCCCCAGAAAGAAAAAGGTAACTCCGTGAAGCACATCATGGACCGTACCATATCCAATAAAGTACGATTCCTCCTTTCAGCAACACCATTTAATTGTGGTGTGTAAGGAGGAGTCCATTCAGAGATGATCCCCTTATCTTTAAGGTGATCAAGAAACTCAGTGGATAAGTATTCACCTCCTCTATCTGATCGGAGGATCTTTATACTTTTTCCTGTCTGTTTCTCTACCATACTTTGATACTCTAAAAATTTTTCAAAAGCATCGGACTTATGTTTCATTAGATACACAAATCCATACCTTGAAAAATCATCAGTAAATGTGATGAAGTATGAGTATCCACCATAGGCTTGAGTTGTCATAGGCCCACATACATCTGTGTGTATGAGTCCTAATAACTCTTTTGTCCTTTCTCCATGTCCACTAAATGGAGTCTTGGTCATCTTACCCATGAGACATGATTCACAAGTTCCTAATGACTCATAGTCATAAGGATCAAAGAAATTTTCTTTGTACAACTTGTTAATCCTAGTCTCACTAATATGTCCAAGTCGACAATGCCAAAGTAAGGTATTGTTAACATCATCTCTTTTCCGTTTGTTAGAAACATGAAAAACATTGTCATTAGTGGAAAGAGTTAAGAGACCATTGCAGAATATGCCATAACATATAATTTCATTAGATAAAGAAATTGAGCAGCCACTGCTCATTACATTCATAGTATATCCTTGTTTAAGTAACAAGGGTACAGATATGATATTTCTAATGATTTTTGGCATATAGTAACAATTCCTTAGCTCCAAGATCTTCCCTGAAGGTAACTTCAAAACATAAGTCCCTACAGCTTCTGCTTGGATGGGTCCCCTCCAGCACCGTAGAGCTCAAAGTTACCTTCCTTCAATACTTTAAGCCCCTGAAGTCCCTGCAATGATTTGCAGATGTTATGACCACAGGCGGTATCCAACACCCAAGTATTTGAAATGGAAGAATCCAATGACAAAATAGTATGAACTTCTTTCATACCTTTTGGTGCCTCTGATGCACCAGGCTTCAAACTTGCAAGGTAAACCTTGCAGTTTCTTTTCCAATGACCCAGCTTGCCACAATGAAAGCAGGTCATCTGTCCGGAGGCCTTCTTTCCTTTCTTCTTCTTAATGCCCCCTTTGGGATTCATCCTCTTATTGGAATCCCTTTTGCCTGTCTTCTTCTTATCCACAAGAAGAACTGGAGCCTTATTTTTCTTTACATGGCTCTCTGCTGTTTTCAACATATTCAACAGCTCAGGCAAGGAAGAATTAATTTTGTTCATATGGTAATTAAGAACAAACTGTGAAAATGACTCTGGGAGTGATTGCAAGATCAAGTCTTGATTCAACTCCCCATCCATTACAAAACCTAATTGACCTAATCGAGTGATTAGATCAATTATCTTTAATACATGGTCTTGTACTGATGTACCTTCTGTCATCCTTGCACGGAACAACTGCTTAGATATTTCATATCTAGCAGTTCTACTGTGTTCTCCATAAAGCTCTTTTAAATTTAGCAGTATGGAGTTAGTATCCATGCTATCATGCTGCCTCTGCAACTCGTTAGTCATAGAGGCAAGCATAACACATTTGACAGTAAGTGAGTCATTTTGCCACATATTATATGTGGTCTTCTCCTCTTGCGAGGCATCTTCCCTTGGTGGTTCCAAAATCGGGGTATCAAGAATATAGGAAATTCTTTCTTGACTGAGTACTATTTTCAAATTTCTCAGCCAATCAACATAATTAGGCCCAGTCAATTTGTTGGCATCTAAAATACTACGGAGTGAGAGTGAAGAGGCCATTTATCTACATTTAAACAAAGAACGAAAACATAAGCAAACAACCATGAAATGACAACACATAATTAAATTAGGACTTTAATTTAATTATGTCTCCCACTATTTTATCGAGCATCATAACCCTCTATACGATGATCGAGAAAACCTTAATTGATTTTACTTAGGGGGTTGAGATCCCAATCCCTTATAAAAGACCTTGTGTGTACACAACAAATCTTATATAAGTTCATAGGTAGGAAAACTCTTTCCAATTGTAACCTGTACAATTCTCAACTTATCTCGGCCTCTAAATATTAATAGCCTTGTGTATACACAACAAACTATAATATTTTAGTTAAGTAAGACCCTTCATAGCCATATAGTCATGACTTTAATAGTAATACCCTTGTGTGTACAAAACAAAATATTACTTTAAATCATGCCATAAACAAATAATTGTATTAGGCCAAAAATTATGTTAGTCACCATATTAGGTCTTGTGTGTACACAACAAACCTAGTATAGATCGTAACACAATGATGACCTATCATGAAGGAAGGCCAATAATAGTATTTTAACACCAAGCACGTTGCTAGACGTCAATCTTGTCTTGTGGGTTGATCAAGTTCAAAGATCACATGTTAGGAAAAATCCTAATTGATCGATTCGGGTAAGCCCGGTTTGACCTAAATCGATTAGAAAGAGTTCTAATTAAATTAGGTCAACTTGTATTCGAACCCACTGCTGGCTAGATGTGGAACCCAATGGGTCACACACTTAAGAGGGTTGATCAAGAATTTAATTTGGAATTAAATCGTCTTTGCAAGATAACACTCTAGCAGGTGTTGCAAGCCCTAGCTTATATTCGGATCGGATTCGAATTAGGGTTCCGGATTGGTTCAAATTGGGTTCTAATTGGACCTAATTAGACCCTAATTAAGAAAAACGAGAATGTGGCTAACCCTATTGGCTAGCCATGTAGCTTGGCTAGCCTCCCCACCCGCCCCCTTTTATTTTTCATGCCAAACACCAAGAGTCCATGCGCATATGGACTCTTGGCGCGCCTTAAGGAAGAGTCCATGGCGCATGGACTCTTGGCGCGCCCCAAATAAATTCTCCGATGTTTTTATTTGGGCGGCCTCCTTCTTAAGTGATTAGCGCACCTTCTCTCCCCCCTTGGATGAGAATCCAACGGCTGATGGGATTTTGAAAAAGAAAGAAAGCGCTAACTCCTCCCGGGCGCGCGAAATAACATCTCTTCGGAGATGAAAAGTCGCGACTTCCTTCTTTTTAAAACACCACGGTTTTTCCTTTAAGAAGAGCCATGGGATTTAATCTGGAAGGCCATGAGATGGGAGGATGGGGCGTGAGAAATTGGAAAGGGCATGAGAAAGAAATTACGGAGAGGTGTGTAGGCGCCTATCTGATTTCTATTTAAAGGGTCGGGAAAAATCAGAACATTAAGTAATCTTTTTCTTTCTTCCTCTCCTGAAGACTCTTTTATTTTTTCTTGCTCTTGCATTGTTTCCTCTACAGAGTAAACCTCTGTCGAAACTCTGCTACTGAACAAGATAAAAGTAAAAGTCTCCGACGGTAAAGAAAAGAAAGAAGTTCTGATTTCTTCCTTTCTTTCATACATTAAGACATCATTGTCTTAATTTCTCCTCCAACTTAAGACAAGCCTATGTCCTCTTAGGACAAGGTCTTTTTCTTCAAGACAAGGGTGTCTAAAGGGCCAAGGTCTTGGTGGAAGGAGGAGAAGGAGTCAAGGAAAGGAAAGCAAGCCTTTTGTGTGGAGGAATTCAAGCCATAGTCCAAGCAATTGAGTTCTAGGAAGAAGAACTCAATAGAAGGAACCTTTGAAAAGAAGATAGAGTTGTCTTGATCACTGCTCTGTGTGGATCACCATCGGAGGGCGGACACTTGGATGCCTGGTGAATTCAATCAGCCCCTTCAACATCAACTTTGTTGGAATTAGCGATTACAGGTTGGTACTCTAATTCTAACAATCTATGTTTGAATGTTAGTATGTATGTTTTAATTAGTAAAAGGAGATCTTGGCTAAGGGATTTCGGTGCAAATTTCATCATTTTGAAATTACACTTCCGCTGCGGTGCACCTGAAACCCCAACAGAAGATGCCATTTATCTACATTTAATAAAGAACAATACATAAGAAAACAATCATGAAATGACTTACATAATTAAATTAGGTCTTCAATTTAATTATGTCTCCCACTATTTTATCAAAAATCATAGCCCTCACTATGATAATCGAGAAGAACCCTGATCAGTTTTCTTAGTGAGATTGAGATCCTTATAACTTATAAAAGATCTTGCAGATAACACAACAAATCTTTTATAAGCTCAAAGGTAGGAAACTCTTCCAATTATATCTCATATAATTTTCAAAAATAACTTGGCCTCTAGAACATTATAAGTCTTGCAGAAAACATAACAAACCATAATGTTCTAGTTAAGTCAAGACCCTTTCATTTCTATACAGTCAGTATTCAAATATAATGCCCTTGCAGATAACATAACAAGGCATTATACTGAATATACTGTAAGCATATCTTTGCACTAGACCAATATTATGTCAATCACCCTATTAGGTCTTGCAATAACACAACAAACCTAATGTGGTTCATAACACAGTAATGATCCAGCATGAAGGAAGGCCAACATATAGCATTTTTTTAACACTAAGCATTTAAGTCAAGATTTAAATATAATCAAATCGGCCAGGCAAGTGGAAGAGATGTGGGAGTCCCCCCGTTGCTTTCCTAGACACCAATAAAAATTGGCCAGGTCAGTCAACGAAACCAATTAAAAACCACGATTCTATATACCTTCCCAGAACCACCTTTCTAGACACCGAATGATCAATTGTTCATCATGACTAGTGATGCTTATTAGTTAAATATACTATGACTTAATATAATTTTAAGAAGAGGGCTTTATAAAATTTGCCAGCACATTCTAATAGAAGATATCACACAGATAAATACAAATATATGCTAAGTGTGTCATCATACTAGGACAACCATTTACCACATAATGGATCCACCATTATGCCAGGGCAACCTTATTTCAGTATGATGACTTCAAAACTAATCATATCTCTATAATAATTAGGGTTTGAGTGGAAAAACCCTAACTAGTGGCATACACCAAAAAACATATTTGCATCAAAAATATGCTAAGTATTATCAGGATTCAAGGATTTAAAAAACCCTAACATGCAACACTACACCAAAACCACATGAATATTTTCATATGTTTTAACTGTAATAAGGGTGGCTCTGATACCACTGTTGGGGATTCCAGTGCACCGCAGCGGAAGTGTAATTTCAAAATGATAAAATTTGCACCATAATCCCTTAGCCAAGATCTCCTTATTCAGGATTAAAACATATATTGAACATTTAAACATACATTGTTAGAATTAGAGTACCAACCTGTAATCGCTAATTCCAACAAAGTTGATAGTGAAGGGGCTGATTGAATTCACCAGGCGTCTAAGTGTCCGCCCTCCGATGGTGATCCACACAGAGCAGTGATCAAGACAACTCTATCTTCTTTTCAAAGGTTCCTTCTATTGAGTTCTTCTTCCTAGAACTCAATTGCTTGGACTTATGGCTTGAATTCCTCCACACAAAAGCTTGCTTCCCTTTCTTTGACCCCTTCTCCTCCTTCCACTAAGACCTTGGACTTTTAGACACCCTTGTCCTGAAGAAAAGACCTTGTCCTAAGAGGACATAGGCTTGTCTTAAGTTGGAGGAGAAATTAAGACAATGATGTCTTAATGTAAGAAAGAAAGGAACAAATAGGAACTCGTTTCTTTCCTTTACCGTTGGAGACTTTTACTTTTATTCTTGTTCAGTAGCAGAGTTTCGACAGAGGTTTACTCTATAAAGGAAACAATGCAAGAGCAAGAAAAAATAAAAGAGTCTTCAGGAGAGGAAGAAAGAAAAATTACCCCTGTTCTGATTTTCCCGACCCTTTAAATAGAAATCAGATAGGCACCTACACACCTCTCCGTAATCACTTTCTCATGCCCTTCTCATTTTCTCATGCCCCATCCTCCCATCTCACAGCCTTCCAGATTAAATCCCATGGCTTTTCTTAAAGGAAAAACCGCGGTGTTTTAAAAGGGAAGGGGTCGCGACTTTTCATCTCCGAAGAGATGTTATTTCGCGCACCCGGGAAGAGTTAACACATTCCTTCTTTCTCAAAATCCCATCAGCCATTGGATTCCCATCCAAAGGGGGAGAGATGGTACGCTAATGCTTGAGAAAGAGGCCGCCCCAAATAAAATCATTGGAGAAATTTTTGGGGCGCGCCAAGAGTCCATGCGCCATGGACTCTTCCTTATGGCGCGCCAAGAGTCCATAAGCACATGGACTCTTGGCATTTGGCATGGAAAAACAAAGGGGGCGGGTTGGGAGGCTAGCCAAGCTATATGGCTAGCCAATTGGGTTAGCCATATTCCTATTTTCTCAATTAGGGTCTAATTAGGTCCAATTAGAACCCAATTTGAACCAATCCGGAACCCTAATTCGAATCCGATTCGAATAGAAGTTAGGGTTTGCAACACCTGCTAGAGTGTTATCCTGCAAAGATGACTTAATTCCAAATTAAACTCTTGATCAATCCTCTTAAGTGTGTGATCCATTGGGTTCCACATCTAGCTAGCAGTGGGTTCGAATACAAGTTGACCTAATTTGATTAGAACCCTTTCTAATCGATTTAGGTCAAACCGGGCTTACCCGATTCGATCAATTAGGACTCTTCCTAACAAGTGATCTTTGAACTTGATCAACCCACAAGACAAGATTGACGTCTAGCAACGTGTCATGTCTACCCGGAAGATATGGAAATTCTGGTGAAATACCAAAATTGCCCTTCAGTAGAGAGTTACCGTACAATTAAATCTTTCGATCAGCCTGCACCCAAAATATAACTATGGATATGGATATATGTCAAATCCAATATTATATTTATTTCTAGCTCAATTTTATAATAATGATTCGATTATCTTGATATTAGAAACCATTTCTTATATCTTTTACTTTGATCAAAGATTTCTTGAATCATCATCCGATTGTTGACTAGCTGGATGCAATCTCCTCTTACTAAGAGTGATCGATTCCTTGTTGACCTACTCATTACCTTCATATCCAATTCACCATTCCTAGTATCAATCCTGTGCATGGCTCAGTGTCATGATTAGGATTGAACCAAAGAATGGGTTCATGTACATAAGGTACTTATGGCAGTCTCAGGTTAAAAGACTACTTGTACCACTCCCACTATGAGAACCTTCTATTGACATGTAGCTAAGACTCCATTAGATGTTCTCAAGTTGGATCATATCAGTGAACTCATTCTCCAATGAGCACCCACATCCCAGTATTAGTGTCATACACAAGTGACTGTGAGAGCAGTCACCCTTTCTGGTATACATGGGATGTGCTAGTCTTACCGGAAAATCCTGATCCCCTACTCAGGGTTCCTTTGACTAGGAATACTTTAGATTAAGGTTTTAAGATTTTAGGTCTCACTGGTATGATCTCATCATAACCCTAAAATCATAGCCCTAATCTATGGGGTTCATCATATAGTATAAACACAGCGTATGATGGAAAAATAATGCCTTTATTTAGAAAATTGTTAATTACAATGGTTTGGGAGATATAATATAGATTGGCTTGTAGGGCATATCCCTTTCATCAAGGACCATCTAGTGATCATAGTGACTATACCCTTCTAGATGGTTATCTTTTTAGAGAGAATAGGCTTTGCATCCCAAGAACCTCCTTAAGAGATTTTTTAGTTTGGGAGATACATGCGGGAGGTTTGGCTGGCCACTTCGGACGAAACAAGACTATCTTGGCTGTTGAGGAACAATTTTACTGGCCAAGTCTTAAGAAACAAGTAGCAAACCTTGTAGCCCGATGTAGGATATGTGCTGTTGCAAAGCAACAAAAGAAGAATACCGGGCTATACACTCCATTACCTGTACCTGAGTGTCCATGGCAGGATCTAAGCATGGTCTTTGTTCTAGGATTACCTAAGACCATTCAATAACATGATTCAATCTTTGTGGTGGTCGACCAATTTTCAAAAATGGCCCATTTCATACCTTGCTCCCAAACTTCCGATGCCTCTAGGATAGCCAAACTCTTTCTTGATCAAGTAGACAGACTCCACGGGTTACCAAAAACCATTGTTTCTGATAGGGATGTCCGCTTCACAAGTTACTTCTGGAAAACCCTTTGGTACCTATTAGGAACCAGACTGAAATTCTCCACTGCCTACCATCCCCAGACTGATGGACAAACCGAGGTTGTAAATAGAAGTCTAGGGAACTTGCTGAGATGCCTAGTGGGAGAAAGTCTAGGGAACTGGGATTTGTTATTGCCACGTGCTGAGTTCGCTTACAATAGTTCGGTCAATCGATCTACGGGCAAAAGCCCCTTTGAGATAGTCCATGGTTGCAAGCCTAGGAAGCCTTTAGATCTAATCCCACTACCTATTCACACATGAGTCTCTAAGTCTGCTGAGTCTTTTGTACAGCATGTCACAAATCTACATAAAGAAATCAGTAATAAGATCAACCTGAGCAATGAAACTTACAAACACTTAGCTGACTCACATAAGAGGGCTAAATAATTCTGTGAAGGAGATTATGTGATGATTAGGCTCAACCCTGAATGGTTTCTCCCTGGAACCATAAAGAAGCAGCATGCCCGCGGAGCGGGATCTTTTAAGATCTTAAAGAAAATAGGGCCTAATGCATATGTTTTGGAACTTCCACCTGATATGGGTATTAGTACAACCTTCAATGTTTCAGACCTAGTAGAATACAAAGAACCACTACTAATACCTAGTGAGCCTTTTGAGCCAGAAACTTTCATTGAGAGTGAACATATTTCCGAGTGTCCACCACCAACCTTACCTGAGCAGAGAGAGAAGATTGAGAGAATCCTGGATGACAAGATCATTACTACCAGGAATAAGGACTATCAACGATACCTGGTTCAATGGCAAGGTCGACCTGAGTCCGACAACTCTTGGATTACTCGAGAGGACCTGCAAAGACTTAATCTAGACTTGTTCGAGCATTACCAGGGCAAAACTGAACCATACTCGACTGGGTCGAGTTCTGCCCACCCCAGGAGAATTGGTGTGGATACCAGAAGCCGAAAGAAACTTCACTCCAACAAGGTTAGCCTTATCCCAATTTGGATCGAAGATAATTAGGTTACCTTGTATCCTTTAGTTCAAAAATATTTTATTTTCAAGAGTCATTTCCTTTTCAAGAGTCCTGTAATTAATTTTGAGTTTCAAATCAAGAGTGTTTATTGAGTCTTGTAATTACTTTTAAAATTTCATTTCCTGTAAGTCCATTTCAAGTTTTAAAGTCTAGGTCAGTCAAGTCAGTTCAGTTGAGTTAAGTCTAATTCAGTTGAGTTAAGTCTAATCAAGTCTTAAAGCCATGAAAGCTAGCAACAAGACTCAAATTCTAGACCCCAGAATTTGACCACATGAGTAAGAGAAGACACATCAACCAAGCAAAAGAAAAGGACCATCAACTAGGACCACTGGGCGCCACATGTCATTCTTATCCAAGTAGAAGACCACCTCACCATGCCATGTCATCAGGTGCCACTTCACCAGCCACCTCATCACCCTTTGGGCGCCAACAAGGGAGATTCAAATTCAAGGAGGTTGGCCACATCCCTCCAATTCCTCCACCAAATCCTCCAACCCCCCCCCACATCCCTCCAAACTCTCCACCAAATCCTCCAACCCCCCTTGTAATCCTCCTCGATTTGGAGAGTTTTTAAATTTCAAAAGCTAGCTTTGTGAGGCTATTAAAAGCCTTGGACGCCCATTGTAAAAGAGATTGATTTTGGAAATGAATGAAGTTTGAAGTGAAGTTGTCTTGAGTTTTATGTGTGAAATTTTTCCTATCTTCTTCTTCCATGCCCAAAGCCACTCTCTTCCCTAGCAATTCATCATCCAAGCTCAAGGCAAAAGCATTGGAGTCGGCCAGATCTTCTCAACTATCTTTTCTTTGTTCACAAGTTCTCCCATCCCTTCTTTATGTTTGCATCCTTCAACCTTAACTTTGATCTTCATTGCAGGGTCCTTCGAAGTCCTTGAGTTGTGAACAGGGTTCCCCTTGACAATGAACCAACAAGCTGAAGCCCAAGTCCAGGGTTCTGATCACTGTTATCCAAGTTCTCCAGTCCAGAGCATCAGTAGTTTCAAGTTTTGAATCATAGGAAGGTTGGAAAACTCATCAAGGTAAGTCCTCAATCATTAGCCCCTATTATCTAGATCTTCTTCCTTCTTAGTTTTAGAGTTGTGTCTAATCATGTAATAGTCCCTTTTCATATAATCCTTAAATCTTATTAAGATGAGTACAATGCTAAGTATAGTTAGGTTTCATTGCTCTACAAACACCATATTCAAAACATTAATCATATACGTGCCGCATCAAATTGGTATCAGAGCATGGTTGCATTAGGATAGAATAGTTTTCTTGAAATCCAAGCAAGACCTAAAATTCACGCCTCCTGAGTGGGTGTACTCCAGTACACTATCACAACCCATGGGAATAATGAGCCACTGGCTGGACGTGAGTTTTTAGATTGAAGTTTTGGGTAAGCCATTGCACTTGTTTGATTAGGTTCTGTTTTCTGAAAATTTGCATCTATTTACTGTAATCCATCTGCAGCTCCAAAGGCATGTCACTAATTTTTTATTGAAATATTTTTTTTCTTGTTCCTTTTTAAGTCAGTAATCACCATATTAAATTTCATCATCAGAGAAAAATTATAAAAAAAATGAAAATTTTTGCAGTTCAACACTATCATTAGGGTTCTGTTCTATCCTTTTTATTTATCTTCATTTGTAGGATCTGCTTAGAGTAGTATAGATTTTAGTTTTAAATTTCCTTTTATCTTCATTGAAACATATAAGTTAGGAATCCTCTGTGAGTTTTTAAGAATTTTTGGACATTTTTTTCATCACGTTTTCCACACCACTTTCAAACTGCAACACACTTCTGCAGCACCTTTGTATTTCATTCATCTTATGGGAAATCAAATTAAGGGCATCAATTTGACATAGGGTCAGGGTTTCATCACCTATCCCTAGCCCAAAAATCACCA
Source organism: Areca catechu (assembly GCA_021397845.1). Classification (NCBI taxonomy): domain Eukaryota; kingdom Viridiplantae; phylum Streptophyta; class Magnoliopsida; order Arecales; family Arecaceae; genus Areca; species Areca catechu. Next base: position 125,073,451 of record CM038040.1, on the reverse strand, counting down.
ACCAGCATATCGATCCCAGCCCATTATTTAAAATTGAGTAGAACGTTAATTGCCCTAGTGGGTTAGGGACACCAACAAGTTGGGTTCAGGTTAGGGTCAAGTTAATTGTGTCAGCTAATTGGCGTGTGCTTACTGGCTTGGTGTCTAGGATTGGTGCATCAGGGCTTGTGATTTGGTCCACCTACCTGGCCAATCTCAGATTGGTGTCTAAGGTTGGCAATCAGGGACCTTCACTCCCCTCCACCTACCTGGCTAAGTCCCATAAGTACTACTAGCTAGTTGGTTCACTTAATTAGACTTCTAATTTGTGCTCTAGGTCTAGGAAACCTTAGCTCGAACTTGAGTCCATTTGCATGCATGACAACTAGAGCAGGGACACCGTATTCACCAATCCAAGCCCAGTCAAGTGTAGCCATGGACCAAAACTTAGGGAATTTGATCAAAGGCCTAAATGATCAAGTGGCCCAACTGACTAAGAGTTTAACTGAGCAATTGGCCCAAACAAATCAGAATGTGGTACAAACCAACCAAGACATGAATGAGCAGTTAGCCCACATCACTACTAGGTTGGATCAGTTAGAGGCTAGAACCCCTGAAAGCAATCATGAAGCCCAGACTGAGCCTGAGCCTAGTCTGGCACCTGAACTCGAGACCCCATTGAACCTTAGAAGGATTGCATATCAAAACCCTCTCTACGAAACAAACCCTAGGAGAGCTCCCCAAGATCAGTTTTTTGATCCAATTTTTAGAGGACCCCACCCTGATCAAACCATCGAGCCCAACCCAAGGAGATTCCATCATGAGCCTAACTATGAACCCAGTGTCAGGAGACCCACCCCAATTCACTTTGATCAAGATGACCGAACCATAAAGAACATTAGGCTGGAAGCTCCCACCTTTGATGGAATTATAGATCCAAAGATCTACATTGATTGGGAAGGTGAGATGGACCAGTATTTTGAGTGGTTTGAGATGAGTGAAGAGCGCAAGTGTAAGTTTGCAAAGCTTAAACTTGTGCACCAAGCTAGGTTATATTGGGGAAACGTTGAGAGACTCACTAGACAGAGAGGTGATGTGCCCATAGTGACCTGGCGAGCTATGAAACTTAGGCTTAGGGAGAAATACCTTCCTATGTCCTACCACCAAAGACTCCTAGATCAATGGAAAAGACTTACTCAAGGAAATAGGAGTGTCGCAGAGTACATAGCGAAGTTTGACGAATTCGTTATGAGGTGCAATGTTGATGAATCTGAGTCGGTGACCTTGTCCAGATTTAGAGCCGGACTGAGGGAAGAAATTCAAAGAGAATTGTTCATGCGAGAGGTACATGACCTAGAATTGGCCTATCAGATAGCTAGGGATGCTGAGAGATTCCATAGAGGTCCAGTATATCGTAGGCCCGAAGCCCCTAGGACTAGTGCACCTTATCAGCAGTCAGGATCCAATCAGCCTAGATTCAACCGACCCAATCCTAATGTGCTTGTGACCCGAAGAGATGACAAGGGGAAAACACCTGAGACCCAAAGAACTCCAAATGCATGTTTCAAGTGTAACAAAGTGGGTCACTATTCTAGCAACTGTCCTAATAGAGCCCTACACATAGGGGAAGTAGAAGAGGAAGTCGTAGAATCCCAAGGTGAATTTGAGGAGGAAGTATACCAGGCAGATGAGAACTTGGCTGAAGAGTATGAGGATGAGGAAGTCCTGGTAGATCAAGATCTGTTAGGAGTGGTTAGGTGTATTCTCACCCAAGCTAAAACCCAAGAAGATTGGCGTAGGACTAGCATCCTACAGACATTCATTAAGATAGGTGAGAAAGTATGCAAAGTCATTTTAGATAGCGGTAGCTGTGTCAATGCCATATCCACCAACACAGTTAAAAACCTAGGATTGCCCACCGTACCCCATCCTAATCCCTATAAGGTATCCTGGATAGACTCAACCACGATTTCTATTAGTCTAGGTGCCTAGTAACCATTCAGTTCCAATCTTACCTGGAGAAAGTATGGTGTGATGTACTTCCAATGGGAGTAAGTAGCATAATTTTAGGCCGACCATGGTTGTATGATCTTGATGTAACACTCTATGGTCGTTCTAATTCGTGTTTGTTTACTCATAATGGAAAGAAGATTGTAATCCATTCTTCTCCACCTAAGAACCCCATTAAGAGAGGATCAAGCCAATTGAGTGATAAGAAAAAGGGGATAAACGTGATCACTGCTAGAGAAATGGAGAAAGAATTTAGAAATGGGTCACTTGTTTGGATTTTGACCATTAAGGATTATCAAGAACCTCTTTCAAAAGAACAACCTCCAGAAGTCAGTGAAGTGCTAGAAGAGTTCAAAGACGTGTTCCCCGATGACTTGCCCGACCAACTCCCACCTCTTAGGGATATACAACATGCGATAGACTTAGTCCCCGGAGCAACCCTACCGAACCTTCCCCATTATAGAATGAACCCTACCGAGCACCAAGAATTACAACGTCAAGTAGGAGAACTCCTAAAGAAAGGATTCATTAGGGAGAGTTTGAGTCCATGCGCAGTCCCAACCTTACTTACCCCTAAGAAAGATGGCACATGGAGAATGTGTGTTAATAGTCATGCCATAAATAAAATCACAGTGAAGTATAGGTTTTCCATCCCCCGCTTGGATGATATGTTAGATATGATGGCCGGTCCAACTATATTTTCTAAGATTGACCTGAAGAGCAGCTATCAGCAAGTTAGGATCAGACCAGGGGATGAATGGAAGACTGCCTTTAAAACTAAGGACGGGTTATTTGAATGGGTAGTCATGCCTTTTGGGTTATCAAACGCCCCTAGCACTTTTATGCGAATCATGATCCAAGTCCTACGAGCCTTTATTGGAAAATTTGTTGTCGTTTACTTTGACGACATACTTGTCTATAGTAGGACTAGAGAAGATCATCAACAACATCTGAGGCAGGTCTGTTTAGCACTTAGGAAAGATAACCTCTATGCCAATCTAAAGAAATGTGCTTTCAAGACTACTAGAGTTATCTTCCTAGGATTTGTTATGACCCTTAAAGGAGTATCCGCTGACCCTGAGAAGGTTAAGGCAATTGTAGAGTGGCCAACACCCAATAATATTCACGAAGTAAGAAGTTTTCATGGCTTCGCTATGTTTTATCGAAGATTTATTAGAGGGTTTATCAATAAAGAAACTCTGCCAAATTTTTTCCTTTGCTGTGTGCATTGCGGGGTGTGAGGCCCTTTTCCTTTGTTCTTCAGAACATTGCGGGGTGTGAGGCCCTTTTCCTTTATTCTTCAAAACATCGCGGGGTGTGAGGCCCTAGTTATCCTACCTATCTAGCAGACAAGAATCCCTAACCATCATTCCTAATCCTTCCCTTTCCTTCTTTCCCTTTCCTTTGCTGATTCCTAATTAAATTTCTTTTTGTTGAGTGTTTGCAGGTGATCAGGAATCGAAGTTAGGTAATTTTTCCTCAGAACCAGCATTGCGCAGAAGATCGGAGCCCGGGATTGAGTTCTTGAAACCCTACCGCGATAATCTTGAGAGTCCTATTAGATCTGAAGAATCGATCTTCGTTGGTAACTTTAAACCTCTTCCTTCCTCTTTAGTTTCTGATTAGTTGAAAGTTAATCTTAGTTTTGGTGGTTTCTTAGCTACTAGATCCTGCTTTCCTAGTTATTTTTTTAGGTTTACTTATGCGGGTAGTTAACTAAACTAGTTTCCTTCATTATTTCTATCAAGTCTTCTTTTAAAATCTAAAAAAAAATAAATAGGGTTTAATCTCTCTTATGCTGATTTAGTTTCTCTTTAAGTACTCGGATCGGGTGCTTCACCATGGCCGTCCGGTCATAAGAAAAAGTAGGGCTGCAAGACCCTCACCTCCCATTCAAATAGGATTTTCTATGGTGTGTAGGGGTGCCACTGTGAATTGACCATTGAAGAAGAAAATAAAGAGATAGACATCTTTAGGGTTTATTTTCTGCATCACATCTATCATAGTACATAGTCTATTATTTTGATTGTTTCTTCATGTAGATAACTTAGAATTGCCTGATTCTTAATTTTCCGGATTAATCATAATTGATAGTATTTTTCAAAATTATTTTATAAATTATTTCAGCCTATAAACTTTCTGCTCGTCGGAATACTGCCTGAGAACAGATCTGTCCTGAATTTCAGCAATTCTAGTTTAGGGTTCTTTTTTCATAAATCTTGCATATTTTAATTTCCTACATCTTAGGTATTTTTTTGCAAACTATATATTTGCTAAAAATAAAAGAACAAAATACAAAAAAAATTAATTTTTTTTTTCTATTATTTTAATTATTTTAGTTTGATTGTATCTAGGGTTTCATTTTGGGTGTGCATCATCAAGTAACCTAATCTTAAGGGCACTTGAGCATCTTAGACCAGGGCAGGAGTTCATCCCTGTCCTGGACCCACAACAACCTTCTTTGCATCTGAGCCTAACCCTAATTAAAACTTAATTAGACTTAATTGCTCTACCAAGCTAGGGACACCAACAGGTTGGGTTCCAAGTATTGTGTGTAAGCTAGTGCACCCAATCCTTTGATTATCACTTGAATCGGTGTCTACGGCTAGAGGTCCAGAAGCAAACGCCCTAAGCGGACTCATGATTTTTAATTAGGATCCTGTGAAAGCAGGGGGAGACTCCCACGACCCCACCTCTTACCTGGCCAATGGACAGGGTAATTATTGAATTGGCTGTAGTTTGAGCTAACCCATTCTACTTGAGCTCTAGGTCTAGGAAACCCTAGTCCGAGTCAAGTTCGATGTATTTGCATTATATGACCCCTAGATTAGGAACTCCATATCAGTAGTCTCACCCAAACCCAACTCAATTTAATCATGGATCCTGTTGTACCCTGACGGCTCACCCTCAAGCTGAACCGGCCCATTCTTGGGGTCCAACCGGGCCACCCCTTCAGAACTCCAATTGTTACCCCATCAACGGTCTGACCCACCGGAGCTGAGATCCGAACGACCCTCTCCTGTTGAGGTCTGGCCCGTCACTCTCCTTCAGCGATCTGACCCACCGGAGCTGAGGTTCGAACGACCCTCTCCTGTTGGGATCCGGCCCATCGCTCTCCTCCGACGGTCCGACCCACCGGAGATGAGGTCCGAACGATCCTCTCCTGCTGGGGTCCAGCCTGTCACTCTCCTTTGGAGGTTTGGCCTTTAGTCTGACCGACCGGCTTTCCCACGACTGACGTCCGACAGGCGAGCCTTAGCATCCAGGGAATTCCAGAAGCACCTTTCTGTTACTACGGGATCCTGCTATCCCAACAGCCCTACTCCACTACTTCCATGATGCCGTCATATCTGCGTGCCACGTGGCCACTCTCTAGATTCTCCTAGAGGTAGATCGGTCTTTCTCAACCTCTCCCCTAATGGATTTTGGACTGTTCCTGCCTATATAAGGTACCCGGGGGACCCCGTTCGAAGGTAGGAGAACTCTTCCCTCTCCATATGCTGTTGATCCCTTGATTCCTCCATTCTGTTGCCTTCAACCTCCTGCTAATTTAAGCATCAGAGGGTCCCCCGTCGGAACACCACCGGCTCCCTTGGAGACTTTGTTGCAGGTTCGTTCGGGAGAAGAGTGCTCCAGCACATCCAGCCACCCCTGGTCCCCGGTCCAGGAGTTGACGCTGCAACAGATTGGTGCTAGAAGGAGGGACGGCTTCAACTCTTTCTTCAAAAGGAGGAATCCATCGTCCTAGCTACAAAATGATTAAGGGAAGAGCTCCAAATGCCACTGCCAGAAGAGGTATCTCCCCTCCCAGGTCTGAGAAACCTCCCAGGGAAAATGATGTCGCCGCCACTGCCACTACTGCCGCAGAATCCACCATCACACTGGGGTTGCAGCAGTTCCAAACTTTGGTGAATCGCATTGAAACACTTACTGCTGCAGTTCATCATTTCCAGGAAGTAGCCGATAACTGTCAGCAACTACTAGCTATTTCCTGCACCAACCCTCCAACTGTCGCTAAGGCAAGCTGACGGTAGGAGGTTCCCTAGCATTATTCTCGCATCATCATGGAGCCCCGGAGGTCACTGGGCGACCGCGTAGATGGCAAGAGGACGAGGTCTGCTTCACCTTCCTACATCGAATCTATCCCGGTCGGTGGTCGGCCTACTGCCGAACCACCGAGGGACTATGCCAGCAAGATCATGCGCATGGAGGAGCGCATTGCTTAAATCGCCCTCTGACAGAAGGCCGAAGGGGGACAGGTATAGGACTCCCGTCCCCCATTTTTGGACGAGATTCTGGTAGAGATGATTCCCCGCCATTTCAAGATTCCACAAGTGGACCCCTACGATGGTACCACTGATCCGATGGACCATCTAGGCATGTACAAAGCCCATATGATGGTACAAGGCACCTCCGACTCCCTCCACTGCATTGCCTTCCCCGCTACCCTTAAGAAGATCGCCTGGATGTGGTTCTCCGCCATCCGACTAGGTACAATCCATTCCTTTTCTCAACTTGAATCATTTTTCCTTTCCCATTTCAGGACTTGCAGTCGGACCCCGAAGAATATCGACTGCCTCTTCCTCGTGCTGCAAAAGGAGGGAGAGACCCTTCAGGATTTCATGGCCCGTTTCAACTCAGCGGCCATGAAAGTCCCGAATTTAAATGAGGCTATGGCCATGTCAGCCTTCTAGAGAGGACTCCGCTCATCCAGGATGACCTTCTCCCTGGACAAGAAACATCCTACAAGCTATAGCGAACTCCTGGCCAGAGTGCAGAAGTACGCCTTGGCGGAAGAACAAGCAGCCGACCAACATCAAGCTGAAGGAAGGCCGACCCCCAAGAAGCGAAGCGATTAAGCTCCCAAAGTCCAACCTCTAGGTGATAGTCGGCGGTCGGCCCAATGCTGAAGTCTGAAGTCGAGGGACTTCCCCTGGAGGTTCAAGACTTACGTGCCTCTATCCCTACCAAGAGAGAAGATCCTTATGGAGATTGAGAACGAGACCTTTCTGCAAAGGCCTCGGTCGATGAGGGGCCCTCCAACCCTTAGAAATAAAGACAAATTCTATCGGTTTCATAGGGATCATGGGCACAGTACTGAAGAGTGCCTATAGTTGAAAGATGCCATCGAAGACCTCATCTGGAGGGGATACTTATGCAAGTATGTCCGATCCCATCGGGACCGGGCTGAAGCATCAAACGCCCGAAACCCTCCAGAGGAGATGGAGTTTTCCAATCAAAGGCCGACCAGTGGGGATGTTGGCATGCTGCATTGATGATCTAGAGGAAGCTATGAGGACAGGACCGATATTGCTAAAAGGTCCAGGGGCTCCAATGCAATCACCTTCTCTGATAAAGATCTTCTGGAGACTCATGTTTTTGAGAACGATCCTGTAGTCGTGTTGGCAATGATTACCAATTATGATGTAAGGAGAATACTTATAGATAATGGAAGCTCAACAGAGGTATTGCTATACGATGCTTTTATGAGAATGAATCTATCCAGGTCCATGCTGCAGGAATCCCCCACACTGCTGACAGGCTTCGGGGGTAACTCCATTGGAGTGGAAGGGGAGATAGTTCTCCCTGTGACTATCGAGATGGAGCCTTTCCAGAAAACCCTCCCCATCAATTTTGTGTTCGTTTGGACAACCTCACCTTATAATGCTATCTTGGGCCGACCGGCCCTCAACAAATTCAGAGCCATCGTGTCCACTTACCATCTGTTGGCAAAATTTTTGACCAGGAGCGGGGTCGGAGTGATGAGGGGAGACCGTCGGATGGCCAGGCAGTGTCTAACCATTATGAACCAACGGTCAGAAGGCCGTCCCACTCCGAAGCAACTTGACCCTAGAGCTGAGGCCGATGGCCTTGGTCAGTCAGGAGAAAAGATTCTGTTTGTTCTCCTTCGAGAGGATGATCCCACCAAGGTCCTCCAGATTGGAGGTTCCCTCAGCGAGGATATTAAGTTAGAACTGATCGGCTTTCTTAGGAGTAATTCCGATGTCTTTGCTTGGTCGATGTAGGACATGCCCGGAATACCGTCGGAGGTCATCACTCACAAACTTAAGGTGGATCCGACCTACCTACCTGTCCGACAGAAGAAGAGAAGCTTTGCCACCGAAAGGCAGAAAACCATTGATGAGGAAGTGAAGAAGCTCTGTGATGCTGGCTTCGTCAGGGAAGTTCACTACCTTGAGTGGCTAGAGAATGTGGTTATGGTGAAGAAGGCCAACAGGAAGTGGAGGATTTGTGTAGATTACACCGACCTCAACAAGGCCTGCCCGAAAGATAGCTTTCTAGTACCCAAGATTGATCAGCTGGTGGATGCCATGGCCAGCCATCAGCTTCTCAGCTTTATGGATGCCTTCTCTGGCTACAACCAAATAAAGATGCATCTGGAAGATGAAGAGAAGACCGCCTTTGTCACCGAAAAGGGTCTATATTGTTATCGAATGATGCCCTTCGGCTTGAAGAACAATGGTGCCACTTTTCAGAGGTTGATCAACCGAGTGTTCGAAGGTTAGCTGGGCAGGAACATGGAGGCTTTTGTAGATGATATGATAGTGAAGAGTCTCCATAAGATCGACCACATTAGGGACTTGCAGGAATCCTTCGACGCACTCAGGCACCATCGAATGAAGTTGAACCCCACGAAGTGTACTTTTGGGATAACCTCTGGCAAGTTCCTTGGGTTTTTGGTCACACAAAGGAGAATCGAAGTGAATCCTGATAAGATAAGGGCTGTCACTAAGATGGCACATCCGACCAACAAAAAGTAGGTGCAAGAACTCGCCGGCCGAATTGCCTCTCTCAGCCATTTCATCTCCCGTTCGGCTGAGAAATCTCTGCCATTCTTTAAAACCCTACGTCGGTCGGAAGGCTTTGTTTGGATTGAAGAATGTCGATCGACTTTCGAAGCATTGAAAAAGTACTTGAAGAACCCCCCATTGCTGGCCAAGTTGACGGAGGTGTAACCTTTGTACCTCTATCTTTCAACATCGGATGAAGCGATCGGTGCCATCCTCATGCGAGTTGGAGAGGATGGACAGCAGAAGCCCATCTATTATATCAGCAAAGTCCTCCACGACACCGAAACAAGATATCCCAAGATGCAAAAGCTAATATATTCTTTGGTCACGTCCACCAAGCGGCTCCGACCATATTTCCAAGCACATTCGATTGTGGTGATGACCGACCAACCCCTCAAGGCAATCCTTTGAAGCCTGGATACATCCGATCGGCTTACTAAGTGGGCTGTCAAGCTAGGCGAATTTGACATCTCTTTCCAGCCACGATCCACCTTGAAGGCCCAAGTAATTGCTGACTTCATTACAGAGTGTACATGGAGACAGGAAACACCCCCTCAAATGGCCGAAGTACCTGAAGCCGATGCCATCTACGAAGCCGAACCAGCCTGGACCCTCCACGTGGACGGAGCATCCAACCTTGTAGGCTATGGGGCCGGACTAATCTTGGCCGACCCAGATGGGAAAAACCTGGAATATGCATTACATTTTTTATTTCAGGTGTCGAACAATCAGGTGGAGTACGAAGCCCTCCTCGCGGGGCTACGAATTGCCAACGAACTGGGCATCGGCCGACTCAGAGTCCTCTCCAACTCCCAACTGCCCAACTGGTGGTTAACCAAGTAAAAGGGGAGTTTGAAGCAAGGGATCCGGCCCTGGCAAAATACTTAAACAAGGTACAAAACCTCATTTCTCGGTTCAGATTTTTTGAAATCCTCCACATACCTCGTCTGTAGAACTCTCGGGTGGATGCTCTGTCAAGGTTGGCTATGGCTGCCAGTGGGACTTCTGACCAAGCTTTTGTGGAGCATCTGCGGTGCCCCAGTATTGCAGAAGAGCCGACCGAGGTCCACCAGATGGAACATGAAACTTCTTGGATGGATCTGATCCTTACTTTCCTGGCTAAATGAACTCTTCCGAAAGACCCGGTGGAGGCCAAGCGGCTATGCTTGATGGCCTTTAAGTACGTCGTGCTTGATGGTGTCCTGTATAAGCGGTCATTCTCACAGCCACTGTTAAAGTGCTTATGACTGATAGATGTTGACTATGCCCTCAGAGAAGTCCATGAAGGCATCTATGGCGACCACCTCGAGGGAAGATCCTTAGCTTACAAGATCATCCGGCAGGGATACTACTGGCCTACCATTCAGAAGGATGCGTCAAAGGTACTTCATCATTCAAAGGAGGCCCGCCAGTGAGCTGACTCCGATCACCACCCCATGGCCGTTCGCATAGTGGGGAATTGATATCTTGGGACCTTTTCCCCCGGCTTCCGGACAACGAAAATTTTTACTTGTGGCCATCATTACTTCACCAAGTGGGTGGAGGCCGAACCACTAGCACAGATAATAGAGGCCAAGGTGGAGAACTTCATCCAGAATAATATCATCTTTCGGTTCGGCATTCCCTAGACAATTATTATCGATAATGGAAGACAGTTCGATAACTCTAAGTTTCAAGACTTTTGTCAATAATATCATATCTCTCACCGACTCACGTCGGTCAGGCACCCCCGGTGCAATGGAGAGGCTAAAGTCACCAATCGGACAATCCTGCATGGGCTGAAGACTCGGCTCAACGAGGCAAAGGGACTTTGGATGGAAGAACTCCACTCAGTATTATGGGTGTATCGGACGATCGCCAGAACGTCGACCGACGAAACTCCATTTAACCTCACTTATAGAAGTGAAGCTGTCATCCCTATTGAGACCTCTCTTCAATCTCTCCAGATTGACCACTACGCTGAACTGGCCAACTCCGAATGGTGAATGGCTGACCTGGACTTGCTTGAAGAAACAAGACTTCGGGCAAGCATGAAGATGGCGGTATGCCATCAAAAGATGGTGAAGTATTACAACTCGCGAGTCAAGGCACGAGCTTTCCGAGTCGGAGACCTGGTCTTGCGGAGGACCAAAATTTCGAGACCGACCAAGCAAGGCATGCTTTCCCCCAATTGGGAGGGACCTTATCGGGTCGTCGAAGTGGTTCGAGCCGGCACCTATCGACTTGAATTTTTGGACGGACGACAGATGGCGCATCCATGAAATGTAGACAACCTCCACAAGTATTATCAATGAAGTTCGCATTACTTCTACGATCCACTTCCGAAAGTCCGACTCTGGTCGGTAGAGGCTCTAGGGCAGCCCACTTCCGAAAGTCCGACTCTGGTCGGCAAAGGCTCTAGGGCAGTCCACTTTCGAAAGTTCGACTCCGGTCGGCAAAGGCTCTAGGGAAGCCCACTTCCGTAAGTCCGACTCTGATTGGTAAAGGCTCTAGGGCAGCCCACTTCCGAAAATCTGACTCCGGTCGGCAAAGGCTCTAGGGCAGTCCACTTCCGAAAGTCCGACTCTAATCGGCAAAGGCTCTAGGGCAACCCACTTCCGAAAGTCCGACTTCGGTCGGCAGAGGCTCTAGGGCAACCCACTTCCGAAAGTCCGACTCCTGTCGGTAGAGACTCTAGGGCAGCCCGAGCCCAATCTGGACAAGCCGATGGACCAACACTTAGGTTGAAATTCCTAAGCTTGTTGCTCTGGCCTGAGCTGAAATCCGATCGCTGCCTCAACTACTTCTAGGTTCGGAAAGCTGACGAACCAACACTTAGGATAAACTACCTAAGCTCGTTGCTCCGGCTTGAGCTACCATCCGACCACTATTTCGATTGATCTTGGTCCGGAAAGCCGACGGACCAATACTTCGAGCAGAAATCCTATGGAAATCTAGTTCGGCTTGAGTCACTGTTCGATGCTTACCCTGGAGGTCCGACCACCCACTCAGATCAGCCGACTAGCCCATACTTAGTGAGGTCTTAGAGAGAAGGATATGAGACAGTGTAAAAAAAAAAAAAAGGTTTTTCATTGCTTCCCAAAAGTTTCTTTACAAAAACTAAAGGTCAGACCTTTACAAACAACTAGGTTTGACCCTCAGGAGGTACAGTATCAATGGCCACTCTGGCCCCCTCAGTGACAACAGCTACTTCGGCCTCCTCAGCCCCTTCAACTGCTTTTGCTTTGGCTCCGACTGGGGCGTCCGTTATGGCAACTTCAATGACGGCCTCCATTGGAGCATCAGCCGCTCGGGTAGTCGGATCCGTCGCTTCCAAACCCACTTCTTCTACCGGCTTCGACGGTTGAAGGAATGATAGATCAAGGTCTGGAAAGGCTGCACTAACCTTTCCCAGGCACTCGTCATATCCATAGTTGAAGCCGACCATCCCAGCTTCGTTCATCTCCTCGGTGAAGTCCTCCGAGGCTTTTTAAGTTGCAACGGCCTTCTCACCTGCTATCTTCAGTAGTTCCTGGGCCATCTTTAGCAGGCCCTTATACCTCTTCGCCACTGCCTGATGGCCCTGCGCGTGGACCTCACATTCGGTCAAGCGCCCCTCCTTGACGGCCAGCCGATGGGTTAGGGCCTTTATCTTCTTCTTCTTATTTTTCAGACTCGCCTCCCGATCCATCTTTTGGGCCAGCAAGTTTTCCAACTACTTCTTCTGGGCCTCCAATTCGGCTCGCAAGGTGGACACCTCTACTGCTGCGGCCCTCAAGCCGAGCACCTCCTCCTTAGAAGCTGTCAGCGCCTCCCAAGTAGTGTCCCTTGCCAACTTCGCTGCTTTGGCCCTTTAGGTCAACTGCTCCTTCAGATAGAGTAGCTCGCTCAAGCCCTCGTCCATCAGCAGGTTGTCTTTGATGAGCTGCCAGCAAAAAGCACAGTCAGAAAGCCATCACCCGAGAATTCAAGGTGGAGAAATAAAAGGCTTTACGTACCCCGAGAAGATGGAAGAAAGAACTCTTGGCTGCCTCGTTCACCAACTCCCCGTCATTGTCGGGGGCGGCCCTCTGAAGCAGCTCCTTAGCTTCCTCAGAGCGCGCCACTTTTGGCGCTCCTCCTCATAGTGGGCACTGCCGGCCCTCTCCTCAACGGTCGATGGCCCCTCCCCTATAGGGGTTCCCCTGAGCATCGGGGGGGTCACCGCAGTCGGCTCCAATAGCAGGGATAAAGGAGCCACGTCTGCCCCGGTCGGCATCGAAAGCCTCTCTTTTGTCGGGGTGACCGGTTGTCCGACCGAAGAGGATCGCTCGGACGTGATCACCCTTCGGCATTCGGTCAGAGGCATGTCATCCTCTGACTCGATCGATACCATCGTGGTGGACAGTTTTACTGTCCATCATTTCTTCGGTCTCTCGGGCACCAGTTTTGCCGCCCACTTCTTCAGCTGCTGTGGGGTTGGCTCCGCAATCCGAATAGCCCTCTACTATGTAGACCATGCCGAAAGGATCGCCCGATCCGGCTTCATCTTCCCGCTTGTCAACAAACAAAGTTAAAGTAAGATGCGGTCGCCAAGCCAACAGAGGATAAAAAAGCCGATCTCTCTCTATGACTCTCGTCCTACCTAACATCGGGTGACGGCTGAGTCCGGCCTGGTGAAGACTCCCCTCGTGAAGCATAAAGCCGACAAACTTTGGATCCTCATCATCCAATTTGTGGAAGTCAGCCTCATCGACCCTCGATACTTTCCTTCCATTCAGAGCATTCAGCCTCGGCTCCCTCCAGGCTATCTCAAAGCCCCATGGCTCCAGGCTATCTACAAAAAAGTATCGGGATTTCCATCCATGAATTATGGATGGAAGCCCCCTAGTACCTTCCGGCCAGGGCGTGGACTGAACATCCACCACTCCTGACTTCAGAAGTCCTGCTTCAACAAGAAAAAAATGGAAAATAAAGATACCCTCGGCTCAATGTCGGCCTCCCGATACAGAACCACAAAGCTACAGAGAACTTGAATGCTATTCGGGGTCAGCTGGGTGGGGGTGACTCTATAGGTGTTGAAAATCTGAACAAAGAAGCTATGGATTGGGAAATGAAGACCGGCTTTCAGGTGGTCTTCGTACATGGGGAGAGCTCCTAAGTTCAAAGGCCCGTTCACTCTACCCTCACGGCTAGGGACGGTCAGGTGTAAAGTGGAAGGAATGTTATATATAATCCTAAGGTCTCGACCCTCTCTCGGGTCATGGCCGAAGGGATATCGAAAGGACCGGGTTCCCTATTATCTCGAGCCGAACCCCGACTCCCAGAGGACATTCTAAAATGGGTTGCAGAAAGGGAGGAAGACGGGGGAGGGAGGAAGATGGGACTAACTTGGTTCCCTGGTTCCCTAAGAGAGGCAAAAGCAGCACAAGGAGGGAGGAGACTGCCTTCTCTTCGAGCACAAGCACGGTGAAAGGTTCCTTCTGGGCATTGCGTCCCTCCTTTTATAGGTGTCTGAGGGCAGCTTCCCAATGCATCCCCCTACATGCCGAGATCCGACGGTTGGCGCCTCAGTTTTTGAGTTGGATGGGAATTCGATGGGACATGCCGGATCATATCCGGCCGCGATCCGCGTGATAGTTGAAGCAGCGGCAGATGGACCACTCCGGGAAGTGCCCCAACTGCTCTGATGGAGCCACGTGCCCCACGTCACGTCAAGAATCCAAATGGGCAGTAGCCATGCACCGTACCAGCAATGACTGCTCCCCTTGTCTTCACCAATCAGACACTAACACCTGTCCCGGAGCAAAAATCGGAGCAGAAGGCGGCTGGTCGCAGCACGCCGAATCAGATTTGCCATCGTCTGATGGACTGATACATTTACTGCTATTTAATGCCCTCACCCTTCGAGCCTACGAGCTTGCTCGAAGCACAAGGGCAAGGGAGATAGTGTTGTACCCTGACGGCTCACCCTCAAGCGGAATCGACCCATTCTTGTGGTCCGACTGGGCCACCCCTTCAGAGCTCCAATTGTTACCCCGTCAGTTGGGGTCCAGCCTGTCACTCTCCTTTAGCGGTCCGACCCACCGGAGCTGAGGTCTGAACGACCCTCTCCTGTTGGGGTCCAGCCCGTCACTCCCTTCAGCGGTCCGACCCACCGGAGCTGATGTCCGAATGACCCTCTCCTACTGGGGTCCGACCCATCGCTCTCCTCTAGTGGTCTAACCCATCGGAGCTGAGGTCCGAACGACCTTCTCCTGCTGGGGTCCGGCCCATCACTTTCCTTCGGAGGTTTGGCCTTTAGTCCGGCCGACTGGCTTTCCCATGGCCGACGTCCGATAGGCGAGCCTTAGCATCCAGGGAATTCCAAAAGCACCTTTTTGTTACTATGGGATCCTACTGTCCCAACAGCCTTGCTCCACTACTTCCATGATGCCACCATATCCGCGTGCCACGTGGCTACTCTCCAGATTCTCCTATGAACAGATCGATTTTTCTCAACCTCTTTCCTAACGGATTTTGAATTGTTCCATGCCTATATAAGGTACCCGGGGATCCCATTCGAAGGTAGGAGAACTCTTCCCTCTCCATATGCTGTTGATCCCTTGATTCCTCCATTATGTTGCCTTCAACCTCCTGCTAATTTAAGCATCGAAGGGTCCCTCGCCGGAACACCACCGGCGCCCTTGGAGACTTTGTTATAGGTTCGTCCGGGAGAAGAGTGCTCTAGCACATCCATCCACCCCCGATCCCCGTTCTAGTAGTTGACGCTACAATAGATCCCGATTTTGAGACCTTCCTTAGAACCTTTACTAAACAATGTACCCAAATGAACCATAAGTTTGATCGACTGGACCAACGACTAGGTAACTTAGAGAAAAATCATAAAACTTATCCTGAACCAAAACTTGAGACACCTTTCTCTATACCTCCCAATCCTAGGAGACCCCCACACCATGACCCAACCTAGGAGAATAACCATAAGAGACCCAATTATGATTTTATAGACCAGGATGAGAGAGTCACTAGGAACTTTAGACTAGAAGCACCTATATTTGGTGGTGATCTTGATCTTGAGAATTATATTTTTTGGGAAGAAGGTATGGATCTATATTTTGTGAGGGAACTAATGTCTGAAGGAAGTCAGTTTAAGTTTGCTAAGTTAAATTAGTACACCATGCTAGAATTTATTGGGATGATGTCGAAAGAATGATCAGACGAAGAAGAGACATACCCATAACTACCTGGAGTGACATGAAACTTAAACTTAGGAAAAAGTACCTACCCAGATCATATGAACCTAGTCCCTATAAACCCAAATCCTTTGAACCTAGCTCCTACGAACCTAGATCCATGACCCATATATCTGAGCCCATATCCTATGAATCTAAGGAACCTATAACCCCTAGGTATCAATCTAGTGTTAGTCAGATTTTGCTTAGTTGTCCAGAACCCATTAGGATTAGTGCTCCTTATCAAAAATTAGGATCTAGTCAAGTCCACTCGAGTCAACCCAATTCTCACTCGAGCTGACTCAACCATAATCCGAGCTGACCTATCCCTATTAGTCCAGATCCTAGCCAATTTTTCCTTAACCAACCTACTCCTACTACCCTATTAGTTCACAAAGATAACATTAAAGAAGAAGTTTATGAAGCTAATGTGAACTTAGTGGATGGGTATAAGAGAGAAGAGGAAATACATATGATTGACCCAGAATTACCTGACCCAGTAGATACCTAGATTAAAGCCAGCCCAGAGTCAGTTGACCATGACCATACCTTGACTCAAACTATACTGGTAAGACCCTTAGAAAAAGAAACTCATGAGGAGCCTAACCTTACTACTGAGACTTTATCTAAGGAAACACTAGAAGAAACTCAAGTCATAGAGCCTAGTCCTAAAATTCAGGAACCAGAGGAGCTTATTGAGGACATGATTTCTTTAGTCCGGTACCCTCAGGTTGAAGTCACCCCTTTGACTCTAATTGAAGATTTTTCCCTAAAATTGCTGACCCATTCTTTCATAAAGTGGACCCTTTATTTCCTGTAGGTGTGAATCTATGTCCATCCCTTAAGGCCAACCCTATTAGTTTAGGACTAATCCGTGAGCCCTTTTCTTATTTCCTACCCTACCAAGTCACCCCTAAATCCACTTCCTATTTTCTACCCTTTCCTGGAGTTTCCAGCATTTCTAGGACTATTAGTTTGCATTTTGTAAAGGTTAGCATGTTGCATAAATTCATTGAGCATGCTAGATTTGCATCCTATTTCTGGCAGACCCTGTGGCATTTAGTAGGAGCCCATGCACCATTCTCATTTGCATGTTACCCACCAACCAAGGGTCAAACTCAGTTGTAGTTTAGGGTTTAGTCAAGTTTGTAGTCCATTAGGTATTGTTATTAGTCATTTACATGCATGCCAATAAAAAAATAAAAATAAAAAAATAATTAATGAAAGCAATGAATATTTTCAAGAAAAAAGATTCAATGAATACAATGAAGGAGACTTTGTTATGGTTAAACTATGACCTGAATGGTTCCCACCTGGAACCATGAAAATGTTACATGCCCATAGTAGTGGACCATACAAAGTGATTAGAAAAATTGGGTCTAATTGCTATGTGCTCGAGATACCACCTGAACTAGGTATTAGTCCAACTTTCAACGTTTCATACCTTATTGAGTATAAGGAGCGAACGTTGATTCCTAGTGAGCTGTTTGGGCCTAATCCTGTCCTTGAGAGTGAACCAACCCAAGTGTATCCACCTACCATACCACCAGCCTGGAAAGACAAGATCGAACAGATCTTGGATGACAAGATCATTGCTACCTGGAGCAAAGATTACTAGCGGTATCTGGTTCGTTGACAAGGATGACCTGAGATTGATGATTCTTGGATCACCAGAGAGGATTTGCAGAGAGTTGACCTAGACTTACTAAAGCACTATCATAGCGATGTTGATCCATATTCGACAGGGTCGAGTTTCTCCCACCCAGGGAGAATTGGTGTGGACACCAGGACCAGAAAATATCGATAAGTTGAACCCATATCCCTATGGATCACCTGTGAATAAAGCCCTGAACCCAACCCCTTTTAATATGTAAATATTTATTTTAATTTATGTTATTTTGGATTAGTTAGGGTTAGCCCTTTTTATCAACTGTAATTAGTGTTTTTTATTTTAGCCTTTTGGGCCAAACCCCTTTTACCAAGTTAAGTCATCTATATATACAGACAAACCCTATTTACCCAATTGGGATTTAAATGGTTCAGTTTGAATTAGCCCTTTTTACCAACTTTAATTGGATTATTATTTGCAAGCCTAATTAAGTATGGTTGGTTATTTAGTTGAGTTATGTGATTATTTATTGAGTCCATGTAACTAGTTGAGTCATTGAGTCCTGCATTACAAGAGGGGACCCAAGATAACATCCCATGTGCACCCAATTGAAGACCCATGCGACTTCATGTGCACCCAATTGAAGACCCATGTGCACCTAATTAGAGATCCATGTGCTAGTCCAAGACAAGCCATGTGACTCCTTGTGCTAGCCCAAGACAAGCCATGTAACTCCATGTGCTAGTCCAAGTCAATTTATTTTTGGCGCCATCTTTTTCAAGAATTTGGACAACATCACATGACTTTTGGACATCACTTGCCACATCACCCAGGACATTTTTATATGGCATGTCACTTATATTTGGACATCTCACATGCCATGTCATTTATCTTGGTTGGCTAATTTTATGGTTGTCTTTATTTTTTTATCAAGACATTATGACACCCAGACATCCAGACATCCGGACATTTAGACAACATGCAAGCTTATCCAAGGAGGGCACCTCATTTAAATTTCCTGATGGTTTTAAGATAAGAAAAGGAGTCTTTACTCTTAGTACCATTCATCTCAAATAATTATCACCAATTCCAAGGAAGAAGTCGGCCAATAATCATTCTCTAATGGGCGCCTATCAAAGGGAATTTCAAGGGAATTTCTTACTTCAAGAGTTCAAGGCAATCAAGTTCCAGGAAATCAAGATTTCAAGAACTCATGAATCCCACTAAAACTCATGAGTTTTTTCTATCCAAATTGAAGAGACCCTCTCATACAAGAGCCCTCATCATCCAAACTCAAGAGTCATGACACCAGAAGAAGAAATTTAAGAGTTGCTACCTAAGAAGAATTAACTCTAAGTCTTTGAATCCCTTACACCACTAGTTGTGGGTCTATAAATATCCATCAACCCCTTGTAATTATTATTCATTCATTCATCAATAAAGAAACTCTGTCGAATTTCTTCCTTTGCTATGTACATCGTGGGGTGTGAGGCCCTTTTCCTTTGTTCTTCAGAATATCGTGGGGTGTGAGGCCCTAGTTATCCTACCTATCCAGCAGACAAGAATCCTTAACCATCATTCCTAATCCATCCCTTTCTTTCTTTCCCTTTTCTTTGCTGATTTCTAATTTAAATTTTCTTTGTTGAGTGTTTGCAGGTGATCAAGAATCAAAGTCAGGTAATCTTGCCTCGGAACTAGCATTGCACAGAAGATCAGAGCCTGGGATCGAGTTCTTGAAACCCTACCATGACAATCTTGAGAGTCCTGTTAGATATGAAGAATCGATCTTCGTTGGTAACTTTAAACCTCTTCCTTCCTTTTAGTTTATAATTAGTTGAAAGTTAATCATAGTTTTGGTGGTTTCTTAGCCACCAGATCCTGCTTTCCTAGTTATTTTGTTAGGTTTACTTGTGTGGGTAGTTAACTAAACTAGTTTCCTTCACTGTCTCCTTCAAGTCTACTTTTAAAATCTAAAAAAAAAGAAAAAAAAATCTTCTCTGCTAATCTTTGTTAATTAGGCTTTAATTATTTGTCCCGCATCACAACTCCATTAAAAACTAATCTTAAAGAGTTTTAAACATGAAAACACATAGAAGCAACCCATTTTCATGAATACTACATCAATTTTTCTTTGGGCTCTTCTTTACATAATACTTTTACAACACTACACATGACATATAATAATGTTGTAAGAGTTGTGATTGAGCATTAAAGCTATCCTACAAAATCTTGTAAAGCACTTAAGAAGTAGTTAGTAATACAAGTTTATGCTCCAATATTTTGTTATCATCAAAATCATTCAAGGGGTCAACATTGTTGCATTATATTGTTGCCCGGATTCTTCTACCGAAGATTGGATGTTTTGATTTTATTACTAAGTGAGAGCTGTTGGTTATGGTATCCTTGATTCAGCACACTCCAGTATGCCTCCCGATTTGATGGTTCATCAGATGACCGAGGCAGCAACCAGCAGGAGGCTATGTTTGCCCTATGGTATGGGTTTGGCGATCTTGTTCAGGGCATATGGATTCATTGTAGATGGAGTGCCATATAGACTGTTACTACATACGGACGTCTATGATGAGAGATCGCTCTATAGGATGGGTTTTTATCCCATCAGAGGTCAGTGGAGATGACGAGAATCTGGTCAAACCATTGATGCAGATGAGGAGGCCGCAGAGAAGGAGTGGATTCTCATTGATGAGGCAGGGTTGTCTGAGCCATAGAGAGACATTCTAGAGACTCAGTCCGAGCCACAGCTCAGTCTGAGCCAGCTGCTCCAGCATAGACTAAGATACCAGGACTAGAGACAGCATGGATGAGAGGGTCACTCGCATAGAGATAGAGATTATGATTATTCAATAGCAAGTTGACCAGATTCAATTGGAGATGAGGGCAGATTACCAGGGTTTTAGATAGAGTGTTACTACTATTCTGGTTGCACTAGAGAGGTTGACTTCTACGAGAGCTCTAGCACCTTTACCTCCTTCATCATTAGATTCTCCTCTAGCACTACCTGTAGCCCCAGGACCAGACTTAGGATATGGTCAGGCTGTCACTTCCACAAAGTTTTATGTTAGAGATTTTATGGTGGAGCCAGAGCCAGATGTTGCTGAGGATGTTTCGAGGACTCCTATTCCAGATCCTTCCAGAGCATCTTTCTAGATCCTAGTCTTCTCCAGCACATCCACCATTTGATGGGGGACTAACTAGATGCTAGGATGATGTAGGTGATTTTTAGGGTTTTAAATTAGGTTGAGGATTCCTGAAGACAAGAAAGAGTAATTCTAGGGATTCAATAATAAAAAGAACTATCAAGCAAGCAAGTAGTCCCTAAGCAATGATAAAGAGAGGACCTCGGGATTGAAAAATCCCATAGGACTTAGCTCTCAGATCAATACCTACTTAGGAGTTAGGGGGAAACCTAATGGAGATCAACATTCCTAGTGAACGAAGGAAACTAAAGAGAAATTGGATCTCAAGAAACTTGGTTTTTCATTCATCAAAGATTTGCTTTACAAAGGAGGGGTTAGGTCCTTTAAATAGGCACCTTAGGACCCCATTTGAAATTCAAATGAAAAATTACAAGTCTTCTTGAATGGGCACCCAAAAATTCTGATTTTCTTCTCTCCTTGGTCGACCAAGACCTGGACTTGATTGGACGTGGCATGATGTAAGACTTGGAGGAGAGATCTTGGCGCCTTGAACTTGGAAAGTAGCTCCTTTGTTTTGGAAGAAAACATGAAGTGAGGCTTGGAGCAAGGCATGTGTTCTTCTTCCTTCCTTGGTTGTGCATCCCTTTTTGGTACAAAGCATGACATGGGGAGTGGGAAGTGGAGGCGCTCATGGATCTTGCCCCTTCCTTCCAAAGAGGTTCAAATACTTTGGGATGAAAACTTGATTGGAGGGCTTGAAGCAAGGGATTTGACTTCCAAACTTCAACTTCCCTTTGACCTTCCCTTGGCCGACCACCTTTACTTGGAAAAGAGCTTGATAGGGGGAGGGAAAAAGGGCTAGTGTCAAGTGATGTTGTCTTCCTTTATGCCTCCAAAATTCAGATTTTGTGCCGCCCACATGGCAAAGAGAAGTGGCGCCACATAGGATGATGATGTGGCATCCCAGGGTTGATTTGGCATCCATCATGTCTTGGCCCAAAAGTGACTTGGTTTCAAGACCAATCTAGCTTGGGCCCATACTTCCAACAGACTCAGACTGGACTCGATTTATGACTGGACTCAGTACAGGACACAATTTGACCCAATTGGTCAAAGTATAGATGATGGGGGACTAAATAGATGCGAAGATAAAATGATGCAAGTGATTTTTATGGTTTTGTTGATTTTAGATTTTTGTAGTTTTCTTTGGATTCTCGAAAGCAAGTAAGAGATGATCTTGGGTTCTATAACAATAAGAAATAACAAGCAAGCAAGTAGTCCCTAAATAATGATAAAGAGAGGACCTCGGGATTGAAAAACCCTGTAGGACTTTGCTCTCCAATCAAGATCTACTTAGGAGTCAGGGGCAAACCTCAAATATCTGAAGCGCCCGATGCAGAGATCGCTCACTTTGGTGGATGCAGCCTGGATGATCGAGCCGTCAACCCTGCGGAGGCATCGGTTGGCTATCCGAAGATCTCGATGGCAAAGGAAACCGTCTCCATACTCGTGTCACTTGGAGGACCTGTGAGCATTCAAAAAGATAAAGGATAAGTCTCAATCATAAGGAAAGCAGTGGAAGAATGAAAGAAGGGTTGTAGAGATGGTGGAGTTCTACTGGATTCGGAATCGAATGACAGAGTTGCAGAAGTGACGATAGTTTGAGGCCTCACACCTCTCGATGCCCGAAGGTGAAGGTGCTCCCTCTCGAAGATCAACATTCCTAGTGAACGAAGGCAACTAACAAGAGATTGGACTCAAGAAGATAATTTTTTTTCATTCATCAAGATTAACCTTATAAGGGAGGGGGTAAAGTCATTTATATAGGCACCTTAGACCCTTTCAAGATTTGAATGAAAAATACATTTCTTCTCTTGCTAAGGCACCAAAAAATATTCAAAAATTTGAAATTCAAACTCCTTTGATTTGGGCATGGCATGATAATGGGCTTGGAAGAAGGAATCTGGCTCCCTTGGACTTGGAAAGTTGACCTTCAATTTTGGGAAGAAGGCATGATGCAAGGCTTGTGTCTCTCTCTTTCCTTGGTTGCTCACCCTTCTTTGGAAAGAAGCTTGATATGAGGCTTGGAGCAAGGCCTTTGTCTTCAACCTTTCCTTGGTTGTTCACCCTTCATTGGAAAGAAGCTTGATATGAGGCTTGGAACAAGGCCTTTGTCTTCAACCTTTCCTTGGTTGCCTATGACTCCTTTAGTAAGTGGCTTGATGGAGGGAGGGAAAGGAGGAGAGAATATTTGATGTGTCTCCATTTGGTATCCAAAAAAATCTCACTTGTGCCGCCCACATGGCTGGATGAGGTGGTGCCACATGGGATGATGAAGTGGCACCACATGGGATGGTGAAGTGGCGCCCTAGGGCTGACATGTTGACCTTCAAGGCTCGGCCCAAAGTAGTTGAGGTAGACTCAAAGACCACTCCGGCTTGGACCCAGACTTGGACTAGACCCAATACATGACTGGACTCAATACAGGACACAACATAACCTAATTGGTCAAAGTACATGACTAGAATAGACATAAGAGACTCAATTCAAAACTAAAGAAATTACAAGTTTTAGGCTTGAAGCCTTATTTCAAGACCTGAAAAAAAATGGAACCATAATTGGAGATCCATAGAGGGCTGAGGAGCCTCTGTCGGATCCTGGTGCCCACACCAACAGACTAGACATGAGACTTAATTCAAAGCAAAAGAAAATTACAAGGTTGAGGCTAGGCTTGAAGCCTTATTACAAGACCCAAAAAGTTGGATGATGTGGAACAAGGGGGGGGGTTAGGGCTAGGGATACTGGATGCTAATATGGATGCTTATGATGCAAGGAATTTTTTTATGTTTTTTTTTTGTTTTAGGGTTGATGATTTTTTTTTTTTTGTTATGTTTCTTGTTGTTCTTCTTCGTTGTTTAGGGTTTCGATTCCCGATCACAAGCAAAGATAAGAAATATGAAGAGCAGTAAGGGAAGCTTACGCTAGCAGTTCAAAGCCCTAAAAGTAAGAACAAAAACAGGATCCCGGGAATAAGAAACCCCAATAGGACTAGCTCGACCTATAATATCTACTTAGGAGATATAAAGAAGGCAAACCTCAAACTTCTGAAGCGCCCGGTGCAGAGATTGCTCAACTCAACGGATGCGGCCTGGATGCCCGAGCAGTCGAACCCATGGGAGCTCTGGCTTTGGGTCTGGAGGTCGCGATGGCAAAACTAACTGTCTCCAATGCTCGAGATGCCAGGGAGGACCTGTAGGCAAACAAAAGAGAGGTTAGCGGAATGTGGAGATGTACGGAAAGGAATTGAACTGGAGTTGGGAAGGGGCTTCGAGCCTGGCGTCCGGCTAGATTCTGAAGTCAATGTTGGAGATAACTTGGGGCCTTGCACCCCGCGATGTCCTGGAGGACGAAGGAATGTGGCCTCACACCACGCAATGTCCTGGAGGACGAAGGATTCGCGCCACCCTGGGACGACGGACAGGTGGCCTCGCACCACTCGACGTCCCTGGGGACGAAGGCAATTCCACTCGATCCTAGCCTAAGAGACAAGGGTTGGAGGGTGGAAGAAACTCAAACTCATTCACTCAAATTTTCATTCATTCATTCATTCATTAGTTCTACAAAGGGAGGGATTAGGTCCTTTAAATAGGCACCCAAGGCCCTTTTGAAATTCAAAATACAAGTCTCATGGTGGCGCCAAAAATTTTCCACATCCCTATTTCTTTGGCCGACCAAATATTTGGAGTTGGGCATGGCATGAGCAAAGGCTTGGAGAGGGGGATTGGTCCCTTGACTTCCTTCCTTAGCATGCTTAATTTGGGAAGAGGAGTGGGGCATGGCTTGCTTGGAGGGATGTGTTCCCTTGGGCTCTTCATGCCATCTTCTAGGATTGATTCTTGGCCGACCAAGGGTGAACTCCATGGGGCGTTGCATGGTTGAGGTGCATGGAAAGGAATTGAGATGAAGTTGGGAAGGGGCTTCGAGCTCGGTGTCCGGCTGGATTCCGAAGTCGAAGTTGGAGATAACTTGGGGCCTCGCACCCCGTGACGTCCCGGAGGATGAAGGAATGTGGCCTCACACCACGCGACATCCTGGAGGATGAAGGATTCGCGATGCCCTGGGGCGACGGACAGGTGGCCTCCCACCACTTGATGTCCCTGGGGACGAAGGCAATTCTACTCAACCTAGCCTAAGAGACAAGGGTTGGAGGGTGGAAGAAACTCAAACTCATTCACTCAAATTTTCATTCATCCATTCATTCATTAGTTCTACAAAGGGAGGGATTGGGTCCTTTAAATAGGCACCCAAGGCCCTTTTGAAATTCAAAATACAAGTCTCATGGTGGTGCCAAAAATTTTCCACATCCCTATTTCTTTGGCCGACCAAATATTTGGAGTTGGGCGTGGCATGAGCAAAGGCTTGGAGAGGGGGATAGGTCCCTTGACTTCCTTCCTTAGCATGCTTAATTTGGGAAGAGGAGTGGGGCATGGCTTGCTTGGAGGGATGTGTTCCCTTGGGCTCTTCATGCCATCTTCTAGGATTGATTCTTGGCCGACCAAGGGTGAACTCCATGGGGAGTTGCATGGTTGAGGGCTTGAAGAGGGTAGTGTGTCTTGTGACCTTCCTTCCTTGCAAGAGCACTTTGGGAAGAAAACTTGGGAGGAGGCTTGCTTTGGGGCTTGGTTCCTTCAAAGATCTTCAACGCCCTCTTTAGATGGAACAAGGTGTGATGTGGGGGAGGGAAGAGGGGGATGTTGTCCAAGGCGTGTGGAAAGCTAGAGGAGGCCACTTTGTTTCCCTTCTTGGATGCCCAAGTGGCAGCTGATGTGGCACCACGTAGGTAGCTGAGGTGGCACCTGAGTTGGCATTATCCCAAGTAGAAGGGGTGGGTTGGCCCACCAGAACTTGAGTTGGAGACGAAAACCAGAGTGACTTCAATTGGGCTTGGGCACAGACCAAACTCAGACTTGAACAAATACAGGACTCATGACCTATCTTGACCCAAATTGGTCATGGTACGGACTAAACAAACTTTGACAAGAAATTATAACAATGCTTTGGGCTCAATGCCTTATTACAGGACTCATAGAAGGGGGAACCCTAATCTGAGATCCACAGAGGGTTGAGGAGCCTCTGTCGGATCCTGGTGCCCACACCATTGGAACCCTTATTGGACATCCATAGAGGGTTGAATGAATGAATGAATGAATGAAAATTTGAGTGATTGTGTTTGAGTTTCTTCCACCCCCCAACCCTTGTCTCTTAGGTTAGGTTCGAGTGGAATTGCCTTTGTCCCTAGGGACGTCGAGTGGTGCGAGGCCACCTGTCCGTCGCCCTAGGGCGTCGCGAATCCTTCGTCCTCCAGGACGTCGCGTGGTGTAAGGCCACATTCCTTCGTCCTCTGGGACATCGCGGGGTGCGAGGCCCCAAGTTATCTCCAACTTCAACTTCGGAATCCAACCAGACGCCGGGCTCGAAGCCCCTTCCCAACTCCAGTTCAATTCCTTTCCGTACATCTCCACAAACAAAAGAAAGCTCAGCGAAATGTGGAGGTGCATGGAAAGGAATTGAGATGAAGTTGGGAAGGGGCTTCGAGCCCGGTGTCCGGCTGGATTCCGAAGTCAAAGTTGGAGATAACTTGGGGCCTCGCACCCCGTAACGTCCCGGTGGACGAAGGAATGTGGCCTTACACCACGCGACGTCCTGGAGGATGAAGGATTCGCGACGCCCTAGGGTGACGGACAGGTGGCTTCCCACCACTCGACATCCCTGGGGATGAAGGCAATTCCACTCAACCTAGCCTAAGAGACAAGGGTTGGAGGGTGGAAGAAACTCAAACTCATTCACTCAAATTTTCATTCATTCATTCATTCATTAGTTCTACAAAGGGAGGGATTGGGTCCTTTAAATAGGCACCCAAGGCCCTTTTGAAATTCAAAATACAAGTCTCATGGTGGCGCCAAAAATTTTCCACATCCCTATTTCTTTGGCCGACCAAATATTTGGAGTTGGGCGTGGCATGAGCAAAGGCTTGGAGAGGGGGATTGGTCCCTCGACTTCCTTCCTTAGCATGCTTAATTTGGGAAGAGGAGTGGGGCATGGCTTGCTTGGAGGGATGTGCTCCCTTGGGCTCTTCATGCCATCTTCTAGGATTGATTCTTGGCCGACCAAGGGTGAACTCCATGGGGTGTTGCATGGTTGAGGGCTTGAAGAGGGGAGTGTGTCTTGTGACCTTCCTTCCTTGCAAGAGCACTTTGGGAAGAAAACTTGGGAGGAGGCTTGCTTTGGGGCTTGGTTCCTTCAAAGATCTTCAACGCCCTCTTTATATGGAACAAGGCGTGATGTGGGGGAGGGAAGAGGGGGATGTTGTCCAAGGCGTGTGGAAAGCAAGAGGAGGCCACTTTGTTTCCCTTCTTGGATGTCCAAGTGGCAGCTGATGTGGCACCACGTAGGTAGCTGAGGTGGCACCTAAGTTGGCATTATCCCAAGTAGAAGAGGTGGGTTGGCCCACCAGAACTTGAGTTGGAGACGAAAACCAGAGTGACTTCAATTGGGCTTGGGCCCAGACCAAACTCAGACTTGAACAAATACAGGACTCATGACCTATCTTGACCCAAATTGGTCAAGGTACAGGACTAAACAAACTTTGACAAGAAATTATAACAATGCTTTGGGCTCAAGGCCTTATTACAGGACTCATAGAAGGGGAACCCTAATCTGAGATCCACAGAGGGTTGAGGAGCCTTTGTCAGATCCTGGTGCCCACACCATTGGAACCCTAATTAGACATCCATAGAGGGTTGAGGAGCCTCTATCGAATTCTAGTGCCCACACCAGTTCTCCCCGGATGGGAGGAACTTGACCCTATCGAGTAAGAGTTAAGTTGGCTTAGGTACTCCTCCAGAAGGTCAGGATCGAGGTGCTGCAAGTCCTCCCGGGTAATCCATGAGTCATCGGACTCAGGTCGGCCTTGCCATCGGACTAAGAAATGTTGATAACCTTTGCCCCGGGTAGTGATAGCTTGGTCATTCAGGACATGCTCGATCCGCTCTCCTCTCTCAGGTATAATTGGAGGTGGACACTCAAGTTCGGGTTCACTCTCAAAAGAAAGGTCAGGCCCAAATTGCTCACTAGGTATGTTTGCTAGTTTCCTGTACTCGACTAAGTCTGAGATATTGAAAGTCGAGCTAATGCCATAATTCATGGATAGCTTAAGAACGTAGGCATTAGGGCTGACTCTCTTTATCACTCTAAAGGGGCCAGCTCCACGAGCATGAAGTTTCTTAACGGTTCCAGGTGAAAATCATTTAGGCCTAAGCCTAATCATTACAGAATCCCTAATTTCAAACTCTTGGCTCATTTCTAGGAATCAGCCAAATTATTTTAAAAATTATATTTAATGCATAATTCTAACATGATGCAAAATGTAGACTTAACTAAGCTTTCCTATAAAGTGGAATTTTATTGGACTCTCTAGGGCCTAAACCTAACAGATTATTGACTCTCTAGGTTTGACCCTAGTCTGGTATGCACAAGAAAAATTACCATGGATCCCTAGCAAATGCCATAAGGTATACCAGAAGTAGGTAGCAAATGGGATGGACTCCAGGGATTCATGCAACCTAGAAATCTCAGCAAAATATAACCCCATGGCTCTAGAAACATGAGAAGGCTTAGGGAAGGGTAGGAAATAAGAATCAGAGTCTTGGGGTGGCTTATAGGAAACATGAAACAAACCTTGGTTATTCAGGATGACCTTAAAATTTGGACATTGTTCTATAGGTATCATATGGTCTACTTGTTCCCGTAGATCTTGGGGCTCGCTAGGGTCAATTCCACAGTGAGGAAGGTCTGTTAAAGAGGATCCTGGGACCAAGTCTATAGTATGATAGATGTCTCTCAGGGATGGAAGATGATCAGGTAACTCATCAGGAAGTACATCCTCAAATCCCTTCAGAGCTTCAACTATCGCTTGAAGATGTTTTCTTTGGGTCGGTTCATTAAGGGTTTGTTCCTGAACTCCTTCTGCGGACAAGACCGGTGAACCCTCTTGTTCATTTACTAAATGTGATCTTGGCTCGGTCATTTCTTCTTTAAATTCTTTAGTGGTTTCAGGATCTTTTTCGTTTGATTCCTCAATGATTTCAACCTTGGGCCCATCTTCTACTAAACCTGACTCATAGATGTTTTCTTTCAATTCTTTAATGGGCTCAGGAGTTTCTTTCCCTAGATTTTCAATGGGTTCAACCTTAAAGTCTTTAATGGGCTCAGGGGTTTTTGTATTCAAATTCTCAGAATGTTCATCCTTCTCTCCCTAAAATTCTTTAAAGGGTCCTTTCCTAGTAATCTCTTCTTCTAACTCATTGTCCTTGATCAGGTTAACTTCAGGCTTCTTTTCTTTAAGGCTACTTGATCCTTTCTTAGCCTGGTCCTTAGGCTGAACTAGGTTGATTATAAATTTCTTTCCATGGTGGTTAAAGGTACAGGTATTGGTCTGATCATAAAGGGTGGCATCATGATCATACAGCCAAGGTCGACCTAAGATAATACTACTGACACCCATGGGAAGGACATCACACCAAATCTTCTCTTCATAAGATTGTAACTTGATCAAGACTTGGCACCTAGACTTTATGGGTATGGAAGTTGAATCTACCCAAGAGACCTTATATGGGTTGGGGTGAGGAACTGGGGTCAATCTTAGGGCTTTGACAGTACTTGAAGAGATGGCATTGACACAGTTCCCACTATCAATTATGATTTTGCACACCCTAACCTCTAGTTTGACAAAGGTTTGTAGAATGTTTGTCCTACGCCAATATTCTTGCACTATGTCTTAGGTAAGGATGCACCTAATCACTCCTAACAGGTCATCAGACTCATGCAGTTCTTCCTAATCCAGGAACTCTTGATTGGGTCTCCTAGGGTGAATCTCTTGGGCTGGGTTAAAATAGGGAATTCTCCTGGGTTCAGCCTCTATGGATGGTTCATGATGAGGGTAATCCCTAGGGGGGAAAGGTGATTCAGACTCAGGTTCGACAGATGGTCTAGGACTATTCTTGTCTAAGGCTCCAATTCTATCATCAAGCTTGTCAAGCCTACTATTCATCCTAGCCAATTGTTCAAGGATGACCTTGAATTGATCTTCTCGTTCATTCTCCATAGGTTCACTCGATTGGGAAAGAAGGGGTGAAAAGGGACTCCGAATCTAGTTGACATGCACACACACGGAAGATGCTAAGGGTTTGCTTAGACTTAAAAAAATCAAACCAAAAGTTAAGTCAAGAAGACAAACCTGGTAGCAGTAACTTGGCACCTGACCAGGTAAGTGTAAGGTTGGTGGAGGTTCCTCTTTGCTTGCCTTAGACACCAATTTTGATGCGGGGCGGACACGCGAATAAACCCAGGGTTATTCAGAAAAAGGGGAAGGCCTAAAGCAAACTAAGATCGTGGGAGGGCTAAGAAGCCTCCCGGGACTAGGACAACTTAGAAACTAAATCCTAAAATGGCTGACCTCTTTTATTTTCAAATTTTCTTGGTGGAGGTGGCGAAGGAAGGATGGGGATGGGAGACTGGGAACTGGAACTCATGGACCTTGGGACTCACCCTAACGAAAAGATCTCTTACCTCTAAGGCATTACGCCCTCCTCGATACTTGGAGTGGTGCGGGCACCAGACTCAGAAGAAGACTTCAGAGCTCCATCTGGATCTCTGATTAACCTTGCCCGAAAAAATTAGGGTTTTTGGGTCTGTAATAAGAGTTGACTAGATCAACTCAATTTAGCTTGAGTCTACATTACCTGCATTTTATTTTGTTGAGTCATGTTGACTCAGTAGTGGACTAGGGTTTCAACCTAGGGTGTTATATTTTCTCCCAAGACCAAGCAAGTGGACACCACACTCCCAGCCACACTCCCAGCCATACGCCTGAGTCCAGGGGGTGCCATATCTACATCCAGCAGCCTTTGGTCCCCACTCCACAGTTAGCAGCTTCCTTCTCTGATGTGCCAGATGAGGAGAAATCCACCAAGAGTCCACAAATCAAGGGGGCGGCCAAGACTTTCCCAAGAGAACCAAAGTAAAGATGGGAAGAAATTTTCTTGGAGAGAACTTCAAGGAGGCGCCCACTACCTGCCAAAAAAATCCAAAACAAAGATGGGAAGGACCTTGACTTAGGGAGGAAGAAAAGGAGAAGTCCAAAAGAGTTGATCCATGGAAGGAAAAAAATTCTCTTGAAGATCCATACAAGGAGGCGCCATCTACCTGCCTTTTATAACCCAAATCAAATTTTTTTGGTACTTTGGCCGACCATATGTGTATGATTTTTCCTGATTTATAGATCCCCTCCTTTAGTCCCACATGGGAAGATGTAAAACCCTACTCCCTTGTAAAGCCTTATAAATTAAACCCCTCTTGTAAGTTTAAATCAATCAGATGAATGAAACCAAATTTTTTTTGTGAGCAAACTTTGTGTTTTCTCTCTTCTTCACTTGCATCCAGGTGTTGAGCTCCGTGAGGGAGTAAATCCGGGTTCCCCAGGAACCTTGAGGAGGTGTGAGATCTCCAAAACCCAAACCCTAGGTTAGCCACTCCACTCCCAAACCCTAGCCACCATCACCCTTCTCTTTCCACCAAGCCCTAGTCTATTCCACTTCTCTCGGCCACCCTCTCCAAGTCCAGGCCGGCCACCAGCATCCAGCTCCAGTCCAGATACTTCAGATCTACAGCGATTCTAAGAGGAAGTCAGATCGGCCTCCAGGAGAATCCTGATTTCAGCAACTTCGGCTTTCAAGTTCTTCAACCTGGTAAAATCTTTTCTTGAGTTTCTGAATTCCATCATTTGTTCCTCTTCTTTCCCAGATCTTGAGTCCAGAAGAAGCCGACCAAACCACGAGACCAATATTAGAGGATCCATTGCGAAGATAGCCGACTCCGAGGATCCCACAATCTGCTCGAGAGAGTTCTTCCACCAAAATCCTGAGAAGATCACTGTCTGGTTAGTAAACCATCTCTCCTCTCTATTTCTGTTCTGTTGAAAGTTTAGAGCGAAACCCTAGGTCTCGAAGTTTCTCAACCCCCAGCGATCCGTTACTTCTGAAATACTCTGATAATTTAGTTTCTTCTAAATTGTGCTTTCAATCCTTACCTAGTTTCCTTCAACGTAGTTTAGCTTTACTTTGAGTCAAAGCCAATTTCTGAAATATATATAAAAAAAAAAAGAATTAATCTTAATTTTACTTCCACATATGCTTCTTTGTTCTTTGTTCTGCATCATTTTTGGTATCAGAGCCTTATCTAGGGTTTCTGTTTGATTGCTTGTTTGAGTCTCTCTTTTTACTTTGTCTGCTCGAAGTAGACTCCCCAGGACGTCCGGTCCTAGGAACGAAGCGAGGTGAAAACCTCCTCTTCCCATTCAACGAGGTGTTCCTAGGGCGTGTAGGGGATCCGTTGGGTTACAACTTCGTAGCAGAAATTGTAAACGGGGAAGTGCTTTATTTTCAGCCCGTAATTAACCTGTTCCAGGAATTATTTCTCACTGCAGGTAACTCCAATTTAGTGATTTTTATTTTTCTGAAACCAATATAATTGAAACTAATTTTCATAATTTTCTCATGATTTATTTGTTTCCGTGCGATTTCTGAGAATTAAATTACTGCAACTCTATTTTTGTGTTCTGCAATCCATTTATTTTTGAGTGTTCATCTCTTAATTCAACTTAAGGGCATTTGAGCATCTAAGATAAGGGGAGGAGTTGATAACCTCTCCTTAGCCCAAAACCACCACCCCTTCATTCGAACCTAAGCCTTTAATCTAAAATTGATTAGACCTAATTTTCCCTAGTGGGCTAGGGACATCAACAAGTCGGGTCAAGGCTAGTGTTGAGTCAGTTTGTCTAGTTACTCTGTGTGTGCTTTGTACTCAGTGTCTAGAACGATGGTTCAGGGACTACGTCCCAAAGGGCTTGTGTGCTGGTCCGCCTACCTGGCCAATCACTGATTGGTGTCTAGGATTGGCAATTAGGGACCTAACACTCCCCTTACACCTGCCTGGCTGAGTTCTGAGTTACTACAGGCTAGCTTGCCACTCTGATTGGGCATCTAGTTTGGGCTCTAGGTCTAGTTAGCCCATAGTCATTCAGTTGAGTCTCATTTTGTGTGTTTGCTTGCATCATGTCTTCCCGGAATGGAGTGCCCTACCAACCTGGTCAAACCGAACCTGATTTAGAGGCCATGGTTAGAGCTCTTACTGAGAGCATGAACAAGTTAAGCCAGGATTTGACTGCTACTGTTACCCAGTGTAAAGAACAAGTCCATGAGAATTTTACCCAGCTTAGGGATCAAGTCCAAGTCCTTGAGAAACGTAGACATCAAAATTGGACCCCTAATCCAAAATTTAATAGGCCCCAACCTCATCCATGCCAGGAGCCTAATAGGACCTTATACCGTGATCCCGAGCATAACCTTAGGAAGCCTAACCATGATATCTATAGTGTGGATCGTGTCTATGAGAGGTCCTTACAATATTCTAGACCAGTCACTCAACAACCCAAGTCTTCTAGATCAAACCATTTAGATCCACACCCATGCCCAAGTAAGGTCTCTACTAGCTTGAAACCCAGTGTGACCCAGGTTCCTATATCGCAAGAATGTTTGTTTTGTGGAGAAAGAGGCCATAAATCTAGTCAGTGCCCATGCATAGGACTGGCTTGTGCACAGCTAAGTGGTAAGAATCCTAAGGATGACATTAATGAGAGAGAACCCAAGCCTACCAATGAGGAAGAAAGGTTAGGTATGACAAGCCTAGGATCAGTTGACCCAATTATCACTGACCCGAAATCCATTGAAGATGGCATCGAGGAAGTATATGATGCTGGCTTGAGTCTAGTTGATGAATATGAGGGGGAAGAACTTGAAGAATGTGACATCGGTACTATTGGTTCCTTACCTGAGGAGACCTTGGAGAGCAACCAAGTGGTAGGACCTAGTTCAGAAATTCAAGAGATTTGTGAGAACCAGGTTCCTTTAGTCAAATACCCCCAGGAAGAACTCATAGTGTTAGCCCGAGCTATCAGTTCATACCCTCTAATGACAATCATTCCCCAAGTACCAATTGAAGATCTTTGCACTGAACTGTTTAAGTTTGCCCACCCTATGGTAGATCCTCTCCTTAGGATGACTGAATCAAGCCTCTTACAATTGGACCTTGTCCCATGCCCAGCCACTAAGGTCTCTCCCGTAATCTCAGTTAAACATCTTTGTCTTGAGCGGATTGGTTCACCCAGTCCTGTAGAAGTCCTCCTTATGACCCCAGACGCCTTCCTTCGCATGACTAACCTACCCTTCTATAGAGTATACCTTTCCGCACCCATAGGTCAAATTTCAAGTCTTGAGGTCATCATCCATAGGCCCTTCCATGAATCATTCTCTAATCCAGTTCTTGAGAAAGTGGATCATTATTTGCTTAGAGAACAAACCTTAACTATTGCAATCATATGTCCTAGGCTACTTCTCGAACCATCTCTTGATCCATTCCTGGGAGTAGCAAACTTTTCCTTTCATAAGGATGACCAGTTGACACTCATAGATCACCATTCAAACCTTCAGGTCACCACCTTTAGTCAACAGATAATTCGAGACTCCACCTCATATCTCCTCCCTTTCTCTAGGACTTCCAATGCTTCTTACACCATCCAAGTATACTTTGTCGAAGCCTTTAGAGTGAACCACGTGTCAGAACCTATTAGGTTTGCCACCTACTTCTGGAATACCTTATGGCACCTACTAGGCATCCATAATAAGTTTTCATGCTCTG
The DNA here is from genome assembly GCA_021397845.1 of Areca catechu. Taxonomy (NCBI): domain Eukaryota; kingdom Viridiplantae; phylum Streptophyta; class Magnoliopsida; order Arecales; family Arecaceae; genus Areca; species Areca catechu. The sequence goes on along the minus strand of CM038040.1, from coordinate 125,038,884 downwards.
CATGCCCTCCTCCGACCCCAGGTCAAACCTAGAGAGCCTTAGTTTGTTAGGTTTAGACCTAGGGTTCCTTTATAATAAAGTCCATTCTTTAGGAATGCGTCGTCAGTCTAGTTTAGTTTTCTTGACCCTTTACTAAGCTTTTGCTCAGATTTTGGTTGGATTGAGAGCACTAGGAATTGAGATTTGTATTTTGTCCAGGGCTGAAATTTGTATATAATGACTCGGTTAATAGGTCTACGGGTAAGAGTCCATTTGAAATTGTGCATGGTTACAAACCCCACACACCTCTTGACCTAGCTCCTTTACCAGTCCACACACGGGTCTCCGAGTCTGCCGAAGTTTTTGCACAGCATATAAAAGACTTGCATAAAGAAATTCAAGCCAAAATAAATTTAAGTAATGAAACTTATAAGAAATTGGCTGATTCTCAAAGGCGAGTCAAAGCTTTTGACGAAGGAGACTATGTAATGATTAGGTTAAGGCCTGAACGGTTTCCTCCTGGAACTGTTAGAAAGTTACATGCTAGGAGAGCTGGACCATTTAGAGTGGTAAAGAGAGTAGGATCCAATTCCTATGTGCTCGAGTTGCCTCCAGAACTAGGCATTAGCTCCACTTTCAACATTACAGACCTAGTAGAGTATAGGGAGCCAGCTGTGATTCCCAGTGAGGCTTTTGAACCTAATCCTGCTCTTGAGAGTGAACCTGGCCCTGTGTGTCCACCAACAAATTGGCCTGTGAGGAAAGAGCAGATTGAAAAGATCCTGGATGATCAGGTTATCTCTACTCGTAATCGAGGATACCAAAGATACCTGGTCCGCTGGCTAGGAAGGCCAGATTCTGATGACTCTTGGATCTCCCGAGAAGAGTTACAAGAGCTGGACCCAGACCTCTTGGAGAGATACTAGAGCCAACTTGATCCATACTCGACAGGGTCGAGTTCCTCCCACCCTGGGAGAATTGGTGCGGGCACCAGACTCAGAAGAAGACTTCAGAGCTCCATCTGGATCTCTGATTAACCTTGCCCAAAAAAATTAGGGTTTTTGGGTCTGTAATAAGAGTTGACTAGATCAACTCAATTTAGCTTGAGTCTACATTACCTGCATTTTATTTTGTTGAGTCATGTTGACTCAGTAGTGGACTAGGGTTTCAACCTGGGATGTTACATTTTCTCCCAAGACCAAGCAAGTGGACACCACACTCCCAGCCACACTCCCAGCCATACGCCTGAGTCCAGGGGGTGCCATATCTACATCCAGCAGCCTTTGGTCCCCACTCCACAGTTAGCAGCTTCCTTCTCTCATGCGCCAGATGAGGAGAAATCCACCAAGAGTCCACAAATCAAGGGGGCGGCCAAGACTTTCCCAAGAGAACCAAAGTAAAGATGGGAAGAAATTTTCTTGGAGAGAACTTCAAGGAGGCGCCCACTACCTGCCAAAAAAATCCAAAACAAAGATGGGAAGGACCTTGACTTAGGGAGGAAGAAAAGGAGAAGTCCAAAAGAGTTGATCCATGGAAGGAAAAAAATTCTCTTGAAGATCCATACAAGGAGGCGCCATCTACCTGCCTTTTATAACCCAAATCAAATTTTTTTGGTACTTTGGCCGACCATATGTGTATGATTTTTCCTGATTTATAGATCCCCTCCTTTAGTCCCACATGGGAAGATGTAAAACCCTACTCCCTTGTAAAGCCTTATAAATTAAACCCCTCTTGTAAGTTTAAATCAATCAGATGAATGAAACCAAATTTTTTTTGTGAGCAAACTTTGTGTTTTCTCTCTTCTTCACTTGCATCCAGGTGTTGAGCTCCGTGAGGGAGTAAATCCGGGTTCCCCAGGAACCTTGAGGAGGTGTGAGATCTCCAAAACCCAAACCCTAGGTTAGCCACTCCACTCCCAAACCCTAGCCACCATCACCCTTCTCTTTCCACCAAGCCCTAGTCTATTCCACTTCTCTCGGCCACCCTCTCCAAGTCCAGGCCGGCCACCAGCATCCAGCTCCAGTCCAGATACTTCAGATCTACAGCGATTCTAAGAGGAAGTCAGATCGGCCTCCAGGAGAATCCTGATTTCAGCAACTTCGGCTTTCAAGTTCTTCAACCTGGTAAAATCTTTTCTTGAGTTTCTGAATTCCATCATTTGTTCCTCTTCTTTCCCAGATCTTGAGTCCAGAAGAAGCCGACCAAACCACGAGACCAATATTAGAGGATCCATTGCGAAGATAGCCGACTCCGAGGATCCCACAATCTGCTCGAGAGAGTTCTTCCACCAAAATCCTGAGAAGATCACTGTCTAGTTAGTAAACCATCTCTCCTCTCTATTTCTGTTCTGTTGAAAGTTCAGAGCGAAACCCTAGGTCTCGGAGTTTCTCAACCCCCAGCGATCCGTTACTTCTGAACTACTCTGATAATTTAGTTTTTTCTAAACTGTGCTTTCAATCCTTACCTAGTTTCCTTCAACGTAGTTTAGCTTTACTTTGAGTCAAAGCCAATTTCTGAAATATAAAAAAAAAAAAAAAAAAAGAATTAATCTTAATTTTACTTCCGCATACGCTTCTTTGTTCTTTGTTCTGCATCATGGAGGCTCTAGGATGAATCTCAAGGTCACGAGGGGAAACAGAGAGAGACATGAAGGTGGGAGAGAGAATGGAGATACCTAGGGCCTCACACCCCTCGACGTCCCAAAGGATGAAGGCAAGACGGGGTCTCACACCCCTCGACATCACCAAGGATGAAGGCAAGATGGGGCCTCACACCCCTCGACATCTCGAAGGACGAAGGCAAATGGGCCTCAGCCCAGAATCACAAACAAGTGGTAAAAACCCTTCAAAAACTCATTTTCATTAACTGATTTATTACAAGAGGGGGGGGGGGTGCCTTTTTATAGGCTTACAAGACTTAGGAACCAAGTAGGACATACATGAAAATTTTATTTTATTTTATTTTATTAATCCTAAATCTTGTAGCTTTGAGATCCATGCCTATTCTTCTGCTCTGAAATCTGTGCATGTTTATCTCCTGTGACCATGGAAGAGAAGATTGAGCAGGCGATGGGTTTGGATCCTACTTGGTTTGGGGCGCAGATCAGGGCCAAGTCCTGGGAGGTGATATGCGATGACTACAGGATCGACCACACCATGCGTTATTCCGACGATTCCGACCTCCAGCTCGAGCAGATCACAGGGCCAGTGGCGACCGTTACGTCCTGCGGGTGGTGCCCATGGATCAGAAGTTGGCATGAAGAATTCCCAGTTCTTGGCCCGGACAACTGCGATCCAGCAACCGTGGAGATGGCGGTGGAGGTTGTCATGGCGAGAGGTGGATGGTAGCATGGGTGGATCATGGACAGTCTCCTTCCCTATCCTGAGAAAAAAAATGATGCAGTAGGGTGGTCCCGGCTGGAAGAAACTTGGCATGGCTGGGCACGATGGTAGCTGGCCATCGCAAGAGGCACAGGGTTACTGGCTGGAGGCGACTGCGAGCGGAGGTGCGTCGGGCACGGAGAAGGGGGGCCATCACGGACATGGGCATCATGGGCATCACGGGCATGGAGCAGCACGGGGTGGGGGGGAGCAGCCATGGGCAGTTCTGAGGGATTTGCCAGCATCTCCATGAGGAGATTGACGCCGGGGGGGAGGTGGATGGTGGTCGGGCGTGGCGGATCCATAGGAACGGGAAGAAAAAATTAAGAAAAATGGAGGTTCAGGCGATTCTGGAGGTTGAAGATGATAAGAATAGCAGAGGAATAACTCAGGAATAAACCTGGAATAACACTGGGATAATAGGAATATGCAGAATAGCAGGGATAAAAAATTTAAACTGAAATAAAAAAAATTAGAAAATTAAAAGAAAACCCAGATGGGTTTCGGGTCTCCCATCATTCTCCTGCAGCGCGAAGAACTCGACTTCGTCGAGTTTGCCGACGAAGCAAATCTTAGTCCGCTGCTGGCTTTGATATAGAAATGATGGGGGACTAACTAAATGCAAAATGAAGAATGATGCAAGTGATTTGTTGGTTTTGTGATTTTTAGATTTTTATGATTTTCTTTGGATTCCCAAAAATAAGAGTTGATCTAGGATTCTATAATAACAAGAACTATCAAGCACGCAAGTAGTCCCTAAGCAATGATAAAGAAAGGACCCCGAGATTGAGAAATTCCGTAGGACTTAGCTCTTCGATCAAGACCTACTTGGAGTCAAGGGGCAAACCTCAAAGATCTGAAGCACCCGATGCAGAGATCACTCACTTTGGCGGATGCAGCCTGGATGATCGAGCCATCAACCCTGTGGAGGCGCCGGCTGGCTATCCGAAGATCTCGAAGGCAAAGGCAACCATCTCCATACTCGTGTCACCTGGAGGACCTGCGAGCATTCAAAGAAGATAATGGTTAAGTTTCAATCAGAAGGAAATCAATGGAAGGATGGAAGAAAGAGTTGTTGAAGTGATGGTGTAGTTCTTCTTGATTCGAAGTCGGATAATGGAGTTGTGGAAGTGATGGTAGTTTGAGGCCTCACACCTCTCGACGCCCGAAGGTGAGGGTGCTCCCTCACGGAGATCGACGTTCCTAGTGAACGAAGGCAACTAGAAAGAGGTTGGACTCAAGAAATGGAGGTTGAATCAATCCATGAGACCTTATAAGTGGTGGGGACACCTGAGGCACCAGAATAAGACAGAGACTTTTTCAACCCTCTATAAATTGATCAATAATTTATGAGTCCATCTGTAATAAGGGCTTAGCTCATCTGAGTCCATTTTAGTTGTTATTTGAGTATTTTTAGTTGTTATTTCAGTTCTGTACTAGTCAGCTCATGTTGAGCTAGTTCAGTCCAATGCTAGTCAGCTCATGTTGAGCTAATTTTATTTTTTTGAGTCCTGTCCAAGCATACTGAAGACTCAAGAATATATCATACAAGTGAAGACCAAGTCCAACTAGATTGAAGACATGGAAGTATAGCACAAGTCCAACCCAGCTTGAAGATTTGAAGACCCCAGGAGGAAAATTCAGAAAACCCTGATTTCTTGCAGATGCCCTCCAGATACCCAGATTCCCTTCCAGATGCCAAAGTATATTCATAGATAAGGGCATCCATGATTCTAGAGGTCCATCTGCATCCTAGCCCAAAGAAATCAAGCCCAGGTGCCAAGCCCAATCCCCTAAGAAGCAAGATACCAGGGAATATTCCTGCTACCTGGCTACCAGGCCACCCCAGCTTCCAGAGGTCCAAACCCATGCACCCGAGCCCCTTTGGGCCATCCTTTTGCTGCTCCTAGAAGCCCAACACGCCCCCCTAGGCATCCTTGGAGTCTTGACCAAGTCAAGAAAATTTTTAGGGATTTTTCTACCTAATATTTCCTTATTTTCTAGCTAGGGTTTGAGAGGGAAAAGGATTCTTATGTAAAGACTTATGCACCCTTACTTGGAGCCCAAGGTTAAGGGTCTATTTAAGGGACCCTAGCCTCTTGTATGAGGAAAATTTTTGATGAATGAAAACCTTGAGTTCTTCTATTGAGTGGTGTGATACCCTGCTGTGTGCATAAAGGGGTTTGTGAGAGTTCTTCTTCCCGGTGTTTGCAATCATCTTCCTACTGCCAACAAACCCTCCAGATCCCTGGATGCCCACTCCAAAAGAAGCCTTCCCTTGCTATTTTTATTTTATTTTCTTGTTCCTTTGTGAGCTTTCTAACCCCTGAAAGGTCGTTTGCAGGTCCCTGAGTTCCTACGAATCCAACGACTCCAGCCAAGCCTCAATCGGATCACCGAGCAGAAAGCCGGGTATCCGCGGGTCTTTGGCTTGGTTTTCCAGGCCGCATCCGTCGAGAAACGAGAGACCCCTTCGCTGCGATCTTCACAGATATTGTTAGGTACACCCCTCTACCTCCAGTAGTTTTATTGTAGGAGAACTTGCCCTAACCGAGGCTTCTCAGCCCCGGCGGTCCTTCTTTGCTACTTTTCTAGGTCCTAATCTGCATGCTGATCTTCAAAAATTCATATAAAATTCCCTATAAATAATTTTAATCTAAAATTTGGAAATTAATCACTTAACTCAACATGTAAAACATACAAAAAAAATGGCATGCATATTAGTCCCGCATCATTTGGTATCAGAGCTTAGATTAGGGCTTGTTTTCTGCAATTTTTCAGTCCGTATATGCTCTGTTTTTTAAATTATTTATCCCTGTTAAAAACTCTAAAAACTTTGAAATTTATTTTTATGGATTTATAATAATTCAAAGTAATTTTCATAATCTTTTCATATTTTATTATGGCCGGTGAATTTTCTGCAAGCCAAAATATAGCCTACAAATTTTTGGCTCTATTTTTTTTCAGCAAGACAAGTTTGGAAGTTTTAGGGTTTTGTTTAGCATCTTTTGCATATCTTTTAATTTTAGTATATTTCTTGCATATTAGGCCATGATTTGCAAGTTTTCTTCTATTTAAAAAAATACCAAAAAAAAAATTACATATTCTCCAAAAATACCAAAAATATCTAAACCCTAATTTGCATCCTTATCAGTCTGCCATTATTACATAATTTACTTTAAGGGCACTCTCTTTATACTAGATAAGGGAAGGAGGTCATTACCTTTCCTTAGCCAAAACCACCTTCCTTGCATTCGGTCCCAAGCCTAACTTAAAATCGATTAGACCTAATTTGCCCTAGTGGGCTAGGGACACCAACTGGTCGGGTCCGGGCTAAGTGTTAGATCATTGTGTCAAGACTAACCTGTGTGTTCCTTGTGCTTGGTGTCTAGAATGGTGGTTTAGGGATTCAATCCCAAAGGGCTTGTGTGCTGGTCTGCCTACCTGGCCAATCTCTGATTGGTGTCTAGGATTGGCAATCAGGGACCTAACACTCTCCTTACACCTGCCTGGCTAAGTACAGGGTTACTATAGGCTAGTTTGCCACCCTGATTGAGCATCTTGTTTGGACTCTAGGTCTAGTCAGTTATAGTCGGTCTGATCGAGTCTTGCATGAGCACTAGATCAGGAGTTTCATATCACCCACCTCCTTCATAAATGTCTAAACCCATGGAAAATTTACAAGCCCAAATAAAATCCCTAGCTGATCAAATGGCCCAGATAACTACCCAGATGACTACCCAGATGACCCAGTTAACTCAGTCTCGTATTCAAACCAATGATAGAATTGACCATCTTGCCAATAGGTTTGATCAGTTAAAAGTCCGGGTAGGGACCCCAAGAAAAACCCATGGGTCACAGTCTGAGCCAGATCCTGATTCCCCTCAACCTAGGAGGACCCCAAACCCTGATCTATACCATGAGGTCGAACCTAGGAGAGCCCCTTATCCTGACCCATACTACAATCCTCAACCTAGGAGGACCCCAAACCCTGATCCATACCTTGAGGCTGAACCTAGGAGAGCCCATCGTCATGACCCAATCCCTAAGGTTAGTCCTAGAAGACCCAATCAGGATTTTATAGACCAGGAAGATAGATCCTATTTATCCTCTCCCTACAAGCCTAGTATACTTACAACCTATAGATCTTATGACTCCAAATCCTATGAACCTAGAACCTGTGAATCCATAACCTATGAACCTAGATCCTATGACTCTAGATCCCATGATCATAGATCCTATGCACCCACATCCTATGAGCCTAGAGAACCCATAACCCCTAAGTATCAGCCTAGTACTAGTCATGCTTCCCCTAGTCAACTTGAACCCTATAGGATTAGTATCCCTAAATATGAACCCAATAGTGAGCCACTACCTCTTATACAACCTGAACCTACTAGGAGTAGTACCCATAATCAGAGACCAGAATCTAACCAATTTCCTGCTAGCCGACCTTCTCCAACCATTCCTGAGATTCACAAGGCTTACATTAACACGAAAGTGTATGAAGCTGATGTGAGCCTAGTGGATGAGTATGAAGGAGAAGAGGAGACACCTTTAGTAGACCTAGAATTAGCTGACCCAGTAGATACCCAGGTAGAAACCAACCCAGAGCTAGTTGACCTTGACCATATCCAACCTAAAGCTATAATGGAAGAACAAATAGAGGAAGAGAACCTAGGTACTGCTACTAGAGCCTTACTTGAGGAAACCATAGAGGAGAGCCAAATTATAGAGTCTAGTCCTAAAATACAAGAACCAGAAGAATTTATTAAGGACCTGATCTCTTTGAATCAGTACCCTCAGGATGAGTCTCCTCCTATAGTTTCCATTAAGGACCTCTTTCCTGAGATTAATAACCCATCCTTCCATTATACAAACCCCGTAGATATATCGCAACCCCATAAGGTTAACCTCATTATTCTAGGATTAGTCCCTGACATGCCTTCTTTGATTCTACTTTATCCAACTAACCCAGAACCTTTTCTCCACCCTACCAGAGTAATTCTGAACCCACTTCCTATTTTCTACCCTTTCCTGAGTTTTCTCATGTGTCTAGAACTATTAGGTTACATTTTGTTGAGGTTACTAGGTTGCAAGGATCCATAGAGCCCATCCCATTTGCTACCTACTTTTGGTAGACCCTCTGGCACTTATTAGGAGTTACTAGCAAATTTTCTTCTGCATGTCATCCATCAACCACGACTCATGCCCCCATGCCCAAGTGGTAGTTAAGACCTAATAAACCTCTTTAGTCGAGTCTGCTAGGTGTAGGTTTGAGTCCTTTGCATCATCTTGTTAGGAGTCTGCATGTGCCTAGCATGTTCACCACCCGCACTAATGTTAAAACAACTGGCTAATTCCCGAAGATGGATCAAAAAATTTGATGTAGTGGATTTTATCTTGGTTAGGCTTAGGCCTAAAAGAAGCTTCATGCTCGCAGAGCCGGACCTTTTAAAGTGATAGAGAAGGTTGGATCAAATGCCTAGGTGTTAGACTTGCCTTCGGATTTGGGCATTAGTTCTACCTTCAATATTACAGACCTAGTTGAGTATAGGAAACCGGCAGCGCTACCTAGTGAGGCCTTTGGACCTATTCCTTTTCATTGTGAGTGACCCTAACCTAGAGTGTCCACAAACAAATTTGGCCTGAGAGAGGAGAACGGATCGAGCGTATCCTGGACAATCAAGCCATCACGACCCAGGGCCATGACTATCAATGCTTCCTGGTTCGATGGCAAGGCCGGCCAGAGTCGGACGATTCATGGATTTCTCGAGAGGACTTGCAACGCCTCAACCCAGACCTTCTCGAGAGATATGTGAGCCAGTCTGACCTTCACTCGACAGGGTCGAGTTCCTCCCACCCCGGGAGAATTGGTGGGAACACCTGAGGCACCAGAATAAGACAGAGGCTTTTTCAACCCTCTGTAAATTGATCAATAATTTATGAGTCCATCTGTAATAAGGGCTTAGCTCATCTGAGTCCATTTTAGTTGTTATTTGAGTATTTTTAGTTGTTATTTCAGTTCTGTACTAGTCAGCTCATGTTGAGCTAGTTCAGTCCAATGCTAGTCAGCTCATGTTGAGCTAATTTTATTTTTTTGAGTCCTGTCCAAGCATACTGAAGACTCAAGACTATATCATACAAGTGAAGACCAAGTCCAACTAGATTGAAGACATGGAAGTATAGCACAAGTCCAACCCAGCTTGAAGATTTGAAGACCCCAGGAGGAAAATTCAGAAAACCCTGATTTCTTGCAGATGCCCTCCAGATACCCAGATTCCCTTCTAGATGCCAAAGTATATTCATAGATAAGGGAATCCATGATTCCAGAGGTCCATCTGCATCCTAGCCCAAAGAAATCAAGCCCAGGTGCCAAGCCCAATCCCCTAAGAAGCAAGATACCAGGGAATATTCCTGCTACTTGGCTACCAGGCCACCCCAGCTTCCAGAGGTCCAAACCCATGCACCCGAGCCCCTTTGGGCCGGCCTTTTGCTGCTCCTAGAAGCCCAACACGCCCCCCTAGGCATCCTTGGAGTCTTGACCAAGTCAAGAAAATTTTTAGGGATTTTTCTACCTAATATTTCCTTATTTTCTAGCTAGGGTTTGAGAGGGAAAAGGATTCTTATGTAAAGACTTATGTACCATTACTTGGAGCCCAAGGTTAAGGGTCTATTTAAGGGACCCTAGCCTCTTGTATGAGGAAAATTTTTGATGAATGAAAACCTTGAGTTCTTCTATTGAGTGGTGTGATACCCTGCTATGTGCATAAAGGGGTTTGTGAGAGTTCTTCTTCCCGGTGTTTGCAATCATCTTCCTACTGCCAACAAACCCTCCAGATCCCTGGACGCCCACTCCAAAAGAAGCCTTCCCTTGCTGTTTTTACTTTATTTTCTTGTTCCTTTGTGAGCTTTCTAACCCCTGACAGGTCGTTTGCAGGTCCCTGAGTTCTTACGAATCCAACGACTCCAGCCAAGCCTCAATCGGATCACCGAGCAGAAAGCCGGGTATCCGCGGGTCTTTGGCTCGATTTTCCAGGCCGCATCCATCGAGAAACGAGAGACCCCTTCGCTGCGATCTTCAAAGATGTTGTTAGGTACACCCCTTTACCTCCAGTAGTTTTATTGTAGGAGAACTTGCCCTAACCGAGGCTTCTCAGCCCCGGCGGTCCTTCTTTGCTACTTTTCTAGGTCCTAATCTGCATGCTGATCTTCAAAAATTCATATAAAACTCCCTATAAATAATTTTGATCTGAAATTCCAAAATTAATCACTTAACTCAACATGTAAAACATACAAAAAAAATGGCATGCATATTAGTCCCGCATCAATAAGGGTTAGGGTGAGGAACTGGGGTCAATCCTAGGGATTTGGCAATACTTGAAGAAATGGCATTGACACAACTCCTGCTATCAACTATGATCTTGCATACCTTATTCCCTAGTCTGGCAAAGGTTTGTAGGATGTTAGTCCTATGCCAATCTTCTTGGACTATGTCCTGGGTAAGGATGCACCTAATTACTCCTAACAGGTCATCAGACTCATGCAGTTCTTCCTGGTCCAGGAACTCCTGATTAGGTCTCCTAGGGTGAATCTCTTGGGCTAGGTTAAAATGTGAAATTCTCCTAGGTTAAGCCTCTATGGATGGTTCATGATGAGGGTAATCCCTAGGGGGAAAGGGTGACTCAGACTCAGGTTCAACAGATGGCCTAGGACTATTCTTCTCTATGGTTCCAACTCTATCATCAAGCTTGTCTAGCCTACTGTTTATCCTAGCCAATTGCTCGAGAATAACCTTAAGTTGATCTTCTCTCTCATTCTCCATAGGTTCACTGGATTGGGAATGATGGGGATGATAAGGGACTTCAAATCTAGTCGACATGAATCAAGCACGCAAAATCGTCTATGATCTACTAGACCTAGAATCTTAACCAGTTTCCTAAGTCATGGTGGCAAACTAGTCTGTAGTAACTCTGTGCTTGGCCAGGTAGGTGTAGGGGAGTGGAGGTCCCTGAATGCCAACCTTAGACACCAATCTGGGACTGGCCAGGTAGGCGGACCAAACACACAAGCTCTGAATCACCAAGCCTAGACACCAAGAGCAACAGCACACACAGAATGGGTTGATGCCAAGAAGAGACACTTAGTCTTGACTCGACCAGTTGGTGTCCCTAAGATCTCTAGATCAAAATTAGTGTCTACTAGATTTTAATTAGAGCTTGGGTTCGTGATGCAGGTTAGTGATTTTTGGGCTAGGGATAAGTAATGAAATCCTGATCCTATGTCAAATTGCCATCCTTAAAGTGAATTATGAAGATGATTGCAAGCAAATGATCTAATGAGATGTCTCTAAATTATATTTTTTGGGTTTTTGATGTATGATAACTGAGATAAGATGAAGGAAATAAAATGATATGAACCTAAATGCAAGATTAAACTATATGACAAATGAAAACATAAGAAAATGCAAATGCTGAAATTCTCAGAACAGAACTTCTTCTCAAGTAGTATTCTGGCTTGTAGAAATTCTACAAAATGAAATAAAATCTGAGAAAATTATCAAAAATAATTTGAATTATATTGATCTAACAAAACAAAAATCATGAGATTTAGAGATTCTTACAGGTAGTACTACCTAAAACAACAGACCATGTACGGAAAGGAAAACTGCAGAAATTCAAAGATGAAATCTAAGATGCAAAAACTTTTTGTTCTTTTAAACCTATTATTCTTGTATTCTCCTTCAAAGGCCTATCACAATGGCACCCCTACACGCCTTAGGAGATCTCCATGGAATGGAAAGAGAGGGTCTTGAAACCCTACTTTTCTCCTAAGACCGGATGGCTTGGTGAAGCACCTAATCCAGGTACTTAAGAAGAGCTAAAGTCCTAACCATGCTCTGATACCATAAATGATGGGGGACTAACTAGATGCTAGGATGATGCAGGAGATTTTTAGGGTTTTAAATTAGGTTGAGGATTCCCGAAGACAAGAAAGAGTAATTCTAGGGATTCAATAATAATAAGAAATATCAAGCAAGCAAGTAGTCCCTAAGCAATGATAAAGAGAGGACCCCGGGATTGAGAAACCCCGTAGAACTTAGCTCTCAGATCAATACCTACTTAGGAGTCAGGGGGCAACCTCAAAGATATGAAGCGCCCGATGCCAAGGTCACTCACTCTGGCAAATGCGACCTGGATGATCGAGCCGTCAACCCTGTGGATACGCTGGCTTGCTGTCCAAAGATCTCGATGGCAAGGGCAACTGACTCCGTACTCATGTCACCTGGAGGATCTGCGAGCATTCAAAGAAGGGTTAGGTTTCAATCAGAAGAAAGCAATAGAAGAAGGAAAGAGAGTTGTTGTGGTGATGGCGGAGTTCTTCTTGACTCGATGTTGGAGGATGGAGTTGCGGAAGTGATGGTAACTTGAGGCCTCACACCTCTCGATGCTTGGAAGCGAAGGTGCTCCCTCATGAAGATTGACATTCCTAGTGAACGAAGGCAACTAAAGAGAAATTGGATCTCAAGAAACTTGATTTTTCATTCATCAAAGATTTGCTTTACAAAGGATGGGTTTGGTCCTTTAAATAGGCACCTTAGGACCCCATTTGAAATTCAAATGAAAAATTACAAGTCTTCTTGAATGGGCGCCCAAAAGTTCTGATTTTCTTCTCTCCTTGGCCGACCAAGAGCTGGACTTGATTGGGCATGGTATGATGTAAGGCTTGGAGGAGAGATCTTGGCAACTTGAACTTGGAAAGTAGCTCCTTTGTTTTGGAAGAAAACATGAAGTGAGGCTTGGATCAAGGCATGTGTTCTTCTTCCTTCCTTGGTTGTGCATCCCTTTTTGGTACAAAGCATGACTTGGAGAGTGGGAAGTGGAGGCGCCCATGGATCTTGCTCCTTCCTTCCAAAGAGGTTCAAATTCTTTGGGAAGAAAACTTGATTGGAGGGCTTGAAGCAAGGGATTTGAATTCCAAACTTCAACTCCCTTTTGACCTTCCCTTGGCCGACCACCTTTACTTGGAAAAGAGCTTGATAGGGGGAGGGAAAAAGGGCTAGTGTCAAGTGATGTTGTCTTCCTTTATGCCTCCAAAATTCAGATTTTGTGCCGCCCACATGGTAAAGTGAAGTGGCACCACATAGGATGATGATGTGGCATCCCAGGGTTGATTTGGCATCCATCATGTCTTGGCCCAAAAGTGACTTGGTTTCAAGACCAATCTAGCTTGGGCCCATACTTCCAACAGACTCAGACTGGACTCGATTTATGACTGGACTCAGTATATGACATAATTTGACCCAATTGGTCAAAGTACAGACTAGATATGAGACTTAATTCAAAGCAAAAGAAAATTACAAGGTTGAAGCTAGGCTTGAAAACTTATTACAAGACTCAAAAAGTTGGAACCCTAATTGGACATCCATAGAGGGTTGAGGAGCCTCTATCGAATTCTGGTGCCCACACCACCATTCCTGACCCACCTGGCACTCTTGCTCTCACACCTATACTTCACTCTGACCTACTTGACATAGTTTTTCCCACACCAATTCTTAGTTTTCCCAATAGGACTCCACTTGTTCCTTCCACATCTACCTTGATCTGGGAGCTAGGTCTTCATGTACCTGGTTTCCATGCTTTTAGTTCAGGTTCTATTTTTGATGACACACCCTCAATCACTGACACAGCTATTATTCTCGCCACTGTTGATAGTCCTGTACCTGATGTTGCCTCATCCTCTTTAGCACCAGCTAGAGGAAGGACATATACCAGATGCAGAGGTCGAGGCCAAGGTGTTGTACCTAGACCTACCCGGACCAGGCTTGCTGTCTTCGGTCGATGTGATCATGACCTAGACCTTTTAGGATTACAGGTCCCATCATTCTTGAGATTGGGTCTTCCTTTGATGAGAAGAGTACCCTTTAGGGTTGGTCTATCTATTAATCAGTTTGTATCTTAGTGCTCATTATGTTTTATGTATGTGTGTTTGTATTAAACTTTGTTTTTATGTATCAACTTTCTGAATCTAATGTATCCAATCTTTGAAGTTCTTTATATATACTAACTTTTTCAAATTAATGTGTGTACTCTTACTAAAATGCAATGTTTCATATCTACTTTATTCCTTTTCTTACCTTTTTTTATGATGAAAAAAAGGAGGAGAAATAGTATGTAAGAAAGAAAAAGTACTAAAGGGGAGAAATAATAGTATTAGGGAAGAATTAAGAAGAATTAAGGAGATTTAATGAAGAAAAGAAGGGAGCAATGAGTAAGGGGGAGAGTAAGAAAAAAATGCACTAATTTTTGAAAATTCTCTCAAAAATCTTTTTGAAAATTAGCATTTCGGATCACATATTGAGAGGGAGTTTTTGTTCTTTTATCATTGAATTATACCCTTTAATTCAATGTTTTGCTACATATTCACTCTTACCTTTTATGCTCTGATACTTATCACCTTCTATATGCTCCAATACTCTTTGATTTCATACTTTGATACTCTTTATGATCTATTAATTTCTTGCTTTGATACAATCTATCCTCTTTGTATATGTTTCAAGTATTGATACTCTTAAAGCTTTTTTTTTTGTTTTCTTTGCTCTGATACTTTTCATGCTAATTTGTATGTCTTTCAAATATGTTTTAGTTCTGGTATACTTCTTGAGTATCATGATATACACATCTCAGCTCTGATATGTTCAATACTTCATATTCTCTAACTCTGATACATTACAATTACCTTTCTAGCATTGAAGCTATATAAATTTAAATCTTGTCATGCAAATATATATATATAGCTCCGATACATTATGAATGAATCTCAATTCTTGATAATCATTATAAATTTAGATTATGATAACTATAATCATTAGCTCTAATAATTATTGCAAATCATTTAAACTTTTCTATATGCATATACTTAAAGGTTTTGTCATCATCAAAAAGGAGGAGATTGTTGACTCTTGTGTTGATTTTGATGATTAATAAAGTACTTAAGTATATTTGAGTACTAACCATTTGTTAAAGTATGTTTTATCAGAAAAAGGTACTCATCAAGTTAGTTTGTTGAATTGCTTATTTTAATAGTTGAAGAAGTCTCCTTATGGATGAAATCTTAAAGTTAAATGGACTTAAGTACATAAGAATGACTTGAAAGGACTTGAGTTTTAAGTTTGAAAAAGATTTAGTAGAGTTTCAATTGAGTTTCAGAAAGTTTCAGTCAAGTGTCGACTCATGGATATAAAGTATCGACTCACAATGTCGACTCACAGCAGCTTGAGTTGATATGTAGAAGAAGTTTTAGATGGCATGCTTGAAGTGTCGACTCATGGAGCTCAAGTGTCGACTCATAATGTAAACTCAAGGCCTGAGATAAAAATTATACATAATATGCTAAATTTCAGACTTCCCTTAAGTGTCAACTCATGAAAGCCAAGTATGAACTCACTAGAAGAAATGTCAACTCACCTGAGATTTTCAGAGAGTTTCAAGAAACATTTTTGAACTAAGTGTCGACTCATGGAGACCAAGTATCGACTCATGATGACACTTGCAGTTCTGCTGAACAGTAACGGCTAATTTTTTCAAATGCATAACTTATCCTTTTCGCCCGCAACGGCTAGTTCCACCTCTCCAATAGTCAAAAATGTCCATTTGAAGTATGAAAAGGTATTTAAAGTGGATTAAACTTGAGGGAACAAGAGGATGAGAAGTTAAGTGCATTCACTCTAATATTCATTAAGAGCAACTACTTTCTAGTGAAGTGAAGCCTTCAAGCATTCAAAGTATTCAAGAGCATTCAAGTCTAACCATTCAAGCTTCATTTAAGGCTTCAACAACTTGAAGACAAGCATCTTAAACAGCAATCAAAGAGCTTCAAAAAGATATTTACTTTTATTTGAAAGCTTTCTTGTATATCATACATTCTACTTAAATTCTTTTGTTGAGGTTTGTTGGTGAGCCTATATATTAAAACCAATAAAGATTTTTGGTGAGCCTTGAGAAAACCAAAGAGATTTTTGGTTAGCCTTATAAAAACCAAGGAGGTTATTAGTGAGCCTAAGTTACAAAACCAACTAAGTTTTTGGTTAGCTCGTAAATCCAAAGGGGTTTTGATGTGTGTTCCCGGTGAAAACAAGTTGGTTTTGATTAGTGAGGTCGGAAAACTAATCGACTGTAATCAAGAGTGATTTTAGTGAATACCCAAGTAGACCTTAGGGAGTGGATATAGGTGCTTTGGTGTACACATAACCACTATATATTATTATGTTTGTGATTGCTTGCTCTCTTATTATTTGCCTTTATTTACTTTGTATTTACTTGTTTCTGCTGCATACTCTTAAATAGCATATAAACACTTGAAATTCACTAGCACCTAAGTAGTTTTTGAATTGGCACATACTTGCAAAAGTTTTTAAAATCCAATTCACCCCCCTCTTGGATTGCTTACCGGGTAACAAGTTAATGGTCGAGCCACTTTGCTAAATTTTTTGATAAATCTTTTATATAATCCAGCATATCCAAGGAATGATCTAATTTTTTTGACTGATTTAGGTGGAAAAAGATTTGCAATAAGATCTACCATGACTTTATCTACTTCTATACCCCTTTTTGAAATCACATGTGATGCGGGATGAAAGATGAAAAACTAAATTTAATAATCCTAAGATTAATTATCTTTAATTAAGCAGAGATTAATTTTAGTAATTTTTTGAAATAAGACTTAAAGTATTTAGATGAACTCAACTAGTCAACTAGTTACGATACCCGTAATATAAATCAATCAAAACTAATTAAGAAACAGGACTTGATGATTGAGAAATCACCTAAACTAGGGTTCTTGCTTTCAAAGAATCAGAGCTAAATAGTTGAGGAGGGGTTTCTTTTACCAACAAAGATTCGTAGAACTCTTAATGTCGATTGATTCCAGCACTCTAAGATTCGCAGTAGAACTTCAAGATTATCGATCTTCGGATTTTCGATCTCTAACGAGGTTGGTTCCAAGGCAAAGAAACCTTCACTTTAGATCTTGATCACCTGAAATCACTCACAAGAAAGAAAAATTAGAAGGTGTGGAAGGAGGAAATGATTGAAAGAAATAAAAAAGAGGAATATTGAAAGGTGGCGCTAGGGTTTTGGATGGTTGGATGGATAAGTAGGCTTCATGCCAAAGGACCTCATGCCCTCTCCCTCATGGAGTTCGATGCTCTCACAGCAAAGGATTGAAGAGAAAACTCTCAATTTATTTCATAAAAAACTTCATTGATTATAAGGGATTTGATGGTGGTATTTATAGACCATAAACAAGAATTGTAAGGGTTACAAATGCTTGAGTTCTTGTTGGAAGGGCAAGAACTCCATGGAATTGGCTTCCCTTGGGCATCAAAGACTCTTGAATTCTCTCTTGGCATCTTGGACTCTTGGTCTTGATCTTTTCTTGGACTTCTTCCAAGTTGGGCGACAAGAGTGTTTGGCTTCATCTTTTTAGGCGACAAGAAGTGTTGGACTCCATCCCTTTGGGCGACAAGAAGAGATCTTAAGGTGGCTTGATGATGGGTAGCCAAGGTTGGTTCTTGATTGGCCATGAAAGATGGATTCTTGAGTTTGGATGATAAGGGGCTCTTGCATTTATAGGACTCTTCAATTTGGATAAAGAAAAATCTTGAATTCTTGCAAGACTCTTCAGTTCTTGATTTCTTGAATTCTTGATACATGAAACCCCTTGAACTTGGCTTCTAAAACTAGTGCCCAACTTTGAATCCTTATGGCCGACCATGACATATGGGATGATGAGGTGGCATGGCATGATGACAAGGCATGGTGACGTGGCATGTGACATGGCATGTTGATGTGGCATGTGAAATGTCATGGTGACATGGCATGTGACATGGCATGGGCATCCAGGATGATGATGTGGCACGTGGTGATGTCCAAGATGATGTGACGCCATGAATTGGGTCCCCTCTTGGCTTGCAATCTTGTAATCTTGGTCAAGATCCTAACTAATTACATGACTCAATTGAAACCAACTAACTAATTAAAGGATCCAATTGAACTAACTTCAAATCCACTAGATCAAATTGAAACCAATTTTGATCAAAGACATAACTAACCCTCAATCACAAAGCAAAACAACCCAAAACAAAATTGACTAAGTTTATATATATATACAGGTCTCAATTGTGGTTTTGGGGTTTATTCAGGTTTAGGCTTGTACAAAACTCAACTAAAATTGGGGTTCAGGGCTTAGTTATAGGTGATCCACAGAGATATGGGATTGACCTGTCGTCTCTTTTTGGCCCTGGTGTCCGCAACAACATGGCCAAGAACTATACCTTCCCTTCAACATAAATTGACACTTTTTTCAATTCAGCACTGCATACTTTTCCTTACATCTTTCCAAGACCAGTCTGAAATGATATAGACATTCAGAAAAGGTAGATCCAAAGATGAAAAAGTCATCCATGAAAATTGATGTGGCATAATCGTTGACGTGGAGCCCATGACGGCAACAACTGGTGGCCGTGTTGGTGGGAAGCGCCACCTGGATGCGGTGCCCAAATGAAGATCCAAAGGCGAGCCCCCAGCCGGTGTTAGCTTCCATCCGGGGTCGAGCTCCCGGTCGAGGACGTGCTCATGCATTTCAAGGGTGAGCCCATAGCTGAGGTCAGCTCCCATTCAGGATCAATGGTGTGGAAACCAGGGCCAGAAGAAAATGACAAGTCGAACCCACATCCCTATGATCACCTGTGAATGAAGCCCGAAACCCAAACCATACTTGTAAATAGTTATCTTAAATTTTTGTTATTTTAGCTTAGTTGGGTTTAGCCCTAACTCCAAAATTGAGTCCATGTAAAAACCCCTGGACCCAAAATTGAGTCTATAAAAAATTCCAATTTCAATTAGGTCATAAATTCTATTATAATGGTCCAGTGTTAGTTAGCCCTTTTTACCAATTAGGATTTTATATATAAACAATATTTATCAGGTTGTGTCAAAATCTATTTTGGACCAAACCCCATTTACCAAGTTTGTTTAGTTGGTTATGCCTTTTGATCAATTTGATCAAGTTGGGCTTTAATTAATTAGTTGGTTAAGTCTTGTAATTATTAGTTGAGTCCTGTAATACAAGAGAGGACCCAAATCAAAACCCATGTGACTCCATGTGCTAGCTCAAGTCAAGCCATGTAACTCTATGTGCTAGCCCAAGTCACTTGCCACATGACAACCACTTCTTGGCGCCACCTTTTTAAGATTTTGAACAATATCACATGAAATGTTTGGACATCCTTGCCATTGAGACAACATAACATGCCATGTCACTTACCTTGGTCGACCACATGAGAAAGAAATTAGCACCATTTTTTTTTAAGATGAGTAAATGAGAAGGAGTCCAAGCCATATTAGCACCCCTTCCTCTCCTCATTTTGTTGCCAAATCCTAATGAGAAGTTAGCCAAGAGTCCATCTCAAAGGGAGACACCACTTAGCTTCTCATCGCCCATCTCAATGTAATTCTGTCTCAAGGGGACACCAATCAAGGAGAGGACCAAGGAAATTTCATACTCTAAAGTTCAAGCTACTCAAGTTCCAAACTCAAGAATCCAGCAAAAATCCTGAGTTTTTTTCAATCCAAATTGGAGATTCCATTTTCACACACGAGCCCACATCATCCAAACTCCAGAGACCACTAATCATGGCCAATCAATGAACCAATCTTGGCCACTCATCATCACACATCACCTATCCTCATCTTGGCACCCAAATTGGATGAGGTTTTCTTATTGTCGCCCACTTTGAAGGAAGCTCCAGATCAGTCCAAAGACAGGAGTCCAAGATGCCCAAGAGGAGATTCCAAGGAGTTGTTGCTTAAGGGACACCAATGCTAGTCTTTGTAACCCTTACACTTTTGGTTAATGGTCTATAAATACCCCATTAACCCCCCTTGTATTATTCATTCCATATATATGAAATAAATCTGACATTCTATCAAATTTCCTTTGCTATGTGCATCACAAGGTGCGAGGCCCTTCCTTTATTCTTTGGAGCATTGTGGGGTGTGAGGCCCTACATATCCAATAATCAAAAAACCCTAGCTACCATTCCAGCTTCTTCTTCCCTTTTCCATTTCCTTTGAATTTTTTTCTTTTCTTTTCATAGGCCTTCTTATTGAGTGTTTGATTGATTGCAGGTGATCGAGATTGGACATGATGGTGCTTCTTTCCCTGGAACCAGTAGAGTTGAGATTGGAGCCCAAAACCAAAATCTGGAAGTCTTGCCACAAGATTCTCAAGAGTCCAATCAGATCTACAATCAGAGAATTATATTCACCATTGGTAAAATAAAACCTCTTCCTCTACTCTTAATTTTGATTCGTTGAAGGTTTTAACCTTAGTTTAAGATTATTTCTTAATCACCAAGTCCTGTTCCTAATTAGTTTTGCTTTATTTACTTTGCGGGCTTTAGAACTAGTTGACTAGTCTAGTTTTATTGAATTCTTTGAGTCTCAATTTTAAAAAATTTTCAGAAAAATAATTGCTACTTAATCTCTGATAATTAGATTTGAAATTAGTAATTTAGTTTTTTCATATTGTTTCGCATCATCTTTGGTATCAGAGCGAAGGTTAAATTAGGGTTTAACTACTAGTTCTGAAATTTCTGCATACCTAAAACTAGGCTGAAATTAAACTTCATAAAAACCATCCTAGAAAAATTCAAAAAGATTATTAATAATTTTTTTGTTAATCCTCTATTAATCCTCTATTAATCTCATAAAAAATTAGAAAAAAAATTATTTTGCTATTTTTTCTGGTGGAAGAAAATCACGCCTCCTGAGTGGGTATATGCAAGTATACTGTCACGACCCATGGGAGTAATGAGCTACGGCCGGACGTGATATCCCGAGATCAAAAATCTAAAATTAATCAGATTTGAAATTTAATAATTTAATTTTTTTTTATTATTTTCTATCATTTTTAATTATTTTAGCTTCATTGCATATTAGAGTTTCATCTTGTGTGATTGCATCTTACCTAACCTAATCTTAAGGGCACTTGACCATCTCAGATCAGGGCAGGATTTCATCACCTATCCTGGGCCCACAACAACCACCTTTTGCATCAAACCAAATCCTAATTAAAATTAATTAGAAACCTAAATTAGTTTAGGGACACCAACAGGTTGGGTTCCAAGTCTTGTGTGAAAGCTAGTGCACCCAATCTTTTGATTAGCACTTGAATATGGTGTCTGAGGCTAGAGGTCCAGAGGCAAACACCCTAAGCAGTCTTGTGGTGTATAATTAGGACCCTGCGAGAGCAGGGGGAGCCTCCCATGACCCCACCTCTTACCTGGCCAGTGGACAGGGTGATTAATGAATTGGCTATAATATGAGCTGACCCATTCTACTTGAGCTCTAGGTCTAGGAAACCCTAGCTCGAGTTCTATGTGATTGCATTGCATGGCAACTAGATCAGGCACACCCTACTAGCCTACCCAAACCCAACCCAATCAATCCATGGACCCTAATATGGAGAATTTTATGAGAACTATAACTAAGCAATTTAGATAGCTTAATACAAGGTTTGATCAAGTGGAAGAGAGACTAGGTAACCTTGAGGAATCCCATGCGACTCGTTCAGACCCTGAAACACCTAGACCCACTCCCCTAGGTCAAAGCTCTAAGACATCTAGACCCATTCCCCCAATTCCAAGAGCCCAACTCACTCCCCCAGACCCAAGAGGTCAATATAGAGAACCAACTTACTCAGGTTCAAGAGCCTAATATAGGGAAATTACTCTTGACCCAATTCCTAGGTGCCACACCCTTGATGTAAATGACCAATAAGATTTTCAAATCAGAAGATGTTACTTTATCGAGATTTAGAGCTGGCTTAAATGTGGATATCCAGAGGAAATTATTCTTGAGAGAAGTTAATGACTTAGACCAAGCCTACCAGATTGCTAGGGATTGTGAACGATTTCAAAGAAAACCTATTATCTGCCAATCTGAGCCTAGTAGGTTTAATGCCCCTGAAAATAGACTAAGCATGAATCGATTCCTGAATAGCCGACCTAATCCTATCTCCCAACCAGCTCGTAGGGAAGATAAAGGAAAGGCATCCATAGTTCAAAGAGATAGGCATCCAAATACACTATGTTTTAGGTGTCGTAAAACAGGTCATTTTGCTACTGAATGCCCAGTACGAGCTTTACATATAGGAGAGTGTGAAGAAGAGAATTTAGAAAATGTTGAAGAATTTGAAGAAGAAATCTATGAAACTGAGGAAGATTTGGTAGAAGAATATGAAGGTGATGAAGAGCCTATAGAGTCATATGATCTACTAGTTGTAGTTAGGTATATTCTTGCTCAGACCAAGAAGAATGAGGACTGGCATAGAATGAATATCCTACAGACCTTTATTAAGCTAGGAGACAAAGTGTGCAAGATTATTATAGATAGTGGAAGTTGTGTGAATGCCATATCTACCAATGCTGTTAAGAGCTTAGGCTTGCCCACAGTACCACATCCTAGCCCATATAAGGTATCCTGGATTGATGCGACATCTATTCCCATTAGAATATAATGCCAGGTCCTAGTCTAAATTCAATCTTACCAAAAGAAGGTATGGTGTGATATGATTCCAATGGGGGTTAGTAGCATTATATTAGGCATACCATGGTTATATGATCATGATGCTACCCTCTTTGGGCGGACTAACTCATGTTCTTTTACACACCATGAGAAGAGGATTGTCATTAACTCGATCCCACCTAAAGACAATATCAAAATAGGGTCTAGTCACTTGAGAAAAAAAGAACCAGGATTGAACCTAATTAATGCCAAAGAATTAGAACATGAGATCACTGGAGGATCAACAGTCTAGATTCTGACCACTAAGAAAATAGATAGAATAGACCCAGAGTTAGTTGACCCTGATCATCCCCTAACCGAAACTGTACTGGAAGGACCATTAGAAAAAGAGAACTATGAGGAACCTAACCCTACTACCGAGACTTTATCAAGCAAACACTAGAAAAGACTCAAGTCACAGAACCTAGTCTTAAAATTCAAGAACTAAAAGTAATTAGTAAGGACTTGATTTTTTCACTCCAGCACCCTTAGGGTGAATTCACCCCTTTGATCCCAATTGAAGATCTTTTTCCAAAAATCACTGATTCTTCCTTCCATAAGACTGACCTTTATTTACCTGTTGATGTAACCGAATGTCCAAACCATAAGGTCAACCCCATAGACCCAGGAATATTCCATGAGCCCTTTTCTTATGTCCTACCCCACCAGGTTGGCTCCGAATCCACTTCTTATTTCCTACCTTGGCTTGAAGTTTCCACTCTTTTTAGAGCCACTTGATTGCATTTTGTTGAAATCAGTAGGTTGCATAAGTTCTTTAAGTACATTCAATTTGCATCCTATTTTTGGAAAACACTATGGAATATATTAGGAATTCATGCTAAATTTTCATCAACATGTCATACATTAACCAAGGGTAATTCTAAGAAAAGACTCAAAGAATTCAATAAAGGAGACTTTGTCATGGTCAAGCTATGACCTGAATGGCTCCCACCTGGAACCATTGATGGGGGATGAAAGGGGGGGCTAGGAGGATCGTTGGAGAGTTGAGAAGTCTCTTGTGATTAGGGTCAAGAAGGCAAAAAAAAGATGTAGCGAAAAGAAAGATTGATACTCTATGGACTTGGGACTTACCTTCACGGAGAGACGTCGCACCTCTAGGGCATCTCACCCATCCCACTACATGTAGTCTAGGGCATCCCACCCATCTCACTACATGCAGGGCCTAGAGCATCCCACCCATGTTGCTACCTGGGGCCATGAAGGAGAAGCTCCAAGATCATAGAGGGAACTCAGCGAGGAAGAAGATAACTAGGGCCTCACTCCCCTCGACACTCGAAAGCGAAGGCAGTGGGGTCTCACACCCCTCGACACCCACAGATGAAGGAAAGATGGGCCTCATACCCACTTCTAATGGAGGCAAAACTAAGAACACTCTTTTCTCAAAAATTCATATTCTTCATTATATTATTCAAGAGAGAAGGTGTCTTTATATAGGCTTACAAAACTTGGGGTCCAATTAAAGAATACAAGGCATGTAGCTCATAAAAGGTGACATCCCAAACCTGCTTTGTTTGTAGCCTGAAAACATGGTAGAAAACTAAACACAACCCTTCCCATTTGGTGGAAAATAAAACTAATCTAAAACTAATTTAAATAACTTCCTAACTGGTCCATACATCATGATTTAAAACAAATATAATAAAATCCAAATTCATCAAGATTCATGCGGAGTTGCTCTGAAATCTATGCAGACCTGATAACTGTGCAGAAAATTCTTGCTTTGAGAAGCATGTAGCTTTGAGATCCATGCAAAATTGTTATGCTCTGAGATATGTGCAAATTCCTCTCCTTGTGATCGTGGAATAGAAGGAGGTGGCAGACAGACGGGGGAAGAGGGACTTGTGGGGAGGTATGGTCGGTGGCTGGGGGAAGGCGGTGGCATGACCGGTGGCTGGGGGAAGGCAGCAGCACGGCCGGCGATGTCAACGGGGCTCGGGGAGGGGCTTCAATCGCAGCGATGGATGTGGTTCCCATGAAAGAGGCCGGTCGATGATGTAGCCAGCTTGAGTAAGGATGGTGGCTTGTGCGGTCGGAGTCTGATTGTAGCCGAATGGCGGTGCGTGGGAGAGGGGCGTGGCATGGGGGCGGATCGAGAGAGGGGGCGAAGGACGCGGGCGATGAAGGCCTCAGTGGAGGTGTCGAAGAGGCAGTGGGCATTGAGGACGAGAAGGTCGGCAATGATGGAGGGGGGCATGTGGGAGGTGAGGAGGTTGGTGATGAGGATGCGAGGGGTGACGAAGAGGGTGGTGCCAGAAAAGTAGAGGGCATTGCGGTGGTGAGGGGCATGGCATCATGGCAGCATGGGGGAGATGGACGATCGTCGAGGTCCATCCAATCATCGGGCGTGGCGACGCGAGGGGAGATGGACGGCCGTCGGGGGTCGCCGGTGTTCGGGCATGGTGGATCCGGGACCGCCGACAAAATAAATTGGGAGTTCTGGAACATGGTCTTGAGGTTGAAGATGATGGGAATAAGGAGGAATAAGTTAGGAATAAAAGAGGGATAAAGTTGGAATAGTGGGGATAGGTGGAATAGCTAGAATAAGAAAAATACAAAAATAAAAAATAAAATCTGGGATAAAAAGAAAAACCCGGATGGGTTTTGATGTCCCTATCAACCATGAAAAGGTTACATGCCCGTAGTAGTGGACCATACAAAGTAATTATGAAAATTGGACCTAATGCCTACGTGCTTGAGTTACCACCTGAATTAGGTATTAGTTCTACTTTCAACATTTCAGACCTTATAGAGTATAAAGAGCCAATGCTGATTCCTAGTGAGCCTTTTGGACCTAATCCAATCCTTGAGAGTGAGCCAACCCATGTGTGTCATCCTGCCATACTACCAGCCCGAAGAGATAGGATTGGGCGGATCTTGGAAGACAAGATTATTGCTACTCGGGGCAAAGACTATCAGCGATATCTGGTTCGTTGGCAAGGATGACCCGAAACTGATGATTCTTGGATCACTAGAGAGGACTTGCAAAGGATTGACCCAGATTTACTAGAGCACTATCTCAGTAAGGTTGACCCATATTCGACAAGGTCGAGTTCCTCCCACCCAGGAAGAATTGGTGTGGACACTAGGGCCATAAGAAAATGACAGGTCGAACCCACATTCTTGGGGATCACCTATGAATGAAGCCTTAAGCCCAAACCACACTTGTAAATAGTTATCTTGAATTTTTGTTATTTTAGCTTAGTTGGGTTTAGCCCTAAACCCCAAAATTGAGTCCCTGTAAAAATCCCTGGATCCAAAATTGAGTCTGTAAAAAAATTACAATTTCAATTATATCATAAATTCTAATATAATGGTCTAGTGTTAGTTAGCCCTTTTTACCAATTAGGATTTTGTATATAAATCTTATTTATTAGGTTGTGTCAAAACCTATTTTGGGCCTAATCCTATTTACCAAGTTTGTTTAGTTGGCT
Organism: Areca catechu; assembly: GCA_021397845.1. Taxonomy (NCBI): domain Eukaryota; kingdom Viridiplantae; phylum Streptophyta; class Magnoliopsida; order Arecales; family Arecaceae; genus Areca; species Areca catechu. Next base: position 125,012,445 of record CM038040.1, on the reverse strand, counting down.
ATGCCTTTTGATCAATTTGATCAAGTTGGACTTTAATTAATTAGTTGGTTGAGTCTTGTAATTATTAGTTGAGTCCTATAATACAAGAGGGGACTCAAGTCAAAACCCATCTGACTCCATGTGCTAGCTCAAGTCAAGCCATGTGACTCCATGTGCTAGCCCAAGTCACTTGCCACATGACAACCACTTCTTTGCACCACCTTTTCAAGATTTTGGACAACATCACATGACATGTTTGGACGTCACTTGCCACCGGGACAACATAACATGCCATGTCACTTACCTTGGTCAGCCACATAAGAAAGAAATTAGCGCTACTTATTTTTTAAGATGAGTAAATGAGAAGGAGTCTAAGCCATATTAGCACCCCTTCCCCTCATTTTGTCACCAAATCCCAAGGAGAAGTTGGCCAAGAGTCCATCTCAAAGGGAGATGCCACTTAGCTTCTCATCGCCCATCTCAATATATTTTGTCTCAAGGGGACACCAATCAAGGAGAGGACCAAGGAAATTTCTTAATCCAGAGTTCAAGCTACTCAAGTTCCAAACTCAAGAATCTAGCAAAAACTCTTGAGTTTTTTTATATCCAAATTGGAGAGTCCACTTTCACATAGGAGCCCACATCATCCAAACTCCAAAGACCACAAATCATGGCTAATCAATGAACCAATCTTGGCCACTCATCATCACAAATCGCCTATCCTCATCTTGGCACCCAAATTGGATGAGGTTTTCTTGTTGTCGCCCACTTTGAAGGAAGCTCCAGATCAGCCTAAAGACAAGAGTCCAAGATGCCCAAGAGGGGATTCCAAGGAGTTGTTGCCTAAGGAAAACTAATGCTAGTCTTTGTAACCCTTACACTTATGGTTGATGGTCTATAAATATCCTATCAACCCCTCCTTGTATTATTCATTCCACATATATTAAATAAAGATAACATTCTATCAAAATCTCCTTTGTTGTGTGCATCACGGGGTATGAGGCCCTTCCTTTGTTCTTCGGAGCATCACGGGGTGTGAGGCCCTACATATCCAACAATCAGAAAACCCTAGCTACCATTCTAGCTTATTCTTTCCTTTTCCATTTCCTTTGAATTTTTTTTCTTTTCTTTTCCTACACCTTCTTATTGAGTGTTTGACTAATTACAGGTTATCGAGATCGGGTGTGATGGTGCTTCTTGCCTTGGAACCAGTAGAGCTGAAGATCGGAGCCCGAAATCGAAATCTGGAAGTCCTGCCACAAGATCCTCGAGAGTCCAACCAGATCTACAATCAGAGAATTATATTCACCATTGGCAAAATAAAACCTCTTCCTCTACTCTTAATTTCTGGTTCATTGAAGGTTTTAACCCTAGTTTAAGGTGATTTCTTAATCACCAAGTCCTGTTCCTAATTAGTTTTGCTTGATTTACTTTGCAGGCTTTAGAACTAGTTGACTAGTCTAGTTTTATTGAATGCTTTGAGTCTCAATTTTAAAAAAATTCTAGAAAAATAATTGTTGCTTAATCTCTGATAATTAGATTTAAAATCAGTAATTTAGTTTGTTCATATTATCCCGCATCAGTCGAGCTCCCGGTCGAGGATGTGCTCATGCATTCCAAGGGTGAGCCCCGGTCAAGGTCATCTCCCTTCCAGAGTCGAGCTCTCGGTCGAGGATGTGCTCATGCATTCCAAGGGTGAGCCCCTGGCTGAGGTCAGCTCCCATCCAGAGTCGAGCTCCCAGCCGAGGACATGCTCATGCTTTCTGAGGGCGAACTCCTGAGATAGAGCTGCCCCCATCTAACCAAGGCCAAAGTTCCTGCTAGAAGCAAGAAAGATAGAAGATCAGTAGAGGTTCAGACTATGCCATGAAATCTCCCAGTTACTTGCAACCTCCGGGAGGTGGCGTGCACCCTACCAAGAATTCAAACTCTACAGACATCCCACCCACACGTTCTGTGCAATGCGTGCTCCACCAGGCTTCAGGCCCTGTAGCATGCCACCACGTCCATGACCGTGCAATCGAGGGGCTCCAACTGATGGGGACATCAGATCCGACATAGACTTCAAGCTCCAATTTATTCTCTAAGTCTGTGTTGGTCAATTTTGCTAAGTCTTGTAAAAAGTCCATCAATTGATTCCTGTAATAAGTTGAGGCAAGAAGCCCATTTGAGTCTTGTGAATCTCTTGTCTCAAGTTAAGTGAGTCCACTTGACCCAGTTTAGTGAGTTCAGTTGAGTCCTGTAAGTTTGTGTTAGTACAATGCAAGTTTGTGTTAGTTCAATTTTATATAAGAGAAGGATCACCAGCCAAAGCAGTCACCAGGCCCTCCCAAGTCAAAGCATAGTCCAAGCCCATGAAGCCTCCACACATAAAGATTCCAGGCATCACCCAAAGAATATTACTCTTCCAGGCACCCTAGCCCAGAAGTCCTCTCAAGCCCAGAAGCCCATGGCACCCTAGGCCTTCCCCAAGTCCATATTAAATTAGGTGCCTAGGGTTTTTCAGCCCACCTGGGATGTCTTGCACCCAAGCCCATTGGAGGCCGCACCCAAGCCCGTTGGAGGATGCCCTTGCTGCCCAAAAGCCCAAGCCCAACTCAAGTTGGCGTCCAAGCCCAAGAGGGGGCCCTTTTGACCAAGTCCAAGGCTCCCCTTGACCAAGTCAAAGAAGGAGAGAAGTCCACTTCTAATAAGAAGATAATATTTTTATTCTACTTAAATTGTGTACTCTTGTTCTAAGCAACTTTGTAATCCTTCTCCCTATCAAACTTTATAATCCAATTCTCATAAGGAGAGGACCTGGGTGAGCCTAGAAATACCCACCCCCTTCCCCTCTTGTAATTAACTCCTATTCAAGAAATAAACTCTGGTGAAATTTTCTTGTGAAGTTTGTATGGTTCTTAGAAGTGTGTGTGTGATACTTATGTGCCCCAATCCCTCAAAGCCTTAGCTACCCAAAGCATCCACTTCCCAAGCTCTAATCTGCCCCAAGTTCAAGAGCCCTAGCCATCCATTTGCAAGGAGTTCTTCTTCCACTTCCAAGCCGCCAGCATCAACAAACCCTAATTCCTTCTTCCTTCAAACCATAATGATGCGGGACGACTCTAAGATTGCTAAACATGCATGACAAAATAGTAAACTAATTTTTTAATGATTTTTTATAATTTAGGTTTGCAGGCTAAATTCTCAAATAAAAGTAAAGACTAGCAGGAATCATAGCAATGCAAAGAATCATCGTATCGCAGTCATAGTCATGCAAAATAATGAAAGATAGGACCTGAGAATTGAGAAACTCTCAGATTGGTATAGCTTATCTTCATCAAATCAGAAAACAAGAGTTGGAAAGGTATCTTACCAATCAGAGATTGAATCTACGATTGTAGGGATCACACAACTCTCAGATTAAAGCCTGGAAGATGAAGCTTGGTTTCCCTTGAATTGTTGACTGATTTGGGCGATCCTGGAGGCAAGGAAGGCCTCCTCTAGGGAGGTAAAACATCTTGGGGATCCTACAAGCATCAAGGGTCAATCAAAATAGCAAGTAAGAAAAAGAAAGGAAACTAGGTTTAAAAGAGATCAGGGTTAGGGTTTTGTAGGAATGGCTTGAAGCTTGATGTAGATCTCCCTGCTTGGCAGCCTAGGGCACTCCTTCTTGGTTGTGTAATGGCTTGGATGAAAGTAAGTTAGGGTGTGAAAGGATTCTAGGGTAGCAAGGAATTCAGCCAAGCACAAGAACACAAACCAAAGAACCAAAGAACTCAAAAAAAGTAACACACAAGCTCGCAAGCTCAAATAAATTTACCAGGGTTTTGATATCATGAATAAAAATTATTCTACAAGATGGGGAGGGGTGGGGTTTATATAGAGCTCCCATGCCCTCTAACTAGGGTTTCATACTTGGGTTAAAATAACCAATCCTAGCTAGGTTAGAAAAATAAATCCCCATTAGGTTAGGAACTTGACCTAGTCTTCTCCTTCTCCCTTCATGCTTTGACTAGTCAACTCATGGGCACCTCCTCTTGGCTTGGACTTGGTCAAACTCCTTAAATTCAATTTTGGAACTTGGGGAAGTAGCAAGGATGCCTCCTTCATAGGCTTGGATGAAGATTTGAGGGACCCAGGTGGGCTTCCAGGGGTTGGGCGCATGGGCTGGCATATTCCAAGGAATCTGGTTGGAATCTTGCTTTTTAAGGGCTTGGGCTTGGGACCTGGGCTTGATTTCCTTGGGTTGGGATGCACGTGGACCTATGGAATCATGAATGCCCTGATTTGGGAAAATGCTCTGGCATCTGGAAAGGAATCTATGCATCTGGAGGACATCTAGAAAGAATCAGGATTTCTGGAAGCATCTTGGATCCTAGGTTGTCACACAAAATCGAATGGGCTGATGTAGTGGCCTTTGACTCCTGGAAATGGCCTGGTGGAACTCCAAAATAGGGTAACCTCCTCTCTTGTACAAAAATTGGTCTCATACTGGACTCATAACTGATGTACATGACTTAATATACTGGACTAGGTTGAGGGTTGAAACAAATCAACTAACCTCAACTTATTATAGAACTCAATCTTAATTGCTTACAAAATTTTCAAAACTTTGACACATGACTAAGTAAACTAGATAGGGCCCATTAATTTGTGTCCGATCTTGGTGCCCCTACTAATTCTTCCGGGGTGGGAGGAACTCGACCCTGTCAAGTATGTGTTAATTTGGCTCAAGGAGGGTCTGGGTTGAGGTGCTGTAGATCCACACCAGCATTCCACAAGTCCTTAAATTCTGGTCGACCTTGCCACCGGACCAAGTACCACTAACAGTCTCTATCCCAGGTATCAATAGCTTGATCATTCAGAGCTCTCTCAATCTTTTCCTCACTTATAGGCCAATTTGTATGTGGACACTCTAGGGTGGGTTCTTTCTCAAAGGGAGGGATAGGCTCAAGGTGCTCGCTAGGTATCACTGCTAGCTCCCTAGACTCCATAAGATTTGAGATGATGAAGATGGAGCTAATACCTAAATCAGATAATATCTCACATACATAGGCATTGGGTCCATCACTAATCATTATCTTGTATGGGCCAGCTTTGCAAGTAGAAAATTTCTTTGCAATCACAAAATCCTCTACAAAAAATTCTTTACCTTTTCTTTGGGAATTATCCAAGTTGTTATTTAATTCATTACTTAGGTTCAACTCTTGACTAATTTCATGATGCATATGCTGTATAGAGGCTAGTGCATGTGTGGACAGATGAATCAGGGTTGTAAATTTATTAGACTTAACTAATACCTAACAGACTTGATTAAACTTTGATGTAGAACAAATAAGATGATGCGATGAGGAAGTAAATTAAGACTAATTTTTTTTTTTTTTGTTTTGTTAGAAGTTGGCTTGACTCAAAAACAAGGATAACTAATATTGAAAGAAAATATGCATTGAAAGAAAGCACAATTCAAAAGAGTAGATTATCAGAGTAATAAAGAAGTAGGATCGCTGGGGATTGAGAAACCCCCAGACCTATGGTTTACTCCTCTTTCAAGAAACAGACGAAGAGAGAAGAGAAGGTTTTATACCTAACTATGATATCTCTCTTTGCTTCAATTGAAGGACACTCTCGAGCAGATTGTAGGATCCTTGGAGACGGGGTATCTTCGCAATGGATCCTCGGATTGTAGTCCTATGGCAAGGTTGGCCTTCTTCTCGTACTCTGGATCTGGAAAGGATGAAGAACAAGATAAGGATGTAAGAAACTCAAGGAAGAGACCTTTACCTAGGATAGCTCCGGACTGCTCGAACTTTGAAGATGAGGGAAGAGTATGGAGGTGGTGGTGGAAGATGGAGTGGATTTAGGGTTTGGCTGGTAGGGTGGCGGCTAGCAGATGAAAAGGACCTAGGGCTTGATATAGTGGGCAGTGGCTTGGAGAAAGAGATGGCGGCCTTGAATGAAGTGGGAATAGGGTTTAGGAATTTGGGTGTTGGCGGCTAGGATGATGAAAGGAAATTAGGGTTGGCGGCCAGGGATGAAAGCGGGGCAGGGTTTTGGTAACTTTGGAGATCTCTCACCTCCTCAAGGTTCCAATGGAACCCAGATTTACTCCCTCACGGAGCTCAACACTCAAAGAAGTATGAAAGAAGAGAACACAAGGTTGCTCAACACAAGAAAAGATTTTATTTACTTATTCCCATCAAAAGATTACATAAGGTTCCAATATATAGACCTTGCAAGAGAAACAAAATTACACTACTTCCCATGTGGGACTAAACATTCATCCTAAGCATGAAAAACTTTCCCTTGACCGACCAGGCTTCTTTCCTTGGAGTGGGTAGCCTCAAATGCAAGGTGATGGCTTCATATGGCAGGTATGTGGGGTACCTCCTAGTTCTTCTCCTTAAGTCATGGGTTTTCCTTCCATGACTTGCTCTTTCTTGGAAGAAAATACTCATCTCCTAGTCTTTCTCCCCAAGACTAGGCTCCTTCCATTCATAGCCAGGTACTTTAGGCAGGTGTGGGCGCCTACCTTGAAGTCCTCTCCAAGAAAAATCCCCTGCTCCTTTAGCTTGGTTACTTTTGGCAGCTTATGGGTGCCTTCCTTGACTTCTCCTAAGAAAATTTTCTTGCTCGCTTGGGCATGGGGACCAGGGACACTGGGATGAAATGTGGTACCAACTGGTCCTGGGAGTGTGGCTGGGAGTGTGGCGTCCACTTGCATTTGGCCTTGGAAGAAAAAGTGACGCCCTAGGGAATGGCGCCAACCAGGACTTGACTTGGACTTAGACTGAGTCAACATGACTCAACAAAATGAAATGCAGACTCAAAGAAATAAAATAATCTGGTTGACCAGGTCAACCCTTATTACAAACCCTAATCTTCGGGCAAGGTCATTCAGAGATCCAGATGGAACCCTGAAGTCTTCTTCTGATTCTGGTGCCCGCACCAAACTTTCCTATCGAAGGAAATTTTATTGGACTCTCTAGGGTCTAACCTAACACACTATAGACTTTCTAGGTTTGACCCTAGCATGGCATGCACATGAGAACTTACTATGTATGCCTACTAGGTGCCATAGGATATGCCAAAATATGATGCAAATCTAACCTGTGCAATGAATGAATGCAATATGATTACCCCTTTAAAATGCAAATGAATGGTTAAAGAAACATAAGAAAATTCAAAAAAAGGCAGAAAATATGAGGTGGATTCAGGGTTATTCTAATTGGACTGAAAGTAAGAAAAGGGTTAGGGATTAATTGGATAGACTAAGATGTAAGAAGGGGTGTCGAGAATTAGTCCTGGACTAATGAGGTTTACCTTATGGGTTTGATGTCTATATAAAGGGTCTACATATTGGAAGAAAGGGTCATTGATTTCAGGAAAGAGATCAAGTGGAGTCAAAGAGGTGACTTCATCCTGAGGGCATTGATCTAAAGAGATTAAGTCCTTAATAAACTTTTCTGGCTCATAATTTAAAGGACTGGGCTCTCTAATTGAGCTTTCTTCTAGTGGCTCCGTAGATAAAACTCTAATAGCAATATTAGGGTTCTCTTTCTCTAACTTCTCTTCCATTACATGGTAAGCTATCTCTATGTTGGCTATTGTTTGGGTATGGCTAAGGTTAGCTAAATCTAGGTCTGTTCCTACTTGGGTATGGTCAGGTTCAACTAATATTGGGTGGTCTTCTACCTTGGTTTGGTCATAATCAACTAATCCTAGGTCTTCTGTAGGGTACTCTTCTAGATCTTCAATAGACTCATTATCTTTATACTTCTCTACCATACTTGGGTCAGCCTCATACACCACTACTGTAGGCTCAGTAATGGGTTCATAGGTTATGTGTGCAAAGGTTATGGGTTCAAAAACTATGGGCTCTCTAATTAGCTACTGGGTTTATAGACTATGGACTTGGATCTATAGGTTGCTTGGTTATTGGATTGGATCATTTGATCAAGTCTCTGAGTTAGTTGGGTAGTGGATTGATTTATTTGGGTGGTTAATTGGGCAACCATCTGGTCATTCATGGCTTTTATGAAAGCCTCAAAATTGGGATCCATGGTTGGGTTTGCTTGGGGTTTAGACTTTTGATAGAGGGTTCCTAATATAGTGGTCATGCAATAATCCAATCAAAGTGGAATAAGATTGTGCAGCCAAGCATGCAAAATGGGTTAGCTTAATCTAGGGTTTCCTAGACCTAGAGCCAAAACTGGGTGGGTCAGCTCAACTTACACTTAACCCAGTAGTTAATCCTTCCTCTGGCTAGGTAGAGGATGGGAGTGTGGAAGGTGCCCCTGGTTTTGCAGGGATCCAATTAAAAACCTTAGCACCACCTAGGTCGTTTGACTCTGGACCCTCAACCTTAGATACCAGATTTCAGTAATAGCCATAGGATTAAATGCACTAGTCGGCCCACACAATTTGGACCCGACCTGTGGGTGTCATTAGCCCTCTAGGGCAAATTATGTCTAATCAATTTTAATTAGGCTAGGTCAGTATGCTGATGGTTGTTTTAGACCCAGGATAGGTGATGAAATCTTGCCCTGATGTTATATTGATTGCCCTTAAGATTAGATTACAAGATGATGGCACTTAATGATCCTGATGCGATCTAAAATAACCAGAAAATAAAATATATATTTTTTAATTATTTTATGCTATGACAAATTAAATCTAAGTTAACTGGGGTTAGAAAACAAAGTTTGGCTAGGGATTGGGGGGTTTGGAAGTTGATTAGGTTTGGTTAAGTGCAGAAATTTAGAAAATTAGGATTTTGGATGATGCAGATTTTGACATAGATATCGATGCAAGAAAAAATCAGAAAACTTCTATGACAAAGGATGGACGGTGTTGATGATACCTGCCAAATTTGATGCAAAATAAAAATCAAATGATGATGCAAATCCTAGGGTTTTCAAACTGATGCAAAATTTTTAGGATTTTAGTTAGGGTTCCTATGATGCCGACTTTTAGAACTTTAAAACTTCTATAAAAATAATTAAAAAGCATGAAAAAATAGAGGACAAAATAGAGAACATGGAGTGCAAATTTCACAGATAACAAAAATACCTAAGTGGATGAAATCAGATGAAACCTAGCAACCTAATGCAGTGGATAGGATGCAAAAAAAATCAAGAATTAGGGTTTTGTGGTTCTGATGCAGATGCAATGCTATCCTAAGCCTGCTCTGATACCAAAATTGATGTGGGATGACTCTAAGACTACAAAACATATATAAAAAATAGTAAACTAATTTTTTTGTAATTTTTTATAATTTAGATTTGCAGGCTAAATCTCCAAATAAAAGTAAAGACTAGCAGGAATCATAGTAATGCAAAGAATCATTGTATCACAGTCATAGTCATGCAAAATATGAAAGATAGGACCCGAGAATTGAGAAACTCTCAGATTAGTATAGCTTATTTTCATCAAATCAGAAAACAAGAGTTGGAAAGGTTTCTTATCAATCAGAGATTGAATCAACGATTGTAGGGATCACACAACTCTCAGATTAAAGCATGGAAGATGAAGCTTGGTTTCCCTTGAATTGTTGACTGATTTGGGCGATCCTGGAACAAGGAAGGCCTCCTCTAGGGAAGTAAAACATCTCGGAGATCCTGCAAGCATCAAGGGTCAATCAAAATAGCAAGTAAGAAAAAGAAAGGAAACTAGGTTTAAAAGAAATCAGGGTTAGGGTGTTGTAGGAATGGCTTGAAGCTTGACGTAGATCTCCCTGCTTGGCAGCCTAGGGCACTCCTTCTTGGATGTGTAAAGGCTTGGATGGTAGTGAGTTAGGGTGTGGAAGGATGCTAGGGTAGCAAGGAACTCAGCCAAGCACAAGAACACAGACCAAAGAACCAAAGAACTCAAAAAAAGTAACACAAGCTCGCAAGCTCAAATAAACTTACCAGGGTTTTGATATCATGAATAGAAATTATTCTACAAGAGGGGGAGGGGTGGGGTTTATATAGAGCTCCCATGCCCTCTAACTAGGGTTACATACTTGTGTGAGAATAACCACTCCTAGCTAGGTTAGAAAAACAAATCCCCATTAGGTTAGGAATTTGACCTAGTCTTCTCCTTTTCCCTTCGTGCTTTGACTAGTCAACTCATGGGCACCTCCTCTTGGCTTGGAATTGGTCAAACTCCTAAAATTTGGTTTGGACCTTGGGGCAGCAGCAAGGATGACTCCTTCATGGGCTTGGACAAAAACTTGAGGGGCCCAGGTGGGCTTCCAGGGGTTGGGCGCATGGGCTGGCATATTCCAAGGAATCTGGCTAGAATCTTGCTTCTTAAGGGCTTGAGATTGGCACCTGGGCTTGATTTCCTTGGGTTGGGATGCAGGTGGACCTCTGGAATCATAGATTCCCTATTTTGGAAATATGCTCTAGCATCTGGAGAGGAATCTAAGCATCTGGAGGACATCTAGAAGGAATCAGGGTTTTAGGAAGTATCTTGGATCTTGGATTGTCACACAAAATTCAATAAGCTGATGTAGTAGCCTCTGACTCCTGGATGTGTCCTGGTGAAACTCCAAAATAGGGTAACCTTCTCTCTTATATAAAAATTGGACTCATACTAGACTCATAACTGATGTACAGGACTCAATATACTGGACTAGTTTGAGGGTTGAGACAAATAAACTAACCTCAACTTATTACAGGACTCAAAATATTATTTGCTTACAAAATTTTCAAAACTTTGACACATGACTAAGTAAACCAGATAAAGCCTAGTAATCTGTGTCGGATCTTGGTGCCCCTACCACATAATTCTTGTTCTACTTTCTTATTTGCTTTCCAACTAAACCCCTAATGTTTGCAGGATCTCTCCAGTGCCACACCCCTTGGATAATGTTTTCCTTGCCTCCGAACAAAGCTGATAATAAGCCAGTGGATCCATGAAAAAGTAACTGGATCATCCAGCATTGATCTGAGTGGAGCGATCTCTTCCACAGCAACTAGAAAGCATTGCCTAGTATGTTAAACCTAATTCTAATATCTTTTTGTCTGATTTCTTGAAGGTGAACTTGCTCCTATAGGCCTTCTTAGGCATAGGATCCTGATTTTCTTATCTTCTTGATTGAACTAGCATGTGGGTAGGATGCTAATTGATACATGATAACCCTAACCTAGTCTAGGCTAGTTTTAGAAATCACAACCATAAAAAAAATTAAAAAGATTTTCTTGCTTTAATCTGATTTTCTTCATGTTCATCCCTTGCATATCATACTACATCATATTAGAATCTCGTCCCTCATCACCAACCCTCACGACACGAAATTTGTACCTCCTTCAAGAGGAATATTTTATTAGGGCCCCAGGCCTTGTAATACTCTAATGGTCCCTCCTAGAATAGAAATGCCCCACTGTGGCTTAGGGCTCAATGGCACGGCACCCGCCCCTCCCACGGGAACTGCACCACTAGAGGGACAAGATCTATACTATGCCGGCGAATGCCCCATAATAGAAGGATCTCCTTTCGAGGACCGGTCTGACAGGGGGGAGGCCACGGACAAAGAAAATCCTTCTCAAAAGGGGTACCAGGAAAGGGACATCTCAGTGAAGCCCCAGACTCGATCTGGGCCATCATTCTCACATAAAATGGAAGAAAGGACCCTCGAGAGGGGGGAGGAGGGAGGCAACTGGTTAGACTTAGAGAGCAAATGAGCAAGGAACCAGCCAAGAGAACCTCCCAGCTCTTTGATCTCTAGTTGATCCCATCTTTTTATTTCTTACATCTTATCTTTCACCCTCTACGCGGAGAGTTTCCAAACTCTTTGCCACAGAGGTTCTGGTCCTCATGATTGTCGGAGTATCCTTGCTAGAATCCCTGACCTAGGTCTCCTCTCTTTTATAGGTCACGTCAGTTCTGGGGCTGACTGGAGAAGAGGACGAAGCACCCATCGGGAGCTTGACGAGTCCGTGCCACATCAGAGCTATAGGCCATGGCGATCTAGGCGACAGCAGATTGGCATGATAGGTAGGGGGAGGACACCAGTGACTGTGGGAAGTCCAACAGCGAGTCCCCCTGGTGTGGGCACCAAAATCCGACAGAGGCTCCTCAACCCTCTATGGATGTCCAATTAGGGTTCCATTTTTTTCAGGTCTTGAAATAAGGCTTCAAGCCTAAACCTTGTAATTTTCTTTAGCTTTGAATTGAGTCTCATGTGTCCTGTACTAAGTCCAATCCTATATTGAGTCAATTGTGTCCTGTACTGAGTCCAGTCAGAGTCGGTTTGAAGTATGGGTCCAAGCAAGAATGGTCTTAAAATCTAGTCTCTTTGGAGCCAAGTCAGGAAGGAAGCCAAGTCAGCTCAAGGCCCACCTCCTCATCCTATGTGGCACCATGACAACTTGCCATGTGGGCGGCACACAATTCAGCCTTGGATGCCCAAAAGGGGGGACACATCACTTGACTCACTCCCTCATTCCTCCCCCCTATCAGGCTTGCTTCTACATATGGGTTGTCGGCCAAGAGAAGGTCAAATGGGGGTTGGAGTTTGGAATTCAAATCCCTTTAAGCCCTCCAATCAAGCTTTCTTCCCAAACTACATGAACAACTATGGAAGGAAGGCAAGAATCCATGGGCGCCTCCACCTCCCACTCCCCACATCTTGTCTTGTTCCAAAGATGGATGCACAACCAAGGAAAGAAGAAGAATACTTGCCTTGCTACAAGCCTCACTTCTTGTCCTTTTCCAAAATAAAGGACCAACATTCCAAGTTCAAGGCGCCAAGATCCCTCTTCCAAGCCTTACATCATGCCACGCCGAATCAAGTCCAACTTAATGGTCGGCCAAGGAGAAAAAATTCTGAGATTTTGGGCACCCCTTTCAAGAAGACTTGTATCTTTTATTTGAATTTCAAATGGGGTCCTAAGGTGCCTATTTAAAGGACCTAACCCCTCCTTTGTAAAGCTAATTTTTGATGAATGAAAAATCAAGTTTCTTGAGATCTAATTTCTCTTTAGTTGCCTTCGTTCACTAGGAACGTCGATCTCTGTGAGGGAGCACCTTTGCCTTTGGGTATCGAGAGATGTGAGGCATCAAGTTACCATCCCTTCTGCAACTCCATCCTCCAACCTCGAATCGGACCCCATTGGGATCATCCACCCGGGCGCTTAACAAGAAGACTCCACCCATCATCACATTAACTCTCTTTCCTTCTTCCATTGCTATCTTTTGATCAAAACCTAACTCTTCTTCTTTGAATGCTCGCAGGTCCTCCAGGTGACACGAACACGGAGTCGGTTACCCTTGCCATCGAGACCTTCGGACAGCGAGCTGGTGCATCTGCGGGATGAAGGCTCGATCATCCAGGCCGCATTCGTGAGAGTGAGTGATCTCGGCATCGGGCGCTTCAGATCTTTGAGGTTTGCCTCCCTGAACTCCTAAGTCGATATTGTTCTGAGAGCTAAGTCCTATGGGGTTTTTCAATCCCGGGGTCCTCTTTTTTTCCTTACTTAGGGGATAATTCATATGCTAGTAGTTCTCATCATTATTGAATCCCTAGATCTGCTATTGTCTTATCTTCGGGAATCCAAAACAAAAAAAAAATCTTTAAAACTTAAAAACCACAAAACCAACAAATCACTTGCATCATTCTTCATCTTCGCATCTAGTTAGTCCTCCATCATTTCTGGTATCAGAGCATGGTTAGGATGTAGCACTTCTTAAGTACTTGGATTAGGTGCTTTACCAGGCCGTCCGGTCTTAGGAGAAAAGTAGGGTTTCAAGACCCTCTCCTCCCATTCCATGGGGATCTCCTAAGGCATATAGGGGTGCCACTGTGATAGGCCTTTGAAGAGGAACACAAGAAGAAAAAGATTTCAAAACCCTAATCAATTTTTTTTTTTTTTTTTGCATCTTTAGATCTTATTTGCTTTAAATTTCTGCAGTTTTTTCTTTCTGTACATGGTCTGTTATTTTAGATGGCACTATTTGAAGGGACCTCCAAATTTCATAATTTTATTTTGTTAGATCACATATAATTCAAAGTATTTTTTATAATTTTTTCAGATCTTATTGCAGCTTGTAAAATTTTTACAAGCCAGAATACTGCTTGAGAAGAAGTTCAGTTCCAAGAATTTCAGCAATTGCATTTTCTTACGTTTTCATTTGTCATATAGTTTAATCTTGCATTTAGAGTCATATCATTTTATTTTCTTCATCTTATATCTGTTATCATACACCAAAAGAACCAGAAATATAATTTAGACCCATCTCATTAGAGCATTTGTTTGCCATCATTTGCATAAATCACTTTAAGGGCGGCAATTTGACATAGGGTCAGGATTTCATTACCTGTCCCTAGCCCAAAAATCACCACCCGGCATATCGAACCCAAGCTCTAATTAAAATCAAATAGACACTTAATTTGCTCTAGAAAGCTTAGGGACACCAACTGGTCGAGTCAAGACTAAGTGTCTATTCTTGGTGTCAGCCCATTCTGTGTGTGCTGTTGCTCTTGGTGTCTAGGCTTGGTGATTCAGGGCTTGTGAGTTGGTCCACCTACCTGGCCAATCCCAGATTGGTGTCTAAGGTTGGCATTCAGGGACCTCCACTCCCCTACACCTACCTGGCCAAGAACAGAGTTACTATAGACTAGTTTGCCACCCTGACTTAGGCAACTGGTTGAGATTCTAGGTCTAGTAGATCATAGACAATTTTGCATGCTTAGCTCATGTCGACTGGATTAGGAGTCCCTTATCACTCCCACCATTCCTAATCAAGTGAACCCATGGAGAATGAACGAGAAGATCAATTAAAGGTCATCATTGAACAATTGGCTAGGATGAACAGTAAGCTTGATAAGCTTGAGGAAAGAGTTGGATCCTTAGAAAAGAATAGTCCTAGAACATCTATTGAACCTGAGTCTGAGTCGCCTTTTCCCCTTAGGGATTATCCTCACCATGAACCATCCATAGAGACTGAACCCAGGAGAATTCCCCGTGTTAACCTAGCCCAAGAGTTTGAACCTAGGAGACCCAATCCAGAGATCGTAGACCGGGAAGAAAGGGCCATTAGAAACATCAAGCTAGAAGCCCCTACCTTCGATGGTAGTCTAGATCCTAAGGTGTACGTAGATTGGGAGGAGGATATTGAGCAATATTTCGAGTGGTACACAACGACGGAGAGGATGAAGTTTAAGTTTTCCAAGACTAGGTTGGTTCGCCAGGCTAGGTTATTTTGGAATAGTGTTGAAAGGCTGGTAGCGCAGAGAGATGAAGAACCCATAGCAACTTGGAGGGACATGAAAGCCAAACTTTAAGAGAAGTACCGACCACTTTCTTACACCCAGAGTTTATTGGACCAATGGTAGAATCTAAGTCAAGGGAACAAGAGTGTGGCTGACTACATCATGAAGTTTGATGAGTATATCATGTGATGTCATGTCAATGAATCTGCTTCTGTGACCCTGTCTAGGATTAGGGCTGGCCTACACCCAGACATTCGAGAGAGCTTTACTTTAGAGAGGTCACTGATTTAGAGTATGCTTACCAAGTTGTGAGGAGCTATGAGCATTTCTAGAGGACTCCTACCTATTGTAGACCTGAACCCTTTAGAAATCCTAGTCAACTCCCAGGACCTAACCAAGGGTATAGTCAAGCTTACCCGAGTTGTCCCAATCCTTACCGACCTGACCCGAGTCAACTCAACCCCAGCCGACCCAGCCCGAGCCGACCAGACCTGAACTGACCCCATTTTAGCAGATAGGAAAAAGGGTAAAGCTATTGGAGTCCAGAAGAGTCCCACTCCCCAAAACACATGCTTTAGGTGTCATAAACCTAGACATCGTGCTAGCTAGTCCACCTCCACAACCCTAGTCATAGAAGAGCCAACTAAGAATGAGATAGAACCCATTGTTGATCAAGATGGAGAAGTCTATGAGCCAGAGGATCAGTTGCTGGAAGATTATGAGGGAGAGGAAGACCTGTTTGAATATGAAGACCTTCTAGGAGTACTTAGGTGCATCCTTATCCAAAACGTAGTGCAAGAAGATTGGCATAGGACAAACATCCTACAAACCTTTGTCGAACTAGGAGATAAGGTATGCAAAATCATAGTTAATAGCGGGAGCTGTGTCAATGCTATCTCTTCAAGCACTGTCAAAGCTTTAGGATTGACCCTAGTTCCTCATCCCAGTCCTTACAAGGTCTCTTGGATTGATTCAACTTCCATACCTATAAAATCTAGGTGCCAAGTCTTGATCAAGTTGTAGTCTTATGAAGAGAAGATTTGGTGTGATGTCCTTTCCATGGGCATTAGCAATATTATCTTAGGATGACCCTGGTTGTATGACCACGATGCTACTCTTTATGGTCAGACCAATAGCTGTACCTTCAACCACCATGGGAAAAAATTACTATTAATCCAGTTCAGCCTAAGGACTAGGCTAAGAGAGGATCAAGTAGTCTTAAGGAAAAGAAGCCTGGAGTCAACCTAATCAAGTCCAAAGAATTGGAGAAAGAGATTGCTAAGGGAGCCCCTGTTTGGATTTTGGCCACCAAAGATAGTCATGAACCGACCCAAATAGAGCACCCCCAAGAAGTAGTTAAGGCTCTGGAAGAGTTTAAGGATGTTTTCACCGAAGAATTACCTGATCATCTACCACCTCTTAGGGACATCCAACATGCCATAGACTTGGTCCCAGGAGCCATCTTACCCAACCTTTTCCATTATAGAATGAACCCCACCAAACACCAGGAATTGTAGAAACAAGTGGGAGAGTTGCTTAAGAAGGGTTTTCTTAGAGAAAGTTTAAGTCCCCATGCTGTCCCTGCTTTGCTAACCCCTAAGAAAGATGGAACCTGAAGAATGTGTGTAGATAGCAGAGCCATAAACAAAATCATGATCAAATATAGGTTTCCCATCCCTCGTTTGGGTGATATGCTTGATATGATGGCCAGAGCTAATATCTTTTCCAAGATAGACCTTAAGGGTGGCTACCACTAGATTAGGATTAGACCCGAGGATGAATGGAAGACAACTTTTAAGACTAAGGATGGCCTTTTTGAGTGGGTAGTGATGCCTTTTGGACTTTCCAATGCTCCTAGCACCTTTATGAGGGTCATGAACCAAGTCTTGAAAGAATTTACTGGAAAATTTTTGGTGGTTTATTTCGATGACATTTTGATATATAGCAAGACTAAAGAGGACCATCTTAACCATCTTACATTAGTCTGCCAGACCCTTAGGGAGAATAGCCTTTATGCCAACCCAAAGAAATGTGAGTTCATGACAACAAGGGTTATCTTCCTAGGTTTTGTAGTCACCCTAGAAGGATTCTCCATTGATCCTAAGAAAGTTAGAGCCATAGTTGAGTGGCCAGTCCCAACTAGTATCCATGATGTGCGTAGTTTCCATGGCCTTGCCACTTTTTATAGGAGATTTATTCGGGGATTTAGTTCTATCGTAGCACCCATCACCGACTGCATCAGGAAGGAAGGCTTCCAATGGACCAAAGCTGCAGATAAAGCCTTCCAAGAAATCAAAGATAAAATGATACAAGCACCTGTCCTAAGATTACCTGATTTTTTTAAGGTTTTTGAGGTTGCTTGTGATGCTTCGGGAGTTGGCATTGGAGGAGTACTTAGTCAGGAAAATCATCCCATGGCCTTCTTTAGTGAGAAACTCAATGAGACCATAGTTAAGTACTAAACTTATGATAAATAGTTCTATGCAGTCGTTCAGGCTCTTAGGTATTGGAGGCATTACCTGTTACCCCAAGAATTCATTCTTTTCTCTGACCATGAAGCCCTTTGGTACCTGCACTCCTAGAAAAGATTAAACCCAAGGCACGTTAAGTGGGTAGAACACATCCAGGCATATACCTTTGTGCTTAAATACCATGCTGGTACTGAGAATAAGATAGCTGATGCCCTTAGCCGTCGTGCCCTGTTGCTGAATACTATTAGGACTGAGGTTATAAGATTTGATCGATTGGAAGAGCAATACAAGACCTGTCCTGACTTTGGTGAGATCTTCCAATCCAAGAAAAACCAACCATCTAGCGCCCATAGTGAGTACACCCTCCAGGATGGTTACCTTTTCAAAGCAAATAGGTTGTGCATTCCCAAGATCTATCTTCAAGAATTCATAGTTTGGGAGACCCATACGGGAGGCCTAGCTGGTCACTTTAGTAGAGAAAAGACCATCTTAGCAGTAGAAGACCAGTTCTTTTAGCCTAGCTTGAAGAAGGATGTAGCTAACATTGTTTCCCGGTGCCAAACTTGTGCTATTGGTAAATAGCAAAAATTGAATACTGGCCTGTACACCCCTTTGCCTGTGCCTAGTCACCCTTGGGAAGACCTTAGCATGGACTTTGTAGTAGGATTGCCCAAGACCACAAGGAAACATGATTCAGTCTGTGTAGTGGTAGATAGGTTCTCCAAAATGGCCCATGTCATACCCTGCTCATAGACCTTAGATTCTTCCAAAGTTGCCAAGCTCTTTCTTGATCATGTGGTTAAGTTACATGGCCTTCCAAAAACCATAGTGTCCGATAGGGATGTCCGATTCACTAGCTACTTCTGGAAAATCCTTTGGCACTTACTAGGCACCAAGCTTAAGTTTTCACCTGCCTACCACCTGCAGACCGATGGCCAAACTGAGATAGTCAACCATAGCCTAGGGAACCTCTTGAGATGTTTGATAGGTGAACATACCGAAAATTGGGATCTTCTTTTACCTCGAGCTGAGTTTGCCTACAACAGTTGATGGGGGACTAACTAAATGCAAGATGAAATGATGCAGGTGATTTGTTCCTTTATGATTTTTAGAGTTTTTTTATTAAGTTATGGATTCCCGAAGACAAACCAAGAGTAGATCTAGGGATTCAATAATAATAAGAACTACTAGCAGGTGAATTAGCCCCTAAACAAGGACAAAAAGAGGACCCCGGGATTGAGAAATCCTGTAGGACTTAGTTCTCAGAACAATACCTACTTAGGAGTCTAGGGTTGCAAACCTTAAAGACCTGAAGCACCCGATGCCGAGATCACTCACTCTAGCGGATGTGGCCTGGATGATTGAGCCTTCAACCCCGCAGATGTGTCGGCTTACCATCCGAAGATCTCAATGGTAAGGGCAATCGACTCCATACTCGTGTCACCTAGAGGACCTACGAATATTAAAGGGGAGTTAGGATTTGATCAAAGAGAAAGCAAATAGAGAAAGGGATGAAAGTTGAAGTGGTGATGGTGGAGTTCTTCTGGCTAAGCATTCGGTTGGATTATTCCACTGGACCTTGACTCGAAGTATGAGGATGGAGTTGCGGAATAGATGGTAACTTGGGGACTCACACCTCTCGATGCCTGAAGGCAAAGGCGCTCCCTCACAGAGATCGATGTTCCTAGTGAATGAAGGCAACTAAAGAAAACTGGCTCTCAGAAAACACTTGGTTTTTCATTCATCAAAAATTAGCTTTACAAAGGAGGGGTAAGGTCCCTTTTATAGGCACCTTAGGATCCCATTTAAATTTCAAATGAAAATTACAAATCTTTTCTTGATAGGGCACCCAAAAATTCAAAAATTCTTTCTTCTTGGCCGACCATGAGTGTGGCTTGATGTGAGGCTTGGAGCAAGGCTTGTGTCCTCCTCCTTTCCTTGGTTGGTACAAGGCATGATATGGGGAGTGGGAAGTGGAGGCGCCCATGGATCTTGCTATTCCTTCCAAAGTTGTTCAAGTAGTTTGGGAAGAAAGCTTGATAGGAGGCTTGAAGCAAGGGATTTGAATTCTTCAAACTTTAACTCCCTTTGACCTTCCTTGGCAGGCCACCCATGTTTGGAAAATAGCTTGATAGGGGGGATGGTAAAAGGGAGAGTATCAAGTGATGTGTCCCCCCTTTTGGCATCCAAAATCTAAATTGCGTGCCGTCCACATGGCATGGTGAAGTGGTACCATGTAGGATGAAGAGGTGGTCCCTTGAGCTGAGTTGGCTTCCTTCATGGCTTGGCTCAAAAAGTGACTAGACTTCAAGACCAATCTTGCTTCAAACAGACTCGGACTGGACTCATTACGGGACTGGACTCAGTACAAGACTCGACTTGACCAACTTGGTCAAAATACAGGACTAGACATAGACACTTGAGACTCAATTCAAAGCTAAAGAAAATTACATGGTTTAGGCTTGAAGCCTTATTATAAGACCCAAAAAGGTGGAACCCTAATTAGACATCCATAGAGGGTTGAGGAGACTTTGTCGGATTTTGGTGTCCACACCAATTCTCCTGGGGTGGGAGGAACTTGACCCTGTCGAGTAAGAGTTGAGTTGGCTTAGGTACTCTTCCAGAAGGTTGGGGTTGAGGCATTGCAAGTCCTCCTAGGTAATCCACGAGTCATCGAACTTAGGTCGGCCTTGCCATCGGAGTAAGAAACGTTGATAACCTTTGCCCCGGGTGGTAATAGCTTGGTCATCTAGGACATGCTCGATCCGCTCTCCTCTCTCAAGTAAAATTGGAGGTGGACACTCAGGTTTGGGTTCACTCTCAAAAGAAAGGTCAGGCCCAAATGGCTCACTAGGTATGTTTGCTGGTTCCCTGTACTCGACTAAGTCTGAGATATTGAAAGTCGAGCTAACGTGGTGGGGACACCGGAGGCGCCAGAATAAGACAGAGGCTTTTCAACCCTCTGTGAATTGATCAATAATTTATGAGTCCATCTGTAATAAGGGCTTAGCCCATCTAAGTCCATTTTAGTTGTTATTTGAGTCTTTTGAGTTTCAGTTCTGTACTAGTCAGCTCATGTTGAGCTAGTTCAGTCCAGTGTTAGTCAGCTCATGTCGAGCTAATTTTATTTTTTTTGAGTCCTATTCAACCATATTGAAGACTCAAGACCACATCATACAAGTGAAGACCAAGTCCAACCAGATTGAAGACATGGAAGTATAGCCCAACTCCAACCTAGCTTGAAGATTTGAAGACCCCAGGAGAAAAAATTCAGAAAACCCTAATTCCTTGCAGATGCCCTCCAGATGCCCAGATTCCCTTCCAGATGCCAAAATATATTCATATACCAAGGAATCCAAGATTTTAGAGGTCCATATGCATCATAGCCCAAAGAAATCAAGCCCAGGCGCCATGCCCAAGCCCCTAAGAAGCAAGATACCAGGGAATATTCCTGCTACCTGGCTACCAGGCCACCCCAGCTTCCAAAGGCCCAAACCCATGCGCTCGAGCCCCTTTGGGCCGGCCTCTTGCTGCTCCTAGAAGCCCAACACGCCCCCCTAGGTGTCCTTGGAGTGTTGGCCAAGTCAATTGAATTTTTAGGGATTTTTTACCTAATGTTTCCTTATTTTCTAGCTAGGGTTTGAGAGGGAAAAGGATTGTTATGTAAAGACTTATGTGCCCTTACTTGGAGCCCAAGGTTAAGGGTCTATTTAAGAGACCCTAGCCTCTTGTATGAAGGGAGATTTTGATATATGAAATAAACCTTGAGTTCTTCAATTGCTTTGTGTGATTACCCTGCTGTGTGCATAAAGGGGTTTGAGAGTTCTTCTTTCCGGTGTTTGCAACCATCTTCCTGCCGCCAACCATCCTTCCAGCCCCCTCCAAAACTTTCTTCCCTTTGCTGTTTTCCTTTATTTTCTTGATCTTCTTTGAGTTTTCTAACCCCTGACAGGTTGTTTGTAGGTCCCCGAGTTCCTACGAATCCAATGACTCCAGCCAAGCCTCAAAGGGACCATCGAGCAGAAAGCCGGGTATCCACGAGTCTTTGGCTCGATTTTCCAGGCGCATCCATCGAGGAACGAGAGATCCCTTCACTGCGATCTTCACCGAGTACATCAGATGTTGTCAGGTACACCCCCTCTACCTTCAGTAATTATATTGTCGGAGAACTTGCCCTAACCGAGGCTTCTCAGCCCCGGCGATCCTTCTTTAGTACTTTTCTAGGTTCTAATCTGCATGCTTGGCTTCAAAAATTCATATAAAATTCTCTACAACTAATTTTGATTTGAAATTCGGGAATTAATCACCTAACCCCACATATAAAATATACAAAAAGAATTGCATGCATATTAGTCCCCCATCATAATGCCATAATTCGGAGGAAGCTCAAGAACGTAGGCATTAGGGCCAACTCTCTTTATCACTCTATAGGGGCCAACTCCACGAGCATGAAGTTTCTTAACGGTTCATGGTGGAAACCATTCAGGCCTAAGCCTAACCATTATAGAATCCCTTTGATCAAACTCTTCGGTTCACTTTCGAGAAACAGTCAAATTATTTTAAAATTTATACTTAATGCATGATGCAAAATGCAGACTCAACGATGCATTCCTATAGAGTGAAATTTTATTGGACTCTCTAGGACCTAAACCTAACAGATTACTGATTCTCTAGGTTTGACCCTGGTTTGGTATGTACAAGAAAAATTATCAAGGATCCCTAGCAAATGCCATAAGGTATGCTAGAAGTAGATGGTAAAAGGGATGGGCTCCACGGAGTCATGCATTTTGGTAATCTCAACAAAAAGTAACCCCATGGCTCTAGAAATGTAAGAAGGCTCAGGGAAGGGTAGAAAATAGGAATCGAAGTCTTGGGGCAATCTATGGGAAGCATGAGATAGACCTTGGTCAATCAAGATGATTTTAAAATTTGGACATTGATCGATGGGTGCAAGTTCTAGGGCAGACTGGGTGTTCCTCAAGGATTGTAATTGATCAGGTAACTCATCAGGAACTACATCCTCAATTTCTTTCCAAGCTTCAACCATCTTTTAAGGATGTTCTCTTTGGATCGGTTCATTAAGGGTTGGTTCCTGAACTCCTATGGAAAAGACTGGTGAATCTTCATGTTCATTTACTAGATGTGATTCTGGCTCGGTCATTTCCTCTTCAAATTTTGTAGTGGGTTCAGGATCATTTTCCTTTGATTCCTCAATGATTTCAACCTTGGGCCCATCTTCTACTAAACTTGACTCATAGATGTTTTCTTTCAATTCTTTAATGGGCTCAGGAGTTTTTTCCCTAGATTTTCAATGGGTTCAACCTTAAAGTCTTCAATGGGCTCAGGGGTTTCTGTGTTCAAATTCTCAGAATGTTCATCCTTCTCTCCATGAAATTCTTTAAAGGGTCCTTTCCCAGTAATCTCTTCTTCTAACCCATTGTCCTTGATTAGGTTAACTTCAGGCTTCTATTCCTTAAGGCTACTTGATCCTTTCTTAGCCTGGTCCTTAGGCTGAACTGGGTTGATTGTAAATTTCTTCCCATGGTGGTTGAAGGTACAAATATTAGTCTGACCATGAAGGGTGGCATCATGATCGTACAGCCAAGGTCGACCTAAGATAATACTACTGACACCCATGGAAAGGACGTCACACTAAATCTTCTCTTCATAAGACTGCAACTTGATCAAGACTTGGCACCTAGACTTTATGGGTATGGAAGTTGAATCTACCCAAGAGACCTTATTGGGTTGGGGTGAGGAATTAGGGTCTATCCTAGGGCTTTGACAGTACTTGAAGAGATGGCATTGACACAGCTCCCACTATCAATTATGATTTTGCACACCCTATCCCCTAGTTTGACAAAGGTTTGTAGGATGTTTGTCCTATGCCAGTCTTCTTGCACTATGTCCTGGGTAAGGATGCACCTAATTACTCCTAACTGGTCATTAGACTCATACAATTCTTCTTGGTCCAGGAACTCCTGATTGGGTCTCCTAGGGTGAATCTCTTGGGCTGGGTTAAAATGGGGAATTCTCCTGGGTCCCACCTCTATGGATGGTTCATGATGAGGGTAATCCCTAGGGGGGAAAGGTGATTCCGACTCAGGCTCGACAGATGGTCTAGGACTATTCTTCTCTAAGGCTCCAATTCTATCATCAAGCTTGTCAAGCCTACTATTCATCCTAGCCAAATGTTCAAGGATGACCTTAAATTGATCTTCTCGTTCATTCTCCATAGGTTCACTTGATTGGAAAAGATGGGGATGATAGGGGACTCCTGATTTGGTTGACATGCAGCACACAACGAAAGATGTTAGGGTTTGCTAGACTTAAAAGATCAAACCAAAAGTTAAGTAAAGAAGACAAACTAGGTAGTAGTAACTTGGCACCTGGCCAGGTAAGTGTAAGGTTGGTGGAGGTTCCTCTTTGCTTGCCTTAGACACCAATTTGAAATTGGCCAGGTAAGCGAACCAACCCACCTTCCTTCGGGGTCTTGTCCCTGAACCACTTGCATAGACACCAGCTACTCAAGAATACACAAACCAGTTGTCTAACTTGGCTTGATACTTGGTTCGACCTGACTTCGTGGGTGTCCCTAGCTCACTAGAGAAATTAAGTGTCTATTTGATGTTAATTAGATCTTGGGTTAGATATGCCGGGTGGTGATTTTTGGGCTAGGGACAGATAATGAAATCCTGACCCTATGTCAAATTACTGCCCTTAAGATGATTTATGAGGATGATGGCATGCAAAATGATCTAGTGAGATGTCTCTAAATTATATTTTTGGGTTTTTGAAGGATGAAAGCAGAAATGAGATGAAGGAAATGATAAGAGATGAAGCTAAATGCAAATTAAACTATCTAAGAAATGAAAACATAAGAAAAATGCACTTGCTGAAATTCTCATAACAGAATTTCTTCTCAGGTAGTATTATAGCTTGTAGAAATTTTACAAGCTGCAATAAAATATAAGAAAATTATCAAAAATATTATCAATTATGTGTGATCTAACAAAATAAAAATTAGACAAATTAGATATTCCTACAAATAGAAATATTAAAAACAACAGACCATATTCAGAAAGGGAAAAATGCAGAAATTTAAAGATGAGATCTAAGATGCAAAAATTATTTTTTTTTCTTTTGGGTTTTTAAACACTTATCTTCTTGTGTTCCTCTTCTAAGGCCTATCACAGTGGAACCCCTACATGCCTTAGGAGACCCCGTGGAATGGGAGGAGAGGGTCTTGAAACCCTACATTTCTCCTAAGACTGCACGTCCTGGTGAAGCACCTTATCCAAGTACTTTAAGAAGTGCTAAGTCCTAACCATGCTCTGATACCAGAAATGATGGGGGACTAACTAAATGCAAGATGAAATGATGCAGGTGATTTGTTCCTTTGTGATTTTTAGGATTTTTTTATAAGTTATGGATTCCCGAAGACAAACTAAGAGTAGATCTAGGGATTCAATAATTATAATAACTACTAGCAGGTGAATTAGCCCCTAAATAAGGATAAAAATAGGACTGTGGGATTTAGAAACTCCGTAGGACTTAGCTCTCAGAACAATACCTACTTAGGAGTCTAGGGTTGCAAACCTCAAAGATCCGAAGCACCCGATGCCGAGATCACTCACTCTGGTGGATGCAGCCTGGATGATCGAGCCTTCAACCCCGCGGATGTGCCGGCTTGCTGTCCGAAGATCTCGATGGTAAAGGAAACTAACTCCATACTCGTGTCACCTAGAGGACCTGCGAATATTCAAGGGGAGTTAGGATTTGATCAAAGAGAAAGCAAATAGAGAAAGGGATGAAAGTTGAAGTGGTGATGGTGGAGTTCTTCTGGCTAAGTGCTCGGTTGGATGATCCCACTGGACCCTGACTCAAAGTACGAGGATGGAGTTGCGGAAGAGATGGTAACTTGAGGCCTCACACCTCTCGATGCCCGAAGGCAAAGGCGCTCCCTCACGGAGATCGACGTTCCTAGTGAACGAAGGAAACTAAAGAAAAATGGCTCTCAGAAAAGACTTGGTTTTTCATTCATCAAAAATTAGCTTTACAAAGGAAAGGTAAGGTCCCTTTTATAGGCACCTTAGGACCCCATTTAAATTTCAAATGAAAATTACAAATCTTTTCTTGATGGGGCACCCAAAAATTCAAAAATTCATCCTTCTTGGCCGACCATGAATGTGGCTTGATGTGAGGCTTGGAGCAAGGCTTGTGTCCTCCTCCTTTCCTTGGTTGTGCTTCCACCTTTGGTACAAGGCATGATATGGGGAGTGGGAAGTGGAGGCATCCATGGATCTTGCTATTCCTTCCAAAGTTGCTCAAGTAGTTTGGGGAAAAAGCTTGATAGGAGGCTTGAAGCAAGGGATTTGAATTCTCCAAACTTTAACTCCCTTTGACCTTCCTTGGCAGGCCACCCATGTTTGGAAAATAGCTTGATAGGGGGAGGGAAAAAGGGAGTGTATTAAGTGATGTGTCCCCCCTTTTGGCATCCAAAATCTGAATTGTGTGCCGCCCACATGGCATGGTGAAGTGGTGCCATGTAGGATGAAGAGGTGATCCCCTTAGCTGAGTTGGCTTCCTTCATGGCTTGGCTCAAAAAGTGACTAGACTTCAAGACCAATCTTGCTTCAAACAGACTCGGACTGGACTCGTTATGGGACCGGACTCAGTACAAGACTCGACTTGACCAACTTGGTCAAAATATAGGACTAGACATAGATACTTGAGACTTAATTCAAAGCTAAAGAAAATTACACGGTTTAGGCTTGAAGCCTTATTGCAAGACTCGAAAAGCTGGAACCCTAATTAGACATCCACAGAGGGTTTTGGTGCCCACACAAACAGTTCTGTGAATATGACCATCGGGAAAAGTCCTTTCGAGATTATGAGTGGTTACAAGCCTAATCGACCACTTGATTTGATTTCCCTACCTATCCATGCTTGTGTCTCTCAGTCCGCCGAATCCTTTGCACAGCATATTAGGGACATACATAAAGAAATTAACAACAAAATTAATCTAAGTAATAATACATATAAAAAAATGGCTGATTCTCGAAAACGAGCCAAAGAGTTTGAAATTAGGGATTATGTAATAATTAGGCTTTGGCCTGAATGGTTTCCACCCAGAACCATTAAGAAACTTCATGCTCGTGGAGCTGGCCCCTTTAGAGTGATAAAGAGAGTTGGCCTTAATGCCTATGTTCTTTAGCTACCCTTGAATTATGGCATTAGCTTGACTTTCAATATCTCAGACTTAGTCGAGTACAGGGAACCAGCAAACATACCAAGCAAGCCATTTGGACCTGACATTTCTTTTGAGAGTGAACCCGAACCAGAGTGTCCACCTCCAATTATACCAGAGAGAGGAGAGCGGATCAAGTGTGTCTTGGATGTCCAAGCTATCACTACCCGAGGCAAAGGTTATCAACATTTCTTAGTCCGATGGCAAGGCTAACCTGAGTCCGATGACTCGTGGATTACCCAGGAGGACTTGCAGCGCCTCGATCCCGACCTTCTGGAAGAGTATCTTAGCCATCTCAACTCTTACTCGATAGGATCAAGTTCCTCCAACCCTGGGAGAACTGGTGTGGGCACCAGAATCCAATAGAGGCTCCTCAACCCTTTGTGGATGTCCAATTAGGGATCCATTTTTTTCAGGTCTTGAAATAAGGCTTCAAGCCTAAACCTTGTAATTCTCTTTAGCTTTGAATTGAGTCTCATGTGTCCTATACTAAGTCCAATCCTGTATTGAGTCAATTGTGTCCTGTACTGAGTCCAGTCAGAGTTGGTTTGAAGTATGGGTCCAAGCAAGAATGGTCTTAAAATCTAGTCTCTTTGGAGCCAAGTCGGAAGGAAGCCAACTCAGCTTAAGGCCCACCTCCTCATCCTATGTGGTGCCATGACAACTTGCCATGTGGGCAGCACACAATTCAGCCTTGGATGCCCAAAGGGGGGGACACATCACTTGACTCACTCCCTCTTTCCTCCCCCCTATCAAGCTTGCTTCTACATATGGGTGGTCGGCCAAGAGAAGATCAAATGGTGGTTGGAGTTTGGAATTCAAATCCCTTACTTCAAGCCCTCCAATCAAGCTTTCTTCCCAAACTACATGAACAACTATGGAAGGAAGGTAAGAATCCATGGGCGCCTCCACCTCCCACTCCCCACATCTTGTCTTGTTCCAAAGATGGATGCACAACCAAGGAAAGAAGAACACTTGCCTTGCTACAAGCCTCACTTCTTGTCTTTTTCCAAAATAAAGGACAACATTCCAAGTTCAAGGCGCCAAGATCCCTCTTCCAAGCCTTACATCATGCCACGCCCAATCAAGTCCAACTTAATGGTCGACCAAGGAGAGAAAACTCTGAAATTTCGGGCACCCCTTTTAAGAAGTCTTGTATCTTTTATTTGAATTTCAAATGGGATCCTAAGGTGCCTATTTAAAGGACCTAACCCCTCCTTTGTAAAGCTAATTTTTGATGAATGAAAAATCAAGTTTCTTGAAATCCAATTTCTCTTTAGTTTCCTTCGTTCACTAGGAACGTCAATCTCCATGAGGAAGTGCCTTTGCCTTCGGGCGTCAAGAGGTGTGAGGCCTCAAGTTACCTTCCCTTTCACAACTCCATCCTCCAACCTCGAATCGGAGCCCATTGGGATCATCCACCTGAGCGCATAACAAGAAGACTCCACCCATCATCACATCAACTCTCTTTCCTTCTTCCATTGCTATCTTTTGATCGAAACCTAACTTTTCTTCTTTGAATGCTCACAGGTCCTCCAGGTGACACGAACATGGAGTCGGTTGCCCTTGCCATCGAGACCTTCGGATAGCAAGCCGGCGCATCTATGGGTTGAAGGCTTGATCATCCAGGCTGCATCTATGAGAGTGAGTGATCTCGGCATTGGGTGCTTCAGATCTTTGAGGTTTGCCTCCTTGAACTCCTAAGTCGATATTGTTCTGAGAGCTAAGTCCTATGAGATTTTTCAATCCCGGGGTCCTCTTTTTATCACTGCTTAGAGACTACTTGCTTGCTTGAAGATCTTGTCAATATAGAACCCTAGATTTGTTCTTTCTTGTCTTCAGGAATCCTTAACTTAATTCAAAACCCTAAAAGTCCCAAAACAACAACTCACCTGCATCATTTCATCTTGCATTTAGTTAGTCCCCCATCACCCCCACCATTAGCAAAGCACTCGTGGACATCCATGGCCTCATGGTGACAATGTGCATGCGGGAAGCTTCCACCAGTCATATAGGGGCCCCCCCTCATCGTGGCAACCTATAAAGCCCTGAGGGAGAGCTCCTCGCTCCACCAACGCCACTTTTGATGGATCCTCAGATCACCGCACTGGTCCAATAGATCCACGCCCTGGCTGTGGCGGTGTGCCAACTCCATCAGAGACACCAATCCCTAGCAACTTAGCAGTAGCTAGACACACCTGTGGCCCACGCCACCAATCCCTGTACCAACCTATGGTCCTTCTGGGAGGGGCCATTACATGCGGCAACCCACCTACGGGAAGACCACCAGGCGGGCAAAAAGAAGAAGCATTATGGCCCAATCAGTCGAGAGAGCCATTTCTCGGTCTCGAACCATGGTGCGCACTCACACTGCCAGCACCGGCATGGCCGCGAACTCATACGAGAGTTCCTCCACTCTGCAACTCCTTCACCCTTGATGACCTCCATTGAAGGGTCTACAGACAAGGCCATCCGCTGCCAGGTGGAGAGGTGCCTCGAAGAGCAACTGCATAAGCTGGCTGACCTGTCCCACTAGTTTGCTAAGATCCAGGGCTCCCCAAGTGAGCCCATAGGTTATGACACCCGTCCACCCTTCTCCCGTAGAATCCAAGAGGAATCGATCCCCAACCGATTCTTCATGCCCCAGGTTGACCCCTGTAATGGGACAACCGACCCCCTGGACCACCTGGAAAGCTACAAGGTCCTTATGAGGGTCCAGGGAGCCATTGATGCTCTCCTTTGCATTGCCTTCATGGCTACCCTCTGGAAGGCTGCTAGAGCCTGGTTCTCCAGACTCGAGTTAGAAAGCATTGACTCCTTTGCCCAATTGGAGAAGAAGTTTGTGGTGCACTTGGATGCATGCAGAAAGGTGCCACATGAACCTGACAGTCTCTTCTTGATCCATTAGCAAGATTGAGAGCCCCTCCGGGACTACGTGTCTTGGTTTAAAGCCGTCACCCTAGAGATCTATCACCTTGATGAGCTAGTCACCATGCTGGCCCTGAAGAGGGGGCTACGGACCTCTCGCTTCACCTATTTCCTCGATAATAAGTCTTCAAAGACATACTCAGAGCTCCTCCTCCGGGCTCACAAGTACATCCATGCAGAGGAGGCCAACCACACTAGAAGGGAGCTGGACAGGAGGCCACTGAAGAGACAAGCCATGGGAGAGACATCTGGCCCCCAGCCTCGAAGGCCACACTGGCCCCGTGGCTAGGGGCCAGGCCCAGAATCGACCTCACCAAGGAAGAAAAGTTCACTCCTCTCCTCGCCTCGAGAGCAAAGATCCTGATGGAGATTAAGGGCAAGTGCTTCCTACACCGTCCTTCCCTGTTGAGGCCATCTGCTGGATGTGACAAATCTTGCTACTGCCGCTTCCATCGGGACCATGGCCACGACACTAAGGAATGCCACCACTTGAAGAGAGAGATAGAAGACCTGATCAAGCATCACTACCTTAGGAAGTACATGGAGGGAGGAGCACCCCAGTGACCCTGAATGAAGAGCCCTAACTGCTTGCCATCGACAACCAGCCCATTAAGAAGCCGATTAGGATGATCTCTTGGGGAGTAGGGAGAACCTCAAAGAGGACCAGGGGAGAGAGGAGAATGATGATGTGCTCCCCTATGAGGGAGAAGGGTTGACTAGGGTAGATACCAAAATAATGATGCTGCCATTGTTGAAATGATGATAGCAAAACACCCTATAAAAAGAATTATGATTAATAGTGGAAGCTTTTCTGACATCCTTTTTTATGATGCTTTTGCAAGGATGAACTTGTCCACTGACCAAATAAAGCCAGTGTTCATGCCCCTTGTGGGCTTCACCGGGAACTCAGTTAGATTTGAAGGAGAGATTACACTTCCAATAACTACCGGGATGCCACCATAGCAGGCTACCATGTTGATGACATTCACCATTATGAGGCTTCCTTCACCTTACAATGCAATCCTGAGGCATCCCAGACTCAATCTACTCAGTGCTACCATCTCTACATGGTGTCTCCTTATTAGTTCCCCACTCCTTGGGGGACCAAGAAAATGAGGGTATCCTGGCAGCCATTCCAGCATTGCCTGCAGACCATGCTGAGAACACGAAAAGCTATGTAGGGCCCGGTCATCAACCGGTCAAGCCTGATGGAGCTGGAGCTAAAGGGTGGGCTGGTCGAGCCCCTACTGACTTTCCCCCTGGGGCAGGACTCTCTGAAGATTGTGCAAGTAGGAACCTTGCTTCCTGAAGAGGAGAGATCCTGCCTACTCAGATTCTTGTGGGCCAACATGGATGTCTTCGCCTAGAGTGCTGCAGACATGCCCGAGATCCCACTAGAAGTGATCACCCATAAGCTGAATGTTGACCCCAACTGCTACCCTATCTGGTAGAAGAAAAAGAGTTTTACCCGGGAGCGACAGAAGGTGATCGATGAGGAGGTCGAAAAGCTCCTCGTAGTAGGTTTCATCCATGAGGTACGGTATCCTAACTGTCTTGCTAATACGGTGATGGTCAGGAAAGCTTCCAAGAAGTGGAGGATCTGCATGGACTACACTGACCTCAATCGGGCTTGTCCAAAGGATAGCTTTCCACTTTCCAAGAGTGACTAGCTGGTTGATGTGACATCGAGCCACAAGCTCCTTAGCTTCATGGATGCATTCTCTGTATATAATCAAATCTGCATGCACATGGAGGATGAGGAGCACACAGCATTTATGATTGATAGAGGTACGTATTGTTACAGGATGATACTATTTGGCACCAAGAACATAGAGGCCACGTACCAGCATCTGGTCAGCAAGGTCTTCAAGGACCAGATTGGCTGCAACATGCAAGTCTATGTGGATGATATGCTCATCATGAGCGGCTTGGAGTTGGACCACATTGCCGACCTGGCAGAGGCCTTTGATAACCTCAATCTCTACCAAATGAAGCCGAACCCCACCAAGTGGCATTTAGTATCACGGCGGGAAAGTTCCTTGGGTTCATGGTCACCCAACGAGAAATAGAGGCCAACCTAGAAAAGATCCAGGCAATCACTGACATGAGGCACCCCGTCTCCAAGAAGGAGATGCAGTGCTTAACCTAATGCATCGCGGCATTAAGCCATTTCATCTCACGTTTCGCTGAGCACTGCCAACCACTCTTCAAGGTGCTGCATAAGATGCATGACTTCACCTGGATGCAGGAGTGCTGAGAGGATTTCGACGCATTGAAGAAGCTTCTCGCCTCCCCTTTGTTACTGTCCAAGTCGGAGCTTGAAGAAGAGCTCCTCCTATACATGGTGGTCTCACCGGAGGTGGTCAGCTCAGTGCTGGTCTGCATCAACAAAGATGGCTTGCAGCGGCCAGTTTACTATACCAGTAAGCTGCTCCATGATGTAGAAACTAGGTACACTCGATCTAAAAAGATTATCTTTGCACTCATTATGTCTACGTAGTATCTCTACCTTATTTTCAAGCACACCCAATTACCGTCCTCACAGATCAGCCCCTGAGGGCCATCCTCAGCTGCCCTAACATGTCGGGGTGCCTAGCAAAGTGGGCGGTAAAGCTTAATGAGTTCGACATCACCTACCATCCATGATCGATGCAAAAGGTCCAATTCCTAGCCGATTTTCTGGTGGAATGCACATGGGTGGCCGAAGACTTGGAGGAGGTGGACCAGCAAGCTGAGCCTAGGCTAGACCCGATCCTAGGAGTGACAACATATATCCTCCAAGTCAACGGTGCCTCCAATGCTAGAAGGAGTGGAGCCAGGCTCATCCTCACCAACCTCGATGGAGTCATCATTGAATGCATGTCTTCAAGGCAACCAATAGTCAGGCTGAGTACGAGGCACTCCTCGCGAGACTGAAGGTATCCCATGAGCTGGGTGTCAAGTGCCTGAAGGTCTTCATGAACTCGTAGCTTGTGGTGGGGTAGGTCTCCAGCAAGTTTGAAGCTCAAGATCCCATGACAGCGAAGATCTGGACAAGGTACACTCGTACATAGTGAACCACCAGTACTTCAGCATTTTCCATGTCCCTCGGGCGGAGAATGCTCGAGACGATGTCCTATCAAGCTAGTAACCCTGCTAGATTCATTGTTGGGGAATACCTTCATAGAATATCTGGAGACCCCCAGCTTCAAGTCTTCAGCAAAGGTCCAGCATGTCACTATCGAAGCTAGCTAAATGGATCTCTACATCAAATACATCACCACCGGTGCCCTTCTTGAAGATCATAAAGAAACTGGCCTTCTTAACAAAAAGGCTGCATGGTTCATGATGATGGATGGCCAGCTTTATCGGAGGTCTTACTCCTACCCCCTACTGAAGTGTCTGAAGCTGTCAGAAGGTACCTACATGCTTCAAGAAATACACGAAGGCATCTACGGGAATCATAAGGGGGGTAGGATGCTGGCTTACAAAGCACTCTAGCAAGGGTACTTCTAGGACACCATGCAAGAGGATGCCACTGATTTTAAGGAAATGCGACTGTTGCCAGCATCACGCCCACATCCAACGTCAGCCAGCTGACCCGCTATCCTAGGTCCCTTTCCTCTCGTGTCTGGTCAACGAAAGTATTTGATTGTGGCTATCGACTACGTCACCAAATGGGTCGAGGCCAAGATCAGATCATTCTTCTAGAAGTCAGTCATCTACCATTTTGAACTCCCATACTCAGTCATCACTGATAACGGGTGCCTGTTCGACAATTATGCTTTCAAAGAGTTCTGCACTGACCTCAACATCCGCCATCACTTCACTTCGGTGGCTTACCCTCAGACCAACAGGGAGGTCGAGGTGACCAACTGAACCATCTTGCAAGGGCTCCACACCAGATTGGATGAGGCCAAGGGTCGATGGGCAGAAGAACTCTCCAGTGTGCTATGGGCCTACCACACCGCATCTCAGACGACAACAGGTGAGACACCCTTCAACCTCATCTTTGGTTCAAAAGCTATAATTCTTATGAAGGTTGGTCTGCCTACACTGCAGGTAGAGCAATACAATAAGATAGAGAATCTAGCCCACCTCCTTCTCAACCTGGACCTTCTGGAAGAGATGAGGACAAAGCTAGACTCTAGATGGTGGCGTATCGATAGCGAGTCGCTCGCTATTACAATGCCTGCATTAGGCCCAAGATGTTTCACCTAAGTGACCTGGTCCTCAAGCAAGAGAAAGTGTCCTAGCATGGTGAATGCTACAAACTCTCCCCAAATTGGGAGGGCCCTTACAAGGTGGTTGAGGCTCTACCAAACTGAGCCTACTACCTTGCCGGACTTGATGGCACTAGATTCACATCGACATGGAATGTAAGCAATCTGAGGATGTAGTACCAATAATGTAAGACTTCCTCTCAATAATTAAAGTTTCTTTTTGGTACAACATTGTCTTCCACTTATGTAGGAACTCCTACCCGACTCCAAGTTTGGCGATCAAAGTCGAGAAACTTACGAAGCTCCGCACTCAAAAGCCGGGAAACTTATAAGCCCCACACTTAAAAGCCGGGAAACTTATAAGCCCCACACTTAAAAGCTGGGAAACTTACAAAGCCCCACACTCAAAAGCTAGGAAACTTACAAAGCCTCACACTAAAAGCCAGAAAACTTATGAAGCCCTGCACTCAAAAGCCAAGAAATCTACGAAGCTCTATACTAAAAAGCCGAGAAACTTACGAAGCCTCGTACTTAAAGCCAAGAACTTATAAAGCCCCATAATTAAAAGTTGGGAAACTTACGAAGCCCCGCACTCAAAGTCGAAAAACTTATGAAGCCTCGCACTCAAAAGCAGGGAAAACTTATAAAGCCCCGTATTAACCGCCTTGCTCACAGCTTGAAGATGTCAGCTGGGAAATCCCTGAAATCCCATCATCTATCTCTTAACTCACAGCTTGGTAAATCAAGCCGGGAAACTTATGAAGCCCCTTACTAAACTGCCTTGCTCATAGTTTGGAGATGTCAGCTAGGAAATCCCTGAAATCCCACCATCTATTGCTTGACACATAGCTTGGCAAATCAAGCAGGGAGACTCCGGAAGCCCAACACTCAATTGCCTTGCTCATAGTCTAGAGATGCCAGTCGGGAAAACCCTAAAACCCCACAATCTATAGCTTGACTCATACTTGGCAAATCAAGCAAGGAGACTCCAGAATTTCCGCATTCAACTACCTTACTCACAGTCTAAAGATGTAAGCCAAAAAATCCCTGAAATCTTGCCATCTACTGCTTGACACATAGTTTGGCAAACCAAGCCAGGAAACTCCAGAAGCCATGCACCCAAGTCTGCATGACCTTAAGATCCGCAGAACAAGAGTAGTGTTCTCAGAGTCTCTCATGCCAATCCCAAGGTTTCGGAGTCAACTCAGAATGGCCAAGACCTAAGAGAAGCTCACATACGGCGACCATGGAGCCTATCTTCCTATCATGTGGAGGGGTAAAGAAGCTGAAGGAAGAAGAGAGCAAGACAAAGTTCATCAACTAAGTAGGACTATTTCTTCATTACAGGAGTAAGTCCTTCACAGCGTCAGGTGGTTTCCTTTGAAATGTGGTGCGGGCACCAGACTCAGAAGAAGACTTCAGAGCTCCATCTGGATCTCTGATTAACCTTGCCCGAAGAATTAGGATTTTTGACTTGTAATAAGGGTTGACTTGATCAACTCAATTTTAGCTTGAGTCTGTATTACCTGTATTTTTATTTTGTTGAGTCATGTTGACTCAGTAGTGGTCTAGGGCTTCAACCTGGGGTGTTACATTTTCTTCCAAGGCCAAGCAAGTGGGTGCCACACTCCCAGCCACACTCCCAGCCATACGCCTGAGTCCAGGGGGCGCCACTTATCCATCCAGTATACTCTGGTCCCCACACCATAGATAGCAGCTCCCTTCTCTCAAGCGCCAATTGAGGAGAAATCAACCAGGGGTCCACAAATCAAGGGGGCGGCCCAAGACATTCCCAAAAGAACCAAACTATGAAAGGGAAGAAATTTTCTTGGAGAGAACTTCAAGGAGGCACCTATTCCCTGCCAAAAATACTCAAAACAAAGATGGGAAGGACCTTGACTTAGGGAGAAAGAAAAGGAGGAGTCCGAAAGAGTTGAGCCATGGAAGGAAAGAAATCCTCTCTTGAAGAACCAAGCATGAAGGCGCCATCTACCTTCCTTTTAAAACCCAAATCAATTTTTTTTGGAACCTTGGTCGGCCATATGTGTATGGATTATCCTGATTTGTAGATCCCCTCCTTTAGTCCCACATGGGAAGATGTAAAACCCTACTCTCTTGTAAAGTCCTATAAATTAAACCCCTCTTGTAAGTTTTAATGAAGCTGATAAATGAAACCAACTTTTTTTGTGAGCAAACTTTGTGTTTTCTCTCTTCCGCACTTGCATCCAGGTGTTGAGCTCCATGAGGGAGTAAATCCGGGTTCCCCAGGAACTTTGAGGAGGTGTGAGATCTCCAAACCCCAAACCCTAGGTTAGCCACTTCTACTCCAAAACCCTAGCCGCCCATCATCCACTTCAATCCACCAAACCCTAGCCTATCCCACCTCCCACGGCCTCTCTCTCCAAGTCCAGGCCGACCACCAGCATCCAGTTCCAGTCCGGATACTTCAGATCCATATCTCTTTCCAGAGGGAGTCGAATCAGCCTTCAAGAGAATCCGGATCTCAGCGACATCAGCCTTCAAGTTCTTCGAACTGGTAAATCCTTCCCTGAGTCTCTGAACCCATCACTTGTTTTTCTTCTTCCCAGATCTTGAGTTCAGGAGAAGCCGACCCAGCCACGAGACCAGTATTGGAGGATCCATTGCGAAGATAGCCGAATCCGAGGATCCAACAATTTGCTCGAGAGTGTTCTTCCACCCAAATTCTGTGAAGATCACTGTCTGGTTGGTAAACCATCTCTTCTCTTTATTTCTGTCCTGTTGAAAGTTCAGAGCGAAACCCTAGGTCTGGGAGTTTCTCAACCCCCAGCGATCCGTTACTTCTGAACTACTCTGATAACTTAGCTTCTTCTAAATTATGCTTTCAATCCTTACCTAGTTTCCATCAACTTAGTTTAACTTCACTTTGAGCCAAAGCCAATTTCTGAAATATATATAAAAAAAAAAGAATTAATCTTAATTTTACTTCCGCATACGCTTCTTTGTTCTTTGTTCTGCATCATTTTTGGTATCAGAGCTTTTGTTCTGCATCATTTTTGGTATCAGAGCCCTGTCTAGGGTTTCTGTTTCGATTGCTTGCTTGAGTCTCTCTCTTTTTACTTTATCTGCTCGAAGTAGACTCCCTAGGACGTCCGGTCCTAGGAACGAAGCGAGGTGCAAACCTCCTCTTCCCATTCCACGGGGTGTTCCTAGGGCATGTAGGGGATCCGTTGGGTTACAACTTCGTAGCAAGAATTGTAAACGGGAAGTACTCTGTTTTCAGTCCGTAACTATCCTATTACAGCAATTGTTTCTCACTGAAGCTAACTCTAAATTTGGTGATTTTTGTTTTGCTGGAACTAGTATAATTGAAGCTATTTTACATAATTTTCTGGTGATTTATTGGTTTCCGTGAAATTTTTGAGAGTTAAATTACTGCAACTCTATTTTTTATGTTTCTGCAATTCAATTAATTTTGAGTGATCATCTCTTAATTCATCTTAAGGGTATTTGAGCATCTAAGATAAGGGGAGGAGTTGATAACCTCTCCTTAGCCCAAAACCACCACCCACTCATTCGAACCTAAGCCTTTAATCTTAAAATTAATTAGACCTAATTTGCCCTAGTGGGCTAGGGACATCAACAAGTCGGGTCAAGGCTAGTGTTGAGTCAGTTTGTCTGGTTACTCTGTTTGTGCTTGTACTCAGTGTCTAGAACGGTGGTTTAGGTATTCTATCCCGAAGGGCTTGTGTGCTGGTCCGCCTACCTGGCCAATCACTGATTGGTGTCTAGGATTGGCATCTAGGGACCTAACACTCCCCTTACACCTGCCTGGCTGAGTCCCGAGTTACTACAGGCTAGCTTGCCACTCTGATTGGGTATCTAGTTTGGGCTCTAGGTCTAGTTAGCCCGTAGTCGTTCAGTTGAGTCTCATTTTGTGTGTTTGCTTGCATCATGTCTACCCGGAATGGAGTGCCCTACCAACCTGGTCAAACCCAACCTGATTTAGAGGCCATGGTTAGAGCTCTTACTGAGAGTATGAACAAACTGAGTCAGGATGTAACTACCACTGTTGCCCAGTTTAAAGAACAAGTCCATGAGGATTTTGCCCAGCTTAGAAATCGAGTCCAAGTGCTAGAGGTACCTAGGCATCGGAATTGGACTCCTGACCCAGATTTTAATGTGCCTCAACCTCACCCACACCAAGAGCCTAGAAGACCTTTATATAGAGATCCTGAACCTAATCATAGGAGGCCTGACCCAGAACCTGAAGCTAGAGATGATAGGTTCATTCGGAACATCAAGTTAGATGCACCCACTTTTGATGGTAGCTTAAATCCTAAGGTGTATTCTGATTGGGAGGGTGAGATGGACCAGTACTTTGAGTGGTATGCCATGTCTGAGGAGAGGAAATTCAAGTTTGCCAAGATGAAGTTAGTACGTCAAGCTAGGTTATACTGGGGGAACATTGAGCTGACCACTAGAAGATGAAATGTAGAGCCCATAACCACTTGGCAGGGTATGAAAGAGAAGCTTAGAGATAAATATCTACCCATTTCATATCAGCAGAACCTGTTGGACCAATGGCAGACTTTGAAACAAGGGAACCGATCTGTATCAGACTACATAACCACCTTTGATGAATACCTGTTGAGATGTGATGTGAGTGAAGCCCATGAGGTCACTTTGTCTAGGTTTAGGGTTGGACTTAGGGAAGACATTAAGAGAGAGTTATTTCTGAGAGAGGTTACTGACCTAGACCAAGCCTATCAGATTGCACTGAACACTGAGAAGTTTCAGAGAGGACCCATGCCTTCTAGGGTTAGTGCCCCAATCCCAAGAAATGGACCTAGCGAGGTTACCCCTAGCAAGCTTAATCAGGGTATTCCCACCCCTAGGCCCATGGACAAAGGTAAGGCACCTGACACCCAGAGAACCCCTAGTATCATCTGTTTTAAGTGCCAAAAGCCCGGTCATATCTCCAACCAGTGCATAGCCATAGCTTGTTTTAAGTGCCATAAGGTAGGTCATGTTTCTAGCCAGTGCCCTCGTAGATCCCTTTATATAGAAGAGGGAGGAGAAGAGAATTCCGAGCCCAATGAGGAGTTTGAAGAAGAAGTTTATGATGCCGGAATGAATTTGGTCGATGAGTATGAAGGAGAGGAAGAATCCACAGAGTCTGACCAATTAGGGGTTGTGAGATGCATCCTGTCCCAGACTAAAGTTCAGGAAGATTGGCGTAGGACTAACATCCTACAGACTTTTCTTAAACTAGGGGATAAGGTATGTAAAATCATCATAGATAGTGGGAGCTGTGTGAATGCCATTTCTACTAGCACTGTGAAAATGTTAGGCTTAACCCCAGTCCCCCACCCCAATCCCTATAAGGTTTCTTGGATAGACTCTACCTCTATACCCATCCCGTCTAGATGTCAGGTCCAAATCCAAATGCAATCCTATCAAGAGAAGATTTGGAGTGATGTCTTGCCCATGGGGATGAGCAGTATAATTCTTGGAAGACCTTGGTTGTATGATCATGATGCCACCCTCTTAGGAAAATCCAACACCTGTGTCTTTAGTTTCAATGGGAAGAAAATCATAATCCATTCAGTCCCTCCTAAGGACAAGGTAGCTAAAGGAACCAATAAGGTCAGAGAAATGAAGACTGGAGTGAACCTAATTAGTGCCAAGGATCTAAAACAAGAAATTCATAGTGGTTCACCCATTTGGATGTTGACTGCTAAGGAACTTAGGACTCCTACACCCTCAGAGCCTCCTCAGGAAGTTAAGCCTTTATTAGAAGAATTTGAGGATGTTTTTCCCGAGGATCTGCCAGACCACCTTCCACCTCTTAGGGATATTCAGCATTCCATAGATTTAGTCCCAAGAGCTACTTTACCCAACTTGCCCCATTATAGGATGAATCCATCTGAGCATAAAGAACTGCAAAAGCAGGTTGGCGAATTGTTGAGGAAGGGGTTCATTAGAGAGAGTCTTAGCCCTTGTACAGTCCCTGCACTTCTAACCCCGAAGAAGGATGGCACATGGAGGATGTGTGTTGATAGCCGTGCCATCAATAAAATCACAATCAAGTATAGGTTCCCCATCCCTAGACTAGATGATATGCTAGATATGATGGCCGGTGCCATGGTTTTTTCTAAAATTGATCTCAAGAGCGGCTATCATCAGGTTAGGATTAGTCCAGGGGATGAGTGGAAAACC
Source organism: Areca catechu (assembly GCA_021397845.1). Classification (NCBI taxonomy): domain Eukaryota; kingdom Viridiplantae; phylum Streptophyta; class Magnoliopsida; order Arecales; family Arecaceae; genus Areca; species Areca catechu. The sequence goes on along the minus strand of CM038040.1, from coordinate 124,972,233 downwards.
ACCTTCAAAACTAAGGATGGTCTCTTTGAATGGGTTGTTATGCCTTTTGGGTTGTCCAATGCCCCTAGTACTTTCATGAGGATTATGACCCAGGTACTTAGAGCTTTCATAGGGAAGTTTGTAGTGGTCTATTTTGATGACATCCTGATCTATAGTAAGACCCCTGCAGATCACCTAGGCCACCTTAGACAAGTCTGCCAAGTTTTGAGGAATGATAGTCTCTACGGTAATCTCAAAAAGTGTGAATTTATGACCAGTAGAATTATCTTCCTTGGTTTTGTTGTAACCCCTGACGGCGTGGCTACCGATCCTGAAAAGATTAGGTCCATAGTAGAATGGCCAGAGCCGACCAGTGTGCATGAAGTCAGAAGTTTCCATGGCTTGGCTACCTTCTATAGGCGATTCATCAAGGGGTTTAGTACTGTAGTTGCTCCTATCACAGACTGTATTAGGAAGGGAGAATTTCAGTGGACTAAAGCAGCCCATAAATTTTTATTAATAAATTTTTATTAATTCATATACAAATTATAATACTGAGCACAACTGCCTACAGCCTAGGCGATTGGCTTTTGGACACAATTCCCAACAGTAAGGTCCTTTATATAGGCACCTTAAGGCCCTTTCAAAATCTGAATGAAAATTACATTTTCTTCTCTTGATAAGGCACCAAAAATATTCTAAAATCCCCAAAATTCTGAAATATCTTCTCCTTGGCCAACCAAGGCTTCTTGTGATTTGGGCATGGCATGATATTGGGCTTGGAGGAAGGATTTTGGCTCCCTTGGACTTGGAAAATTGATCTTCATTTTGGGAAGAAGGCATGATTTAAGGCTTGTGTCTTCCTTCTTTCCTTGGTTGCCCACCCAAATTTGGAGGGAAATATGACATGGGGCTTGGAGCAAGGCTTGTGTCTTTCTTCTTTCCTTGGTTGCCCACCCAACTTTGGAGAGAAACAAGATATGGGGCTTAGGATAAGGCCTTTGTCTTCAACCTTTCCTTGGTATCCCATGACTCCTTTAGTAAGTGACTTGATGGGGGGAGGGAAGGGAGGAAAAGATCAAATGATGTGTCTCCCTTTGGCACCCAAGAATTCTTGACTTGTGCCACCCACCTGGCAAGATGAGGTGGCGCCAAATGGGATGGTGAAGTGGCACCCCAGAACTGAAATGTTGACCTTCAAGGCTTGGCCCAATAGTAGTTGAGCTGGACTCAAAGACCACTCCGGCTTGGACCCAGACTCGGACTGGAATCAATACAGGACACAACTTGACCAAATTGGTCAATATACAGGGCTAAACAAAAACAATTGAGACTAAATTCATGACTAAAAAGTACAATGCTTAGGCTTGAAGCCTTATTACAGAATCCAAAATATGAAACCCTAATTCGAGATCCTTAGAGGGTTGAAGGAGCCTCTATCAGATCCTGGTGCCCACACCAATTCTCCCGGGATGGGAGGAACTCGACCCTGTCAAGTAAGGGTTGATTTGGCTTTGATATTTTTCCAAAAGGTCAGGGTTAAGGTGCTGCAAGTCCTCTCTGGTATCCTACAAATCATCGCACTGTGATCGACCTTGCAATCGGACCAAGTAACGCTGATAGCCTTTGCCTCGGGTGATCATAGCTTGATCATCTAGGACATGCTCGATCCACTCTCCTCTCTCAGGTAAAATTGGAGGAGGACACTCTGGGTCAGGTTTGCTCTCAAATGAAAGGTTTGGCCCAACTAGTTCACTAGGTATGTTTGCCGATTCCCTATACTCGACTAAGTCCGAGATATTGAAAGCCGAGCTAATGCCATAATCCGTGGGTAGCTCAAGCACATTGGCATTAGGGCCAACTCTCTTTATCACTCTAAAAGGGCCAGCTCCACAAGCATAAAGTTTCTTAACGGTTCCTAGCAGAAACTGCTCAGGCCTAAGCTTATCATTACAGAATCCTCAATTTCAAACTCTTTGACTCGTTTCCGGGAATCAGCCAAATTATTTTAAAAATTTGTACTTGATGTAGAATTTTAACATGATGCAAAATGTCGACTCAACTAAGCATTCCTATAAAGTGGAATTATATTAGACTCTCTAGGGCCTAAACCTAATAAATTATTGACTCTCTAGGTTTGACCCTGGTCTGGTATGCACAAGAAAAATTACCATGGATCCCTATCAAATGCCATAAGGTATACCAGAAGTAGATGGCAAAAGGGATGGGTTTTAAGGAGTCATGCATTCTGGTAATCTCAACAAAAAGTAACCCCATGGCTCTAGAAATGTGAGAAGGCTCAGGGAAGGGTAGGAAATAGGAAGGAGACTCAGGGATTGGTTCAAAGCTAAAGAGACTGACCTTAATGTGTGAATGTTGGTCTATGGGTGTGCTTGTCCCAGCCCCATGATTAGTACTAGATGGACCTATAGGTGCAAGTTCTAGGGTAGGCTGGGTGCTCCTAGAAGATGGAAGGTTATTAGGAAGGTCTTTGGAAATTTTATCTTGAAAGTCCTCTAAACTAATATCTACTCTTGTTCCTGGACCTTCTCTTTGGGCAATACTTGAGAACCTTCACTACCATCGACTTTGTTTGCTCCTGACTTGATCATTTCTTCTTCAAATTCTGTAGTAAGTTCAGGATCATTATCCTTTGATTCCTTAATGATTTCAACCTTGGGTCCGTCTACATCACACTTCTCCACTAGACTTGATTCAGAGATGTCTTCTTTGGATTCCTGATGCAGAACAAATAAAGGAATGCGATGCGGAAGTAAATTAAGATTAACTAATTTTTTTGTTGTTTTATATGTTTGTAGAAGTTGGCTTCAAATCAAAGAAAAGTTAACCTAACATTGAAAGATACTAATATGATAATTGAAAGCACAATTTTAAGGAAACTAAATTATCAGAGTAGTTCAGAAGCAACGGATCGCTGGGGGTTGAGAAACTCCCAGACCTAGGATTTCGCTCCGAACTTTCAAAAGAACAGAAATAACGAGAAGAGATGGTTTATCTAACCAGACAATGATCTTCACAGGTTTTGGTGGAGGAACTCTCCCGAGCAGATTGTTGGATCCCGGATTCAGATATCTTCGTAATGGATCCTCCAATACTGGTCCTTTGGCAGGTTGGCTTCTCCTGAACTCAAGATCTGGAAGAGAAGAAAAACAATTGATGGAATCAGAGAGTCAAGGGAAAGATTTACCAGGTTGATGAACTTGAAGATTGAAATTGCTGAAAACTGGATTCTCCTGGATGTTGATGTGATTTTCCTTGGAACATGCTCTGGATCTGAAGTTGCCTGACTGGATCTGGATGAAGGTGGATGGCCTGGACTTGTAGAGAGAGAGAGGCCGTGGGAGATGGATGGATCTAGGGTTTGATGGATTGAAAATAATGAAGGGTGGCTAGGGTTTTGGAATTTCAAGTGGCTAACCTAAGGTTTTGGATAAAGATTGAGATCTCTCACCTCCTCAAGGCTCCAATGGAACCCGGATTACCCCCTCACGGAGCTCAACACTTAGAATAGTGCGGAAGAAGAGAAACCTAGGTCACTCAACACAAGAGAATAGCAAAAAAATAATTTTCTTCATTTTTTTTTTCTAAAGTTACAAAGAGAGGTCTATTATATAGACCTAAAATTTTCTCCAAGCTTGTACAAATTCCCATGTGGGACTAAACTCCTCCAACCACTAGATTAGGTAGAAAATCTTCTCTCTTGGCCGACCAAGAGTTCCAAAGAAATTGGGACGGCCATAAAGGAATTTTTTTTGAATTTTTTTGGTGCCTCCTTTGGAGTTGGATTTGGATTTGGAGTCCTCTTCTTCTTATGGTATTTCTTCTTTTCTTCCACTCCAAGTTAAGCTCTTTGATTTTGATTTGAACTTCAATTAGGAGTAGGTTGGAGTCCTTCTTTGATTTCTTCTCCAAGAGAAGTCTTCTTCCTTCTTTGCTTAAGTAAAATAGGCAGGTATGGGCGCCTCCTTTAAAGTAGCCTCCAATTTGATTTTTTCTTCTTTGGATGTGGGGACCATGACACTGGGATGCCTCTGTGGTGCCTCCTGGACTCTGGCGTGTGCTCGGAGTGTGGCTGGGCGTGTGGCTTGGAGTGTGGCCTCCACTTGCTTGAACCTTGATTTGATTGGAAGACAAATGTGGCACCATTTTGGACCAAATTGAAACCACATTGGGACTTGCACTGAGTCAACATGACTCAACAAAATTTAAATGGTGACTCAATAAATAAAATAAATAAAATGGTTGACTAGGTCAACCTTTATTACAAACCCTAATTTCTCGGGCAATGTCAATCAGAGATCCAAATGGAGCTCTGAAGTCTTCTTCTGAGTCTGGTGCCCGCACCAATTCTCCCAGGGTGGGAGGAACTCGACCCTGTCGAGTAAGGCTCAAGTTGGCTCTGGTATCTCTCCAAGAGGTATGGGTCCAATTCTTGTAATTCTTCTCGGGAGATCCAAGAGTCATCAGAATCTGGCCTTCCTTGCCAGCGGACCAGGTACCTTTGGTATCCTCGATTACGAGTAGAGATAACCTGATCATCCAGGATCTTTTCAATCTGCTCTTTCCTCACAGGCCAGTTTGTTGGTGGACACACAGGGTCGGGATCACTCTCAATGATAGGGTTAGGCTCAAAAGGCTCACTAGGAATCACAGCTGGCTCCCTGTACTTTACTAAGTCTGTAATGTTGAAAGTAGAGCTAATGCCTAGTTCTGGAGGCAACTCGAGCACATAGGCATTGGATCCTACTCTCTTTACCACTCTAAATGGTCCAGCTCCCCTAGCATATAACTTTCTAACGGTTCCAGGAGGAAACCGTTCAGGCCTTAACCTAATCATCACATAGTCTCCCTCAACAAAAGATTTGACTCGCCTTTGAGTATCAGCCAACTTCTTATAAGTTTCATTACTTAAATTTATTTTGGCATGAATTTCTTTATGCAAGTCTTTTACATGCTGTGCAAAATTCTTAGCAGATTCGGAGACTCGAGTGTGGACAGGTAAAGGGACTAGGTCAAGAGGTGTGTGAGGTTTGTACCCATGTACAATTTCAAATGGACTCTTTCCCGTAGACCTATTGACCGAGTCATTGTACGCAAATTCTGCCCTTGGTAGGTATAAATCCCAATTTCTGGTGTTTTCACCAACAAGACATCTCAGCAGATTTCCTAGGCTACGGTTCACTACTTCAGTTTGGCCATCAGTTTGGGGATGATAGGCAGTTGAAAACTTAAGTTTTGTCCCTAACTTATGCCAAAGGGTCTTCCAAAAGTAACTGGTGAACCGGACATCCCTATCTGAAATGATTGTCTTAGGTAGGCCATGGAGTCTAACTATCTCATTGAAGAAAAGTGTGGCTACCTTAGACGCATCAAAGGTTTGGGAACAAGGCAAGAAGTGGGCCATTTTAGAGAATCGGTCGACTACGACACAGATAGAATCATGTCTCCTCTGGTCTTAGGTAAACCTAACACAAAATCCATACTCACATCTTGCCAAGGACGATCTGGGACAGGGAGGGGGTATAAAGGCCAGTGTTTTGTTTTCGCTGTTTGGCAACAGCGCAGGTTCGACATCTAGCTACAATATTAGCTACATCCCTTTTCAAGCTAGGCCAGAAAAAGTGGTCTTCAATAGCTAGAATGGTCTTGTCTTTTCCAAAATGGCCAGCTAAACCTCCAGCATGGATTTCCCAAATCAAAAATTTCCTAAGAGAAGTTCTAGGGATGCAAAGCCTATTTTTGAAGAACAAAAAACCATCTACAAGGGTATAATCTTGGTGATTACTAGATGGTCCTTGAACTAGATCCTGATACACAGTTGTGAAATCCGGACAAGACTCATATTCCTCTTTGATTTGCTCAAACCCTATGACCTCAGTTCTAACAGAAGTTAATAACAGAGATCGGCGACTAAGGGCATCAACTACCTTATTCTCAACTCCAGCCTTATGTTTAAGGACAAAAGTATAGGACTGGATATATTCTACCCACTTAGCATGCCTAGGGTTAAGCTTCTTTTGGGAGTTCAGAAATCTAAGAGCCTCATGGTCCGAAAATAGTACAAATTCCTGCGGTAGCAAATAATGTCTCCAGTAACGCAAAGCTTGCACCACCGCATAAAATTCCTTATCATAGGTAGAATACCTAAGCTTAGCATCATTAAGTTTTTCACTAAAGAATTCTATGGGATGATTCTCTTGGCTTAGGACTCCACCTATTCCTACACCTGAAGCATCACAGGCAACCTCAAATACTTTAGAAAAATCGGGTAATCTCAGAAGGGGTGCCTGGGTCATTTTATCCTTAAGATCTAGGAAGGCTTTATGGGCTGGCTTAGTCCAATGAAATTCTCCCTTCCTAATACAATCAGTGATAGGAGCAGCTAAAGTACTAAACCCCTTGATGAATCGCCTATAGAAGGTAGCCAAGCCATGGAAACTTCTAACTTTATGCACATTGGTTGGCTCTGGCCAGTCTACTATGGACCTAATTTTCTCAGGATCGGCCGCCACGCCGTCAGGGGTTACTACAAAACCAAGAAAGATAACTCTACTAGTCATGAATTCACACTTCTTAAGATTACCGTAGAGTCTCTCATTCCTCAAAACTTGGCAGACTGCTCTAAGGTGGCCTAGGTGATCTGCTGGGGTCTTACTATAGATCAGGATGTCATCAAAATAGACCACCACAAATTTTCCTATGAAAGCTCTAAGTACCTGGGTCATAATTCTCATGAAGGTACTAGGGGCATTGGACAACCCAAAAGGCATAACAACCCATTCATAAAGACCATCCTTAGTTTTGAAAGCAGTTTTCCATTCATCCCCGGGTCTAATCCTAACCTGATGATAGCCGCTTTTGAGATCAATCTTAGAAAAAACCATTGCACCAGCCATCATATCAAGCATGTCATCTAGTCTAGGGATGGGAAACCTATATTTGATTGTAATTTTATTGATGGCACGACTGTCAACACACATCCTCCACGTGCCATCTTTCTTTGGGGTCAGTAAGGCTGGGACTGCACAAGGGCTAAGACTTTCTCTAATAAACCCCTTCCTCAATAATTCTCCAACCTGCTTTTGCAGTTCTTCATGCTCAGATGGATTCATCCTGTAATGGGGCAAGTTGGGCAAAGTCGCTCCTGGGATTAGATCTATGGCATGCTGGATATCCCTAAGAGGTGGAAGGTGATCTGGCAAATCCTCGGGAAAGACATCCTCAAATTCTTTTAACACAGGTTTAACTTCTTGAGGAGGCTCTGAGGGTTCCGAAGTTCTAAGTTCCTTAGCAGTCAACATCCAGATGGGTGAACCACTATGAATTTCTTGTTCTAGATCCTTAGCACTGATTAGGTTCACTCCAGTTTTCATCTCCTTAACCTTACCGGCTCCGATGCAGAATAAAGAAGCATATGCGGAAGTAAATTTAGGATTAATTTCTTTTTTTTTTAATTTTTTTTTTTTATATTTCAGAAATTGGCTTTGACTCAAAGTAAAGCTAAACTAAGTTGAAGGAAACTAGGTAAGGATTGAAAGCACAATTTTGAAGAAACTAAATTATCAAAGTAGTTCAGAAGTAATGGATCGCTGGGGGGTTGAGAAACTCCCAGACCTAGGGTTTCGCTCTGAACTTTCAACAGAACAGAAATAGAGAGGAGAGATGGTTTACTAACCAGACAGTGATCTTCTCAGGATTTTGGTGGAAGAACTCTCTCGAGCAGATTGTGGGATCCTCGGAGTCGGCTATCTTCGTAATGGATCCTCCAATACTGGTCTTGTGGTTTGGTCAGCTTCTCCGGGACTCAAGATCTGGGAAAGAAGAGGAACAAGTGATGGATTTCAGATACTCAAGAAAAGATTTACCAGGTTGAAGAACTGGAAAGCTGAAGTTGCTGAAATCAGGATTCTCCTGGAGGCCGATCTGACTTCCTCTTAGAATTGCTGTAGATCTGAAGTATCTGGACTGGAGCTGGATGCTGGTGGCCGGCCTGGACTTGGAGAGGATGGCCATGAGAAGTGGAATAGACTAGGGCTTGGTGGAAAGAGAAGGGTGATGGCGGCAAGGGTTTGGGAGTGGAGTGGCTAACCTAGGGTTTGGGTTTTGGAGATCTCACACCTCCTCAAGGTTCCTGGGGAACCCGGATTTACTCCCTCACGGAGCTCAACACCTGGATGCAAGTGCGGAAGAGAGAAAACACAAAGTTTGCTCACAAAAAATTTGGTTTCATTCATCTGATTGATTTAAACTTATAAGAGGGGTTTAATTTATAAGGCTTTAAAAGGGAGTAGGGTTTTACATCTTCCCATATGGGACTAAAGGAGGGGATCTACAAATCAGGATAAATCATACACATATGGTCGGCCAAGGTACCAAAAAAACTTGATTTGGGTTATAAAAGGCAGGTAGATGGCGCCTCCTTGTTTGGATCTTCAAGAGAATTTTTTTTCCTTCAATGGATCAACTCTTTTGGACTCCTCCTTTTCTTCCTCCCTAAGTCAAGGTCCTTCCCATCTTTGTTTTGGATTTTTTTGGCAGGTAGTGGGCACCTCCTTGAAGTTCTCTCCAAGAGAATTTCTTCCCATCTTTACTTTGGTTCTCTTGGGAAAGTCTTGGCCGCTCCCTTGATTTGTGGACTCTTGGTGGATTTCTCCTCATCTGGCGCATGAGAGAAGGAAGCTGCTATCTGTGGAGTGGGGACCAAAGGCTGCTGGATGTAGATATGGCGCCCCCTGGACTCAGGCGTATGGCTGGGAGTGTGGCTGGGAGTGTGGTGTCCACTTGCTTGGTCTTGGGAGAAAATGTAACACCCCAGGTTGAAACCCTAGTCCACTACTGAGTCAACATGACTCAACAAAATAAAATGCAGGTAATGTAGACTCAAGCTAAATTGAGTTGATCTAGTCAACTCTTATCACAAACCAAAACCCTAATTTTTTCGGGCAAGGTTAATCAGAGATCCAAATGGAGCTCTGAAGTCTTCTTCTGAGTCTGGTGCCCGCACCATTTAGTTACCTTGTCCTTAGGGGGAACTGAATGGATCGTAATCTTCTTCCCATTGAAACTAAAGACACAGGTATTGGATTTTCCTAAGAGGGTGGCATCATGATCATACAACCAAGGTCTTCCGAGAATTATACTGCTCACCCCCATGGGTAAAACATCGCACCAAATCTTTTCGTGATAAGATTGCATTTGGATTTGGACTTGACATCTAGACTGGATGGTATGGAGGTAGAATCTACCCAAGAAACCTTATAGGGTTGGGATGGGGAACTGGGATTAAGCCTAACATCTAGACAGTGCTAGTAGAGATGGCATTTACACAGCTCCCACTATCTATGATGATCTTACATACCTTATCCCCTAATTTAAGAAAAGTCTGTAGGATGTTAGTCCTACGCCAATCCTCTTGAACTAGATTCTGGGATAGGATGCATCTTACAACTCCTAATTGGTCAGATTCATTGGGTTCCTCCTCTCCTTCATACTCCTCAACCAAATTCATTCCGGCCTCATAAACTTCTCTTCAAATTCCTCACTGGGCTCGGAATTATCATTCTCTCCCTCTTCTAGGTAAAGGGATCTACGTGGGCACTGGCTAGCAATATGACCTACCTTATGACACTTGAAACAGGCTATGGCGGTACACTGACTGGAAATGGGACCTGGTTTCTGACACTTAAAACAGGTGATATTTGAACTAGGGGTTCTCTGGGTGTCAGGTGCCTTACCTTTGTCCATGGGCCTAGGGGTAGAAGTACCCTGAAAAGGTTTACTAGGGATAACTTGGCTAGGTCCATTCCTTGGGATTGGGGCACTAACCCTAGAAGGTATAGGTCCTCTCTGAAATTTCTCAGTGTTCAGTGCAATCTGGTAGGCTTGGTCTAGATCAGTAACCTCTCTCAGAAATAGTTCTCTCTTGATATCTTCCCTCAGTCTAGCCCTAAATCTAGACAAAGTGACTTCGTGGGCTTCACTCACATCACATCTCATTAGGTATTCATCAAAAGTAGCTATGTAGTCTGAGACAGATCGGTTTCCTTGTTTCAGGTTTTGCCATTGGTCTAACAGGTTTTGTTGGTATGAAATGGGTAGGTATTTATCTCTCAGTTTTTCTTTCATACCCTGCCAAGTGGTTATGGGCTCAACATTCCATCTCCTAGTGGTTAGCTCAATGTTCCCCCAGTATAACCTAGCTTGACGCACTAATTTCATCTTGGCAAACTTGTATTTCCTCTCCTCAGACATAGCATACCACTCAAAGTATTGATCCATCTCACCCTCCCAATCAGAATACACCTTAGGGTTCAGACTACCATCAAAAGTGGGTGCATCTAATTTGATGTTCCTGATGAACCTATCATCTCTATCTTCAGGCTCTGGGTCAGGCCTCCTATGATTAGGTTCAGGATCTCTATATAAAGGCCTTCTAGGCTCCTGATGTGGGTGAGGTTGAGGCACATTAAAATCGGGGTCAGGAGTCCAATTCCGATGTCTAGGTTCTTCAAGTACTTGAACTCGGTCCCTAAGTTGGGTAAGATCCTCATGAATTTGTGCGCTAAACTGGGCCACAGTGTTTGTCATATCCTGATTCATTTTAGCCATACTTTCAGTAAGAGTTCTGATCATGGCCTCTAAATCAGGTTGGGTTTGACCAGGTTGATATGGCACTCCGTTTCTGGTAGACATGATGATTCAAGCAAGCACACAAAATGAGACTAGACTAAATCGACTACTGGATCACTAGACCTAGAGTCCAAACTAGATGCCCAATCAGAGTGGCAAGCTAGCCTGTAGTAACTCAGGACTCAGCCAGGCAGGTGTAAGGGGAGTGTTAGGTCCCTGATTGCCAATCCTAGACACCAATCAGTGATTGGCCAGGTAGGCGGACCAGCACATAAGCCCTTCGGGACGTAGTCCCTAAACCACCGTTCTAGACACTGAGTGCTAAGCACACACAGAATAACTCGGCAAACTGACTCAACACTAGCCTAGACCCGACCAATTGGTGTCCCTAACCCACTAGGGCAAATTAGGTCTAACTGATTTTAAATTAGGTCTAGGTTCGAATGATTGGATGGTGGTTTTGGGCTAAGGAGAGGTAATCAACTCCTCCCCTTATCTTAGATGCTCAATTGCCCTTAAGTAAATTATGAGATGATCACTCCAAAAAGAATTGAATTGCAGAACACAAAAAATAGAGTTGCTGTATTTTAATTCTCAGAATTTTTACCGAAACCTATAAATCATAGAAAATCATGCAATTCGGAGTTTTATACAGGGAGAAATAATTCAGACAACAGGGTAATTACGGGCTACAACTAGATTGTCTTCCCCGTTTATAATCCCTGCTACGAAGTTATAACCCAATGGATCCCCTACACGCCCTAGGAACACCCCGTGGAATGGGAGGAGGAGGCTTGTGCCTCGCTTAGTTCCTAGGACCGGACGTCCTGGGGAGTCTACTTCGAGCAGACAAAATAAAAAGAGAACAATCAAAACAAGCAAGCAAGCAAATCAGAAACCCTAGACTGGGCTCTGATACCAAAAATGATGCAGAACAAATAAAGGAATGTGATGCGAAAGTAAATTAAGATTAACTAATTTTTTTGTTGTTTTTATATGTTTGTAGAAGTTGGCTTCAAATCAAAGAAAAGTTAACCTAACATTGAAAGATACTAATATGATAATTGAAAGTACAATTTTAAGGAAACTAAATTATCAGAGTAGTTCAGAAGCAACGGATCGCTGGGGGTTGAGAAACTCCCAGACCTAGGGTTTCGCTCCGAACTTTCAAAAGAACAGAAATAACGAGAAGAGATGGTTTATCTAACCAGACAATGATCTTCACAGGTTTTGGTGGAGGAACTCTCGCGAGCAGATTGTTGGATCCCGGATGCAGATATCTTCGTAATGGATCCTCCAATACTGGTCCTTTGGCGGGTTTGCTTCTCCTGAACTCAAGATCTGGAAGAGAAGAAAAAAATTGATGGAATCAGAGAGTCAAGGGAAAGATTTACCAGGTTGATGAACTTGAAGATTGAAATTGCTGAAAACTGGATTCTCCTGGATGTTGATGTGATTTTCCTTGGAACTTGCTCTGGATCTGAAGTTGCCAGACTGGATCTGGATGAAGGTGGACGGCCTGGACTTGTAGAGAGAGAGAGGCCGTGGGAGATGGATGGATCTAGGGTTTGATGGATTGAAAATAATGAAGGGTGGCTAGGGTTTTGGAATTTCAAGTGGCTAACCTAGGGTTTTGGATAAAGATGGAGATCTCTCACCTCCTCAAGGCTCCAATGGAACCCGGATTACCCCCTCACGGAGCTCAACACTTAGAATAGTGCGGAAGAAGAGAAACCTAGGTCACTCAACACAAGAGAATAGCAAAAAAATAATTTTCTTCATTTTTTTTTTCTAAAGTTACAAAGAGAGGTCTATTATATAGACCTAAAATTTTCTCCAAGCTTGTACAAATTTCCATGTGGGACTAAACTCCTCCAACCACTAGATTAGGTAGAAAATCTTCTCTCTTGGCCGACCAAGAGTTCAAAAAAAATTGGGACGGCCATAAAGGAATTTTTTTTGAATTTTTTGGTGCCTCCTTTGGAGTTGGATTTGGATTTGGAGTCCTCTTCTTCTAATGGTATTTCTTCTTTTCTTCCACTCCAAGTTAAGATCTTTGATTTTGATTTGAACTTCAATTAGGAGTAGGTTGGAGTCCTTCTTTGATTTCTTCTCCAAGAGAAGTCTTCTTCCTTCTTTGCTTAGGTAAAATAGGCAGGTATGGGCGCCTCCTTTAAAGTAGCCTCCAATTTGATTTTTTCTTCTTTGGATGTGGGGACCATGACACTGGGATGCCTCTGTGGCACCTCCTGGACTCTGGCGTGTGCTCGGAGTGTGGCTGGGCGTGTGGCTTGGAGTGTGGCCTCCACTTGCTTGAACCTTGATTTGATTGGAAGATAAATGTGGCACCATTTTGGACCAAATTGAAACCACATTGGGACTTGCACTGAGTCAACATGACTCAACAAAATTTAAATGGTGACTCAATAAATAAAATAAATAAACTGGTTGACCAGGTCAACCTTTATTACAAACCCTAATTTCTTGGGCAATGTCAATCAGAGATCCAAATGGAGCTCTGAAGTCTTCTTCTGAGTCTGGTGCCCGCACCAATTCCTTACTAGGCCCAGGGGTTTTTTCACTTAAATTCTCAGTGGGCTCAATCTTTTCTCCCTGAAGTTCTTCAGAAGGTTCTTCTCTCTAGGTCGATTCATGAATTTCTCTAGTGGTAGGGGTTCCCTCACTATTCTCCTTCTCTAACTTATTACTAATCAGGTTGGCTACAGGTTCCTTTTCCTTAAGGCTACTTGATTCTCTTTTAACCTGGTTTATGAACTCCCGATTGGGTCTCCTAGGGTGAACCTCTCGGGCTGGGTTAGGGTATGGGATTCTTCTAGACTCAGCCTTTAAGGAGGGATCATGTTGAGGGAATCTCCTAGGGTGGGGAGATGATTTAAACTCTGGTTTAATGTGAGGCTTTTGAGTCCTAACCCGAGTTTCTAGTCTTATTAAACCTTGATCAAACTTATCAAGCTTATTATTCATCCTAGCTATCTGTTCCATGATGACCTTGAATGGATCCTTGCGATCGTTCTCTATGAGTTCACTTGATTGGGACTGATGGGGGTGATAGGGGACTCCTGATCTAGTCGACATGCAACACACAACGAAAGGTGTTACGAGTTTGCTAGACCTAAGAGTTCAATCACAATGAGTCCACGTAGAAGACACATAGCATAATCAACTAGCCCTTTCACCAGCCAGGTAAGAGGTGGAAGTGTGGGAGGCCCCCCTTGCTTTCGTAAGGACCCAATGAAGGAACTACAATACCGCTTAGGTCGTTTGATGCTAGACCTCTTGCCTTAGACACCAACTATCCGGTACCAATTGAAGCATTGTATGCAACCAGCTTCACCAAAATGGTCAAACCCAACTCACTGATGTCCCTAATCTATTAGATTGCTACTTGATTTTAGATTAGGTTTGGGTTTGAAATGCAAGGGTGGTTGTTTTTGTGCTAAGGAAAGGTAATGACTTCCTTCCCTTATCTTTTGATATTGATGCCCTAAAGTGATTTACAGAAATGATGGCATACAAATGATCTAATGAGATGTATCTAAATTATATTTTTGGATTTTTTGATGTATGATAGCAGAAATAAAATGATGGAAATAAAAAGATATGAACCTAAATGCAAAATTAAACTACTTGAGAAATGAAAACATGAAAATATGCACTTGCTGAAAATCTCAGAACAGATTTTGTTCTCAGGTAGTATTCCAGTGTGTAGAAATTCTACAGGCTACAATAAAATCTTAGAAAATTCTTAAAATTACTTTCAATTATGTGGAATCTAGAAAAATAAAATCAAAAATTTTGAGGTTTCTACAAACAGAAACACCTAAAAGAACAGGCCATGTACAGAGATGAAAATATGCAGAAATTTAAAGAAGATGATATCTAATGATGCAAAAATTTTCTTTAGGGTTTTTAAAACCTAACTCCTTGTATTCTCCTTCAAAGGTCAATCACAGTGGCACCCCTACATGCCATAGAAAATCTCCGTGGAATGGGAGGTGAGGGTCTTGCAGCCCTTCTTGTTTCCTATGACCGGATGACCTGGTGAAGCACCAAATCCAAGTACTTAAGAAGTGCTAAGTCCAACCATGCTCTGATATCAAACATGATGTGGGACTAACTAGATACAAAGATGAGAGGGATGATGCAAGTGATTTTTTTTTTATGATTTTTAAGTTTTAATAATTTTTCTTGGATTTCTGAAGACAAGTAGGAGTAGATCTAGGGTTTCTAGAATGACAAGAACTTTAGCAAGTAAATTAGTCCCTAAACAAGGATAAGAAGAGGACCTCAGGATTGAGAAATCTCGTAGGACTTAGCTCTCGGATCAATATCAACTTAGGAGTCTTAGGATTGCAAACCTTAAAAGCTCTGAAGCGCTCGATGCCGAGTTCACTTGCTCTCACGGATATAGCCTGGATGATCGAGCCTTCAACCCCCGCGGATGCGCTGGCTTTTCGTTCGAAGGTCTCGAAGACAAGGGAGACCGACTCCATGTTCGTGGTATCTAGAGGACCTGCGAGCAATCAAGGAAATGATTAGGAATCAATAATTAGTAGGAAGAAATAAAGGAAGAAAGGTTGAAGATGACATTGATTGTGGATCTTCTTGCTGGGTGCCTAGATGGATCATCCAGTTGGCCTCTGAACTCGAAGATGGAAGATGGATTGGTGGAAGAGAAGGTAACTTAAGGCCTCACACCTCTTGACACCCGAAGGCGAAGGCGCTCCCTCACAGAGATTGACATTCTTAAGGAACGAAGGCAACTAAGAAGAGTAGCACTCAATTATTTTTTTTTCATTCATCAACATTAACATTACAAGGGAGGGGGTAAGGTCCTTTATATAGGAACCTTAAGACCCTTTCAAAATTTGAATGAAAATTACATTTTCTTTCCTTGATAAGGCACCAAAAATATTCTAAAATCCCAAAAAATATGAAATATCTTCTCCTTGGCCGACCAAGGCTTATTGTGATTTGGGCGTGGCATGATATTGGGCTTGGAGGAAGGATTTTGGCTCCCTTAGACTTGGAAAGTTGATCTTCATTTCGGGAAGAAGGCATGATGCAAGGCTTGTGTCTTCCTTCTTTCCTTGGTTGCCCACCCAACTTTGGAGAGAAACTTGATATGGGGCTTGGAGCAAGGCTTGTGTCTTTCTTCTTTCCTTGGTTGCCCACCCAACTTTGGAGAGAAACAAGATATGGGACTTGGGAGAAGGCCTTTGTCTTCAACCTTTTCTTGGTCTCCCATGACTCCTTTAGTAAGTGGCTTGATGGGGGGAGGGAAGGGAGGAAAAGATCAAGTGATGTGTCTCCCTTTGGTGCCCAAGAATTCTTGACTTGTGCCGCCCACTTGGCAAGATGAGGTGGCACCACATGGGATGGTGAAGTGGTGCCCCAAGGCTGAAATATTGACCTTCAAGGCTTGGCCCAATGGTAGTTGAGCTGGACTCAAAGACCACTCTGGCTTGGACCCAGACTCTGATTGGAATCAATACAGGACACAACTTGACCAAATTGGTCAATGTATAGGACTAAACAAAAATAATTGAGACTAAATTCATGACTAAAAATTACAATGCTTAGACTTGAAGCCTTATTATAGAACCCGAAAGATGAAACCCTAATTTGAGATCCTCAGAGGGTTGAAGGAGCCTCTATCAGATCCTGGTGCCCACACCAATCGGGGATGTTCTGCTTGGTCAGTAGATCCTGAAGAGCTAGGACCTCAAAAGTGATGAGCCAGTCGTATACTTTCATATCAGCCGGCTTGATCAAAGATTGATGGTTGGGGGAGCGATCCAGGTCACTCCAGACCCAGTCCACCCTTTCAATCGAGGTGAACATGTACCTGCTCTTCTATCCCTTGATGGAAGAGGGCAGGTCGAGCTTGATGGCCTGTGGGTGGGGGGCCATGAACCACCACCCATTATCAACTGGGTGGCGCTTCAGGGTGAAGGGAGAAATGGGCAACAATCCCATAGATGTGACAAAGAATAATAAAACAAAAAATGGTCCTAATGGCATTGGGAGTGAGTTGGAACGGGACTAAATGATAGTTGCTGAGGAAGGAAAGGAAGAAAACATGAAGAAGAAGATGAAGGCCCCTGAAGAAGAAGTCTTTATATAGGGCAATCCAGCCCGGGCCACTGGAGTGACCCATTCCTTTGATCTGGGGACTATGATGAAAATGGAATCAGGGATCCCATCACCCTCCAGACACGAAGGAGGTCCTCACTGGTCATCAGTGAAGCAATGCTAGGAGGACCACCAGACTTCCCGACGAGAGGATAAGGAGAAGGAGGAGGTGGAGGAGCTGCAGGGGGTCCAATGATAATGCCCATCTAGTGAGGGCCCCTGTGGATCCCTGATGGACATCCTCCTCCTCGCTATCTGAGGAAACAGGCCTCGGTCGAGATGGCCTCGCCTCACCAAAAAAATATGGGTGATGGTGCCCTCCATCAAAACATCTCATGGGGAGTAGGAGGAAAGAAGGGAAAGAAGAGACAGAAGCCTAGAAACCTAACGGAAGCTCTCCCTCAGCACAAGCCGAAGGAGAAGAGCTGGAGAAGGAAAAGGAGAAAGGGGGAGCAGAAATCTAACCTACTAAGACTTTGAGATCCTGACCAAAGAGATGGAGATGAGGTGGGAGCAAGAAGAAGCACTCTGCAGCAAAGTCTTGGTCCCAGTCACTCAAAAAACCCTTAAGGGAAGAGAGGACAAGTCCTTTGCAAAGAAAAAGCCTGCAACCCCCATCGCCTCATACCGATCAAAGGCGTGCACCCTTTCTCCTCCTTGGCCAACTAGGGGTTACCACATGCCAGGATTCGATGGAGCCGATGCTTTGATTTGGAGGCGATCGTGGTGCGGGCACCAAGATCAGGAAGAGACTTCAACCAGTACAGATAAAGCTAGATTCCTTATGGATAGAAGATTGAGAGTCTGAATCTTGTAATAAGTTTAATTGAGTCTTGTTTTTATTTCATTTGGATAACTGAGTCCATTATTTACCTTAATTAGGTTCTTTATTGCAATTTAGTCAAGAGTAGTTCAGTCCGAGTCAAATCTGGTTTCAGCACAACAAGTTCAAACTGGTTTCAAGCACAACAAGTCCAAATTAGGAAAGTGGGCGCAAGGACCATGGGATCACCACCTTGGAAGCCATTTCATCACTCCACTTCGCCACATCACCTGGAGACCTCATCTTTGATTGGCACCCAAGAGAAAAAGGAATTCAAACTTCAAATGAAGCCTCAATCTCCCCCATCCATATTCAGCACCCCACATCAAGAAATCACCCATTATTCTCTCCTTCATTTGATGTAATTCAAATTTTGAATTTCAAAAAGATTGGAAGTCTATAAAAAAGACTCCACACCTTCTTGTAAGAACAATGCTGAAATTTAATGAGAAGAAAGTTTTCTTGAAAGAAAGATCCCTTGCTTGAATGCTTGGTCCCCTGTGAGAGGGTGGGCGTGAGGCCCAGAGTGCTCTTCTTCTTCCAACTTCCCTCTTCATACCTACCTCCCTCTCTTCCCTCTTAGTTCCTTCGAGCAACACAAGGAGCTTGCAAGAGTCTACATCTCCTCCACCTATTTGATGAAATCCATCATCCAAGGAGATTCCCCAAGTTCCTGCCGCGAGTCATCATCCAAATGAAGCCAAAGAGGATCTTCAACAAGACTACTCCGAGCTTCTTTCAACATTTCCCCTCACTTCTCCATCTCAACCTTTTTCTCTAATCCTCCCTTTCATCTTTTTTTGTTGCAGGATCCCCGGGTTTCCAGACTCCTAAGAAGAAGGTCTCTCGTGCCAAGGAACCAGATACAAGAAGCCTTGCAACCTAAGGAATCTCCCCGTCATCCCAGAATGTTCTGCTTTATGTGTTCCCAGTGCAAAGATCATAGCTATTAATTGTCGGATAACCCTCTTTAAATATTTTTTCAGATATGCAATTATTAGAATACTAAACCCTAATCTGAGTGGTTTCTTAACCACGAAGGTCCTCCTCCTTATTTAATTTGATCGATTTCGTTCTAGTTAAGTTTAATATTTAGATTCCCATCTTTAAATTCCTATTTCATTACTTGAGTTGCTACATTTATTTACTTCAACCTTCATTTGATTATTTTTGATTTCTTATGAAATGCATCATCTCATATTTGTCCTGCATCATCTTGGTATTAGAGCATGGTTAGGACTTAGCACTTCTTATGTACTTGAATTAGGTGCTTCACCAGGCCGTCCGGTCTTAGGACAAAAGTAGGGTTTCAAGACCCTCTCCTCCCATTTCACGGGGATCTACTAAGGCATGTAGGGGTGCCATTATGATAGGCCTTTGAAGGGGAACACAATACTTGCATTTTAATTTCAGCATATTTTAATTTCAGCATATTTTAATTTCTGCTGTTCTATTTTTTTTTTGCACCATCTGAATTCCAGGAATTATCCAGAAAAACATAGATTTTGTTTTTTTATTTCCTTTCATCCGGTAGATCCTACAATAGTTTGGAGTGTTTGGTAATTTTTTCAGAATTTTCTGAGATTAATTCATATCACTTTTCTGCCCCACTTCAAACAGCAACACATAAAAATGTCTGCACCTAAACATGGGGTTCATTTGCATGCTTGCATTCATTTCATGATAAATCATCTTAAGGGCATCAATTTGACATAGGGTTAGGATTTCGCTACCTGTCCCTAGCCCAATAATCACCAACCTGCATAACGAACCCAATCCCTAATTAAAATGGATTAGACGATTAACTTGCTTTAGTGAGCTAGGGAAACCCACGAGGTTGGACCAAACCAAGTGTCAAGCCATCTTTGACTACTTGTTTGTGTGTGATTGTTTTTCTGGTATCTAGGCAAGTGGTTTAGGGACAAGATCCCGAAGGAAAGTGGGTTGGTTAGTTTACCTGGCCAATTTCATATTGGTGTCTAAGGCAAGCAAAGAGGAACCTCCATCAACCTTACACTTACCTGGCCAGGTGCCAAGTTACTACAACCAAGGTCGTCATCTTGACCTGATATTTGATTTGGACTCTAGGTCTAGTAAATCCCTAGCCCAAGTTCGAGACTGTGCGAGCATGGCAACTAGATCAGGAGCACCTTACCAGCAAACCCAAGCTCAAACAAGTACCACCATGGACCAAATCTTTGAGACCTTTATGAAAACTATGAATGATCAAATGGCCATACTGAAAGAACAATTAAAGGAGGAAGAATTAAAACCCATGATAGAAGTATATGAGGCTGACATGAGTTTGGTAGACGAATATGAAGGAGAAGACTTCAAGAAGGACAACTGTAGTACCTTACCTGAGAAAATTCTTGTAGAAGATAAGAGTGTTGAGTCTAGTCATGAAACATCAGAACCATAGAAAATTAGTGGGGACTTGGTTCCTGTAAATCAATACCTTCAGGAAAAGCCTACTCCTTTAGCCTCAACCTAAGACCTCATTCAGCTCCCTTGTAAATAATTCATTCCTCTAACTCCAGTTGATAACCTTTTTCTTGAACTGACCAAGTCTTCCTTTCAAGAAAATTTTGCACTTACAATGACCAAATTCTCCATCCATCAATTTGACCTTATGACACCCATAGATCAATATTGAAATCTTAAGGTCACCTTAAATAACCAAGGTCTATTTCATATTTCCAATAGATTATCCCAAGACTCTAATTTTTATATCCTATCGTACCCTAAGGCTTCCAATGTTCTCCAAACTATCAAATTACACTTTGTTGAGGTCATTCAGTTGCACCAATGCTGTGAGTATGTTAGGTTTGCAACCTACTTTTGGAAGACCTTATGGCATTTGCTAGGGATCCACTATAAATTTTCATGTGCATGCCATACCAGGGTCAAACCTAGAGAGTCAATATTTTGTTAGGTTTAGGCTCTAAGAGTCCAATAAAATCTTTCTCAATAAGAATGCATAGTTGAGTCTGCATTTTGTTAGGTGTCTGTACAAGTATCTGAATCTGCTGAGTCATATGCACAGCATATCCATGAATTGCATGAAGAAATTTGTAAGTGGATTCAAATGAGCAATGAAGTCTATAAGCATTTGGCTAATTCACGTAGACGAATGAAAGAATTTTATGAAGGGGACTCTGTAATGATTAAACTTAGACCAAAAAGGTTTCCACCGGGAACTATTAAAAAACTGCATGCTCGGGGAGCTGGACCTTTCAAAGTAACTAAGAGAATTGGACCAATGCATATGTGTTAGAGTTACCTTCAGATTATGGCATTAGTTCTACTTTTAATATTACTGATCTGGTAGAATATAAAGAGCCGGCATTAATTCCTAGCGAGCCTTTTGGGTCTTATCCCACCTTTGAGAGTGAAACCATACCCGAGTTCCCAATTGCAATTCCACCAGACGGGAGAGACAAAGTTGAATGTATCTTGGATGACCAGATGATTACCACTAGGAATAAGAGTTATCAACGTTATCTGGTTTATTGGCAAGGCCGACCAGACTCTGAGGACTCCTGGATCACTCGAGAGAATCTATAGCAAATGGACCCGAACCTTCTAGAATGATATCATAGTAAGGTCGATCCATACTCGACAGGGTCAAGTTTCTCCCACCCGAGGAGAATTGGTGCGGGCACCAAGATCAAGAAGAGACTTCAACCAGTACAGATAAAGCTAGACTCCTTATGGATAAGAGATTGAGAGTCTGAATCTTGTAATAAGATTAATTGAGTCCTATTTTTATTTCATTTGGATAACTGAGTCCTGTATTAACCTCAATTAGGTTCTTTATTGCAATTGAGTCAAGAGTAGTTCAATCCGAGTCAAATCTGGTTTTAGCACAAGTTCAAACTGGTTTCAAGCACAACAAGTCCAAATAAGGAAAGTGGGTGCATGGACCATGGGATCACCACCTTGGAAGCCATTTCATCACTCTACTTCGCCACATCACCTGGACACCTCATCTTTGATGGCACCCAAGAGAAGAAGGAATTCGAATTTCAAATGAAGCCTCAATCTCCTCTATATTCAGTGCCCCACATCAAGAAATCACCCATTATTCTCTCCTTCATTTGATGTAATTCAAATTTTGAATTTCAAAAAGGATTGGAAGTCTATAAAAAAGACTCCACACCTTCTTGTAAGAACAAAGCTGAAATTTAATGAGAAGAAAGTTTTCTTGAAAGAAAGATCCCTTGCTTGAATGCTTGGTCCCCTGTGAGTGGGTGGGCGTGAGGCCTAGAGTGCTCTTCTTCTTCCAACTTCCCTCTTCATACCTACCTCCCTCTCTTCCCTCTTAGTTCCTTCGACCAACACAAGGAGCTTGCAAGAGTCTACATCTACTCCACCTCTTTGATGAAATCCATCGTCTAAGGAGATTCCTCAAGTTCCTGCCGTGAGTCATCATCCAAATGAAGCCAAAGAGGATCTTCAACAAGACAACTCCGAGCTTCCTTTCACTTTTCCCCTCACTTCTCCATCTCAACCTTTTCCTCTAATCCTCCCTTTCATCTTTTTTTGTTGCAGGATCCCCGGGTTTCCAGACTCCTAAGAAGTAGGTCTCCCGTGCCAAGGAACTGGATACAAGAAGCCTTGCAACCTAAGGAATCTCCCCGTCATCCCGGAATATTCTTCTTTGAGTGTTCCCAGTGCAAAGATCATAGCTATCAATTGCTGGATAACCCTCTTTAAATATTTTTTGGATCTACAATTATTAGAATACTAAATCCTAATCTGAGTGGTTTCTTAACCACGAAGGTTCTCCTCCTTATTTTCTTTGATCGTTTTGTTCTAGTTAAGTTTAATATTTAGATTCCCATCTTTAAATTCCTATTTCATTACTTGAGTTGCTGCATTTATTTACTTCATCTTTCATTTGATTATTTTTGATTTCTTATGAAATGCATCATCTCATACTTGTCCCGCATCATCTTGGTATCAGAGCATGGTTAGGATTTAGCACTTCTTAAGTACTTGGATTTGGTGCTTCACCAGGCCGTCCAGTCTTAGGAGAAAAGTAGGGTTTCAAGACCCTCTCCTCCCATTCCACGGGAATCTCCTAAGGCGTGTAGGGGTGCCATTGTGATAGGCCTTTGAAGGGGAACACAATACTTGCATTTTAATTTCAGCATATTTTAATTTCTGCTATTCTATTTTCTTTTTGCACCATCTGACTTCCAGGAATTATCCAGAAAAACATAGATTTTATTTTTTTTTATTTCCTTTCATCTGGTAGATCCTCTGCAAGATAGGAGTCTTTGGTAATTTTTTCAAAACTTTTTGAGATTAATTCATATCACTTTTCTACCCCACTTCAAACTGCAACACATTCTGCACCTAAACTCAGGGTTCATTTGCATTCTTGCATTTATTTCATGATAAATCATGTTACAGGCATCAATTTGACAAAGGATCAGGATTTCACTACCTATCCTTAGCCCTAGCCCAAAAATCACCAGCCTGCATAATGAACCCAATCCCTAATTAAAATGGATTAGATTATTAACTTGCTCTAGTGAGCTAGGGAAACCCACGAGGTCGGACTGAACCAAGTGTCAAGCCAACTTTGATTACTTGTTTGTGTGTGCTTGTTTTTCTGGTATCTAGTCAAGTGGTTTAGGGACAAGAGCCCGAAGGAAGGTGGGTTGGTTCACTTACCTGGCCAATTTCATATTGGTATCTAAGGCAAGCAAAGAGGAACCTCCATCAACCTTACACTTACCTGGCCAGGTGCCAAGTTACTACTACCAAGGTCATCATCTTGACCTGATATTTGATTTGGACTCTAGGTCTAGTAAATCCCTAGCCCGAGTTCGAGTTTGTGTGAGCATGGCAACTAGATCAGGAGCACCATACCAGCAAACCCAAGCTCAAACAAGTACAACCATGGACCGAATCTTTGAGACCTTTATGAAAACTATGAATGATCAAATGGCCATACTGAAAGAACAATTAAAAAAGGAAGAATTAAAACCCATGATAGAAGTATATGAGGCTGACAAGAGTTTGGAAGATGAATATAAAGGAGAAGACTTCAAGAAGGACAACTGTAGTACCTTACCCGAGGAAATTCTTGTAGAAGATAAGAGTGTTGAGCCTAGTCATGAAACATCAGAACCACAGGAAATCATTGGGGGCTTGGTTCCTATAAATCAATACCTTCAGGAAAAGCCTACTCCTTTAGCTTAAACCCAATACCGCATTCAGCTCCCTTGTAAAGAATTCATTCCTCTAACCCTAGTTGATAACCTTTTTCTGGAACTGACCAAGTCTTCCTTTCAAAAAAATTTTGCACTTACAATGACCAAATTCTCCATCCATCAATTTGACCTTATGACACCCATGGATCAAAATTTAAATCTTATGGTCACCTTAAATAACCAAGGTCTATTTCATGTTTCCAATAAATTATCCCAAGACTCCAATTTTTATATCCTATCGTACCCTAAGGCTTCCAATGTTCTCCAAACTATCAAATTACACTTTGTTGAGGTCATTCAGTTGCACCAATGCTGTGAGTATGTTATGTTTGCGACCTACTTTTGGAAGACCTTATGGCATTTGCTAGGGATCAATTGTAAATTTTCATGTGCAGGCTAGACCATGGTCAAACCTAGAGAGTCATTATTTTGTTAGGTTTAGGCCCTAAGAGTCCAATAAAATCTCTCTTAATAAGAATGCATAGTTGAGTCTACATTTTGTTAGGTGTCTGTACAAGTATCTGAGTCCGCCGAGTCATATGCACAGCATATCCATGAATTGCATAAAGAAATTAGTAAAAAAGATTCAAATGAGCAATGAAGTCTATAAGCATATGGCTAATTCACGTAGACAAATGAAAGAATTTAATGAAGGAAACTCTATAATGATTAAACTTAGACCAGAAAGGTTTCCACCAGGAACTATTAAAAAATTGCATGCCCGGGGAGCTGGGCGTTTCAAAGTAACTAAGAGAATTGGACCTTATGCATATGTGTTAGAGTTACATTTAGATTATGGCATTAGTTCTACTTTTAATATTGCTGATCTGGTAGAATATAAAGAGCCGACATTAATTCCTAGCGAGCCTTTTGGGCCTTATCCCATCTTTGAGAGTGAAACCATACTCGAGTGCCAAACCGCAATTCCACCAGACCGGAGAGACAAAGTTGAATGTATCTTGGATGACTAGATGATTACCACAAGGAATAAGGGTTATCAATATTATCTGGTTCATTGGCAAGGCCGACCAGACTCCGAGGACTACTGGATCACCCGAGAGGATCTGCAGCAAATGGACCCGAACCTTCAAGAAAGATATCACAGTCAGGCCAATCCATACTCGACAAGGTCGAGTTTCTCCCACCCGAGAAGAATTAGTACGGGAACCAAGATCATGAAGAGACTTCAACCAGTACAGATAAAGATAGATGCCTTACGGATAGAAGATTGAGAGTCTGAATCTTGTAATAAGTTTAATTGAGTCCTATTTTTATTTCATTTGCATAACTGAGTCCTATATTTACCTCAATTAGGTTCTTTATTGCAATTGAGTCAAGAGTAGTTCAGTCCGAGTCAAATCTGGTTTCAGCACATCAAGTTCAAACTTGTTTCAAGCATAGCAAGTCCAAATTAGGAAAGTGGGCACATGGACCATGGGATCACCACCTTGGAAGCCATTTCATTACTCCACTTTGCCACATCACCTGGATACCTCATCTTTGATTGGCGCCCAAGAGAAGAAGGAATTCAAATTTCAAATGAATCCTCAATCTCCTCTATATTCAGCGCCTCACATCAAGAAATCACCCATTATTCTCTCCTTCATTTGATGTAATTCAAATTTTGAATTTCAAAAAAGATTGGAAGTCTATAAAAAAGACTCCACACCTTCTTGTAAGAACAATGCTAAAATTTAATGAGAAGAAAGTTTTCTTGAAAGAAAGATCCCTTGCTTGAATGCTTGGTCCCCTGTGAGAGGGTGGGCGTGAGGCCTAGAGTGCTCTTCTTCTTCCAACTTCCCTCTTCATACCTACCTCCCTCTCTTCCCTCTTAGTTCCTTCGACCAACACAAGGAGCTTGCAAGAGTCTACATCTCCTCCACCTCTTTGATGAAATCCATCATCCAAGGGGATTCCCCAAGTTCCTGCTGCGAGTCATCATCCAAATGAAGCCTAAGAGGATCTTCAACAAGACTACTCCGAGCTTCCTTTCACTTTTTCCCTCACTTCTCCATCTCAACCTTTTCATATAATCCTCCCTGTCATCTTTTTTTGTTGCAGGATCCCCGGGTTTCCAGACTCCTTAGAAGAAGGTCTCCCATGCCAAGGAACCGGATACAAGAAGCCTTGCAACCTAAGGAATCTCCCCGTCATCTCGGAATGTTCTGCTTTGAGTGTTCCCTCTACAAATATCATAGCTATTAATTGCCGAATAACCCTTTTTAAATATTTTTTCAGATCTGCAATTATTAGAATACTAAACCCTAATCTGAGTGGTTTCTTTACCATGAAGGTCCTTCTCCTTATTTTCTTTGATCGGTTTCGTTCTAGTTAAGTTTAATATTTAGATTCTCATCTTTAAATTCCTATTTCATTACTTGACTTGCTGCATTTATTTACTTCATATTTCATTTGATTATTATTGATTTCTTAAGAAATGCATCATCTTATATTTGTCCCGCATCATCTTGGTATCAAAGCATGGTTTGGACTTAGCACTTCTTAAGTACTTGGATTAGGTGCTTCACCAGGCCGTCCAGTCTTAGGAATGAAGTAGAGTTTCAAGACCCTCTCCTCCCATTCCACGGGGAAATCCTAAGGCGTGTAGGGGTGCCATTGTGATAGTCCTTTGAAGGGGAACACAAGACTTGCATTTTAATTTCATCATATTTTAATTTCTGTTGTTCTATTTTTTTTTTGCACCATCTGACTTCCAGAAATTATCCAGAAAAACATAGATTTTGTTTTTTTTTTTCTTTCATCTGGTAGATCCTATACTAGCTAGGAGTGTTTGGCAATTTTTTCAGAATTTTCTGAAATTAATTCATATCACTTTTCTGCCCCACTTCAAACTGCAACACAAAAAAAATCCTGCACCTAAACTTAGGGTTCATTTGCATGCTTGCATTCATTTCATGATAAATCATTTTAAGGGCATCAATTTGACATAGGATCAGGATTTCACTACCTGTCCTTAGCCCAAAAATCACCAACCTGCATAACGAACCCAATCGCTAATTAAAATGGATTAGACGATTAACTTGTTCTAGTGAGCTAGGGACACCCACAAGGTCGGACCGAACCAAGTGTCAAGCCAACTTTGACTACTTGTTTGTGTGTGCTTGTTTATCTGGTGTCTAGGCAAGTGGTTTAGGGACAAGAGCCCAAAGGAAGGTGGGTTGGTTCGCTTACCTGGCCAATTTCATATTGGTGTCTAAGGCAAGCAAAGAAGAACCTCCATCAACCTTACACTTACCTGGCCAGGTGCCAAGTTACTACTACCAAGGTCGTCATCTTGACCTGATATTTGATTTGGACTCTAGGTCTAGTAAATCCCTAGCCCGAGTTTGAGTCTGTGTGAGCATGGCAACTAGATCAGGAGCACCTTACCAGCAAACCCAAGCTCAGACAAGTACAACCATGGACCAAATCTTTGAGACCTTTATAAAAACTATGAATGATCAAATGGCAATACTTAAAGAACAATTAAAGGAGGAAGAATTAAAACCCATGATAGAAATATATGAGGCTGACATGAGTTTGGTAGACGAATATGAAGGTGAAGACTTCAAGAAGGACAACTATAGTACCTTACCAGAGAAAATTCTTGTAGAAGATAAGAGTGTTGAGCCTTGTCATGAAATATCAGAACCACAGGAAATTAGTGGGGAGTTGGTTCCTGTAAATCAATACCTTCAAGAAAATCCTACTCCTTTAGCCTTAACCCAAGACTTCATTCAGCTCCCTTGTAAAGAATTCATTCCTCTAACCCCAGTTGATAGCCTTTTTCTGGAACTGACCAAGTCTTCCTTTCAAGAAAATTTTGCACTTACAATGACCAAATTCTCTATCCATCAATTTGACCTTATTACACCCATAGATCAATATTCAAATCTTAAGGTCACCTTAAATAACCAAGGTCTATTTCATGTTTCCAATAGATTATCCCAAGACTCCAATTTTTATATCCTATCATACGCTAAGGCTTCCAATGTTCTCCAAACTATCAAATTACACTTTGTTGAGGTCATTCAGTTGCACCAATGCTGTGAGTATATTAGGTTTGCGACATACTTTTGGAAGACCTTATGGCATTTGCTAGGGATCCACTATACATTTTCTTGTGCATGCCAGACCAGGGTCAAACCTAGAGAGTGAATATTTTGTTAGGTTTAGGCCCTAAGAGTCCAATAAAATCTCTCTCAACAGGAATGCATAGTTGAGTCTGCATTTTGTTAGGTGTCTGTATAGGTATATGTGTCCGCCGAGTCATATGCACACCATATCCATGAATTGCATACAGAAATTAGTAAAAAGATTCAAATGAGCAATGAAGTCTATAAGCATGTGGCTAATTCACGTAGACGAATGAAAGAATTTAATGAAGGGGACTCTGTAAAGATTAAACTTAGACCAGAAAGGTTTCCGTCGTGAACTATTAAAAAACTGCATGCTCGGGGAGCTGGACCTTTCAAAGTAACTAAGAGAATTGGACCTAATGCATATGTGTTAGAGTTACCTTCATATTTTGGCATTAGTTCTACTTTTAATATTGCTGATCTGGTA
The DNA here is from genome assembly GCA_021397845.1 of Areca catechu. Lineage (NCBI taxonomy): Eukaryota > Viridiplantae > Streptophyta > Magnoliopsida > Arecales > Arecaceae > Areca > Areca catechu. The sequence continues at coordinate 124,943,832 of CM038040.1, read as the reverse complement.
GAATATAAAGAGTCGGCATTAATTCCTAGTAATCCTTTTGGGCCTTATCCCATCTTTGAGAGTGAAACCATACCTGAGTGCCCAACTGCAATTCCACCATATCAGAGAGACAAAGTTGAATGTATCTTGGATGACCAGGATATTACCACTAGGAATAAGGGTTATCAAAGTTATCAAGTTCATTGGCAAGGCTGACCAGACTTCGAGGACTCCTTGATCATCCAAGAGGATCTATAGCAAATGAACCCAGACCTTCTAGAAAGATATCACAGTCAGGCCGATCCATACTCAACAGGGTCGAGTTTCTCCCACCTGGGGAGAATTGGCGCGGTTACCACGATCAGGAAGAGTCTTCAACCAGTATAGATAAAGCTAGACTCCTTATGGATAAAAGATTGAGAGTCTAAATCTTGTAATAAGTTTAATTGAGTCTTGTTTTTATTTTATTTGGATAACTGAGTCCTGTATTTACCTCAATTAGGTTATTTATTGCAATTGAGTCAAAAGTAGTTCAGTCCGAGTCAAATCTGGTTTCAGCACAACAAGTTCAAACTAGTTTCAAGCATAACAAGTCCAAATTAGGAAAGTGGGCACATGGACCATGGGATCACCACCTTGGAAGCCATTTCATCACTCCACTTCGCCACATCACCTGGACACCTCATCTTTGATTGGCGCCCAAGGGAAGAAGGAATTCGAATTTAAATGATGCCTCAATCTCCTCCATATTCAGCGCCCCACATCAAGAAATCACTCATTATTCTCTCCTTCATTTGATGTAATTCAAAATTTGAATTTCAAAAAGGATTGGAAGTCCATAAAAAAGACTCCACACCTTCTTGTAAGAACAATGCTGAACTTTAACGAGAAGAAAGTTTTCTTGAAAGAAAGATCCCTTGCTTGAATGCTTGGTCCCCTGTGAGAGGGTGGGCATGAGCCCAAGAGTGCTCATCTTCTTCCAACTTCCCTCTTCATACCTACCTCCCTCTCTTCCCTCTTAGTTCCTTCGACCAACACAAGGAGCTTGCAAGAGTCTACATCTCCTCCACCTCTTTGATGAAATCCATCATCCAAGGAGATTCCGCAAGTTCCTGCCATGAGTCATCATCCGAATGAACCCAAGAGGATCTTCAACAAGACTACTCCGAGCTTCCTTCCACTTTCCCCCTCACTTCTCCATCTCATCCTTTTCCTCTAATCCTCCCTTTCATCTTTTTTTGTTGCAGGATCCTCGGGTTTCCAGACTCCTAAGAAGGTCACCCTTGCCAAGGAACCAGATACAAGAAGCCTTGAAGCCTAAGGAATCTCCCCGTCATCCCGGAATATTCTGCTTTGAGTGTTCCCAGTGCAAAGATCATAGCTATTAATTTCTGGATAACCCTCTTTAAATATTTTTTTAGATATGCAATTATTAGAATACTAAACCCTAATCTGAGTGGTTTCTTAACCACGAAGGTCCTCCCCCTTATTTTCTTTGATTGGTTTCGTTCTAGTTAAGTTTAATATTTAGATTCCCATCTTTAAATTCCTATTTCATTACTTGAGTTGCTACATTTATTTACTTCAACCTTCATTTGATTATTATTGATTTCTTATGAAATGCATCATCTCATATTTGTCCCGCATCATCTTGGTATCAGAGCATGGTTAGGACTTAGCACTTCTTAAGTACTTGGATTAGGTGCTTCACCAGGCCGTCTCGTCTTAGGAGAAAAGTAGGGTTTCAAGACCCTCTCCTCCCATTCCACGGGGATCTCCTAAGGCGTGTAAGGGTGTCATTGTGATAGGCCTTTGAAGGGGAACACAAGACTTGCATTTTAATTTTAGCATATTTTAATTTTTGCTGTTCTATTTTTTTTTTGCACCACCTGACTTCCAGGAATTATCTAGAAAAACATAGATTTTAGTTTTTTATTTCCCTTTGTCTAGTAGATCATTTGCTAGTTAGGATTTTTTGGTAATTTTTTTAGAATTTTTTGAGATTAATTCATATTACTTTTCTACCCCACTTTGAACTGCAACACAGAAAAAAATTCTGCACCTAAACTTAGGGTTCTTTTGCATGCTTGCATTCATTTCATGATAAATCATCTTAAGGGCATCAATTTGACAAAGGGTCAGGATTTCACTACCTGTCCCTTGCCCAAAAATCACCAACCTGCATAACGAACCCAATCCCTAATTAAAATGGATTAGACGATTAACTTGCTCTAGTGAGCTAGGGACACCCACGAGGTTGGACCGAACCAAGTGTCAAGCCAACTTTGACTACTTGTTTGTGTGTGCTTGTTTATCTGGTGTCTAGGCAAGTGGTTTAGGGACAAGAGCTCGAAGGAAGGTGGGTTGGTTCACTTACCTGGCCAATTTCATATTGGTGTCTAAGGCATGCAAAGAGAAACCTCCATCAACCTTACACTTACCAGGCCAGGTGCCAAGTTACTACAACCAAGGTCGACATCTTGACCTGATATTTGATTTGGCTTCTAGGTCTAGTAAATCCCTAGCCCGAGTTTGAGTTTGTGTGAGCATGGCAACTAGATTAGGAGCACCTTACCAGCAAACCCAAGCTCAAACAAGTACAACCATGGACAAAATCTTTGAGACCTTTATGAAAACTATGAATGATCAAATGGCCATATTGAAAGAACAATTAAAGGAGGAAGAATTAAAACCCAAGATAGAAGTATATGAGGCTGACATGAGTTTGGTAGATGAATATGAAGGTGAAGACTTCAAGAAGGACACTTGTAGTACCTTACATAAGGAATTTCTTGTAGAAGATAAGAGTGTTGAGCCAAGTCATGAAACATCAGAACCTTAGAAAATTAGTGGGGACTTGGTTACTGTAAATCAATACCTTCAAAAAAAGCCTACTCCTTTAGCCTTAACCCAAGACCTCATTCAGCTCCCTTGTAAAGAATTCATTCCTCTAACCCCAGTTGGTAACCTTCTTCTGGAACTGACCAAGTCTTCCTTTCAAGAAAATTTTGCACTTACAATGACCAAATTCTCCATCCATCAATTTGACCTTATGACACCCATAGATCAATATTCAAATCTTAAGGTCACCTTAAATAACCAAGATCTATTTCATGTTTCTAATAAATTATCCCAAGACTCCAATTTTTATATCCTATCATACCCTAAGGCTTCCAATGTTCTCCAAACTATCAAATTACACTTTGTTGAGGTCATTCAGTTGCACCAATGCTGTGAGTATGTTAGGTTTGCAACCTACTTTTGGAAGACCTTATGGCATTTGCTAGGGATCCACTATAAATTTTCATGTGCATGCCAGACCAGGGTCAAACCTAGAGAGTCAATATTTTGTTAGGTTTAGGCCCTAAGATTCCAATAAAATCTCTCAATAAGAATGCTTATTTGAGTCTACATTTTGTTAGGTGTCTGTTCAAGTATCTAAGTCCACCGAGTCATATGCACATCATATCCATGAATTTCATAAAGAAATTAGTAAAAAGATTTAAATGAGAAATGAAGTCTGTAAGCATGTGGCTAATTCACGTAGACGAATGAAAGAATTTAATGAAGGGGACTCTGTAATGATTAAACTTAGACCAGAAAGGTTTCCGTCGGGAACTATAAAAAAACTGCATGCCCGGGGAGTTGGTCTTTTCAAAGTAACTAAGAGAATTGGACCTAATGCATATGTGTTAGAGTTACCTTCAGATTATGGCATTAGTTCTACTTTTAATATTACTGATCTGGAAGAATATAAAGAGCCGGCATTAATTCCTAGCGAGCCTTTTAGGCCTTATCCCATCTTTGAGAGTTAAGCCATAACCAAGTGCCCAACTGCAATTCCACCAGACCGGAGAGACAAAGTTGAATGTATCTTGGATGACCAGGTGATTACTACTAGGAATAAGGGTTATCACGTTATCAGGTTCATTAGCAAGGCCGACCAGACTCCGAGGACTCCTAGATCACCCGAGAGGATCTGCAACAAATGGACCTAGACCTTCTAGAAAGATATCATAGTCAAGCCGATCCATACTCGATAGGGTCAAGTTTCTCCCACACGGGGAGAATTGTTGTGGGCACCAAGATCAGGAAAAGACTTCAACTAGTAGAGATAAAGCTAGACTCCTTATTGATAGAAGATTGAGAGTCTGAATCTTGTAATAAGTTTAATTGAGTCCTGTTTTTATTTCATTTGGATAACTGAGTCCTGTATTTACCTCAATTAGGTTCTTTATTGCAATTGAGTCAAGAGTAGTTCAGTCTGAGTCAAATCTGGTTTCAGCATAACAAGTTCAAACTGGTTTCAAGAACAACAAGTTCAAATTAGGAAAGTGGGTGCATGGACCATGGGATCACCACCTTGGAAGTCATTTCATCACTCCACTTCGTCCCATCACCTGGACACCTCATCTTTGATTGGCACCTAAGAGGAGAAGGAATTCGAATTTCAAATGAAGCCTCAATCTCCTCCATATTCAGCGCCCCACATCAAGAAATCACCCATTATTCTCTCCTTCATTTGATGTAATTCAAATTTTGAATTTCAAAAAGCATTGGAAGTCTAAAAAAAAGACTACACACCTTCTTATAAGAACAATGCTGAAATTTAATGAGAAGAAAGTTTTCTTGAAAGAAAGATCCCTTGCTTGAATGCTTGGTCCCCTGTGAGAGGGTGGGGGTGAGGCCTAGAGTGCTCTTCTTCTTCCAACTTCCCTCTTCATACCTACCTCCCTCTCTTCCCTCTTAGTTCCTTCGACCAACACAAGGAGCTTGCATGAGTCTACATCTCCTCCACCTCTTTGATGAAATCCATCTACCAAGGAGATTCCCCAAGTTCCTGTCATGAGTCATCATCTGAATGAAGCCAAAGAGGATCTTCAACAAGACTACTCCGAGCTTCCTTCCACTTTTCCCCTCACTTCTCCATCTCAACCTTTTCCTCTAATCCTCCCTTTCATCTTTTTTTATTGCAGGATCCCTGGGTTTCCATACTCCTAAGAAGAAGGTCTCCCATGCCAAGGAACCGGATACAAGAAGCCTTGCAACCTAAGGAATCTCCCCGTCATCTCGGAATATTCTGCTTTGAGTGTTCCCAGTGCAAAAATCATAGTTATCAATTGCTGGATAACCCTCTTTAAATATTTATTTGGATCTGCAATTATCAGAATACTAAACCCTAATCTGAGTGGTTTCTTAACCACGAAGGTCCTCCTCCTTATTTTCTTTGATCGGTTTCATTCTAGTTAAGTTTAATATTTAGATTCCCATCTTAAAATTCCTATTTCATTACTTGACTTGCTGCATTTATTTACTTCATCATTCATTTGATTATTATTGATTTCTTAAGAAATGCATCATCTCATATTTGTCCCCTATCAGATTGCTTCGGTCCAAATGTAGCATTTATGGCCTCCTTATTGAAAGGACTGACATGGTGCCGCTTCATTGGTGCGGACACACAATCTCTGGGGCACTGGTGCTCGAGGCATTAATGACACAGAAAGTGTGCCCCTCCATGTCAGCATGATCATTACTCTTATCACCTCGAGCACCGCATCATTCCTTGGGCTCGAGAGTGGGGGGCATCAGATATGGTATAATCGCTAATATGGAGCCCATGATGGCAACAACTGGCGGCTGCACTGGTGGGAAGCACCACCTGGATGCGGCACCCAAATGAAGATCCAAAGGCAAGCCCCCAGTTATGTTCAGCTCCCATCTGGGGTTGAGCTCCCGACCAAGGACGTGCTCATGCATTCCGAGGGTCCGCCCCTGGTCGAGGTTAACTCCCATCCAGGATCGAGCTCCCGATTGAGGATGTGCTCATGCATTTCGAGAGTGAGCCCCTGGCTAAGGTTAGCTCCCATTCGAGATCGAGCTCCCAATCGAGGACGTGCTCATGTATTCCGAGGGTGAGCCCCTGGCCGAGGTCAGCTCCCATCCAGAGTCAAGCTCCCGGCCAAGGATGTGCTCATGCTTTCCGAGGGTGAGCTCCCAAGATAGAGCTCCCCACATCCAGCAAAGGCCAAAGTTCCCACCAGAAGCAAGAAAGATAGAAGATTAGTAGAGGCTCAGACTATGCCATGGAAGCTCCCAGCTACCTGCAACCTCTGAGAGGTGGCACGCACCCTACCAGAAATTCAAACTCTGTAGACATGCCACCTACACTTTTTGGGCAATGCATGCTCCACCAGGCTCCAAGCCCTGTAGCATGCCACCATGTCCACAACCGTGCAACCAGGGGGCTCTAACCCTCGTGACACAAAATCTGTACCTCCTCCAAGAGGAGTATTTCATTAAGGCCCTAGGGCCTGCAATACTCCGACGTTCTCTCCTGGAATAGCATTGCCCCACCATGGCTCGGAGCTCAGCGGCATGGCACTCGCCCCTCCCATGAAAAACTGCACCACCAGAGAAACAAGATCTGTACTATGCTGGTGAATGCCCCCTGATAGAAGGATCTTCTTTTGAGGACCGGTCTGACAGGGGGAGGCCACGGACAAAAAAAATTCCTTCCAAAAGTGATACCAGGAAAGGGACATCTCACTAAAGCCCCAGACTCGGTCTAGGCTATCCTTCTCATATAAAATAGAAGAAAGGACTCTCGAGAGGGGGGAGGAGGGAGGCAATGGTAAGACTCAGAGAGCAAATAGGTAAGGAAACAGCCAAGAGAACCTCCTAGCTCTCTGATTTCTACTCGACCCTGTCTTTCCATTTCTTACATCTCATCTTTCATCCTTTACGCGGAGAGTTTCCAAGCTCTTTGCCACAGAGATTCTGTTCTCCTTGATCATCTTAACTGATTTGATCATTGGAGTGTCCCCGCTGGAATCCCTGACCCGGGTCTCCTCTCTTTTGTAGGTCACACCAGTTTTGGAGCAAACCGGAGAAGAAAACCAAGCACCCATTGGGAGCCCGACGAGTCCATGCCATGTCAGAGCTATAGGCCATGGTGATCTAGGCGACAACAAAAATCTTAAGGAATAGTTTGATCATGTCAGAGAAAATAGTAATCATGCACCTTTAAAAAGTGGATGGTGGGTTACATAAGCCAAAGAGCATATGCCTGTAGGTGAAGGTTCCATATGGACAAGTAAATATCATCTTCTCTTAATGTTTTGGGGTTATAGCAATCTGATTGTAACTAGAGTATCCATCTTGAAAGTAATAAAAGTCATGCCTAGCTAGTCATTATAGTATTTGGTCTATAAGGACAGAGAGAAATGGTCTTTCCTCATGACTACATTTGATTTTTTATAGTTGATACAAATCCTCCATCCAATTTGAATGCTAGTTGGGATTGGTTCATTATTATCATTTTGGATTACAATAACTCCTGACTTTTTGGCAACCACTTGCATATGACTTATCCAAAAACTATCTAAAATTGGATAAATTATACCATTCTTAAAGAGTTTTATAATTTCTTTCTTTGCTATCTTTTTCATATTTGGGTTGAGTCTCCTTTGGGGGTCTCTTGTAGTTTTGGCTTCCTCCTCTAAGTGAATCCTATGTTGAGCAATCGAGGGGCTGATCCCCTTTATATCAGCCATGGTCCATCTTAAAGCTTTCCTATATTCTTTAAGGATATTTAATAATTCTCCCTCTTATGTGGAGTCTCTACTGAAATGATCATTGGTAGAATTCTTGAAAGACCTAGGTATGCATATTTGAGGTTCTTGGAAAGTGGTTTTAACTCCAATTTGGATGCTTCTTCCATTGATGGTTTGGGTACTAGTTCGGGCATTACCTCAAGTGGTTCAATTGGAGGTTTCCATTTTGATTTTTCATTAATTACAGCAACCTCATTAACTTCCTCCCCATCTTGGTTCATCAAAAGTTCTACGTCAAGCTCTTCATTGCTAAGGTCAATCATATCATAGACATTATCCTAACATAATTCAAGTCACTTGTTTGATTTGTATTAGTAAGATTAAAAATATACAGATTGATTGACATGTTCCCAAAGAAAAGTTTCATTAGCCCATTTCAGTAATTGATTTGGGCATTAGCTGTGACCAAAAGTGGTCTACCTAATATAACTAGGATGTGACTCTTTGGATTTGTTACTAGTTTGGTTTCTAGAAACACAAAATCTGCTAGGTAAAAAAAATTACTAACTTTAATCAGCACATCCTCTACTATTCCCCTTGGTACTTTTAAAGATCAATTTGCTAGTTATAGGGTCATTCCCATGGTTTTAGTCCCCCAACCCTAATTGCTCTTATACGGAATATGGCAATATATTGACACTTACCCCTAAGTCTAATAGAGCCCTATTGATGAGGGTATTCCCTACAATGCATAAAATAGTGGATGACCCTAGATCTTTGTATTTCACTGGCATGTGGTGGTCTTCATCTAGGTACACAGGTCCATAAAGAATTTAGCATAACCCAGGACCTGATGGATTATATCCAGTAAAGAAAATTCACTTTGAATTGCTTAAAAACTTCCAAGATCTTATCTAATAGGATTGAATTTTGGTTGGGCTTAAGTCTATTTAGAAATGTGCTATAACCCTGATCATTGGTTCATTGGATTCTAATAAAGGCTCAGCTAGTGGGTTGGGTATTACATCAGATTCTAATGTCTTTGGTGCTTCGGGCTGACCCTACTCAATAAGTTATTCAGAGTGTGGGACTTCTAATTTTCTTCTTTAGATGCACCCACCTTGTTATCTTTTGTCTCCCAGATCTAAATGTATGGATAGTGTTTAATTGATTAATTTGGGTTCGTTATTTTGAACCTTGATTGTTTGGATTTCTAGGGTTAGCCTTGGGCTGACTCGGTAGTTTATCTTATTCCCTCTTACATATAGTTATGGCTAATTGACTTACTTGCATCTTTAAACGAGCTATAGCCTAAGTATTAGAGGATAATTGTTGACTTGTTGATGCGGGATGACTCTAAGATTGCTAAATATGCAAGAAAAATAGTAAACTAATTTTTTTATATTTTTTTAAACATTAAATTTGTAGGCTAAATTTCTAAAGTTAAGCAAAGACTAGCAGGATATTTAGCAATGCAAAGAATCATCATGTAGACATGCTCATGCAAAATAATAAAAAAACCAGGACCCGAGGATTGAGAAACTCCCTAATTAGGATAGCTAATTGTTGTCCAGGTGGCTACCCAAGAGGGGGGTGAATTGGAAATTTGAAATATTTAAGCAGATAATGTGCAATTAAAATCCTTTTTAAAGTGTGGTATGCTATGACTAAGAATTAAATGCAGAAGCTAAAAGAAATCAGAGAATCACAATACAAACACATAAGGATTTATAGTGGTTCGGAGCAACCCATCTCCTACGTCCACTACCCAAGATACCACGTGGGATTTCCACTATATTCACACCCGAATATAGTAGGATTGTTTTACAGGATCACAATCCAAAATCTCTATACTTTGGTTTTAACGGGATCACCAAAGAAAACCCAACACCCTTTGGTTTTAAACAGGCTCACCAAAGAAATCCAACTTGGTTTTCACAGGATCAACAAGAATCTAACACTTAGTTTTTATCAAAGGCTCACCAAGAATCTATTTGGTTTTTTCAACCAAGCTCACCAATAACCCAAACAATTCAAGAATGAATTGAAATAAATGCAACAATAAATGACAAACTCTATTTGTCGGATAGTTGCCGGTGCAGCTTGTGAGAAGTCCACTTGGATGCACTTGAATGAGCTTTAATTGCTTAAGTGGCTTCCTTGCAAAGTACTTCAAGCTTCATATTAGAGTTGGTGAAGACTTGAAGATTGACTTGAATGATCTTTGTGCTCTCTTGCTTGTTGGTAGGTAAGATATTCAATGAAGCTTTAAAACTTTGAGGAACTTTCAAAACTTTTCTAACTCTTGCTTCCAAAAGGTTCAAATCCCTTAAATATAAGGTCTTCCATCACTCCAAGGTAGTTCTAGCCATTGTAGACCGTTGGGAAGTGACTTGTGATCGTTGGAGCACTTTTTGGCATTCAAAAAGAAATTCTGGAACTAGCTGTTAGATACCTGAAAGCGATATTCGAGTCGGCTCGGATCCTTCGAGTCGATAGGTCGAGTCACCAATTCTTTAGTGCAGTCAGTTCTTTGTCTTAAGGTGCGAAAACATCACTCTAGATGAGTCGGCTCATGATAGCTCAGGTCGGCTCAAACTTACATCTTTGAAAATATTGAACTCTAGGAGTCGGCTCTCTTCAACTTGGAATGGCTCTTCTTCTCAGGTTCGGAAATCCTTACTCTGGAAGAGTTGGCTCGTTATAGTTCGGGTCGACTCGCTTTCTCAGGTCTTCAAAACTTGTTCTGGCAGAGTCGGCTCTTTTTGATTTGGGTCGGCTCACTTGGCTTGTTCTCAGAAAACATCAAAAACTGGACTCTGGAAGAGTCGGCTCAGACTTATTTCAATCGACTCGGATTTACTAGAGTCAGCTCGGTTACCTTCGAGTCAGCTCGGATTGCTGCGTACCAAAATCCTTGAGCATGCCATGAGGTGGAGTCGGCTCTTCATCATGCTGGGTCAGCTTGAGTGACTTCTTCAAGATTTTTACAATTCAACTCAAAAGAAAACTCTCACCAACACTTTTACACTTTTTACACAAACCAACTCGAAATAATTTTAAGGCACACACACATAGAAGCAACCCTTTTTCATGATTTTTTCTTAGCTTTTTCATTCGATTCTTTTTTACAAAATAAAATTACAATATAACTCTAAATAAGAAGTAAAGATGTAGGAGTTGAACTTTGAACAAATAAGTCATCCTACAAAAACTTGTAAAACCACTTGAAGAGTTGTTAGAGAAGTATGTGCATGCTCCAATGTTTGGTTATTATCAAAAATCACTTATGGGGTCAATACTAATCTTCATCAAATTAGATATCAAGAGAAGGAAAGGTTTCTTACCAGTCAGAGATTTGAAAAATTTTCGCTGAAGGGATCACACAGCACTCTGATTGGAGCCTGGATGAAGAAGCCTTGGTTCCCTCGGATTAGAAGGATGATTTGGATGGTCCTGAAGGCAAAGAAGGCCTCCTCTGAGGAGGTGAAACACCTTGGGGATCCTACAAGTGTCAGGGGTCAATCAAAACAGCAAGTAATTAAAAGTATAAAAACTAGGGTTTAATTAAAATCAGGGTAGAAGTTTGAAGCTGGTGGCTAGAAGTAGGATGATGCTCTTTGGCTTGGACGGCAGCTAGGGCACTCCTTCTTGGGCGTGTGAAGACTTGGATGGCAGCAAGCTAAGGCATGGAAGGGTGCTAGGACAGCAAGGATGATTAAGGCACACAAAGTAACCAAAGAAAAACAAAATCTCTAACACCAAAACAAGCACACAAGCTTCCAAACCAAAATTTCAGCAATATTGTATTCATAAGAGAGGTTATTACAAGAGGAAGAGGGGTGGGGTATTTATAGAGCTCCCATGCCCTCTCTTAACTAGGGTTACACTTAGGTTAACAAGCCTTTTCCTTGTTAGATTACAAGTCCTTTCCTAGTTAGGTTAGAATTACAAATCTTAAAACAACTAGGAACATAAATCCTAACTAGGTTAGACTAGTCTTCTCCTTCTCACTTAATGACACCTCTTGGACTTGGTCAACACTTCAAGGATGCCTAGGGTGGCATGTTGGGCTTCTAGAAGCAGCAAGGGGCCAGCCTAAAGGGGCTTGGGTGCATGGGCTTGGGCCTCGAGAAGCTGGGATGGCCTGGTAGCTTGGTAGTAGGAAATTGCTTTCTTCTTTATGATGATCACTTGCATGCCCTATGTTCCCCATCAGTTGAAGTTGGGACCACCTATGTTAAGTCCTTGTGACCAGGAAAAGTATAGATGGTTCCTCCGTCCTTGGTTATAGGTTAGTGCATTGGGGTTATTGGTCGTTCTTTGATAGGTTGCATTTACTTGTGCATAATCATTTTTAGTTTAGGTCATGAAGTAGGGGCACTCTTCTACTACATATCCTAGATTATTTCATCCATTGCATATAGGTGTGAACACTTTGTTCACTTGATTTACAGGGGCTTGTCCCTTGAGTTCCAAGATGATGAGGGACGGACTCGATGAACCCTAGTTTATTTGGAAAAGGAAACACCTAAACAAACTAGGACCGTGGGAGGGCTAAGATGCCTCCCGGGACTAGGGCGAACTGAAACTAAACCCTAAAATAGCTGAACTCTTTTGGTTTTCAATTTTCTTGGTGGAGGAACAATGGGATGGAGGATAGGAAACATGGACACTCTAGAACTGGGGACTCACCTTCACGGAGAGATGTTGCACCTCTAGGGCATCTCACCCACCCCACTACATGTAGTCTAGGGCATCCCACCCATTTCACTACACACGGAGCCTAGAGCATCCCACCCAAATTGCTACCTGGGGCCATAAAAAAAAATCCCTAAGACCTAGATGAGGACTCGATGGAAAAGGGGGATAACTAGGGCCTCGCGCCCCTCAATGCTCGCATGGAGCGAAGGAAGTGGGGTCTCACACCCCTTGACACCTGCTGGTGAAGGAAAGACGAGCCTCAGCCCAGAACGAGGACCAGTGGCTAAACCAAAAATTCTTAATAATCTTCAATTATTACAGGGGGAGAGGGGGCCTTTATATAGAAAAACCAAATCCCTCAATTACTTAACCTACAAGCAAATCTGAAATAAAAAAATAAATTATATCAAAATCCGTGCTGCATCAAAATGGGTGCTGATCTGCTCTGAGAAGCATGTTGGCTTGATGAAGTGCTCTGAAGAGCATGCTACTTGGACTACTCCAAAAAGCATGCGGACTCATCTCGCAGAAATGAACATGGGGAGGAAACCATCTCCGGCGGCAACCGGCGGATGGTCGGCGGTCGCGAAGTAGACGGTCGGTGGCCAGGAAGTGGGCGGCGGACAAGGTCGGCGGACAGCGAGCGACGGACGGTGGGCGGCGGGCTGCAGGCGGGACGGCAACATAGATGTGTCACGGCATGCCCAGGGCATGTCATTTGGTCTCCCACGACCGTGGGGACCCTTGGGAGCCGGCGAGGCCTCTGGTGACTAGGCTTTGGCTAGCAGACGGTGGGACGGCAGCGGAAGGAGGGCGGCGGATGGCGGTGGTGGCTGCAGGCGGGGTGGCGGCAAGTGGCGGCACGGCACGCTTGATGCCGTTTTGTCTTCCCGTGGGAGTGGGGCCCTGGGTGCCGGCCAGGACCTCTGACGGCTGGCGGGCGGCGACAAGCGGGCGGTGGCGGCAGTGGCAGCATAGGGGTGGCACGGCGGCATGGCACGCACGAGCATGCCGTTTGGTCTTCCCATGGGCATGGGGCCCAAGGGTGCCAGCGAGGACCTCCGACGGCTGGGCGTGGGCTGGCGGACGGCGGGCGGGCGGCCGGCATCAGGCCGGCAGCGGCGGGCGGCAACGATGGCCGTGGGCGATGCTTGGTCTTCCCATGGCCATCCCTTCGTCTTCCACAGGCGGGGCGACGGATGCTGGTTTTACGACGAGGGCAGGGCCGATGAGCACCGGCGGGCAGGCCAGCGGGGGCGGTGGGCTAGGGTTTGGGAGGTTTTAAAAATCATGGAAGGAAGATGGAAAGGCTGGAATAAAGTGGGGATAGGTTGAAATAAAGCTGGAATAGTGGGGATAGGTGGAATAGCAGGAATAAGAAAAATAAAAAAAAATGTGAGAAAATAAGAAGAAATAGGAAAAAGAATCCAGACCTGCCCTGGATCCCCATCATTGGACTCGATGAATCTTGGTTTATTTGGAAAAGGGAACACCTAAATAAACTAGGACTGTGGAAGGGCTAAGAAGCCTCCCGGGACTAGGGCGAACTGAAACTAAACCCTAAAATAGCTGAACTCTTTTGGTTTTCAATTTTCTTGGTGGAGGAACAATGGGATGGAGGATAGGGAACATGGACACTCTAGGACTGGGGACTCACCTTCATGGAGAGACGTCGCACCTCTAGGGCATCTCACCCACCCGACTACATGTCATCTAGGGCATCCCACCCATCTCACTACATGTGGAGCCTAGGGCATCCCACCTAAATTGCTACCGGGGCTGTAAAGAAAAATCCCTAAGACCTAGATGGGGACTCGATGGAAAAGGAGGATAACTAGGGCCTCGCGCCCCTCGACGCTCGCATAAAGTGAAGGAAGTAGGGTCTCACATCCCTCGACAGCCGCAGGTGAAGGAAAGACGAGCCTCAACCCAAAACTAGATCCAGTGGCTAAACCAAAAAGTCTTAATAATCTTCAATTGTTACAGGGGGAGAGGGGGCCTTTATATAGAGAAACCAAACCCCTCAATTACTTAGCCTACAAGGAAACCTAAAATGGAAAAATAAATTACATCAAAATCCATTCTACATCAAAATGGGTGCTGATCTGCTCTGAGAAGTGTGTTGGCTTGATGAAGTGCTCTGAAGAGCGTGCTACTTGGACTATTCCAGAAAGCGTGCGGACTCATCTCGCAACCGTGCACAGGGGGAGAAAACCATCTCCGACGGCAACCGGTGGATGGCTGGCATCTGGGAAGCGGGCGACGGATGGGGCCGGCGGACGGCGGGCGGGTGGCCGGCAGCAGGCCGGCGGTGGCGAGCGACAACGGCGGCCATGGGTGATGCTTGGTCTTCCCACGGCCATCCCTTCGTCTTCCACGGGCAAGGTGGCGGATGCCAGTTTTCCGGCGAGGGTGGGGCCGGCGAGCACCGACGGGCCAGCCAGCGAGGGCGGCCAGGGGTCTGGCAGCCCGGATCTGGGGGTGGCAAGGCGATGGGCTAGAGTTTGGGAGGTTTTAAAAATCATGGGAGGAAGATGGAATAAGGCTAGAATAAAGTGGGAATAGGTTGGGATAAAGCTAGAATAGTGGGGATAGGTGGAATAGTGGGAATAGGAAAAATAAAAAAAATGTGAGAAAATAAGAAAAAATAGGAAAAATATCTGGACCTGCTCTAGATCCCCATCATTCTCCTCGACCGTGAAGAACTCGACTCCATCGAGTTCGAAAAATGGAGCACACCCTAATCCACAACTCACTCTGATACCAAATTGATGAGAGACGGACTCAATGAACCCTGGTTTATTTGGAAAAGGGAACACTTAAACAAATTAGGACTGTGGGAGGGGTAAGAAGCCACCCGGGACTAGGTCGAACTGAAACTAAACCCTGAAATAGCTAAACTCTTTTGGTTTTCAATTTTCTTGGTGGAGGAACAATGGGATGGCGAATAGGAAACATGGACACTCTAGGACTGGGGACTCACCTCCATAGAGAGACATCGTACCTCTAAGGCATCTCACCCACCTCACTATATGTAGTCTAGTGCATCCCACCCATCTCACTATACGCGGAGCATAGGGCATCCCATCCAAATCGGTACTTGGAGCCGTAAAGAAAAATATCTAAGACTTAGAGGGGGACTCGTTGAAAAAGGGGGATAACTAGGGCCTCACGCCCCTCGACGCTTGCATGGAGTGAAGGAAATGATGTCTCACACCCCTCGACACCCACAGGTGAAGGAAAGACGGGCCTGAGCCCAGAACCAGGACAAGTGGCTAAATCAAAAATTCTTAATAATCTTCAATTATTACAGGGGGAGAGGGGGCCTTTATATAGAAAAACCAAACCCCTCAATTACTTAGCCTACAAGCAAACCTAAAATGAAAAAATAAATTACATCAAAATTCGTCCTGCATCAAAATGGGTGCTGATCTGCTCTGAGAAGCATGTTGGCTTGATGAAGTGCTCTGAAGAGCGTGCTACTTGGACTGCTCCAGAAAGCATGCGGACTCATCTCGCGGCCGTGCACAGGGGGAGGAAACCATCTCCGGCGGTAACTGGCGGACGACCGGTGGCCGGGAAGCGGGCGGTGGATGGGGCCAACGGATGGTGAGTGACGGATGGTGAGCGATGGGCTGCAAGCGGGGTGGCGGCATAGAGGTGGCACGGCATGCCCAGGGCATGTTGTTTGGTCTCCCATGGCCGTGGGGATCCCTGGGCACCGGCGAGGTCTCCGGCGACAGGGCTTTGGCCGGTGGACGGTAGGACGGCGGCAAGCGGTGGCACAGCACGCTTGCGTGCTGTTTCGTCTTCCTGTGGGCATACCACACACCTGTGAGGACCTCCGGTGACTGGTAGGCGGTGGATCGGCGACAGACGATGGCAGGCGGGCGGCGGTGGCAGGCGGCAGGAGGCGGGCGGTGACGCAGGGGCAGCACAGCCTCACATCATGCACGAGCATGCCATTTGGTCTTCTCATGGGCGTGGGCCCCAAGGGTGCCGGCAAGACGTCCGGTGGCCAGGCATGGGCCGGTGGACTGCGGGCGGGTGGCAGCGACGGTCGTGGGCGATGCTTGGTCTTCCCACGATCGTCCCTTCGTCTTCCATGGATGGGGTGGCAGATGCTGGTTTTTCGGCGAGGGATGGGTCATCGGGCACCGGCTCGCCGGCCGGTGGGGGCGGCCGGGTGTCGGGCAGCCCGAATTTGGGGGCGGCAGGGTGGTGGGCTAGGGTTTCAGAGGTTTTAAAAATCAAGGGAGGAAGATGGAATTGATGGGGAACAAGATTCAAATGATGCATCTCTAAAGATTAAAGAGGTTAAATGTTGATGAGGCAAATAGGCTGCAGCTATTATATAAAAGAAATAGAAATTCAAGAAAGGAACATAGAGAAAAATATGACTAGAAAGAAACTCTCTCAAAGTAATTAAGAAAGGACCTTTGTGGTTAGGAAACCACACAGGTTAGGGCTAGCTTACCTTGCTATTTCAGATCTGAAAGAAAGTATAAGAATGGTTACCCGGCTATTAATATTCTGAAAATGGGATAAAGGACACTCAAGATGAGGTACCTAAATGACAAAGGAATTACTCTAGGTTTCAAGGCCTCTTGCTTCTAATTCTTTGGCATAGTAAACCTTCATCTTGGAAACCATGAGACCTGGGGATCCTGCACAAGGAGATGGAAAGATTAACAGGTTTAGATGGGAGGTTGTAGGAATGGATAAAGAGAATTTGGAATGGAGTATTAAGGATTAAGCTTGGCTTGAAGTAGATCTTCCTTGGCGTTCACAACTTAAACCTCCTTCACTTGTTGGCATGCTGAACTTCTTTGTAGAAGACGCCTTTGGAAGAGGAGATGGATGAATTTTGGAGTGGATTGTAGGAGAGTCTTCAAGGTTGATCAAATAGAAATGGAGTATGGGTTAGAAATTGGATTGGCTAGGTAACTTAGGTCTCACACCTTTCCTTCTCTCAAGGGACTTTGGCTAGCAAAGGGAAAAGCTTTCAAAAAAAATTTCTTCTTCATTCATCATTACCATTACAAGAGAATTCTAGGAGCTTTTATAAACATTAAGCTCTTTTTCAAATTCAAAATGTAACACTTTTCATGGAGAAAATCAAGGGGTGTCCCATAAAGACAGGAGTGGCCCATTCAAATTTAAATCTCTTAATTACAAGGTGGGGCACCCATAAAGAGTGGAGCTTCATTCAAATTTGAAAATTCATGATTGATGTGTCTTGGTGATGTGGCATGATTTATCCTCCAAGTTGGCATGACTTGTCTTCCAAGGTGGCATGGTGCTTTGATGATGTGGTGCTCCAAGTAGTTGGTGAAGTTGGTTGCACTCATTCTTGCTTAATTGAAGCCCAATACAAGTAGATCTTGAACCTGACTCAATACAAAGCCAATTTAACTCTAATTGGACCCAAATTAAAATAAAACATGACTCAATTATTCAAATAAAAATAAATACAGGACTCATTGACTTATTACAGGACTTAAATTCCTAGTCTTCTATCCATAAAGAACTTGGCATTAGCTGAAGCCTCTTCCTGAGCCTGGTGCTCGCACCAGGAATAATGCTGGAATAAAGTAGGGATAGGTTGGGATAAAGCTGGAATAGTGGGGAAGGTGGAATAACGGGAATAGGAAAAATAAAAAAAAATGTGAGAAATTAAGAAAAAATAGGAAAAAGAATCCGGACCTGTCCTGGATCCCCATCACAAGACTTGCTCTATCTTACGAATCAAGGATACCATCTTAGCCTCTTCAAATATGGATGCTGATATTTGGTGTACACAACCTCTTAATGGTATATTTTTAGATTCCCTAATTACCTCTCACTGTAGGCTCTTTTTTACTAAATCCTCTAAAAATTGCTAGGCTTCATTAGATGGTTTCTGTATAAAATTGCCTTGACACTTCAACTCGAGCATGGTTCTAGAATTTGGATTTAGACCTTCATATAAGTTTGGCATAACGTCGAAGTCTCAATCCCATTGTGTGGACACTAGCTCAAAAGGTTCTTAAATTGATCTAGGCATTTCCAGAAGGTTTCTCTCCCTAATCAATAAAATTAGGTGATCTCATTTCTTAACTTGGCTATTTTATTGTATGGAAAAAATCTTCCTCAAGAACGTTTTCACAAAGCTCTTCCATGTTGTGATTGACTGGGTAGGTAAACTATACAACAATGTCTTGACATTTTTTTTGAAGGCAAAATTAATTAGCCTAAGTTTAATAGAATCTCCAAGAGTTCATGTATTCTCATAGTATCAAACACTTCCTCAAATTTCTTAATAAAAATATAGGCATCCTTAATTCTGGTGAATTTGGAAAATATATTGATAATTTGAGGCTTAATCTCGAAATTGGTAATATTAGTTTGGGGTAGTCAAATGAACAATGGTTGGGTAGATCCAATTAGGTAGCAATAGTCTTTCAAGCTTAGGGAATATCCTAATTCTTCCATGGTTAACTTTAAATTTTCTTGGTCAAGGATAGGATTTAGATCGATTCTCACTAGTCAACCATATTTCCTTTTGTAAGTTACAATTTTGAATTTTTTTAGATTTTTTCTCTTGATTGAAAAAGGGGAGAAGAAGGAAGAAAGAGAAGAATTCTAAAGGTGAGAATCTAAGGAGTCATAAATCTAGAGATGACAAAGAAGAGTTTTTTAATTAGATCACGTTCTATTGGCAAATAAGTTGTCAAATAATGGACTCTCTATTCTAGGGTTATCCCATTTCTAAACCGCTCTTAATGTTTAAAACTGCCTTAGAGCCCTTCAAGTCAAAACAAAGACTAACTAACTGACTAGCCAGGTAAGGGTAAGGTCAGTGGGGGTCTCTCATTGCTTTCCTTAGATATCAAATAAATTGGCTAAGTTAGTCAATGGAACTAGTTAAGAACAGCCTTCCTTCAAGGCTGCATCATCCTCGAACCCCTTTCTTAAACACCAACCAACCAGCTAATATTGACCTGGTCTAACTCTTCTCGAAGCCTTGTTCTAGTGAGCTCGAATTCCCTAGGGCCAAAGTCTAATTAATTTTAGATTAAATATTTAGGTTATGTAGTATGAAGGGTAATAGTTTGTGGACCAAGGGTAATGAAATCCATACCTTATATTGTTGAGGGGTTTATGCCCTTTAAGTTATCTTACGAGCATGCAATGCAAATGATAAGAGATGTCCAAAAATGTTAGAAGGTTTATAAGGTTTATTATTTATTTTCTTAAATTAATTAAGTGTTATGGAAAGATATCTTTTTTTTAGATTATTTAAGGTAGTTAAATTAAAAGAGAAGGTTAATTAGGTTAGGAGTTGATTTGTGAAAAGAAGGAAAGTATTTTTTTTGATCTGCTAACAAAATAAAAGAAAATAAAAAAATAAGGCAGCTAAAACAAAGAAAGCAATAAAACTAAAAAGAGCAATAACTGAAATAAAAAGAAATAGATATATTTTTTTATCGTTCTTACATAAAATAATTATGCCTAGATCCTCAGTAACAGTATCAAAATTTGATCGTTTGTCGTAGGATGGTCAAAAATAAACCGAACTCACTACTATAGTTAGGGTGAGCGGAGATCGTATCCTCAGGTATCAAGGGCAATTATTTCTCGAAGAAAGTAAAAAAAGATGGATTGTAGAAAGATTAGAATAAAAATAATTAATTAAAATAAGTGATTTTAAATTGATTGGTTAAAGTGAACAAGAGAAGTAACCTAGGAATCCGAATCCACCATGCAAATAGATTTTATTTCTTTTCTTTATATTACAATATCTATAATACTTGCAAATTAAATATCGGTATAATTTATGTCTTATTAGGTACAGACCGTATCTTGAGATCATGACATGTTCATTTAGAGTATAAACTATCTAATTTTAATTACAAGATTAGGGATTTAATCCACCATACCATGAGCTATCTCTCTTAGGCATGTACCGTATTCAGAGATCATGATACGTCGATTGAGGGTATAGGTTACATCTGTTAGATCAAACCTCAACAAACAAAATAGATAAAAAGATATGAACACTAAAAGCATAATCTTTATTGCATGCAATTTAAGTACAAAAAGATAAACAAAACCTGATTACAAGCTCTATCTTCATCCTGGGTTGAAGGAGCTTAGTTGTGTATTGATATTGTGAGCATCTCCTCTATAATTTTCCTTCTTTCCCAAGCCTAATACAAGATCTATATAAGAGAGCATGAAAATAAATTAATAAGTTTTTGCTATGAAACTAATGCTTGGACTATTACTTGTGGTACTCCTTTTATAAAGCTCGTTAAGAGCTTTCTCTCGACCAAGTTTGGAGTCAATTTGAGTCAAAATTGATCGTATATCATGAGAAACACTCAGCTATACGATATATTGCTTGATGGGATGCTGCCTGTTGATCATTGATCCCTTTTCCTTCTCCCATTCGAACCAATACCTTGCCAAGATCTCCTCCTCCCAGTCAAATACTTCCTTTGACTAGTATCAATCCTGGTCAGTGATGGACTGCAGCAATGAGGGGTGACAACAGCAATGGCGACTATGATAGGCAACATGATTTGGAACAATAAAGTGGAGATGGCAGCATGGTAGTGGGATAGGGGAGAAGCTCTTTGATAGTGGCACAGCAGTGATTGACATGAGGAGGTGGATCTGGACAGAGAGGATGATCGATGACGTCATATTGGATCAAGGATGGGGACAATGACCGATGGTAAGGAGGATGATCGGCAATAGTGGTGACTTAGATTTTAGGAAAAAAACTAGACCGAGAGGGAGCTCTAGTGGCTTCTTTGACCGTGATAGGTGCTCAGCGATTCCTTCGGCGATGGGCAAGCTCTTGGATGGTGGATGGTGAAGGTCCATAAAGGGAAGCATACCAATATGCAACAGCAAGGCAGAAACATGCATTTTAAAACTATTTTAAAACAAGCACAGCAGAAGACTTGGTAGATCGATCAAACGATCTACCAATCTGCCTGCAACAGGATCTAGTATAATGATATAGAATGCAATAAACATCAAAAACAAGATAAAACTCAATGATATAAAGATACATTATCGTTATACCTTTGATGGATGCAATGGTGGTGCTCCAAGGAAAGTGCTCTTGAGCCACACACGTATCTGGCCTCTACAAGTAAATACACCGGGGCTTGACTCTGATCAACTCCCTCGAAGTGCTAGCTCCTTGGGATCCTTGAGGCCGATTTGCTTCTTCCTGGAAGATGAGGAGAGGTGGACCCTTCCTAACTAGCTCTCTTCCCAAGACCTAGCTTAAGTGCTAGGTTGCTCACACCCAATGCCCAAATCCTCACAAGCCCCCTTCATCCCTCTCGAAATCTCAGCAGCAAGGAGATTCAGAGACCAAGAACCAATTTCTATCAATCAATAGCCTAGAAATAACTCTTATTTAAAAATGCAACCATGGGAGGAAGAAAGAGGAAGGAGGAGAGATTGGGGAAGAAGATGGGGAGGCATTCCAAAAAGGTTCCAAGCACAAAAGGTAAGTATAACCATCATACTATTACAGCTTGGAGCCAAAATCGGTTATATTTCGAATTTTGAACTTGAAATTCGAAGTCAAAACCTTCCCAGAATACTATCCAGAATTCTGCTCATCACAGCAAGTGTCGACTCATGCAAAATCGCCAAGTGTCGACACTTTCCAAGTGTCAACTCAAGCAAGTATTGACACTTGGACATGGTCAATCATATTAACCTCCGATGAAGGCAAACGATTCTTAATCGTCGATCAGCCTTAAGATCAGATAGAAATCCCTATGATATGTGATCCTATAGGTTTGAACACTAAGCCGGTAGCATTGGAATACTTCTAGTACTAGTCAAAGTTCTCATCTAGCAATGATACCTGATGTTCAAATAGGTTGAAGATGCAGAGCCCCTCTCCAGAACCTCTGGCATATGGTTACTGCATAATTCATCTCTTTGACCTTGTAATGCTCAAGATGACCTAGGGTTTGACTACCAACCCTAATTTGGTTTATCCAGATCGTGTCTCAACTTTACAAGTTCTGTGACTCCTCACAAAAACTACCCTAGCCAAGGATTTGCTAAATTAAGACTCAATAAGTCATTTACTCCAAACTATTTGGAGGGGTCAATTCTATCTTGATCGACCACCGCTCCACAAGTATTTGACTGCACCTAGAAACCTTCCATCACTGGATTAGAAATCCAGATAGTCCGTTACCAAAGTATAGTGAGTTGCTTGCAAGCTGCCATGGTGACCTCAGATCTGAGGGACACATATACACATATCCCTTCACGAGCAACCCTTTGGCAGAAGGGAGCTCCATAGATGGTCATGTTCAGTGAGATGTCACACATTTCACTTGCATGTCACACCAGTGTCTCTACACTCCTTGGTTAAGAGGACAACCAACAAATGTGATATACAACAACCTACACTTGATACATTATCATCCTATAACAATGTATCATTTGGTTATAAACTAGTTTAAGAACTACTTGATATATCCTCTCTATATCAAATAATGTAGTTCGTACAAGAGTTCATTTCAAGAAAATGTAAATATGATGAACAGCTAAAAAATAACTTTTATTCAGTAAAAATTCATATACAATTATAAAATGGCACAACCATCTATAGCCTAAACGATTGGCTTTGGGACAATTTCTAATAGATGGTTGGTGATAGGTGCTTGGATCGCCAGAAAATAGGCATGGGAGGGAGATGGTTCATGAAATGGGCTCGTGGATTGGGGTTAATGGCCGCCATGGACCATTCCCTACTTTTGTAGATTGAGTGGCCGATCCACCATTGACTGATTACTTTAAAATCCATGCTAAAACTTAATTATATTATTTTTTCTTAATTTTGGATTTATTTGAACTCTGATTCTAGTATCGTTTGCATAATTAGATTTCAAAAATCAAGCTCTTTTCATCCATGGACTCCTTTTCTACAAAATACTAATAAAAGTATCAATTTTTAAGAAATATAGATTAATTAATATTTATTTTAATACTTAAATTAGGATATTTAATAGATTTATCAAAAGGCAATATTGTCTGTCATGTTAGTACTCCATTATTGACTTCCATCCTCTAATGTTGATTGACATATTTTTGAGCTCGTTTTCTTTGTAGTTGGTGCACTACACTACTGATCTACTCAACTAGGCCTTCGATAGTGGGAGTATCATTAGTAAACTATGGGGTGATGTTGTAGAGGCTCGGCTAATGAGGACAATGGCAAGAGGAAGAAATTACAAACTAATAATCTTTGGTTGTAGTCCAATCTTTTCTTTTTTAGGTTTCCATAAATGTATAAAGCTCCTCTTGAAGACTCCTAATTCCATGAAGCAAGATTGAATTGTTTAAAGCCAAAATCAAGTGAAGACTCTTTTTCCAAGCCCATGGGCTAACCAAGCTATGAAGAAATCCTCTACCTTGAAGCCTAATTGAAGGACCAACCTTAAAGAACATGTGGAAGGATTAGATGAAGACAAGTGTTGCAAGGAGATGGTGCCTCATGGAGTTTCTAGAATTCTCTTGTTAGGATTAGTTGCTAGGAATTAGTTGCTAGGAACTAATATTGTAATTAGCTACTAACTAAACTAGAATTAGTTGGTCCCTTAATCCTCCTCTTTGCCATCCAAAGGGGCTGTCCTTGGCCTATAAAAAGGGACCAAGGCCCCCCTCTTGTAGATATGAATGAATGATTTGAATTGAATGAAAGTTTCCTTGTTTGAGTTCTCTTCCATCTTGCCAAGTTCTCTTGAGTTCTTCCTAGAATTTGAGTGTTTTCTTTAGGTTTAAGTTAGAGTGTTGAGTTTGATCTTGAATTTGAGTGAGTGCTTTGAGTTTGGAGGGCCATAGTTCTATTTCCAAGTTTTCTATATAAGATCCAAGTAGTCCAAGAAGAAGAAGAAGTGCTGCCCAAAAATTCCAGCAACTCTCTTCACTTCTCTTGTTGATTCCTTCCTTTTTTCCTTAATTTCTTTGAATCTCGACCTTACCTTGACTCTTTTGTATGTTCTTCTTGGTGATTTGAAAATGAAGATGAAGGCTCCATGCCAAGGGTCCAAGCTCTAATTGTGAATCCAAGAAGGGAGTGTAGATCTTGTCTCTAGCTTTCAATTTTTGAGTAGTGAGTGTTTTCCTTCCAGTTGAGTTTTTATTTCTCTTCATTGTTAGGAGAAGACCCTCTTGATCCTTAGATCTAAGGTTCTTAAAGGTTTTTTAGCTTAGTTTGAGGGTTTCTAAGCCCTTAGATCCTCTCTTTTATTTTTTTGAAAGGAAGCTTGCATAAGAGTGTTAGATTTTCTGCTCACCTAGTTTCTAGCTCGAAATTCTTCATCCCTTCCACCCATGAATCCGGCCATATCTGGAACTCTAATGCTAGTATGTTGTTTCTAGGTAAGTATATCACATCTCCATACACCCATTTCATCAAATTTGTCCCCCATCAATTTTTGGTATCAGATCTTTGTTCTAGGTTAAGCTTTGCAAGCTACTAGAAATTCTATCTCACTGTCTTGCGAGATTTTGTGATTTTTTGTATTTTATAAATTGATCAAAGAAATCCAAAAGAATACTTTCCCAATACCCTAATATGTTAGGATTCAAAATATAAACTCAAGAAAAATATTTTCCTTGATTTTTGGATTTAAAAATATAAGTTCTTAGGTCATTTCTGAAGTTCTATCCGGAATTCTATTTCTGCCTTCCATTTCATTTAATTTTCAAAAAATTATAAATATATATTTTTTAATTTTATAGTTCTAGATCTGAAGATTAGACCTCTATTTGTGTTATTCCCCACCAAAATTTTGAATTTTATAGAGGTTTATAGCTCGGAATTCGAAATTTGAATTCAGGTTGTTAAGAGTTAGCTAAACTGTTGGAATCTTCTAGCAACTGTTTTCAAACTACCTTATCAACCAAAATTTGAATTAATTTGAAGTCAAAATTTAAAATCTGAGTTTCCATATCTGAGATCTAACCAAGTCAGTTTTATTTCAAATTTTTTAAATTTAATAATTTTAAATTTTTAATTTTTAAATTCAGGTTAGCTGGAGGTTAGTTGGAAGCTGAAATTTACATTTTAACCACTTTGCTTCCAAGGATGAATTTTTTAATCAAATTTCGAAATTTAAGATTTGAAACTTGGTTACTTTGATTTAGACTTCAAGATTTGAATTACCCAATTTAAATTTTTATTTTTTGAAATTTCAAAATTGGGTTAAAAACTTATGCATTTGTGCTAGGTATAGTTGATTGTGCTCATTATTTTGCTGAAATTGTTTGCATCCATTTTCAAAATATCCTAAGGGCATTCAATATTACATAAGGAAAGGATGTCATTACCTTTCCTTAGTTCAAAACAATCATCCACATTTTCATTGACCTAAACCCTAAGTAAAATCAACTAGGAACCTAAACTAGGGACACCCACGAGTCGGGTTCAAGTGCAAGGTAAGACAAAGCATCATTTGAGTTTGTACTTATTCTTTGAAATTGGTATCTAAGGCTAGAGGCCAAATGGAAAACTCCTTAAGCAGACTTGTAATTTTTAATTAGGACCTTGTGAAAGCGAGGGGAGCCTCCCGCAACCCTACCTCTTACCTGGCTAGTGGACTGGATAATTATATTCTTAAGTAGTAACTAGTTAAGTCTTGTATTATTGAACTCTAGGTCTAGGAGCCCTAGAATTAGGTCTTGTTTGCTTGCTCATTATATTGCTTACCCTTATACTATGCCCTATACCAAAATCCACCCTCAGTTTGGTTATTACCCATGGATCCCAATCTTGAATTCATCATGAGGACCCTAACTGAAAAATTTGACCATGTAACTGAGCAATTAGGGCAAATTAATAATGAACTAGGTCAAGTCAAAGAGAGAGTTGGGACCCTTGAAAAGACCCCCACTGAACTCGAGTCATCTAGGTCAATCCCAA
This sequence comes from Areca catechu, assembly GCA_021397845.1. NCBI lineage: Eukaryota > Viridiplantae > Streptophyta > Magnoliopsida > Arecales > Arecaceae > Areca > Areca catechu. The sequence continues at coordinate 124,917,636 of CM038040.1, read as the reverse complement.
GAGGACCAAGAGCCCAACATTTTGAGCACACCCTTGAGTACAACCCTAGAAGACTTCACCCTGATTTTATGGAGGAGGCCCAGAAAGCCCACTTCAAGCATGAGTCACCCAGACCTACTCACCAAGCCTATCAATCTGAGTTCACCCATGATCACATCCCTAGGTGACCCCACCAGGACTACTTAGACCAAGATGAGAGGCTCATGAGAAGCATTAGACTAGAGGCTCCTATCTTTGATGGAAGCCTAGACCCTAAGGTTTACATTGACTGGGAAGGGAAGATTGACCAATACTTCGAGTGGTATGAAATGACCGAGGATAGGAAGTACAAATTTGCCAAGCTTAGTTTGGTTCGACAAGCTAGGTTATACTGGGGAAATGTTGAGAGAATAATTAGACAAAGGGGAGACATGCCTATAACCACATGGAGAGCAATGAAAGCTAAGTTGAGAGAGAAGTACCTTCCTATGTCCTACCATTAGAGATTGTTAGACCAATGGCAAAGATTGTATCAGGGTACTAAGACTGTATCGAAGTACATCACCAAGTTCGACGAATTTGCGATGAGGTGTAATATTGATGAATTAGAAGCTGTGACTTTGTCTAGGTTTAGAACCGGTCTGAGAGAAGAGATTCAAAGGAAATTATTTTTGAAAGAGATTACATACCTAGACCAGGCTTACCAGATAGCTAAGGACTGTGAGAGGTTTCATAGGGGACCAATAACTAGGCGACCTGAACTAAGTAAGGATAGCACCCCTACTCAAAAATCAAGATTCAACTAGATGCGACCGAATAGACCCATTCCTAGTACTCCAATAGGTCAAGCATGTGATAAAGGTAAGGCCCCTCTAATTCAAAAGAGTAGTAACCCTAATGTTCAATACTTTAAATGTAGCAAAAAGGGACACTACTCCAACCAATGCCCTACCCATTCATTACACATAGGGGAGATAGTTGATGAGGAGAACGAACCCATTAAGGAAATTGAAGAAGAAGTGTATGAGGCTGAGTCTAACTTGATCAATGAGTATGTTGAGGAAGAAGAAGAAATTGACTATGAAGAAAATTTGGGTATTATTAGGATTTTAACCCAAATTAAGTTGAAGGAGGATTGGAGAAGAACAAATATACTTCAAACGTTTATCAAAATAAAGGATAAAGTTTATAAAATTATCATAGACAATGGAAGTTGTGTAAATGCCATATCCACTAAGGCCCTTAAGACCTTATGTTTGACCCCGGTTTCCCATCCCAATCCGTACAAAGTTTCTTGGATAGATGCGACATCCATTCCAATTAAATCCAGATGTCAAGTTTCCATTCAAATTCAATCCTATCAGGAACAAGTCTGGTGTGATGTACTACCCATGAGGGTAAGTAGTATCATTTTGGGTAGACCATGGCTATACGATCATGATGCAACTTTATATGGTCAATCCAATTCTTGTGCCTTCACCCATCTTGGAAAAAGGCTTACCATTAACTCGACCCCACCGAACGACAATATCAAGAAAGGGTCTAGTGAATTGAAAGAAAAGAAGCCAAGTTTGAATTTGATTGATGCTAAGGATTTGAAGAAAGAAATTAAAGAAGGATCACCCATGTGGATTTTAACCCTTAGGGAAGTACCTGAACAAGATCTTAAGGAGCCACCTCAGGAAGTCACAAAGGTTTTAGAGGACTTTAAGGACATATTCCCTGAAGACTTACCTGACCACCTACCTCCACTTAGGGACATTCAACATGCAATTGATTTAGTCCTAAGTGCCACTTTACCCAATTTACCTCACTATAAGATGAATCCTACTAAACATTTTGAACTACAAAGACAAGTAGGAGACCTCCTCCAGAAAGGGTTCATTAGGGAGAGTTTAAGTCCATGAGCAATACCTGCCCTATTAACCCCAAAGAAAGATGGTAGTTGGAGAATGTGCATTGATAGTTGTGCCATCAACAAGATTACGGTCAAATATCGATTTCCTATTCCTCATCTTGATGACTTACTAGATATGATGACCGGAGCCATTGTGTTTTCCAAAATAGATCTTAAAAGTGGATATCTCCAGGTAAGGATTAGACTTGGAGATGAATGGAAAATGGCATTTAAGACAAAAGATGGTCTTTATGAGTGGCTAGTAATGCCTTTTGGTCTATTTAACGCCCCTAGTACTTTTATAAGAATCATGACTCAAGTTTTAAAGCCATTCATGGGAATGTTTGTTGTAGTATACTTTGATGACATCCTTATCTACAGCAAAACTAAGGAAAACCATCTAGATCACCTTCAACAAGTTTGCTGCACCCTTAGAAAAGAGAAGCTTTATGCCAATTTAAAAAAGTATGAATTCTTGACCAATAGAGTGATCTTCCTAGGATTTGTTGTCACTGCTGAAGGGGTATCTGCTGATCCTGAAAAAGTTAGATCCATAGTTGAGTGGCATGAACCCAAGAGTATACATGATATCCGTAGTTTTCATGACCTTGCCACTTTCTATAGGAGGTTCATAAGAGGGTTTAGTACCATCATCGCCCCAATCATGAATTATATTGAGAAAGGAAATTTTGAGTGGACCAAACAAGCTAGTAAAGCCTTTCTTGAAATTAAAGAGAGAATGACCCAAGCACCAATATTGAGATTACCTGATTTCACTAAAGTTTTCGAGGTTGCTTGTGATGCTTCCGGAATAGGGATTGGAGGAGTTCTATGTTAAGAAAACCACCCGGTAGCATTCTTTAGTGAAAAATTAAATGGAGCAAAATTGAAGTATTCCACGTATGATAATGAGTTATATGCGATAGTTCAATCTTTGAAACATTGGAGACATTATTTGTTACTGCAAGAATTTGTTCTGTTTTCTGATAATGAAGCACTCCATTTTCTTAGCTCCCAAAAGAAGTTAAACCCTAGGCACATGAAATGGGTAGAATACATCCAAGCCTATACCTTTGTCCTGAACACCGTGCTGGGATTGAAAATAAAGTGGCTAATGCTTTAAGTCGACATTCCATGCTTCTAACTTCGTTGACAACTGAAGTCACAAGGTTTAATATGTTAGAAAAGGAATACAAGAGTTGCCCTGACTTTAGCAAGGTTTTTGGGTCTATAAGTCTAGGACCATTTGACGAGTATCAAGACTATGTCCTACATGATGGGTTTCTTTTCAAAGGGAATAAGTTGTCTATTCCTCGAACGTCTACCCAAGAGTTCTTGATTTGGAAAATTCATGCCAGGGGATTAGCAGGCCATTTTGGGAGGAATAAGACTATTTTAGCTTTGGAGGAACAATTCTATTGGCCTAGCTTGAAAAGAAACGTTGCCTAAGTTGTAGCCTAGTGTAAAACATGTATTGTTGCCAAGATGCCGAAACAAAACACTGGACTACACACTCCATTAACTGTCCTTAATCAACCTTAGCAAGATATCAGTATGGACTTTATGTTGGGACTACCAAAGACCTTAAGGAAGCAAGATTCTATCTTTGTGGTAGTCAACTGATTCTCTACGATGGCCTATTTTTTGCCTTGTTCCCAGACCTTTGACGCATCTAAAGTGACCAAATTATTCCCAGATGAAGTGGTTAGGTTACATAGATTACCTAAAACCATAGTGTCTGATAGGGATGTGAAGTTCACCAGTTACTTTTGGAAGATCCTATGGCATCTCTTAGGAACCAAGCTAAACTTTTCTGCATCTTATCACCCCCAGACTGATGGCCAAACGGAAGTGGTAAATAGAAGTCTTGGAAACATGTTAAGATGTTTAGTGGGAGGATATACTGGGAATTGGGACCTATTGCTGCCACATATAGAGTTTGCCTATAATAGCTCAGTTAACAGGTCCACTGGAGAAGTCCTTTTGAGATTCTTCATGGGTATAAACCACGAAAGCCAATCGACCTCATTCCATTACCCATGCATGCACAAACATCCAATTCTGCTGAGTCATATGCACAACACATTAAGGATCTACACATAGAGGTTTGCAAGAAAATCCAAATAAGCAATGAGAGCTACAAGCATATGGCTAATTCTCATAGAAGGGCCAAAGAATTTCAAGTAGGGGACTTTGTGATGATCAGGCTAAAACCTGAATAGTTTCCACTAGAAACTATGAAGAAGCTCCATGCCCGTGGTGTAGGTCCTTTCAGAATAATAAAAAGAATAGGACCTAATGCTTATGTGCTGGACCTACCTTCTGAGTTTGGCATTAGCTCTACTTTTAATATCTCAGATCTGATAGGATACAAGAAGCCCATAATGATTTCTAGTGAGTTCCTAGAACCCGATCCATCTCTTGAGAGTGAACCAACCCTAGAGTGCCCACCAGCCACACTACTAAAATGGGAAGAAAGAATTGAAAGGGTCATAGATGACAAGATTGTCACTACATGGAATAAAGATTACCAACGATACTTGATCCATTGGCAAGATAGACCTGATTCTGAAGATTTATGGATCACTCAAGAAGAACTACAAAGGATCAATCGAGATATACTTGAATACTACCAAAGCTAAAATGATCCATACTCATCAGGGCCGAGTTCTTTTCACCTATGGAGAATTAATGAGGACATTGGCAAGAGAAAAAAATTACAATCTAATAATCTTTGGTTGTAGTCCAATCTTTTCTTTTTCAAATTCTCACAAATGTATGAAGCACCTCTTGAAGACTCCTAATTTCATGAAGCAAAATTGAATTGTTTAAAGCCAAAATTAAGTGAAGCCTCCTTTTCCAAGCCCATGGGCTGACCAAGCTATGAAGAAATCCTCTACCTTGAAGCCTAGTTGAAGGACCAAACCTTAAAGAACATGTGGAAGGATTAGATGAAGACAAGTGTTGCAAGGAGATGGCTCCTATGGAGTTTCTAGAATTCTCTTGTTAAGATCAGTTGCTAAGAACTAATCTTGTAATTAGCTACCAACTAAACTAGAATTAGTTGGTCCCTTTATCCTCCTCTTTGCCACCCAAAGGGGCTGCCCTTGGCCTATAAAAAGGAACCAAGGCCCCCCTCTTGTAAAAATGAATGAATGATTTGAATTAAATGAAAGTTTCATTATTTGAGTTCTCTTCCATCTTGCCAAGTTCTCTTGAGTTCTTCCTAGAATTTTGAGTGTTTTCTTTAAGTTTGAGTTGGAGTGTTGAGTTTGATCTTGAATTTGAGTGAGCGCTTTGAGTTTGGAGGGCCATAGTTCCATTTCCAAGTTTTCTATATAAGATCCAAGTAGCCCAAGAAGAAGAGGAAGTGCTGCCCAAAAATTCCAGCAACTCTCTTCACTTCTCTTGTTGATTCCTTCCTTTTTCCCTTAATTTCTTTGAATCTCGACCTTACCTTAACTCTTTTGCAGGTTCTTCTTGGTGATTTGAAGATGAAGATGAAGGCTCCATGCCAACGATCCATGCTCCAATGGTGAATCCAAGAAGGGAGTGTAGATCTTGTCTCTAGCCTTCAATTTTTGAGTAGTGAGTGTTTTCCTTCCACTTGAGCTTTGATTTCTCTTTATTGTTGGGAGAAAACCCTCTTGATCCTTAGATCTGAGGTTCTTAAATGTTGCTTAGCCTAGTTTGAGGGTTTCTATACCCTTAGATCCTCTTTTATTTTTTTGAAAGGAAGCTTGCACAAGGGTGTCAGATTTTTTGCTCACCTAGTTTCTAGCTCGAAATTTTTCATCCCTACCATCCATGAATCTGGCCATATCTGGAGCTTTAATACTAGTATGTTGTTGCTAGGTAAGTACATTACATCTCCACACACCCATTTCATCAAATTCATCCCCCATTACCGGCAAAAAGTTGTGATGATGGAGGCTGCATCTAAGCTTTTAGTGATGCAGGATGAAATGCATGAAGAACGTCAGCATAAAAGGAAAGCTATTTCAGATGAGCAATGATTCAGATCTGTATGGCTTATTCTTTCCAAGAAGGAGTAAAGAACATACTGAGATTGATTACAAGAGTAAAGAGCACTATCTCATAGACTGAACTCATCCAAATGATAAAGAAAGAGGATCTAAGGGTTGAGAAACAACTTACGATTAGGACTAGTGCCTTCTTCAACATGTCAAACCTAAGATTAAGGGGGTTTGTACCATGCAATGATCTCTTCTCCGTAGTTGGATCTCTTAGCACTTGAGAGGGTTGGCACCTGGATGAGGAGGCGTTACTTTGGCGGATTCGTCGACTTTCAGGTCCGGGGTTCCAAGGCAAGGATGACCTCCTTTGTGGATTGAGATACTCAAGGGATCCTACAAGCAACATAGTTAGAGACCTATCGAAGCAGAGAATGAAGTTAAAAGGAAACTTTGAGTAGAGAGGGGTAGGGAATGGCGATGGAAGATGTATCTTGGCATTGAAGAGTCTTGGTGAGGAGGAAGCTTGTTGCCTAGAGACTTGAAGGAGGAACGCTTGACGGATAGGGCTTGGAGGAGGAACTCTTGGTGGCTAGGGCTTGGAGGAACTCTTGGCGGCAAGGGCTAGGAAGAGAATTAGGGTTTGGAACTTAGAGAACTAAGTTGATTTGGACCTCACACCCTCTCTCTCACGGAGCGTCAATGCGAATAGCATAGGAAGTAAAAAAAACTCTTTCATTCATCAAGATTCATCTATTACAAGAGAAGAGGCGGGGTAGTTATTAATCATCCAAGACCCCTTTTGAAATTTCAATACATGCCTAAAATAAGGAGAGAAAAAAGGGGAGCACCTTTCATGCTTGGGAGATCAAGGACTTCCAAAGTCGGGTGCCTTTTTCCTTTCATGCTTGATCATAGATTTCCAAGTGGGGTGCTTCTTTTTAAATTTGAAAAGCTTCCAAGTTGGTGGGAGAAGAAGGTGGGGCACCCATTTGAATTTCATGGAAATAAGGAGAGAAAGGTGGGGGTGCCACTTTGTTTCTTCCTTTGCTTTGGGCGGCTTAAGTAGGGACCAGTGGAGGTGGCACATGACTTCTTTTTTCTTTGCTTCAGTGGGAACCAGTGGAGGTGGTGCATGAAATCTTTTTTTAAGTGGGGACCAGTGGCTCTCCTCTTGGACTTGACTCGAATGAAAGAAAACAAAATTATAGGACTCAAGATGAAAACAAATGGGCTCTGTTAGGATATCCCGATTCAACTATGAACTGAACTCCAGTTTATCTGGTCGAAGCCCCTTTTCTCCGGACCACGGACTTCGGACCAGGCAAGGGACAGTCCAACTGCAGGCAACCCACTGCTTCCCACCAGACTACAACATCCCAAGGCCAGTCCTATGGACAACATCTTCGGCCTTGACCGAAAACCAAATTTCTCATCGACTTCTGAAGACACATTCTTCGATCCCTGCCATATACACGATCTCCATCCTCGGGGAGAAATACCAAGTCTTTGGCCCATGCAAGGGGAAACACGAAGCCTGTACCACAATCTGGTCCAGAAAGGTAACTGTAACCAATGGTTACAATTGACACTCTTCATGCCACGATCATGGCGCGTGACTCCTGCTACCATGCCTCCGATCTAGTCGAAACCGCTCAGTGATAACGCACGACCGCCAATCATGAAAGAAATAGACTCCCATGATCACCGAAAAAAGAGCGGGCCGCAGGCTGGAGTCCTTTTAAATAATGGTAAGAAGGATAGCTCGGGAGGTACGCTCGCATACACTCACACAAATTATAGAGCTTTTCCTCTCATACTCTCGACACCCTTCCCCATTCTGTGGCTGGGATCCGCCACTAACTTAGGCATCGGAGTGTCCCCCACCAGAACGACTCCGATAAGGGACCTATTTTGCAGGTGAACTAGGGAGCGGTCCTGCGGTGCAGTAGCTCCAACCGATCGATTTAGGGACCCCACGCCAATAGATTAGCATGCCAGGAAGGGGGCGCAAGCACTCTTTAGGCTCCCTTCTAGTTAAGGGGAAGTAAAAATTCTTGATGGCGAGAAAAAATACCCAAATAGCCGCTACAAGCCGAAGTCGTGCTCCATCCCAGGGAGGTGCACCCCCGGGGAGAAGCTCCCACGGTTGTTGTGGGACTGCAGCAGTTCAAAGCTCTTGTGAACTAGGTCACCAACCACACGGCCATGGTTTAGGACTTCCAGAGCAGAGCCTTTCCGGCAAGAAATCGACCAGCCGCCTCCAGACATAGCTCTCGATCCCGAAGGAAGAGAGCCCCACGGGAGGATTCTACGCATCCCTCTCCCCATTCTCGACCCTCTCCTGAAGGCCGAACTACGAGATTGCTCAGGTCCGCCAACTCCCCACAAAAAGAGAAAAGGCCTAGGCAAACTGCCACATCCTCTTCCGGAGACTCCACTTCTATGGAGAGAGTGTCAAACCAGATTCCCGATTATGATGGGAGATTCAGAGCCATCGAATCAGAGATGGCAAAGGTGCAAAAATAGAGAATGCGGGATCTTAAGGATCCTGATGACTTGATTATGGGTGATCTACGCCCATCCTACATCGACCGTATCATGGCCGAGGTTATTCCTCGGCACTTCAAGGTTCCCTAGATGGAATCCAACGATGGCACCTCTGACCCCCTTGACCATTTGGACAGCTTCAAGGACCATATGATGATCCAAGGAGCTTCGAACATGATGTACTGCTTAGCATTTCTGGCTACCTTAAAGAAGTCCGCTCGGATGTGGTACTCAAGCCTACGCCCAAGTACAATCGACTCTTTCTCCGAGATAGAAAAATTATTTGTCTTGCATTTCAGGACCTGCCACAAGACTCCACGAAATATGGACATACTGTTCCTCCTTCACCAGAATGAAGGAGAAAGCCTGCGAGACTACATCTCTAGGTTTAATGCGGTCATGCTTGAGATCCCTGATCTCAATGAGCACGTGGCCATATCAACACTGAAGAAGGGGCTTCGTACTTCCAGGCTTACCTTTTCCTAGATAAGAAGTTCCCTAAAAACTATGCTGAGCTCGTGTCGAGGGCTCAAAAATATACCGATGCTGAAGAGCATGCGGCAAATCGATGACTGGTTGAAGGGAAACCCCCTTCAAAATAGAAGAATAATAGGGGACAAGGTTTCCAAACTTTCAATAACAATGGCGGCAAATATACAGACCGCCGAAGAAGTCCTCCCAGGCCCAGAGCATTGGGAGGAAGATTCGACTCCTACACCCCCTTCAACCTCTCTCGAGAGAAGATCCTCATGGAAATAGAGAAGGAGAACTATCTCCAGCAACCCCGTCCCATGAAGGCCTCCTCTTCCGTAAGGAATAGGAATAAATACAACCGATTCCACTGGGACCACGGCCACAACACAGAATAGTGCATCCAACTGAAGGATGCAATTTTGGATCTCATCAAGAGAGGGTACTTGGAGCGGTACATTGGTCGCCAAGGACCTCGGTCGGAAGCAACTATTCCCTAGCCACCTCCCGAAGAGGCCGAACTACCAAACCAAAGGCCCACCAACGGATGTGTAGGGATGATACACCGACCCGCCAACTGGAGAAGGGATGAGGACGAAGCCCCAAAGCGACTTAAGGACAACAACTCTATCCTCTTCTCCGATGACGACCTTGTGGGAGTTCGGCTCCTACATGACGACCCTCTTGTAATTTTGGCCGTAGTGGCCAATTATGATGTACAACGAATCCTTGTTGTTAATGAAAGGTCGACTGATGTCTTGATGTACGATGCATTCTCTAAAATGTGTTTGACTAGACATCAACTACAAAGATCCCCCATACTGCTCTCTGGTTTCGGGGGCAACCAAGTTTATACCGAGGGAGAAATAGCGTTGCCTGTAACCCTAGGCATTGAACCTCGACAAAAGACACTGCCAATCAACTTCACGGTGGTCCGGATCCCCTGAGCATACAATATTATTCTGGAGCGGCCCACCTTGAACAAGTTTCGGACCATGATCTCCTCTCATTACCTCTTGGTGCGCTTCCCCACCAAGAACGGTGTCAGAGAAGTCAGAGGAAACTAGAGGATAGCACAACAGTGTCTGATGATTGAAGATAAGCATTTCAAGGATTCGACAACTCCAGATCAGCTGGATCCGAGGGATGCAATCACAAACCTTGGTGAGCCCATGGAGAGGACCTTCCCTGTACCTTTGTCAGAGGAAGATCCCTCCAAAGTTGTGCTGATCGGGAGCACACTTGATGAGGGAACCAGAATAGAGTTGATCCATTTTCTCAAGGACAATGCCGACATCTTCGCCTGTTCGACTTCGGATATGTTAGGGATTCCTATCGAAGTAATTACTCATCGGCTGGAAGTTGTCCCTGGGTACAAGCCAGTGCGATAGAAGAAAAGAAGCTTCGCTTTCGAAAGATAACATGCTGTGGACGAAGAAGTTGGCAAGCTCTTTAAGGCAGGGTTCATCCGAGAGGCCCACTACCCCGAGTGGTTGGCCAATGTGGTAATGGTAAGGAAAGCTAGTGGCAAGTGGAGGATCTGCATCGACTATACAGACCTCAACAAAGCTTGCCTAAAAGATAGCTTCCCTCTCCTGAAGATTGATCAGCTGGTTGATACTACCGCCGGCCACCGGTTGCTAAGTTTCATGGATGCTTTCTCTGGCTACAACCAAATTAGGATGGATCCATAAGATGAGGAAAAGATGACTTTCATCACTGATAAAGGTCTCTACTGCTACAAGATGATGTCGTTCAGCCTCAAGAATGCCGGGGCAATGTTTCAAAGGCTGATCAACAAGATGTTCGAAAAGCAACTAGGGAGGAACATGGAGGCCTATGTTGATGACATGATTGTCAAAAGCATCCTCCAGAAAGACTACATCCATGACTTGGAAGAGTCATTCAGTGCTCTCCAGTGCTACCATATGAAGCTAAACTTGGCAAAGTGTGCCTTTGGGGTCACTTCGGGTAAATTCTTGGACTTCCTTGTCACCAAACGAGTGATTGAGGCGAACCCTGAGAAGATTCAAGCCTTGAAAGATATGAGACATACCTCCTGCAAAAAGGAAGTCCAGCAATTGACAAGGAGAATTGCCTCCCTAAGCAGATTTATCTCTCGGTCAGCCGAGAAATGTCTTCCATTCTTCAAGGTACTGAAAGGGATATGCCCTACAAGCCAATCTATGTTGTATCTCCCAAACCATTGTAATTGACAATATTCTAATAAAGGCATTATTTTTCATCATACGCTATTTTTTATATTATATGATGAACCCCATAGATTAGGGCTATGATTTTAGGGTTATGATGAGATCATACCAGTGAGACCTAAAGTCTTAAAACCTTAATCTAAAATATTCCTAGTCAAAGGAACCCTGAGTAGGGGATCAGGGTTTTTCCAGTAAGACTAGCACATCCCATGTATACTGGAAAGGGTGACTGCTCTCACAGTCACTTGTGTATGACACTAATACTAGGATGTGGGTCTCAGTAGAGAATGAGTTCACTGATATGATCCAACTTGAGAACATCTAATGGAGTCTTAGCTACATGTCAATAGAAGGTTCTCATAGTGAGAGTGGTACAAGTAATCCTTTGACCTGAGACTACCATAAATACCTTATTTACATGAACCCATGCTTTGGTTCAATTCTAATCATGACACTGAGTCATGCACAGGATTGATACTGGGAATGGTGAATTGGATATGAAGGTAATGAGTAGGTCAACAAGGAATCGATCACTCTTAGTAAGAGGAGATTGCATCCAGCTAGTTATCAATTGGATGATGATTCATGGAATCTTTGATCAAAGTAAAGATATTAGAAATGATTTCTAATATCAAGATAATTGAATCATCAATATAAGATTGAGCTAGAAATGAATGTAATATTGGAATTGACATATATCCATATCCATAATTATATTCTGGGTGCAGGCTGATCGAAGGATTTAATTATACGGTAACTTTCCACTGAAGGGTAGTTTTGGTATTTCACCAGAATTTTCATATCTTCCGGGTAGACATGACATGTTGCTAGATGTCAATCTTGTCTTGTGGGTTGATTAAATTGAATGATCACTTATTAGGAAGAGTCCTAATTGATCATAATCGGGTAAGCCCGATTTGACCTAAATCGATTAGAAAGGGTTCTAATCAAATTAGGTCAACTTGTATTCGAACCTACTACTGGCTAGATGTGGAACCCAATGGGTCATACACTTAAGAGAATTGATCAAGGGTTTAATTTTGTAATTAAATCATTTTGCATGATGACACTCTAGCAGGTGTTGCAAATCCTAGCTTCTATTCGAATTAGATTCAAATTAGGGTTCCGGATTGGTTAAATTTGGGTTCTAATTGGATCTAATTAGACCCTAATTGAGGTTATAGGGATTATGGCTAACCCTATTGGCTAACCATGCACCTAGGCTAGCCCCCCACCCGCCCCTTAGCATTTTCATGCCAAAATGCCAAGAGTCCATGCGCTAATGGACTCTTGGCACGCCATTTGGAAGAGTCCATGGCGCATGGACTCTTGGCATGCTCCATAAAAAACTCTCATGTTTTTATATGGGGCAGCCTCATTTCATAGAATTAGCGCCTCACTTGTCCTCCCTTGGATTGGAATCCAAGGGTTGATGTTTTTTAAGAAAGGAAGAAAGCGCCTGTTGCTTCCCAGTCGCGCGAAATAACATCTCTTCGGAGATGAAAAGTTGTGACTCCTTTCTTTTTAAAACATTGCAACTTTTCCTTTAAGAAAGGCCGTGGGATTTATCCGGAGGGCCGTGAGAAGGAAGGATGGGGCGTGAGAAAATAAGAAAGGGCGTGAGAAGTCTTTCACGGAGAGATGTGTGGGTGCCTATTTGAGATCTATTTAAAAGGTCAGGAAAATCAGAACTCGGTAATGTTTTCTTTTATTCATTCTTCCTCTCCTAATGACTCTTTTACTCTTTTCTTGTTCTTGCACTGTTTCCTTTACAGAGTACACCTCTGTCGAAACTCTGCTACTGAACAAGAATAAGAGCGAAAGTCTCCGACGGTAAAGAAAAGAAAGGAGTTCTGATTTTATTCCTTCTTTCTTACATTAAGACAATCTTGTCTTAATTTCTCCTCCAATTTAAGACAAGCCTAAATCCCCTTAGGACAAAGTCTTTTCTTCAAGACAAGAGTGTCTTAGAGGGTCAAGGTCTTCGTGGAAGGAGGAGAACAGATCAAGGAAAAGGGAGGCAACCTCTTGTGTGGAAGAATTCAAGCCATAATCCGAAGAATTGAGTTCTAGAAAGAAGAACTCAAAAGGAGGAACCATTGGACAAGAAGATAGTGTTCTTGATCATCGCTCTATGTGGATCACCATCGGTGGGCGGACACCTGGATTCCTGGTGAATTCAGTTAGCCCCTTCAACTTCAAGTTTGTTGGAATAAGCGATTACAGGTTGCTACCCTAATCCTAATTTGCATAGATATGCTTGTCATATGTTCTAGTCTTATTTAAGGAGTTCCTGGTTTAGGATTTTTTGGTGTGAATTTAGTTTCAATTTTGAAATTACCCTTCCGCTGCGTTGCACCGGAACCCAACAATGGTATTAGAGCCACCTTAATTAGGACTATAATCTATGATAGTTTGTATGTTACATATTAGGGTTTTTAAATCCTAATATGTTACTGTTGCCCAGATATGGTACCCAAGAGGGGGGGTGAATTGGGTATTTTAAAAATTAAAGCAATATATGTGCTATCAAGTTCTAAGGTGAAGAGTGATAGTGCTCAAGTAATTGTGCAACGGAAGCAATGAAATAAAACAACAATTAAAGAGCAAAAGAAGATAAAGAGTAAAGCAATGCAAACACACAAGAAGTATAGTGGTTCGGTGCACCTAGCACCTACATCCACTCCCCAAGCTCTACTTGGGAATTTCCACTATAATCTTTAGATTACAGCCGACTTGTTTTACTAGGCTCACAAGTCAAAACCTTACACACTTGTTTTGGCTTCGGGCTTACAAGCAACCCTAGTTGGTTTTATCAATTGGCTCACCAACAAACCTCACTCACTTGTTTTGGCTTCGGGCTTACAAGCAACCCTAGTTGATTTTATCAATTGGCTCACCAACAAACCTCACACTAGTTTCAAATTCCCTTGAAACTAGCCTACCACAAATAGAATATGAATACAATGAATAAAAACAAGACAAACTCCTTTTTGAGCAAAAGGTAATTCGATGTTGCTCTTGATGGAGACTCTTCAAGCCTTTCTCTTGGAATCTTGGACCTCACTAAATGCCAAACTCTTGAAAGTTGGATTCCTCAAAGATGGAAAGTTTTTGGCTAAGGAATCTCTTGGATTTCTCACTCTTTTTGGCTTGGAATTGATTGAAGGCTTTTTACTTTCACTCAATCCTTTTCACTTTGTCTCCATATCTTTTTTGAAGTTTGGTGGAGGTTAAATACCTCATTCATGCTGAAACAACTCCACAAGACCGTTAGAATCAAAAATATGGCCATTTATGGCCATTAGAAATCAAATCAAAAGTTCAGAAAAACTAGCCGTTATACCATGAGTCGACCTCATGAGTCGACCTCTAGATCAAGTGTCGACCTCATGAGTCGACCTCCAGTTTATCTTAGGCAAAAATCCAGAAAACCATAGTTCTGTCCAGTTTGAATTCTCAAGCTATGAGTCGACCTCTGGTGTCGACCTCTGGACAGGTGTTGACCTCTGGTGTCGACCTCTGGACAGGTGTTGACCTCTGGTGTCAACCTCTGAACAGGTGTTGACCTCTGGTGTCGACCTCTGAAGCATGCCACTGAAATTTTGCCGTGCCGGCCTTGCTGAACCATCTTCAAATTGAAACTTTAACCTCTTCAAGTCCTTTCATATTAATTCCAAAGTCCATATATTTGATTTTCCATTAATTTAAGGACTTTTTCAACTGAAATACAAGCATTTCTTCATTCAACATGGTTGAGTACTAAGATCTGAGAAATACACTTAAAACATAATTAGTACTCATATATACTTAAACATTTTGTCAATCATCAAAATCAAGACCAGAGTCAACAATCTCCCCCTTTTTGATGATGACAAAACCTTTAAGTATATGAATAGGGTAAGCTTAAAAAGATTAATAATAAGATAAACATGTAAGCTCAAAACAATAAGCACCAAGCTCCCCCTCAAAATATGATCCAAAAAATCTTCAAAAATATTTTTTAAAATATGCAAAAAAAATTTAAAATTTTCAAAATTTCTTCTTCTTACTAATTCTTTCCTTTAGATAAAAACATTTTACATTCTTCTCCCCCTTTTGCACTTTCTTTCATTTCTCAAATGACTTTTCATGTTTATCCAATCTTCCCCTTTTCATACTTAACAATTTTCTCCCCCTTTTTGACATCATGAAAAAGGGTGAAAGGCAATACAAAGTGGGAATGAAGTTGGAAAGAATAGCAAGTAGGTTATCAAAATCAATGCATGAAATCAAATATTTATGATATCAATTGAATATGATATAAATTGAACAAGATACCAAAGAATGTAAGCACATGCAAGAAATGATTTGATATATATTATCCATTCGCCTTACTTGTTCATGGGATAAGGTCACAGCGGCACCCCTACACGTCATAAGAGAGCCCGTTGAATGGGAAGAGAGGGTCTTTAAGCCCTACTTATCTCCTATGACCGGACGGCCATGGTGACTAACCCAATCCGAAGCGGTTACTAGGAATTCTTATAAAAAAAATTTGATGCCAATAGAATATGATACCATTTGAATGTAACTCCTCCAAAGAATTAGATTTGAAAACAAGAAGGAGTACCAGAGCAATATAAGCAAAGCATGATATCAACAAGATATTCAAAGCATCAAATATGATAACAAATCTTTGGATGCTCCCCCTGAATGTTATTCCTCCTTTAAAAATATGCATTTATTTCAGGAATAAAACATGAAAGCTTATGCATCAAGATTTGAAATTTTTCAAGATATTCATGATTTTCAAAATCCAAAGCATTTATATCGCATAAAAACGTTTAGCATTATTTCAAATTTATTTTAAGATAATTTGATATCCATACAAATGCTAGAAGTAATATGATATCAAGTCTAGCTATTAGAGCAAGGGTTTGTCAATAAGCATACCTTCTTCTTAAAAGTAACCCTTAACTACTAGTTCTATACTTGATCCAAATCATTTCTAGATTATGCATAGATGCCAAAAATAAAAACATATAAATCATAGCATTTCACTTGAAATAATTTAGAAACTATATTAATCAAAATCAAGTGAAGATCTAATAATCACAAGTTTGACCATGAGAGCTTGAAATCCATCAACATCAAAATGGTCATGATCACAACAAATGATTATTAGTCTAAGCTTGATTCTAATCAATCAATTAAAATATTTTTCAGATCAATATGCATCTTTAAAAGTATTTTTCATGAAATACATTAATCAAAATCAAGTGAAGGTCTTACAATCATAAATTTAATCATGATAGCATGAAATTCATCAACACCAAAAAGTTCATATCATAGCCAATGATGATAAGTCCAAACTTGATTCTAATTAACTATTTAAAATAATTTTTCAAAGTAATTGATGCAATAAAAATTAATCTACAATTTTAATTATGGAAGGAGATGTTTAGAATTTACCAATATACATAATCCTTCCTTTTACCATTTAGTCCAAAATATAGCTTGTCCACTTCTTTAAATTGTCTTGTACAACCTCTTTTCAAGAACTTCCTTTCTTCATGTTGGGTTGCAAGACATTCCTGCAAAACAAATTAAGTGGACATTTTTGGTACCCAAACTTTCTTGGGTCCTTTATGATTAGTAATTATGGTTCCTTTTGGAACCCAAACTTTCCTTAATCTAGAAGGATAAGCAATGAAACCACATTTATAAGAAGAATTGAAAGAAGCAGGAATATTGAAGTTCTTCAAGAGTTTTTGCTTCTTTTCCTCAATCAAATATTTTTCTCATTAAAAACTTTTTCACATAAATCTTTTGAAATAATATTTTCTTTTTCTAAAAATTCTTTTTCTTTAGAAAAATTATTCTTTTCATTTTTCAAAATATCAATCTTGGCATTTAAATCATCATTTTTATTTGCAAGATTGGTGTTGTCAAGAGAAAATGAATCTACATGCCTATTTAATTTCTTGTGCTCAATTTTTAGCAATCTGTATTCATGCACAAGATCATTAGATGCATCATGTGATTCTTTAAAGGTAAAATCATAATTTTTTAGCACATACCTTTTTCTCATTTGCCATGAAACAAAGATGGGCAACTTCATCATCCGTACTTGAATCTTCGCTATCGCTCCAAGTTGCCATCATTGCCTTGAATTTCCTTTTGGCCTTGAGAGCTATTATTTTCTTTTCTGTATCAGCTTCCACTATCCTTTGCCATAAGTTCAACTCATAGGTCATGAGTGAACCGATAAGCTCCTCCAAAGGTAAGGTTTCTACATCTTTAGCTTCTTGGATCACCGTCACCTTTGGATCCCATGATTTTGGCAAGGATCTAAGAATTTTGTTCACCAAATCAGCATTAGTATAGATTTTGCCAAGACTTTTTAATTCATTAATAATAGTCATAAATCTTGAAAACATATCAGATATAGATTCATAATGCATCATTTCAAAAGTTTCAAAAGAATGTATAAGCAAATTAATTTTAGTGTTCTTCAATTGAAGAGTACCCTCATGAGTAACTTCAAGTGTGTCCCATATTTCCTTCGCTGATGTGCATGTAGAAACTCTATTAAAATCATTTAAGTCTAATGCACAATAAAGCAAGTTCATTGCTTTAGCATTGAGTTCAATTTGTTTAATGTCATATTCATTCCAATCCTCTTCGAGCTTTGGAATGGAAATGCCATTAATCAAAATGGAAGGAATATGAGGACCACTAATAATGGTTTTCCAAAGATGATAACTAATAGATTGAATATGGATGCGCATGCGAGTTTTTCAAAATGTGTAATTTATGTCATTGAGAAATGGTGGTCTAACACTAATACCTACAAGGGTTACCATGAACTTTAGCTCAAAATCGTTAGATTTTCAATCAGAGCACCGAGCTCTGATACCACTTGTTGCCCAGATATGGTACCCAAGAGGGGGGGTGAATTGGGTATTTTAAAAATTAAAGCAATATATGTGCTATCAAGTTCTAAGGTGAAGAGTGATAGTGCTCAAGTAATTGTGCAATGGAAGCAATGAAATAAAACAACAATTAAAGAGCAAAAGAAGATAAAGAGTAAAGCAATGCAAACACACAAGAAGTATAGTGGTTCGGTTCACCTAGCACCTACATCCACTCCCCAAGCTCTACTTGGGAATTTCCACTATAATCTTTAGATTACAGCCGACTTGTTTTACCAGGCTCACAAGTCAAAACCTTACACACTTGTTTTGGCTTCGGGCTTACAAGCAACCCTAGTTGGTTTTATCAATTGGCTCACTAACAAACCTCACTCACTTGTTTTGGCTTCGGGCTTACAAGCAACCCTAGTTGGTTTTATCAATTGGCTCACCAACAAACCTCACACTAGTTTCAAATTCCCTTGAAACTAGCCTACCACAAATAGAATATGAATACAATGAATAAAAACAAGACAAACTCCTTTTTGAGCAAAAGGTAATTCGATGTTGCTCTTGATGGAGACTCTTCAAGCCTTTCTCTTGGAATCTTGGACCTCACTAAATGCCAAACTCTTGAAAGTTGGATTCCTCAAAGATGGAAAGCTTTTGGCTAAGGAATCTCTTGGATTTCTCACTCTTTTTGGCTTGGAATTGATTGAAGGCTTTTTACTTTCACTCAAATCCTTTTCACTTTGTCTCCATATCTTTTTTGAAGTTTGGTGGAGGTTAAATACCTCATTCATGCTGAAACAACTCCACAAGACTGTTAGAATCAAAAATATGGCCGTTTATGGCCGTTAGAAATCAAATCAAAAGTTCAGAAAAACTAGCGGTTATATCATGAGTCGACCTCATGAGTCGACCTCTGGATCAAGTGTCGACCTCATGAGTCGACCTCCAGTTTATCTTAGGCAAAAATCCAGAAAACCATAGTTCTATCCAGTTTGAATTCTCAGGCTATGAGTCGACCTCTGGTGTCGACCTCTGGACAGGTGTTGACCTCTGGTGTCGACCTCTGGACAGGTGTTGACCTCTGGTGTCGACCTCTGAACAGGTGTTGACCTCTGGTGTCGACCTCTGAAGCGTGCCACTGAAATTTTGCCGTGCCGGCCTTGCTGAACCATCTTCAAATTAAAACTTTAACCTCTTCAAGTCCTTTCATATTAATTCCAAAGTCCATATATTTGATTTTCCATTAATTTAAGGACTTTTTCAACTGAAATACAAGCATTTCTTCATTCAACATGGTTGAGTACTAAGATTTGAGAAATACATTTAAAACATAATTAGTACTCATATATACTTAAACATTTTGTCAATCATCAAAATCAAGACCAGAGTTAACAGTTACTACACTTAGCATTTCTTTGATTGCATATGTGTTTTGATGTATGTCACTAGTTAGGGTTTTTCACTCGAACCCTAATTATTATAGAGATATGTTTAGTTTTGAAGTCATCATACTGAAATAAGGTTGCCCTGGCATAATGGTGGATCCATTATGTGGTAAATGGTTGTCCTAGTATGATGACACACTTAGCACATATTTGATTATAAGAGTGATATGTTGATTGTGATACATTCTATAAGAATGTGCTTGCATTTTATAAATCCCTCCATTTAAAAATTATATTAAGTCGTAGTATATTTAACTAATAAGCATCACTAGTCATGATGTACAATTGATCATTCGGTGTCTAGAAAGGTGGTTCTGGGAAGGTAAAGAGTATTGTGGTTTTTAATTGGTTCCGTTGACTGACCTGGCCAATTTTTATTGGTGTCTAGGAAAGCAACGGGGGGACTCCCACATCTCTTCCACTTGCCTGGCCGATTTGATTAAATTTAAATCTTGACTAAAATGCTTAGTGTTAAAAATACTATATATTGGCCTTCCTTCATGCTGGATCATTATTGTGTTATGAACCACATTAGGTTTGTTGTGTTATCTGCAAGACCTAATATGGTGATTGACATGATACTAGTCTAGTGCATAGATATGCTTACAGTATATTCAGTATAATGCTTTGTAGTGTTATCTGCAAGGGCATTATATTTGAGTATCGACTGTATAGAAATGAAAGGGTCTTGACTTAACTAGAACATTATGATTTGTTGTATTTTCTGCAAGACTAATAATGTTCTAGAGGCCAAGTTACTTCTTGAGAATTATATAAGATATAATTGGAAGAGTTTCCTACCTTTGAGCTTGTAAAAGATTTGTTGTGTTTTCTGCAAGATCTTTTATAAGTTATTAGGATCTCAATCTCACTAAGAAAAACTGATCAGGGTTCTTCTCGATTATCATAGTGAGGGCTATGATTTTTGATAAAATAGTGGGAGACATAATTAAATTGAAGACCTAATTTAATTATGTAAGTCATTTCATGGTTGTTTGCTTATGTATTGTTCTTTATTAAATGTAGATAAATGGCATCTTCATTATCACTGCGAAGTATCTTAGACACCAACAAACTGACTGGTCCGAGCTATGTGGACTGGTTGAGAAATTTAAAGATTGTACTGAGTTCAGAAAAACTTTCTTATATTCTTGATACCCCTAGTCTTAATCCACTAGGGGATGATGCCACAGAGGAAGATATGGCCACATACAAAATATGGCAGAAAGACTCCCTTACTGTCAAGTGTATCATACTAGCCTCTATGACCAATGAGTTACAGAGACAGCATGAAAGCATGGATACTCAATCCATAATGCTCAATTTAAAAGAGCTTTATGGAGAACATAGCAGAATTGCAAGATATGAAATATCTAAGCAGTTATTCCATGCTAGGATGACAGAGGGAACATCCGTTCAGGATCATGTTCTGAAGATAATTGACTTAATCACCAGATTGGGTCAATTAGGTTTTATTATGGATGGGGAGTTGAATAAGGATTTAATCCTGCAATCACTCCCGGAGTCATTTTCTTAGTTTGTCTTGAATTATCACATGAACAAACTGAACACTTCCTTGCCTGAGCTGTTAAATATGTTAAAAATAGTAGAGAGCCACGTTAAGAAAGAAAAGGCTCCACTTCTTCTTGTTGATAAGATCAATAAGAAGAAATCAGGCAAAAAGGGTTTTAATAGGAGGCTAAACCCTAAGGGTGGCATCAATAAGAATAAGAAAGGAAAGAAGGCCTCAAAACAGTCAACCTGTTTCTTTTATGGCAAAGCGAGACATTGGAAAAGGAATTGCAAGGCTTACCTTGCAACTGTGAAGCCTGGTGCGTCAGATGCACTAAAAGGTATGTATGAGATACATGCTATATTGACATTAAATTCATCTATATCAAATACTTGGGTATTGGATACCGCTTGTGGTTACCATATATGCAAATCTTTGCAGGACCTCCACAAGCTTAAAGTATTGAAGGAAGGTGACTTCAATCTCTACGGTGCTAGTGATGATATCATCCAAGCAGAAGCTGTAAGGACCTATATTCTGAAGTTGCCTTCAGGGAAGATCTTGGAGTTAGAAAATTGTTATTATATGCCTAAGATTATTAGGAACATTATATCTATTCTTTTGTTATTAAAACAAGGATATGTAATGGATGTAACGAGCACTGGTTGCTCGATAATGTTGTCTAAAAAATTATTTGTTCTGGCATATTTAGCAATGGGCTCTTAACTTTTTCTTCCAATGATAGTGTTTTTCATGTCAATAATAAAAGAAAAAGAAAAGACTTTAATGATACTTTACCTTGGCATCATCGACTTGGTCATGTTAATGAGTCTAGGATAAGCAAGTTATACAAGGAAAAATTTCTTGATCCTTATGAGTATGAATCATTAGGAACTTGCGAATCATGTCTCATGAGTAAGATGACCAAGACTCCATTTACTGGACATGGAGAAAGGTCAAGTGAGTTATTAGGACTTATACATACTGATGTATGTGGTCCAATGATAACTCAGGCCAGAGGTGGATACTCATATTTTATCACTTTTACAGATGATTTATCTAGGTTCGGATGTATGTATCTTATGAAACATAAATCTGAAGCCTTTGATAAATTTAAGGAGTATCAAAGTATGGTCGAAAAACAAACTGGGAAAAGTATTAAAGTTCTTCATTCTGATCGAGGAGGAGAATACTTATCCATAGAGTTTTTAGACTATCTTAAAGTTAATGGAATTCTTTCTGAATGGACCCCTCCTTATACACCACAGCTAAATGGTATAGCTGAAAGGAGGAATCGTACCTTATTAGATATGGTACGATCCATGTTGTGTTTCACAAATTTACCCATTTTCTTCTGGGGTCATGCCCTAGAAACTGCTGTTTACATTCTGAACAAGGTACCTTCTAAATCCGTTGTTAGTACTCCATATGAAATTTGGAGTGGAAAAAAATCGTATCTTAAATATTTAAGGTATGGGGATGTCCAGCTTATGTTAAAAGAAATTTTGGACATAAGTTGGAACCTAGAGCGGATAAATATCTATTTGTAGGATATCCTAGAGAGGGTAGAGGATATCTGTTTTACCATCCTACTGAATAAAAGATTTTTGTCAGCAGGCATGCCACTTTTCTAGAAAAAGAGTTCATTTTAGAAAAGGGCAATGGTAGAACTGTTGAACTTGGAGAAATACAAGAAACACAGATAGACAGTTCTCAACCATTAGAACATATAGTTAGGACAGAACCAGAACACAAAACTCCTCCCCGTAGGTCTGATAGAGTGCCACGGGCACCTGAGAGGTATGGGTTTATTATTGAAAATAATGAAGCCCAAGACATTCAAAATGATGAACCTCTGACCTATACGGAAGCTATCTTGAGTACTAATTCAGATAGATGGCAAGAAGCCATGGAATCCGAGATAGACTCTATGTATGTAAACCAAGTATGGTCTTTGGTCGATGCACCAGAGGGTGTTAATCCTATTGGGAGCAAATGGGTCTATAAGAAAAAGATTGGGGCTGATGGCCAAGTTGAAACCTATAAAGCTAGATTATTGGCAAAAGGTTTTAGACAAAAATAGGGAATTGATTATGATGAAACATTCTCACCTGTTGCCATGCTCAAATCAATCCGGATTTTACTTTCTATAGCAGCATACCATGATTATGAGATCTGGCAGATGGATGTAAAGACTGCATTCCTTAATGGTTTCCTTGAGGAAGAAGTCTACATGTCACAGCTAGAAGGTTTTATTTCAAATAATAAACCTAATCAAGTATGCAAGCTAAAGAAATCCATTTATGGAATAAAGCAAGCTTCAAGGAGTTGGAACATCCGCTTTGATGAAACTATTAAAAGGTTTGGTTTTGTCAAAAATGTGGATGAATCCTGTGTTTATAAGAAGACTAGTGGGAGTGCCATAGTCTTCTTGGTTCTGTATGTAGATGACATACTCCTCATTGGGAATGATATCCCAATGTTGCAATCAGTCAAGGTTTGGCTATCAAACCAGTTTTCCATGAAATATTTGGGAGAAGCATCCTATATACTAGGTATTAAGATCTATAGAGATAGATCAACGAGGATGCTAGGTTTATCCCAATCTAGGTACATTGACTTAGTGCTGAAAAGATTCAGCATGGATGGAAGTAAAAGAGGTTATCTTCCTATGAGTCAAGGAATACATCTTTCTAAAAGGATGTCTCCTAAGACACCTGAAGAAAGAAATAGAATGAATTCTATACCTTATGCTTCGGCAATAGGGTCCATAATATATGCCATGTTATGTACCAGGCCTGATGTGGCATACGCTTTAGGCATTGTCAGTAGGTTTCTGGCTGATCCAGGAGAGGATCATTAGAAAGCAGTTAAAAAAATTCTTAAGTACCTGAGAAGGACTAAGGATATTTTTCTGGTTTATGGTGGTTCTGATCTTAAACTAGAAGCTTATTCTGATTCTAGTTTTCAATCAGACCCTGATGATAGAAAATCCATTTCGGGATATGTTTTTACCCTAAATGGTGGAGCAGTGAGTTAGAAGAGTACCAAACAGCAGACTGTAGCTGACTCAACCACAGAGGCAGAATACATACCTGTTAGTGAAGCCGCCAAGGAAGCAGTCTGGATGAAGAAGTTCATCACAGAGTTGGGTGTTGTTCCTGAGATTGAAAACCCAGTGCCACTTTACTGTGACAACACTGGGGCTGTTGCTCAAGCTAAGGAACCAAGAGCTCATCATAAGTCCAAGCACATTCTGAGATGCTTCCATCTCATCCGAGAAATAGTAGAAAGACAAGATGTCTACATAAATATAGTTGATACAAAGAACAATGTAGCAGACCCGTTCACTAAGGCTCTACCACAGCGAGAGTTTGATCGCCACCTCGAGT
This sequence comes from Areca catechu, assembly GCA_021397845.1. Lineage (NCBI taxonomy): Eukaryota > Viridiplantae > Streptophyta > Magnoliopsida > Arecales > Arecaceae > Areca > Areca catechu. Next base: position 124,893,294 of record CM038040.1, on the reverse strand, counting down.
GTATGGGATTAAGATTTAAAGGCGATTGGCTTTAGTGCAAGTGGGAGATTGAAAGGGATATGCCCTACAAGCCAATCTATGTTGTATCTCCCAAACCATTGTAATTGACAATATTCTAATAAAGGCATTATTTTTCATCATACGCTGTTTTTTATATTATATGATGAACCCCATAGATCAGGGCTATGATTTTAGGGTTATGATGAGATCATACCAGTGAGACCTAAAGTCTTAAAACCTTAATCTAAAATATTCCTAGTCAAAGGAACCCTGAGTAGAGGATCAGGGTTTTTCCGGTAAGACTAGCACATCCCATGTATACTGGAGAGGGTGACTGCTCTCACAGTCACTTGTGTATGACACTAATACTAGGATGTAGGTACTCATTAGAGAATGAGTTCACTGATATGATCCAACTTGAGAACATCTAATGGAGTCTTAGCTTCATGTCAATAGAAGGTTCTCATAGTAGGAGTGGTACAAGTAATCCTTTGACCTGAGACTACCATATGTACCTTATGTACATGAACCCATGCTTTGGTTCAATTCTAATCATGACACTAAGTCATGCACAGGATTGATACTGGGAATGGTGAATTAGATATGAAGGTAATGAGTAGGTCAACAAGGAATCGATCACTCTTAGTAAGAAGAGATTGCATCCAGCTAGTTATCAATCGGATGATGATTCAGGGAATCTTTGATCAAAGTAAAGATATTAGAAATGATTTCTAATATCAAGATAATTGAATCATCAATATAAGATTGAGCTAGAAATGAATGTAATATTGGAATTGACATATATCCATATCCATAATTATATTCTGGGTGCAGGCTGATCGAAGGATTTAATTATACGGTAACTTTCCACTGAAAAGTAGTTTTGGTATTTCACTAGAATTTTCATATCTTCCAGGTAGACATGACACGTTGCTAGACGTCAATCTTGTCTTGTGGTTTGATTAAATTGAATGATCACTTATTAGGAAGAGTCCTAATTGATCATAATCGGGTAAGCCCGATTTGACCTAAATCGATTAGAAAGGGTTCTAATCAAATTAGGTCAACTTGTATTCGAACCCACTACTGTCTAGATGTGGAACCCAATGGGTCACACACTTAAGAGAATTGATCAAGGGTTTAATTTTGTAATTAAATCATTTTGCATGATGACACTCTAGCAGGTGTTGCAAATCCTAGCTTTTATTCGAATTAGATTAGAATTAGGGTTCCGGATTGGTTCAATTTGGGTTCTAATTGGATCTAATTAGACCCTAATTGAGGTTATAGGGATTATGGCTAACCCTATTGGCTAACCATGCACCTAGGCTAGCCCCCCACCCACCCCGTAGCATTTTCATGCCAAAATGCCAAGAGTCCATGCGCTAATGGACTCTTGGCGCGCCATTTGGAAGAGTCCATGGCGCATGGACTCTTGGCGCGCTCCATAAAAAACTCTGATGTTTTTATATGGGGTGGCCTCATTTCATAGAATTAGCTCCTCACTTGTCCTTCCTTTGGTGCGGGCACCAGACTCAGAAGAAGACTTCAGGGCTCCATCTGGATCTCTGATTAACCTTGCCTGAAGTATTAGGGTTTTCTGGTTTTGTAATAAGGGTTGACTTGGTCAACTCAATTTTTTTGAGTCTGTATTTCCCTGCAATTTAAATTTTGTTGAGTCATGTTGACTCAATACAAGTCCTAGTAAGTGGTCTAGGTCTTCTCCAGGGTGCCACATTTTCTCCCAAGCACAAGCAAGTGGGCGCCACACTCCCAGCCACATGCTAGAGTCTAGGAGGTGCCACATCTCCATCCCAGTGTCTTGGTCCCCACACCCAAGGGAGCAAGAATTTTTCTTGAAGCCAAAATCAAGGAGGCGCCCCATATATACCTTAAAAGGCCAAGCTAAAGGAGGAAAGAGGCATTTCTTGGGGAGCACTTCAAGGGGGCGCCCATTCCATGCCTAAAAAGACCAAAGCAAAGTTGGGAAGAGCCATGACTTGTGGAGAAAGAAAAGTAGGTGTCCAAAAGAGTTGAGCCATGGAAGGAAAAAATTTTTCTTGAAGAGCAAGGCTAGGAGGCGTCACCTACTTACCATTTGGAGCCACCAATCAACACTTATGGAAGCTCTTGGCCGGCCATATGAGAAGGAATTGATTCTACAAGCCTAATTTGAAGATCCATCCTATTAGTCCCACATGGGAAGATGTAAAACCCTGCTCTCTTGTAAAGTCCTATAAATTAAACCCCTCTTATAAGTTTTAAAAATAACTGATGAATGAATTCAAATTTTGTGTGAGCAACTTTATGTTTCTCTCTTCCGCACTTGCATCCAGGTGTTGAGCTCCATGAGGGAGTAAATCCGGGTTCCCTAGGAACCTTGAGGAGGTGTGAGATCTCCAACCCCAAAACCCTAGGTTAGCCACTTCCATTCCAAACCCTAGATGCCCTTCATCCTCTTCATTCCACCAAACCCTAGCCTACCCCATCTCTCACGGCCCCTCTCTCCACGTAGAGGCTGACCACCAGCATCCAGGTCCAGTTCGGCTACTTCGAAGACAGAGCAAATCCTAGAGGAAGTCAGATCAACATCCAAGAGAATCAGGGTTTCAGCAATATCAGTTTTCAAGTTCTTCTATCTGGTAAATCCTTCCTTAAGTATCTGTTTCCATAACTTGTTCTTCTTCTTTCCCAGATCTTGAGTTCAGAAGAAGCCAACTCTACCAAAGGACCAGTATTGGAGGATCCATTGCGAAGATATCCGAATCCGGGGATCCAACAATCTACTCAAGAGAGTCCTTCCACTAAACTCTGTGAAGATCACTGCCTAGTCTGTAACCTTTCTCTTCTCTTTACTTCTGTCCTGTTGAAAGTTCAGAGTGAAACCCTAGGTCTGGGAGTTTCTCAACCCCCAGCGATCCTTTACTTCTGAACTACTCTGATAATCTAGTTCCTTTAAATTGTGCTTTCAATTATTATCTAGTTTCTTTCAATTTAGTTTAACTTTCCTTTGAGTCAAAGCCGACTTCTGAAAATATAAAAAAAAAGAGAAAAAAAAATAGTCTTAATTTACTTCCGCATCGCATCGTCTCTTTTGTTCTGCATCAATTTTTGTATCAGAGCTTTTGTTCTGCATCAATTTTGGTATTAGAGCTTTTGTTCTGCATCATTTTTGGTATCAGAGCCCTGTCTAGGGTTTCTGACTTGCTTGCATATTTTGAGTGTCTCTCTTTTATACTTTGTCTGCTTGAAGTAGATCCCCAAGATGTCCGGTCCTATGAACGAAGCGAGGTGCAAGCCTCCTCCTCCTATTCCATGGGGTGTTCCTAGGGTGTGTAGGGGATCCGCTGGGTTACAACTTCGTAGCAGGAATTGTAAACGGGGGAAGCATTCTGTTTTTAGTCTGTAACTATCCTGTTACAGGAATTGTTTCTCATTACAGGTAACTCCAAATTGTGTGATTTTTATTTTTCTGAAACCAATATAATTGAAACAATTTTACATAATTTTACTGTAATTTATTGGTTTCTGTGAAATTTCTGAGAGTTAAATTACAGCAAATCTGTTTCTGTATTTCTGCAATTCAATTTTTTTGAGTGATCATCTCCTAATTCATCTTAAGGGCAATTGAGTATCTAAGATAAGGGGAGGAGTTGATAACCTCTCCTTAGCCCAAAACCACCACCCATTCATTCGATCCTAAGCCTAATTTTAAAATTTATTAGACTTAATTTGCCCTAGTGGGCTAGGGACACCAACAAGTCGGGTCTAGGCTACTGTTTGAGTCAGTTTGTCTAGTTACTCTGTGTGTGCTTTGTACTCAGTGTCTAGAATGGTGGTTCAGGGATTCTATCCCGAAGGGCTTGTGTGCTGGTCCGCCTACCTGGCCAATCTCTGATTGGTGTCTAGGACTGGCATTTAGGTACCTAACACTCCCCTTACACCTGCCTGGCTGAGTCCCGAGTTACTACAGGCTAGGTTGCCACTCTGATTGGGCATCTAGTTTGGACTCTAGGTCTAGTGAGCTAGTAGTCACTTTAGTCTAGTCACATTCTGTGTGTTTGCTTGCATCATCATGTCTACCCGGAATGGAGTACCCTACCAACCTGGTCAAACCCAACCTGATTTAGAGGCCATGGTTAGAGCTCTTAATAAAAGTATGAACAAATTGAGTCAGGATATGACTGCTACTGTTGCCCTGTGTAAAAAACAAGTCCATGAGAATTTTACCCAGCTTAGAGATCGAGTCCAAGTACTTGAGAAACGTAGACATCAAAATTGGACCCCTGATCCAAAATTTAATAGGCCCCAACCTCATCCATGCCAGGAGCCTAGGAGGACCTTATACCGTGATCCCGAGCATAACCTTAGGAAGCCTAACCATGATATCTATAGTGTGGATTGTGTCTATGAGAGGTCCTTACAATATTCTAGACTAGTCACTCAACAACCCAAGTCTTCTAGATCAAACCATTTAGATCCACACCCATGCCCAAGTTAGGTCTCTACTAGCTTGAAACCCAGTGTGACCCAGGTTCCTATATCACAAGAATGTTGGTTTTGTGGAGAAAGAGGCCATAAATCTAGTCAGTGCCCATGCATAGGACTGGCTTGTGCACAGCTAAGTGGTAAGAATCCTAAGGATGACATTAATGAGGGAGAACCCAAGCCTACCAATGAGGAAGAAAGGTTAGGTATGACAAGCCCAGAATCAGTTGACCCGATTACCACTGACCCGAAACCCATTGAAGATGGCATCGAGGAAGTATATGATGATGGCTTGAGTCTAGTTGATAAATATGAGGGGGAAGAACTTGAAGAATGTGACATCGATACTATTGGTTCCTTACCTGAGGAGACCTTGGAGAGCAACCAAGTGGTAGGACCTAGTTCAGAAATTCAAGAGATTTGTGAGAACCAGGTTCCTTTAATCAAATACCCCCAGGAAGAACTCATAGTGTTAGCCCAAGCTATCAGTTCGTATCCTCTAATGACAGTCATTCGCCAAGTACCAATTGAAGATCTTTGTGCTGAACTATTTAAGTTTGCCCACCCTATGGTAGATCCTCTCCTTAGGATGACTGAATCAAGCCTCTTACAATTGGACCTTGTCCCATGCCCAACCACTAAGGTCTCTCCCGTAATCTCAGTTGAACATCCTTGTCTTGAGCGGATTGATTCACCCAGTCCTGTAGAAGTCCTCCTTATGGTCCCAGACCCCTTCCTTCGCATGACTGACCTACCCATCAATAGAGTATACCTTTCCGCACCCATATGTCAAATTTCAAGTCTTGAGGTCATCATCCTTAGGCCCTTCCATGAATCATTCTTCAATCCAGTTCTTGAGAAAATGGATCATTATTTGCTTAGAGAACAAACTTTAACTGTTGCAATCACATGTCCTAGGCTACTTCCCGAACCATCTCTTGATCCATTCCTGGGAGTAGCAAACTTTTCCTTTTGTAAGGATGACCAGTTGACACTCATAGATCACCATTCAAACCTTCAGGTCACCACCTTTAGTCAACAGGTAATTCGAGACTCCACCTCATATTTCCTCCCTTTCTCTAGGACTTCCAATGCTTCTTACACCATCCAAGTATACTTTGTCGAAGTCTTTAGAGTGAACCACGTGTCAGAACCTATTAGTTTTGCCACCTACTTCTGGAAGACCTTATGGCACCTACTAGGCACCCATGATAAGTTTTCATGCTCTGCATGCCATCCTCCGACCCAAGGTCAAACCTAGAGAGCCATAGTTTGTTAGGTTTAGACCTAGGGTTCCTTTCAATAAAGTCCATTCTTTAGGAATACGCCATCAGTCGAGTTTAGGACATTGACTCAGATTTTTGTTTGATTGAGAGCACCAGGAATTGGGATTTGTATTTTGTCCAGGGCTGAAATTGCATTCAATGTTTCGATCAATAGGTCTATAGGCTAGAGTCCCTTTGAAATTGTTCATGGATACAAGCCTCACACACCACTTGATCTGATTTCACTATTAGCCCATACACACAAGTCTCTTGATGCACTTGCATAGCATGTAAAGGACTTGCATAAAGAAAGTCATGCCAAAATAACTTTAAGTAATGAAATTTATAAGAAGTTGGCTGATTCTCAAAGGCGAGTCAATACTTTTGTTGAGGGAGACTATGTAATGATTAGGTTAAGGCCTGGACGGTTTTCTCCTGGAACCGTTAGAAAGTTACATGCTAGAGGAGCTGGACCATTTAGAGTGGTGAAGAGAGTAGGGTCCAATGCCTATGCGCTCGAGTTGCCTTCAGAACTAGGCATTAGCTCCACTTTCAACATTACAGACCTAGTAAAGTATAGAGAGCCAGCTATGATTCCCAGTGAGCCTTTTGAGCCTAATCCTGCTCTTGAGAGTGAACCCAACCCTGTGTGTCTACCAACAAACTGGCCTGTGAGGAAAGAGCAGATTGAAAAGATCCTGGATGATCAGGTTATCTCTACTCATAATCGAGGATACCAAAGATACCTGGTCCGCTGGCAAGGAAAACCAGATTCTGATGACTCTTGGATCTCCCTAGAAGAATTACAAGAATTGGACCCATACCACTTGGAGAGATACCAGAGCCAACTTGATCCATACTCGACAGGGTCGAGTTCCTCCCACCCCGGGAGAATTGGTGCGGGCACCAGACTCAGAAGAAGACTTCAGGGCTCCATCTGGATCTCTAATTAACCTTGCACGAAGAATTAGGGTTTTCTGGTTTTGTAATAAGGGTTGACTTGGTCAACTCAATTTTTTTGAGTCTGTATTTTCCTGCAATTTAAATTTTGTTGAGTCATGTTGACTCAGTACAAGTCCTAGTAAGTGGTCTAGGTCTTCTCTAGGGTGCCACATTTTCTTCCAAGCCCAAGCAAGTGGGTGCCACACTCCCAGCCACACGCCAGAGTCTAGGAGGCTCCACATCTCCATCCCAGTGTCTTGGTCCCCACACCCAAGGGAGCAAGAATTTTTCTTGAAGCCAAAATCAAGGAGACGCCCCATATATACCTTAAAAGGCCAAGCTAAAAGAGGAAAGAGGCATTTCTTGGGGAGCACTTCAAGGGGGCGCCCAATCCATGCCTAAAAAGACCAAAGCAAAGTTGGGAAGAGCCATGACTTGGGGAGAAAGAAAAGGAGGTGTCCAAAAGAGTTGAGCCATTGAAGGAAAAATTTTTTTCTTGAAGAGCAAGGCTAAGAGGCGCCACCTACATACCATTTGGAGCCACCAATCAACACTTATGGAAGCTCTTGGCCGGCCATATGAGAAGGAGTTGATTCTACAAGCCTAATTTGAAGATCCATCCTATTAGTCCCACATGGGAAGATGTAAAACCCTGCTCTCTTGTAAAGTCCTATAAATTAAACCCCTCTTATAAGTTTTAAAAATAACTGATGAATGAATTCAAATTTTGTGTGAGCAACTTTATGTTTCTCTCTTCCGTACTTGCATCCAGGTGTTGATCTCTGTGAGGGAGTAAATCCGGGTTCCCTAGGAACCTTGAGGAGGTGTGAGATCTCCAACCCCAAAACCCTAGGTTAGCCACTTCCATTCCAAACCCTAGCCGCCCTTCATCCTCTTCATTCCACCAAACCCTAGCCTACCCCATCTCTCACGGCCCCTCTCTCCAAGTAGAGGCCGACCACCAGCATCCAGGTCCAGTTCGGCTACTTCGAAGACAGAGCAAATCCCAGAGGAAGTCAGATCAACATCCAGGAGAATCAGGGTTTCCGCAACATCTGCTTTCAAGTTCTTCTTTCTGGTAAATCCTTCCTTAAGTATCTGGTTCCATAACTTGTTCTTCTTCTTTCCCAGATCTTGAGTTCGGAAGAAGCCAACTTTGCCAAAGGACCAGTATTGGAGGATCCATTGCGAAGATATCCGAATCCGGGGATCCAACAATTTACTCAAGAGAGTCCTTCCACTAAACTCTGTGAAGATCACTGCTTGGTCTGTAACCTTTCTCTTCTCTTTACTTCTGTCCTGTTGAAAGTTCAGAGCGAAACCCTAGGTCTCGGAGTTTCTCAACCCCCAGCAATCCTTTACTTCTGAACTACTCTGATAATCTATTTCCTTTAAATTGTGCTTTCAATTATTATCTAGTTTCTTTCAATTTAGTTTAACTTTCCTTTGAGTCAAAGCCGACTTCTAAAAATTTAAAAAAAAAAGAGAAAAAAAAAATAGTCTTAATTTACTTTCGCATCGCATCGTCTCTTTTGTTCTGCATCAATTTTGGTATCAGAGCTTTTGTTCTGCATCAATTTTGGTATCAGAGCTTTTGTTCTGCATCACCCTTGGATTGGAATCCAAGGGTTGATGTTTTTTAAGAAAGGAAGAAAGCACCTGTTGCTTCCCGGTCGCGCGAAATAACATCTCTTCAGAGATGAAAAGTCGCGACTCCTTTCTTTTTAAAACATCGCGACTTTTCCTTTAAGAAAGGCCATGGGATTTATTCGGAGGGGCGTGAGAAGGAAGGATGGGGCGTGAGAAAATAAGAAAGGGCATGAGAAGTCTTTCACGGTGAGATGTGTGGGCGCCTATCTGAGATCTATTTAAAGGGTCAAGAAAATAAGAACTCGGTAATGTTTTCTTTTATTCCTTCTTCCTCTCCTAAAGACTCTTTCACTCTTTTCTTGTTCTTGCACTATTTTCTTTACAGAGTACACCTCTGTCAAAACTCTGCTACTGAACAGGAATAAGAGCGAAAGTCTTCGACAGTAAAGGAAAGAAAGGAGTTCTGATTTTATTCCTTCTTTCTTACATTAAGACAATCTTGTCTTAATTTCTCCTCTAATTTAAGACAAGCCTAAATCCCCTTAGGACAAAGTCTTTTCTTCAAGACAAGAGTGTCTTAGAGGGTCAAGGTCTTAGTGGAAGGAGGAGAACAAATCAAGGAAAAGGGAGGCAACCTCTTGTGTGGATGAATTCAAGCCATAATCCGAAGAATTGAGTTCTAGGAAGAACTCAAAAGGAGGAACCATTGGACAAGAAGATAGTGTTCTTGATCATCGCTCTGTGTGGATCACCATCGGAGGGCGGACACCTGGATGCCTGGTGAATTCAGTTAGCCCCTTCAACTTCAAGTTTGTTAGAATAAGCGATTACAGGTTGGTACCCTAATCCTAATTTGCATAGATATGCTTGTCATATATTCTAGTCTTATTTAAGAAGTTCCTGGTTTAGGGTTTTTTGGTGTGAATTTAGTTTCAATTTTGAAATTACCCTTCCGCTGCGTTATACTGGAACCCAACAGGTACTTCGGCAGTCAAAGGGCTTTGAATGGTTCAAAGACTGTCGTGCTGCCTTTAAGGAGCTGAAGAAGTACCTGGAGACCCCGCCATTGCTCTCCAAGCCACAAGAAGGTGAGGTCCTCTACTTGTACCTCTCTACTTTAGATGAAGCAGTTATTTTGGTTCTTGTCCGGAAAGAGGAAGACGGATCTCACAAGCCGATCTACTATATCAGCAAGATCCTTCATGATGCCAAAACGTGATATACAAGGATGCAGATGCTGATCTACTTTTTGGTGATTGCGGCAAAGCGACTACGGCCATATTTTCAGGCCCACGCTATTGTGGTACTAACAGATCAACCTCTTAAGGCCATTCTCCGATCTCTGGACACCTCTGGAAGGATAGCCAAGTGGGCTATGAAGCTAAGTGAATTTGACATCAGCTTCCAGCCCCGAGAGGCTATAAAGGCCCAGGTGCTCTCCAATTTTTTGGCTGAGTGCACCTGGAAGTCCGAAGACGAAGCATCTTCGGTAGAAGAAGAAGTCCCGAAGGAGACGAAGTCTGTTTGGGTGCTTCATGTTGATGGAGCATCCAATGCTACTGGGTGCAGGACTGGACTTATGTTGGCTGAACCTGATGGCCATACCATAGAGTACGCACTCCGGTTCTCCTTCCATGCCTCTAATAACTAAGCCGAATACGAAGCCCTGCTCGTCGGACTTCAGATCGCCAAAGATTTGAGAGTACAGCAACTCCGAGCCTTCTCAGATTCTCAGCTAGTTATGAATCAAGTCAACGAAGAATATACAGCCAAAGATCCAACCATGGTGCAATACCTAGAGAAGGTACGGGCTTTATCCTTTTAACTAGAACATTTTGAGATTATCCATGTTCCACAATCAGAGAACTCCCGGGCGGATGCATTGTCTCGACTGGCAACTACAGCACAAGAATCTCTCAGGCGCACCTTTGTTGAACACCTTGAAACTCCAAGCATAGCCGAAGAGGCTGCAAAGGTGCACCAGATTGACACTGAGCCAAGCTGGATGGATCCCATCATTAAGTTCCTGAATAAGGGAAAACTACCAGAAGATAAGGTAGAGGCCAAGAAGATCCACTAGATGGCATCTTAGTACGTCATCTTAGACGGAATCCTCTATAAGAGATCATTCTCTTAGCCACTGCTAAAATGCTTAGGACCTACAGATGCGGATTATGCTCTAAGAGAGGTCCACGAGGGCATATGCGGTGATCATTTGGAAGGCAGATCTCTGGCATACAAGATCATTCGATAGGGGTATTACTGGACCTCCATTTAGAAGGACTTAGCTGATTTCGTGCGAAAGTGCGATCAATGCCAGAGGTATGCCAATGTACAGAGACAACCTGTAAGTCACCTGACTCAACTGGCAGCCCCATGGCCTTTTGCCCAATGGGGGATGGACATTCTTGGCCCATTCCCGCCAGCATCAGGGCAAAGGAAGTTTCTCTTAGTGGCCATCGACTACTTCACGAAGTGGGTAGAAGCCGAACCATTGGCCCATATCATAGAGGGCAAGGTGGAAAATTTTGTAAAAAACTCCATCATATTTAGGTTCGGCATCCCACATGTCATCATCACGGACAATGGGAGACAGTTTTACAATCCGAAGTTCAAGGACTTCTGTGCTCGGTACCATATCCAACATCAGCTGACATCCGTTGCTCATCCATAATCCAATGGAGAAGCCGAAGTCACTAACCAGACCATCCTCCATGGTCTGAAGACAAGGTTGAATACCGCCAAAGGGCTTTAGGCCGAAGAACTAACCTCCATTCTCTGGGCATACCGAACTACCTCGAGAACGGCCACCAACGAATCTCCATTCAACCTAGCATATGGTACCGAAGCCGTGCTACCTATTGAAGTCTCCCTACAGTCCCTGAGAATTGACAATTATGAAGAGCCTGAGAATTCCGATCATAGAAGGATTGATCTGGACTTGCTATCAAGCACTAGACTACAGGCCTAGATAATGATGGTGGCATACCAGCAAAAGGTCGCCAAGTACTACAATATAAGGGTAAAGGAGAAAACTTTCTGCATGAGGGACATGGTATTGCGAAGGGCAGAGGTATCCAGGCCAACATAACAAAGAAAACTCTCCCCCAACTGGGAAGGTCCATATCAAGTCGAAGAAGTCATTCGACCAGGAACATACCGACTCAAGACCCTGGAGGGGAAGACCCTATCCCAGCCATGGAATGTATAAAACCTTCGCAAATACTATTAATAAATGAGTTCCTAAAATTTCTATGTAAAGTTACTCAACCCTACTAACTTAGAACGGCTAGTTGCATCGATTGAATGACAACAGCCTGAGTGACCTGATCTGAGAAATTGGTCAACTACGCAAAGGAGAGTCTGATCCACTCACCTTATCCGTATGCTCGACGAGCGTAATGGATGGTCTAACCAGGCCACCAAAAAGATCAAAGGTGTAGGGATGGTTTTCATAACCTACCCTATGGTGAATCCGAAGATGCACCGAGGCAGGCCTGAACAGCCTACCTTAATCACGACAAAAGTGCACAGGGGCGGTGTAAATACCCTACCCTACGGCATATCCAAAAACGTGCCTAAAAGAACCACTGTCATCCTTTCTATCGACAACAGACATTACAAGAACGGTCCAACCAACCTCATCTCTTACCTGTAGACCAAAAATGGTCCATAGAGTCTACATTTCAGGCGAAGCAAGATGCAACATATCGCAAAGAATGCATGGAAGAGGTAACAAAAAGATATTTTATTCCTTTCAATTTTTTACATAAAAAAAAAAGAAAAAAGGAGAAAGGAAAAACTCTCATGAAGAGAGAACAAGAAAAAAAAAGAAACTCTCATAAGGCGAGATATAAAAAAAAAGAGAGTAGCACCAAGATGATGTGGGAAATTTTCAATAACCCCCTGCCGGGTTTTTTCCGTACCGGTAAGGAGAGATCTGGAGGGACGACGAAGGGCCCCCAGGGTTCCCGTCTGAACCAGAATCCGACCCCTCATCAGATTTGGAATCAAATTCATGTCCGTGAAAGGGAACGGAGGGCTTGATGTTGTCCAGGCCCTTCAAGTTATAAAACTTGAAGGCCTTTCTCCAACATTCCCAGAACTCCTGGTGGAAGGAGTTCAGAGCCACCACCAGGAGTTCAGAGCCACCTCGGTTACTTCATCCTTGAAGGCAGCAGAAGCCCTGAAGTCTGAGATGGCATTTGCCGCCTCCCTCCTTGCTTCCTCCACCTCCGCGGTTGCCAACGCGACCTGGGCTCGGGCCTCCGTCAATTGGGCCTCTAGCAGGCGGACCCTCTTTTCAAGACGGTCCACGAGAGGCTCCTCATCGTCGTCACCCAGTCCAAAGGACTCCAAACTTCTCTTCCTTTTTGGATCAATGGCCCTCCTTTTTGCGACTCGGCGGAGTTCAGAAGTGTTGAAACTCATCTCTAATGGAGGGAAGGAGTCTATGAAAATGATGGCCCTTGACAGCGGAAGGTAGGGTCCTATTTATAGAGTCCCTGCACCCATGATCCACTGTGGGGAGGCATGCTCCACGTCCTTCCCAGCCACATCAGAATGCGCCACGTGTCCGGGCGACACTTCGAGAACTAGAAAGTCGCTCGGGAGCCATCCCCAAGACAACAACTACCATCGTTTCGAATCCGGAGAAATCCTCATCGTGCGATGGCAACATTAATGGCTTCTTTTTGGAAAAGGGAGACCTGGTGGCTCACAAGGTGCAAGAAATCTTGACTGTACAAATATCGACGTGCCACGTGGACAACAAAGATCACATTCAAATCTCCCTAATCACTGGTTGACGGGGAGATGACGCTTGTCCGCCCCAACAGACAAGTTTAATATCAAAAGGAAGGTGATACTGGCCTGACCAACCGTAGATGACCTTTGGAAATGGAGTCCTGATCCATTCCAGAGTTTGTCTTCATCAACTATCGACTAAACCGCCTTCGACCATGACTACTCAACAAAATAGGAGAAAGAACAGTAAAACCAGTTCTTATCAACTAAATGGCCTTCGGACATGACTGTTCGACTAAGCAGAAGAAGGAACGATAAAGCCAGTTCAAGCTACATATGTAGTATAATATTGCATATGCAAAGAAGGGAGAATTCATTTCAAAATCTATAGGAATTATCATACAAAATTCATTGATGACACAAAGGAGAAAGGAAGAAAAGACATCCAAAGTGACTCAAGTCACTCATCATCGATAGGAGGAGACTCTACACCACAGGGCTGAAGCAACCTCTCAACCTATTCTGAGAGGACTTCATCAATCTGGGCCGGGACCGTGGAACCTTCGACTTGGACCCCTCCAGCCTGAGCTTCCTCCTGAACCGGGGTCGGAGTTGGGGTCACCTCCGGATTTTCAACTAAGGCAGTGGCCTCCTCCTCCAGACATGGCACCTCCTCGACCTCTACTATGGCTTCGGCTCCCTCCAGTTCCTCTTCTTCTTCTCTAGCTATATCGAAGGGAGGAATGTCAGAAAGGTCGAGGTGAGGGAAGGCCTCCTTCACCTTAAAGAGTCCATCGTTGAAGCCGTGCGGATAGCCATACAAAGATGCATCACTAATCTTCGCTTGGAATTGTGAAGACATTTTGAAGTCAGCCATGGCATCGTCTGCCCATTTCTTCAAAGATACAGACTCCCTCTTAGCAGCCTCGGACTCCAAGATCACCTCTTCGGCCCTCCTAGAAGGCTCCTCCGCCGCCTTGGTCAGGTTTTCTATCTTCTTCTGATCCTTCCTGGCAGCCTGCTCCAGGGAGTCGACTTGTTTTCTGCACCTTCTCCACCCTGCCTCTTGCCCCGACATTGTCAGATGGGCACCTTTCAGTTTGCCCTTCAGTTCATGAACTTCATCACTCACCCGGGCAAGATGGTCCTCCATGGACTGCTTCAGCTCTTCAGCTACTTCCTTGGCAGCCCTGGCATTCTGAAGCTCTTCTTCGAGGCCATGGATGAGGTCGTCAACGTTGCCCTGGCCCTCCTCCATGAAGGTGAGGTCATAGACCAATTGCATCAGGAGTGAGGGGTCATGGATCGAACTACTCTCAGGACAAAGGGGACAGTGAGGATCATACCTGTTACAGGGTGGAGAAGGCAGAATCAAACACCCTAGAAAGGTTCTGATTCCGAAGAACCACCAAGTCATGAGGCAGTAGCATACCCTTCAATGCCTGCCTGGCTACGGCCGGGACCAGCAGTCCCCCCGTAGGTGAAAGCTCCGAAGAGTTCGTCGAACGGCCTCCAGCTGAGGAAGCCCCACGAGCGAACTCTCCTTCGACTTGCCGCACTTTGCCCCTATCAGTGGCAGGGGGCAAAACGATGGCGCACCCACTCCCTGAGGTGGGCTCCCCGTTGTGCGAACTGGGGAGAAAGCCGCCGGTGGAGTTTCGACTGGATAGGGTCTTGACGGAGCCCCTTCCACGGCTGCTGCATCTTCCCCTGAGGTACCTCGGGAAGAAGAAGTGCTTTGGTCCCCCTCGGGACCATCACTCCAAGCCCTCTTCCGAACTATAGACCTGGTGAGAGGGGCCTGTGCAACCATCTTCTCTGAAGTCTAATCGAGCCAGCTCACACTGGGCTTCATCCCACCACCTACAAGCAAAAGAGTTCACCTCAATAGGCTGAACTACAATAAAATCAGGAAAGAGGAGCAGAAATTTCCATCGCTATACCTAATGAGGGGAATCTGCTAACTCCTGCCCGGTAGAGATTTCTCTCCTCCAACAGTTCCCGGATGGGGGCAACTTCGGAGTTGACCAAAAGGTCATAGTCTGATTGATCGGCCACCAAGACCTTCTTCTCGTCATTGGCGGTTAGGCGAGGCTTCTTCCACACAGTATCGAAGCCCCATGGATCGAAAGACACCACAAATACAAATCCAGGTTTCCACCCATGGATGGCACTGGGCATGTCCTTGATGACCCTGCGGCCCGACTTAAGGCCAATCATCCACCATCCATTGCTGTGGAAGTCCCTCTTGAGAACGAAAAGGGCCGTGAACAAATTGGTCCTAGGTTCTACATTTGCGATGCTGCACATGACTAGGAACCTGCAGATGTTTCGGATACTGTTCGTGATCAATTGCCCCGGCACCACTTGGTACAAGCAAAAAATCTTGACAAAAAAGGGGTGCAGGGGAAATCGAAGACCAGCTTTCAGATGATCTTCATACACGGCTAGACACCCAAGGGGAGGTTCGTTTACTCGCTCTTCGAGTACGGGGAGAAAGAAGGGGAACTCCTCGGGAATGCGATAGCATTCCCAGAGAAAGGCCGCCTTACCCTGATAAACAGACCTGGGAATCGACTCCGGACCTATTACCTCACCGGCCCCCGAGGGCCCAACCTGTTCCCCTTGACTTTCTATGGTTCCTTCCATGACAAAATAATGAAGCAAGGGAGTAGAAAGAATATTCTACTTGCGAAGTAGACTAGTAGTCCTGAACAAGTTGGACAAGAGATGAGACGAGGTTGAAGAAACTTCCTTGGCCGGACTTTCGCCCTTCCCCAAAGAAAAGCAAGGGTCTCTAAGGCCCCTCCAGGGGTGATTTGACCCAAGGTTACCTTGAGAGGTAACCCACCTTCAACTAACAGCCAGGATGAGGCACACTCATCATCCAACGGATGGGGGAAAGTGGCCACAACCATCCAGATCTCAACCAACAGATTGGCTTAACCATCGTGCAATGAGAAAAGGAAAGACGGCTCCAGGGCCACCCACTTTTTCCTTCTTCCCCAACTCGGGAGTGACAGCTGTCCTCCACTAGATTTCCAGATCATGATGGGCAGTCCAATCAGAGATCCCGTAATCATCCATTACACTACCTTCCAGGAGGAAAATGACAAGGTACTAATACTCTCACTTCTCGAGGCAAATCTCTGCTTCGAAAACTGAGAGTAGGGGGGCAACTGTTGGGATATCCCGGTTCAACTATGAACCGAACTCCAGTTTAACTGGTCGAAGCCCCTTTTATCTGGACCATGAACTTCGGACCAGGCAAGGGACAGTCCAACAGCAGGCAACCCATTGCTTCCCACTAGACTACAACATCCCAAGGCCAGTCCTACGGACAATGTCTTCGGCCTTGACTGAAGACCAAATTTCTCATCGACTTTCGAAGACACGTTCTTTGGTCCCTGCCATATACGATTTCCATCCCCGGGGGAAAATACCAAGTCTTCGATCCATGCAAGGGTAAACCCGAAGCCTGGACCACAATCTGGTCCAGAAAGGCAACTGTAACCAATGGTTATAATCGACACTCTTCATGCCACGATCATGGCATGCGACTCCTGCTGCCACGCCTTCGATGTGGCCGGAACCACTCATTGACAACCCATGATTGCCAATCATGGGAGAAATAGACTCCCATGATCACCGGAAAAAGTGCGGGCTACAGGCCGGAGGCCTTCTTTTAAATAATGGTAAGAAGGATAGCTCGGGAGGTATGCTCGCATACACTCACATAGATTCTAAGAGCTTTTCCTCTCATACTCTCGACACCCTTCCCCATTCTGTGGCTGGGATCCGCCACTGACTTAGGCATCGGAGTGTCCCCCGTCGGAATAACTCCAGCAAGGGACCTATTTTGCAGGTCAACTAGGGAGCGGTCCTGCGGCGCAGCAGCTCCGACCGACCGATTCAGGGACCCCATGCCAACAAGCTCAATTGACTTAACTCTATTACAAGACTGACAAGACTCAAATGCTTAAGCAATTCATAATGAGCTCTAATTTGGGTGCATCCTCTTTCTGATCCTAGTGCCCGTACCAATTCTTCTGGGGTGGGAGGAACTCGACCCTATCGAGTAAGGGTTAGTCTGACTCTGGTACTGCTCTAATAAGTCTGGGTCGATGTGTTGCAGATTCTCTCGAGTGATCCATGAGTCCTCAGATTCTGGTCAACCTTTCCAACAAACCAAATAATGCTGATAGCCTCTATTCTAGGTAGTAACAACCTGGTCATCCAGAATACTCTCAATCCATTCTTGTCGTTTAGGTAAATTGATTGGTGGACACTCGGATGAAGGTTCACTCTCAAGAATTGGGTTAGGTGCAAACGGCTCACTAGGTATCATTGTTGGCTCGGTATACTCAACTAGATCTGAAATGTTGAAGGTTGGGCTAATGCCAAACTCGGGTGGTAACTCGAGTACATAGGAATTAGGTCCAACTTTCTTTATCACTTTGAAAGGTCTAGCTCCATAGGATGTAGCTTTTTCACGGTTCCTGGAGGAAACCGTTCAGGTCTAAGCCTAACCATCACATAATCTCCCTCAGCAAACTCTTTAACTTATTTTTTGGAAATTAGCCATAAGCACTTAAGTTTCATTGCTCAGATGCAAATTTCTAACATGTTGTGCATATGACTCGTACCAACACCTAATAAATTATAGGTTCGACTATACATTCCTATCGAAAAGAATTTATTAAATCTTTAACTACAACTTTGTGCTTGACCCTTGGTTGGTAGGTGACATGCAGATGAAAATTTTACATGGATTCATAATAAATGCCATAAGGTCTTCCAGAAATAGGTAGCAAATCTAATGTGCACAAAGGATTTATGCAACCTATTAACCTCAACAAAGTATAATCGAGTAATTCTAGAAGCATTGGAAGCCTTAGGATAGGGTAGAAAATAAGAAAAGGATTCATGGAATAGTCCTTGATTAATGGGGATGACCTTAAGGTTTGGGCATTGATTTATATCTACAGTGATAAAAGGTCCATTTTATAGAAGGATGAGTTAGCAATTTCAAGAAAGAGATCTTTAACCCGGACTAAAGGAGTGAATTTTTCTAAGGGTACTGAATTAAAAAAACCATGTCCTCACTAATTTTTTCTTGTTCTTGAATTTTAAGACTAGGCTCTATAATTTGACTCTCTTCTAGTATTTCCTCAGGTAAAGCCCTAGTAATAGTAGTGTTATACTCATAGTTCTCTTCTTCTAATTGTCCTTCCGATACGCTTCAGTCTGAGTATTTTCTTGGTCAACTAGTTTTGGGTCTGCCATATATATTTCCTCTTCAATGTCATCCTTGTGAACAAATGAGGTAGTAAGAGCGGGTCGGTTAAGGGGAACTTGACAGTACTTGGTTTATATCAAGGGGTACTAATCCTATTGGGTTCGGGTTAATGGGTTATGGGTCCCCTTTACTCATAGGATATGGGTATGTACTTTTCTCTAAGTTTGATCTTCATGGCTCTTCAGGTAGCTATGGGTATGTCTCCTCTCTGTCCACTTATGCATTCAACATTCCCCCAGTATAGCCTAGCCTGGTGGACTAACCTAAGTTTGGCAAACTTATACTTCTTTTCTTCTAACATCTGATACCATTCAAAGTACTGGTCCATATCTCCTTCCCAATTAGTGTACACCTTAGGGTCAAGACTACCATCAACTATAGGTGCTTCTAGATGAATGTTCCTAAGGGCTCCCTCATCTTGGTCTACAAAATCATGGTATGGCTGCCTCTGGATAAGTTCCAAGGTAGGTTCACGATGTTGGACTCTTATAGGATTGAGGGGTGTTTCAGGCTCAGGTTTAGTATGAGTCTCATGGGTTCCTTCTAGTGTCCCTACACGTGCCTCCATTCGGTCAAGCCTATTGTTCAGCTGGGTAAACTATTCAGTCATGGTCCTTAATAGGGTTTCAAAGTTAGGTTCCATGATCAGATTGGATTGGGTTTTAGACTGCTGGTATTGGGTTCCTGATCTAGTGGTCATGCAGCACAAAGGTTCATTCTAGATTTTTCTAGACCTAGAAGCTCAATGTAGAATAAATTGAATAAGTGCAAATCAAGTCTACAATCACCCTTTCAACTGGCCGGTAAGAGGTGGGACTGTGGGAGGATCTCCCTGCTTTCATAGGGTCCTAATTAAAAACCACAGATCCACTTATGGCATTTACCATTGGACCCCTAGCCTTAGACACCACTTTCCAAGAGTAATTGAAGAATTGAATTACACTAGTCTCAACACGCTACTTTGAACTTGACTCGTTGGTGTCCCTAGTCTTTGCTTTAGGTTACTACTCAATTTTAATTAGGGCATAGGATCGATGCAAAGTTTGTGGGCCACGAAAAGGTGATGAAATCCTTCCCTTATTTTAGATAGAATTGCCCTTAGATATCTTAAATATGATTGCACAAGCAAATTCTACTCATCATGAAAACCAAATTATCTAAGCAATTCAATTTTGTAATGTGCCAAAAAACATTGGGGTGTTCAATGTGCTAATAAAAGAAATCATGCATTTCAAGCAATTACTTAGGCAAGTCATGCAATCACACATCGAGCAAGCAGTTAGCACATCAAACCTTTAACCTAAGGATATCACATCCAACCATAGCTCATTACTTCCATGGATCGTGATAGTATACTTTCGTATACCTGCTCAGGAGGCGTGAAACCTTAGATCAAAGTATGGAAATAATGCAAATTTTTTTAAAAAAATTTTAGATCTGAAATCTATAAGAAAGATTTCAGTCCTGGTTTTTTGAACTGGTAATATGAATGAGAAATGCTAATGAAAACTAAGATCTGGAAAGTTATGAAGAGAACTTTTAGATCAATTCTTAATATGCAGAATTTCAGCATGCAAGAAATCTCAGCACTATGCATGAACTAGTCCTAATAACCATGCTCTGATACCAAACTGATGTGGGATGAAATGCATGAATAACATCAACATAAAAGAAAAGCTATTTTGGATGAGTAATGATTCAGATCTGTATGGCTTATTCTTTTCGAGAAGGAGTAAAGAACATGCTTGGATTGATTACAAGGGGAGTAAAGAGCACATCTCGTAGACTGAATCATCTAAATAATAAAGAAAGAGGATCTAAGGGTTGAGAAACCACTTACGATTAGGACTAGTGCCTTCTTCAACAAGTCAAACCTAAGATTAGGGGGGTTTGTACCATGCAATGATCTCTTCTCTGTAGTTGGATCTCTCAGCACTCGAGGGGGTTTGTGCCTAGATGAGGAGGCGTTACTCTGGTGGATTCGTTGACTTTCAGGTCCAGGGATCCAAGGCAAGGATGACCTCCTCTATGGATCGAGATCCCAGGGGATCTTGCAGGCAACAAAGTTAAAGACCTATCAAAGCAGAGAATGAAGTGGAAAGGAAACTTTGAGTAGAGAGGGATAGGAATGGGAATGGAAGATGGATCTTGGCTTGGATGAGGCTTGGCATGGAAGAGTCTTGGTGAGGAGGAAGCTTGTCGCCTGGAGACTTGAAGGAGAAATGCTTGACAGCTAGGGCTTGGAGGAGGAACTCTTGGTGGCTAGGGCTTGGAGGTGGAACTCTTGGTGGCTAGGCCTAGGAAAAGAGATTAGGGTTTGGAACTTAGAGAACTAAGTTGGTTTGGGCCTCACACCCTCTCCCTTATGGAGTGTCAAGGTGAATAGCATAGGAAGTAGAAAAAAAAATTCATTCATTCATCAAGATTCATTTCTTATAAGAGGAGAGTGGGGGTACTTATTAATCACCCAAGACCCCTTTTGAAATTTGAATACATGTCTAAAACAAAGAGAGAAAAAAAGGGGAGCGCCTTTCATACTTGGGCGGTCAAGGACTTCCAAGTGGGGAACCTCTTTCCTTTCATGTTTGGTCACAGATTTCCAAGTGCGGCACCTCTTTTAAAATTTGAAAAGCTTCCAAGATGGTGGGAGAAGAAGGTGGGGTGCCTATTTAAATTTCATTGAATTAAGGAGAGAAAGGTGGGGGTGCCACTTTGTTTCTTCCTTTGCTTTAGGTGGCTTGAGTGGGGACCCCAATGGAGGTGGCACATGACATCTTCCTTCTTTGCTTCAGTGGGGACCAGTGGAGGTGGTACATGAAATCTTTGTTTAAGTGGGGACCAGTGGCTCTTCTTGGTGCGGGCAAATCATTATAGATAGTGGGAGTTGTGTGAATGCAATATCTACTAATGCTGATAAGAGTATAGGCTTATCCACAGTGCCACTTCCTAGCCCATATAAGGTATCCTGGATTGACGCTACATCAATTCCTATTAAGTTACAATTCCAGGTCCCGGTCCAAATTCAATCATACCAAGAGAAGGTATGGTGTGACATGATTCCAATGGGGGTTAGTAGCATCATATTAGGCAGACCATGGTTATATAACCATGATGCAACCCTCTTTGGCTGATCTAACTCGTGTGCATTCAATAGGATTCATCCTATAATGAGGTAAATTTGGCAAGGTAGCTCCTGGGACTAAGTTTATTGCATGTTGAATGTCCCTTAATGGAGGCAAATAATCAAGGAGGTCTTCTGGGAACACATCCTTAAATTCTTCCAGAAGCTCTTTAATTTCCTTAGGATGTTCTTTCAAGGGTTCATCATGAACTTCTTTAGTAGTCAGCATCCAGACTATTGAACCTTCAGTAATTTCATGTTCTAAAGGAAATTATAGGATGAATCCTATTGAACAAAAGGAGTTACATAGACAAGTTGAGGATCTTCTTAGGAAAGGATTTATCAAGGAAAGTTTGAGCCCATGTGCTGTTCCAACCCTTTTGACTCCTAAAAAGGATGGCACTTGGTGCATGTGTGTTGATAGTAGAGCCATCAATAAGATTATAGTAAAGTATAGGTTTCTCATACCCCGACTTGATGACATACTAGACATGATGGCTGGTGTTACCATATTTTCAAAGATAGATCTTAAGAGTGGCTATCATCAGGTTAGAATTAGGCTTGGAGATGAATGGAAAACTGCATTTAAGACCAAGGATGGCTTGTACGAATGGTTAGTGATGCCTTTTGGTTTATCGAATGCACCTAGTACTTTTATGAGGATTATGACTTAAGTATTGAAATTATTTATTGGAAAATTTATGGTAGTATATTTTGATGATATCCTCATATATAGTAAGAATAAGAAGGATCACTTAGACCATCTTCAGCAGGTTTGTCAAGTACTTAGAGGAGATAATCTTTATGCAAATTTGAAAAAATATAGTTTTATAACTCCAAGGATTATTTTCCTAGGTTTTGTAGTAACTGCTGAAGGAGTATCAACAGACCCGAGAAGATCAAATCCATAGTTAAGTGGCCTATCCCTAAGAATATTCACGATGTTTGAAGTTTTCATGGATTAGCTACAAATCTTCCTTTGCTGTGTGCATCGCGGGGTGCGAGGCCTTTTGTTCCTTTGGAGCATCACGGGGTGTGAGGCCCTACTTATCTAGTCGAAGAAGAAAACCCAACCATCACTTCGAACCTTTTCTTTTGCTTCTTTTTTTTTTATTGTTGATTTCTAATTTGAACTCCTTTGCTGAGTGTTTTGCAGGTGACCAACAATCCAGATCTGGTATTCTTGCCTCAGAACCGTTATCGTGTGGAAAATCGAAGCTCGGTAGCAAGATCTTGAAGTCTCAACTCTACGATCTTGAGAATCCTGCCAGATCTACATCAAGAGAGTGATCTACGTTGGTAACACTAAACCTTTCCCTTCTCATAAATTCTAAATCATTGAATAAATCATAGTTTATGATGGTTTCTCAACCATCAGGTCCTGCTTTTTAATTGCTTTATAGGTTTACTAGTGCGGGTAATAGACTTATTAGTTTCCTTTACTGTCTCCTTTGATCTCTCCTTCTAAAATCTAAAAATATAAAAAAAATATTAATTTCTATTTTTAATTAATTATTTATCTATCCTGCATCACTCCTCTTATACTTGACTAGAATGAAAGAAAACAAAATTACAGGACTTAAGATGAAAACAAATGGGCTCAATTGACTTAACTTTATTACAAGAGTAACAGGACTAAAAAATTGATGGACTCAAATGCCTAAGCAATCTATAATGAGCTCTAATTTAGGTGTAGCCTCTTTTTGATCCTGGTGTCTGCACCACTTAAAGGTGGTACTTTCTAAGGTGAGGGTTGAATTGGCCAAGGTTAAGGCTGAATGTGCCTAGGAGAGGGAGAGAGTGGAGCTGGACTTGGTGAATACTAAGGAGGCAGTGAAAGTAGCAAAAAGGTTTAGGGCTTCCAAGAGTTTCACGACAGAGAAAGCCTAAGCAGTGGCTAACTTCCAAAAGTTAGATGAATTCTATGCTCTCTATTGGGACTTTGGTTAGCAATCCTATGAAGATGGTTTCAACAAGGGAGAATAGGAGTGCCAGGATGCCATTCTAGATCACTACTTGGAAATAAAGCTTCACTTTCTGGACATAAAAGAATAGCCCAAAGGCTG
This sequence comes from Areca catechu, assembly GCA_021397845.1. Taxonomy (NCBI): domain Eukaryota; kingdom Viridiplantae; phylum Streptophyta; class Magnoliopsida; order Arecales; family Arecaceae; genus Areca; species Areca catechu. The sequence goes on along the minus strand of CM038040.1, from coordinate 124,869,777 downwards.
GCATGTCGGGCCTCCTATTACAACTTCTCCCATCAAGCCTTCTGCCAACCCTTCCACCATCTTCGATCTATCCTAGCCAAACTTGCTACTACTGACCCTTCTCCGATTGGTCCTACCTATTTTGCCAAGCTTATCTTTGATGATCCCGTCCCATTTATTCTTGCCTCTACCATCGAGTCTATTTTTGTCAGAGTCGAGTCTTCTTCCATTACTGCTGATCCCATTAAAGTGGTTGGGAACTGAGACTTTGTAACTTTTATTTTTCTTTCTTTAAGCTTGTAGCTTTTCAAATCTTGTAATTTTCTTTCAGATATTATAAGGGTACCTTCTCAAATGCAATAAAATGGAATCTTTTTTCTTTACACTTGGTCTTGTGCATTTATTAGTTATAATTCCTCTCAGGATGTTATCTTGTCATCGAGGGCACCGATGCCCACCAAATACCTCTGCAAGGTTATTGATATCAGGGCATACATCTTAGAGCAAGAAGCTAAGGCTAAAGCCATACATAAGAAGGTCGTTGGTTAGAAAAAAAGATTGCTGAAGGCACATAAGGCACTGAAGAGAGCCTATAAAGAAGTGGATCACTATTGTTCGAAGTGTGTAGGGCATATTATTGAGAAGACGATGCTCAAAGAAGAGTTGCAAAAATCATCGAAGCAAAATTTTCAAATATCTTAGGATTCAAACATTCGAATAGCTTATCTATGATGTCAGCTCCAGTTATCCCGAGAAGAATTCTCAGGCCTGAAGTTATTTTTTTCTTCTAGAAGAGTAAGATAGGAATTTGCCACTCGAATAGCGAAGCTCCAAAACATACTTCTTTGGGATAGCGGAAGATTTTTAGCCTTGAACAATCTTCAAAGAGAAAGAGAATAGCAATCGATCTAAAGGCTGGGGGGTAGCCTTTAGCCATTATCCCTATATTGGTCAGTCCACCCTGTATAGGGTCGTACTCTCCACCTAGCGGTCGACCATCTGTGTGCACTTTTGAAGAGTTAGGGCAACCCTTCATGGTGCCTGTTGACTCTTGTCTTGATTTTGATAAATAACAAAATACTTAAGTATATTTGAGTACTAACTATGTGTTAAAAGTATGTTTATCAGAACAGGGCACTCATCAAACTTATAATAAGTTAAAAGTGCAAAGTTTGTCATCTTGTTGAAGAAGTCACTCTCTTTGATGAAATTTCAAGTTAAAGGACCTTGATAAAATAGAATAACCTTGAAGAACTCAAATCTTGAATTTGAAAAAGTTTCAGCAGAGTTTTAGTAGAGTTTCGGGAGAGTTTTAGCCAAGTGTCGACTCATGGAAGTGAAGTGTCAACTCACAGAAGCTTGAGCTGATATGTAGAAGAAGTTTCAGATGGCATGCATGAAGTGTAGACTCATGAAGCTCAAGTGTCGACTCAAGTGTCGACTCAAGCCTGAGACTAGAAATGATACATAACATGCTAAATTCAAGTTTTTTCTCAAGTGTCGACTCATGAAGATGAAGTGTCGACTCAAGTGTCGACTCACCAAAAGAAGTGTCGACGCACCAGTGCATTCCAGAGAGCTTCAGAAAGCATTTTTGACCTAGTGTTGACTCAAGTGTTAACTCATGTGTCGACTCATGACTTGAAGTGTCGATACCTGCATGTCTAGATGAACAGTAATTGCTAGTTTTTTGAAGCACAAAAATGGTCCTCTTTGTCTTTAATGGCTATTTTCACCTCTCCAATGGTCAAAAATGATCATTTAAGACTTGGAAAGGTATTTAAAGTGGACGGAACTCAAAAGGAAAAAAATAATGAGTAATTAATGAGAATTTATTAAGAGTTCATTACTTTTGAGTGAAGTTGAGCCTTCAAGCATTCAAGAGCATTCAAGAAGCATTCAAGTCCAACCTTCAAGCATCCATTAAGGTCAACAACTTGGGAACAAGCTTTCTCAACTGCAATCAAGGAGCTTAAAAGAGATATTTGCTTTTATTTTTGAAAGCTTATTGTATTCTTACTTTATACTTGACTTTATTTGGTGCAGGCACCATAGTTCGAAAGAAGCTTCAATCAAATTTTATCAAGCCAAATTCATTATGGATTTCAGTTGATTGAGTTAATGCCACTTTTGATTTTAATTTTATTTTATTTGAACATGTGTCCTGTAAATAGGAAAATTTATTTCTCTGGTCAAGTTTAGTCCTGTAATTAGGGTTTGGTTTATTTCAATTTGATCTTTTGAGTCCAATTAAGGACAATTTGGTCTTGTAATTAGTGAATTTACAAGTTGGGTTTAAGTTTGATTTGGTTTGGGTTCAAATAAAGCATGAAGACTTAAATATTAGGTGAGGCAAACCACTTCAATAAATCTTGCCAAGTTGGAGTGCCACATCATCAAACTTATATAGAAGACACCTCATCTCCCAAGCCCACATGGAAGCCATCTTATGAAGCCACCTCACTTCATCTTGGTCGGCCAAGGCTTGAATTCAAAGAGGGTGGCCAAATAATCATTCAAGGCATGAATCAAGGATGATTTCAACTTCCCCACTTATCTCTCCATGATCAAAGGCATAAATCAAGGATGGTTTCAACTTCCCCACTTATCTCTTCATGATTTGTATAACCTCCTTTTGAATTCAAAATTTCAAATGACTTTGGAGAGGCTATAAATACCACTCCAAAATCCCTTGTAAAGGATTATTCATGAATGAAATTAAAAGAGCTTTTCTTTCACTTGTTATATGCAATGTATCTTTCGAGAGGGAGTGGGTGAGACACCCAAAACATCATCCTTTAGCTGTCTTAGTATTCCCCTAAACCTACCAATATTCTAGCTAGAAGACGCCCCATCACCATCCAAAGAAGTTCTTCAAATTCCAACCAAGGCTTCTTCACCATTTCCTCTCTTCAAGGTCGCCAACTCCAATCTTCAAAGAGGCTTCTACAGCAGATTTTGGATGCCATTCCTTGCTATCATGGGATGCCAACTCTAGTTGCAGTTCAAGGAGTCCAAGGAGATTACATTTCAGACACTAGATGAAGCCACTTGATCTCCTCCAACTCCATCATATTATTCTTCCTTGAAGTTTTAGTAACTTTTATTTTTCTTGTCATCTCAAGTCTTTAATCCCTTTTCTTTTTAGGGTTCCCCAAGATCACAAGTTGAAGAGGAAGTTGGCCTTGCCCTTGGAACCTTTCAAGTCAGAGATCTGCATCTCTTGGAGTGATAGTTTCTAGTACCAATCTCCATTCGAGAGTGTTGAAATTGAGTCCGTACCAATGGCGTGAGACATCAATATTGGTAAGAAAACCCTCCTTATTTCTTAGGTCTGAATCTTTGAATGGTCTATGCCCTAGATAGGATGGTTTCACAAGCCTTAGGTCCAATCTTCATGGATGAACATGCAACCCTAGTTTGAGTTATCCCTTATTTAGTTTTCCCTTCATATGACTCTTTGCCATTTTGTGATTGAATTATGTTTATGTTCGTAGGGATCATTGCTCAACAAATTAAATCATCCACTAAATTAGAAATCATTCATCTCTTACCACATCAAATCTGGTATCAGAGCATGGTTGCATTAGTAGCATAGTCTTCATACTTGCTATGTATTTTTTTCTTTTAAATCCAACCCAGATCTAAGGTTCACGCCTCCTAATCAGGTGTACACCAGTACACTATCATGACCCATGGGAATAATGAGCCACAGCCGGACGTGAATTCTTAGGTTGATGTTTTGGTATTTGAATTCATTGCATGTTTATTTTTTGTTTGCTGAATTCTGTGTTAGGGACTAATACCTAGGAGCGTTTCTCCATCAAGCTTTCACTGTTTTGATCTAATTTTTGTATTAGTTAATCTTCACTTAATCCACTATTTACTGTAATTTTTCTAAGATTTTACTGATTCAAAAAATGGAGTGATATCTATCGAAGAAATCAACCTTAGCTAAGTTTCTGTCTACTAATTCTGCACTGATAGTCTGAACTTAATTCTGATTAACCAATCAATCTCTACTATTTTCATCTGATTTTTGCACTGTTTATTCTTTGATTAGTCCTCTTAATTTCAGTTATTTTTTCATGATTTTATAAATTCAAAAAAAAATAAAAAAATTCTACAAACAAAATAGGCCTGCTAATAAATTTTGTATGTGCTATTGAACTGAAATTATAATCACTTTCAAACCCAATCCCAAGCCATTTTGTTTGGTCATTAATCAACTGAAATTCAAACTTCTCACTTCATAAAATACAAAAAGCAATTGCATTCATTTTAAACTATTTAAGGGTATCAATATCATAAGATAAGGGAAGGTGGTTATTACCTTTCCTTAGCCCAAAAACAACCAACCCGATGTTGCATCGAACCCAAACCTTTTTAATTAAAATTGAGTAGCAACCTAATTAGAATTAGGGACACCAACAAGTTAAGCTCAATTAGTGTGTTGAGACTAGTGTAAATCATTGCTTCATCAACTCCTGGAAAGTGTTGTTTAAGGCCAGGGGTCTAAAGGCAAACACCTTAAGAGGATTTGTGGTTATTTAATTAGGTCCTCGCGAAAGTGGGGGGGCCTCCCACAATCCCACCTCTTACCTAGCCATTTAAAAGGATATTTGTATTCTTGGTCTATACTAAGTCAATTCATACTACATTGGACTTTTAGGTCTAGCAAACCTTAGATCAAATTTTGTATTGAATGACTACTAGATCAGGAACTCCCTATCAACATTCACTTGACCATCCCAGTTCTTCCATGGATCCCAATCTAGAAACCCTGATTAGAACTATGATTGAGCAGTTCAAGCAATTGAACACTAGGTTTGATCAAATGGAAGAGAGGATAGGAACCCTTGAAGAGACCCGTTTGACCCCTGCTGAGCCACAATCATTCAGATTGCCACCTGTCCATCCTAGAGTCCAATGCTAGGAATTTACTCCTGACCCACTCCAAGGAGAGTTCACCATGATTATGTTGACCAGGATGAGAGAGCCCTTAGAAACATTCATCTAGATGCACACTTATTTGATGGAAACTTGGATCCTAAGGTATATATAGATTGGGAGGGTGATATGGACCAATATTTTGATTGGTATGAAATGTCAGAAGATAGGAAATTTAAGTTTTCCAAACTTAGATTGGTCCATCAGGCTAGATTGTATTAGGGTAATGTTGAGCGCATGAGTCGACAGAGGGGTGACATGCCCATAGCCACTTGAAGAGCTATGAAGGTGAAACTTAGGGAGAAGTGTTTACTAATGTCCTATGAATAAAGACTCTTGGATCAATGGCAACGATTAACTCAAGGGAATAAGACAGTGTTCGAATATATTGCCATGTTTGATGAGTTCATGATGAGATGCAACATGGTCGAGTCGAGGCGGCAACCTTGTCTAGGTTTAGAGCAGGTCTATATGAGGAGATCCAGAGAGAACTATTTTTGAGAGAAGTCCATGACCTAGACTAAGCCTACCAAGTTGCTAGGGACTGTGAGAGATTTCAGATGAGAACTTTATTTCACCGACCTGAGCCCACTAGGATTAATTTCCCTGGAAGTAGGCCTAGCCCAAACCCAAGCCCATCCAATAGACCTAATCCTACTACTCCAGTAGCCCATAAAGATGACAAAGAAAAAAGCCCTGAAGTTCGAAGAGGAGGTAGTGTCCATTATTTTAGATGTCATCAGGAAGGTCATATTGCAAGCCAATGTCCCACTAGAGCATTACACATAGGAGAAATAGATGAGGATGTCCCTGAACCCATAGAAGATTGTGAGGAAGAGATATATCAGGCCAATGAGAACCTAGCTGATGAGTATGAAGGGGATAAAGAGATCATAGACTCATCTGAGTTCCTAGGAGTTGTGAGATGTATCTTGACCCAGGGTAAGGAATGGGAAGATTGGCATATGACCAACATCCTACAAACTTTTGTTAAGATAGAGAAAAAGGTCTGCAAAATCATCTTAAATAGTAGAAGTTGTGTCAACTCTTTATCAACCGGTACGGTCAAAAACTTAGGATTGCCCACTGTGCCCCATCCCAACCCATATAAGGCATCCTGGATAGATTCGACCTCTATTCCTATCAAATTTAGGTGCCAAGTTACAATCCGAATCTAGCCCTACCAAGAAAAGGTTTGGTGTGATGTTCTTCCCATGGGGGTAAGCAGCATCATATTAGGATGACCATGGTTGTATGACCATGATGCTATACTCTATGGTCGCTCTAATTCTTGTTCTTTTTAGTCATAATAGGAAGAAGATTGTAATCAATTCTTTACCACCTAAGGACCAAATTAAGAGAGGATCAAGTCACTTGAAAGATAAGAAACAAGGAGTAAACCTGATTAGTGCTGAGGAATTGGAGCAGGAGATTAGTGGTGGTTCGCTTGTGTGGATTTTGATAACTAGGGAAAATCAGGACCAATTCCAAGAAGTGTTAAGGTTTCTAGAGGAGTTTCAAGACATATTTCTAGAGGACCTTCCTAATCACCTTCCACCCTTGATAGACATTCAACATGCCATAGATTTGATCCCAGGATCCACGTTACCAAACCTTCCCTATTATATAATGAACCCTATAGAACACTCTGAGTTACAACGTCAAGTTGGAGAACTTCTCCAAAAGGGATTCATTAGAGAACTTCTCCAAAAGGGATTCATTAGAGAGAGCCTAAACCCATGTGCAGTTCTAGCCCTTCTGACCCCTATGAAAGATGGCACATGGAGAATGTGTGTAGATAGCAGGGCCATAAATAAGATCACCACTAAGTATCATTTTCCTATTCCTCGTTTAGACGACATGTTGGATATGATGGCCGGAGCCAAGATTTTTGCCAAAATTGATCTTAAGAGTGGCTATCATCAAGTAAGGATTAGGCCTGGGGACAAATGGAAGACTGCTTTCAAAACCAAAGATGGCCTATATGAGTGGGTAGTAATGCCTTTCGATCTATCCAATGCACCTAGTACCTTCATGAGAATCATGACCCAGGTTTTAAGGACATTCATAGAAAAATTTGTAGTGGTCTACTTTGATGACATTCTCATCTATAATAGAACAAAGGAAGACCACTTGGACTATCTTAGGCAAGTTTGCCAAGCCCTTAGACAAGATAGTCTCTATGCCAACCACAAGAAATGTGAATTCATGACCCAAAGAGTTATCTTTCTAGGATTCGTTGTCACCACTGAAGGGGTGTTTGCCGACCCCGAAAAGGTCAAGTCCATAGTCGAGTGGCCCGTACCCAAGAGCATCCAGGATATTTGTAGTTTCCATGGTTTAGCCACCTTCAATAAGAGATTCATTCGAGGATTCAGCATAATAGTGGCACCCATTACTGACTGCATTAGGAAGGGAACCTTTGAATGGACAAAACCTGCCGATAGAGCCTTCCTAGAAATAAAGAAGAAAATGACACAAGCACCTATTTTGAGGTTACATAATTTTTCAAAGGTATTTGACGTTGCTTGTGATGCCTTTGGGGTAGGAATTGAATGAGGCATTGATAGGGAATTGTATACGGTAGTACAAGCCTTGAGGTATTAGAGACACTACTTACTACCACAAGAATTAATTCTTTATTCTGATCACGAAGCCTTATGATGCCTTAGTTCTCAAAAGAAACTAAACCCTAGGCACGGGAAATGGGTAGAATTCATCCAAGCATATACCTTTGTCCTGAAACACCGTGCCGGCATTGAGAATAGGGTTGTAGATGCATTAAGCCAGAGATCCATGTTTTTGACTTCAGTTAGCACTGAGGTTGTAGGGTTTGATAGACTGAATGAGGAATATCCTAAGTGTCCAGACTTTAGTAAGATCTATCAATCCCACCAACAAGAACCATCTAGTGTACATAGTGACTATACTCTCCTAGATGGATTCCTTTTCAATGGAAATCAACTATGTGTTCCCTGAACTTCTTTAGAGAATTTTTGATCTGGGAATTTCATGCTGGAGGCCTAGCTATCCATTTTGGAAGAAATAAGACCATCCTCGTGGTAAAAGATCAATTTTTTGGCCTAGTCTTAAGAGGAATGTAGCCCAAGTTGTAGTGCAATGTCGAACATGTGCTGTTGCCAAACAGCAAAAGTAGAACACTGGGTTGTACACTCCTCTAACAGTCTTTAATTATCCATGGCAGGATCTTAGTATGGACTTTGTACTAGGACTCCCAAAGATCTCTAGGAGACACGATTCCATCTTCGTTATAGTCGTTCTAAGATGGCTCACTTCATCCCATGTTCCCAAACCTTAGATGCTTCAAGAATGGCCAAACTTTTCCTTGATGAGGTAGTTAGATTACATGGTTTATCTAAAACCATTATTTCAGATAGAGATGTTAGGTTTACTAGCTATTTTTGGAAGACCCTTTGGCATATGCTAGGAACCAAGCTATAATTTTCTATTGCCTATCATCCTCAAACTGATGGCCAAACTGAAGTAGTCAATCAGAGTCTAGAAAATCTTTGAGATGTTTAGTTGGTGATAGTATGAAAAATTGGGACCTCTTACTTCGTCGTGCTAAATTTGCTTATAATAGCTCAGTTAATAGATATACTAGGAAGTGTCCTTTTAAGGTGGTCCATGGTTACAAATCTAGGAAACCCTTCAATCTTATCCCTTTACCCACACATGCATGAGTCTCTGAGTCTGCTGAGTCATACATACAGCATGTTAAGGACTTGCATAAAGAAATCAATAAAAAAAATCAATATGAGTAATGAATCCTACAGGCGTATGGCTAATTCACATAGGAAAATCAAAGAGTTCTCTGAATGAGACTACGTAATGGTTAGACTCAAACCCGAATGGTTCCTACCTGGAACTATGAAAAAATTACATGCCCGCGGTGCAGGGCCACTCAAAATTCAAAAGAAAATTGGACCTAATGCACATGTATTGGAACTACCATCTGACCTAGGTATCAGCTCGACCTTCAACGTTTTAGACTTAGTAGAATACAAGGAGCCAATATTGATACCTAGTGAGCCTTTTGGGCCTGAACCTACCATTGAGAGTGACCCTACCCCTGAGTGTCAACCAGCCTCTATACCAGAGCGGTGAGACCGAATTTAGAGAATTCTAGATGACAAAACTATTACTACCAGAAATAAAGACTATCAATGCTATTTGGTGCAATGGTAAGGTCGACCAGAATTTGATAACTCATAGATCACTCGGGGGGACCTACAACAAATCAACCCAGACTTACTAGAATATTATCAGAGTCAGAGAGATCTATACTCGACAGGGTCGAGTCTTTCCTATCCCGGGAGAATTGGTGCGGGCACCACATTTCGAAAGAAGCTTCAATCCAATTTTATCAAACCAAATTCATTATGGATTTCAATTGATTGAGTTAATGCCACTTTTGATTTCAATTTTATTTTATTTGAACATGTGTCCTGTAAATAGGAAAATTTGTTTCTCTAGTCAAGTTTGAGTCCTGTAATTAGGGTTGGGTTTATATCAATTTGGTCTTTTGAGTCCAATTAAGGATAATTTGGTCTTGTAATTAGTGAATTTACAAGTTGGGTTCAAGTTTGGTTTAGTTTGGGTTCAAATGAAGTATGAAGATACAAAGATTAGGTGAGGCAAACCACTTCAACAAATCTTGCCATGTTGGAGTGCCACATCATCAAACTTATATGGAAGACACCTCACTTCCCAAGCCCACATGGAAGCCATCTCATGAAGCCACCTCACTCCATCTTGGTTGGCCAAGGTTTGAATTCAAAGAGGGTGGCCAACCAAGCATTCAAGGCATGAATCAAGGATGATTTCAACTTTTCCACTTATCTCTCCATGATCAAAGGCATAAATCAAGGATGGTTTCAACTTCTCCACTTATCTCTCCATGATCAAAGGCATAAATCAAGAATGGTTTCAATTTCCCTACTTATCTCTCCATGATTTATGTAACCTCCTTTTGAATTCAAAATTTCAAATGACTTTGGAGAGGCTATAAATACCACTCCAAAACCCCTTGTAAAGGATTATTCATGAATGAAATTAAAAGAGCTTTTCTTCCACTTGTTATATGCAATGTGTCCTCCGAGAGGGAGTAGGTGAGAGACCCAAAACATCATCTTTTAGCCATCCTAGTATTCCCTTAAACCCACCAATAGTCTAGCTAGAAGATGCCCCACCACCATCCAAAGAAGTTCTTCAAATTCCAACCAAGGCTTCTTCACCATTTCCTCTCTTCAAGGTTGCCAACTCCAATCTTCAAAGAGGCTTCTACAGAAGATCTTGGATGCCATTCCTTGCTCTCATGGGATGCTGTTGGATCGATGCCCCTAACCATTCCTACAAAAGGAACGTCCCTATTATAAGAGGCAGGTTTATCTCTCTTAAACCAGCGCAGCAACCGGGCACTCGAGTCGACCCCTCTGCCGACCCCCGCAAGAGCAACCCAGGGTACTCACCCTCGAGTCGGCTCGCTGGAGACGAGCACCGCAGCACCAACCAAGGGATGTCGACGTGGCACCAGACCCGACTTACCGATGGCACCCACACCCAGTGGGCCCAGACCCTACACTAGACAAGCCACGAGGGTGCGAGCTGGCCCAGCCAACAATCCCCCCCCAGCGAAACGACCGAGTTTTTCCCCCTGCGGAGACTCGAACCCGAGACCTCCGGCTCTGATACGAATTGTTGGATCGATGCCCCTAACCATTCCTACAAAAGGAACGTCCCTATTATAAGAGGCAGGTTTATCTCTCTTAAACCAGCGCAGCAACCGGGCACTCGAGTCGACCCCTCCGCCGACCCCCGCAAGAGCAACCCAGGGTACTCACCCTCGAGTCGGCTCGCTGGAGACGAGCACCGCAGCACCAACCAAGGGATGTCGACGTGGCACCAGACCCGACTTACCGATGGCACCCACACCCAGTGGGCCCAGACCCTACACTGGACAAGCCACGAGGGTGCGAGCTGGCCCAGCCAACAGATGCCAACTCTAGTTGCAGTTCAAGGAGTCCAAGGAGATTACGTTCCAGACACTAGATGAAGCCACTTGATCTCCTCCAACTCCATTATATTATTCTTCCTTGAAGTTTTAGTAACTTTCATTTTTCTTATCATCTCAAGTCTTTAATCTCTTTTCTTTCTAGGGTTCCCCAAGATCATAAATTGAAGAGGAAGTTGGTCTTGCCCTTGGAACCTTTCAAGCCAGAGGTCTGCATCTCTTGGAGTGATAGTTTCTAGTACCAATCTCCATTCGAGAGTGCTGAAATTGAATCCGTACCAATGGCGTGAGACATCAATAATGGTAAGAAAACCCTCCTTATATCTTAGGTCTGAATCTTTGAATGGTCTATGCCCTAGATAGGATGGTTTTACAAGCCTTAGGTCCAATCTTCATGGATGAACATGTAGTCCTAGTTTGAGTTATCCCTTATTTAGTTTTCCCTTCATATGACTCTTTGCCATTTTTTGATTGAATTAAGTTTATGTTCGTAGGGATCATTGCTCAACAAATTAAATCATCTACTAAATTAGAAATCATTCATCTCTTACCACGTGATTATTCTTGTTCCTAGTTTCAAGTAGTTTGAAACTAGTGTTTGGGTTGTTGGTAAGCCTTGAGAAAACCAACTTAGGTTGTTGTGAGCCTTGTTTGAAAACCAACTAAAATTTTTGGTTAGCCTTGTGAAAACCAAGAGGTTTTTGGTAAGCCTTGTGAAAACCAAGACATTTTTGGTTAGCCTTGTGAAAACCAATGGATTGTGATTAGTGAGCCCGGAAAACTAATTGGCTGTAATCAAGTGGGATTATAGTGAAATGTCCAAGTGGATGTAGGTGCTTTGGTATGCACCGAACCACCTTAAATGGTTGTGTATTTGTGATTGTTTCTCTTTTCTTGCTTTTACTTTATTTTCGCTGCATTTTAATTATCAAGCACACATACAATTGAGATCACTAGCACCTTCATTATTTTGAATTGGTACTCTCACTTGCAATAAGTTTTAAAAATCTAATTCATCCCCCCTCTTGGATTGCTTCGTTGGGCAGTAGTGCCATGTTGAACCGGGCAACTATCCTAGGAGGGGTCACACCATTCACTAGGAGTTGGTATAGTGGTAAGCTCTAAGGCCTAGTCAAGATGTTGGTCAGCATTGACCCACCGATCGGGTTGATGGGGGACACGAGGATCTGATCGTTGGTAAGCCTAGAAGTCATCTAGATTAGGGTACCACTAATTTTTTTTTTGGTATTTTTTTTTAGGGGTGGCGAAGGAATAGTGGAGATGGAGGACAGGGATATGGATCTCATGGACTTTGGGACTCACCCTAATGAAGAGACCTCTTACATCTAGGGCATTCCACCCTCCTCGATACTTGGAGGCATTAGAATAAATCTCAAAGATCATGAGGGAATAAAGAAAATGGAATGGGGAAGGGGGATAACTAGACATGACCTCACATCATGTCCTAGGGTTGGGTCTCACACCCTCTCCTCACGGAGTGGAAGAAAAGAATCTATCTTTTCGTAAAAATTCATCTTTATTGACTGAAATTTTTTTTTACAAAGGACTGAGGGTAGTATTTATAGACCTGTCCAACCCTCATTTGAATTTGAATACAAGATAAAAAGATAGAGCTGATTCAAATTCAAATAAAAGATAGGATAAGATAAGCCTATCCATATCTCAATCATAACCAACTAAATTCTAATTCAAATTTTAAACAAAAGATAAATCCTAAATAACTATTATTCAAATTTAAATTTATTTGCTGCTCTAAAATCCATGCTGCTCTGGGATTCATGCAGGTCGATGTCCCTATCATTCTCCTGAGGTGGGAAAAACTCGACTTTGTCGAGTCAGGTTAGTATTAAGATGCACATGACTTGTAGAATGATTTTTTTAGCTCTGCTTTGAGATCTGTGCACTTTAAAAAGTGTGTAGCTTTGAAGATAGTGCATTTTGAAATTGGTGTAGCTTTGAACTCCATGCGACTCTGAAAATCGTGTAGCTTTGAAAATTGTGTGCTTTGAAAGTGCTGTGGCTTTGAACTTTATGGGACTCTGAAACATGTGCGGCTATGAAATCTGTAATAGGATAGGCAAGTGCTTTGACGACCGTGTGGTGCTTCTTCTCCCTTCTCCATGGAAAAAAAAAACCAGGGAACAGGGAAGGCTCGCAGAGGGTAGTCCGGCTAGCATTCACCGGTGGTGGTGTTGGGGCGAAGACGGCGGCTCAGACGTGGTGGTCATGGTGGAGGTGGTTGGTGATGGAAGTAGGTGCACGGAGAGGATGGGGTTTGGCTGAGATTAGTCTTCTCCCTTGGATCCAATAATGGGAAGGTTAAATTGGGGGAGTCCGGCATCGTCGGCAGCCTGGCTGTGGGTTTTACTGATGAGAGGAGATCCGGTGGAGGCGGCATGGTAGTGGGCGACTCCGGGTGGGAAAAAGGTGGGGAAGACCGGTAGGGCAGGGCGAGAAACCAGCGGTGCTATTGCCAAAGGAGGTGGGAGACATGGTGGGCTTGGACGGTGAGGAAGAAGGTGGAGCCGGGGAGTGCCGCGGTCGAGGTAGGTCGTTGATTGCTGGATGGAGCAAGGAGGGGTTTCGGTGGCATCGAATAGCCTCGGTCGATTTGGTCCGGAGGGGGGTGATCGGATGAGTCTGGTGTTGGCATGGCAAAATCGGCGACGGCAATCTGAGGCGGGATGGCTCTGCTCCGGCGATGATAGATGGGAGGGAGTGGGTGTCGCTCGCTCGGCATGGATTTCTCGGACAGAGAGGGTGATGGAGTCAGAGTTGGCAGGAATGGGGGATCCTCCATTCTCGATCCAGTGGTCCAGCCTCTCCCAGTCGCGATGTTCAGGACGAGATGCATCGTAAGGTTTTGCAGGTGAGAATGGAAGAGGGCACCGGGAAGAAGCACTGGTCATCGGAGAGGCGACGTGTGTAATCATAGAAGAAGGAGAGGTCTTGGATGCCTCTTTGGGTGAGGGTTACGAGCCAGGTGTCGATGTTGGGGAGGTTGAAGAAATAGCCGAAGAGCTGGCATGTGGGGATGGGTCCGTGGTGGATGGAGAGGATCTGCTCGATGGCGATGGCATGCTATGCCTCCTTCTGGCTCTGCATCCAGAATTCGGTGAGTCTACTGCTGTGGTGGTGGATGGAGTTGTGGAGGTTGAGGGACGCGGTGGTCCAGATGTGGCGGAATGGTGACGTCTCAAACAACAAAGGAAAAGGGAGGTATGGATTTGGGTAGAGGCTTGATGGTCGTGGTGGATCGAGAGCAGGGAAGATGGAAAATGGTAGAACCAGGGAGAATCTGGGATCGTGAAAGAAATGTACCATAATCTGATCTATGGCTCTGATATCAAAATTGATGGGAAACACGAGGATAGGTTCATTGGTGAGCCTAGAAGTCTAGATTAGGGTACCACTAATTTTTCTTTTGATATTTTTTTAAGGAGTGGCGAAGGAATAATGGGGATGGAGGACAGGGATATGGATCTCATGGACTTTGGGACTCACCCTAACGAAAAGACCTCTCACCTCTAGGGCATTCCACCCTCCTCGATACTTGGAGGTGTTAGGATAAATCTCAAAGATCATGAGGGATAAAGAAAATGGAACGGGGGAAGGGGGATCGTTAGACATGACTTCACATCATGTCCTAGGGTTGGGTCTCACACCCTCTCCTTACGGAATGGAAGAAAAGAATCTCTCTTTTCCTAAAAATCATCTTTATTGACTGAACTTTTTTTTACAAAGGACTAAGGGTGGTATTTATAGACTTGTCCAACCCTCATTTGAATTTGAATACAAGATAAAAAGATAGAGATGATTCAAATTCAAATACAAGATAGGATAAGATAAGCCTATCCATATCTTAATCATAACCGACTAAATTCTAATTAAAATTTCAAACAAAAGATAAATCCTAAATAACAATATTCAAATTTAAATTTATTTACTGCTCCGAAATTCGTGCTACTCTGGGATTCTTGCAGGTCGATGTCCCCATCACAGGTTGATGGTCTCCATGGCAGAGTCATTGTTAGTCAAGTCATCGATCCCAGTTGTAGAGCCATTAATAATCTAGTCATCAATCCCTCTCGAGAGAGTGTCATCACATTGCTGGTGTCTAGGAAGCACAAGGAAGCATGACCACAGAATGATATATGTTCGATCAGGGCCATAAAGCAGGATATAGCAACTATAAATCCTTGATACGGGTCCTTTACCTGAACATTGATCTTCCTTGCCCACCTCTTTTAAGCATGGATGTTGGCAAGTTCATCATGGAACTCATGGCGATGCCGAGCCCGTCCCGAGAGGAAAGGTTCGATGCTTCTCACCAAGGGACATTACTTCGGTCAGAGGATTTACCAGGAAGCTCAGGAGTCACCAAAGATCCATCGCTCATTGCGATGATGCTTATGGGATAGAAGAATAATCAGGGCCAGTCATCCAATGTGGGATCTTGGAGTGATGACAACCAACTGCCATCTGGACTAGGCATCGCAAATCTTAAGGCAAGCAAGGGTTAGTTGTATTTTACTTTGCTTTTAACCTTTGTAATCATCTTTTTGTATCCCTCGGGTGCCTTTTTTAAAAAGTAATAGAACTTTTTCTCTTTCTATGTTGCCTTTGAAGTTGAATGACTAGTGAACTGTCCTTTTCAAACCAATCATAAGTTCGTCATGAGTAGCTCAAGTTTTGTTGATCATCGTGGGCGTTACTCGGTCACTTGGACCTAGTGGACATTGATCACTTGAGGGGTTGCCTTGATTTCTCTAACCTTTGGGAATTTCCTTTTATCGAGAGGTGCTACTTGGTGCATTGGTTGATTTTTAAGAAGCTTTGATTGTTCATGCTTTAAATAGGATAGGTCTTCTAGGCACAATCCATAAGATGGTAAGGATGGGAAATTCATTACCACCCCGATCATTCCTTTCTAGTACTTCTCATTCTCTGTGAGGACAACATCTACCGAGTTTTAATAGGGCATGCGAGTGGTGGGCCTCCACCAAGCTCACTATATAAAGAATGGCTAGGGGTATTTGGCCTCCATAACCCTTCTCCTGCTACCATGCTGCCAGAAATCACTAGGGAGCTGCTTCAGTCGACCATTAGTGGAGGTGGCAGAGTTGCAGGATAGCTCTTTTTGAAGTAGGTTTTTTTTAGGATGATGATTTCATAGGCACCTGGCACTATTGCTAGACCACCATCGTTACAATCAGTTGGCAAACTTAATAGTTGATGTCATCCTACATCACTGTAGCTATAGCCAGTCGACAGACTTTATGCAAGCTGGAGGGCTTAGGCTCTATGCCGCCTTCCTCAGCGGGCTACTATGCCTCACTGAAGAGGCAAATTGGGAGCCCTTCTTAGAGGTTATGGATAGTGGCATTGGTTCAAGTGTGGATTGGAGGTAGTTTTCCAATTTCTCGATTGGCCTTTACTTGCCTGTGAGCTTCCTCCATCCAATGATGGATTGCTTTGTCGAATGTTGCCCCCTTACTTCACTTCCATCTCATCCTCCTCGTAGATGTAGCCAGGTGTGCTCTTTGTGTAAAGAAACATTATGTAGGCCATAGTCATGCAACTTTAAAATTCTTTTAACCTTGCATCACAGCGAAAGACTAAATTAATCATACTAATCAACATATAATATTAGAACATTTCTAATATAGGCCTACAAACAGGATCTTGTATGAATATTAACATGCAAATGAAAGAAAACATAAGCACACAAAGTTGTGCATCACATAGAACCACTCTATGTTTGATGCATGTGCTAAAGCACACTTCTTTAGCAAACTCACCAATAACTTTACCTTTAATCCGATGTGACACTCACCGGGTTGAGGAAAAGCTGACCAAGGAAGACAATCGCTTTGGAAGCCACATACGTGTTCGGCCTCTACAGGTATCCATACCAGAGTTCTTCCTTGACATTCTTCTTTTGAAGTGCTTGTTTCACCAGAACAAATTGGCTTATGGACTCTTCTTCTTCTTCTTCTTTAGAATGCTCTAGAAGATGAAGAAGTACTATGGAGGATTTAGAAATTGCACTCAAGAACCCTTCCCAAGACACTCTTTCCAAGCCTATACACTAGGTAGCACACACCCAAACCCAAACCTTTCTTCCCCACACAAAGGTTTCAAGCTCTCTTTCTTCTTTTCCATGCTTTTTAAAGGATTTTCCAACAAATAAATTTCAGAAATCTCTCTCTCTCATGTCCTCATCAAGCCCCCATATGTAGGTAAGTGGGGAGAGAAGAAAAGGGGAGAGTTACATAAGTTATAGGATAATTATGGGGGCTTACAAAAGATTCAAGGCCATAGAAGTTACATCCTTTCAAATTCAAACTAAATTCTAAATTTAAAACATAAATCAAAATTTGAATTCATAATTCAAACTTAAATATGAAATCGGATGCAATATTTTAGCCCAATCATATTGGACCTAACCAGAGCCTAAATCGAATCACATTCGATTTGACCCAAACTAAATCATTCAATCAAATTGAGTTAATAAAGCAATCACATTGCCACTAACCCTCCATATAATCACCAACATTTAGTAATTAAAACCTTTATTACATTATTTGTAACATGATATGTCAACACTTGACAAATCATCAAATCCCTATAGCTGAGTCGACTTATGATTCTAGTCGACTCCGAAATGTAGATGGATAATCAAATTATCCAAAGAGTCCAAAAATGATTCCCAATCATTCAATAACCATTAGGTCAATCAGAAATCTCTATGGTGTATGACCCCATAGATTCGAACACTAAGCCAGTAGTACTAGAACACCTCCAATATCAGCTAAAGTCGCCATCACACAATGACACTTGATGTTCGAAGAGGTCGAAGGTTACAGAGCAACTATTAAGAACCAAATGGATATGATGATCATAAAATACATTCCTTTAACCCTCAATGCTTCGAATGACTTAGGATTTAACTGCCCAATCATAGAATAGTCCATCATAATATGTCTCAAACTCAAAATCCTTGTAACTGCTTACAAGGATACCTTGGCCAAGGTTTTATTCAATTAAGACATAATGAGTCATTCACTCCAAACTCTTTTGGAGGGGTTAATATCATCTTGATCCAACCACTTCTACACAAGTACTTGACTGTACCCAGCAACCTTTCATCACTGGATTAGAAATCTGAGTAGTCTAGTACCTAAGCATAGTGAGTTGCTTGTAAGCTACCATGGTGATCTCAAGTCAGAGGAACACATATATCCATATCCTAATATGAACTACTCTTTGATAGAAAGAATGTTCTATAGATGGGCCACATCCAGTGAAGTGTCATACATAATACCTACATACCATACTAGTTTCTCTACACTCCTTGGTTAAGAGGACAACTAAAGACTATGACATACAATGACCTACACTTGATACACTATCATCCTAGGATAATATATCATTTGGTCACGGACCAATTTAAGAACTAGTTGATATATCCTCTCTATATCACATCAAAGTAGTCCTAAGGACTTCATCACATAAGAGTTCATTATAAAAAGATGTAAAATATGATGAACAGCCAAAATAAGCATTTTATTCAATATAATTCATATATAATTACAACAATAGCTCAACCATCTACAAGCTAGATGAATGGCTTTGGGATACATTTTGCAACACTTTGTCACACTAGCTTTTTTCTGGAGGAGAGTGCTATGCCCATGCCCTTCATCACAATAGATGCCACCAGGAGTGGGTCATATCAGCCTTCTCAGCCACCCTCGCCTCGATGGCACATCACCTGCTAGTGATCCTATTAGGTACACTTAACCACTCAAAAGGTGCCCCAATCTCTTTGGAAGAGCTCGAGGTTCCAGGAGACATCCTGTTCCTCAATGGGTGCTACTATTTTTCTTGTACTTTTGAAGCTTAGGGAGTAATTTTATCAGCCAGGAGGCTCTAAATCTATGTAATCTGGCCACAAGGCTACATAGGTATATTCCAATTTTATTTGTGAAAATTTTTTAAGGTATTTGTGCCTTCATTATGTTTGCCAATTATCTTATGAATTGCATTTATTTTGTATCATGTAATTGCATCTTATGTTGCATCTAGATAGATGATAGAGGTTCAGTTGATCGATTATTGCACCTCTGATCATGACCATTTCGATCATTCAAGCTTGTGGGCTTCCGATCGATAGAGCCTATGGGCTTCTAATCATAGTATTTTCGATTGCTAGAGCCCACGGGCTTCTGATCATGGTGTTTTGTAAGTTGAGAGTCCTCCGTGTTGATCCTTTTAAATGGGAATTTCTTAGGCCAATAGATTTCTAAGCTCCTCAGTATGGGACTTCAACCCCACGGGCGGCTAAACTATTAAATATAAATTATCCCAGACAAATTTTTTGGGTCTCTTTTGGCCTAAGTAACTCTCACCATGGGGACTTTCATCAAAGAAAACCTTTTACCATAATATGACCATAGATAGGAAAAATAACTTCTATTTAGTAGGAGAATGGTTGATGCGGTACTAATTATGCATGCCAATTATTTTTTTGTTATTAGGCATTAAGTTAAGAGTTTGTATCGTGAATTTCAAGCCAAGAAACTAAGTAATTTTAGAAAAATTCAGAAGCACAGGCATGCAGAACTAAACCCTTAAAGTGAAGAAATAGGATCGCTAAGGCTAAGAGCCCTGGTTAGGACTAGCTCTTCTGCAATACCACTACCAGAGGAGTCTAGGGGGTGTACCTGGCAGATATTTGAAGATGGATCCATGAAGAGTTCACTCTACACTCTTGGATACGGCATGGAAAATAAAGCTATCGACTTTGTGGATTCGCGACTTTCAATCCGGTGACCTAAAAGCTGGTCAGATGGAATCCTTGGATTCGTCAACCTACAAATCACCCAACAAGGTTTTGAAAAACAAGAAAAAATAGGCTAGATGGCTTAAGAAGAAGAAGGGGAAGAGGTTTGAGGAAGGCGGCCAAGAGATGAAGAAAGCTGGTGGCTTGGAGGCAGGGCACAGGGATCACATAGAAACCCTGAGGGATCACATAGATACCCTTAATCACATAAAAATTCACATAGAAAGTTGAGAAGAATAAAGAAAATTTTCATATTCAATAGCATTAAAACATACAAGAGGGGGTGGGGTATTTATAGATGTTCTCATGTCCTCTCTTTGTTAGGATAGAATTACAAAATTAATTGAGATAAGGATTACAAGGTTGGTTAGAACTAGGAGTATACAATTTGAGTGGAAAATAAACACAATCTCGTTGTTTGAAATGGACTCCTCTCCTTCTTTGACTTGGTCAAGGGGCTCCCTCTTGGGCTTGAGTGCCTATTTGGATTTGGGCTTGAACCTTGGGTAGCAAAGGGCATCTCCAATTGCGCTTCGGCAGCCATCAAGAAAACATGGCGCATGGGCTTTGGTGCATGTCCCCTGGTGGGCTGGGAATCTTGGGCTCCATCTATAATGTTGACTTGAGAAGGCCTAGGGTGCAATGGGCTCTTGGGATTGAGATAACTTTTGGGCTGGGGTGCATGGAAGAAGAATATTCCTGGGTGGCATCTGGAATCTTCATGCTAGAAGGGCTTCATGGGATTCTACTTTGAGGCTGGTGCTCCTCCTCTTGCATAAAACTATGATGCAGAACAAAGAACAAAGAAGTGTATGCGGAAGTAAAATTAAGATTAATTCTTTTTTTTCTTTATTTTTTTTTTCTTTTTTTTTTTTTTATATTTCAGAAATTGGCTTTGACTCAAAGTAAAGTTAAACTAAGTTGATGGAAATTAGGTAAGGATTGAAAGCACAATTTAGAAGAAGCTAAGTTATCAGAGTAGTTCAGAAGTAACGGATCGTTGGGGGTTGAGAAACTCCTAGACCTAGGGTTTCGCTCTGAACTTTCAACAAGACAGAAATAAAGAGAAGAGATGGTTTACCAACCAGACAGTGATCTCACAGAATTTGGGTGGAAGAACTCTCTCGAGCAGATTGTTGGATCCTCAAATTCGGCTATCTTCGCAATGGATCCTCCAATACTGGTCTTGTGGTTTGGTCGGCTTCTCCTGGACTCAAGATCTTGGAAGAAGAAAAACAAGTGATGGATTCAGAGACTCAGGGAAGGATTTACCAGTTCGAAGAACTTGAAGGCTGATGTCGCTGAGATCCGGATTCTCTTGAAGGTTGATTCGACTCCCTCTGGAAAGAGCTTTGGATCTGAAGTACCCGGACTGTAGCTGGATGCTGGTGGTCGGCCTGGACTTGGAGAGAGAGGCCGTGGGAGGTGGGATAGGCTAGGGTTTGGTGGATTGAAGTGGATGGTGGGTGGCTAGGGTTATGGAGTAGAAGTGGCTAACCTAGGGTTTAGGTTTGGAGATCTCACACCTCCTCAAGGTTCCTGGGGAACCCGGATTTACTCCCTCACAGAGCTCAACACCTGGATGCAAGTGCGGAAGAGAGAAAACACAAAGTTTGCTCACAAAAAAATTTGGTTTCATTCATCTAATCCCTTAGAACTTACAAAGGGGTTTTAATTTATAGGACATTACAAGAGAGTAGGGTTTTACATCTTCCCATGTGGGACTAAAGGAGGGGATCTTCAAATTAGGATTGTAGGATCAATCCCTACTCATATGGCCGGCCAAATAATTCCAAAGATGATTGAGGCTTCAAAAAAAGGAAAGTGGGTGGCGCCTCCTTATCTTGACCTCCAAGAAAATATTTTTTCCTTCTATGCTTGGCCTTAATTGGAAGTGTTTGGGCGCCTCTTAACCTTGCCCTCCAAGAGAAAATTTGTTTCCTTTTATATCTGGCTTTAGTTGGAATGATTAGGGTGCCTCCTAACCTTGCTCTTCAAGAGAAATCTCCTTCCTTCCATGGCTCAACCCTTTTTGGATACCTCATTTTCTTTCT
The DNA here is from genome assembly GCA_021397845.1 of Areca catechu. NCBI lineage: Eukaryota > Viridiplantae > Streptophyta > Magnoliopsida > Arecales > Arecaceae > Areca > Areca catechu. The sequence goes on along the minus strand of CM038040.1, from coordinate 124,847,891 downwards.
CCCCAAGTTATGGCTCCTTCTAACTTTGTTTTGAATATTTCTGGAAGGTAATGGGTGCCTCCTTGAAGTTCTCTCCAAGAGAATTTCTTCCCTTTCATAGTTTGGTTCTTTTGGAAAAGTCTTGGGCCGCCCCCTTGATTTATGGACCCCTGGTGGATTTCTCCTCAATTGGCGCATGAGAGAAGGGAGCTGCTATCTGTGGTGTGGGGACCAAAGCCTGCTAGATGGAGATGTGGTGCCCCCTGGACTCAGGCGTATGGATGGGAGTGTGGCTGGGAGTGTGGCGCCCACTTGCTTGGCCTTGGGAGAAAATGTAACACCCTAGGTTGAAGCCCTAGTCCACTACTGAGTCAACATGACTCAACAAAACAAAAATGCAGGTAATATAGACTCAAGCTAAAATTGAGTTGATCAAGTCAACCCTTATTACAAGCCAAAAAAAACCCTAATTCTTCGGGCAAGGTTAATCAGAGATCCAGATGGAGCTCTGAAGTCTTCTTTTGAGTCTGGTGCCCGCACTAATTCTCCCAGCGTGGGAGGAACTCGATCCTGTCGAGTATGGATCAAGTTGGCTCTGGTATCTCTCCAAGAGGTCTGGGTCCAACTCTTGTAATTCTTCTTGGGAGATCCAAGAGTCATCAGAATCTGGCCTTCCTAGCCAGCGGACCAGGTATCTTTGGTATCCTCAATTACGAGTAGAGATAACCTGATCATCCAGGATCTTTTCAATCTGCTCTTTCCTCACAGGCCAGTTTGTTGGTGGACACACAGGGTCAGGTTCACTCTCAAGAGCAGGATTAGGTTCAAAAGCCTTACTAGGAATCAAAGCTGGCTCTCTATACTATACTAGGTCTGTAATGTTGAAAGTGGAGCTAATGCCTAGTTTTGGAGGTAACTCGAGCACATAGGCATTGGATCCTACTCTCTTCACCACTCTAAATGGTCCAGCTCCTCTAGCATGTAACTTTCTAACGGTTCCAGGAGGAAACCGTTCAGGCCTTAACCTAATCATTACATAGTCTCCTTCGTCAAAAGTTTTGACTCGCCTTTGAGAATCAGCCAATTTCTTATAAGTTTCATTACTTAAATTTATTTTGGCTTGAATTTCTTTATGCAAGTCTTTTATATGCTGTGCAAAAACTTCGACAGACTTGGAGACCCGTGTGTGGACTGGTAAAGCAGCTAGGTCAAGAGGTGTGTGAGGTTTGTAACCATGAACAATTTCAAATGGACTCTTACCCGTAGACCTATTGACCGAGTCATTATATGCAAATTCAGCTCTAGGTAAGTACAAATCCCAGTTCCTAATGTTTTCACCAACAAGACACCTTAACAGATTAAACTACGGTTCACTACTTCGGTTTGGCCGTCAGTCTGGGGATGATAGGCAGTTGAAAACTTAAGTTTTATCCCTAACTTATGCCAAAGGGTTTTCCAGAAATAGCTGGTGAACCGAACATCCCTATCTGAAACAATGGTCTTGGGTAGGCCATGGAGTCGAATTATCTCATTAAAGAACAGGGTGGCTACCTTAGACGCATCAAATGTTTGGGAACAATGCAAGAAATGGGCCATCTTGGAAAATCGGTCTACTACAATGCAGATGGAGTCATGCCTCTTCTGGGTCTTAGGCAAACCTAACACAAAGTCCATGCTCACATCTTGCCAAGGACGATCTGGGACAGGGAGTGGGGTATAAAGGCCGGTGTTCTGTTTTCGCTGTTTGGCAACAGCGCAGGTTCGACACCTAGCCACAATGTGTGCTACATCTCTTTTTAAGCTAGGCCAGAAAAAATGGTCTTCAATAGCCAGGGTGGTCTTATCTTTTCCGAAATGGCCAGCTAAACCTCCAGCATGAGTTTCCCAAATCAAAAATTCCCTAAGAGAGGTTCTAGGGATGCAAAGCCTATTCTTAAAGAACAGAAAGCCATCTAAAGGGAATAATCCTTATGTTCACTAGATGATCCTTGAGTTAGATCCTGGTACACAGTCTTAAAATCCGGACATGACTCATATTCCTCTTTGATTTGCTCAAACCCTATGACTTCAGCCCTACCAGAATTCAACAACAAAGATCGATGACTAAGGGCATCAGCTACCTTATTTTCAGACCCAGCCTTATGCTTCAAAACAAAAGTATAGGACTGGATATACTCTACCCACTTAGCATGCCAAGGGTTAAGCTTCTTCTGAGAATTCAAGAATCTAAGAGCCTCATGGTCCGAAAATAGCTCAAATTCTTGCGGTAGCAAATAATGTCTCTAGTAACGCAAAGCTTGCACTACCGCATAAAATTCCTTATCATAGGTAGAATACCTAAGCTTAGCATCATTAAGTTTTTCACTAAAGAATGCTACGGGATGGTTCTCTTGGCTTAGGACTCCACCTATACCTACTCCTGAAGCATCACAGGCAACCTCAAATACCTTTGAAAAGTCCGGTAGTCTCAAAATGGGTGCCTGGGTCATCCTATCCTTAAGATCTAGGAAGGCTTTATGGGTTGCTTTGGTCCATTGAAATTCTCCCTTCCTAATGCAGTTTGTGATAGGAGCAACTACAGTACTAAACCCCTTGATGAATTGTCTATAGAAGGTAGCCAAGCCATGGAAACTTCTGACTTCATGCACACTGGTCGGCTCAGGCCATTCTACTATGGACCTAATCTTTTCAGGATCAGCAGCCACGCCGTCAGGGGTTGCAACAAAACCAAGGAAGATAATTCTACTGGTCATAAATTCACACTTTTTGAGATTACCGTAGAAACTATCATTCCTCAAAACTTGGCAGACTTGTCTAAGGTGGCCTAGGTGATCTGCAGGGGTCTTACTATAGATCAGGATGTCATCAAAATAGACCACTACAAACTTTCCTATGAAAGCTCTAAGTACCTAGATCATAATCCTCATGAAAGTACTAGGGGCATTGGACAACCCAAAAGGCATAACAACCAATTCATAGAGACCATCCTTAGTTTTGAAGGCGGTTTTCCACTCATCCCCTGGTCTAATCCTAACCTGATGATAGCCGCTCTTGAGATCGATTTTAGAAAAAACCATGGCACCGGCCATCATATCTAGCATGTCATCTAGTCTAGGGATGGGAACCTATACTTGATTGTGATTTTATTGATGGCACGACTGTCAACACACATCCTCCACGTGCCATCCTTTTTCGGGGTTAGAAGTGCAGGGACCGCACAAGGGCTAAGAATCTCTCTAATGAACCCCTTCCTCAACAATTCGCCAACCTATTTTTGCAGTTCTTTATGCTCAGATGGATTCATCCTATAATGGGGCAAGTTGGGTAAAGTAGCTCCTGGGACTAAATCTATGGAATGCTGAATATCCCTAAGAGGTGGAAGGTGGTCTGGCAGATCCTCGGGAAAAAACATCCTCAAATTCTTCTAATAAAGGCTTAACTTCCTGAGGAGGCTCTGAGGGTGTAGGAGTCCTAAGTTCCTTAGCAGTCAACATCCAAATGGATGAACCACTATGAATTTCTTGTTCTAGATCCTTGGCACTAATTAGGTTCACTCCAGTTTTCATTTCTCTGACCTTACTGGTTCCTTTAGCTACCTTGTCCTTAGGAGGGACCGAATGGATTGTGATTTTCTTCCCATTGAAACTAAAGACACAGGTGTTGGATTTTCCTAAGAGGGTGGCATCATGATCATACAACCAAGGACTTCCAAGAATTATACTGCTCACCCCCATGGGCAAGACATCACACCAAATCTTCTCTTGATAGGATTGCATTTGGATTTGGACCTGACATCTAGACTAGATGGGTATAAAGGTAGAGTCTACCCAAGAAACCTTATAGGGGTTTGGGTGGGGGACTGGGGTTAAGCCTAACATTTTGATAGTGCTAGTAGAAATGGCATTCACACAGCTCCCACTATCTATGATGATTTTACAAACCTTATCCCTAGTTTAAGGAAAGTCTGTAGGATGTTAGTCCTACGCCAATCTTCCTGAACTTTAGTTTGGGACAGGATGCATCTCACAACCCCTAATTGGTCAGACTCTGTGGATTCTTCCTCTCCTTCATACTCATCGACCAAATTCATTCCGGCCTCATAAACTTCTTCTTCAAATTCCTCATTGGGCTCGGAATTCTCTTCTCCTCCCTCTTCTATATAAAGGGATCTACGAGGGCATTGGCTAGAAACATGACGTACCTTATGGCACTTAAAACAAGCTATGGCTGTGCGCTGATTAGAGATATGACCGGGCTTCTGGCACTTAAAATAGATGATACTAGGGGTTCTCTGGGTGTCAGGTGCCTTACCTTTGTCCATGGGCCTAGGGGTGGGAATACCCTGATTAGGCTTGCTAGGGGTAACCTAGCTAGGTCCATTTCTTGGGATTGGGGCACTAACCCTAGAAGGCATGGGTCTTCTCTGAAACTTCTCAGTCTTCAGTGCAATCTGATAGGCTTGGTCTAGGTCAGTAACCTCTCTCAGAAATAACTCTCTCTTAATGTCTTCCCTAAGTCCAGCCCTAAATCTAGACAAAGTGACCTCATGGGCTTCACTCACATCACATCTCATCAGGTATTCATCAAAGGTGGTTATGTAGTCTGAAACAGATCGGTTCCCTTGTTTCAAAGTCTGCCATTGGTCTAACAGATTTTGCTGGTATGAAATGGGTAGGTACTTGTCTCTAAGTTTCTCTTTCATACCCTGCCAAGTGGTTATGGGCTCTACATTTCATCTTCTAGTGGTCAGCTCAATGTTCACCCAATATAACCTAGCTTGACGTACTAACTTCATCTTGGCAAACTTGAATTTCCTCTCCTCAGACATGGCATACCACTCAAAGTACTGGTCCATCTCACCCTCCCAATCAGAATACACCTTAGGGTTTAAGCTACCATAAAAAGTGGGTGCATCTAACTTGATATTCCGAATGAACCTATCATCTCTATCCTCAGGTTCTGGGTCAAGCCTCCTATGATTAGGTTCAGGATCTCTGTATAAAGGCCTTCCAGGCTCTTGGTGTGGGTGAGGTTGAGGCACATTAAAATCTGGGTCAGGAGTCCAATTTCGATGCCTAGGTTCCTCAAGTACTTGGACTCGATCTCTAAGCTGGGCAAAATCCTCATGGACTTGTTCTTTAAACTGGGCAACAGTGGTAGTCACATCCTGACTCAATTTGTTCATACTCTCAGTAAGAGCTCTAACCATGGCCTCTAAATCAGGTTGGGTTGACCAGGTTGGTAGGGCACTCCATTCCGGGTAGACATGATGCAAGCAAACACACAAAATGAGACTCAACTGAACGACTACGGGCTAACTTGACCTAGAGCCCAAACTAGATGCCCAATCAGAGTGGCGAGCTGGCCTGTAGTAACTCAGGACTCAGCCAGGCAGGTGTAAGGGGAGTGTTAGGTCCCTAGATGCCAATCCTAGACACCAATCAGAGATTGGCCAGGTAGGCGGACCAGCACACAAGCCCTTCGGGATGGAATCCCTGAACCACCGTTCTAGACACTGAGTACAAAGCACACACAGAGTAACTAGACAAACTGACTCAACACTAGCTTTGACCCGACTTGTTGATGTCCCTAGCCCACTAGGGCAAATTAGGTCTAATAAATTTTAAGATTAAAGGCTTAGGTTCGAATGAGTGGGTGGTGGTTTTGGGCTAAGGAGAGGTTATCAACTCCTCCCCTTATCTTAGATGCTCAAATGCCCTTAAGATGAATTAAGAGATGATCACTCAAAAATAATTGAATTGCAGAAACACAAAAATAGAGTTGCAGTAATTTAACTCTCAGAAATTTCACGGAAACCAATAAATCACAGAAAAATTATGTAAAATAGCTTCAATTATACTGGTTTCAGTAAAAGAAAAATCACTGAACTTGGAGTTACCTACAATGAGAAACAATTACTGCAACAGGATAGTTACGGACTGAAAACAGAATACTTCCCCGTTTACAATTCCTGCTACGAAGTTATAACCCAACGGATCCCCTACACGCCCTAGGAACACCCCGTGGAATGGGAAGAGGAGGTTTGCACCTCGCTTCGTTCCTAGGACCGGACGTCCTGGGGAGTCTACTTCGAGCAGACAAAGTAAAAAGAGAGAGACTCAACAAGCAATCAAAACAGAAACCCTAGACAGGGCTCTGATACCAAAAATGATGCAGCACGAAAGCTCTGATACCAAAAATGATACAGAACAAAGAACAAAGAAGCGTATGCGGAAGTAAAACTAAGATTAATTCTTTTTTTTTTATATATATATATTTCAGAAATTGGATTTGACTCAAAGTAAAGTTAAACAAAGTTGATGGAAACTAGGTAAGGATTGAAAGCACAATTTAGAAGAAGCTAAGTTATCAGAGTAGTTCAGAAGTAACAGATCGCTGGGTGTTGAGAAACTCTCAGACCTAGGGTTTTGCTCTGAACTTTCAACAAGATAGAAATAAAGAGAAGAGATGGTTTACCAACCAGACAGTGATCTCACAGAATTTGGATGGAAGAACTCTCTCGAGCAGATTGTTGGATCCTCAGATTCGGCTATCTTCGTAATGGATCCTCCAATACTGGTCTTGTGGTTTGGTCGGCTTCTCCTGGACTCAAGATCTGGGAAGAAGAAAAATAAGTGATGGATTCAGAGACTTAGGGAAGGATTTATCAGTTCGAAGAACTTGAAGGCTGATGTCGCTGAGATCTGGATTCTCTTGAAGGTTGATTCGACTCCCTCTGGAAAGAGCTTTGGATCTGAAGTACCTAGACTGTAGCTGGATGCTGGTGGTCGGCCTGGACTTGGAGAGAGAGGCCATGGGAGGTGGGATAGGCTAGGGTTTGGTGGATTGAAGTGGATGGTGGGCGGCTAGGGTTATGGAGTAGAAGCGGCTAACCTAGGGTTTGGGTTTTGGAGATCTCACACCTCCTCAAGGTTGCTGGGGAACCCGGATTTACTCCCTCACAGAGCTCAACACCTGGATGCAAGTGCGGAAGAGAGAAAACACAAAGTTTGCTCACAAAAAAATTTGGTTTCATTCATCTAATCCCTTAGAACTTACAAAGGGATTTTAATTTATAGGACATTACAAGAGAGTAGGGTTTTACATCTTCCCATGTGGGACCAAAGGAGGGGATCTTCAAATTAGGATTGTAGGATCAATCCGTACTCATATGGCCGGCCAAATAATTCCAATGATGATTGAGGCTTCAAAAAAAGGAAAGTGGGTGGCGCCTCCTTATCTTGACCTCCAAGAAAATATTTTTTCCCTTCTATGCTTGGCCTTAACTGGAAGTGTTTGGGCGCCTCTTAACCTTGCCCTCCAAGAGAAAATTTGTTTCCTTTTATATCTAGCTTTAGCTAGAATGATTAGGGCGCCTCCTAACCTTGCTCTTCAAGAGAAATCTCCTTCCTTCCATGGCTCAACCCTTTTTGGATACCTCCTTTTCTTTCTCCCCAAGTTATGGCTCCTTCTAACTTTGTTTTGAATATTTCTGGAAGGTAATGGGCGCCTCCTTGAAGTTCTCTCCAAGAGAATTTCTTCCCTTTCATAGTTTGGTTCTTTTGGGAAAGTCTTGGGCCACCCCCTTGATTTGTGGACCCCTGGTGGATTTCTCCTCAAGTGGCGCATGAGAGAAGGGAGCTACTATCTATGGTGTGGGGACCAAAGCCTGCTGGATGGAGATGTGGCGCCCCCTGGACTCAGGCGTATGGCTGGGAGTGTGGCTGGGAGTTTGGCGCCCACTTGCTTGGCCTTGGGAGAAAATGTAACACCCCAGGTTGAAGCCCTAGTCCACTACTGAGTCAACATGACTCAACAAAATAAAAATGCAGGTAATATAGACTAAAGCTAAAATTGAGTTGATCAAGTCAACCCTTATTACAAGCCAAAAAAAACCCTAATTCTTCGGGCAAGGTTAATCAGAGATCCAGATGGAGCTCTGAATTCTTCTTCTAAGTCTGGTGCCCGCACCAAACTAGACTTGTACTGGACAGGACTACAAGACTCAATTGGATTGGTTGAAATGCTCAACTTATTACAGGACTCACTTCAACTTAAGTGGACTAGACTCAACATAGGACTTGAACAAAACTACAGGACTCAAATTGATACAAGACCCAAAATGACAAATCAAGACCAAAATAACTATAGAGTCATAATGAGCTGACTTGAACAACTAAGCTCAATCGAGCTAAACAAAACCCAAAACTTGACTCATAAATCCTAATGGTGTGAGTCGATTTTAAATACAGGACTCAAGTATAACAAGGCCTAAAAAAAAAAACTCAAGGCCCAAATACAAGACTCAAATGGCTAACACAACCAGATTATTGGACTCAAAGAAAAAATTGAATCATGGTTAAGGGGCTTAAAATTCAAGGACCCATAGTGAAATAAGGTTGATCTGATGTCCCCATCAATTCTCCCGGGGTAGGAGAAACTTTACCCTATCGAGTATAGGTTAGTCTGGTGCTAGTAGTAAGTCTGGGTGGAGGCACTGTGGGTCCTCTCGAGTAATCAATGAATCGCCAGATTCTAGTTGACCTTGCCATCGGACTAGGTAGTGTTGATAGCCATAACCCTGGATCATGATAGTTTGATCATCTATGATACGCTCGATCCATATTCCTCTCTCAGTCAAATTTAGTGGACACTCAGGTAAGGTTTTTCTCTTAAAGGATGGGTGAGGTCTAAAAATCTCACTAGGAATCACTGCTGGTTTCCTATACTCAACCAAGTCCGCGATATTGAAGGTAGACCTAAAGCCTAATTTTAGGGGTAGATCAAGCATATAGGCATTGGGTTCCACTTTCTTTATCACTCTAAAGGGTCCAGCTGTGCATACAAGTAGCTTCATTAGGGCTCCAAGAGGAAACCACTCAGGTCTAGACCTAATCTCTACAAAATCCTCTACATTAAATCCTTTGGCTTGATTTTGGGAATTAGCCATGTTATTACTAGTGTTCAAATGAATGCTAATGACCTGATGTAGATGCTGTGCAGAGATCTATGCATGTGTGGATAGATGGATTAGGTCTGTGGACTTTTGGACTCAAAACCAACACCTAATAGACTCGACCAGGCATTCCTATCGAAGGAAATTTATTGGATTCTTTGGGCCAAAACCTAATAGACTATAGACTCTCTAGGTTTGATCCTAGCTTGGCATGCACATGAAAATTTACAATGGACTCCTAACAATTGCCATAAGGTATACCAAAAGTTAGATGCAAATCTAATATGCATAATGAAAGTATGCAGTATGCTAATCTTAACAAAATGCAATATAATGATCCTAGAAATGCTGGAGGTTTATGGAAAGGGCAGAAAATAAGATGTTGGTTCAGGATTAGTCTGGTAGGGTAGAGAAAAAGGTTTAGGATTAGTTGGATAAAGTAGGATATAAAAAGGGGTGTCAGGGACTAATCCTAGACTAAGGAGGCTAACCTTACAAAGTTGAGGTATATCTACAGGGTTTGCATAATGGAAGAATGGGTCACTAATCTCAGGGAAGAAGTCTTTAATGGGAACTATAGGAGGGGATTCATCCCGAGGGTACTGAATTAAAGAGATCATGTCCTTAATAAATTTCTCGGGCTCTTGAATCTTAGGACTGGGCTCTATAATTAGGCTTCTTCTAGTGGCTCCTCAGGTAAGATTCTAATAGAAGGGTCAGGTTCCTTAAGGACTTGTTCCTGGACCTCCTCGATGGATAACTCTTATGAACCTTCACTTTTATCTACTATGTTCGATCCTGGCTCAGTCACTCCTTCAAATTTTATAGTGGGTTCAGGATCTTTATCCTTTGGTTCCTCAATGGGTTCACTCTCTTGTTCAACTTTTTCATATTCATCCTCAAAGTCTTCTCCTTCGTATTCATCTACTAAAATTGGATCAACCTCATATACTTCTACATTGGGTTCAATAATGGGTTCAGACTCATCTTTATCTAACTTACCTAGGTGTAGGGCGCTGATTGGACACTGGCTAACAAAATGGCCTGGTTTGCGACATCTAAAACACACTCTCATGGGATTGGAACTCCTCTGAACCTCTACAAACTTGCCTCTATCTTCTCTACGAACCATAGTGGTGCTGGGCTGGGGTTGGCTCGGGTTGGGCTGGTTAGGTTGACTAAAAGGAAGTGGACTAACACTAGGCTCATATCTAGGGTATTGATCTTATGAGATTCAGGTTGACTAGGGAAAACCTGACTGGTACTAGGCTGATACCTAGGGATTATGGGTTCATGGGGCTCATAGGATAAGGGTTCATCTCTATAGGTCTGGGGCTTACATTACTCATAGGATGTAGGTGCATAAGTTCTAGAGTCATAGGATCTACAGTCATAGGATCTAGACTTATAGGATCTAGAGTCATAGGATTTGGGCTTAGACCTATAGGTTATGGATCTGTTGGGCTTAGGGTATGGGTCAGCGTATTGGGCTCTCCTAGAGTTAGGAGGTGGGGGACATGAGGTCCTAAGGTCAGGCTCATGTTTAGGTCTGATATGGGTCTCAAGAGTTTTCTCTAGGTTTCCTAATTGGTCTCCTATCTGGTCAGACCTATGGATCATCTGATCAAATTAGGATTGGGTAAAGGATTGGGTCAGTTGGGTAATCAATTGGGCATTCCATTGTTCATATAAGGTCTTTATGAGAGTTTCAAGAATGGATTCTATGGTTGAGCTTGGTTGGGGTTTAGACTTGTTGTACTGGGTTCCTGACCTAGTGGTTATGTGATGCAGGACAAACTAGATGCGAAGATAAGGAGATGATTCAAGTGATTTGATTTTTAAGTTTTAATGGTTTTTAGGATTCCTGAAGAAAAGACAACAACAGATCTAGGGATTCGACAATGATAAGAACTACTAGCACATAAATTATTCCCTAAGCAAGGATAGGAAGAAGACCCCGAAATTGAGAAACTCCGTAGGACTTAGCTCTTGAATCAATATCAACTTAGGAGTTCTAGGGTTGCAAACCTCAAAAGTTCTGAAGCACCCGATGCCGAGTTCACTTGCTCTCGCGGATGCGGCCTGGATGATCGAGCCTTCAACCCCCGCGGATGTGCCAGCTTTCTGTCCGAAGGTCCCAAAGGCAAGAAAAACCGACTCCATATTTGTGGTACTTGGAGGACCTGCGAACAATCAACAGAAGGATTAGGAATCAATAAGTATCATGAAGAAATAAGGGAAGAGAGGTTGGAGATGATGTTGATTGGGGTCTTCTTGCTAGGCACCTAGATGGATCATGCAATGGCCTCCGAACTCGAAGATGGAAGATGGATTTGCGGAAGAGAAAGTAACTCGAGGCCTCACACCTCTCGACGCCCGTAGGCGAAGGTGCTCCCTCACGGAGATCGATGTTCTTAAGAAATGAAGGCAACTAACAAAGAGAATGGCTCTCAAATATTTTCTTTCCATTCATCATCATTAACATTACAAAGGAGGGGTTAAGGTCCTTTATATAGGCACCTTAAGACCCTTTCAAGATTTGAATGAAAAAACACATTCCTTCTCTTGAAGAGGCGCCAAAAAAAAAAAATTCCGAAATTCATAAAAAACCTGAAACCCTCATCCTTGGCCGACCAAGGCTTGAATTTGATTTGGGTGTGGCATGATTTTTGGCTTGGAAGAAGGAATTTGGCTCCCTTGGACTTGGAAAGTTGACCTTCAATTTGGGAAGAAGGCAAGATTCATGGCTTGTGTCTTCCCTCTTTCCTTGGTTACTCACCCTTCTTTGGAGAGAAGCTTGAAATGAGGCTTGGAGCAAGGCCTTTGTCTTCAACCTTTCCTTGGTTGCTCTCCCTACTATGGTAAGTGGCTTGATGGAGGGAAAGGAGGAAGGATAATTGAAGTGTCTCCATTTGGCACCGAAAGAACTCCAACTTGTGCCGCCCACTTGGCAAGATGAGGTGGCGCCACATGGGATGGTGAAGTGGTGCCACATGGGGTGGTGAAGTGGCACCCTAGGGTTGACATGTTGACCTTCAAGGCTTGGCTCAATAGTAGTTGAGCTGGTCTTAAAGACCACTCCGGCTTGGACCCAGACTTGAACTGGACTCAATACAGGACTGGACTCAATACAGGACCCAACTTGACCAAATTGGTCAATGTATAGGACTAAACACAAACACTGGAGACTCAATTCATGGCTAAGAAAAAAAATTACAATGATTAGACTTGAAGCCTTATTACAGGATCCAAAAATTGAAATCCTAATCAAAGGTCTGGTACCCACACCACTTCTCTCGGGATGGGAGGAACTCGACCCTGTCGAGATTTGGCTTCGATATTTTTTTAGAAAGTCAGGGTTGAGGTGTTGCAAGTCCTCTCGGGTATCCCACGAATCATCAGACTGTGGTCGGCCTTGCAATCGAACCAAGTAACGCTGATAGCCTTTGCCCCGGGTGGTCATAGCTTGATCATCTAGGACACGCTCGATCCGCTCTCCTCTCTCAGGTGAAATTGGAGGTGGACACTCTGTGTTGGGTTCGCTCTCAAATGAAAAGTTAGGCCTTGCTGGTTCCCTATACTCGACTAAGTTCGTGATATTGAAAGTCGAGCTAATGCCATAATCTGGGATAGTTCAAGCACATAGGCATTAGGGCCAACTCTTCTTATCACTCTAAAGGGGCCAGCCCCACAGGTATGAAGTTTCTTAACGGTTCCTGGTGGAAACCGTTCAGGCCTAAGCCTAATCATTACAGAATTCCCTTGATCAAACTCTTTGGTTCTCTTTCGGGAATCAGCCAAATTATTTTAAAATTTGTTTTTAATGCAGAACCTTAATATGATGCAACATGCAGACTCAACTAAGCATTCCTATAGAGTGGAATTTTATTGGACTCTCTAGGGCCTAAACCAAATAGATTATTGACTCTCTAGGTTTGACCTTGGTCTGGTATGCACAAGAAAAATTACCATGGATCCCTAGCAAATTCCATAAGGTATACCAGAAGTAGATGACAAAAGGGATGGGCTCTAAGGAGTCATGCATTCTGGTAATCTTAACAAAAAGTAACCCCATGGCTCTAGAAATGTGAGAAGGCTCAGGGAAGGGTAGGAAATAGAAAGGAGACTCAAGGACTGGTTCAAAGTTAAAGAGACTGACCTTAATGTGTGAATGTTGGTCTATGGGTGTGCTTGTCCTAACCTCATGATTAGTACTAGGAGGATCTATAGGTGCAAGTTCTACGATAGGCTGGGTGCTCCTAGAAGGTGGAAGGTCATAAGGAAGGTCTTTGGAAAGTTTATCTTGAAATTCCTCTAAACTAATATCTACTTCTTGTTCTTTGACCTTCTTTATGGGCAATACTTGAGAACCTTCACTTTCATCTACTTTGTTTGATCCTGACTTGGTCATTCCTTCTTCAAATTCTATAGTGGGTTCAGGATCATTATCCTTTGATTCCTTAATGATTTCCATCTTGGGCCCATCTTTATCACACTTCTCCACTAAACTTGATTCATGGATGTCTTCTTGGGATTCCTCAATTAGCTCAGTGGTTTCTTCACTTACATTCTTAATGGGCTCAATCTTTTTTTCCTGAAATTTGTCAGAAGGTTCTTCTCTCTAGGTTGGTTCAAGAGTCTCTTTTGTGATAGGGGTTCCCTTAGTCATCACATTCTCTAACTCTTTGGCCTTGATCAGGTTAACTTCTGGCTTCTTTTCCTTTAGGCTAGTCGATTCTGTCTTAACCTGATCCTTAGGCTGAATTGGATTGATTGTAAATTTCTTCCCATGGTGATTGAAGGTACAGCTATTGGTCCGACCATACAGGGTGGCATCATGATCATAAAGCCAGGGTTGACCTAAGATAATACTACCGATGCCCATGGGAAGGATATCACACCAAATCATTTCTTCATATGATTGTAGCTTGATCAAGACTTGGCACCTAGACTTTATGGGTATGGAGGTTGAATCAATCAACGAGACCTTATAAGGGTTGGGGTGAGGAATTGGGGTCAATCATAGGGATTTGGCAGTACTTGAAGAAATGGCACTGACACAGCTCCCGCTATCAACTATGATCTTGCATACCTTATCCCCTAGTCTGATAAAGGTTTGTAGGATGTTGGTCCTACACCAATCTTCTTGCACTATGTCATGGGTAAGGTTGCACCTAATTACTCCTAATAGGTCTTCAGATTCAAACTATTCTTCCTCAACCTCATACTCTTCTAGCAATTGATCTTCTGGCTCAGCCTCTATGAAAGGATCACGCTGAGGGTATTCCCAAGGGTGGGGAGGTGACTCAGACTCAGGCTCGATAGATGGTCTAATATCCTTTTCTAAGGCTCCAATTCTATCTTCAAACTCATCAAGCCTTTTGTTTATCCTAGCTAACTATTCATTGATGACCCTTAATTGATTCTCGTGGGTGTTTTCCATGGGTTCACTTGACTGGGAATGATGGGGGTGATAGGGGACTCCTGATCTAGTTGACATGCAACACATAATGAAAGATATTATGGGTTTGCTAGACCTAAGAGATCAAACCAAATGAAAGGTCAAGAAGACAACCTTGGTGGTTGTAACTTGGCACCTAACCAGGTAAGTGTAAGGTTGGTGGAGGTTCATCTTTACTTGCCTTAGACATCAATTTGAAATTGTCCAGGTAAGCGAACCAACCCACCATCCTTCGGGCTCTTGTCTCTGAACCACTTGCTTAGACACCAAATACTCAAGCACATACAAACAAGTTGTCAAAATTGGCTTGACACTTGGTTCGACCAGCCTTCATGGGTGTCCCTAGCTCACTAGAGCAAGTTAAATGTCAACTCTGTTTTACTTAGTGGTTGGGTTCGTTATGCAGGTTGATGATTTTTGGGCTAGGGACAAGTATTAAAATCCTGACCCTATGTCAAACTGATGCCCTTAAGATGATTTATGAAAATGATGGTATACAAATGATCTAATGAGATGTATCTAAGTTATATTTTTAGATTTTTGATGGATGATAGCAAAAACAAGATGATGGAAATGACAAGAGATGAAGCTAAATGCAAAATTAAACTATTTAAGAAATGAAAACATAAAAAGATGCACTTGCTGAAAATCTCAGAACAGATTTTTCTCTTAGGTAGTATTCCGGCTTGTAGAAATTTTACAGGCTGCAATAAAATCTGAGAAAATTATCAAAAATACACTCAATTATGTGTGATCTAACAAAAGAAAAATCAAAGAGTTTAGAGGTTCTTACAAACAGAAACACCTAAAAAAATAGACTATGTACGGAAAGGAAAAAATGCAGAAATTAAAGAAGATGAGATCTAAAGATGCAAAGTTTTTCTTTTGGTTTTTTTTTTAAAAAAACATTTTTCTTGTGTTCCCCTTCAAAGGTCTATCACAGTGGAACCCCTACACGCCTTAGGAGATACCCGTGGAATGGGAGGAGAGGGTCTTGAAACCCTACTTTTCTCCTAAGACTGGACGACCTGGTGAAACACCTAATCCAAGTACTTAAGAAGTGCTAAGTCCTAACCATGCTCTGATACCAAACATGATGCAGGACTAACTAGATGAGAAGATGAGGAGATGATGCAAGTGATTCGATTTTTAAGTTTTAATGGTTTTTAGGATTCCCGAAGAAAAGACAATAGCAGATCTAGGGATTCGACAATGATAAGAATTACTAGCACATAAATTAGCCCCTAAGCAAGGATAGGAAGAGGACCCCAGGATTGAGAAATCCCGTAGGACTTAGCTCTTGAATCAATATCAACTTAGGAGTTCTAGGGTTGCAAACCTCAAAAGCTCTGAAGTGCCTGATTCCAAGTTCACTCGTTCTCATGGATGCGGCCTCGATGATCGAGCCTTCAACCTCCGTGGATGCACCGGCTTTCTGTCCGAAGGTCCCGAAGGCAAGAAAAACTGACTCCATATCCGTGGTACCTGGAGGACCTATGAACAATCAACAGAAGGATTAGGAATCAATAAGTATTAGGAAGAAATAAGGGAAGAGAGGTTGGAGATGATGTTGATTGGGGTCTTCTTGTTGGGCACCTAGATGGATCATCCAGTGGCCTCGGAACTCGAAGATAGAAGATGGATTTGTGGAAGAGAAAGTAACTCAAGGCCTCACACCTCTCGATGCCTGAAGGCGAAGGCGCTCCCTCATGGAGATCGACGTTCATAAGGAACGAAGGCAACTAACAAAGAGAACGGCTCTCAAATATTTTCTTTTCATTCATCATCATTAACATTACAAAGGAGGGGGTAAGGTCCTTTATATAGGCACCTTAAGACCTTTTCAAAATTTGAATAAAAAAATACATTCCTTCTCCTGAAGAGGTGCCAAAAAATTTTTTTTTGAAATTCAAGAAAAATCTAAAATCGTCCACCTTGGCCGACCTAGGCTTGAATTTGATTTGGGCATGGCATGATTTTGGGCTTGGAAGAAGGAATTTGGCTCCCTTGGACTTGAAAAGTTGACCTTCAATTTGGGAAGAAGGCAAGATTCATGGCTTGTGTCTTCCCTCTTTCCTTGGTTACTCACCCTTCTTTGGAGAAAAGCTTGAAATGAGGCTTGGAGCAAGGCCTTTGTCTTCAACCTTTCCTCGGTTGCTCTCCCTACTTTGGTAAGTGGCTTGATGGAGGGAGGGAAAGGAGGAAGGATAATTGAAGTGTCTCCATTAGGTGCCCAATAAACTCCTAATTGTGCCGCCCACTTTGCAAGATGAGGTGGTGCCACATGGGATGGTGAAGTGGCACCAAATGGGGTGGTGAAGTGGCACCCTAGGATTGACATGTTGACCTTTAAGACTTGGCCCAATAGTAGTTGAGCTGGACTTAAAAACCACTCCGGCTTGGACCTAGACTCGGATTGGACTCAATACAGGACTGGACTTAATATAGGACACAACTTGACCAAATTGGTCAATGTACAGGACTAAACATAAACACTTGAGACTTAATTCATGGCTAAGAAAAAAATTACAATGCTTAGGCTTGAAGCCTTATTACAGGACCCAAAAATTGAAACCCTAATCAGAGGTGTGGTGCCCACACCAATTCTCCTGGGGTGGGAGGAACTCGACCATGTCGAGATTTGGCTTTGATATTTTTCCAAAAGGTTGGGGTCGAGGTGCTGCAAGTCCTCTCGGGTATCCTACGAATCATCAAATTATGGTCGGCCTTGCAATCAGACCAAGTAACGTTGATAGCCTTTGCCCTGGGTGGTCATAGCTTGATCATCCAGGACATGCTCGATCCGCTCTCCTT
This sequence comes from Areca catechu, assembly GCA_021397845.1. NCBI lineage: Eukaryota > Viridiplantae > Streptophyta > Magnoliopsida > Arecales > Arecaceae > Areca > Areca catechu. Next base: position 124,830,681 of record CM038040.1, on the reverse strand, counting down.
TCTCAGGTGAAATTGGAGGTGGACACTCTGGGTCGGGTTCACTCTCAAATTAAAAGTTAGTCCCAAATGGCTTGTTGGGTATGTTTGCTGGTTCACTATACCTGACTAAGTCTAAGATATTGAAAGTCGAGCTAATGCCATAATCTTGGATAGTTCAAGCACATAGGCATTAGGGCCAACTCTCCTTATCACTCTAAAGGGGCCAGCTCCACGAGCATGAAGTTTCTTAACGGTTCCCGGTGGAAACCATTCAGGCCTAAGCCTAATCATTACAGAATCCCCTTGATCAAACTCTTTGGTTCTCTTTCGGGAATCAGCCAAATTATTTTAAAATTTATTTTTAATGCAGAATCCTAACATGATGCAAAATGCAGACTCAACTAAGCATTCCTATATAGCATAATTTTATTGGACTCTCTTGGGACTAAATCTAACAGATTATTGACTCTCTAGGTATGACCTTGGTCTGGTATGCACAAGAAAAATTACATGGATCCCTAGCAAATGCCTTAAGGTATACCAGAAGTAGATGGCAAAAGGGATGGGCTTTAAGGAGTCATGCATTCTAGTAATCTCAACAAAAAGTAACCCCATGGCTCTAGAAATGTGAGAAGGCTCAGGGAAGGGTAGGAAATAGGAAGGAGACTCAGGGACTGGTTCAAAGTTAAAGAAACTAACCTTAATGTGTGAATGTTGGTCTATGGGAAATCTTGCCCTAATCTGAGATGGAAAATTGCCCTTAAGATTGATTGAATGAAATGATGACACTTGATGAGCCCTAATGCAACTAATAACAATTAGAAAATAAAAAATATTTTTTTGTCTTTTATGAGGTGGCAAATTAATTTTAAGTTGGTTAAGTTATCAAACAAAATTTGGGCTTGGATGAGGAAGGGTTTGGAAGTTGGTTAGATTTGGTTCAGTCAAGTATGCACAACTGAAATTAAGGTTTGTTTGGAAGTAGCATTTTGTATGGTTTTCAATGCAGAAAAAAATTAAAGAAATTTAAGGATAGAGGATCTCTACAAAGTTTGATATAGAACAAAATTCAGATGATGATGCAACTCATAGGGTTTCAAACTATGTACAGAAAATCAATGTTTTTATTAGGATTTCTACGATGCAGACTTTTTTTAGTTTTTTTTGATAAAAATAATTAAAAATTATGAATATTATCAAGATTGATCAAAGAGTATGTCATGACAATCTCAATAAAAAATAAAATTCCTAAGATGATGAAATAGACTGAAACTTAGATCACTAATGCCAAGATAGGATGCAGAAGTTTTCTAGGGTAAAAGAAAATAGGCATGAAAAAATTCTACAAAACAAAATAACTTATGAAAAGATAAATATTTTCAATTATGAGGAATTCATCAAAATAAGAATTAGGGTTTTCTGATCTACCTACATTGAGCAACAGTAAAAATAACAGACCATGTATAGGAATTATGGGATGCAAAAACTAGCCCTAAACATGTTCTGATACCAAACTGATGCAGGACTAATTATGCATGCCAATACTTTTTTATTATTAGGCATTAAGTTTGGAGTTTGTATCCCGAATTTAAAACCAGAAAACTAAGTAATTCTATAGAAATTCAGAAGCACGGTCATGCAGAACTAAACCCTAAAAGTGAAGAAACATGATCACCAAGGCTAAGAAGCCCCGGTTAGGAATAGCTCTTCTGCAATACTGCTACCAGAGGAGTCTAGGGAGTGACCTGGTAGAGATTTGAAGATAGATCCATGAAAAGTTCACTCTACACTCTCGGATGCGGCTTGGAAAATAAAGCTATCGACCTTACAGATTCGTGGCTTTCAATCCGATGACCCAAAAGCTGGTCAGATGAAATCCTTGGATTCATGAGCTTTAAGGGACCTACAAATCACCTAACAAGGGTTAGAAAAACAAGAAAAAGTAGGCTAGATGGCTGAAAGAAGAAGAAGGAGAAGAGGTTTGAGGAAGGCTGCAAAGACATGAAGAAAGCTAGTGGTTTGGAGGCAAGGCACAGGGATCACACAGATACCCTTAATCACACAGAAATTCACACAGAATTCACACAAAAAGTTAAGAACTCAAAAAAATTTTCATATTCAATAGCATTAAAACATAAAAGAGGGGGTGGGGTATTTATAGATGTTCCCATATCCTCTTCTTGTTAGGATAGAATTGCAAAATTAATTGGGAGAAGGATTACAAGGTTGCTTAGAATTAGGAGTATACAATTTGAGTGGAAAATAAACATAATCTCCTTGTTTGAAATGGACTCCTTTACTTCTTTGACTTGGTCAAGGGGCTCCCTCTTGGGCTTGGGTACCTATTTGGATTTGGGCTTGAACCTTGGGCAACAAAGGGCATCTCCAATTGGGCTTGGGCGGCCATCAAGAAAACTTGGTGCATGGGCTTTGGTGCATGTCCCCTGGAGGGCTGGAAATCCTGGGCTCCATCTTTAGTGGGGACTTGGGAAGGCCTGGGGTGCCATGGGCTCTTGGGATTGAGAGAACTTCTGGGCTGGGGTGCCTGGAAGAGGAATATTCTTGGGTGGCATCTGGATTCTTCATGCTGGAAGGGCTTCATGGGCTTCTACTTTGAGGTCGGTGCTCCTTCTCTTGTATAAAAATGGACTTGTATTGGACAGGACTTACAGGACTCAATTGGATTGGTTAAAATTCTCAACTTATTATAGGACTCACTTCAACTTAACTAAACTAGACTCAACATTGGACTTGAACAAAACTACAGGACTCAAATTGACACAAGACCCAAAATGACATATCAAGACCAAAATAACTATAGACTCAAAATAAGCTGACTTGAACAACTAAGCTCAACTGAGCTGAACATAACCCAAAACTTGACTCATAAATCCTAATGGTGTGAGTTGATTCTAAATACAGGACTCAAGTGTAACAAGGCATGAAAAACAAAACTCAAGGTCCAAATACAGGACTCAAATAGCTAACATAACCAGATTATTGGACTCAAAGACAAAATTTGAATCATGGCTAAGGGCTCAAAACTCAGGGACCCATAGTGAACTAGTGTTGACCTGATGTCCCTATCAATGGTTGTTGGGTTCCAAGCAGGGGCAATAAAAGGCTGGGTTTTAAAATTTTCATTATTGAAACCCAAATCGGCTGAAACCCTAAACCCTAGGACCACTTGACCATAATAACTAATAAATCATAACTTTAGGGTTATATAAAAATACCTAGAGTGCTATACTCCTTAATCTCCACAAGGCACACAAGTGTATACCCTCCAAAGGTGATCCCAAAGGAACTAGACCAAGAAAGCATTCCTACTAAGCTTGCTTATTTGATTAGGACTCTTCCCGGCAGCATTTCTTCCTTTCCCTTTGTTGGAATCCCTACCCTTTTGTAGGGCACTCAAAAACTTCTCTGAATCATCTTTCAAAATTTGATTATCCCTCCTATATCTCTTCCTAGGCTCTTATTTTAAGATGACAAGTCTTGTTGGTGCGGGCACTAGGATCAGACAGTGATTGCTGGGCCCAATCTAGTTTATTGATTAGGATTTCTGAGTCCTGTAGTCCTTAATAATGTGTCTCTTGAGTCTTGAAATACATGTGAGCCAATTGAGTCTTGTAATAAAGTGGACATGTGAGTCCATGTAAGTCCAGTTGAGTTTAGTTCCAAGTCAAGAGTCCTATAATTATGATTTCATTCAAGAGGAGAGTCATCTAGAGTAACCAGGCCCTTTTACCAGAGCAAGAGATCAAGTACCTGGGCCCCTACTCAAGCCCCCAGCCTTGGCGCCCAAGAGGTGGGCCTTCATGCCGCCAAGCCCAGTGTAGGCACACCTCCAGATGGCACCCTTCTTTAGCCCAGCACCTTACCAGGTCCACACCAGCTGGCACCCTCCCTCAAGCCCAAGACACCCTGGCCCATCAAGAGAAGGTGCCCCATCCCAGGCCTTGCCGCCGTCCCCAGGGTTTCATGATTGGCACCCCAGTCCAAGCCCTCTAAAGCTGGCACCCTAGCCCAAGAAGAAGGCATGCAGCTGACCAAGTCCACCATGGTTTTCTTGGCCTTCAAGCAATGTAATTCTAATTTGTTTTGGAGTCCATGGACCTGAGTAACTCTATAAATAACCACCCCTCACCTCTTGTATGAGTATATCTTTTCATGAATACAAACTTTTGATTGACTAGTTCAATAGTTCCTCCTTCTTGGAGTAGGTGTGAGACCCGTGGTTACGTTGTGTGTATGCAAACCCTAGCCACCCCTGCTACTCTCTCTCCTCCCACAAACCATAGCTGCCCTAGCCTTCTTCCTTCAAACCCTAAGTTGCCCAAAACCAAGCCCTCCAGGCCACCACCTATCTTCCATCTTCAATCCAACTCGCCAACATCCAAGTGCTCCAAGCCTTGGCTACCCCTTCCATCTCCCTTCTTTGCAATCCCTGGCATCCAGGCTGCCAAGCACTCTGGTGCAGGCACTAGACTCAGAAAAAGACTTCAGGGCTCCATCTGGATCTCTGATTGACCTTGCTCGAAGAATTAGGGTTTTTTGGTTTTGTAATAAGGGTTGACCTGATCAACTCAATTTTGAGTCTGTAATTTTGTCATTTCAATTTTTGTTGGGTCATGTTGACTCAGTCCAAGTCCAAGGCCAAGGTAGGTGTCATTCCCTTTGCCATAGGGCACCACATTTTCCAGCTACAAGTGGGTGCCACACTCCCTGCCACATCTCCATCTAGTGTACCTTGGTCCCCATGCCTAAAGTAAGCAGGTTCTTTTTTCTTGCACCACTTGGGGGAGAAATCCATCAAGATACCTCAATCAAAGGAGGAGCCAACTTCTTTCCAGATAAACCCAAGCCAGGATGGCAAGAATTTTTCTTGAAGAGAGGATCAAGGAGGTGCCCCACAATGTTCCATAAAAATCCAAGTTATAAAAGGGAAGAGAGCATGTCTTGGGGAGAAAATCAAGGAGGCACCCAAAAGTTTCCAAAAGTGCCAAAGCCATGAAAGGAAGAAGCCTAAACTTGTGGAGCAAGACTAGGAGGTGTCCAAAAGAGCCAAACCATGAAGGGAAAATCCTTGATTCATGGAGAGATACTAGGAGACAACCTCATAATCGGCCATTTGGAGCTGATTTTCAAGTTTTCTTGGAGTTTTTGGGCTGCCCACTCATGGAAGGAGTCTTGGGAAGAGAATTTGATGCCTAAAGTGTGGGTTAGTCCTATTAGTCCCACATGGGAAATGTATAAAATTTTATTTCTTTGTTATGTCTATATATTCAACTCTATATAACTCTTGAATTTAATATGATGAATGAATTCAAACTTTTGTGTGAGCAAACTCTGTGTTTTCTCTCTTCCGCACTTGCATCCAGGTGTTGAGCTCCGTGAGGGAGTAAATCCGGGTTCCCTAGGAACCTTGAGGAGGTGTGAGATCTCCAAACCCTAAAACCCTAGGTTAGCCACTTCACTTCCAAACCCTAGCCACCCATCATCCTCTTCACTCCACCAAACCCTAGCCTACCCCATCTCTCACGGCCCCTCTCTCCAAGTAGAGGCCGACCACCAGCATCTAGGTCCAGTTCAGCTACTTCGAAGATAGAGCAAATCCTAGAGAAAGTGAGATCAGCCTCCAGGAGAATCAGGATTTCAGCGACATCAGCTTTCAAGTTCTTCTATCTGGTAAATCCTTCCTTGAGTATCTGGTTCCATAACTTGTTCTTCTTCTTTCCCAGATCTTGAGTTCAGAAGAAGCCAACTCTGCCAAAGGGCCAGTATTAGAGGATCCATTGCGAAGATATCTGAATCCGGGGATCCAACAATCTGCTCAAGAGAGTCCTTCCACTAAACTCTGTGAAGATCACTGCCTGGTCTGTAACCCTTCCTTCTCTTTACTTCTGTCATGTTGAAAGTTCAGTGCGAAACCCTAGGTCTAGGAGTTTCTCAACCCCCAGCGATCCTTTACTTATGAACTACTCTGATAATCTAGTTCCTTTAAATTGTGCTTTCAATTATTATCTAGTTTCTTTCAATTTTGTTTAACTTTCCTTTGAGTCAAAGCCGACTTCTGAAAATATATATATAAAAAAAAGAAGAGTAAAAAAAAAAAAGAAAAAAACATTAGTCTTAATTTACTTCCGCATAGCATCGTCTCTTTCGTTCTGCATCATTTTTGGTATCAGTGCTTTTGTACTCCATCAATTTTGGTATCAGAGCCCTATCTAGGGTTTTTGACTTGCTTGCATGTTTTGAGTGTCTCTCTTTTTTACTTTGTCTGCTCGAAGTAGACTCCCCAGGATGTCCGGTCCTAGGAACGAAGCGAGGTGCAAGCCTCCTCTTCCCATTCCAAGGGGTGTTCCTAGGGCGTGTAGGGGATCCGCTGGGTTACAACTTCGTAGCAGGAATTGTAAACGAGGGAAGCGTTCTATTTTTAGTCTGTAACTGCTCTATTGAAGAAATTGTTTCACATTACAAGTAACTCCAAATTGCATGATTCTTATTTTGCTGGAACCAGTATAATTGAAAATATTTTACATAATTTTACTATGATTTATTGGTTTCCGTGAAATTTCTGAGAGTTAAATTACAGCAACTCTGTTTCTATGTTTCTGTATTTCAATTTTTTTTGAGTGATCATCTCCTAATTCATCTTAAGGGAAATTGAGCATCTAGGATACGGGGAGGAGTTGATAACCTCTCCTTAGCCCAAAACCACCACCCACTCATTCGATCCTAAGCCTAATTTTAAAATTTATTAGACTTAATTTGCCCTAGTGGGCTAGGGACATCAACAAGTCGGGTCAAGGCTAGTGTTGAGTCAGTTTGTCTAGTTTCACTGTGTGTGCTTTGTACTCAGTGTCTAGAATGGTGGTTCAGGGATTCTATCCCGAAGGGCTTGTGTGCTGGTCCGCCTACCTGGCCAATCACTGATTGGTGTCTAGGATTGGCATTTAGGGACCTAACACTTCCCTTACACCTGCCTGGCTGAGTCCCGAGTTACTACAGGCTAGCTTGCCACTCTGATTGGGCATCTAGTTTGGACTCTAGGTCTAGTGAGCCAGTAGTCACTTTAGTCTAGTCACATTCTGTGTTTGCTTGCATCATCATGACTACCCGAAATGGAGTACCCTACCAACCTGGTCAAACCCAACCTGATTTAGAGGCCATGGTTAGAGCTCTTACTGAAAGTATGAACAAATTGAGTCAGGATATGACAGCTACTGTTACCCAGTGTAAAGAACAAGTCCATGAGATTTTTATCCAGCTTAGGGATCGAGTCCAAGTACTTGAGAAATGTAGACATCAAAATTGGACCCCTGATCCAAAACTTAATAGGCCCCAACCTCATCCATGCCAGGAGCCTAGGAGGACCTTATACCATGATCCCGAGCATAACCTTAGGAAGACTTACCATGATATCTATAGTGTGGATCGTGTCTATGAGAGGTCCTTACAATATTCTAGACCAGTCACTCAACAACCCATGTCTTCTAGATCAAACCATTTAGATCCACACCCATGCCCAAGAAAGGTCTCTACTAGCTTGAAACCCAGTGTGACCTAGGTTCCTATATCGCAAGAATGTTTGTTTTGTGGAGAAAGAGGCCATAAATCTAGTTAGTGCCCATGCATAGGACTGGCTTGTGCATAGCTAAGTGGTAAGAATCCTAATGATGACATTAATGAGGGAGAACCCAAGCCTACCAATGAGGAAGAAAGGTTAGGTATGACAAGCCCAGAATTAGTTGACCCGATTACCACTGACCCGAAACCCATTAAAGATGGCATCGAGGAAGTATATGATGCTGGCTTGAGTCTAGTTGATAAATATGAGGGGGAAGAACTTGAAGAATGTGACATCGATACTATTGGTTCCTTACCTGAGGAGACCTTGGAGAGCAACCAAGTGGTAGGACCTAGTTCTGAAATTCAAGAGATTTGTGAGAATCAGGTTCCTTTAGTCAAATACCCCCAGGAAGAACTCATAGTGTTAGCCCGAGCTATCAGTTCATACCCTCTAATGATAGTCATTCCCCAAGTACCAATTGAAGATCTTTGCACTGAATTGTTTAAGTTTGCCCACCCTATGGTAGATCCTCTCCTTAGGATGACTGAATCAAGCCTCTTACAATTGGACCTTGTCCCATGCCCAGCCACTAAGGTCTCTCTCGTAATCTCAGTTGAACATCCTTGTCTTGAGCGGATTGATTCACCCAGTCCTATAGAAGTCCTCCTTATGGCCCCAGACCCCTTCCTTCGCATGACTGACCTACCCTTCTATAGAGTATACTTTTCCGCACCCATAGGTCAAATTTCAAGTCTTGAGGTCATCATCCATAGGCCCTCCCATGAATCATTCTCTAATCCAGTTCTTGAGAAAGTGGATCATTATTTGCTTAGAGAACAAACCTTAACTATTGCAATCACAAGTCCTAGGCTACTTCCCGAACCATCTCTTGATCCATTCCTGGGAGTAGCAAACTTTTCCTTTCGTAAGGATGACCAGTTGATACTCATAGATCACCATTCAAACCTTCAGGTCACCACCTTTAGTCAACAGGTAATTCGAGACTCCACCTCATATCTCCTCCCTTTCTCTAGGACTTCCAATGCTTCTTACACCATCCAAGTATACTTTGTCGAAGCCTTTAGAGTGAACCATGTGTCAGAACCTATTAGGTTTGCCACCTACTTCTGGAAGACCTTATGGCACCTACTAGGCATCCATAATAAGTTTTCATGCTCTGCATGCCCTCCTCTGACCCAAGGTCAAACCTAGAGAGCCTTAGTTTGTTAGGTTTAGACCTAGGGTTCCTTTGTAATAAAGTCCATTCTTTAGGAATGCGTCGTCAGTCTAGTTTAGTTTTCTTCACCCTTTACTAGGCTTTGGCTCAGATTTTGGTTTGATTGAGAGCACCAGGAATTGGGATTTGTATTTTGTCCAGGGCTGAAATTGCATTCAATGTTTCGATCAATAGGTTTATAGGCTAGAGTCCCTTTGAAATTGTTCATGGATACAAGCCTCACACACCACTTGATCTGATTTCACTATTAGCCCACACACACAAGTCTCTTGATGCACTTGCATAGCATGTAAAGGACTTGCATAAAGAAATTCATGCCAAAATAACTTTAAGTAATGAAACTTATAAGAAGTTGGCTGATTCTCAAAGACGAGTCAAAACTTTTGTTGAGAGAGACAATGTAATGATTAGGTTAAGGCCTGAGCGGTTTTCTCATGGAATCGTTAGAAAGTTACATGCTAGAGGAACTGGACCATTTAGAGTAGTGAAGAGAGTAGGATCCAATGCCTATGTGCTCGAGTTGCCTCCAGAACTAGGCAATAGCTCTACTTTCAACATTACAGACCTAGTAGAGTACAGGGAGCCAGCTGTGATTCCCAGTGAGCCTTTTGAACCTAATCCTGTTATTGAGAGTGATCCCGACCCTGTGTGTCCACCAACAAACTGGCCTGTGAGGAAAGAGCAAATTGAAAAGATCCTGGATGACCAGGTTATCTCTACTCGTAATCGAGGATACCAAAGATACTTGGTCCGCTGGCAAGGAAGGCCAGACTCTGATGACTCTTGGATCTCCCGAGAAGAACTACAAGATTTGGATCCAGACCTCTTGGAGAGATACCAGAGCCAACTTGAGCCTTACTCGACAAGGTCGAGTTCCTCCCATCCCGGGAGAATTGGTGCGGGCACCAGACTCAGAAAAAGACTTCAGGGCTCCATCTGGATCTCTGATTGACCTTGCCCGAAGAATTAGGGTTTTCGGGTTTTATAATAAGGGTTGACCTGATCAACTCAATTTAGAGTCTGTAATTTTGTCATTTCAATTTTTGTTGGGTCATGTTGACTCAGTCCAAGTCCAAGGCCAAGGTAGGTGTCATTCCCTTTGCCATAGGGCACCACATTTTCCAGCTACAAGTGGGTGCCACACTCCCTGCCACATCTCCATCCAGTGTACCCTGGTACCCACGCCTCAAGTAAGCAGGTTCTTTTTTCTTGCACCACTTGGGAGAGAAATCCATCAAGATACCTCAATCCAAGGAGGAGCCAACTTCTTTCCAGATAAACCCAAGCCAGGATGGCAAGAATTTTTCTTGAAGAGAGGATCAAGGAGGTGCCCCACAATGTTCCATAAAAATCCAAGTTATAAAAGGGAAGAGAGCATGTCTTGGGGAGAAAATCAAGGAGGCACCCAAAAGTTTCCAAAAGTGCCAAAGCCATGAAAGGAAGAAGCCTAAACTTGTGGAGCAAGACTAGGAGGTGTCCAAAAGAGCCAAACCATGAAGGGAAAATCCTTGATTCATGGAGAGATACTAGGAGACACCCCCATAACCTGCCATTTGGTGCTGATTTTAAAGTTTTCTTGGAGTTTTTGGGCTGCCCACTCATGGAAGGAGTCTTGGGAAGAGAATTTGATGCCTAAAGTGTGGGTTAGTCCTATTAGTCCCACATAGGAAATGTATAAAATTTTATTTCTTTGTTATGTCTATATATTCAACTCTATGTAACTCTTGAATTTAATCTGATGAATGAATTCAAACTTTTGTGTGAGCAAACTCTGTGTTTTCTCTCTTCCGCACTTGCATCCAGGTGTTGAGCTCCGTGAGGGAGTAAATCCGGGTTCCCCAGGAACCTTGAGGAGGTGTGAGATCTCCAAACCCCAAAACCCTAGGTTAGCCACTTCACTTCCAAACCCTAGCCACCCATCATCCTCTTCACTCCACCAAACCCTAGCCTACCCCATCTCTCATGGCCCCTCTCCCGAAGTAGAGGCCGACCACCAGCATCCAGGTCCAGTTCTGCTACTTCGAAGACAGAGCAAATCCCAGAGAAAGTCAGATCAGCCTCCAGGAGAATCAGGATTTCAGCGACATCAGCTTTCAAGTTCTTCTATCTGGTAAATCCTTCCTTGAGTATCTGGTTCCATAACTTGTTCTTCTTCTTTCCCAGATCTTGAGTTCAGAAGAGGCCAACTTTGCCAAAGGGCCAGTATTAGAGGATCCATTGCGAAGATATCTGAATCCGGGGATCCAACAATCTGCTCAAGAGAGTCCTTCCACTAAACTCTGTGAAGATCACTGCCTGGTCTGTAACCCTTCTCTTCTCTTTACTTCTGTCATGTTGAAAGTTCAGTGCGAAACCCTAGGTCTGGGAGTTTCTCAACCCCCAGCGATCCTTTACTTCTGAACTACTCTGATAATCTAGTTCCTTTAAATTGTGCTTTCAATTATTATCTAGTTTCTTTCAATTTAGTTTAACTTTCCTTTGAGTCAAAGCCGACTTCTAAAAATATATATATAAAAAAAGAAGAGTAAAAAAAACAAAAAAAAAAATATTAGTCTTAATTTACTTCCGCATCGCATCGTCTCTTCCGTTCTGCATCATTTTTGGTATCAGTGCTTTTGTATTCCATCAATTTTGGTATCAGAGCCCTATCTAGGGTTTTTGACTTGCTTGCATGTTTTGAGTGTCTCTCTTTTTTACTTTGTCTGCTCGAAGTAGACTCCCCAGGATGTCCGGTCCTAGGAACGAAGCGAGGTGCAAGCCTCCTCTTCCCATTCCAAGGGGTGTTCCTAGGGCGTGTAGGGGATCCGCTGGGTTACAACTTCGTAGCAGGAATTGTAAACGAGGGAAGCGTTCTATTTTTAGTCTGTAACTGCCCTATTGAAGAAATTGTTTCTCATTGCAAGTAACTCCAAATTGCATGATTTTTATTTTTCTGGAACCAGTATAATTGATGATATTTTACATATTTTTACTATGATTTATTGGTTTCCGTGAAATTTCTGAGAGTTAAATTACAGCAACTCTGTTTCTATGTTTCTGTATTTCAATTTTTTTTGAGTGATCATCTCCTAATTCATCTTAAGGGAAATTGAGCATCTAGGATACGGGGAGGAGTTGATAACCTCTCCTTAGCACAAAACCACCACCCACTCATTCGATCATAAGCCTAATTTTAAAATTTATTAGACTTAATTTGCCCTAGTGGGCTAGGGACATCAACAAGTCGGGTCAAGGCTAGTGTTGAGTCAGTTTGTCTAGTTTCTCTGTGTGTGCTTTGTACTCAGTGTCTAGAATGGTGGTTCAGGGATTCTATCCCGAAGGGCTTGTGTGCTGGTCCGCCTACCTGGCCAATCACTGATTGGTGTCTAGGATTGGCATTTAGGGACCTAACACTTCCCTTACACCTTCCTGGCTGAGTCCCGAGTTACTACAGGCTAGCTTGCCACTCTGATTGGGCATCTAGTTTGGACTCAAGGTCTATTGAGCCAGTAGTTGCTTTAGTCTAGTCACATTCTGTGTTTGCTTGCATCATCTTGACTACCCGGAATGGAGTACCCTACCAACCTGGTCAAACCCAACCTGATTTAGAGGCCATGGTTAGAGCTCTTACTGAAAGTATGAACAAATTGAGTCAGGATATGACAGCTACTGTTACCCAGTGTAAAGAACAAGTCCATGAGATTTTTATCCAGCTTAGGGATCGAGTCCAAGTACTTGAGAAATGTAGACATCAAAATTGGACCCCTGATCCAAAACTTAATAGGCCCCAACCTCATCCATGCCAGGAGCCTAGGAGGACCTTATACCATGATCCCGAGCATAACCTTAGGAAGCCTAACCATGATATCTATAGTGTGGATCGTGTCTATGAGAGGTCCTTACAATATTCTAGACCAGTCACTCAACAACCCATGTCTTCTAGATCAAACCATTTAGATCCACACCCATGCCCAAGAAAGGTCTCTACTAGCTTGAAACCCAGTGTGACCTAGGTTCCTATATCGCAAGAATGTTTGTTTTGTGGAGAAAGAGGCCATAAATCTAGTTAGTGCCCATGCATAGGACTGGCTTGTGCATAGCTAAGTGGTAAGAATCCTAAGGATGACATTAATGAGGGAGAACCCAAGCCTACCAATGAGGAAGAAAGGTTAGGTATGACAAGCCCAGAATTAGTTGACCCGATTACCACTGACCCGAAACCCATTAAAGATGGCATCGAGGAAGTATATGATGCTGGCTTGAGTCTAGTTGATAAATATGAGGGGGAAGAACTTGAAGAATGTGACATCGATACTATTGGTTCCTTACCTGAGGAGACCTTGGAGAGCAACCAAGTGGTAGGATCTAGTTCTGAAATTCAAGAGATTTGTGAGAATCAGGTTCCTTTAGTCAAATACCCCCAGGAAGAACTCATAGTGTTAGCCCGAGCTATCAGTTCATACCCTCTAATGATAGTCATTCCCCAAGTACCAATTGAAGATCTTTGCACTGAACTATTTAAGTTTGCCCACCCTATGATAGATCATCTCCTTAGGATGACTGAATCAAGCCTCTTACAATTGGACCTTGTCCCATGCCCAGCCACTAAGGTCTCTCTCGTAATCTCAGTTGAACATCCTTGTCTTGAGCGGATTGATTCACCCAGTCCTGTAGAAGTCCTCCTTATGGCCCCAGACCCCTTCCTTCGCATGACTGACCTACCCTTCTATAGAGTATACTTTTCCGCATCCATAGGTCAAATTTCAAGTCTTGAGGTCATCATCCATAGGCCCTCCCATGAATCATTCTCTAATCCAGTTCTTGAGAAAGTGGATCATTATTTGCTTAGAGAACAAACCTTAACTATTGCAATCACATGTCCTAGGCTACTTCCCGAACCATCTCTTGATCCATTCCTGGGAGTAGCAAACTTTTCCTTTCGTAAGGATGACCAGTTAACACTCATAGATCACCATTCAAACCTTCAGGTCACCACCTTTAGTCAACAGGTAATTCGAGACTCCACCTCATATCTCCTCCCTTTCTCTAGGACTTCCAATGCTTCTTACACCATCCAAGTATACTTTGTCGAAGCCTTTAGAGTGAACCACGTGTCAGAACCTATTAGGTTTGCCACCTACTTCTGGAAGACCTTATGGCACCTACTAGGCATCCATAATAAGTTTTCATGCTCTGCATGCCCTCCTCTGACCCAAGGTCAAACCTAGAGAGCCTTAGTTTGTTAGGTTTAGACCTAGGGTTCCTTTGTAATAAAGTCCATTCTTTAGGAATGCGTCGTCAGTCTAGTTTAGTTTTCTTCACCCTTTACTAGGCTTTGGCTCAGATTTTGGTTTGATTGAGAGCACCAGGAATTGGGATTTGTATTTTGTCCAGGGCTGAAATTGCATTCAATGTTTCGATCAATAGGTTTATAGGCTAGAGTCCCTTTGAAATTGTTCATGGATACAAGCCTCACACACCACTTGATCTGATTTCACTATTAGCCCACACACACAAGTCTCTTGATGCACTTGCATAGCATGTAAAGGACTTGCATAAAGAAATTCATGCCAAAATAACTTTAAGTAATGAAACTTATAAGAAGTTGGCTGATTCTCAAAGACAAGTCAAAACTTTTGTTGAGAGAGACTATGTAATGATTAGGTTAAGGCCTGAGCGGTTTTCTCCTGGAATCGTTAGAAAGTTACATGCTAGAGGAACTGGACCATTTAGAATAGTGAAGAGAGTAGGATCCAATGCCTATGTGCTCGAGTTGCCTCCAGAACTAGGCAATAGCTCTACTTTCAACATTACAGACCTAGTAGAGTACAGGGAGCCAGCTGTGATTCCCAGTAAGCCTTTTGAACCTAATCCTGTTATTGAGAGTGATCCCGACCCTGTGTGTCCACCAACAAACTGGCCTGTGAGGAAAGAGCAAATTGAAAAGATCCTGGATGACCAGGTTATCTCTACTCGTAATCGAGGATACCAAAGATACTTGGTCCGCTGGCAAGGAAGGCCAGACTCTGATGACTCTTGGATCTCCCGAGAAGAACTACAAGATTTGGATCCAGACCTCTTGGAGAGATACCAGAGCCAACTTGAGCCTTACTCGACAAGGTCGAGTTCCTCCCACCCCGGGAGAATTGGTGCGGGCACCAGACTCAGAAAAAGACTTCAGGGCTCCATCTGGATCTCTGATTGACCTTGCCCGAAGAATTAGGGTTTTCTGGTTTTATAATAAGGGTTGACCTGATCAACTCAATTTAGAGTCTATAATTTTGTCATTTCGATTTTTGTTGGGTCATGTTGACTCAGTCCAAGTCCAAGGCCAAGGTAGGTGTCATTCCCTTTGCCATAGGGCACCACATTTTCCAGCTACAAGTGGGTGCCACACTCCCTGCCACATCTCCATCCAGTGTACCCTGGTCCCCACGCCTCAAGTAAGCAGGTTCTTTTTTCTTGCACCACTTGGGAGAGAAATCCATCAAGATACCTCAATCCAAGGAGGAGCCAACTTCTTTCCAGATAAACCCAAGCCAGGATGGCAAGAATTTTTCTTGAAGAGAGGATCAAGGAGGTGCCCCACAATGTTCCATAAAAATCCAAGTTATAAAAGGGAAGAGAGCATGTCTTGGGGAGAAAATTAAGGAGGCACCCAAAAGTTTCCAAAAGTGCCAAAGCCATGAAAGGAAGAAGCCTAAACTTGTGGAGCAAGACTAGGAGGTGTCCAAAAGAGCCAAACCATGAAGGGAAAATCCTTGATTCATGGAGAGATACTAGGAGACACCCCCATAACCTGCCATTTGGTGCTGATTTTAAAGTTTTCTTGGAGTTTTTGGGCTGCCCACTCATGGAAGGAGTCTTGGGAAGAGAATTTGATGCCTAAAGTGTGGGTTAGTCCTATTAGTCCCACATAGGAAATGTATAAAATTTTATTTCTTTGTTATGTCTATATATTCAACTCTATGTAACTCTTGAATTTAATCTGATGAATGAATTCAAACTTTTGTGTGAGCAAACTCTGTGTTTTCTCTCTTCCGTACTTGCATCCAGGTGTTGAGCTCCGTGAGGGAGTAAATCCGGGTTCCCCAGGAACCTTGAGGAGGTGTGAGATCTCCAAACCCCAAAACCCTAGGTTAGCCACTTCACTTCCAAACCCTAGCCACCCATCATCCTCTTCACTCCACCAAACCCTAGCCTACCCCATCTCTCACGGCCCCTCTCCCGAAGTAGAGGCCGACCACCAGCATCCAGGTCCAGTTCTGCTACTTTGAAGACAGAGCAAATCCCAGAGAAAGTCAGATCAGCCTCCAGGAGAATCAGGATTTCAGCGACATCAGCTTTCAAGTTCTTCTATCTGGTAAATCCTTCCTTGAGTATCTGGTTCCATAACTTGTTCTTCTTCTTTCCCAGATCTTGAGTTCAGAAGAAGCCAACTTTGCCAAAGGGCCAGTATTAGAGGATCCATTGCGAAGATATCTGAATCCGGGGATCCAATAATCTGCTCAAGAGAGTCCTTCCACTAAACTCTGTGAAGATCACTGCCTGGTCTGTAACCATTCTCTTCTCTTTACTTCTGTCATGTTGAAAGTTCAGTGCGAAACCTTAGGTCTGGGAGTTTCTCAACCCCCAGCGATCCTTTACTTCTGAACTACTCTGATAATCTAGTTCCTTTAAATTGTGCTTTCAATTATTATCTAGTTTCTTTCAATTTAGTTTAACTTTCCTTTGAGTCAAAGCCGACTTCTGAAAATATATATAAAAAAAAGAAGAGTAAAAAAAAAAAAAGAAAAAAATATTAGTCTTAATTTACATCCGCATCGCATCGTCTCTTCCGTTCTGCATCATTTTTGGTATCAGTGCTTTTGTACTCCATCAATTTTGGTATCAGAGCCCTATCTAGGGTTTTTGACTTGCTTGCATGTTTTGAGTGTCTCTCTTTTTTACTTTGTCTGCTCGAAGTAGACTCCCTAGGATGTCCGGTCATAGGAACGAAGCGAGGTGCAAGCCTCCTCTTCCCATTCCAAGGGGTGTTCCTAGGGCGTGTAGGGGATCCGCTGGGTTACAACTTCGTAGCAGGAATTGTAAACGAGGGAAGCGTTCTATTTTTAGTCTGTAACTGCCCTATTGAAGAAATTGTTTCTCATTGCAAGTAACTCCAAATTGCATGATTTTTATTTTTCTGGAACCAGTATAATTGATAATATTTTACATAATTTTACTAGGATTTATTGGTTTCCGTGAAATTTCTGAGAGTTAAATTACAGCAACTCTGTTTCTATGTTTCTGTATTTCAATTTTTTTTGAGTGATCATCTCCTAATTCATCTTAAGGGAAATTGAGCATCTAGGATACGGGGAGGAGTTGATAACCTCTCCTTAGCACAAAACCACCACCCACTCATTCGATCCTAAGCCTAATTTTAAAATTTATTAGACTTAATTTGCCCTAGTGGGCTAGGGACATCAACAAGTCGGGTCAAGGCTAGTGTTGAGTCAGTTTGTCTAGTTTCTCTATGTGTGCTTTGTACTCAGTGTCTAGAATGGTGGCTCAGGGATTCTATCCCGAAGGGCTTGTGTGCTGGTCCGCCTACCTGGCCAATCACTGATTGGTGTCTAGGATTGGCATTTAGGGACCTAACACTTCCCTTACACCTGCCTGGCTGAGTCCCGAGTTACTACAGGCTAGCTTGCCACTCTGATTGGGCATCTAGTTTGGACTCTAGGTCTAGTGAGCCAGTAGTCGCTTTAGTCTAGTCACATTCTGTGTTTGCTTGCATCATCATGACTACCCGGAATGGAGTACCCTACCAACCTGGTCAAACCCAACCTGATTTAGAGGCCATGGTTAGAGCTCTTACTGAAAGTATGAACAAATTGAGTCAGGATATGACAGCTATTGTTACCCAGTGTAAAGAACAAGTCCATGAGATTTTTGTCCAGCTTAGGGATCGAGTCCAAGTACTTGAGAAATGTAGACATCAAAATTGGACCCCTGATCCAAAACTTAATAGGCCCCAACCTCATCCATGCCAGGAGCCTAGGAGGACCTTATACCATGATCCCGAGCATAACCTTAGGAAGCCTAACCATGATATCTATAGTGTGGATCGTGTCTATGAGAGGTCCTTACAATATTCTAGACCAGTCACTCAACAACCCATGTCTTCTAGATCAAACCATTTAGATCCACACCCATGCCCAAGAAAGGTCTCTACTAGCTTGAAACCCAGTGTGACCTAGGTTCCTATATCGCAAGAATGTTTGTTTTGTGGAGAAAGAGGCCATAAATCTAGTTAGTGCCCATGCATAGGACTGGCTTGTGAATAGCTAAGTGGTAAGAATCCTAAGGATGACATTAATGAGGGAGAACCCAAGCCTACCAATGAGGAAGAAAGGTTAGGTATGACAAGCCCAGAATTAGTTGACCCGATTACCACTGACCCGAAACCCATTAAAGATGGCATCGAGGAAGTATATGATGCTGGCTTGAATCTAGTTGATAAATATGAGGGGGAAGAACTTGAAGAATGTGACATCGATACTATTGGTTCCTTACCTGAGGAGACCTTGGAGAGCAACCAAGTGGTAGGACCTAGTTCTGAAATTCAAGAGATTTGTGAGAATCAGGTTCCTTTAGTCAAATACCCCCAGGAAGAACTCATAGTGTTAGCCCGAGCTATCAGTTCATACCCTCTAATGATAGTCATTCCCCAAGTACCAATTGAAGATCTTTGCACTGAACTGTTTAAGTTTGCCCACCCTATGGTAGATCCTCTCCTTAGGATGACTGAATCAAGCCTCTTACAATTGGACCTTGTCCCATGCCCAGCCACTAAGGTCTCTCTCATAATCTCAGTTGAACATCCTTGTCTTGAGCGGATTGATTCACCCAGTCCTGTAGAAGTCCTCCTTATGGCCCCAGACCCCTTCCTTCGCATGACTGACCTACCCTTCTATAGAGTATACTTTTCCGCACCCATAGGTCAAATTTCAAGTCTTGAGGTCATCATCCATAGGCCCTCCCATGAATCATTCTCTAATCCAGTTCTTGAGAAAGTGGATCATTATTTGCTTAGAGAACAAACCTTAACTATTGCAATCACATGTCCTAGGCTACTTCCCGAACCATCTCTTGATCCATTCCTAGGAGTAGCAAACTTTTCCTTTCGTAAGGATGACCAGTTGACACTCATAGATCACCATTCAAACCTTCAGGTCACCACCTTTAGTCAACAGGTAATTCGAGACTCCACCTCATATCTCCTCCCTTTCTCTAGGACTTCCAATGCTTCTTACACCATCCAAGTATACTTTGTCGAAGCATTTAGAGTGAACCACGTGTCAGAACCTATTAGGTTTGCCACCTACTTCTGGAAGACCTTATGGCACCTACTAGGCATCCATAATAAGTTTTCATGCTCTGCATGCCCTCCTCTGACCCAAGGTCAAACCTAGAGAGCCTTAGTTTGTTAGGTTTAGACCTAGGGTTCCTTTGTAATAAAGTCCATTCTTTAGGAATGCGTCGTCAGTCTAGTTTAGTTTTCTTCACCCTTTACTAGGCTTTGGCTCAGATTTTGGTTTGATTGAGAGCACCAGGAATTGGGATTTGTATTTTGTCCAGGGCTGAAATTGCATTCAATGTTTCGATCAATAGGTTTATAGGCTAGAGTCCCTTTGAAATTGTTCATGGATACAAGCCTCACACACCACTTGATCTGATTTCACTATTAGCCCACACACACAAGTCTCTTGATGCACTTGCATAGCATGTAAAGGACTTGCATAAAGAAATTCATGCCAAAATAACTTTAAGTAATGAAACTTATAAGAAGTTGGCTGATTCTCAAAGACGAGTCAAAACTTTTGTTGAGAGAGACTATGTAATGATTAGGTTAAGGCCTGAGCGATTTTCTCCTGGAATCGTTAGAAAGTTACATGCTAGAGGAACTGGACCATTTAGAATAGTGAAGAGAGTAGGATCCAATGCCTATGTGCTCGAGTTGCCTCCAGAACTAGGCAATAGCTCTACTTTCAACATTACAGACCTAGTAGAGTACAGGGAGCCAGCTGTGATTCCCAGTGAGCCTTTTGAACCTAATCCTGTTATTGAGAGTGATCCCGACCCTGTGTGTCCACCAACAAACTGGCCTGTGAGGAAAGAGCAAATTGAAAAGATCCTGGATAACCAGGTTATCTCTACTCGTAATCGAGGATACCAAAGATACTTGGTCCGCTAGCAAGGAAGGCCAGACTCTGATGACTCTTGGATCTCCCGAGAAGAACTACAAGATTTGGATCCAGACCTCTTGGAGAGATACCAGAGCCAACTTGAGCCTTACTCGACAAGGTCGAGTTCCTCCCACCCCGGGAGAATTGGTGCGAGCACCAGACTCAGAAAAAGACTTCAGGGCTCCATCTGGATCTCTGATTGACCTTGCCCGAAGAATTAGGGTTTTCTGGTTTTATAATAAGGGTTGACCTGATCAACTCAATTTAGAGTCTATAATTTTGTCATTTCGATTTTTGTTGGGTCATGTTGACTCAGTCCAAGTCCAAGGCCAAGGTAGGTGTCATTCCCTTTGCCATAGGGCACCACATTTTCCAGCTACAAGTGGGTGCCACACTCCCTGCCACATCTCCATCCAGTGTAACCTGGTCCCCACGCCTCAAGTAAGCAGGTTCTTTTTTCTTGCACCACTTGGGAGAGAAATCCATCAAGATACCTCAATCCAAGGAGGAGCCAACTTCTTTCCAGATAAACCCAAGCCAGGATTGCAAGAATTTTTCTTGAAGAGAGGATCAAGGAGGTGCCCCACAATGTTCCATAAAAATCCAAGTTATAAAAGGGAAGAGAGCATGTCTTGGGGAGAAAATCAAGGAGGCACCCAAAAGTTTCCAAAAGTGCCAAAGCCATGAAAGGAAGAAGCCTAAACTTGTGGAGCAAGACTAGGAGGTGTCCAAAAGAGCCAAACCATGAAGGGAAAATCCTTGATTCATGGAGAGATACTAGGAGACACCCCCATAACATGCCATTTGGTGCTGATTTTCAAGTTTTCTTGGAGTTTTTGGGCTGCCCACTCATGGAAGGAGTCTTGGGAAGAGAATTTGATGCCTAAAGTGTGGGTTAGTCCTATTAGTCCCACATAGGAAATGTATAAAATTTTATTTCTTTGTTATGTCTATATATTCAACTCTATGTAACTCTTGAATTTAATCTGATGAATGAATTCAAACTTTTGTGTGAGCAAACTCTGTGTTTTCTCTCTTCCGCACTTGCATCCAGGTGTTGAGCTCCGTGAGGGAGTAAATCCGGGTTCCCCAGGAACCTTGAGGAGGTGTGAGATCTCCAAACCCCAAAACCCTAGGTTAGCCACTTCACTTCCAAACCCTAGCCACCCATCATCCTCTTCACTCCACCAAACCCTAGCCTACCCCATCTCTCACGGCCCCTCTCCCGAAGTAGAGGCCGACCACCAGCATCTAGGTCCAGTTCGGCTACTTCGAAGACAGAGAAAATCCCAGAGAAAGTCAGATCAGCCTCCAGGAGAATCAGGATTTCAGCGACATCAGCTTTCAAGTTCTTCTATCTGGTAAATCCTTCCTTGAGTATCTGGTTCCATAACTTGTTCTTCTTCTTTCCCAGATCTTGAGTTCAGAAGAATCCAACTTTGCCAAAGGGCCAGTATTAGAGGATCCATTGCGAAGATATCTGAATCCGGGGATCAAACAATCTGCTCAAGAGAGTCCTTCCACTAAACTCTGTGAAGATCACTGCCTGGTCTGTAACCCTTCTCTTCTCTTTACTTTTGTCATGTTGAAAGTTCAGTGCGAAACCCTAGGTCTGGGAGTTTCTCAACCCCCAGCGATCCTTTACTTCTGAACTACTCTGATAATCTAGTTCCTTTAAATTGTGCTTTCAATTATTATCTAGTTTCTTTCAATTTAGTTTAACTTTCCTTTGAGTCAAAGCCGACTTCTGAAAATATATATAAAAAAAAAAGAGTAAAAAAAAAAAAAAGAAAAAAATATTAGTCTTAATTTACTTCCGCATCGCATCGTCTCTTTTGTTCTGCATCATTTTTGGTATCAGAACTTTTGTACTGCATCACACTCCATCACAGGTGCTCCTCCCTGCTGCCAGGCCACCCCTCATCCAAGACGGGCATCCTTTTCCCCAAGCAGGTCGCCAACATCTACCTAGCCCTCTCTCTCCCTCTTCCATCAACTTTCCTGTTTCTTATTTTTCTTGACCTCCGTGAATCTAACCCGTGACATGTGTAGGATCCTTCTGGCGACCACCTCCAAGGAAGAAGCCTTCTTTGCCTCTTAGACCAACTAAAGAAAAGTCGACTGATCTATGAGGTAGATGACCGATCATCTAGGCACCAATCCAAAGCATTGAATGACCCCGTCTATGGCAGGATCAAACATCGTTGCCAGGTAAATACCCAAACCCTCCTGAGTTCTGAATTTTGAAGGTAAAACTGTCCTAACCGAGGTTTTCTCAATCCTCGAGGTCCTGCCTTTTTGTTATTCTGCATGATTCTAACTGTAGGTAAAGTAGACCTGTTATTACATCTTTTCCTGCTAAACTTTGCTATTTTTCAGGACTTTAGTCTCTGAATTAAATCTTAAAAAAATAAAAAATATAGTTTACTATTTTTCTACATACATATCATCTTTAGAGTCATCCTGCATCAGTTTGGTATCAAAGCAGGTTTAGGACAGTCTTGCATCATCATAACACAAAACAAAAACCCTAAACAGAATGTCTGCATCCTGTCATCTACACTAGGGGTCCGAGTTTAGGTCTGTTTCATCAACTTAGGTATACTATTTTTTTATAGAATTTGCACTTGATAATCTCTGATTTGTTTCCTTAATCACTATGATTTTTTCCATATTTTACAAAACCAAAAAAGACAAAAAAAACCTTAACCAAAAATTGGATTTTTCTGCACATGGTTAGAAACCCTAGGTTTTGCATCACCATTCCCTTTTTGTTTTGAATGAAATTTGGTAGGAGTTATCCTCACACATAACCCTCTATTTTGAAAATTTTTTTAGAATCTTTCTATTCTGAAATCCATGCTAACCTTTGCATCAAAATAGAATAAAAAAATTTCAATTTCTGCTGTCCTGCATACTTGACTTGATTAACCCTAATCAACTACCAAACCCACCCAACCCAAGCCAATTTTGATTGATCACTTAACCAACTTGACATTAAGTCGCCACCTCATAAAAAAAAAAGACAAACAAAATACTTATTCTCTATTTTGTTATTAGATTGCATCAAGGTTCATTGATTGTGCATCATCTGCATCTAAACTAATCTTAAGTGCAATTTTTCTCTATCAAATCAGGACAGGATTTCATCACTTGTCCTGGGCCCAAAACCACCACCTTGCATACATACCTAAACCCTAATTAAAATTAACTAGCAACGTAATTGATTTAGGGACACCAACAAGTCGGGTCTGAGTTTTGTGGATACACAAGTTCACCAGAACCCATCACCTATTACTGGAAGCTGGTGTCTAAGGCTAGAGATCCAGTGGCAAATGCCCTAAGTGGACTGGTGGTTACATAATTAGGACCTTGTCATAGGCAGGGGGAGCCTCCGACCACCCCACCTCTTACCTAGCCAGTAAAAGGATTAGGTGTTGTGTTGTGTGTAAGTTGAGTTGACCCATTCAACTTTGGCTCTAGGTCTAGCAAACTCTAGAACGTGCTAACCCTTATGTGCTTGACTACATCATAATCCCTTGATTGATTTATTGCATGACCACTAGGTCAGGAATCCGGTACCATCACTCCCAACCTCAATCCAGTTCTGCCATGGAACCCACCTTTGAGGCTTTAATGAAAGCCATGACTGAATGGTTTGAACAGGTGGACCACAAGTTCGACCAACTGACCCAATGGAATAACCAAACAACCCATAGGCTTGCCCAAATAGAAGATCGATTAGGAAATGTAGAAAGAACCCAAGAGTCCAACACTGAACCTGAGCCTGAGTCACCTCTTCCAATACCACCTAATCCTAGGAGAGCCTAACCCCATAACCCATTTTTGGAGCCCAACCCTAGTGGAGCCCAATGCCATGACCCATTCCAAGAGCCCCACCCTAGGAAGCCCAATCATGAACTCCAGGACTAGGATGAAAGAATTATAAGGAGCCTCGGGATAGATGCACCCACCTTTAATGGCACCCTAGACCCCAAGACCTACATAGATTGGGAAGGAGGCATGGAACAATTTTTTGAATGGTAGACCTGAGTGAGGAAAAGAGGTGTAAATTTGCCAAACTTAGGTTAACCAGCCAGGCTAGGTAACACTGGGGAAACGTAGAGCGCCTAATTCGACAGAGAAATGGAGCACCCATAGATACCTGGATAGCCATGAAGCTGAAACTTAGAGAGAAATATGTTCCCCTATCCTACCAATAGAGACTTCTAGACCAATGGCAAAGGTTAAATCAGAGAAGTAGGTCTGTGTCAGAGTACATAGCCAAGTTTAATGAGTGTGCCATAAGGTGTTTTCTAGACAAGCCCCCATTAGTGACCCTATCTAGGTTTAGGGCTGGCCTTCGTGAAGACATCCAGAGAGAATTGTATTTAAGGGGAGTCACTGATCTAGATCAAGCCTACCAAGTAGCTGAGAATTATGAGAGGTTCCAGAAAAGCAACCATAGCCCGTAGACCTGAGTGCCTTAGGCTTAGTGCCCATAATTCTAGACCCAACTTGGTGGGGACACCAGGATCAGACACAGAACACTGGATCCCATATGGTTTACTGATTAAGGTTTTAGGACCTTAGTCATGTATCACAGTTTTGTAAGCAAGTAAGATTGAGTCCTGTAATAAGTTGAGACTAGTTGATTTATCTCAATCCTAGTCAGTCATTGAGTCCTTACTTAAGTACTAGTCTAGTATCAGTCCAATTTTGTACAAGAGAAGAGATTATCTAGTGTTGGAGCTCCACCAGGCCTCATCCAGGAGTCTAAGGCCTTCACATCAGCTCACATCAACTTGTTGACACCCTAGAATCCTAGATGCCCTCCAAATGCTTTCCAGATGCCCTGATTCCCCCCAGATGACATTCCAGATGCCAGATTCCTTTCAAATGCCATGGAATATTCTCAACCCAGGGCACCCCTTGATTTCAGGGAGATACCAGCATCTTAGTCCAAGAAATTCAAGCCCAGGAGCAAGGCCCAAGCTTTTAAGAACCAAGATTCCAGTCTGATACCCGAAATATACCAACCTAGGCGCACCAGCTTCCAGGAGGCCCAAAGCCCATGCGCCCTCCACTCTTGGCCAGCCCTTGCTGTCCCTTGAAGCCCAACATGCCTAGGATAGGCGTCCTCCATGAGATGACCAAGTCCAAGCATGTGGAAGAGTTCAAATGAAAGAAGGAAAGCTAGTTTTTATTTCATTCAACTTTGTAATCCTAGTTCTAGGTTTATTTTGTAATTGTTCTCCTACTAAAATTTTGTAAACATATCCTAACTAGGAGAGGGCTGAAGTCCTAATACGGAGAGGACATGGGAACTCTTTAAATACCCCACCTCTCCTCCTCTTGTAATCAATCAACTCTTACGAAATATTATTCTGCTGAATTGTTTTAAGACTGGTGTCTTGTATTTTTTGGTTCTTTGGTTTTGGTTCTTTGCTCTCTTGCTTGGCCGACAACCCTTCCTTGGTATTCTCCATGCCCAAGAAGCCATCCAAGCTTTCAAACATCAGCCACGTCTAGGAAGAAGAGCCCTGCAAATGCCCCAGATCCAGAGCTACTTCTTCTTTCCAGCTGCCAGCCCTAATCTCCTTTCCATTTTTTTCTTTCTTTCATATTTTGTTTCTATTCATTGATCACCTATTTCGTGCCTAACCTTGATGCTTGCAGGATCCCCGAGGTGTTTCCCCTCCCTATAGGAGGCTTTCTTTGCCTTCAAGACCACCCAAATCAGCCTTCTATTTTAAGGGAACTAAAGCTTTATCATCCAGGCTCCAATCTGAGTGTTGAGTGATCTCTTCAACGGCTAGTTCTTTAATCTCTGACTGGTACAAACTTTCTGACTCTTAATTTCTATTTTGATTGAAGGTTAGTTATCCTAAGCCAGGAATTTCTCAATTCTCGGGTCCTGGCTTTTATTATTTTGCATGAGTATGCCTGCGATTATGATGATTCTTTGCATTGCTATTCATCATTCTAGTCATTACTTGATTTTGGAAATTTAGCTTGCAAATTAAAATCATAAAAAAATATAAAAAAATTAGTTTACTATTTTTTCTGCATGTTTAGCAATCTTAGAATCATCCTGCATCACAACCTAACTCAACATACCCAGGCCGACCCAACCCTAACCCAGCATACCCAGGCCGACCCAACCCTAATCGAGCATACCTAGGCCAACCCAACCCTAACCCAAATCGCCCCAACCCTAACCCACATCATCCCAACCCTAGCTCGGGTCGACCCAGTTCTAGCAACCTAGTACTCTATAGGGATGATAAGGGTAAGGCACCTGAAACCCAGAGGAACTCGAGTCCCAACCCAAATGCCTATTTTAGATATCGTCAGATGGGACACTTTGCTAGCCAATGCCCAACTAGATCGTTGCATATAGGTGAAGTAGAGGAAGAAGAGTCTGAACCCAATGATGAAATTGGAGAGGAGATCTATGAGGTTGAGGAGATCCTGATAGATGAATATGAAGGAGATGAGGAGTTTCTTGACCAGTCTGACCTGTTAGGGATAGTTAAGTGCATCCTAGCCCAGACTAAGACATAAGAGGATTGGCATAGGACTAACATCCTACAAATTTTTATGAAATTAATGGATAAGGTATGCAAAATCATTATAAATAGTGAGAGCTATATGAATGCCATTTCACTTAAGGCAGTCAAAACCCTAGGCTTGAACCCAGTTCCCTATCCCAGCCCCTATAAGGTTTTCTAGATAGACTCCACATCCATACCCATTAAGTCTAGATGCCAAGTCCATATCCAGCTTCAGTCTTACAAAGATAAGGTGTGGTGTGATGTTATACCCATGGGAGTTAGTCGCTTTATGACCATGATGCTATCCTGTACGGCCGATCCAATTCATGCTCATTTAATTTTCATGGGATGAAGATTATGATTAACCTAACCCTACCTAATGACAAAGTCAAGAGATGATCTAGCTCATTGAAGGAAAAGAAATCTGGAATTAATTTAATTATTGCTAAGGAGCTAGAGAAAGAGATTGCAAAGGGGACTACAGTTTGGATGATAGCTGCTAAGGAAGTACCTGACCCGATCTATAAAGAGTACCCTCAGGAGGTTAAGGAAATCTTAAGTGAATTTGAAGATGTATTTCATGAAGATTTACCTGACCAGTTACCACAACTAAGGGACGTCCAGCATGCCATAGACTTAGTCCCAGGAGCTACCCTACCCAACCTGCCCCACTATAGGATGAACCTAGCTGAACATCTAGAGCTACAAAAACAGGTAGGAGAACTGCTTAGAAAAGGGTTTATTAGGGAGAGCTTAAGTCCTTGTATTGTACCAGCCCTATTAACCCCTAAGAAAGATGGAACATGGAGAATGTGCCTTGACAGTCATGCCATAAACAAAATTACTGTGAAATTTAGGATTTCCATCCCCCGCTTGGATGATATGTTAGATATGATGGCCAGTGCAACCATCTTCTCAAAGATTGACCTTAAGAGTGGCTATCATCAGGTTAAAAATAGACAGGAGATGAGTGGAAAACTTCATTCAAAACCAAGGATGGTTTTTACGAATGGGTTGTCATGCCATTTGGGTTGTCCAATGTCCCTAGCAACTTTATGAGAATCATGACCCAAGTCCTAAGGATGTTCATAGGAAAATTTGTAGTGGTTTATTTTGATGACATCCTAATCCATAGTAGGACAAAGGAAGACTACTTAGATCATCTGAGACAAATCTGCCAGACCCTTAGGAAGGAGAATCTCTATGCCAATCTAAAGAAGTGTGATTTCTTGACCCATAGAGTCATCTTCCTAGGATTTGTGGTGACCCTCGAAGGAGTGTCACTGACCTTGAGAAGATTAGATCCATAGTAGAGTGGCCAGTGCCTACTAGTGTCCATGATGTACGTAGTTTCCATGGTCTAGCCACCTTCTAAAGGAGATTTATCCAGGGATTTAGCATCATTGTAGCACCCATAACTGACTATATTAGGAAGGGAAGTTTTGAATAGACCAAAGCTACTGATAGAGCCTTCCTAGAGATTAAGGATAAGATGACATAAGCATCCATTCTGAGGTTACTCGATTTTTTCAAAGTCTTTGAGGTAGCTTGTGATGCTTTGGGAGTAAGCATAGGAGGAGTTTTAAGCCAGGAGAGTCACCCAGTAGCCTTCTTTAGTGAAAAACTTAATGAGGCTAAGCTTAAGTACACAACCTATGATAAGGAATTCTTTGCGGTAGTACAAGCATTTAGATACTGGAGACACTATCCACTACCCCAGGAGTTTGTCCTTTACTCTGACCATGAAGCACTCCGATTCCTAAACTCCTAGAAATAGTTGAATCCTAGGCATGCTAAGTGGGTAGAGTATATCCATGCCTATACCTTTGTACTGAAACATCAGGCTAGAATTGAAAATAAGGTAGCTGATGCCCTTAGCCACCGTGCCTTACTTCTTAACTCTGTTAGGACTGAAGTCATTGGATTTGACCGATTAAAGGAAGAGTATGAGACCTGTCCAGACTTTAGTAAAATTTTCCAAACCATTAGTCAAGGACCATCTAGTTTCCATAGCGAGTACACCCTCCAGGATGGTTTCCTTTTTAGAAATAATAGATTGTGTATTCCCAGGACCTCACTTAGAGAATTCTTGATTTGGGAAACCGCAGGAGGTCTAGTTGGCCACTTTGGTAGAAATAAGACCATTTTAGCTATAGAGGCTAGTTCTCTTGGCCTAGTTTGAAAAGGGATGTTGCTCACATAGTGTCCAGGTGTCGAACTTGTGCTGTTGCCAAGCAGCAGAAGCAAAATACTAGTTTATACATCCCTTTACCTATACCAGATCGCCCATGGAAAGACCTTAGCATGGACTTTGTACTAGGACTACCTAAGACCCTAAAGAAACATGACTCCATTTGTGTAGTGGTCGATAGATTTTCAAAAATGGCTCATTTTATATCCTACTCTCAGACATTTGATGCCTCCCAGGTAGCCCGACTTTTTCTTGATCATGTGGTTAGGTTACATGGCCTTCCTAAAATCATAGTGTCCGATAGGGATGTTCGTTTCACCAGTTACTTCTAGAAGACCCTTTAGTACTTGTTAGGAACCAAACTTAAGTTTTCCACAGCCTACCAGCCTCAGACTGATGGCCAAATCGAGGAAATGAACTGAAGCTTAGGAAACCTACTGAGATGCCTTGTAGGTGAGAACACCAAGAATTGGGACCATCTTTTACCCAGAGCCAAATTTGCTTATAACAGTTCAGTCAATAGGTCCATAAGTAAGAGCCCCTTTGAGGTTGTTCATGGTTACAAACTCAACAAGCCTTTTGACCTGATCTTCTCACCCTTGCATGCATGAGTCTCTGAGTCAGCTGAATCATTTGCACAGCATGTTAGGGATTTGCATAAGAAAATTAGTCAAAAGATTAACATAAGTAATGAACTCTATAAAAATTTGGCTAATTCCCGAAAAAGAGCTAAAGAATTTTCTACAGAAGATTATGTAATGATCAGGCTTAGGCCTGAGCGGTTCCCTCCAGGGACTGTAAAGAAACCACATGCTCTAGAGCTGGACCCTTCAGAGTAATAAAGAAAGTTGGGCCCAATGCCTATGTGCTCAAGTTACCACTCGAGTTAGGTATTAGTTCAACCTTCAACATTTCAGACCTTATGGAGTATAGGGAATCGACAACGATACCTAGTGAGCCCTTTGGATCTAACACTTCCCTTGAGAGAGAACCCATCCCAAAGTGTCCACCCATAAATTGTCTTATAAGAGAGGAAAGGATTGAGCATATCCTGGATGATCAAGCCATCAGTACTCGGAACAAAGTCTATCAATAGTATTTGGTTCGATGGCAAGGTCGGCCAGAATCAGAGGACTCATGGATCACCCGAGAGGATTTGCAGTGCCTCAACCCAGACATACTAGAGCAGTACGAGAGCAGAGATGACCCTTACTCGACGGGGTCGAGTTCCTCCCACCCAGGGAGAATTGGTGCAGGCACCAGGATCAGACAGTGATTTCTGGGCCCAATATGGTTTACTGATTAGGATTTCTGAGTCCTGTAGTCCTTAATAATGTGTCACTTGAGTCTTATAATAGAAGTGAGCCAATTGAGTCCTGTAATAAAGTGGACATGTGAGTCTATGTAAGCCCAGTTGAGTTCTTTGTCCAGTTGAGTTTAGTTCCAAGTCAAGAGTCCTGTAATTTTGATTTCAGACAAGAGGAGAGTCACCTAAAGTCACGAGGCCCCTCTACCAAAGTAAGAGATCAAGAACTTGGGTCCCTACTCTGGCCCCTAGCCTTGGCACCCAAGAGATGGGCCTTCATGCCGCCAAGCCCAGTGTGGGCGCCCCTCTAGATGGCGCCCTTCTTCAACCCAGTACCCTGCCAGGTCCACACTAGCTGGTACCCTCCCTCAAGCCCAAGATGCCATGGCCCATCAAGAGAAGGCGCCCCATCCTAGGCCTTGCCAGCCCTCAGGGTTTCGGTGCAAGTCCAAGCCCTCTAAAGCTGGTGCCCTAGCCTAAGAAGAAGGCCTATAGCTGACCAAGTCCACCAGGATTTTCTTGGTCCTCAAGCAATGTAATTCTAATTTGTTTTGGAGTCCAAGGACCTAAGTAACTCTGTAAATACCCACCCCTCACCTCTTGTATGAGTATCTCTTTTCATGATTACAAACTTTTGATTGACTAGTTCAATAGTTCCTCCTTCTTGTAGTGGGTGTGAGACCCGTGGTTACATTGTGTGTGCAAACCCTAGCTACCCTTACTACTCTCTCTCCTCCCTCAAACCTTAGCTACCCTAGCCTTCTTCATTCAAACCCTAAGTTTCCCAACACCAAGCCCTCCAGGCCGCCACCTATCTTCCATCTTCCATCCAACCCACCAACATCCAAGTGCTCCAAGCCTTAGCTGCCCCTTCCATCTCCCTTCCAGGCAATCCCTGGCATCCAGCCTGCCAAGCACTCCATCCCAGGCACTCCTCCCTACTACTAGGCCACCCCTCTTCCCTGCCGGGCATCCTTTTCCCCAAGCAAGCTGCCAACATCTACCATAGCCCTCTCTCTCCCTCTTCCATCAACTTTCCTGTTTCTTATTTTTCTTGACATCCGTGAATCTAACCCATGATGTGTGCAGGATTTTTCTGGTGACCACCTCCAAGAAATAAGTCCTCTTTGCCTCCTGGACCAACTGAAGAAAATCTACCTAATCCACGGGACAGACGACTGATCATCCAGGTACCAATCCAGAGCATTGAGCGACCCCGTCTATGGTAGGATCAAACATCATCACCAAGTAAATACCCAAATCCTCTCCTGAGTTCTAAATTTTGAAGGTAAAACTATCCTAACTGGGGGTTTCTCAATCCTCGAGGTCCTGTCTTTTTGTTATTCTGCATGATTTTAACTGCGGGTATAGTAGACTTTTTATTACATCTTTTCTTGCTGAACTTTACTATTTTTTAGGACTTTAGCCTCTGAATTAAATATTAAAAAAATATAAAAAAAATTAGTTTACTATTTTTCTGCATACATATCATCTCTAGAGTCATTTCGCATCACTTGTCTTAAAAGGACATGCCTTGTCTTAAAAGGACAAGGAAGAAAAAGTAGAAAGTGATTTCTTTCGGATCAGAATTCTTATCTCTTGGCATCAAATTATCGATGCCTAATTATAATGAGAGAGGGGGTACCTGATAAGTCTTTTTCTCAGTCCTTGATAAGACCTTTCAAGTAGAAGGAGTCTTTTGGGTGAAAAGGCTTATCATGATATTTCATTTCATGTGTCCAAAGATATATAAGTATCTCTTTATTTTTCTAGCCATTTTCTCTACTTTCTATGTGGCAAGTTACCGATCAGATAAAGGCTAAGAGGGGTGAGATCCCAAGAGGTGTCTTAAAAAAAATTGAAGTCTTCAAACAAAAGGACTCCTACATTTTAAATCTATGCCAAAATGAAGGAACACATCCCTTCATTATGCATGCCACAATTCCATGCCAATTCCTTCTTCTTTTGACCGGTCAACAGCCATCCAATTGGGTGTGGAGGAAAGGTTCCTTGAGTTTATCTGGTATTTTTGATTAAGTGGTAGAAGGACTCTTGGTCCTTCCGCACACCTTTTTCTTGGCGCATGCCAATATGATGCCATGAGTCCTTTCCTACTTAGACTCTATCATAAATCAAAGATAAAGCTCCAAATAATTCTAGATAAATATTGATTAAGGCTATCCCAATTAGGACTCAACCCAATTTAAGTTCTACTTAAATTGGTTAGTCCAAATAGCAAGCTAATTGACCCAATCCAATTGGATTAGGAGTTGGGCTGGCCAACATATGCTAGTATGTTAATTAGTTAGCCAATTAGGATCCCATGGCCCTAATTAAAATTTAGTTGACTTCCTTGGCCAATTTCTTAATGTGTGTGACCCTTTGGGTTTCATATCTAGCAAGCAGTAGGTCTAGGTCTAAGTTATTTCAATCCAATCAAAATCGATTGACGCAATTAGGTCAAATCAAGCTGACCTAAGTTGCCAATTAGAACCAATTTTCAAATTGACTCATGAATCCATCCAATTTGGTTCATGAAAACCTATAAGACATTATTGATATCTAGCAATGTATCATGCCTACTCGAAAGATGAGAAATTTGGTAGAAGTTACCAAAATACCCTTAAATAGAAAGTTACCTTGCAATTTAATCCTTCGATCTTCCTTTATCTTGATTAAGTGATGGGCATGGATAAATGTCAAATCTTAGCACTTAATCTTTTCGAATCTTAATTTGATAATGAAGACTCAATTGATGAAAGATAAGAAATCCTATCTAATCTCATACTGCTTTGATCAAAGACTTCCTGAGTCAACAATCGAAGAGATTACATCGAATAAGTCCTCTTACTAGGAGTGATTGATTCCTTGTTGACCTACTCATTACCTTCATACAAAATCCACCATATCCAGAAGCACCCCGTACATGACTTAATTGCCATAAATGAGTATCCACCAAAACCTGGTTTCATGTACACAAGATACTATGGTAATCTCAGGTCTAAGGATTATATGCATAACTCCCACTAAGAGAACATTCTTTTTGACAAGTAAGACTTCCATTAGGTGTTCTCTTATCAAAATAATTTAGTGAACTCATAACTTAATGAGCACCCATATCCTAGTATTAGTGTCACTACATAAGTGGTCATGAGATCAACTACCCTCTCCATCGAGAATACATAGGATGTGCTAGTCTATTCGGATTCATCGATCCTTGAATTGATGATCCTAGGACTAGGAATATTCTAGATTAGGGTTTATGAGTTATAGGTCTCACTGTTATCCCTGTAACCCTAAAATCATTATCCTAATCTATGGGATTTAACATAATCTAAATAAGATGCAGTTGTATGATGAATCAACAATTACCTTTTATTAATAAGTAATATCATACATGAGCTGGAAGATTATAGAAATGCCCATATAAAGATTGACTTTTAGGGCATAATTCTTTCAATCTTCCACTTGCATTAAAGACAATTGCCCTTGTATTTAATACCCATTCAATCTAGATGGCAATCTAATTGCTGTAGAGGAAGTGTCTTAATAAATGGGTCTGCTATACTGTTCTTTGTATCTACTTGTTTGACCATCACATAATTTCTTTCAATGATTTTTCAAACAAGGTGGAAGCATCTCAAGATGTGCTTGGACTTCTGGTGAGACCTTGGTTCCTTTGCTTATGCAACAGCTCCATTATTATTACAATATAATGGCATTGGTTGCTATATAGTAGGAATCACATCCAATTCCATGATCAACTTTTTTGTCCAGACAGCTCCTTAGTGGCTTTACTAGTAGCTATCTACTCTGCCTCAGTGACTGAGTTAGCTATAATTGGCAGCTTGGTACTCTTCCAACTCACTGCTCTTCCACTCAAAGTAAAGACATACCCTGATATAGATTTACTGTCATCTGGATTAGATTGGAAACTAGAATCTGTATAGCTTTATAGTTTCAACTCTGATCCACCATATATTAGAAAAATATCTTTAGTCCTTCTCAGGTACTTAAGAATATTTTTCATAGCTTTCCAATGATCCTTCCCTGGATTAGCCTGGAACCTACTTACTATGCCTAAGGCATAAGCAACATGAGGCCTTGTACATAGCATTGCATACATTATTGATCCTTCTGCTAAAGCATAAGGGATCTTATTCATCCTATCTCTTTCTTCTAGAGTCTTAGGTGACATCCTTTTAGATAGGTGTATGCCTTGACTCATGGGCAAGTAACCCTTCTTACTTCCCTCCATTTTGAATCTCTTTAATATCAAGTCTATGTACCTGAATTGGGATAACTGATGCGGGACAAATAATTAAATCCTAATTATTAGAGAATAGCAAATAATAATTTTTTTATATTTTTTTAGATTTTTAAGGAAGACTCAAAAGAGACAGTAAAGGAAACTAGTCCAAGTTAACTACCCGCAAAAGAAAACCTACAAAGTAACTAGAAAGCAGGACCTGATGGTTGAGAAACCATCATAAACTAGGATTTACTTTCAACTAATCAGAAATTAAAGAGAAGGGAATAAGTTTTTAGTTTTACGAATGAAAATCGCTCCACTGAAATAGATCTGCCAGGACTCTAAAGATTTTCGTGACAGGATTTCAAGAACTCGATCCTAGGCTTTGATCTTTCGCACGATGCTAGTTTTGAGGCAAGAATACCTGATTTCGATTCCTAATCACCTACAAACACTCAACAACAAAAAACACAAATTAGGAAGCAACAATGGAAGGGAAAAGAATGGAAGGGGAAGGGTTAGAAGTGGTGGCTAAATTTTTTTGTCGGCTGGTTAGGAAGGATAACTAGGGCCCGCACCCCGCGATGTTCTGAAGAACAAAGGATAAGGGCCTCACACCTTGTGATGTACATAGCAAAGGAAGAAAATTTGGCAAAATTTTTTTATTGATTAATGAATTATAATGATGAATTACAAGGGGGTTGATGGGGTATTTATAGACCCTCAACCAGTGGTGTAAGGGATTCAAAGACTAGAATCTTTCTCCATTGGACTACAACTCCTGGAATTCTGGCTCTGGGCATCCTGGACTCTTGTCTCTGGGCTAATCTAGACCTCTCTTTGGCCTCATCCATAATGGGCGACATCTTGGAATTAACTTCATTAAAGTGGGTGACAACAAGGCATTTCATTCCATTTGGGTGACAAAAGAGTAGGAGAGAGGAGAAGTCCTCTCTTACTCATCTTAAAAGTGGCGACACTATGCATTTTGAATTGGCGATGATTGATGAGATGGGGCACTAATTCTTCTTGGAGTCCTTGTTGTAGTAACCTTCCTTCAATTTGAACTCTTGAATAAACCTTGAACTTTCTTGGATTTGAAACTCTTCAAGATAGGATAGATAAGAACCCATTTTATCTTTGAATTTAAAATGGAGTTCCTTAGATTTGAAATTCATCATGATAGGTGTCCCTCTAAGAAAGAATGCTTGGCCAAATTCTTTTGGAATTAGTGACAAAAGAATGAGAAGAAGTGGTGCAAACATGGGTGGGACTCATTCCCCTTTATGGTGGGGACACCAGGATTATACACAGATCACTGAATCCCATATGGTTTAGTTAGTCATGTGTCAAAGTTTTGAAATTTTTGTAATGGAGTCCTGTAATAAGTTGAAGTTAGTTGATTTGTCTCAACCCTCAACCTAGTCCAATATATTGAGTCCTGTACTTCAGTTTTGAATCCAGTATAAACCCAATTCTTGTACAAGAGAGGAGGATTCCCTATTTTAAAGTTCCACAATACCACATCCAGGAGTATTTTGTCTGACACCATAGGATCCAAGATGCCCTCCGGAAACCCTGATTCCTTCTAGATGCCCTCTAGATGTCCAAATTCCCTTCCAGATGCCAAAGTATAATCCCAAATCAGGGCATCCATGATTCCAGAGGTCCACCTGCATCCTAGCCCAAAGAAATCAAGCCCAGGTGCCAAGCTCAAGCCCTTAAGAAGCAAGATTCTAGGGAATATTCCTGCTACCAAGCTACCAGGCCACCCCAGGATCCAGAGGCCCAAACCCATGCACCCAAGCCCTTTGTGCCAGCCCCATGCTGCCCTTAAAAGCCCGACACAACATTCCAAGAGGGATTAGGAATTCTCACATGTTGAGTTGGTCCAAATCCAAGTGGGATTAGGCATTCTCACATGTTGAGTTGGTCCAAATCCAAGTGGGGAGAGGAAAGAAGAGAAGACTAGGTCAAATTCTAACCAAGTTGGTTTTTCTAATCCTTTTAAATTTTATAATTCTAACCTATCTAGGAGAGGACTTGTACTCCAATTTGGAAGAGGATTTGTATCCCAAGTTTAACAATGGTTAGTGAGGGCATGGAAACTCGATAAATACCCCACCCCTCCCCCTCTTGTAAGCATCTTTCTCTTATCAATAAACCTTGCTGAAATTTTGAGTTGTTGCCTTGTGTTGGTGTTTTGTTTTGGTTCTTTGGTTGGTGTTTTTGTGCTTGGACGAATTCCTTGCTACCCTAGCTTCCTTCCACACCCTAACTCACTGCCATCCAAGCCTTCACATGTCCAAGAAAGAGTGCCCTAGGCCACCAAGCAAGGAGATCTTCAACAAGCTTCAAATAGCCATCTTCTAACCCTAATCCTGATTCCTTTCAACCCATAGTTTTTTTTCTAATTTTTATTTGCTGCTTTGATTAACCTCTGATGCTTGCAAGATCCTCGAGGTGCTTCCCCTCCCTGGAGGAGGCCTTCATTGCTGCCCAGACCAGCCATATCAGCCTTTAGAATCAAGGGAAACAAGGCTTCTTCTTCCAGGCTCCGATCAGAGTTGTGAGTGATCTCTGCTACTACTGAATTATAATCTCTGACTGGTAAGAGACCTTCCGTTCTCTGATTATCTGATTTGATGAAGAAAAACTATCCTAAACTAGAAGTTTCTCAACTCTCGGCTCCTGGATATTTCATTGGTTTGCATGAGTATGCCTGCGACCCGATGATTCTTTGCACTTCTAGTCTTTCCGCTAGTTTTTACTTTATTTTAGAAATCTAGCCTTCAAATAAAATTATAAAAATCAAAAAAAAATTATTTTAGTATTTTCCATGCATGTTTAGCAATCTTAGATTTGTCTCATATTAGTTTTGGTATCAGAGCGGGTTTATGATAGTTTTTATTTGCTTTGCATTCATAAACACTAATTTCTACATTCTGTCCACTACATTAGGTGTCTAGGTTTCATCTGATTTCGGTATCTTAAATATTTTATTTTTTCTATGAAATTTTTACTACATGTCCTCTATTCTATTTTATTAATTATCAAAATTTTTAATTAATTTTACTGAAACACTAATTCTTTAAAATCTAGCATATTAGAAACCCTAATAGAATCCTGATAATTTCTATAGCAGTCCAAAAATCCTAGGATTTGCATCATCATATGATTTTTGTTCTGCATGAAATTTGGTAGGCTTCATCATCACCATCCATCCTCTGTTCTAGATTTTGTTTGATTTTTTTCTGCATTAAGATCTATGTGAAATTCTACATCAACTGAAATCCTAATTCACTGATTTCAATTATTTCTGTATACTTAACTCAACCTAACCTAATCAACTTCCAAACCCCCCAATCCCAAGCCAAACCTTGTTTGTTAACCCCAGTTAACTTGAATTCAATTTGTCATAGCATAAAATAATTAAAAAAATATTGTATTTTTTGATTGTTTTAGAGTGCATCAGGATCATCGATTGCCATCATATTTAACCTAATCTTAAGGGCAACTCTATATCTCAGATCAGGGCAGGATTTCATCACCTGTCTTGGGTCCAAAACAACCATCATTATACAATCCCAAGCCTAATTAAAATCAACTAGACCTAATTTTTCTTAGAGAGCTAGGAGACATCAACAGTTCGGGTCTAAGCTGTGTGTGCCAATTAGTGCATTTAATCCTTTAGCTATTACTGAAAGCTGGTGTCTAAGGTTGGGGATCCAGAGTCAAACGACCTAAGTGGTGTTGTGGTTTTTAATTGGGTCCCTGTGAAAGCAGGGAGCCTCCCACACTCCCACCCCCTACCTGGCCAGTGGAAGGATTAGCTACTGGGTTAAGTGTAAGTTGAGCTGACCCATTCAGTTTTGACTCTAGGTCTAGCAAACCCTAGATTTTACTAACCTCTCTTTGCATGCTTGGTTGCATCATTTCATTTTGATTGTTTGATTTGTGCATGACCACTAGATTAGGAACCCAATACCAAAAGTCCAAACATTAGCCCAGCCCAACCATGGATTCCAACTTTGAGGCCATCATGAACCAGCTTGCCCAATTAACTACCTAAATGAACCAAGCCAATACCCAAACCCAAAATCAGCTTACCCAAATGAACCAAGCCAATATCCAAACCCAAGCCCAACTTTCCCGAATAAACTGTAGGTTTGACCAAAGGAATAAAATGTTCGACCAACTGATCCAATCAAGTAATCAAGCAATCCCTTGTTTTGATCCATTAGATAACCAAGTAGGAACCCTAGGCAAGACCCATAGAACTGAACCCCAGGAACCCATAGTCCCTAAATATGAACCCAGTAGTAACCCACTATCCCTCAGTCAACCTAAATCCTATAGGATTGATAACCCCAGATTTGAGCCCATAACCTTTGAACCCATTACCTTTAAACCCATAACCCTTAGTTTACCCATCCCTGTTACCCCAAACTTTAGAAGAGGATCTAATTATAGAGCCTAATCCTGAATTTCCTAAGCCAAAAGAGTTTATTGAGGACTTGACTTATCTCACCCAGTACCCTCAAGATGAAGTCACTTCCTTGATCCGAATTGAAGATCTTTTCCCTGAAATTGGTGACCCATTCTTCATAAGGCAGACCTAGAAGATAGACACCAACCCTTTAAGGTCAACCTTATTAGTTTAGGATTAATCCCTAACACCCCTTCTTATATCCTAATCTATCCAATTAACCTCGAACTCTTTTCTTACATTCCATCCAATCAGACTAACCCTGAACCCACCTCTTATTTTCTACCATTTCCAGAAACTTTTTCTGTTTTCTTTACTATTAGGTTGCATTTTATAAGAGTTTGCATGTTGCATTCATTCGTTATTCATGTCATGTTTGCATCTTACTTTAGAAGAACCCTATGGAACCTAGTAGGAGTACATAGTAAGTTCTCATGTGCATGCCATGCTAGGGTCAAACCTAAAGAGTCTATAATCTATTAGGTTTTGTCCCTTAGAGTCCAATAAGACATCCTTTGATAGGGATGTCTAGTCAAGTCTATTAGGTATTATTTGAGTCCAATAAATGCACAGCCTGAATTACATGTCTGCACCTACACTACCCTCTGCACAGCATATGCATATGAAAATTAGTCAAAAGCTGAACATAACTAATGAACCAACTAACAACTTAGCTAATTCCCAAAAGAGACATAAAGGATTTTACAGGGGATTTTGTAGTTGTAAAGAATTTTCTGCTCGCGAAGCTGGCCCATCCAAGATAATGAATATCTGTGGACCCAATGCCAATGTGCATGAGATACTACTTGATTTAGGTATAAGCTCCACCTTCATCATCTTAGATCTTATAGAGTCTAGGAAGCCAGCAGTGATACCTAGCGAGCACCTTGAGCCTATCCCTCCCTTTGAGAGAGAACCCACTCCAGAGTGACCACAAACAAATTGGCCTATAAGTGAGGAAAAGATTAAAAGAGCTCGGATGATCAAGCTATCAGTAACTAGGATAGAGACTGTCAGAGGTATTTGGTCTGGTGGCAAGGTCGGCTAGAATCTGAGGACTCGTGGATCACTTGTGAGGTTCTGTAGCGCCTCAACCAAGACCTACACTAGCACTATGAGAGCCAAGTTATCCCATACTCGATGGAGTCGAGTTCCTCCCACCCTAAGAGAATTGGTGGGGATACCAGGATCAGACACAGATCATTGGATCCCATATGGTTTAATTAGTCATGCGTAAAAGTTTTGAAATTCTTGTAATGGAATCCTGTAATAAGTTGAGGTTAGTTGATTTGTCTCAACCCTCAACCTAGTCCAGTAAATTGAGTCTTGTACTTCAGTTTTGAGTCCAGTATGAGCCCAATTTTTGTATAAGAGAAGAAGTTTTTCTATTTTGGAGTTCCACTAGGCCACATCCAAGAGTCAGAGGCCACTACATCAGCCCATTGGATTTTATGTGACACCACAGGATCCAAGATGCCTTCCGAAAACCCTGATTCCGTCCAGATGCCCTCCAAATGCCCAGATTCCCTTCCAGAAGCTAGAGTATATTCCCAAACCAGGGAATCCATGATTCTAGAGGTCCACCTACATCCTAGTCTAAAGAAATCAAGCCCAGGTGCCAAGCTCAAGCCCTTAAGAAGAAAGATTCCATGGAATATTCTTGCTACCAAGCTACTAGGCCACCCTAGCTTCCAGAGGCCCAAATCCATGCACCCAAGCCCTTTGGACCGGCCCCATGCTGCCCCTAAAAGCCCAACAGGCCATTCCAAGAGGGATTAGGCATCCTTACATGTTGACTTGGTCCAAATCTAAGTGGGGAGAGGAAAGAAGAGAAGACTACGTCAAATTCTAACCAAGTTGGGATTTCTAATCCTTTTAAACTTTGAAATTCTAACTTAGCTAGGAGAGGACTTGTATTCCAATTTGGAAGAGGATTTGTAACCTAAGTTTAACCATGGTTAGTGAGGGCATGGGAACTCTAAAAATACCCCACCTCTCCCCCTCTTGTAAGCATCTTTCTCTTATGAATAAACTTTGCTAAAATTTTGATTTATTGCCTTGTGTTGGTGTTTTGTTTTGGTTCTTTGGTTGGTGTTTTTGTGCTTGGACGAATTCCTTGCTACCCTAGCTTCCTTCCACACCCTAACTCACTACGATCCAAGCCTTCACACATCCAAGAAGGAGTGCCCTAGGCCACCAAGCAAGGAGATCTTCAACAAGCTTCAAACAGCCATCTTCTAACCCTAATCCTGATTCCTTTCAACCCATAGTTCCTTTTCTAATTTTTATTTGCTGCTTTGATTAACATCTGACTCTTGTAGGATCCTCGAGGTGCTTCCCCTCCCTGGAGGAGGCCTTCATTGCTACCCAGACCAGCCATATCAGCCTTCAAAATCAAGGAAAACAAGGCTTCTTCTTCCAGTCTCTAATCAGAGTTGTGAGTGATCCCTGCTACTACTGAATTTTAATCTCTGACTGGTAAGAGACCTTTCCTTCTCTTATTATCTAATTTGATGAAGACAAACTATCCTAAACTAGGAGTTTCTCAACTCTTAGGTCCTGGATATTTCATTGGTTTTCATGAGTATGCCTGCGACCCGATGATTCTTTGTACTGCTAGTCTTTCTGCTAGTTTTTACTTTATTTTAGAAATCTAGCCTGCAAATAAAATTATAAAAATCATAAAAAAATTATTTTACTATTTTCAATGCATGTTTAGCAGTCTTAGAGTCATCCTGCATCACTTTACTTCTTAAAACCATCGACTTAGAATTCAAATATGGTGCCCTCCTTGGATAAGTTTGCATGTTATCTAAATGCTTGGATGTCTAGATGTTGTAATATCTCGATAAAAAAAATAAAGACAACCATTTTTTTGACATAAAATTAGCCAACCAAGATAAATGACATGGCTTGTGATGATGTCTGGATTATGTGAAAAGTGATGTCCAAAACATAAGTGACATGTCATGTGATGATATCCAAAATCTTGAAAAGGTGGTGCCAAGCCTTGGTTAGGCTAGCACATGACAAGTGACTTGGGCTTGGACATGGAGTCACATGGCTTGTCTTGAGCTAGCACATGGGGTCACATGGAGTCACATGGCTTGTCTTGATTTAGGTGCACATGGGTCTTGATTTGAATGCACATGAAGTCACATAGGTCTTCAACTGGGTGCACATGGAATGTTGACTTAGGTCCCCTCTTGTATTACAGGACTCAATATTAATTATTACAAGACTCAAAATTAAACCAACCAAATAACTAAGCCCCACTTGATCAATTGATCAAAAGGTATAACCTCATGCAACAAAAAAGAATAAATTTAGTAAATAAGGTTTGGCCCAATAGGGTTTGATACAACCGATAAATAGGATTTTGACTCAATGTGGTAAAAAGGGTTTAGCCCAAAAGGCTAAATAACAAAACCTTAATTACAGTTGATATAAAGGGCTAACCCCAACTAATTCAAAATAACGTAATTTAAACTAAAATATTTACATGGTAAAAGGGGTTGGGTTCAGGGCTTTATTCATAGATGATCCATAGGGACTTGGGTTTAACCAGTTAATATTTCTAGCCCTGATATCCACACCAATTCTTCCCGGGTGGGAGGAACTCGATCCTATCGAGTATGGGTCAACATCGCTATGATAGCGCTCTAGCAAGTCTGGGTCAACTCTCTGCAAGTCCTCTCTGGTGATCCAAGAATCATCAGTTTCAGGTCATCTTTGCCAACGAACCAGATATTGCTGGTAATCTTTACTCCGGGTAGGAATGATCTTATCATCCAAGATCCGCTCGATCTTGTCTCTTTTGGCTACAGGTATGGCAGGTGGACACACCTGGGTTGGTTCACTCTCAAGGACAGGATTAGGCCCAAATGGCTCACTAGAAATTAACGTTGGCTCCCTATACTCAATAAGGTCTGAAATGTTGAAAGTTGGACTAATACCTAGTTCAGGTGGTAACTCGAGCACATAGGCATTAGGTCCATTTTTTTTAATTACTTTATATGATCCACTACTACGGGCATGTAACTTTTTCATGGTTCCAGGTGGAAACCATTCAGGTCGTAGTCTAACCATGACAAAGTCTACTTTATTGTATTCTTTGAGTCTTTTTCTTGAAAAGATTTATTACTTTCAATAATTAATTTTTCTTTTATTTTTTTATTATTGACATGCATGTAAACCCTAAACTACAACTGAGTTTGACCCTTGGTTGGTGGGTGACATGCAGATGAAAATTTAACATGAACTCCTAATAGATGCCATAAGGTTCTACAAAAATAGGTTGTAAACCTAACATGTTCAATGAATGTATGTAATACACTGACCTCTACAACATGCAATCTATTGGTTAGAGAAACATAGGAAGCTTCCAAAAAAGGTAGAAAATAGGAAGTGGATCTGGGGTTAGACTAGAAATAAGAAGAGTTTTTAGAGAATAGTCCTAGACTAATGGTGTTGACTTTAAGGGTTGAACATATATTCAAACCTACAGGGAATAAAGGGTCCACATTATGAAAGAATGGGTCAGCAATTTTAGGAAAAAGATCTTCAATTGGGACCACAGGGGTGATGTTTTCCTGAGGCTACTGGACTAAATAAGTCAAGTCCTCATTAATTACTTTGGATTCATGAATCTTAGGACTCGGCTATAGGGTTTGACTCTCTTCTAATGTTTCCTCAGGTAAAGTCTTAGTAGTAGGATTAGGTTCTTCTTGGATCTCTTTTTCAAGGATCCTACCAGTATAGTTTCAATCAAGGTATAGTCATGGTCAACTAACTCTGGGCTGGCTTTAGTTTGGGTGTTTACCAGGTTAGCTAATTCTTGGTCAGCCATATGTATTTACTCTTCTCCCTCATACTCATCCACTAAGTTCACATTAGCTTCATATACTTCTTCTTCAATATCATCTTGGTGAACCAATAGTATAGTATGATAGGTCGGTTAAGGAGAAATTGGCTAGAATCTGGACTAGCAGGGGTGGGTCGGCTTGGATTAGGATTGAGTCAGCTTGGGTGAGAATTGGGTCAACTCTGTTAGGGAATGGGTCGACTTGGATGGACTTGGTTAGAACATAATTTTGAAAAGGGGCACAAATTCTAATGGATTCTGGCTAACTAAGGGTTATGGGTTCCTTGGGTTCATAGGATATGGGTTAAGACCTATGGGTTATGGATCTAGGTTCGTAGGAGCTGGGTTCATATAATCTGGGTGCATAGGAACTAGGTTCATATGATCTGGGTAGGTACTTTTTCTTAAGTTTAAGTTTCATGTCACTCCAGGTAGTTATGGGTATGTCTCTTATTCGTCTGATCATTCTTTCAACATCATCCCAATAAATTCTAGCCTGGCGTACTAACTTAAGCTTAGCAATCTTAAACTTTCTTTCATCAGAC
The DNA here is from genome assembly GCA_021397845.1 of Areca catechu. Taxonomy (NCBI): domain Eukaryota; kingdom Viridiplantae; phylum Streptophyta; class Magnoliopsida; order Arecales; family Arecaceae; genus Areca; species Areca catechu. The sequence continues at coordinate 124,786,472 of CM038040.1, read as the reverse complement.
ACTATTTTCCTTTCAAAATACAGATCCATACTTTCTTCCCAATTAAGATAATTTTCAAGATCAAGATCACCACCAAATATCGGTGCTTCTAACCTAATATACCTAGTGGCTCACTCATCCCGGTCTATGAAATTATAATTATGTCTCCTTTAGCTAGTCTCCCAGATTGGGTCCTGGTGTGGGGCTCTCCAAGGGATGGGCTCTAGGAATGGGTCAGGGTATGTTTCAAATTTAGGTTCAGGATAGGTCTTATGGGTTTTCTCTAGGTTCCCTAATCGATCATCTATTCGATCAAACTTATTGTTCATTAGGACAAATTATTTAGTCATGGTCCTAAGGAAGGCCTCAAAATTAGGATCCATGATTAAATTGGATTGGATTTGGGTAAGACTAATAGGGTGTGCCTGACCTAGTTGTCTTGCAATGCACACACACAAACAAGACTCGGACTAGGGTTTCCTAGACCAAGAGCTCAAGAAGAATGGGTCAGCTCAAATTACAACCAATTCAGTAATTACCCTATCCACTGGCTAGGTAAGAGGTGGGGTCATGGAAGGCTCCCCCTGCTCTCACAGGGTCCTAATTAAAAACCACAAAACTGCTTAGGGTGTTTGCCTTTGGACCTCTAGCCTTAGACACCAGATTCAAGTGATAATCATAGGATTGGGTGCAATAGCTTTCACACAATACTTCGAACTCGACCTGTTGGTGTCCCTAGCTCTCTAGAGCAAATTAAGTCTAATTAATTTTAATTAAGGTTAGGCTCGATGCAAAGGTGGTGGTTGTGGGCCAAGGAAGGGTAAAGAAATCCCTCGCTTATCTGAGATGCTCAAGTGCCCTTAAGATTAGGTTTGAATGATGATAGCAAGCATATGAAGATTCAATTAGGGTTTCCAAGTTTTTTTTTTTTGTTAGCAAAGATATTTTTGTAGAAAAGTACCTAATATATAGGAAATATGGAAAAAATTAAAATATGCAAAATTTATGCATAAAGAACCCTAAACTAGAATTACTGAAAATTCATGGCAGAACTATTGTCAGGCAGTAAATTAGAAATTCAGATGACTTAAAGTCAAAATTAAATTATGAGAAAACTCTAATAAATATTATCAATTACATCGAATCCATCAAAATAAGAATCAAAGTTTTCTAATCTTCTTACATGCAAAAATAATTAAAATAATAGATAATGTACTGAAATGGACGTGATGCAGAAAATTAACCCTAAAGATGCCTATCTCTTTGTTTTCTTCTTCAAGGGTCAATCACAACGGTACCCCTACACACCATAAGAAATCCCTTTTGAATGGGATGTGAGAGTCTTGTAGCCCTAGTTTTTCCTATGACCGAACGGTCATGGTAAAGCACCCGATTCGAGTACTTAAAGAGAAATTAAGTCCTAACCTAGTATTCAAAAAATTTTAGCACAAGAGCAATTAAACCCTAGTTTAACCTACTCTGATACCAAAACTGATGCAAGACAAATAATTAAAGTCTAATTATCAGAGAATAGTAGAGAATAACTTTTTTAGATTTTGAAGGAAGATCAAAAGAGACAGTAAAGGAAACTAGTTCCAGTTAACTACCTGCACAAGTAAACCTACAATGTCAGTAGAAAGCAGGACCTGGTGGTTGAGAAACCATCGTAAACTATGATTTTCTTTCAACTAATCAAAAATTAAAGAGAAGGGAAAAAGTTTTTAGTTTTACCAATGAAAATCGCTCCTCTAAAATAGATATGGCAGGACTCTCAAGATTATGGCGATAGGGTTTCAAGAACTCAATCCTGGGCTTCGATTTTTTGCACGATGCTGGTTTCGAGGCAAGAATACCTGACTTCGATTCCTGATCACCTGCAAACACTCAACAACAAAAAACATAAATTAGGAAGCAACAAAGGAAGTGAAATGGTTATAAGTGGTGGCTAGGATTTTTTTATCGGTTGGATAGGTAGGATAACTAGGGCCTCGCACCCTGCGAAGTTTTGAAGAACAAAGGAAAAGGGCCTCATACCCCACGATGAACACAGCAAAGGAAGAAAATTTGATAGATTTTTTTTGTTGATGAATGAATTATAATGATGAATTATAAGTGGTGTTGATGGGGTATTTATAGACCCTCAACCAGTGGTGTAAAGGATTCAAAGACTAGACTCTTTCTCCCTTAGACTACAACTCCTGGAATTCTGGCTCTGGGCATCCTACACATTTTTCTCTGGGCTGATTTGGACCTCTTTTTGACCTCATCCATAATGGGGGACATCTTGGAATTAACTTCCTCAAAGTGGGTGACAACAAGGCATTTCATTCCATTTGGGCGACAAAAGAGTGGGAGAGAGGAGAAGTCCTTCTCTCTTACTCATCTTAAAAGTGGCGACACTATGCATTTTGAATTGGTGACAATTGATGAGATGGGGTGCCAATTCTTCTTGGAGTCCTTCTTGTAGTAACCTTCCTTCAATTTGAACTCTTGAATAAACCTTGATCTTTCTTGGATTTGAAACTCTTCAAGATAGGATAGATAAGAACCCTTTTTATCTTTGAATTTAAAATGGAACTCCTTAGATTTGAAATTCATCATGGTAGGCATCCCTCTAAGAAAGAATGCTTGGTCGAATTCTTTTGGAATTAGCGATAAAAGAATAAGAAGAAGTGGCGCTAACATGGGTGGGATTCTTTTTGCTTTACTTCTCTTAAAACCATCGGCTTGGAATTTAAATGAGGCACCCTCCTTGGATAAGCTTGCATGTTGTCAAAATGCCCGGATGTCTGGATGTCCAGATGTCTTAATGTCTTGATAAATAAAAAAAAGACAACTATTTTTTGACATAAAATTGGCCAACCAAGATAAATGACACGGCATGTGATGATGTCCCAATGATGTGGCAAGTGATGTCCAAAACATAAATGACATGTCATGTGATGATGTCCAAAATCTTGAAAAGTTGGTGCCAAGATTTTGTTAGGCTAGCACATGACAAGTGACTTGGGCTAGCACATGGAGTCACATTGCTTGTCATGAGCTAGCACATAGGGTCACATGGAGTTACATGGCTTATCTTGATTTAGGTGCACATGGGTCTTGATTTGAATGCACATGAAGTCACATAGGTCTTCAATTGGGTGCACATGGGATGTTGACTTGGGTCCCCTCTTGTATTACAGGACTCAATACTAATTATTATAAGACTAAAAATTAAACCAACCAAATAACTAAGCCCCACTTGATCAATTGATCAAAATGCATAACCTCATGCAACAAAAAATAATAAATTTGGTTAACAGGGTTTGGCGGGTTTGGCCTAATAAGGTTTGACAAAATCGATAAATGGGATTTTGACTCAATGAGGTAAAAAGGGTTTAGCCCAAAAGGATAAATAACAAAACCCTAATTGTGGTTGGTAAAAAGGGATAACCCTAACTAATCCAAAATAACATAATTTAAAATAAAATATTTACATGGTAAAAGGGGTTGGATTCAGGGGTTTATTCACAGGTGATCCACAGGGATGTAGGTCAACCTATCGATATTTTCTGGTCCTAGTGTCCACACCAATAATCCTAGCATTCTTTTTGATATATCTCTATAGATCTTTATTCTTAAATATAGAATGCTTTTCCCAAATCCTTCATGGAAAATCATTTTAACAGCCATGTTTTAATTGACTGCATCATCAGAATATCATTTCTAATGATAAGTATTTCATCAACATACAAGACTAAGAAGATAATAGCACTCCCACTTATCTTCTTATATATACATGGCTCATCCAAATTTTTGATAAAACCAAATTCCTTAATAGTTTTATCAAAATAAATGTTCTAACTCCTTGATGCTTGCTTTAATCCAAAAATGAATTTCCTGAGCTTGCATACTTTGTTTGGTCTCTTACTTGAGACAAAACCCTCTGGCTATGACATATAGACTTCTTCCTCAAGATTTTCATTAAGGAATGCTATCTTAACATCCATCTGCCAGATCTCATAATCATAGTATGCAATAATGACAAGTATAATCCTAATGAACTTGAGCATGGCAACTAGCAAAAAAGTTTCATCATAGTCAATACCATGCTTTTGTTTGAAACCTTTTGTAACCAACCTATCCTTGTAGGTTTCTATTTGCCCATCTACTCCAATCTTCCTCTTGAAGATCCATTTGCACCCTATTGGGACAACTCCCTTAAGTGGGTCAACCAAGGTCCAAACCTGGTTGTCATACATGGAGACCATTTCGGATTTCATGGAACCGAGCCTTTATCAGAGTCCTTCCTTATGATTACTTCCGTATAGGTCAGTAGATCATCATCTTCAATGATGCTAGTTTTATTATTGTTTCCAATCATAAAACCAGACCTTAGAGGTGCACTTCGCACTCTCTCTGACCTACGAATAGGAGGTGTGTATCATGGTTGTACATGATCAACTAGTACTTTTAATTGAGGAACTTGAGTTTGTTCATTTTGAACTTCACTCAATTCAATTTTTCTCTCATTACCTTCTTCTTGGATAAATTCTTTTTTTAAGAAAATGGCATGCATACTAATAAAAACCTTTATTCAGTAGGATGATAAAATAGGTATCCAATATCCTCTTGAGAATAACAAATAAACCTACATTTCTCAGCCCTAGCACTTTGTAAAAAAATTATACCCTGAAAGCCAATCATAGTGGCATTTCTGTATTCTTCTAACTCAAGATTGATATAAATAAAGGCAATTTTTGATTCATCATTTGCTGTGTCTTATGTTTTAATTATAAGATTATGATGAACCCCATAGGTTAGGGCAATGGAATTAGGATTATGATGGAGATCATAATGGTGATACCTAAGTTCCTATAAATCCTAATCTAAAATATTCCTAGTTGATGGATCATCTATTTAGGGATTGGTGCGGGGACCAGACTCAGAAGAATACTTCAGGGCTCCATCTGGATCTCTGATTGAGCTTGCTCAAAGAATTAGGGTTTTCTGGTTTTGTAATAAGGGTTGACTTGGTCAACTCAATTTTAGTCTTGAGTTTGTATTTCCCTGCAATTTAAATTTTGTTGAGTCATGTTAAGTCCTAGTAGTGGTCTAGGTCTTCTCCAGGTTGGTGCCACTTTTTTTTTAGTCAAGTCAAGGTCCAGGGTGCCACATTTTTTCTCCCAGGCCCAAGCAAGTGGGCGCCACACTCCCAGTCACATGCCAGAGTCCAGGAGGTGCCACATCTCCATCCAGTGTCTTTGGTCCCTACACCACAAGAAGTAAGTTCCTTTTTTTTCTTGCACCACTTGGGAGAGAAATCCATCAAGATACCTCATCCAAGGAGGAGCCAATTTCTTTCCAGATAAACCCAAGCCAGGATGGCAAGAATTTTTCTTGAAGAGAGGATCAAGGAGGTGCCCCACAATGTTCCATAAAAATCCAAGTTATAAAAGGAAGAGAGCATGTCTTGGGGAGGAATTCAAGGAGGTTCCCAAAAGTTTCCAAAAGTGCCAAAGCCATGAAAGGAAGAAGCCTAAACTTGTGGAGCAAGACTAGGAGGTGTCCAAATGAGCCAAATCATAAAGGGAAAATCCTTGATTCATGGAGAGATATTAGGAGACACCCCCATAACCTGCCATTTGGAGCTGATTTTCAAGTTTTCTTGGAGTTTTTGGGCTGCCCACTCATGGAAGGAGTCTTGGGAAGAGAATTTGATGCCTAAAGTGTGATTAGTCCTATTAGTCCCACATGGGAAATGTATAAAATTTTATTTCTTTGTTATGTCTATATATTAAACTCTATGTAACTCTTGAATTTAATGATGAATGAAATCAATTTCTTTGTGAGCAACTTTGTGTTTCTCTCTTCCGCACTTGTATTCAAGTGTTGAGCTCCAAGAGGGAGTGATTCCGGGTTCCACAGGAACCTTGAGGTGTGAGATCTCTGAACCCTACCAAAACCCTAGGTTAGCCACTTCAATTCCAAACCCTAGCCGCCCATCATCTTCTTCATTCTACCAATCATCCAAACCCTAATCTACCTCATCATCTCACGGCCCCTCTCTTCCAAGTAGAGGCTGACCACCAGCATCCAGGTCCAGATCGGCTACTTCGAATACAGAGCAAATCCCAGAGGAAGTCAGATCAGCATCCAGGAGAATCAGGATTTCAGCAACATCAATTTTTCAAGTTCTTCTTATCTGGTAAATCATTTCTTTGAGTATCTGGTTCCTTAACTTGTTCTTCTTCTTTCCCAGATCCTGAGTTCAGGAGAAGCCAACTCTGCCAAAGGACCAGTATTGGAGGATCCATTGCGAAGATATCCGAATCCGAGGATCCAACAATCTGCTCGAGAGAGTCCTTCCACCAAACTCTGTGAAGATCACTGCCTGGTACATAACCCTTCCATTCTCTTTATTTTTGTCCTGTTGAAAGTTCAGAGCGAAACCCTAGGTCTGGGAGTTTCTCAACCCCCAGCGATCCTTTACTTCTGAACTACTCTGATAATCTAGTTTCTTTGAATTGTGCTTTCAATTATTATATAGTTTCTTTCAATTTAGTTTAACTTTCATTTGAGTCAAAGCCGACTTCCAAAATATATAAAAAATAAAAATAAAAAAAATAAAATATACATTAATTTTAATTTGCTTCCGCATTCCACATATGTGGGTTTTCATTAGGTTATGAGTCCACTAAACTGATCCGACAAGAGAACATCAAATGGAAGTCTTACTTACTTGTCAAAAAGTATGTTCTCTTAGTGGGAGTTGTGCATGTGATCCTTAGGCCTGAGACTACCATAGTATCTTGTGCACATAAACCAATATTTTGGTGCATACTCATTCATGGCAATTAAGTCATGTACAAGGTGCTTTTGTATATGGTGGATTGTATATGAAGGCAATGAGTAGGTCAACAAGTAATCGATCATTCCTAGTATGGAGAGTAGTTTCCCATGAACTCTCTTCGATTGTTGACTCAGGAAGTCTTTGATCAAAGCAAGATGAGATTATATAGGATTTCTAATCTATCATCGGTTGAGTCTTCATTATCGAATTGAGATTCAAAAAAATTAAGTGTTAGGGCTTGACATTTATCCTTATCCATCCTAAATTGGGATAAAGTGTGATCGAAGGATTGAATTGCATGATAACTTTCCATTAAAGGGTATTTTGATAATTTTCACTAAATTCTTCATCTTTCGGTAGGCATGACATGTTGCTAGATGCCAATCATGTCTTGTAGGTTTTCATGAATCAAATTTATTAGATTCATGAGTCAATTTGGAAGCTAGTTCAAATTGGCATCTTCGGTCAGCTTGATTTGACCTAATTAGGTCAATCATGTTCGATTAGATCGAATTGGCTTAGACCTAGACCTACTGCTAGCTAGATGTGAAACCCAAAAGATCACATACATTAGGAAATTGGCCAAGGAAGTTGTTGCCACCAAGATCACCTTGGCCGATATCTCTGATGTGGCACGGACTCATCGGGCTCCCATTGGGTGCTCGGTCCTCTTCCGACATGGCCTGCAAAAAGAGGAGACCCAGGCTAGGGTTTCTGGTGGGGACACTTCAATGTCAAGTCGGTTTAGGATGATCAAGAAAAATAGAACCTCTATGGCAAAGAGCTTGGGGACTCTCCGTATAGAGGATGAAAGATGGAATTTGAAATGGAAAGACATGATCAAGTAGAGATCAAAGGTTGGAAGGTTCTTTTGGCTGGTTCCATACCTGTTTGCTTTCTGAGTCTTACCAGTTGCCTCTCTCCCATCTCAAGGGTCCTTTTTTCTGCTTTTATATGAGTAGGAGTGCCTAGACCAAGCCTGGGGCTTCATTGAGATGTCCCTTTCATTGCATCCCTTTATGTAGGGGTTTTCCTTTGTTTGCAGCCTCCCCCTTATTAGACTGATCCCTGGAGGAGATCTTTTTATTTGGGGGTGATCGTCGGTGTAGTATAGACCTTGTCCCTTTGGTTGTGCAATTTCCTTTGGGAGGGGCATGCACCATGCCAGTGAGCCCCGAGCCATGATTGAGCGTTTCCATTATGGGAGGGATCATCGATGTGTTGCAGGGCTTGTGGCCTTAATGGAATACTCATCATGGAGGAAGTTTAGGTTTCATGTCACGAGGATCAGTGCCATCGATTACACGGTTGTTAACGTGGCGGTGCGCCATAGGGTGTGAAATCTGGCGGGGCATGCATAGCGCAGGACATGCCAGTGGCATGTTACACGATTTGAATTTTCTGGAGGGTATGGGCCACTTCTGGGAGGTTGCAAGTAGCTTGAAGCTTCCACATTACAGTTTGTACCTCTGCTGGTCCACTCTCTTTTTGCCGCTGGTGGGAACTCCGAACTTGACAGGAGGAGAGGGAAAAGTTTGATCTAGAGAGCCTGACTCCGGAAGTGAGAGCACGACCTCGGCTGGGTGCTCGATCATGGATGCAAGGGGCCGTGATGTGAGATAATTATGAAAACCCAATCTACTGATTATTAACCTAATTAACAGTGAAAAATAACAATTAAATTTTTTTATAATTTGTGGATTTTTAGAGACTTAAAGTATGGAATTAGGGAACTAGTCAATTAGTTTATACCCGCACAAGTAGATCAAACAAAATAACTAAAATAATCTAAATTTGATGATTAAGAAATTACCTTAAACTAGGGTCTACTTTCAAAGTTTAGAAACTAAGGAGTAGGGAAAAGGATTTTGAATTTTACCAACATCAAATTTTTCCCTCTAAAGCAGATATGTTGGAACTCTCAGGATTCCGTGGCTAGGCTTCAAGATTTCTCTCTTCGGGCTTCGATCTTCCACGATATCATTCCAAGGCAAGAACACCTCGACTTGAGTTCCTGATCACCTACAAACACTCAACAAAGGAAGTTTTAAGTTAGAAAGAAAAAAAAAAAGGAAAAGATGGAAAAGTGAAAAGAAGAAAGGAAGAGGTTGGCTAGAATTTTTTTGTTGTCTGGATAAGTAGGATAACTAGGGCCTCACACCCCGCGATGCTCCGATGGACAAAGGAAGGGCCTCATACCCCACGATGCACATAGCAAAGGAAGAAAATTTGACAAAGTGTCACTTTATTTTATCAATGAATCATTAATAATAAAGGAAGGTTGATGGAGTATTTATAGACAACAACCAGAGATGTAAGAGCTACAAAGACTAGTGTTTGTTTTCCTTAAGAAATAACTCCTAGAAACCTTGCCCTGGGCATCATGAATTCTTGCTCTTGGCCTAATCAGGGACTCTCTCCAAGGTGGATGAATTCATGGGCCTCTCATCCAAAGTTGGCACCAAAGAGGTGGATTGGTGAGGTGTCATGATGAAGGGCCAAGACTGCTATATGGGTTGCCTTGATTGCTGAACTCTGGAGTCTGGATGATGTGGGCTCCTGCAGGATGGTGGACTCTTCAGTCTGGATAGAAGAAAACTCGAGTTTTTCTGGATTCTTGAGTCCTCTTTTCTTGAGCAACTTGGAACATGTTTGATCAAAACACCTACGGTAGAGAACCATTGAACCTCCTTCATTTGGGTGATCAAATATCTTGTAACTCCTTGGAAGTTGGCATGAAAGAAAGGTGGAATGCTTGGCTGACTGCTCTTGCTTTTGGTGTGAATTATTTGAGTGGAGGGGTGCCAATTTGGAGAGTCCTTCTCATTTACGCATCTTAAAAAGAAGGGGCGCCAATTCATGAATTAAAGTGGCATCCAAGGGAGTGACATGGCAAGTGTTGGTTATCCCGATGAAGTGGCAAGTGGTGTTGTCTCGATGAAGTGGCAAGTGGTGTCCAAACAAGCCAGTGGTGTTGTCCAGATTCTTGAAAAAATTGGTACCAAGACTTGGTTAGGCTAGCACATGGCTTGACTTAGCATATGGAGTCACATGGAATCTTGATTTAGGTGCACATGGGTCTTGATTTGAGTGCACATGAAGTCACATGGGTCTTCAATTGGGTCTTCCTTGTATTACAGGACTCAAAACCAAATAACTAAAGCCCCACTTGATCAATTGGAACCCAATTTGATCAATAGGCAAGACATGTAAACAAGTGGTTCAACTTGGTAAAAGGGGTTTGGCCCAAAAGACTAAAAAATAAAAATCCTAATTATAGTTGGTAAAAGGACTAAACCCAACTATGTTTATATAACAGAATTTAAAATAGAATATTTATAATTGATAAAATGGGTTGGGTTCAAGGCTTTATTCATAGGTGATCCACAGGGATGTGGGTTCAACCTATCGATAATTTCTGGCCCAGGTGTCCACACCGATTTTTTCGGGTGGGAGAAACTCTACCCCGTCGAGTATGGATTAACATCGCTCTGATAGCACTCTAGTAAGTCTGGGTCAACTCTCTACAAGTCCTCTATGGTAATCCAAGAATCATCAGTCTCAAGTCATCCTTGCCAACGAATCAGATATCGCTAATAATCTTTGCCCCGAGTAGCGATAATCTTGTCATCCAAGATCTACTCGATCCTGTCTCTCCTAGTTGGTGGTATGGCAGGTGGACACACTTGGGTTGGCTCACTCTCAAGGATTAGATTAGGCCCAAATGGCTCACTAGGAATCAATGTTAGCTCCCTATACTCGATAAGGACTGAAACGTTGAAAGTAGAACTAATGCCTAGTTCAGGTGGCAACTTAAGCACGTAGGCATTAGGTCTAATTTTCTTAATTACTTTGTATGGTCTACTATTATGGGCATGTAACTTCTTCATGGTTCCAGGTGGGAACCGTTCAGATCGTAGTCTAACCATGACAAAGTTTCCTTCATTATATTCTTTGAGTCTTTTCCTAGAATTACCCTTGGTTAATGTATGACATGTCGATGAAAATTTAGCATGAATTCCTAATAGATGCCATAGTATTTTCCAAAAATAGGATGCAAATTGAAGTGCTTAAAGAACTTATGCAACCTACTGATTTCAACAAAATGCAATCGGGTGGCTCTAGAAATAGTGGAAACTTTAAGCCAGGGTATGAAATAAGAAGTGGATTCAGGACTAGCCTGGTGGGGTAGGACATAAGAAAAGGGCTCATAGAATAATCCCTGATTAATGGGGTTGACCTTAAGGTTTGGACACTGAATTATACCCATAGATAATAATGGGTTAGCCAGAAAAAAGGATGAATCAAGAATTTCATGAAAGAGATACTCAATTGGGACTAAAGGGATGAATTCAACCTGAGGGTGCTAGATTAAAAAGATCAAGTCCTTTACTTATGGCATACTCAATGGCATTTGCTAGGAGTCCATTGTAAATTTTCATGTGCATGCCAAACTAGGATCAAACCTAGAGAGCCTATAGTTTGTTAGGTTTAGACCCAAAGAGTCTAATAAATTCCTTCGATAGGAACGCCTAATCGAGTCTATTAAGTGTTGGTTTTGAGTCCAATAAGTTCTCAAACCTAATTCATCTGTCCACACCTGCACTAACCTTTACACAGCATTTGTATCAGGATATTAGCCAAAGATTAATTTAAGTAATGAAATCTATAAAAATTGGCTAATTCTCAAAAGAAAGCCAAGGAATTTAATGTAGGAAATTATGTTATGGTTAAGAAGCTTCATGCTTATAGAGTTGAACCCTTTAGAGTGATAAAGAAAGTGGAACCCAATGCCTATGTGCTTGATCTGACCTTAGATTTAGGCATTAGCTCTACCTTCAACATCGTTAACTTGGTTGAGTATAGGGAACCAGCATTGATTCCTAGTGAGATTTTTGGACCTCACCCATCCTTTGAGAGAGAAGCCTTACCTGAGTGTCCAATAAATTTGCTTAAAAGAGGAATATGGATCGAGCATATCCTGGATGATCAAGCTATCATGACCCAGGGCCGTGGCTATCAATGCTACCTGGTCTGATGGAATGGTCGACTAAAATCCGATGATTCATGGATTACTCGAGAGGACCCATAGTGCCTCCACCCAGACTTATTGCTAGCACCAGACTAACCTATACTCAACAGGGTCGAGTTCCTCCCACCCTGGGAGAATTGATAGGGACATCAGGTCAACCTAGTTCACTATGGGTCCCTGAGTTTGAGTCTCTTAGCCATGATTCCAATTTTATCTTTGAGTCCAATAATCTGGCTGTGTAAGCCATTTGAGTCCTTTATTTGGGCCTTGAGTTTTATTTTTCAGGTCTTGTTACACTTGAGTCCTGTATTTAGAGTCGACTCATATAATTAGGATTTATGAGTTTAGTTTTGGGATATGTTCAGTTCAGTTGAGCTTAGTTGTTCAGTCAGCTCATGTTGAGCCAATTTTTAGTCCTATGAGTCCTGTAAGTTTTATGTTAAGTCCAGTCTAGTTAATTTGAAGTGAGTCCTGTAATAAGTTGAGCATTTCAATTAATCCAATTGAGTCCTATAAATTGTATTAGTCCAGTCCAATTGTATACAAGATGAGGATTACCACAACAAAAGCCCACAAAGCCTTCATATATGAAGATTCCAGGGCCACCCCAAAATATTCCCTTCCATGCGCCAAAAGCCCAGAAGTCCAATTCAATTGAAGCCCATGGCACCCCAGGTATAATTCAATCTAACTTCAAATGGATCCCCAGGAATTTTCAGCCCACCAGGAGGACATGAACTAGACCCATGCGCCAACCATGGAGGCCGCCTAAGCCTTGCATCAAGCCCATGAGCCCAAAGTCCAATTGGAGGATACCCTTGTTGCCCTAAAGTCCAAGCCCAATCCCATTTAGGCATCCAAGCCCAAGAAGGAGCTTTTGACCAAGTCAACGAAGGAGAGAAGACCAATTCTAACAAGAAGATCCTTTTTTTTTCTACTCAAATTGTGTACTCCTAGTTATAGGCTACTTTGTAATCCTTCTCCCTATCAAATTTTGTATTCCTATCCTAATAGAGGAAAGGGCATGGGAACATCTATAAATACTCTACCCCTCTACCCTCTTGTAACAAATGATCAATTATTATGAATTGTTATGAATAAATTTCTCTTGAGTTTTTCTCAAAATTTTGAGTGAATTTCTATGTGATTAAGGGTATCTATGTGATCCCTCATGGTTTCTAGGTGATCCCTGCACCCTGCCTCCAAGCCACCAGCCTACTCACCTCTTGGCCACCTTCTTCACAACTCTTCCCCTTCTTCTTCTTTGCATGATCCAACCCTACTTTTCCTTGTTTTCTAATCCATGTCAGGTGATTTGCAAGTCCCTCAAAGTTCATGAATCTAAGGATTCCATCTGACCAGCTTTCGGGCCATCGGATTGAAAGCCACAAATTCACAAGGTCGATAGCTTTATTTTTCAGGCTACATCCGAGAGTGTAAAGCGAACTCTTCATGGATCGATCTACAAATCTCTACTAGGTACACCCCCTAGACTTCTCTGGTAGCGATATTGTAGAAGAGCTAGTTCTAACCAGGGCTTCTTAGCCTTGGCGATCTGGTTTCTTAACTTTTAGGGTTTATTACTATATGCCCGTGCTTCAGATTTTCTATATATTTTCTTGCTTAATATCTTGACTTGAAATTTTGGAAACTAACTTCTAGCTTAATGCCTAATAATAGAAAAATAACTAGCATGCATAAATAGTCCTGCATCATTTGGTATCAGGGCATGTTTAGGGCTAGTTTTTGTATCCTATAATTTCTTTACATAGTCTGTTATTTTTACTATTTCTGCATGTAAGGAGATCATAAAATTCTGTTTTTTATTTTTTTGGATTTCTCATAATTTATAGTATTTTTTATAATTTTCTCATGATTTATTATGACCTACAGAATTTTTTATGCCTATTTTTTTCACCCTAGAAACTTTTGCATCCTATCTTTGCATTAGGGGTCTGAGTTTTGGTCTAGTTCATCATTCTATGAATTTTTTTTTTTCATTGAAATTTGAAAGAAAAACTCTATATTTAGTTTTGATAATTTTCACAATTTTTAATTTTTTTTAGAGAAACAACAATATATACAAAAAACTGCATCTTAAAAACCCTAACTGAAATCCAAAACTTCTGCATATAGTTTGAAAACCCTAGGTTTTGCATCAACATCCAAATTTTTCTTTGCATGAAATTTGGTAGGGATCATCTAAATTGTTATTCCTCTATCATGAATTTTTTTTAATTTTTTTTTGCATCAAAAACCAAACCAAATTATGCTTCCAAACAAACCCTAATTTCTATTCTGCATACTTGATTTAACCAAATCTAATCAACTTCCAAACCCTACCTCACCCAAGCCCAAATTTTGTTTGATAATTTAATTAACATAAATTTAATTTGCCATCTCATAAAATACCAAAAATATTTTATTTTCTTGATTGTTATTAGTTGCATTAGGGCTCATAGTGTGTTCATTATCTCATTTAATCAATTTTAAGGGCAATTTCTTCTCTCAGATCAGGGCAGGATTTCATCACTTGTCCTGGGCCCAAAACAACCACTCAGCATCAGAACCCAAGCCTTAAATAAAATCAATTAGCAACCTAATTGCTCTAGAGAGCTTAGGGATACCAACAGGTCGGGTCCGAATTGTGTGGGCCAACTAGTGCACCTAATTCCCCAGCTATTACTGAAAACTAGTGTCTAAGGCTAGAGGTCCAGAGGCAAACGCTAAGTGGACTGGTGGTTTTTAATTAGGACCCTGTCACAGGCAGGGGGAGCCTCCCACCACCCTACCTCTTACCTAGCCAGTGGAAGGATTAGCTGCTGAGTTAAGTATAAGTTAAGTAGACCCATTCAATTTTGGCTCTAGGTCTAGCAAACTGTAGTCCAATTTCACCTTGAGTGCCTGACTACATCATACCACCATACTTGTTTGATTGCATGACCACTAGACTAGGGACCAAATATCAACACTCTAAGCCCAAACCTAGTTCAACCATGGAACCCAATCTTGAAACTTTTCTAAAAGCCCTGAATGAACAGATGGTTGCCCAATTAACCACCCAGATTAACCAATCAAATACCCAAACCCAAAATCAATTTGCCTAGATGAACTTCAAGTTTGACCAATCTAATGCCCAAATAAATTAGAGAATTGACCAAATGACCCAATCAGATACCCAAGCAACCAATAGGCTTGACCAATTACCCAATAGGTTTGACCAGGTAGGAGATCGGTTAGGAACCTTAGAGGATAACCATAGGACCCATACTAGACCTAAATTTGAGTTACCAAGGAGAGCCCCACACCCTGATTCCACATCCTATGAACCTAGTTCCTATGTACCCATGTCCTATGACTCCCTGGAACCCATAACCTATAGATATGAGCCCATATCCTATGAACCTAATTGGATCAGTACCCCTAGGTATCAGCCTAGTGCCAATCCAATTTCCCTTAGTCGGCCTGAATCCCATTGGATTAATGCCCCTAGATTTAAGCCTAGTATTAGTCAAGAACCCTCTAGCCAACCCACCCCTACAACCCTAATCATCAATCAATTTTTGATGCAGGATGGATGATCGATGTACCCTAGATTATTTGGAAATGGGAAACACCTAAACAAACTAGGACCATGGGAGGGCTATGAAGTCTCCCGGGACTAGGGTGAAACTGAAACTAAAATCCTAAAACAGCTGATCTCTTTTGTTTTCAATTTTTTTGGTGGAGGTGGTGAAGGAAGAATGGGGATGGGAGACTGGGAACAACTCATGGACTTTGAGACTCACCTTAACGAAGAGACCTCTCATCTCTAAGGCATTACTCCCTCCTTGATAGTTGGAGGTGCTAGGATGAATCTCAAGGCCACGAGGGGATAAGAAGACGGGATAGGGGATAACTAGGGCACACATCCCTCGACATCATGAAGGATGAAGGCAAGACAGGGCCTCACACCCCTCGATGTCCCGAAGGACGAAGGCAAGATGGGGCCTCACATCCCTCGATGTCTCGAAGGATAAAGGCAAGATGGGGCCTCACACCCCTCGATGTCTTGAAGGACGAAGGCAAAACAGGGCCTCACACCCCTCGACATCCCGAAGGATGAAGGCAAGACAGGGCTTCACACCCCTCGACATCCCAAAGAATGAAAGCAAGCTGGGCCTTAGCCCAGAACCAGAACCAGTGGCTAAACCAAAAACTTCTATTCAATTAATTATTATAGGGGGAGAGGGGGCCTTTTTATATGCAAACAAAACCCCTCAATTACTTAGCCTACAAGCAAACCAAAAAGTGAAAAAAAAATTACATCAAAATCCGTGCTACATCAAAATTGCTGTTGATCTGTCCTAAGAAGCATGTTGGCTTGATGAAGTGCTATGAAAAGTATGCTGCTTTCAAAACTAGACTGCTCAAGAAACCGTGCGGAACTCTCTCACGGTCGTGCATAGAGGGAGGAACGATCTCCGACGAGCACCGACGGATGGTCGGGAAGTGAGCGATGGATGGCAGGCAGCGAGCTGTAGGTGGGGTGGCGGTACAGGATGGGCACGACACGCCTTGGCATGTCGTTTAGCCTTCCCATAATCGTGGGACCCCTGGGTGCCTGGGAGGTTCTCTGGCGGTCGAGCTTTGGCCGGTGGATGATGAGACGACAAGATGGCGGGATGACGGCCAGCGGTAGATGGCGGTGTTGGCTACAAGCGGGGCGGTGGCAAGCGACGGCATGGAATGCACGGGCGTGCCGTTTCGCCTTCCCATGACCATGGGGCCCATGGGTGCCGGCAAGGACCTCCCGTGACCGGCGAGCACCGGTGGGTGGTGGGACGGCGACAGGTGGTGGCAGGCGGTGGCAGGCGGGCGGTGGGCAGGCGGTGGAGTGGCAGCATGCCCAGGGTGGACCTTTCATCTTCCCACGGGCGTGGGTGGTGGACGACCTGTTTTCTAGCGAGAGTGGGGCTGGTGGAGGCGGTCGGGGGTCGGGCAGCCCGGATTTGGGGGGGCGGGATGGTGGGCTAGGGTTTGGGAATTTTACAAAATCACAGGAGAAAGATGGAAGAAGATGGAATAAGGTAGGGATAAAGCGGGGATAAGTTAGGGATAAAACTGGAATAGTGGGAATAGGTGGAATAGCGGGAATGGGAAAAATAAAAAAAATGTGAGAAAAATAATGAAAAAAAAAGAAAAAATATTTGGACCTGCCCTGGATCTCCATCAATCTTTCCTTAGTCAACCCCCTTTTACCACCCCATAGTTCATCAGGATGACCTAGAAGAGGAGATATATGAAGCTGATGTGAGCTTAGTGGATGTGTATGAAGAAGAAGAAAAAGAGATACCTATAAATGACCTAGAATTAGTCGACCCTGACCATACCCAAGTAGAAACCAATCCAGAATTAGTTGCCCAGGTAGATACCCAAATAGAAGGAAACCCAAATTTAGTTGACCCTGACCACACCCAGTCTGAACCTGTAGTGGAAGAGCAGTTAGAGGATGAGGAACCCAACCCTACTATTAGTCTCTTACCTGAGGAGCCACTAAAAGAAAGCCCAATTACAGAGCCCTGAAATCCAAGAACTAAAAGAATTTATTAAGGACCTGATCTCTTTAAATCAGTGCCCTCAGGATGAAGTCACTCCTTTGACTCTAATTGATCTCTGCCTTGAGATTAGTGCCCCATTCTTCCATTATGCAAACCCTTTAGATATACCTCAATCCCATAAGGTCAACCTCATTAGTCTAGGACTGATCTCAGAAACCTATTCTTGTATCATGTTCTTTCCAATCAACCTCGAACCCTTTTCTTATTTTCTATCTTACCAGACTAACCCTAAACCCACATCTTATTTTCTACCCTTTCGATAAACCTTCAGCATTTCTAGGATCATTAGCTTGCATCTTGTTGAGATTAGCATACTGCATACATTCATTATGCATGTTAGGTTTGCATCTTACTTCTGGCATACTCAATGGCATTTTCTAGGAGTCCATTGTAAATTTTCATGTGCATGCCGAACCAGGATCAAACCTAGAGAGCCTATAGTCTATTAGGTTTAGACCCAAAGAGTCCAATAAATCTCCTTCGATAGGAATGCCTAGTCGAGTATATTAAGTATTGGTTTTGAGTCTAATAAGTCCCCAAACCTAATTCACCTGTCCACACCTACACTGACCTCTGCATAGCATTTGCATCTGGACATTCACCAAAAGATTAGTTTAAGTAATGAAATCTATAAAATTTGGCTAAGTCCTAAAAGAAAGTCAAGGAATTTAATGTAAAAAATTCTATTATGGTTAAGAAGCTTCATGCTCACAGAGTTGAACCCTTTAGAGTGATAAAAAAACTGGAACCCAATGCCTTTGTGCTTGATCTGACCTAAGATTTAGGCATTAGCTATACCTTCAATATCGCGAACTTGGTTGAGTATAGGGAACTGACAGTGATTCCTAGTGAGATTTTTGAACCTCACCATCCTTTGAGAGAGAAACATTATCCGAGTGTCCAATAAATTTGCCTAAGAGAGGAATACATATCGGGCATATCCTGGATGATCAAGCTATCATTACCCGGGGCCATGCATCAACGCTACCTGGTCTGATGGCATGGTCGACTAGAATCCGACGATTCATGGATTACTCAAGAGGACCCATAGCACCTCCAACTAGAATTACTGCCAGCACCAGACTAACCTATACTCGATAGGGTTGAGTTCCTCCCACCACGGGAGAATTGATGGGGATATCAGGTTAACCCTCATTCACTACGGGTCCCTGAGTTTGAGTCTCTTAGCCATGATTCCAATTTTATCTTTGAGTCCAATAATCTGGCTGTGTTAACCATTTGAGTCCTGTATTTGGGCCTTGAGTTTTATTTTTCAGGCCCTGTTACACTTGAGCCCTGTATTTAAAGTCGACTCATATAATTAGGGTTTATGAGTCAAGTTTTGCGATATGTTCAATTCAGTTGAGCTGAGTTATTCAGTCAGCTCATGTTAAGCCAATTTTGAGTCCTATGAGTCCTGTAAGATTTAAGTTGAGTCTAGTCTAGTTAATTTGAAGTGAGTCCTGTAATAAGTTGAGCATTTCAACTGATTCAATTGATTCATGTAAATTGTATTAGTCCAGTCCAAGTGTATACAAGAGGAGCACCACAACAGAAGCCCATAAAGCGTTCATATATGAAGATTCCAGGGCCACCCCAGATTATTCCCTTCTAGGTGCCACAAGCCCAGAAGTCAAATTCAAGCGAAGCCCATCGCACCCCAGGTATAATTCAATCCAACTTCAAATGGATCCCCAGGAATTTTCAACCCTAGGTGGACATGAACTAGACCCATGTGCCAACCATGGAGGCCACCCAAGCCTTGCATCAAGCCCATGCACCCAAAGCCCAATTGGAGGACACCCTTGCTGCCCTAAAGTCCAAGCCCAATCCCATTTAGGTGTCCAAGCCCAAGAAGGAGCTTTTGACCAAGTCAAAGAAGGAGAGAAGATCAATTCTAATAAGGAGATCCTATTTTATTTCTAATCAAATTGTGTACTCCTAGTTCTAGGCCACTTTGTAATCCTTCTCCTTATCAAATCTTGTATTCCTATCCTAATGATGCGGGACGCCGTCCCACATCCCCTAACTAGGAAAGGGCATGGGAACATCTATAAATATCCCACCCCTCCACCTTCTTGTAACTAACGATCAATTATTATGAATTGTTATGAATGAATTTTTCTTAAGTTTTTCTCAAAATTTTGAGTGAATTTCTATGTGATTTAGGGTATCTGTGTGATCCCTCAAGGTTTCTGTATGATCCCTGCTTCTTGCCTCCAAGCCACCAGTCTACTTCACCTCTTGGCCACCTTCTTCACAACTCTTCCCCTTTTTCTTCTTCTTTCAGCGATCCAACCCTATTTTTCCTTGTTTTCTAACCCGTGTTAGGTGATTTGCAGGTCCCTCAGAGTTCACGAATCCAAGGATTCCATCTGACCCGCTTTCGGGCCATCGGATTGAAAGCCGCGAATCCACAAGATCGATAGCTTTATTTTCTAGACTGCATCTGAGAGTGTAGAGCGAACTCTGCATGGATTGATCTACAAATCTCTACCAGGTACACCCCCTAGACTTCTCTGGTAGCGGTATTATAGAAGAGCTAGACCTAACCAAGGCTTCTTAGCCATGGCGATCCTATTTCTTCACTTTTAGGATTTATTTCTATATGCCTATGCTTCAGATTTTCTATAGAATCCCTTGTTTATTATCTTGGCTTGAAATTCGGGATACAAACTCCTAACTTAATGCCTAACAACAAAAAATAACTAGCATGCATTAATTATCCCGCATCACCCCCATTGGAATCACATCACACCATACTTTCTCCTAGTAAGATTAAATTTGGACTGGGACCTGGCATTGTGACCTAATAGGAATGGATGTAGCGTCAATCCAGAATACCTTGTATGGGCTAGGAAGTGGTACTGTGGGTAAGCCTAAACTCTTTATAGCATTGGTAGCTATGGCGTTCAGACAACTTCCACTATCTATAATAATCTTGCATACTTTATCTCCTAGCTTAATAAAGGTCTGTAAGATATTTATCCTACGCCAATCCTTGTTCTTCTTGGTTTGAGTTAGAATACACCTAATTACACCTAGTAGATCAGATGACTCTATGGGCTCTTCATCACCTTCATAATCTTCTACTAAATCTTCCTTAGCTTCATAGATTTCTTCTTCAAATTCTTAAACATTTTCTAAATTCTCTTCTTCACACTCACCTATATGTAAGGTCCTTACTTGGCAGTCAGTAGCAAAATGGCCTGTTTTACGACACCTAAGACATATTGTGTTTTCGTTCCTATCTCTTTGGACTACAAGTGCCTTTTCTTTATCATCCCTATGAGCTGGTTGGGAGGTAGGATTGGGTCGGCTAGGTGAAAATTGGCTAGGGCTAAGTCTACTCCCAGAGGTATTGAACCTATTTGGCTCAGGTCGATTGGTAATAAGTCTCCTCTGAAATCATTCACAATCCCTAGCAATCTGGTAAGTCTGATCTAAGTCACTAACCTCTCTCAAGAATAGCTCCCTTTGGATATCTTCATGTAAGCCAGCTCTAAACCTCGATAAGGTAACAGCTTCTAATTCGACTACACTACACCTCATAACGAACTCGTCAAATTTGGCTATATAGTCAACCATAGATTTATTTCATTGAGTCAACTTTTGCCATTGATCCAATAATTTTTGTTCATATGAGAATGGTAGGTATTTCTCTCTAAGATTTACCTTCATTGCTTGCCATGTGTCTATAGCTAACTCACCTCTTTGTTGGTTCAGTCGCTCCATATTTTCCAAGTACAATCTAGCCAATCGGACTAGCCTAAGCTCAGCAAATTTAAATTTCCTCTCCTCCAACATCTCGTACCATTCAAAGTACCGAGCCATATCACTCTCCCAATCTGTATAGACCTTAGGATCTAAACTACCCTCAAATGTGGTGATGCGGGATGGATGATCGACGTATCCTGGATTATTTAGAGAAGGGAAACACCTAAACAAACTAGGACCGTGGGAGGGCTAAGAAGCATCCCGGGACTAGGGCAAAACTGAAACTAAAATCCTAAAACAGCTGATCTCTTTTATTTTCAATTTTCTTGGTGGAGGTGGCGAAGGAAGAATGGGGATGGGAGACTGGAAACTGGAACTCATAGACTTTGGGACTCAGCCTAACAAAGAGACCTCTCATCTCTAAGGCATTACGCCCTCCTTGATACTTTGAGGTTCTATAATGAATCTCAAGGTCACGAGGAGATAAGAAGATGGGATAGGAGAAAACTAGTGCCTCACACCTCTCGACGTCAAGAAGGACGAAGGCAAGACGGGACCTCACACCCCTTGATGTCCCGAAGGATGAAGGCAAGATGGGGCCTCACACCCCTCGACGTCTTGAAGGATGAAGGCAAGACGGGGCCTCACACCCTTTGACATCCCGAAGGACAAAGGAAAAACGGGGCCTCACACTGCTCGACGTCTCGAAGGATGAAGGCAAGACGGGGCCTCACACCCCTCGACATCCCGAAGGATGAAGGCAAAACGGGCCTCAGCCCAGAACTAGAACCAGTGGCTAAACCAAAAATTTCTATTCAATTAATTATTACAGGGGGAGAGGGGGCTTTTTTATAGGCAAACAAAACCCCTCAATTACTTAGTCTACAAGAAAACCAAAAAATGAAAAATAAATTACATCAAAATCCATGTTACATCAAAATTGGTACTGATATGCTATGAGAAGCTTGTTGGCTTGATGAGTGCTATGATAAGTGTGCTACTTTGAAAAATGGACTGCTCTAGAAATCGTGTGGAACTCTCTCATTGTCGGGCACAGAGGGAGGAACGATCTTCAACGAGCACCAGCATATGGCCGGCGGCCGGGAAGCGGGCGGCAGACGGCGAGCGACAGGCTATAGGTGGGGTGGTGGCACAGGGTGGGCACGACATGCCTTGTGCGTGCTGTTTGGCCTTCCCATGGTCGTGGGACCCTTGGGCTCCAGAGAGGGCCTCCGGCGGCTGAGCTTTGGCCGGCGGATGGCGAGACGGCGGGACGACGGGATGGTGACCGGCGGAAAACGGCGGTGGCGGCTACAGGGGGCAGCAGCAAGCGATGGCACAGCATGCACGAGCATGCTGTTTGGCCTTTCCACGGTTGTGGGGCCCATGGGTGTCGGTGAGGACCTCCCACGGCCGACGAGCACCGGCGGGCAGTGGGACGGTGACAGGCGGTGGAAGGCAGGTGGCGGGCAGGCGGTAGAGCGGCGGCATGCCCATGGTGGACCTTTCATCTTCTCACGGGCGTGGGCAGCGAACGGTCGGTTTTCCGGTGAGAGCGGGGCTGGCGAGCACTGGTGGCTGGCGAGCACTGGTGGCTGGCCTGCGGAGGCGGTCGGGGGTCGGGCAGCCTGGATCTGGGGGGACGGGATGGTGGGCTAGGGTTTCAGAATTTTACAAAATCATGGGAGTAAGATGGAGGAAGATGGAATAAGGTAGGGATAAAGTGTGGATAAGTTAGGGATAAAACTAGAATAGTGGGAATAGGTGGAATAGCGGGAATAGGAAAAATAAAAAAAATACGAGAAAAATAAGAAAAAAAAAAGGAAGAAATAACTGTACCTGCGCTGGATCCCCATCATTCTCCTTGACCATGAAGAACTCGACTCTGTTGAGTTCGAAATGGAGCACACCCTTAATCCAGAACTCGCTCTAATACCAAATTGATGCAGGACGGATGATCGATGTACCCTGGATTATTTGGAAAAGGGAAACATCTAAACAAACTAGGATCGTGGAAGGGCTAAGAAGCCTCCCCGGACTAAAGCGAAACTGAAACTAAAATCCTAAAACAGCTGATCTCTTTTGTTTTCAATTTTCTTGGTGGAGGTGGCGAAGGAAGAATGGGGATGGGAGACTGGGAACTGAAACTCATGGACTTTGAGACTCACCCTAACGAAGAGACCTCTCACCTCTAAGGCATTATGCCCTCCTCGATACTTGCAGGCGCTAGGATGAATCTCAAGGTCACGAGGGGATAAGAAGATGGGATAGGGGATAACTAGGGCCTCACACCCCTCGATGTCACAAAGGATGAAGGCAAGATGGGGCCTCATACCCCTCGACATCCCGAAGGATGAAGGCAAGATGGGGCCTCACACCCCTCGATGTCTCGAAGGATGAAGGCAAGACGGGGCCTCACACCCCTCGACATCTCGAAGGATGAAGGCAAGACGGGGCCTCACACCCCTCGACGTCCCGAAGGATGAAGGCAAAATGGGCCTCATCCCAGAACCAGAACTAGTGGATAAACCAAAAATTTCTACTCAATTAATTATTACAGGGAGAGGGGGCCTTTTTATGGGTAAAAAAACCCCCTCAATTACTTAGCCTACAAGCAAACCAAAAAATGAAAAATAAATTACATCAAAATCCATGCTACATCAAAATTGGTACTGATCTGCTCTGAGAAGCGTGTTGGCTTGATGAAGTGCTCTAAAAGTATGCTACTTTGAAAAATGAACTGCTCCAGAAACAGTGTGGAACTCTCTCATGGTCATGCATAGAGGGTGGAACGATCTCCGATGAGCAACGCCAGATGGCCGATGACCAGGAGCGGGTGGCGGACAGCGGGCGACGGGCTGCAGGTGGGGTGGCGGCACAGGTTGGGCACGACATGCCCTGTGCATGCCGTTTGGCCTTCACACGACTGTGGGACCCCTGGGCGTCGACGAGGGCCTCCGATGGCCGAGCTTTGGCTGGTGGATGACGAGACGGCGAGACGGCATGACGACGACCGGACATCGATGGTGGCTGCAGGCTGGGTGGTGGCAAGCGGTGGCACGGTACGCACGAGCATCTCATTTGGCCTTCCCACGACCATGGGGCACATGGGCACCGGCGAGGACCTCCCACGGTTGGTGAGCACAGGCGGGCGGCGGGTAGGCGATGGAGCGGCGGCATACCCAGGGCAGACCTTTCATCTTCCCACAGGCGTGGGCGGTGGACGACCAGTTTTTCGATGAGAGTGGGGCCGAGCACCGGCGGCCGGTAGGCTAGCACCGGCGGCCGGCAGGCTAGCACCGGCGGTGGGCCAGCGGAGGTGGCCGGGGGTCGGGCAGCCCGGATCTGGGGGCCGGGGTGGTGGGATAGGCTTTGGGAATTTTACAAAATCACAGGAGAAAGATGGAGGAAGATGGAATAAGGTAGGGATAAAGCAGGGATAAGTTAGGGATATAACTAGAATAGTGGGAATAGGTGGAATAGCAAGAATAGGAAAAATAAAAAATATGAGAAAAAAAAAAAAAAAAAGGAAAAAATATCCGGACCTGCCATGGATCCCCATCATGTAGGTACATCTAATTGAATGCTCTTAAGAATCCTTTCTTCCTCGTCATTCACATCACGGGTGTGGCGCCTAGGAATTGGGTCAGGAGTAATTTCTCTATGTTAGACTCTCGGACCTATGGAAGCAAGTTCTTTGTATTGACCTCTTAGATTTGGGGGAGTGAGTTGGGCTCGAGGAATTGGGGGAATGGGTCTAGGCGTCTCTGAGCTTTGACCTAGGGGAGTTGGTCTAGGTGTTTCAGGATCTGATCGAGTCACATGGGATTCTTCAAGGTTACTTAGTCTCTCTTCCATTTGGTCAAACCATATAGTAAGCTGTCTAAATTGATCAGTTATAGTTCTCATAAAATTCTCCATATTAGGGTCCATGGGTGGATTGGGTTGGTTTTGAGTAGGTTGATAGGGTGTGTCTGACCTAGTTGCTATGCAATGCAATCACATAGAACTCGACTCGGACTAGGGTTTCCTAGACTTAGAGCTCAAGTAGAATAGGTCAGCTTAAATTTTAGCCAATTCAGTAATTACCCTGTCCACTGGCCAGGTAAGAGGTGGGGTCATGGGAGGCTCCCCCTGCTCTTGCAGGATCTTAATTAAAAACCATGAAACTGCTTAGGGCGTTTGCCTTTGGACCTCTAGCCTTGGATACCATATTCAAGTGATAATCAAAGGTTTGGGTGCACTAGCTTTCACACAATACCTGGAACCTGACCTGTTGGTGTCCCTAGCTCACTAGAAAAAATTAAGTCTAATTAATTTTAATTAGGTTGGGCTTGAATGCAAAGAAAGTTGTTATGGGCCCAGGACAGGTGATGAGATCCTGCCCTGATCTGAGATGCTCAAGTGCTCTTATGATTCGGTTAAGGATGATGCACACACAAGATGAAACCCTAAAATGCAATGAAGCAATAAATAATTAAAAATAGTAGAACAATAAAAATTATTTTTTTATCTCAAAATTAAATTTTAGGTCTGATCCAATCTCAGGATATCACGTCCGACCATAGCTTATTACTCCCATGGGTCATGACAGTATACTTGTGTATACCCACTTAGGAGGCGTGATTTCCTTCTACTAGAAATAGCAAATAAAATTTTTTTTAATATAACTTTTTCTGAGATTAACAGAGGATTAATAAAGGATTATCAAAAAATTTATTTCTAATTTTCTTGAATTTTTTTAGATAGGTTTTTATGCAATTTAATTTCAGCCTAGTTCTAAGTATGCAGAAATTTCAGAACTAACAGTTAAACCCTAGTTCAACCTTGGCTCTGATACCAAAATGGTATGGGATAATTATGAAAACCTAATCTACTGATTATTAACCTAATTAATAGTGAAAAATAGCAATTAATTTTTTTTATAATTTTTGGATTTTAGAGACTCAAAGTATGCAATTAGGGAACTAGTCAATTAGTTTATACCCGCACAAGTAGATCAAACAAAGTAACTAAAATAATCAGGGTTTGGTGATTAAGAAATCACCTTAAACTATGGTCAACTTTCAAAGATCAGAAACTAAGGAGTAGGGAAAAGGATTTTGAATTTTACCAACATCGAAATTTTCCCTTTGAAGCAGATCTGTTAGAACTCTTATGATTCCATGGTAGGGCTTCAAGATTTCACTCTTTGGGCTCCGATCTTCCACGATATCGATTCCAAGGCAAGAACACCTTGACTTAAGTTCCTGATCACCTGCAAAAACTCAACAAAGGAAGTTTTATGTTAGAAAGAAACAAAGAAAGGAAAAGATGGAAAAGTGAAAAGAAGAAGAAAGGAAGAGGTCGGCTAGAATTTTTCTGTTGTTTGGATAAGTAGGATAACTACGGCCTCACACCTGGTGATGCTCTAAAGATCAAATGAAGGGCCTCACATCTCGTGATCCACATAGCAAAGGATGAAAATTTGATAGAGTGTCGCTTTATTTCATCAATAAATCATTAATAATACTAGGGGGTTGATGGAGTATTTATAGATTAACAAACAAAGATGTAAGGGTTACAAAGACTAGTGTTTTTTTGCTTAGGCAATGACTCCTAGAAACCTTACTCTGGGCATTTTGAACTCCTACTCTTGGCCTAATCAGGGACTCTCTCCAAGGTGGATGAATTCATGGGCCTCTCATCCAAAGTTGGCACCAAAGAGGTGGATTGGTGAGGTGTCATGATGAAGGGCCAAGACTGCTATATGGGTTGCCTTGATTGCTGAACTCTGGAGTCTGGATGATGTGGGCTCCAGCAGGATGGTGGACTCTTCAGTCTGGATAGAAGAAAACTCGAGTTTTTCTGGATTCTTGAGTCCTCTTTTCTTGAGCAACTTGGAACATGTTTGATCAAAACACCTATGGTAGAGAACCATTGAACCTCCTTCATTTGGGTGATCAAACATCTTGGAACTCCTTGAAAGATGGAATGAAAGAAAGGTGGAATGCTTGGCCGGCTCCTCTTGCTTTTGGCATGAATTACTTGAGTGGAGGGGTGCCAATTTGAAGAGTCCTTCTCATTTACACATCTTAAAAAGAAGGGGTGCCAATTCATGAATTAAAGTGGCATCCAAGGGTGTGACATGATAAGTGTTGGTTGTCCCGATGAAGTGGCAAGTGGTGTTGTCCCGATGAAGTGGCAAGTGGTGTCCAGACAAGCCATGTGTTGTCCAGATTCTTGAAAAAAGTGGTGCCAAGACTTGGTTAGGCTAGCACATGGCTTGACTTAGCACATGGAGTCACATGGAGTCACATGGAATCTTGATTTAGGTGCACATGGATCTTGATTTGAGTGCACATGAAGTCACATTGGTCTTCAATTAGGTCCCCCTTGTGTTACAGGACTCAAAACCAAATAACTAAAGCCCCACTTGATCAATTAGTATCCAATTTGATCAATAGGCAAGACATGTAACAAGTGGTTCAACTTGGTAAAAGGGGTTTGGCTCAAATGGCTAAAAAATAAAAACCCTAATTATAGTTGGTAAAAAGGGTTAAACTCAACTATTCCTATATAACAAAATTTAAAATAGAATATTTATAGTTGGTAAAAGGGGTGGGGTTCAGTGCTTTATTCACAGGTGATATACAGGGATGTAGGTTCAGTCTATCGATATTTTCTGGCCCTGGTGTCCATACCAGACTGCCTTTGAAGTGCATGAGCATGACCCCAGCTGGGTGCCTGAACCCGGGTGCGGGGGGCCGCCCTTGGAATGCATGAGCACGACCTCGGCTGGGAGCTGACCTTAGACAGAGGGCTCGCCCTATGAGCATGACCCCTACCAAGAGCTGACCTCGGATGGAGGGCTCGCCTTGGCATGATGGAGGGCTCGCCCTATGAGCACGACCCCAGCTTGGAGCTGACCTCAGATGGAGGTCTCGCTCCATGAGCATGACCCCGGGTTGGAGCTGACCTTGGACAGAGGGCTCACCTTGGCATGCATGAGCATGACCACGATTAGGAGCTGACCTCAGACGGAGGGCTTACCCTATGAGCATGACCCCAGTCGGGAGCTGATCTCGGATGGAGGGCTTGCCTTGGCATGCATGAGCATGACCCCAGTCAGGAGCTAACTTTAGATGGAGGGCTCATCCCATGAGCATGACCCCGGCTAGGAGCTGACCTCGGACGGAGGGCTCGTCTTGGCATGCATGAGCACGACCTCGGCCAGGAGCTAACGTCAGATGGAGGGCTCACCTTATTAGCATGACCCTGGCTAGGAGCTACCTCGAACAGAGGGCTCACCTTGGCATGCATGAGCATGAACCTGGCTGGGAGGTAACCTCGGGTGGAGGGCTCAACCTATGAGCATGACCTCGGCTAGGAGTTGACCTTGGACAGAGGCATGCATGAGCATGATCTCGGTCGGTAGCTGACCTCAGGCAGAGGGCTCAGCCTATGAGCATGACCTCGGCTAGGAGTTGACCTTGGACAGAGGGCTCACCCTTGTGTCTTTAATTGGGCACTACATCCAAGTGGCATTGCCCACCCACACGGCTGCTGGCTATTGCCATCATGGGCTCCATGTTAGTGGTTATGCCACATCAGATGCCCCCCACTCTCGAGCTCGAGGAATGAAGCGGTGCTTAGGGCAATGAGAGTAATGACTGCGTTGACGTGGAGGGATGCATTTCCTTTGCCATTAATGCCTTGAGCGCTATTTCTTCGGAGATCATGTGTCCACCCCAACGAGGCGATGCCATGTTAGCCTTCCTTTAAGGACACCATAATTACTGCACCAAAACTGATGTGGGCACCTCCAAATTGAAGCATCACCCTTCCTTAGCAGATTCTGACACATGGCAAGCTTCGGTTGGCTAAGGAGATGAAGAGGGGCATGTCTTTTATTTGTACGAGATGATGGGACTCTGCAAGTGCTTGAAAGGGACTTACCCTTCTGCCCCCTTACCCCTTAAGGGTGTTTCGAGCACAAAAGGCTGTAGTGCTGATCTTCTTCTCCAGTCTTCCTCCTTGCTCCAGAGTCGAAGTTTCTAGCAGGTCAGACCTCTCCTCCTTCTTCTTCCTCTCTTTACTTCTTCTTTTCTTCTCCTTCGGCCTGTGCTGAAGGAGGTTCTTGTAAGGTCTCTAGGCCTTCTCCTCTTCTTCTTCTTCTTTGCTCACCATAAGTTCCTTCAATGGTGGGCACCATTGCATGGGTTTTTTTGGTGAGGCGGGGCCATCCCAACCAAGGCCTCTTTCCTTGGATAGCGAGGAGGAGGAAGTTCCTTTCATAGTCCGCAGGGGTCCCTGCCAGCCGAGGATTGTCATTGGATGCCCTGCAGCTCCTCTACCTCCTTCTCCCCCCTCTGCTCCTGTTTAGGAGTCTAGCGGTCCCTCTAGCATTACTTCGTCAGTGACTGGTGAGGACCTCCTCCATGTTTGGAAAGTGTTTGGGGTCTTTGACTCCATCCGGCTTTCTGTTCCAAGACTAGAGGAATGGGTCACCTCTAGTGGCCCGGGCCAAATCACCCTGTATGAAGATTTCTTTTTCGGGGGTCTTTGCCTTCCCTTCCATCGATTCTTCCTCTTTTTTTCTGAGCAATTATTGCTTGGTCCTGGCCCAGCTTGCTTCCAATGCTGTCCGAACTATCTTCTGCTTCATTGTTCTCTACCACTTCCATGGGATTGTTGCCCATTTCTCCCTCTTCATGGCCTTGTTCACCCTGAAGCACCACCCATCTGATAAGGGGTAGTGGTTCGTGGTCCCCTGCCCGGGGACCCTCAAGCTTGACCTGCCTTCCACCATCAAGGGATAAAAGGTTAGGTTTTTCTTCACCTCGATTGAGGGGGTGGACTGGGATTGGAGTGACCTAAACTACTCCCCCAACTGATAATCTATAGTCGAGTCGGTCGATAAAGAGATATTTGATCGGCTCATCACTTCCAAGGTTCCAGCCCTTCGGGATCTAATGACTGAGTGGAACCTTGTCGATGCCGGAGTCAACGAGGCCCCACCTCATGGTAAGGCTTGGTACCAGGCTTCTTCTTTTTTTTCTAAGTTTGATACCTGCATTTGATAAATGACTGACCGTTCTTCTTTGCATTCCACAGGGATAAGGTTCTCAATGGACGAGCTCCAAAGCATGTCTAGGAAGAGGGCTGCCTCCGCAGGGCCTGAAGGTGAACCTGCAAAGAAAACCCGGGAGGAGCCGAGATGGAGGCCCACCAGTGAGCCCGCTAAAAGGGGGCCGCCCATTGCACGACCGTGCCTAGGTCGGTGTTCCGTCCTCCAGCCCGCGAGCCCTGGAGGGAGGCTCGATCAGTATAGGGGGCCGTGTTAGCACCTTCGACGGCCCCTGCAAGAATTGAAGCTCGACCACAGTCAGAGATGGAGAGGGTGGTGAGAGATGCCGCCATAAGGAGCCTGGCACCACCATCCAGGGATGGAGCTACCACCGACCAGTCTACTGTTGCCACCAGGTCCCTATCGGTGACTACCCCAGAGCCCTTAGAGCCGTCCAAGATGCCAAGGGTTGGGTCGAAGAAAATATCCATCATCATGCCGCGAGACACCAGGCTGACGAAGGATGGAAGGTTGGCCAAGGATGTGTTGACCACCCTTGCCCAACTGCTAGACCGCCAAGAGAGGGTCAACTGGCTAGTGGTGGATGTCTTCATCAGGGTGTTCCCCTAGCACTTCTCGGTAAGTCACCTCCTTGGTTGCTTCACTTTCTTCCTTTTATTTGCAAAGGCATTGATGGTCATTCTTCATGTAGGTGGCCCCCGATGTTCAGCTCCTCAATGACTCCTGCCTAGGATAGATGAAGAGGGAGTCTTGCCTTCAGAAGGAGGGGACAAGGCCTGGGCCTAGACTACCCGGGTTCAAGAACTGGAGGGCCAAATGAAGGTCCTCCAAGACTAGCTGGCCGGCATCGAGGCAATGATGACTGGCTTGGAGAAGAAATATATCGAGCACGAGATGGACCAGAAGAAAGAGAAGGGGGAGAGCCTCCGTAGGGCCAAAAAGTTAGCTGCCTTTACGGTAGAGGTAGCCCGCCTAGAGGAGAGAGCATAGAGCCTATAAGTGTAGCTAGAAGAGGAAGCGGCCAAGATTGTGGCCACCTTGGAGAAGGCCATGGCGGCCATTGCACTGATGGAGATGGCCAAGAAGGAAGCCGCTGAGGCCGTCCCCAAGTTCAAGGCATCCGAAGCCTTTAAGGATGAGGTCGCTGAGATGGTGTTGGACTCCTACCACCATGGGTTCAATGATTTCCATGGCAAGGCCATTAGTCTCCTTGCGCTGCCCGTCCCCATCTAAGCTGCCCTGGAGATGGATCCGGAGATGGAGGCGGAGGTGGTCGTGGTCAAAGCCGGAGTCGCTACCGCCCAAGACCCATCGCTGTCATCAGAAGGAGTCGCTCATCGACCAAGGAAGGAGCTAGCGAGTGAGGCTTGAACTTTCCTTTCCTTTGTTTTATAACTTAGATTTTGGGAGGCTTCCTGGCCTGTCAGGAGTCTTCATAGGATGTAAAAGAATTATTCAATTAATGAAAATATCTTTTTTTTTCCAACTGATGTGTCCCATACATTTTTTTTGCTTTGAGATACTTTCAAAGGATCGTTCAGAGCTTTCAAGGGACTTATCTTTGTAATGAAGGAAAAGTCCAACTTGACTAATATGCTTGATGTAGGATAACTCTAAGATTTCTAATCATACTGAAAAAATAGTAAACTAATTTTTTGTGATTTTTATAATTTAGGTTTGCAGGCTAAATTTCCAAATAAAAGTAAGAACTAGCAAAAAGAATAGCAACGCATGGAATCATTGTATCGCAAGCAAACTCATGAAAAATAATAAATTCTAGGATCCTAGAATTGTGAAACTCCCAGATTAAGATAGCTTATCTTCATCAAATAAGAAATTAAAAGAAGGGAATGATGTTATCAATCAGTGACTTGAAGAAACTGCAATCGAAGGGGTCACACAGCTCTTAGATTGAAGCCTGGAAAACGAAGCTCGGTTCCCTTGATTAGATGGCTGATTTGGGCAGTTTAGGAGGCAAAGAAAGCCTCCTCTGGGGAGGTGAAACATCTTGGGGATCCTGCAAAATGTCAAGGGTCAATCAAAACAGCAAGTAAGAAAAAGAAAGGAAACTAGGTTTAGAATGAATCAGGTTAGGGATTAGAAGTTGGGTTGTTTGAAGCTTGTTGAAGATCTCCTTGCTTGGCGGCCTAGTGCACTCTTTCTTGAACGTGTGAAGGCTTGGATGGCAGTGATTTAGGGCATGGAAGGATGCTAGGGTAGCAAGAAATTTGGCCAAGCACAAGAACACAAACCAAAAAAACTCAAAATAAAGTAACACACAAGCTCATAAGCTTAAATAAATTTACCAGGGTTTTGATTTCATGAATAAAAATTTTTCTACAAGAGGGGGACGGGTGGGGCTTATATAGAGCTCCCCATTCCCTCTCCTATCTAAAATATAAGTCCTCTCCCAACCATGAAAGGATTACAAAACCCATACAAAGTAGAAATCCTATCCCAACTAGGCTAAACTTTGAATAGTGTTTTTCCTTCTTCACTTAGAACACCTCCTCTTGGCTTGGACTTGGTCAAACTCCTCAAATTTGGTTTTGGACTTTGAGGCATCAGCAAGGACACCTCCTTTATGGGATTGGATGAAAATCTGAGGGGCCCAGGTGGGCTTCCAGGGGTTGGGCGAATGGGCTGGCATATTCCAGGGAATCTGCTGGAATCTTGCTTCTTAAGGGCTTGGGCTTGGTGCCTGGGCTTGATTTCCCTGGGTTGGGATGCAGGTGGACCTCTGGAATCATAGATTCCCTTGTCTGGGAATATACTCTGGCATCTGGAAGGGAATTTGGGCATCTTGAGGGCATCTAGAAAGAATCAGGGTTTCTGGAAGCATCTTGGATCCTCGGTTGTCACACAAAATCCAATGGGCTAATGTAGTGGCCTCTGACTCCTAGATGTGGCCGGGTGAAACTCCAAAATAGGGTAACCTCCTCTCTTATACAAAAATTGGGCTCATACTAGACTCATACTGTTGTATGGACTCAATGTACTGGACTAGGTTAAGGGTTGAGACAAATCAACTAACCTCAACTTATTACAGGACTCAATCTTAATTGATTATAAAATTTTCAAAACTTTGACACACGACTAAGTAAACCAAATAGGGCCTAGTAATTTGTGTTTGATCCTGGTGCCCCACCAATACTTAGCTTCGACTTATCTTTTTCTATCATTTCCTTTATCCTTTTGCATGGTAAGGAAGTAGACTTCATGGTCATTATAGGTGTGCACCACTCCCAGGCCTCAGTTGTTGCAGGTTGATTCTGGAACCTTGGGATTGGCATGAAGGTTTCTGGAAACACTTCATCCCCATTCTCCTAGTGTCGAAGTCATGCAGACCTGGGTGCAGGATTTTTGGAACTTCTAGATTTGCCAAGCTATAAGTCAGGCAATAGATGGCACGACTTTAGGAGTTTCCCAGCTGACATCTTTGAACTGTGAGCAAGGCATTTGAATACGATGAAGGGAAAGCAAATTGAGCATGCATGGTAAAAAATAGTATTTTAAAATAATTATAAAATAAGCACAGTGGAAGGCTTAGTAGATCGATCAAAACGATTTACCAATCTACCTGCAATAGGAAGAAGTATGATAATGTAGCATGCAAAAGACATCAAAAGCAGGAAAAGAACCAAAAGGCATAAGGATCCCTTACCGTTATACCTTTAGGAGGAGGTTGTGAAAGGCCCTCAAGCCATACACGTGTCTGGCCTCTATGGGTAGTTCATACCAGGGCTCGATTCTGATCAACTCCCTTAGAGTGCTAGCTCATTGGGATCTTTGAGGCCGATCTACTTCTCAAAAGACAAGGAGAGCTGGAACCCTTCCTAACTAACTCTCCTCCCAAGATCTAGCTTGAGTTCTAGGTAGTCACACACCCAAAACCCTACTCCTTCCAAGCCCCTTTTCTTTTCCCTCTCAGAATTTCAGCAATCTCATTCAATAAGAAAACTTTTTTTTTCTTTTGACCAGCAGCCCCTAAAACAAACCTTTTTATAGAGGCAGCCATGAGAGGGAGAAAGAGGAATGAGGAGTGATTGGGGGAGAAGGTCAAGGGCCATACTAAATTGGCTCTAAGATCATAAGGAAAGAATGACCATCATTCCATGAAAGCTTGGAGCCAAAACTAGCCAAAATTCGAAATTCGAATTGAGGTCAAAAACTTCCAATGAATGACCATCATTCCATGAAGGCTTGGAGCCAAAACCAACCAGAATTTAAAATTTGAATTGAGGTCAAAACTTTTCAAAAATTCTTTCCAGAATTTTTGCTCGTCATAGCCAAGTGCCGACACTTCCTAGTATCAACTTTCCAAGTATTGATACTTGGAACATGGTCAATCATATTGACCTCTAGTGATGGCAAACAATTCTTAATCGTCGATCATCTTTTAGATCAAATAGAAAATCCTATGGTGTGTGACCCCATAGG
The DNA here is from genome assembly GCA_021397845.1 of Areca catechu. Lineage (NCBI taxonomy): Eukaryota > Viridiplantae > Streptophyta > Magnoliopsida > Arecales > Arecaceae > Areca > Areca catechu. The sequence goes on along the minus strand of CM038040.1, from coordinate 124,751,799 downwards.
TTCGAACACTAAGTCGATAAGTATTGGAACACTTATAGTTCCGGTCAAAGTCATCATCTAGCAATGATACCCGATGTCCGGATAGGTCGAAGATTGCAGAGCAACTTTCTAGAACCTCTGGCATATGGTTACTACATAATTCATTCCATTGACCTTAAAATGCTCAGGATGTCCTAGGGTTTGACTGCCATCCCTAACCTGGTACATCCAGATCGTGTCTTAACCATACAAGTTTTGTGACTTCTCACAGGAACTACCCTGGCCAAAGTTTTGCTAAATTGAGACATAGTGAGTCATTCACTCCAAACCATTTAGAAGGATCAATCCCTTCTTGATCCACCATCGCTCCATAAGTACTTGACTATACTCAAAAATCATTCATCACTAGATTAGAAATTTAGGTAGTCCGACATCAATGTATAATGAGTTGATTGCAAGCTACAATGGTGACCTCAAGTCTGAGGGACACATATACTCATATCCCTTTGTGAGCAATCCTTTGTCAGAAGGGAGCTCTATAGTTGGTCACGTTCAATGAGATATCATACATTTCACCTGTATGTCACATCAGTATCTCTACACTCCTTGATTAAGAGGACAACCAACAAATGTGACATACAATAACCTACACTTGATACATCGCCATCCTATAATAATGTATCATGTAGTTATGAACCAGTTTAAGAACTACTCGATATATTGGTATGAGCACCAAAATTAGATAGAGGCTTCTCAACCTTCTGTGGATCTCTGATTAGGGTTTTAATCTATTGGGTCCTATAATAAGGCTTCAAGCCTGAACAATTTACTTTTGAGTCATGTATTAGTTTCAATTTTTGTAGTAATCATGTATCTTTGCCAATTTGGTCAAGTTAGGTTCAATGGATCCTGTAATTAGATGAATTGGTTCCCAAGCCCAAATCAACTTGAAGTTGGGCTCAAGCTTATTTGAAGATAGGTCCACAAGTGGGCATCCAAGTCAAGCCCAATTGATGATGGGTCAAGCAACCTCTCCATCTTAAGGTAGGAGTGCCACTTCAGCTCATGGTGCACCACTTCATCAGTGCCACAAGGCATGAGAAAGTGCCACATCACCAAGTTACTATGGGTGGCCAAGATAAGATGGAAATGTCAAAGTCAATGCATGTTGGATGCCTCATTAACTCTCCCCTTGATCCAAGCCAACAACCTCCCCACCTCACTTCACACATCAAGCCTCTCCAAAGATCATGGTCAGCCAAGGAAGAGTTCAAAATATAAATGGAGACAACCTTCCTCCCTTCCTCCCAATATCAAGCCTCTTTCCAAAGAAGCATGGTTAGCTAAGGAAGAAATTCTAAAGTCAAAAGGCATCCCTTGATTCTTGAAGACAAGTCCACACAACACTCCCCAAATCAAGCTACCAAGATCAAGCTTATGGTCAGCCAAAGACTCATGAAAGGAGTTTCAAAATTTGAATGGGGATAACCTCTTCTCTTCCCTCCCCGAATCAAGCTTTCCACCAAATCAAGACCGGCCAAAGGAGGATTTCAAGAGCTTAAATTTAGATTTCAGGCATCCCTTGATGAAGATGTGTAACCTCTTTTTTTCATTTGAATTCAAGTGAGACTTAAGAGCCTATAAAAGGGCCCTAACGCTCTTGTAAATTCAGTTTTGATGAAATGAAAATTTGGGAAGTTTCTTCTTCCTTTAGCCCTTGTCTTCTTAGACTAGGAACTCTGTGGGAGAGTGCCTTTGTCTTTCGGGACATCGAGGGGTGAGAGGCCCTGAGTTTCCTTTTTCCTTCGCAAGCCACCAATCCATCATCAAGCTTGGACGCCCCTAGGATATCCACCTGGACAGCCAACGAGAAGAGCTCTTCTCGACCACCATCCTTAACTCTTCCCCATCACTTCTTACTTTCTTATACCCTCTTCTTGCTATTTTCTAACCCCTTCACTTGGTTGCTCGTAGGTCCCTCAAGTGACACGGACAGAGGAGTCAATCTTCCTTGCCTTTGGTACCATCGGATGAAAAGTTGGTGAATCCACAGGGTCGAAGTCTTGATCTTCTAGGTCGCATCCACGAGTATGAGCGAACTCAGCATCAGGCGCATCTTAATCTTCAAGGTTTGCACTCCCTAGTCTCCTAAGTTGGTATTGTTTTAGAGCTAAGTCCTATCGAGATTTCTCAATCCCGGGATCCTTTTCTTATCACTTTTAGGGGCTATATCTGCAGGCTAAAGTCCCTTGTTATTACTCAAATCCCTAGGTCTACTCTTAGCTTTATTTTGGAAATCAATCAATCCCCTAAAATATAATAACTACAAAAAAAGAAAATCACCTACATATCATCCTAGTTGGTAGTCCCGCATCATGTCTGGTATCAAAGCTTCATCGCGCATCATGTTTGGTAACAGAGCTTCATCCTGCATCACATTTGTTATCAGAGCCTTTTTGGAACTTAGTTTCTCTTTAAGTACTCGGATCGGGTGCTTCACCATGGCCATCTGGTCATAGAAAAAAGTAGGGCTGCAAGACCCTCACATCCCATTCAAAAGAGATTTTCTATGGCATGTAGGGGTGCCGATGTGATTGACCCTTGAAGAAGAAAACAAGGAGATAGGTATCTTAGGTCCTAAAGAAAATTTCTGCATAACTAAGTTTTGTATCATTAGATTTCTGCATCATGTCCAACAAGTACATAGTCTGTTATTTTAATTATTTTTGTATGTAAGAAATTCAAAGACTACTGATTCTTATTTTGTTGGATTTCTAGTAATTGATAGTAATTTTCAAAATTTCCTCAGAATTTATTTCGATCTGTAGAACTTCTGCATGCCTGATTACTTTCTAAGAACAATTCTATCCTAAAATTCTAGCAAGTTTAATTTTAGCATACTTTCATTTCTGCATAGTTTAATTTCTGCACTTAGGTTCATCTCATTTAATTTTTAGCAACACATATTTCTGCCTATACACATCAAAACACAAAAAAATTTTAGTGCACTTCATTAGGTTTCATTTGTATGCCATCATATACATAACTTACTTTAAGGGCGACAATATCATAAGATAAGGGAAGGAGGTCATTACCTTTCCTTGGCCCAAAACCACCACCTCTACATCTCGAACCTAAGGCTAACTTAAAATCTATTAGCAACCTAATAGCTTAGGGACATCAATGAGTCGGGTTTAACCATTATAGGAAACTAGTGCATACAACACTTCAATTAGCACTGGTGGTGGGGACACCAAGATCAGACACAGATCATTGGATCCCATATGGTTTACTGATTAGGATTTTTAAAACCTTAGTCATGTGTCACAATTTTGTAAGCAAGTAAGATTGAGTCCTGTAATAAGTTGAGACTAGTTGATTTGTCTCAACCCTAGTCAGTCTTTGAGTCCTGTACTTAAGTACTAGTCCAGTATCAGTCCAATTTCGTACAAGAGAGGAGATTACCCAATGTTGGAGTTCCACCAGGCCTCATCTAGGAGTCTATGTGGTGTGGGCACCAGACATCAGGGTTTCAATTTTCAGGTCTTGTAATAAGGCTCCAAGCCTAAACCGTGTAATTTTCTTTAGCTTTGAATTGAATCTCAAGTGTCTATGTCTAGTCCTGTATTTTGACCATGTTGGTCAAGTTGAGTCCTGTACTGAGTCCAGTCTCATAATGAGTCTAGTCCGAGTCTGTTTAAAGCAAGATTGGTCTTGAAGTCCAGTCACTTTTTGAGCCAAGCCATGAAGGAAGCCAACTCAGCTCAAGGGACCACCTTTTCATCCTACATGGTGCCACTTCACTATGCCATGTGGGCGGCACACAATTCTGATTTTGGATGCCAAAAAGGGGGGACACATCACTTGATACACTCCTTTTTTCCCTCCCCCCTATCAAGCTATTTTCCAAACATGGGTGGTCGGCCATGGAAGGTCAAAGGGAGTTAAAGTTTGGAGAATTCAAATCCCTTGCTTCAAGCCTCCTATCAAGCTTTCTTCCCAAACTACTTGAATAACTTTGGAAGGAATAGCAAGATCCATGGGTGCCTCCACTTCTCACTCGCCATATCATGCCTTGTACCAAAAGTGGAAGCACAACCAAGGAAAGGAGGAGGACACAAGCCTTGATCCAAGCCTCACATCAAGCCACATTCATGGTCGGCCAAGAAGGAAGAATTTTTGAATTTCTTGATGCCCCATCAAGAAAAGATTTGTAATTTTCATTTGAAATTTAAATGGGGTTTTAAGGTACCTATAAAAGGGACCTTACCCCTCCTTTGCAAAGCTAAATGATGATGAATGAAAAGAAAATATTTGAGAGCCATTCTCTTTGTTAGTTGCCTTCATTCCTTAAGAACGTCGATCTCCGTGAGGGAGCACCTTCGCCTTCGGGCGTCTAGAGGTGTGACGCCTCAAGTTACCGTCTCTTCCACCAATCCATTTTCCATCTTCGAGTTTGGAGGCCACTAGATGTTCCATCTAGGTGCCCAACAAGAAGAACCCAATCAACATCCTCTCCAACCTCTCTTCCCTTATTTCTTCTTGATACTTATTATTTCCTAATCCTTCTATTGATTGTTCGCAGGTCCTCCAGGTACCACGAAAATGGAGTCAATTTTCCTTGCCTTCGAGACCTTCAACAGGGAGCCGATGCATCCGTGGGGTTGAAGGCTCGATCATCCAGGCCGCATCCGTGAGAGAGAGCGAACTCGACATCAGGTGCTTCAAAACTTTAAGGTTTGCAACCCTAGACTTCTAAGTAGGTATTGTTCTGAGTGCTAAGTCTTATAGGATTTCTCAATCCTGGGGTCCTCTTTTTATCCTTGCTTTGGGACTTAGTTGCTTGCCTGAAGTTCTTGTTAGTATAGAACCCTAGATCTACTCCTACCTATTTTCGGGAATCCTAAACAAATTATTAAAACCCTAAAAATCACCAAAGAAAAATCACTTGTATCATTCTTCATCATCTCATCTAGTTAGTCCCCCCATCATTTCTGGTATCAGAGCATGGTTAGGACTTAGCGCTTCTTAAGTACCTGGATTAGGTGCTTCACTAGGCCGTCCGGTCTTAGAAGAAAAGTAGGGTTTCAAGACCCTCTCCTACCATTCCACAAGGATCTCCTAAGGTGTGTAGGGGTTCCACTGTGACAGGCCTTGGAAGAGGAACACAAGAAGATAAGTGTTTAAAAAAACCCAAAAGAAAAAAAAAAATTTGCATCTTAGATCTCATCTTTAAATTTCTGCATTTTTCCTTTTCTGAATATGGTCTGTTGTCTTTAATATTTCTATTTGTAGGAATCTCCAATTTATTTAATTTTTATTTTTTTAGATCACAATTAATTGATAATATTTTTGATAATTTTTTCATATTTTATTGCAGCTAGTAGAATTTCTACAAGCTAGAATACTACCTGAGAAGAAATTCTGTTCTGAGAATTTCAGCAAGTGCATTTTTCTTATGTTTTCATTTCTTAGATAGTTTAATATGCATTTAGCTTCATCTCTTATCATTTCCTTCATCTCATTTCTTCTTTCATCCTTCAAAAACCCAAAAATATAATTTAGAGACATCTCACTAGATCATATTGCATGCCATCATCCTCATAAATCATCTTAAGGGTAGCAATTTGACATAGGGTCACGATTTCATTACCCGTCCCTAGCCCAGAAATCACCACCCAGCATATCGAACCCAAGATCAAATAGACACTTAATTGTTCTAGTGACCTAGGGACACCCATGAATTCGGGTCGAACCAAGTGTCAAGCCAAGTTAGACAGCTGGTTTGTGTGTGCTTGAGTAGCTGGTATCTAGGCAAGTGGTTCATGGACAAGAGCCCGAAGGAAGGGGGTTGGTTCGCTTACCTTGCCAATTTCAAATTTGATAGGAGACCCAAAACCCATCTGGGTTTCCTTTTAATTTTCTAAATTTTTTTATTTCAGTTCAAATTTTTTATCCCAGCTATTTCGCCTATTCCTATTATACTAATGTTATTCCAGGTTTATTCCCGAGTTATTCCTCTGCTATTCTTATCATCTTCAACCTCCAGAATTGCTTGAACCTCCATTTTTCTTAATTTTTTCTTCCCGTTCCTCCGGATCCGCCATGCCCGACCACCATCCACCTCCCCCCTGCGTCGATCTCTTCGTGGAGATGCCGGCGAATCCCTCGGAACCGCCCAAGGCTGCTCCCCCCACCCCCTGCTGCTCCATGCCCATGATGCCCATGATTCCCAAGTCCGTGATGCCCCCCCTTCTCCGTGCTCGACGACCCTCTACCCGGAGTCGCCTCCAGCCAGCACCCCTGTGCCTCTTGCGATGCCCAGCCACCGTCATGCCCAGCCATGCTAAGTTTCTTCCAGCCGGGACTACCCTGCTGCATCATTTTTTTCTCAGGACAGGGAAGGAGACTGCTCGTGATCCACCCATGCTATCGTCCACCTCCTGCCACGACAACCACCGCCGCCATCTCCATGGTCGCTGGATCCAGTTGTCCAGGCCAAGAACCGGGAGCTCTTCATGCCGGCTTCTGATCCATGGGCACCGCCCGCGGGACGTAACGGCCGTCGTTGACCCTGTGATCCGCTTGAGCTGGAGGTCGAAATCACCGAAATAACTCACAGTGTGGTCGATTCCGTAGTCATTGCAGATCACCTCATAGGACTTGGCCCCGATATGCACCCCAAACCAAGTCGGATCCAAACCCATCGCCCGCTCAATCTTCTCTTCCATGGTCACAGGAGATAATCATGCACAGATTTCAAAGTAGAAGAATTGGCACGGATCTCAAATCTACAAGATTTAGGATTAATAAAATAAAATAAAATAAAATAAAATTTCCATGTATGCCCTACTTGGTTCCTAAGTCTTGTAAGCCTACAAAAAGGCACCCCCCTCTTGTAATAAATCAGTTAATGAAAATGAATTTTTGAAGGGTTTTTTCAACTTGTTTGTAGTTCTGGGCTGAGGCCCGTTTACCTTCGTCCTTCGGGACGTCGAGAGGTGTGAGGCCCCATCTTGCCTTCATCCTTAGGGATGTCGAGGGGTATGAGGCCCAGTCTTGCCTTTGTCCTTCGGGACGTCGAGGGGTGTGAGGCCCCATGTATCTCCATTTTCTCTCCCACCTTCAAGTTGAAAGGGATATGCCCTACAAACCAATCTCTGTTGTATCTCCCAAACCATTGTAATTGATAATTTTCTAAATAAAGGCATTATTTTATCATACGCTGTGTTATGATGAACCCCATAGATTAGGGCTATGATTTTAGGGTTATGATGAGATCATACCAGTGAGACCTAAAATCTTAAAACCTTAATCTAAAGTATTCCTAGTCAAAGGAACCCTGAATAGGGGATCAGGGTTTTTCCGATAAGACTAGCACACCCCGGGTATACTGGAAAGGGTGACTGCTCTCACAGTCACTTGTGTATGACACTAATACTGGGATGTGGGTGCTCATTGGAGAATGAGTTCACTGATATGATCCAACTTGAGAACATCTAATGGAGTCTTAGCTACATGTCAATAGAAGGTTCTCATAGTAGGAGTGGTACAAGTAATCTTTTGACCTGAGACTGCCATAAGTACCTTATGTACATGAACCCATCCTTTGGTTCAATCCTAATCATGACACTGAGACATGCACAGGATTGATACTGGGAATGGTGAATTGAATATGAAGGTAATGAGTAGGTCAACAAGGAATCGATCACTCTTAGTAAGAGGAGATTGCATCCAGCTAGTCAACAATCGCATGATGATTCAGGGAATCTTTGATCAAAGTAAGGATATTAGAGATGGTTTCTAATATCAAGATAATCGAATCATCATTATAAGATTGAGCTAGAAACAAATATAATGTTGGATTTGACATATATCCATATCCATAGTTATATTTTGGGTGCAGGCTGATCGAAAGATTTAATTATACGGTAACTCTCTACTGAAGGGTAATTTTGGTATTTCACCAGAATTTCCATATCTTCCGGGTAGACATGACACGTTGCTAGACGTCAATCTTGTCTTGTGGGTTGATCAAGTTCAAAGATCACATGTTAGGAAGAATCCTAATTGATCGATCCGGGTAAGCCCGGTTTGACCTAAATCGATTAGAAAGAGTTCTAATCAAATTAGGTCAACTTGTATTCGAACCCACTGCTGGCTAGATGTGGAACCCAATGGGTCACACACTTAAGAGGATTGATCAAGAATTTAATTTGGAATTAAATTGTCTTTGCAAGATAACACTCTAGCAGGTGTTGCAAGCCCTAGCTTCTATTCGGATCGGATTCGAATTAGGGTTCCGGATTGGTTCAAATTGGGTTCTAATTGGACCTAATTAGACCCTAATTAAGAAATATGGGAATATGGCTAACCCTATTGGCTAGCCATGTAGCTTGGCTAGCCTCCCCCCCCCCCCTTTTTGCTTTTCACGCCAAACACCAAGAGTCCATGCGCATATGGACTCTTGGCGCGCCTTAAGGAAGAGTCCATGGCGCATGGACTCTTGGCGCGCCCCAAATAAAATCATCGGAGATTTTATTTGGGCGGCCTCCTTCTTAAGTGATTAGCGCTCCTTCTCCCCCCCCTTGGATGAAAATCCAACGGCTGATGGGATTTTGAGAAAGAGAGAAAGCGCTAACTCCTCCCGGGCGCGCGAAGTAACATCTCTTCGGAGATGAAAAGTCGCGACTTTCTTCTTTTTAAAACACCGCGGTTTTTCCTTTAAGAAGAGCCGTGGGATTTAATCTGGAAGGCCGTGAGATGTGTGGATTGGGCGTGAGAAATAAGAAAGGGGCGTGAGATAAAGTGGAATGGGGTTTACGGAGAGTTGTGTTCTTCTGAGAAGACATCTCTCTGAAATCTATTTAAACAACAGAGGTCTCGGGTGTTCAGATGATTTTTTTTTGAACAACAGAGTTTATTTTATTGTCTTTTCTTTCCAGGAAACTGATTCCTCCTTAGCTTGTTTAGGACAAAGAGAGTTTCCCTCTTACAGAGTTCTCTTCTCTGTTGAAACTCAAGTCCAAAACAAGAGATAGGAAGAATCTCTTGATCGGTAAAAGAAAGGAACTCCTACTCTGTTTCTATTTCCTTTACTTTAAGACATTAGTGTCTTAAATCCATCTCCTCCTTTAAGACAAGAGTTTTATTCTTAGGACAAGGTCTTAAGAAAGGGAAAGGAAGAAGGAAGAAAGGAAGTAAGGAGCCCCTACCCTGAAGTTTTAGAGCCATAGTCCTCTTGAGTTCTAGGATAAGAATTCAAGTGAGGGAACTTTGAAGAAGCTTGCATCTTGTTCAATCATCTTGTGGATCACCATTGGAGGGTGGACATTTGGACGCCTGGTGAAATCAAAAGAAGCATTCAACACCAAGTTCTGATTCTACATCAAAATTGGACTTAGCGTTAAAAGGTTAGTGCCCTAATTCTAACAATGTTAGTATGTATGTTTTAATTAGTATATAAGGAGATCTTGGCTAAGGGATTTCGGTGCAAATTTCATCATTTTGAAATTTACACTTCCGCTGCGGTGCACTTGAAACCCCAACAGTGGTATCAGAGCCATCCTTATTACAGTTAAAACATATTATATGCATTTTTGTTGTAGTATCGAAATTAGGGTTTTAAACCCTTGAATGCTGATACGCTTAGCATAATTTAAGGAATGCATATATGATAATTAATGTTTTGATGTATGCCACTAATTAGGGTTTTTCACTCAAACCCTAATTATTATAGAGATATGATTAGTTTTGAAGTCATCATACTGAAATAAGGTTGCCCTGGCATAATGGTGGATCCATTATGTGGTAAATGGTTGTCCTAGTATGATGACACACTTAGCACATATATGTTTATCAGAGTGATATCATTATGATATGTTTTTTTATGTAAGAATGTGCTGGCAATTTTATAAAGCCCTCTTCTTAAAATCATATTAAGTCATAGCATATTTAACTAATAAGCATCACTAGTCATGATGAACAATTGATCATTCGGTGTCTAGAAAGGTGGTTCTGGGAAGGTAAAGAGAATCGTGGTTTTTAATTGGTTCCGTTGACTGACCTGGCCAATTTTTATTGGTGTCTAGGAAAGCAACGGGGGGACTCCCACATCTCTTCCACTTGCCTGGCCGATTTGATTATATTTAAATCTTGACTTATATGCTTAGTGTTAAAAAATTGCTATATGTTGGCCTTCCTTCATGCTGGATCATTACTGTGTTATGAACCATATTAGGTTTGTTGTGTTGTCTGCAAGACCTAATAGGGTGATTGACATAATATTGGTCTAGTACAAAATATCCTTACAGTATATTCAGTATAATGCCTTGTTGTGTTATCTACAAGGGCATTATATTTGAATATTGACTGTATAGAAATGAAAGGGTCTTGACTTAACTAGAACATTATGGTTTGTTGTGTATTCTGCAAGACTTATAATGTTCTAGAGGCCAAGTTATTTTTGAGAATTATATGAGATATAATTGGAAGAGTTTCCTACCTTACAACTTATAAAAGATTTGTTGTGTTGTCTGCAAGATCTTTTATAAATTATAAGGATCTCGATCTCACTAAGAAAACCGATCAGGGTTCTTCTCGATTATCATAGTGAGGGCTATGATTTTTGATAAAATAGTGGGAGACATAATTAAATTGAAGACCTAATTTAATTATGTAAATCATTTCATGGTTGTTTGCTTATGTATTGTTCTTAATTAAATGTAGATAAATGGCATCTTCATTATCACTGAGAAGCATCTTAGATACCAACAAACTGACTGGTCCAAACTATGTGGACTGGTTGAGAAACTTAAAGATTGTACTGAGTTCAGAAAAACTTTCTTATATTCTTGATACCCCTAATCTTAATCCACTAGGGGATGATGCCACACAGGAAGATATGGCCACATACAAAATGTGGCAGAATGACTCCCTCACTGTCAAGTGTATCATACTGGCCTCTATGACCAATGAGTTACAGAGGCAGCATGAAAGCATGGATACTCAATCCATAATGCTCAATTTAAAGGAGCTTTATGGAGAACAAAGCAGAACTGCTAGATACGAAATATCTAAGCAGTTATTCCGTGCTAGGATGACAGAGGGTACATCCGTTCAGGATCATGTCCTGAAGGTAATTGACTTAATCACTAGATTAGGTCAATTAGGGTTTATTATGGATGGGGAGCTGAATCAGGATTTAATCCTGCAATCACTCCCAGAGTCATTTTCTCAGTTTGTCTTGAATTATCACATGAACAAACTGAACACTTCCTTGCCTGAGCTGTTAAATATGTTAAAAACAGCAGAGAGCCATGTTAAGAAAGAAAAGGCTCCACTTCTTCTTGTTGATAAGACCAATAAGAAGAAATCAGGCAAAAAGGGTTTTAGCAGGAGACTAAACCCTAAGGGTGGCATCAATAAGAACAAGAAAGGAAAGAAGGTCTCAAAACAGTCAACCTGTTTCTTTTGCGGCAAAGCGGGACATTGGAAAAGGAATTGCAAGGCTTACCTTGCAACTGTGAAGCCTGGTGCGGCAGACGCACCAAAAGGTATGTATGAGATACATACTATATTGACATTAAATTCGTCTATATCAAATACTTGGGTATTGGATACCGCTTGTGGTTACCATATATGCAAATCTTTGCAGGACCTCCACAAGCTTAAAGTATTGAAGGAAGGCGACTTCAATCTCTACGGTGCTGGTGGTGATATCATCCAAGCAGAAGCTGTAGGGACCTATATTCTGAAGTTGCCTTCAGGGAAGATCTTGGAGCTAGAGAATTATTACTATATGCCAAAGATTATTAGGAACATTATATCTATTCCTTTGTTATTAAAACAAGGATATGTAATGGATGTAACGAGCACTGGTTGCTCAATAATGTTATCTAATAAAATTATTTGTTCTGGCATATTTAGCAATGGGCTCTTAACTCTTTCTTCCAATGATAGTATTTTTCATGTCAATACTAAAAGGAAAAGAAAAGACTTTAATGATACTTTACTTTGGCATCATAGACTTGGTCATGTTAATGAGTCTAGGATTAGCAAGTTATACAAGGAAAAATTCCTTATGAGTATGAATCATTAGGAACTTGCGAATCATGTCTCATGGGTAAGATGACAAAAACTCCATTCACTGGACATGGGGAAAGGTCAACTGAGTTATTAGGACTTATACACACTGATGTATGTGGTCCAATGACAACTCAGGCCAGAGGAGGATACTCATATTTTATCACTTTTACAGATGATTTATCTAGGTTCGGATATGTGTATCTTATGAAACACAAATCTGAAGCCTTTGATAAATTTAAGGAGTATCAAAGTATGGTCGAAAAACAAACCGGGAAAAGTATTAAAGTTCTTCGTTCTGATCGAGGAGGAGAATACTTATCCGCGGAGTTTTTAGACTATCTTAAAGTTAATGGAATCCTTTCTGAATGGACCCCTCCTTATACACCACAGCTAAATGGTATAGCTGAAAGGAGGAATCGTACCTTATTAGATATGGTACGATCCATGATGTGCTTCACAAATTTGTCCATTTCTTTCTGGGGTCATGCCCTAGAAACTGCTGTTTATATTCTGAACAAGGTACCTTCTAAATCCGTTGTTAGTACTCCATATGAAATTTGGAGTGGAAAGAAACCATATCTTAAATATTTTAAGGTATGGGGATGTCCAGCTTATGTTAAAAGAAATTTTGGACATAAGTTGGAACCTAGAGCGGATAAATGTCTATTTGTAGGATATCCTAAAGAAGGTAGAGGATATCTATTCTACCATCCTACTGAACAAAAGATTTTTGTTAGCAGGCATGCCACTTTTCTAGAAAAAGAGTTCATTTTGGAAAGGGGCAATGGTAGAACAATTGAACTTGGAGAAGTGCAAGAAATACAGATAGACAATTCTCAACCATTAGAACATATAGTTAGGACAGAACCAGAACACAAAACTCCTCCTCGTAGGTCTGACAGAGTGCCACGGGCACCTGAGAGGTATGGGTTTTTTATTGAAAATAATGAAGCTCAAGTCATTCAAAATGATGAACCTCTGACCTATACGGAAGCTATCTTGAGTACTGACTCAGATAAATGGCAAGAAGCCATGGAATCCGAAGTAGACTCTATGTATGTAAACCAAGTATGGTCTTTGGTTGATGCACCAGAGGGTGTTAATCCTATTGGGTGTAAATGGGTCTATAAGAAAAAGATTGGGGCTGATGGCCAAGTTGAAACCTATAAAGCCAGATTAGTGGCTAAAGGTTTTAGACAAAAACAGGGAATTGATTATGATGAAACTTTTTCACCTGTTGCCATGCTAAAATCAATTCGGATTTTACTTGCTATAGCAGCATACCACGATTATGAGATATGGCAGATGGATGTGAAAACTGCATTCCTCAATGGTTTCCTTGAGGAAGAAGTCTACATGTCACAGCCAGAAGGTTTTATTTCAAAGAATAAACCTAATCAAGTATGCAAGCTGAAGAAATCCATTTATGGATTAAAGCAAGCTTCCAGGAGTTGGAACATCCGCTTTGATGAAACTATTAAAAGATTTGGTTTTATCAAAAATGTGGATGAACCCTGTGTTTATAAGAAGACTAGTGGGAGTGCCATAGTCTTCTTGGTTCTGTATGTAGATGACATACTCCTCATTGGGAATGATATCCCAATGTTGCAATCAGTCAAGGTTTGGCTATCAAACCAGTTTTCCATGAAAGATTTGGGAGAAGCATCCTATATACTAGGTATTAAGATCTATAGAGATAGATCTAAGAGGATGCTAGGTTTATCCCAATCTAGGTACATTGACTTAGTGCTGAAAAGATTCAGCATGGAAGGAAGTAAAAGAGGTTATCTTCCTATGAGTCAAGGCATACATCTTTCTAAAAGGATGTCTCCCAAGACACCTGAAGAAAGAGATAGAATGAATTCTATACCCTATGCTTCGGCAATAGGATCCATAATGTATGCCATGTTATGTACCAGGCCTGATGTGGCATATGCTTTAGGCATTGTCAGTAGGTTTCAGGCTGATCCAGGAGAGGATCATTGGAAAGCAGTTAAAAATATTCTTAAGTACCTAAGAAGGACTAAGGATATTTTTTTGGTTTATGGTGGTTCTGATCTTAAACTAGAAGCTTATTTTGATTCTAGTTTTCAATCAGACCCTGATGATAGCAAATCCATTTCGGGATATGTTTTTACCCTAAATGGTGGAGCAGTGAGTTGGAAGAGTACCAAGCAGCAGACTGTAGCTGACTCAACCACAGAGGCAGAATACATAGCTGTTAGTGAAGCCGCCAAGGAAGCAGTCTGGATGAAGAAGTTCATCACAGAGTTGGGTGTTGTTCCTCAAATTGAAAACCCAGTGCCACTTTACTGTGACAACACTGGGGCCGTTGCTCAAGCTAAGGAACCAAGAGCTCATCATAAGTCCAAGCACATTCTGAGACGCTTCCATCTTGTCCGAGAAATAGTAGAGAGACAAGATGTCTACATAGATAGAGTTGATACAAAGAATAATGTAGCAGACCCGTTCACTAAGGCTCTACCACAGCGAGATTTTGATCGCCACCTAGAATGTATGGGATTAAGATTCAAAGGCGATTGGCTTTAGTGCAAGTGGGAGATTGAAAGGGATATGCCCTACAAACCAATCTCTGTTGTATCTCCCAAACCATTGTAATTGATAATTTTCTAAATAAAGGCATTATTTTTTATCATACGCTGTGTTATGATGAACCCCATAGATTAGGGCTATGATTTTAGGGTTATGATGAGATCATACCAGTGAGACCTAAAATCTTAAAACCTTAATCTAAAGTATTCCTAGTCAAAGGAACCCTGAATAGGGGATCAGGGTTTTTCCGATAAGACTAGCACACCCCGGGTATACTGGAAAGGGTGACTGCTCTCACAGTCACTTGTGTATGACACTAATACTGGGATGTGGGTGCTCATTGGAGAATGAGTTCACTGATATGATCCAACTTGAGAACATCTAATGGAGTCTTAGCTACATGTCAATAGAAGGTTCTCATAGTAGGAGTGGTACAAGTAATCTTTTGACCTGAGACTGCCATAAGTACCTTATGTACATGAACCCATCCTTTGGTTCAATCCTAATCATGACACTGAGACATGCACAGGATTGATACTGGGAATGGTGAATTGAATATGAAGGTAATGAGTAGGTCAACAAGGAATCGATCACTCTTAGTAAGAGGAGATTGCATCCAGCTAGTCAACAATCGCATGATGATTCAGGGAATCTTTGATCAAAGTAAGGATATTAGAGATGGTTTCTAATATCAAGATAATCGAATCATCATTATAAGATTGAGCTAGAAACAAATATAATGTTGGATTTGACATATATCCATATCCATAGTTATATTTTGGGTGCAGGCTGATCGAAAGATTTAATTGTACGGTAACTCTCTACTGAAGGGTAATTTTGGTATTTCACCAGAATTTCCATATCTTCCGGGTAGACATGACACGTTGCTAGACGTCAATCTTGTCTTGTGGGTTGATCAAGTTCAAAGATCACATGTTAGGAAGAATCCTAATTGATCGATCCGGGTAAGCCCGGTTTGACCTAAATCGATTAGAAAGAGTTCTAATCAAATTAGGTCAACTTGTATTCGAACCCACTGCTGGCTAGATGTGGAACCCAATGGGTCACACACTTAAGAGGATTGATCAAGAATTTAATTTGGAATTAAATTGTCTTTGCAAGATAACACTCTAGCAGGTGTTGCAAGCCCTAGCTTCTATTCGGATCGGATTCGAATTAGGGTTCCGGATTGGTTCAAATTGGGTTCTAATTGGACCTAATTAGACCCTAATTAAGAAATATGGGAATATGGCTAACCCTATTGGCTAGCCATGTAGCTTGGCTAGCCTCCCACCCGCCCCCTTTTTGCTTTTCACGCCAAACACCAAGAGTCCATGCGCATATGGACTCTTGGCGCGCCTTAAGGAAGAGTCCATGGCGCATGGACTCTTGGCGCGCCCCAAATAAAATCATCGGAGATTTTATTTGGGCGGCCTCCTTCTTAAGTGATTAGCGCTCCTTCTCCCCCCCTTGGATGAAAATCCAACGGCTGATGGGATTTTGAGAAAGAGAGAAAGCGCTAACTCCTCCCGGGCGCGCGAAGTAACATCTCTTCGGAGATGAAAAGTCGCGACTTTCTTCTTTTTAAAACACCGCGGTTTTTCCTTTAAGAAGAGCCGTGGGATTTAATCTGGAAGGCCGTGAGATGTGTGGATTGGGCGTGAGAAATAAGAAAGGGGCGTGAGATAAAGTGGAATGGGGTTTACGGAGAGTTGTGTTCTTCTGAGAAGACATCTCTCTGAAATCTATTTAAACAACAGAGGTCTCGGGTGTTCAGATGATTTTTTTTGAACAACAGAGTTTATTTTATTGTCTTTTCTTTCCAGGAAACTGATTCCTCCTTAGCTTGTTTAGGACAAAGAGAGTTTCCCTCTTACAGAGTTCTCTTCTCTGTTGAAACTCAAGTCCAAAACAAGAGATAGGAAGAATCTCTTGATCGGTAAAAGAAAGGAACTCCTACTCTGTTTCTATTTCCTTTACTTTAAGACATTAGTGTCTTAAATCCATCTCCTCCTTTAAGACAAGAGTTTTATTCTTAGGACAAGGTCTTAAGAAAGGGAAAGGAAGAAGGAAGAAAGGAAGTAAGGAGCCCCTACCCTGAAGTTTTAGAGCCATAGTCCTCTTGAGTTCTAGGATAAGAATTCAAGTGAGGGAACTTTGAAGAAGCTTGCATCTTGTTCAATCATCTTGTGGATCACCATTGGAGGGTGGACATTTGGACGCCTGGTGAAATCAAAAGAAGCATTCAACACCAAGTTCTGATTCTACATCAAAATTGGACTTAGCGTTAAAAGGTTAGTGCCCTAATTCTAACAATGTTAGTATGTATGTTTTAATTAGTATATAAGGAGATCTTGGCTAAGGGATTTCGGTGCAAATTTCATCATTTTGAAATTTACACTTCCGCTGCGGTGCTCTTGAAACCCCAACACATGTCTCTCTCTGTTTCCCCTCGTGACCTTGAGTTCATCCTAGCGCCTCTAAGTATCGAGGAGGGTGTAATGCCTTAGAGGTGAGAGGTCTCTTCATTAGGGTGAGTCCCAAGGTCCATGAGTTCCAGTTCCAAGTCTCCCATCCCCATCCTTCTTTCGCCACCTCTGCCAAGAAAATTTGAAAACAAAAGAGTTCAGCCGTTTTAGGATTTAGTTTCTGTGTTGTCCAAGTCCCGAGAGGCTTCTTAGCCCTCCCACGGTCTTAGTTTGCTTTAGGCCTTCCCCTTTTTCCGAATAACCATGGGTTTATTCGTGTGTCCGCCCCACATCAAATTGGTATCAGAGTGCACCCATAAAACAATGTCCAAATCATAAGATTATCCTGAATAACCAAGGTCTGTTTCATGATGCCCAGAGATCGCCCCAAGATTTCGACTCCTATTTTCTACCCTTCCCTGAGCCTTCTCACATTTCTAGAGCCATGGGATTACTTTTTGCTGAGATTACCGAAATGCATGACTCCGTAGAGCCCATCCCTTTTGCCATCTACTTCTGGCATACCTTATGGCATTTGCTAGGGATTCTTGATATTTTTTCTTGTACATACCAGACCTGGGTCAAGCCTAGAGAGTCATTAGTATGTTAGGTTTAGACCCTAGAGAGTCCAATAAAATTTTTCTCTATAGGAATGCATCGTTAGGTCTGCATTTTCCATCATGCATTAAATATAATTTTTTTTAATAATTTGACTGATTCTCGAAAGTAAACTAAAGAGTTTAATCAAAGGGATTCTATAATGGTTAGGCTTAGGTCTGAATGGTTTCCACCCGGAACCATTAAGAAACTTCATGCTCATGGAGTTGGCCCCTTTAAAGTGATAAAGAAAGTTGGCCCTAATGCCTATGTTCTTGAGCTACCCCCGAATTATGGCATTAGCTCGACTTTCAATATCTCAGACTTAGTCGAGTACAGGGAACCAGCAAATATACCTAGAGAGCCATTTGGGCCTGACCTTTCTTTTAAGAGTGAACCCGAACCTAAGTGTCCACCTCCAATCATACCTGAGAGAGGAGAGCGGATTGAGCATGTCCTGGATGACCAAGCTATCACTACCCGGGGCAAAGGTTATCAACGTTTCTTAGTCCGATGGCAAGGCCTACCTGAGTCCGATGACTCGTGGATTACCCGGGAGGACTTGCAGCGCCTCGATCCCGACCTTCTGGAGGAGTATCTAAGCCAACTTAGCTCTTACTCGACAGGGTCGAGTTCCTCCCACCTCGGGAGAACTGGTGTGGGTACCAGATCTAACAGAGGCTCCTCAACCCTCTGTGGATGCCCAATTAGGGTTCCAATTTTTTTTGGGTCTTGTAATAAGGCTTCATGCCTAGTCTCAAACTTGTAATTTTTTTTGCTTTGAATTTAGTCTCATGTCTAGTCTGTACTTTGACCAATTAGGTCAAATTTTCTTTTGCTTTGAATTTAGTCTCATGTCTAGTCTGTACTTCGACCAATTAGGTCAAATTGTGTCCTATACTGAGTCCAGTCACAAATCGAGTCTAGTCTGGGTCTATTGGAAGTATGGGTCCATGCAAGAATTGGTCTTAAAATTTAGTGTCCTTGGAGCCAAGTCTAGAAGGAATCCAAGTTAGCTCAGGGCCCACCTTTTCATCCTATGTGGTGCCATGATGACTTGCCATGTGGGCATCACACTTGTCATCCTTGGATGCCCAAAGAGGAGGAACACATCACTTGGCACTAGCCCTTTTTCCCTTCCCCTATCAAGCTCCATTCCAAGTAAGGGTGGTCGGCCAAAGAGAAGGTCAATGGGAGTTGAAGTTGGGAATTCAAATCCCTTGCTTCAAGCCCTCCAATCAACTCTTCTTCCCAAATTGTTTGAACCTCTTTGGAAGGAAGGGACAAGATCCATGGGCGCCTCCACCTCCACTTCCCATGTCATGCCTTGTACCAAAAAAGGATGCACAACCAAGGAAGGAAGAAGAACACATGTCTTGCTCCAAGCCTCTCTTCATGTTTTCTTCCAAAACAAAGAAGCTTCTTTCCAAGTTCAAGGCACCAAGATCTCTCCTCCAAGCCTTGCATCATGCCATGCCCAATCAAGCTAGCTCTTGGTCAGCCAAGGAGAGAAGAAAAGTCAAAAGTTTGGGCTCCCATTCAAGAATTCTTGTAAATTTTTCATTTGAAATTCAAAAGGGTCATAAGGTGCCTATTAAAAGGACCTAACCCCTCCTTTGTAAGGTTAATCTTGATGAATGAAAAAAAATACATTTCTTGAGTCCAACCTCTTTCTAGTTGCCTTCGTTCACTAGGAACGTCGATCTACGTGAGGGAGCACCTTCGCCTTCGGGCATTGAGAGGTGTGAGGCCTCAAACTACCGTCACTTCCACAACTCCATTATCCGACTCCGAATCAAGAAGAACTCCACCATCACTTCAACAACTCTTTCTTCCATCCTTCCATTGCTTTCCTTCTGATTGAAACTTAACCTTTATCTTCTTTGAATGCTCACAGGTTCTCCAAGTGACATGAGTACAGAGACGGTTGCCTTTGCCATCGAGATCTTCGAACAGCCAGCCGGTGCCTCCGCAGGGTTGATGGCTCGATCATCCAGGCCACATCTGCCAAAGTGAGCGATCTCTGCATCGGGTGCTTCAGATCTTTGAGGTTTGCCCCCTGACTCCTAAGTAGGTCTTGATCGAAGAGCTATATCCTACGGGATTTCTCAATCCCGGGGTCCTCTCTTTATCATTGCTTAGGGGCTACTTGCTTGCTTGATAGTTCTTGTTATTATAGAATCCTAGATCAACTCTTACTTATTTTCGAAAATCCAAAGAAAATCATAAAAATCTAAAAATCACAAAACCAACAAATCACATGCATCATTCTTCATTTTGCCTTTAGTTAGTCTCCCATCATTTCTGTATCAGAGCCAGCAGTGGACTAGGATTTGCTTCATCGACAAACTCGATAGAGTCGAGTTCTTCTCACTGCAGGAGAATGATGGGTGACATGAAACCCATCTGGGTTTTCTTTTAATTTTCTAAATTTTTTTATTTCAGTTTAAATTTTTTATCCCTGCTATTCTGCATATTCCTATTATCCCAGTGTTATTCCAGGTTTATTCCTGAGTTATTCCTCTGCTATTCTTATCGTCTTCAACCTCCACAATCGCCTGAACCTCCATTTTTCTTAATTTTTTCTTCCCGTTCCTCCGGATCCGCCATGCCCGACCACCATCCACCTCCCCCCGGTATCGATCTCCTCGTGGAGACACCAGCGAATCCCTCAGAACCGCCCATGGCTGCTCCCCCCCACCTCCTGCTGCTCCATGCCTGTGATGCCCATGATGCCCATGTCCGTGATGCCCCCCCTTCTCCGTGCCCGACGCCCTCCGCCCGGAGTTGCCTCCAGCCAGCAACCCTGTGCCTCTTGCGATGCCCAGCCGCAGTCGTGCCCAGCCATGCTGAGTTTCTTCCAGCCAGGACCACCCTGCTGCATCATTTTTTTCTCAGGATAGAGAAGGAGACTGTTCATGATCCACCCATGCTACCGTCCACCTCCCACCACGACAACCTCCACCGCCATCTCCACAGTTGCTGGATCCCAGTTGTCCGGGCCAAGAGCCGGGAGCTCTTCATGTCGACTTTTGATCCATGGGCACCACCCATGGGACGTAACGACCGCCACTGGCCCTGTGATTCGCTCGAGCTGGAGGTTGGAATCGCCGGAATAACTCACGGTATGGTCGATCCCGTAGTCATCGCAGATCACCTCCTAGGACTTGGCCCCAATCTGCGCCCCAAACAAAGTCGGATCGAAACCCATCGCCCACTCAATCTTCTCTTCCATGGTCACAGGAGATAAACATGCACAGATTTTAGAGCAGAAGAATAGGCACGGATCTCAAAGCTTCAAGATTTAGGATTAATAAAATAAAATAAAATAAAATTTTCATGTATGTCCTACTTGGTTCCTAAGTCTTGTAAGCCTATAAAAAGGCATCCCCCCTCTTGTAATAAATCAGTTAATGAAAATGAATTTTTGAAGGGTTTTTCCACTTGTTTGTGATTCTGGGCTGAGGCCCATTTGCCTTCATCCTTCAGGACGTCGAGGGGTGTGAGGCCCCATCTTGCCTTATCCTTAGTGACGTCGAGGGGTGTGAGGCCCCATCTTGCCTTCATCCTTCGGGACGTCGAGGGGTGTGAGGCCCCATGTATCTCCATTCTCTCTCCCACCTTCATGTCTCTCTCTGTTTCCCCTCGTGACCTTGAGATTCATCCTAGCACCTCCAGGTATTGAGGAGGGCATAATGCCTTAGAGGTGAGAGGTCTCTTCGTTAGGGTGAGTCCCAAGGTCCATGAGTTCCAGTTCCTAGTCTCCCATCCCCATCTTTCCTTCGCCACCTCCACCAAGAAAATTTGAAAACAAAAGAGATCAGCCATTTTAGGATTTAGTTTCTGAGTCGTCCTAGTCTCGGGAGGCTTTTTAGCCCTCCCACGGTCTTAGTTTGCTTTAGCCTTCCCCTTTTTTCGAATAACCCTGGGTTTATTCGCGTGTCCACCCCGCATCAAAATTGGTGTCTAAGGCAAACAAAGAGGAACCTTCACCAACCTTACACTAACCTGGCCAGGTGCCAAGTTACTGCTACCTGGTTTGTCTTCTTGACTTAACTTTTGGTTTGATTTTTTTAAGTCTAAGCAAACCCTTAGCATCTTCCGTGTGTGTGCATGTCGACCAGATTCGGAGTCCCTTTTCACCCCCATCTTTCCCAATCGAGATAACCTATGGAGAATGAACGAGAAGATCAATTCAAGGTCATCCTTGAACAATTGGTTAGGATGAACAGTAGGCTTGACAAGCTTGATGATAGAATTGGAGCCTTAGAGAAGAATAGTCCTAGACCATTTGTCGAACCTGAGTCTGAATCACCTTTCCCCCCTAGGGATTACCCTCATCATGAACCATCCATAGAGGTTGAACCCAGGAGAATTCCCCATTTTAACCCAGCCCAAGAGATTCACCCTAGGAGACCCATCAGGGGTTCTTGGATTAGGAAGAACTGCAAAAGTCTGATGACCTGTTAGGAGTGATTAGGTGCATCCTTATCCAAGACATAGTGCAAGAAGATTGGCGTAGGACAAACATCCTACAAACCTTTGTCAAACTAGGGGATAGGGTGTGCAAAATCATAATTGATAGTGGGAACTGTGTCAATGCCATCTCTTCAAGTACTGTCAAAGCCCTAAGATTGACCCCAGTTCCTCACCCCAACCCATATATGGTCTCTTGGGTAGATTCAACTTCCATACCCATAAAGTCTAGGTGCCAAGTCTTGATCAAGTTACAGTCTTATGAAGAGAAGATTTGGTATGATGTCCTTCCCATGGGCGTCAATAGTATTATCTTAGGTCGACCTTGGCTCTATGATCATGATGCCACCCTTCATGGTCGGACCAATACCTGTACCTTTAACCACCGTGGGAAGAAATTTATAATCAACCCAGTTTAGCCTAAGGACCAGGCTAAGAAAGGATCAAGTAGCCTTAAAGAAAAGAAGCCTGAAGTTAACTTGATCAAGGACAATGAGTTAGAAGAATAGATTACTGGGAAAGGACCCTTTAAAGAATTTCAAGGAGAGAAGGATGAACATTCTGAGAATTTAAATACAAAAACCCCTGAGCCCATTGAAGACTTTAAGGTTGAACCCATTGAAAATCTAGGGAAAGAAACTCCTGGGCCCATTAAAGAATTGAAAGAAAACATCTATGAGTCAAGTTTAGTAGAAGATGGGCCCAAGGTTGAAATCATTGTGAATCAAAGGAAAATGATCCTGAACCCACTACAAAATTTGAAGAGGAAATGACCGAGCCAGGATCACATCTAGTAAATGAACATGAGGATTCACCATTCTTTTCCACAGGAGTTCAGGAACCAATCCTTAATGAACCAATCCAAAGAGAACATCCTCAAGAGATGGTTGAAGCTCGAAAAGAAATTGAGGATGTAGTTCGTAATGAGTTACCTGATCAATTACCATCCTTGAAGAACACCCAGTCTACTTTAGAACTTGCACCCATCGATCAAGGTCCAAATTTTAAAATCATCCTGACTAACCAAGGTCTGTCTCATGCTTCCCATAGATTGCCCCAAGACTCCGATTCCTATTTCCTACCCTTCCCTGAGCCTTCTCACATTTCTAGAGCCATTGGGTTACTTTTTGTTGGGATTACCAAAATGCATGACTCCGTAGAGCCCACCCCTTTTTCCATCTACTTCTGGCATACCTTATGGCATTTGCTAGGGATCCTTGATAATTTTTCTTGTACATACCATACCAGGGTCAAACCTAGAGAGTCTATAATCTGTTAGGTTTAGGCCCTAGAGAGTCCAATAAAATTTTGCTCTATAGGAATGCATCGTTAAGTCTGCATTTTGCATCATGCATTAAGTATAAATTTTAATATAATTTGATTGATTCCCGAAAGTGAACCAAAGAGTTTGATCAAAGGGATTCTATAATGGTTAGGCTTAGGCCTGAACGGTTTCCACCAAGATCCATTAAAAAACTTCATGCTCGTGGAGCTGGCCCCTTTAGAGTGATAAAGAGAGTTGGCCCTAATGCCTAAGTTCTTGAGCTACCCTCAGATTATGGCATTAGCTCGACTTTCAATATCTCAGACTTAGTCGAGTACAGGGAACTAGCAAACATACGTAGTGAGCCATTTGGGCCTGACCTTTCTTTTGAGAGTGGACCAGAACCTGAGTGTCCACCTCCAATTATACCTGAGAGAGGAGAGAGGATCGAGCATGTCTTGGATGACCAAGCTATTACCACCCGGGGCAAAGGTTATCAACGTTTCTTGGTCCGATGGCAAGGCCGACCTGAGTCCGATGACTCGTGAATTACCCGGGAGGACTTGCAGGGCCTTGACCCTGACCTTCTGGAGGAATACCTTAGCCAAATTAGCTCTTACTCGACAGAGTCGAGTTCCTTCCACCATGGTAGAATTGGTGTGGGCACCAGACCTTTGGTTAGGGTTTCAATTTTCGGGTCTTGTAATAAGGCTCCAAGCCTAAACCGTGTAATTTTCTTTAGCTTTGAATTGAGTCTCAAGTGTCAATGTCTAGTCCTGTATTTTGACCAAGTTGGTCAAGTCGAGTCCTGTACTGTGTCCAGTCCCGTAATGAGTCCAGTCTGAGTCTGTTTAAAGCAAGATTGGTCTTGAAGTCTAGTCTCTTTTTGAGCCAAGCTATGAAGGAAGCCAACTCAGCTCAGGGGACCACCTCTTCATCCTACATGGCACCACTTCAGAATGCCATGTGGGCGGCACACAATTCAGATTTTGGATGCCAAAAAGGGGGGACACATCACTTGATACACTACTTTTTTTCCTCTCCCCTATCAAGCTATTTTCCAAACATGGGTGGCCGGCCAAGGAAGGTCAAAGGGAGTTAAAGTTTGGAGAATTCAAATCCCTTGCTTCAAGCCTCTTATCAAGCTTTCTTCCCAAACTACTTGAACAACTTTGGAAGGAATAACAAGATCCATGGGTGCCTCCACTTCTCACTCCCCATATCATGCCTTGTACCAAAAGTGGAAGCACAACCAAGGAAAGGAGGAGGACACAAGCCTTAATCCAAGCCTCATATCAAGCCACATTCATGGTCGGCCAAGAAGGAAGAATTTTTGAATTTTTGGGCATCCCATCAAGAAAAGATTTGTAATTTTCATTTGAAATTTAAATTGGATCCTAAGGTACCTATAAAAGGGTCCTTACCCCTCCTTTGTAAAGCTAAATGATGATGAATGAAAACAAAATATTTGAGAGCCATTCTCTTTATTAGTTGCCTTCGTTCCTTAAGAACATCGATTTCCATGAGGGAGCACCCTCGCCTTCAGGCGTCGAGAGGTGTGAGGCCTCAAGTTACCATCTCTTCCACCAATCTATCTTCCATATTCGAGTTCGGAGGCCACTAGATGTTCCATCTAGGCACCCAGCAAGAAGACCCTAATCAACATCCTCTCCAACCTCTCTTCCCTTATTTCTTTCTAATACTTATTGTTTACTAATCCTTTTATTGATTGTTCACAGGTCCTCCAGGTACCACAAATACGGAGTCAGTTTTCCTTGCCTTCAAGACCTTCGGACAGGAAGCTGGTGCATCCACGGGGTTGAAGGCTCGATCATCCAGGTCTCATCCGCGAGAGCGAGCGAACTCAGCATCGGGCTCTTCAGAACTTTAAGGTTTGCAACCCTAGACTTCTAAGTAGGTATTGTTTTGAGAGCTAAGTCCTTTGGGATTTCTCAATCCCGGGGTCCACTTTTTATCCTTCCTTAAGGCTTACTTGCTTGCCTGAAGTTCTTGTTAGTATAGAACCCTAGATCTACTCCGACATGTTTTCAGGAATCCTAAACAAATCATTAAAACCCTAAAAATCATCAAAGAAAAACCACTTGCATCATTCTTCATCATCGCATCTAGTTAGTCCCCCAATCACTAAGGCCTTCACATCAGCTCACACAGCCTGTTGACACCCTAGAATCCTAGATGCCCTCCAGATGCTCTCCAAATGCCCTGATTTCCCCCAGATGCCATTCTAGATGCCAGATTCCTTCTAGATGCTATGGAATATCCTCAACCTAGGGTGCCCCTTGATTCCAGGGAGATACCAGCATCTTAGTCCATGAAATTCAAGCCCGAGAGCAAGGCCAAGCCTTTAAGAACCAAGATTCCAATTTGATACCCGGAATAGACCAGCCCAGGCACCCCAGCTTCCAAGAGGCCCAAAGCCCATGCACCCTCCACTCTTGGCCTGCCCTTGCTATCCCTTAAAGCCCAACATGCCTAAGATAGGCATCCTCAATAAGTTGACCAAGTCAAAGCATATGGAAGAGTTCAAATGAAAGAAGGGAAGCTAGTTTTTATTTCATTCAACTTTGTAATCCTAGTTCTAAGTTTATTTTGTAATTGTTCTCCCACTTAAATTGTGTAAACCTATCCTAACTAAGAGAGGGCTGAAGTCCTAATAAGGAGAGGGAATGGGACTCTATAAATATCCCACCCTTCCTTCTCTTGTAATGACTAATCTTTTCATGAAATCAAATTGCTGTTAAATTGTTTCCAGAGTTCTGGTGTTCTTTGTTTTTCTTGTGTTTGTTTCTCTACCTAGCAGATCCTTGTTCCTTGCTATTCTCCATGCCCAAGTAGCCATTCAAGCTTCCAAACATCAGCCACATCCAAGAAGAAGAGCTTTGAAGACACCCCATATCCAGAGCTACTTCTTCTTTCCAGCCGCCAGCCCTAATCCCCTTTCCTTTGTTTTTTCTTTCTTTCATATTTTGTTTCTTTTCATTGATCACCTATTTCATGCCTAACCTTGATGCTTGCAGGATCTCTGAGATGTTTCCCCTCCTCAAAGGAGGCTTTCTTTGCCTTCAAGACCACCCAGATTAGCCTTCTATTTCAAGGGAACTAAAGCTTCATCATCCAGGCTCCAATCTGAGTGTTGCATGATCTCTTCAATGGCTAGTTCTTCAATCTCTTACTGGTACAAACTTCCTTACTCTTAATTTCTATTTTGATTGAAGGTTAGCAATCTTAGGCCAGGAAGTTTTTAATTCTCGTGTCCTAACTTTTATTATTTTGCATGAGCATGCCTGTGATTATGATGATTCTTTGCATTGCTATTCATCCTGCTAGTCTTTACTTGATTTTGCGAATCTAGCCTACAAATTATAATTAAAAAACTACAAAAAAATTATTTTACTATTTTTTCTGCATTCTTAGCAATCTTAGAGTCATCTTGCATCAGTTTGGTATAGAGTGGGTTTAGGATAGCATTCATCTGCATTAGGATCACAAACCCTAATTTCTGCATCTTGCTAGCTGCATTAGGCATCTATTTTTCATCTGATTTTGACCACCTACGAATTTTACTTTTTTATGAAATTTACATGATGTGTTCTCTGTCTTGTCCTCTATTTTATCAAAATTTTTAATTAATTTTACAAAAAATTAAAAGTCTTAAAATTTGGCATATTAGAAAGCCTAACTAAAATCCTGATAATTATGCATCAGTCCGAAAACCCTAGGATTTACATCATCATTTGATTTTTGTTTTTCATCAAATTTGGTAGAGGTCATCACCACCGTCCATCCTCTATTATGGTATTCTTCTTATTTTTTCTGCATTAGAATCCATGCCTAATCCTGTAGTAATCTGAACCCTAAATCTCAGAATTCTATGAACTCTGCACACTTGACTCAACCAAACCTAACCAACTTCCACACACCCCAATCCCAATCCCAATTTGTTTGCTAACCTAATCAACCTAAACCTAATTTGCCACCTCATAAAATACACATAAAATATTTTTATTTTTTGATTATTATTAGTTGCATTAGGGCTCATTGAATGTGCATCATTTGATAACCTAATCATAAGGGCAATTTACTATCTCAGATCAGGACAGGATTTCATCACTTGTCCTGGGCCCAAAACAACCATCATCATATTGACCCAAGCCTAATTAAAATTAATTAAACCTAATTTTTCCTAATGAGGTAGGTGACATCCAACAGATCAGGTCCCGTGTGGGCCAACTAGTGCATTTAATCCTATGGCTATTACTGAAAACTGGTGTCTAAGGCTGGAGGTCCAGAGTCAAATGATCTAAGTGGACTGGTGGTTTATAATTAGGACCTTGTGATAAGCAGGGGGAGCCTCCTACCACCCCATCCCTTACCTGGCCAATGGAAGGATTACCTACTCGGTTAATTGTAAGTTGAGTAGACCCATTCAGTTTTGACTTTAGGTCTAGGAAACCCTAGATTAAGCTAACCTTTGCATGCTTGACAATATCATACCACCTTGCTTGTTGAGTGCATGACCACTAGACTAGAAACCCAATACCAAAAGTCTAAACCTCAGCCTAGCTCAACCATGGAACCCAATTTTAAGACTTTCATGAAATCCCTTATTGATTAGTTAGCCTAGATTGATGCAGAACAAATAAGATAATGCGATGCAGAAGTAAATTAAGACTTTTTTTTTTTTTTTTGTTAGAAGTTGGCTTGACTAAAAAACAAGGATAACTAATATTGAAAGAAAATAAGCACTGAAAGAAAGTAAAATTCAAAAGAGTAGATTATTAGAGTAATAAAGAAGTAGGATCGTTGGGGATTGAGAAACCCCCAGACCTAGGGTTTACTCCTCTTTCAAGAAACAGACGAAGAGAGAAGAGAAGGTTTTATACCTGACTGTGATATCTCTCTTTGCTTCAATTGAAGGACACACTCGAGCAAATTGTAGGATCCTTGGAGATGGGGTATCTTTGCAATGGATCCTCGGATTGTAGTCCTATGGCAAGGTTGGCCTTCTTCTTGTACTCTGGATCTGGAAAGGATGAAGAACAAGATAAGGATGTAAGAAACACAAGAAAGAGACCTTTACCTGGGATAGCTCCGGACTGCTCGAACTTTGAAGATGAGGGAAGAGTATGGAGGTGGCGGTGGAAGATGGAGTGGATTTAGGGTTTGGCTGGTAGGGCGGCGGCTTGCAGATGAAAAGGACCTAGGGCTTGATATAGTGGGTGGTCGCTTGGAGAAGGAGATGGTGGCCTTGAATGAAGTGGGAATAGGGTTTAGGAATTTGGGTGTTGGCGGCTAGGATGATGAAAGGAAATTAGGGTTGGTGGCCAGGGATGAAAGTGGGGCAGGGTTTTGGTAACTTTGGAGATCTCTCACCTCCTCAAGGTTCCAATGGAACCCGGATTTACTCCCTCATGGAGCTCAACACTCAAAGAAGTGCGGAAGAAGAGAACACAAGGTTGCTCAACACAAGAAAAGATTTCATTTACTCATTTTTTTTCAAAAGATTACATAAGGGTCCAATATATAGACCTTACAAGAAAAACAAAATTACACTACTTCCCATGTGGGACTAAACATTCATCCTAAGCATGAAAAACTTTCCCTTGACCGACCAGGCTTCTTTCCTTGGAGTGGGCGGCCTCAAATGCAAGGTGATGGCTTCATATGGCAGGTATGTGGGGCACCTCCTAGTTCTTCTCCTTAAGTCATGGGTTTTCCTTCCATGACTTGCTCTTTCTTGGAAGAAAATACTCATCTCCTAGTCTTTCTCCCCAAGACTAGGCTCCTTCCATTCATAGCCAGGTACTTTAGGCAGGTGTGGGCGCCTACCTTGAAGTCCTCTCCAAGAAAAATCCCCTGCTCCTTTAGCTTGGTTACTTTTGTCAGCTTGTGGGCGCCTTCCTTGACATCTCCTAAGAAGATTTTCTTGCTCTCTTGGGCATGGGAACCACTGGGATGAAATGTGGTGCCAACTGGTCCTGGGAGTGTGGCTGGGAGTGTGGCATCCAATTGCATTTGGCCTTGGAAGAAAAAATGATGCCCTAGGGAATGGCGCCAACCAGGACTTGACTTGGACTTAGACTGAGTCAACATGACTCAACAAAATGAAATGCAGACTCAAAGAAATAAAATAATCTGGTTGACCAGGTCAACCCTTATTACAAACCCTAATCTTCGGGCAAGGTCATTCAGAGATCCAGATGGAACCCTGAAGTCTTCTTCTGATTCTGGTGCCCGCACCACAGATGAACACCCAATCACAAAACCAGTTTGCCCAACTAAACCAATCCAATATCCAGACCCAAAATCAACTTGCCTAGATTAACAAATCAAATACTCAAATAAATCAAAGACTGAACCAATTGATTCAATCCCAAAACCAAATGAACCATAGGTTAGACCAAGTAGACCATAGGTTTAACCCATTGACCTAATCCAATAACCAAGCAACCTATAGATCGAAGCCCACAATCTATGAACCCATAACCTTTGCACCCATAACCTGTGAGCCCATTACAGAGCATAAAGAAGAGGTGTATGAGGCTGACCCAAGTATGGTAGATGAGTATGAAGAAGAGTAAGAGATACTTATAGATGACCTAGATTTAGCTAACCCTGACCAAACCCAGAGTTAGTTAACCAGGTAGACATTCAGACCAAAACCATGTTGGAATAATAATTAAAAAAAGAGGACCATAAGGAACCTGATCCTACTATTAAAATCTCACCCGAGGTGATGCAGAACTAAAATGGATGAAAATATATTTTTGTATTTTTTTAGGTTAAGCTGTGAATCTAAATCCCAAAGAATAGACCAAGAACATAAGTAGGGAAGTCTATGCAAAACAAGAAGCTAAAGCATGCAAAATAGGACCTAAAAGCAATAGAAAAGGAGGATCGCCGAGGCTGAGAAGTCTCGGTTGGGCTAGTTCACCTCTAATAAGGCTACTGGCAGGTAGAGGGGGTGTACCTAACAATGGTTGAAGTGCCTGATGAAGATCGCAGATGAAGGGGTCGCTCTCACTCCCGGATGCAGCCTGGATGATCAAGCTGGAGACCTACGAATTCTCGGCTTTCAACCCGGTGATCTGATCGCTACCCGACTGGAGTCGTTGGATTCATAGAAGTCGATGGACCTGCAAACAGCCTTTCAAGGGTTAGGAAACAAAGCAAGGATGGAGGATTAATTAAAAAAATAGTAAGGAGAAGAAGGGTTTGATGTGGGTGGCTAGGGCTTGGAGAGGAAGATGGAGGTTGGAGACTGGGTGCAGAACACAAGGAAGAAGAAGAGGGGTTCACATAGAATCCCCTTAGCACATAGCAATGAGAAAACTTAGTTGAATTCATTCAAAAAAGTTATGAAATTTCATACAAGGGATCCCTTATATAGAGTCATGAGACTTAGGGCTCAAGCAAAAGAAAATAAGAAAAATAAGGGGTGTCCACTTTCTTCATAAAGTATGGGGCTAAATAAATGGAAGAAAGCGCTCTCATGCCATACAAAATCCCTCCAAACAAGTGATGGGGCACGGGATAGGGATAGGATCGACGGCGAGCTAAGAAGTCACCGAAGATTAGGGTATCCTATTTTTTTTTCTATTTTCTGATTTCTTTATGGTGGTGACGAAGGAAAAAATAGGGATGGAGGATAACGAGGATGGACTACCACGAACCCTGAAACCCACTCTCACAGAGAGACTTCACACCTCTAGGGCATTATACCTGCCACCCACCTCACTACATGCAGTCTAGGGTATCTCACCTACCACCCATCTCACTACACGCGGAGCCCAGGGTATTTCACCTGCCACCCAGGTCACTCCTGGAGCCATGAGGGGGATTTCAAAGAACGTGGAGGAAAACGAAATGGGGGGATAACTAGGGCATCACGCCCCTACGAAGTCCCGAAGGACAAAGACAAAATCAACACCCGCAGGTGAAGACATAATGGGCCATAGCCCTGAACAACAACAGCCAAACCAACTAACAAACCAAATCCCAAAAATTCAATTTCTTCTCCCTTTTTACAATAGGAATGAGGGGTTATTTATAAGCTCCATAACCCTCATTTGAATTTGAATACAGGATAGGGATAACTCAAATTTAAATACAAGATAGGATAAGATAAGCCTATCCATATCTCAATCATAACCAACAAAATCCTAATTTAAATTTCAAATAAAAGATAGGATAAGATAAGCCTATCCATATCTCAATCATAACCAACAAAATCCTAATTTAAATTTCAAATAAAAGATAAATCCTAAATTTATTTTTCAAATTTATTTGCTGCTCTGAAATTTGTGCTGCTCCGAGATTCGTGCAGGATGATGTCCCCATCATTCTCCTGAGGTGGGGAGAACTCGACTCCGTCGGCGACAATTTCTGGATCGGCTGCAGGCGACGGAGACGGTCTTCACGAGCGATGGTAGCAGGGGGTGTCAACATAGAAAAGAGTTGGGAAGAAGAAACGTACCCTAATCCGTCTAGGCTCTGATACCAAGTTGATGGGGCACGGGATAGGGATAGGATCGACGGCGAGCTAAGAAGTCACCGAAGATTAGGGTATCCTATTTTTTTTTCTATTTTCTGATTTCTTTATGGTGGTGACGAAGGAAAAAATAGGGATGGAGGATAACGAGGATGGACTACCACGAACCCTGAAACCCACTCTCACAGAGAGACTTCACACCTCTAGGGCATTATACCTGCCACCCACCTCACTACATGCAGTCTAGGGTATCTCACCTACCACCCATCTCACTACACGCGGAGCCCAGGGTATTTCACCTGCCACCCAGGTCACTCCTGGAGCCATGAGGGGGATTTCAAAGAACGTGGAGGAAAACGAAATGGGGGGATAACTAGGGCATCACGCCCCTACGAAGTCCCGAAGGACAAAGACAAAATCAACACCCGCAGGTGAAGACATAATGGGCCATAGCCCTGAACAACAACAGCCAAACCAACTAACAAACCAAATCCCAAAAATTCAATTTCTTCTCCCTTTTTACAATAGGAATGAGGGGTTATTTATAAGCTCCATAACCCTCATTTGAATTTGAATACAGGATAGGGATAACTCAAATTTAAATACAAGATAGGATAAGATAAGCCTATCCATATCTCAATCATAACCAACAAAATCCTAATTTAAATTTCAAATAAAAGATAGGATAAGATAAGCCTATCCATATCTCAATCATAACCAACAAAATCCTAATTTAAATTTCAAAAAAGATAAATCCTAAATTTATTTTTCAAATTTATTTGCTACTCTGAAATTTGTGCTGCTCCGAGATTCGTGCAGGATGATGTCCCCATCATTCTCCTGAGGTGGGGAGAACTCGACTCCGTCGGCGACAATTTCTGGATCGGCTGCAGGCGACGGAGACGGTCTTCACGAGCGATGGTAGCAGGGGGTGTCAACATAGAAAAGAGTTGGGAAGAAGAAACGTACCCTAATCCGTCTAGGCTCTGATACCAAGTTGATGGGGCACGGGATAGGGATAGGATCGACGGCGAGCTAAGAAGTCACCGAAGATTAGGGTATCCTATTTTCTTTTCTATTTTCTGATTTCTTTATGGTGGTGACGAAGGAAAAAATAGGGATGGAGGATAACGAGGATGGACTACCACGAACCCTGAAACCCACTCTCACAGAGAGACTTCACACCTCTAGGGCATTATACCTGCCACCCACCTCACTACATGCAGTCTAGGGTATCTCACCTACCACCCATCTCACTACACGCGGAGCCCAGGGTATTTCACCTGCCACCCAGGTCACTCCTGGAGCCATGAGGGGGATTTCAAAGAACGTGGAGGAAAACGAAATGGGGGGATAACTAGGGCATCACGCCCCTACGAAGTCCCGAAGGACAAAGACAAAATCAACACCCGCAGGTGAAGACATAATGGGCCATAGCCCTGAACAACAACAGCCAAACCAACTAACAAACCAAATCCCAAAAATTCAATTTCTTCTCCCTTTTTACAATAGGAATGAGGGGTTATTTATAAGCTCCATAACCCTCATTTGAATTTGAATACAGGATAGGGATAACTCAAATTTAAATACAAGATAGGATAAGATAAGCCTATCCATATCTCAATCATAACCAACAAAATCCTAATTTAAATTTCAAATAAAAGATAGGATAAGATAAGCCTATCCATATCTCAATCATAACCAACAAAATCCTAATTTAAATTTCAAATAAAAGATAAATCCTAAATTTATTTTTCAAATTTATTTGCTGCTCTGAAATTTGTGCTACTCCGAGATTCGTGCAGGATGATGTCCCCATCATCCTTCTTAGTTTTAGAGTTGTGTCTAATCATGTAATAGTCCCTTTTCATATAATCCTTAAATCAGCACAAATTTCAGAGCAGCAAATAAATTTGAAAAATAAATTTAGGATTTATCTTTTATTTGAAATTTAAATTAGGATTTTGTTGGTTATGATTGAGATATGGATAGGCTTATCTTATCCTATCTTTTATTTGAAATTTAAATTAGGATTTTGTTGGTTATGATTGAGATATGGATAGGCTTATCTTATCCTATCTTGTATTTAAATTTGAGTTATCCCTATCCTGTATTCAAATTCAAATGAGGGTTATGGAGCTTATAAATAACCCCTCATTCCTATTGTAAAAAGGGAGAAAAAATTGAATTTTTGGGATTTGGTTTGTCAGTTGGTTTGGCAGTTGTTGTTCAGGGCTATGGCCCATTATGTCTTCACCTGCGGGTGTTGATGTTGTCTTTGTCCTTCGGGACTTCGTAGGGGCGTGATGCCCTAGTTATCCCCCCATTTCGTTTTCCTCCACGTTCTTTAAAATCCCCCTCATGGCTCCAGGAGTGACCTGGGTGGCAGGTGAAATACCCTGGGCTCCGCGTGTAGTGAGATGGGTGGTAGGTGAGATACCCTAGACTGCATGTAGTGAGGTGGGTGGCAGGTATAATGCCCTAGAGGTGTGAAGTCTCTCTGTGAGAGTGGGTTTCAGGGTTCGTGGTAGTCCATCCTCGTTATCCTCCATCCCTATTTTTTCCTTCGTCACCACCATAAAGAAATCAGAAAATAGAAAAAAAAAATAGGATACCCTAATCTTCGGTGACTTCTTAGCTCGCCGTCGATCCTATCCCTATCCCGTGCCCCATCAACTTGGTATCAGAGCCTAGATGGATTAGGGTACGTTTCTTCTTCCCAACTCTTTTCTATGTTGACACCCCCTGCTACCATCGCTCGTGAAGACCGTCTCCGTCGCCTGCAGCCGATCCAGAAGTTGTCGCCGACGGAGTCGAGTTCTCCCCACCTCAGGAGAATGATGGGGACATCATCCTGCATGAATCTCGGAGCAGCACAAATTTCAGAGCAGCAAATAAATTTGAAAAATAAATTTAGGATTTATCTTTTATTTGAAATTTAAATTAGGATTTTGTTGGTTATGATTGAGATATGGATAGGCTTATCTTATCCTATCTTTTATTTGAAATTTAAATTAGGATTTTGTTGGTTATGATTGAGATATGGATAGGCTTATCTTATCCTATCTTGTATTTAAATTTGAGTTATCCCTATCCTGTATTCAAATTCAAATGAGGGTTATGGAGCTTATAAATAACCCTCATTCCTATTGTAAAAAGGGAGAAAAAATTGAATTTTTGGGATTTGGTTTGTCAGTTGGTTTGGCAGTTGTTGTTCAGGGCTATGGCCCATTATGTCTTCACCTGCGGGTGTTGATGTTGTCTTTGTCCTTCGGGACTTCGTAGGGGCGTGATGCCCTAGTTATCCCCCATTTCGTTTTCCTCCATATTCTTTAAAATCCCCCTCATGGCTCCAGGAGTGACCTGGGTGGCAGGTGAAATACCCTGGGCTCCGCGTGTAGTGAGATGGGTGGTAGGTGAGATACCCTAGACTGCATGTAGTGAGGTGGGTGGCAGGTATAATGCCCTAGAGGTGTGAAGTCTCTCTGTGAGAGTGGGTTTCAGGGTTCGTGGTAGTCCATCCTCGTTATCCTCCATCCCTATTTTTTCCTTCGTCACCACCATAAAGAAATCAGAAAATAGAAAAAAAAATAGGATACCCTAATCTTCGGTGACTTCTTAGCTCGCCGTCGATCCTATCCCTATCCCGTGCCCCATCAACAAGGTAGGTAGTGGGCAACCAAAGGGGGGGACCAAGGGAAGCCAACTTCTTACTTCTCTTGGCTTGGGGTGGACCACTTATTTCCTAAGCAAGCTGGCATGAATCATAAGATTCATGTTTATCTGTTTTGACTTTTCTTCTTGTCATGCAGGCATGTGGAGTTGGTGTGCTTGGGGTGTGGAAGGGGTGTGCTAACCTATGGTCATCAACTCCTCGTGCATGGGGCGACATCATGATCCTCCAAGTAATCATAGGTGGCAAAATCCAGGGTGTGACTGGGACTCCATGCGACTACTGAGGTGGCACGCTAGGTGGTGTCCTTCACATGCTTGAGTGTTCTTTGACTGGGATTGACTCAATACATACTCAATACAACTGGACATGATTACAAGACTCAGAATATGATTATCTTAACATGAGCTGACTGGTACAACACTTAAATAATAAAAA
The DNA here is from genome assembly GCA_021397845.1 of Areca catechu. Taxonomy (NCBI): domain Eukaryota; kingdom Viridiplantae; phylum Streptophyta; class Magnoliopsida; order Arecales; family Arecaceae; genus Areca; species Areca catechu. The sequence goes on along the minus strand of CM038040.1, from coordinate 124,715,752 downwards.
TGACAACTCAAATAGGCTAAGCCCTTATTACAAATGGACTCAAACACTACTAAATAATTCATAGAGGATTGAGAAGCCTCTGTCTTATTCTGGTGTCTCTAGTGTCCCCACCAATTCTTTTGGGGTGGGAGGAACTCGACCCTATCGAGTAAGTATCACACTAGCTCATATATCTCTCTAGAAGGTTTGAGTCCAAGCAATGCAAGTCCTCTTAAGAAATCCATGAATCGTCCGACTCTGGCTGATCTTGCCATCGAACCAGGTAGCATTGATAGCCATGATCTCGGGTCATGATGGCTTGATCATCCAGGATATGCTCGATCTGTTCTCCTCTCTCAAGCCAATTTACTGGTGGATACTCTGGGCTAGGGTCACTCACAATGGAAGGAGTAGGTCAAAAGGCCTCATTAGGTATTGCTACCGGTTCCCTATACTCAACCAGGTCTGCGATATTGAAGGTAGAGTTGATGCCCAATTCCGGATGCAATTCTAACACATAGGCATTTGGTCCAACCTTCTCTATCACTTTAAAAGGTCCAGCTATGCGAGCATGAAGCTTTTTAACGGTCCCGGGTGGGAACCGCTCAGGCCTAAGCCTAATCATGACAGAATCCATTACATTAAATTTTTGGCCCTTCTTCGGGAATTAGCCAGTTTGTTTCATAATTAGTGCAGGTGGTGAACATGCTGGGCACTTACAGACTCCTAACAGCTGATGCAAAGGACTCATACCAATAGCTAAGAGACTCAACTAGGCATTCCTATCAAAGAAAATTATATTGAACTCTTTGGACCTAAACCTAACAGATTATAGGTTCTCTAGGTTTGATCCTAGTTTGGCATGCACATGAAAATTTACAAGGGGCTCCTAGCAAATTCCATAGAGTATGTCAGAAGTAAAATGCAACCCTAACATGCGTAATGAATGTATGCAATATGCTAATATTAACTTAATGCAATCTAATGATTCTAGAAATGCTGAAGGTTTCTGGAAAGGGCAAAAAATAAGAGGTGGGTTCAGGATTAGTCTGGTAGGTGGTGTGGGCACCAGAATCCGACAAAGGCTCCTCAACCCTCTGTGGATGTCTAACTAGGGTTCCAATTTTTTCGAGCTTGTAATAAGGCTTCAAGCCTAAGCATTGTAATTTTTTTAGCCATGAATTAAGTCTCAAGTGTTTGTGTTTAGTCCTGTACATTGACCACTTTGGTCAAGTTGTGTCTTGTATTGAGTCCAGTCCTGTATTGAGTCCAATCTGAGTCTAGGTCCATGCCGGAGTGGTCTTTGAGTCCAGCTCAACTATTATTAGGCCAAGCCTTGAAGGTCAACATGTCATCCTAGGGCACCACTTCACCACCCCATGTGGCACCACTTCACCATCCCATGAGGCGCCACCTCATCCTGCCAAGTGGGCAGCACAAGTAGGAGTTTCTTGGATGTCAAATGGAGATATCCTTTCCCTCCCTCCATCAAGCCACTTACTAAAGGAGTCATGGGCAACCAAGGAAAGGTTGAAGACAAAGGCCTTGGTCCAAGCCTCATTTCAGGCTTCTCTCCAAAGAAGGGTGAGCAACCAAGGAAAGGTTGAAGACAAAGGCCTTGCTCCAAGCCTCATTTCAAGCTTCTCTCCAAAGAAGGGTGAGTAACCAAGGAAAGAGGGAAGACACAAGCCTAGAATCTTACCTCCTTCCCAAAATGAAGGTCAACTTTCCAAGTCCAAGGGAGCCAAATTCCTTCTTCCAAGCCCATTAGCATGCCACGCCCAAATCACATGAGCCTTGGTCAGCCAAGGAGAAAATAATTCAAATTTTTTTGGATTTTAGAATATTTTTGGTGCCTTATCAAGAGAAGAAAATGTATTTTCATTCAAATTTTTAAAAGGGGTCTTAAGGTGCCTATATAAAGGACCTTACCCCCTCTCTTATAAGGTTAATGATGATGAATGAAAAGAAAATATTTGAGAGCCATTTTCTTTGTTACTTGCCTTCGTTCCTTAAGAATGTTGATCTCCGTGAGGGAGTGCCTTCGCCTTCGAGCATTGAGAGATGTGAGGCCTCGAATTACTTTCCCTTCCCCAAATCTATCTTCCATCTTCGAGTTCAGAGGCCACTGGATGATCCATCTAGGTGCCCAGCAGGAAGACCCCAATCAACATCATCTCCAACCTCTCTTCCTTTATTTCTTCCTGATACTTATTGATTCCTAATCCTTCTATTGATTGTTCATAGGTTCTCCAGGTACCATGGATAGGGAGTCAGTTTTCCTTACCTTTGGGACCTTCAGACAGAAAGCCGATGCATCCACGGTGGTTGAAGGCTCGATCATCCAGGTCACATCCGCAAGAGTGAGTGAACTCGGCATCGGGCACTTTAGAGCTTTTGAGGTTTGCAGCCTTAGAACTCCTAAGTTGATATTGATTCAAGAGCTAAGTCCTACGGGATTTCTCAATCTCGGGGTCCTCTTCCTATCTTGCTTAGGGGCTAATTTATGTGCTAGTAGTTCTTATCATTGTCGAATCCCTAGATCTACTGTTTTCTTTTCTTCGGGAATCCTAAAAGCATTAAAAAAACTAAAAAAAATCACAAAGAACAAAATCACTTGCATCATTTCATCCTGGCATCAAGTTAGTCCTGCATTAATAGGGTAGGGAAAAAGGTTCAGGGTTAGTTGGATAAAGTAGGATATAAGAAGGCGTGTTAGGGACTAATCCTAGACTAATGAGGCTAACCATACGAGGTTGAGGTATATCTATAGGATTTGCATAATGGAAGGATGGGTTACTAATCTTAGGGAAGAGGTCTTTAATAGGAACTATAGGAGGGGACACATCCTGAGGGTATTGATTCAAAGAGATCAGGTCCTTAATAAATTCTTCTGGTTCATGTATTTTAGGACTAGACTCTGTAATTTGGCTCCCCTCTATGGTTTCCTCAAGCAAGGTTCTAGTAGCAGTATCTAGGTTCTCTTCCTCTAATTGTTCTTCCACTACAGCTTTAGGCTGGACGTGGTTAGGGTCAACTAACTCTGGGTAGGCTTCTACTTGGGTATCTATGGGGTCAGCTAATTCTAGGTCATCTATAGGTATCTCCTCTTCTCCCTCATACTCATCCACTAAGTACACATCAACTTCATAAACTTCCACTTTAATGTAAGCCTTGTGAATCACAGGGGTGGTAGGGAAAGGTCGGCTAAGGAAAAGTTGGATAGGTCATGGTTTTTGATTATGGGAACTACTCCTAGTTGATTCAAATTGACTAAGGGGTAGTGGATTACTAGAGGATTCATATCTAGGGATACTAGCCTTATGGGGTTCCGGTCGATGGCCTATGGGTTCAGATCTATAGGTCATGGATCTATTTGGCTTATAGGGAGTGGGTGCATAGGATCTTTGTTCATAGGTTTTGGATACATAGGTTCTAGGTTCATATAATTTGGGTAGTGTGGGTAAAGGTGGCTCAAGTTTGGATCTAGTCTGGGTCCTACAGGTTTTCTCCTGGGATCCTAGTTGGTTGTCTATATGTTCAAACATATTGGCTAAGTGATAAAGTCTATTATGGGTTTGGGTATTGGACTGGGCTAATTGAGTCATCTAGGCATTCACCTGGGCAAAGGATTGGGCTAGCAGCTTAGTAAGGGCTTTAATCTGGGCTTCAAGATTTTCCATGGATTCAGCCAAAGGTAGAGATGGTGGGTGAAATAATGCTCCTGATCTAGTGCTCATGCAAGACATAACACTGACTCAACTACAACTGCCTAGACCTAGAGCCCAATCAGAATGGGTTGACTCAACTTACACACAACTTAATTCCTAGTCCTTCAACTGGCCAGGTAAGAGGTGGGATGGTGGGAGGCCCCCCTGCTTTCGCAAAGATCTAATTAAAAAACCATTGATCCACTTCAGTCATTTGACACTGTACCTCTAGCATAGACACCAGTATCCAGTAATAGGAGATGAATTGGGTGCACTAGTCATCCCACAATTATCAAACTCGACCGATTGGTGTGCCTAGCCCACTAAGGCAAATTAAGTCTAGTTAATTTTAAATTAGGCTTGGGAGTGAATGCAAGGAAGGTGGTTTTGGGCTAAGAAAAGGTAATGACCTCCTTCCCTTATCTTGGATATTGATGTCCTTAAGTTAATTATGCAATGATGGCAGATAGATGAAAAAACAAATTAGGGTTTTAACTGTTTTGGTGTTTTTTTTGAGTATTTGTAATTTTTTTTTATTTTGGTATATTTTTTAAGAAGAAAGATAATTTGTATATAATGGCCTAAAATGTAGGAAACATGCCAAAAATTTAAGATTTGCAAAAATTATACTAAAAGAACCCTAAACTTACTGAAATTTGCTTTGTTGCCAAAAATAGGGCAGAACTGTTCTCAGGCAGTGTTTTGGCTTGGAGAAAATCCACAAACCAAAATAATTCCTTAGAAAATTCTAAAAATTAATTTCAATTATATGAAATTCAGAAAAAAAATTTCAAAATTTTCTGATTCTATATAGGTAGAAACAATTAAAATAGTAGGTGATGTACTAAGAAGATCGAGATGCAAAAAAAATCATAATGAACTCTTTGTGTTCTTCTTTAGGGGTCAATTCATAGTGGCACCCCTACCACCATATGAGATTCCATAGATTGGGAAGAGAGGGTCTTGCAGCCCTACTTATCTCCTTTGACCGGATGGCCATGGTGAAGCACCCGTTCAAATATTCAAAGAGAACTAAGCCTAAACAGGCTCTGATACCAAATGATACAGAACTAAAATGCATGAAAATATATTTTTGTATTTCTTTAGGTTAAGTTATGAATCTAAATCCTGAAGAACAGACCAAGAACATAAGTAGGGAAATCTATGCAAAACAAGAAGCTAAAGCATGCAAAATAGGACCTAAAAGCAATAGAAAAGGATGATCGTTGAGGCTGAGAAGTCTCGGTTGGGCTAGTTCACCTCCAATAAGGCTATTGGCAGGTAGAGGTGGTGTACCTGATAATGGTTGAAGTGCTCGATGAAGATCACAGATGAAGGGGTCGCTCTCGCTCCAGGATGCGGCCTGGATGATCAAGCCGGAGACCTACGGATTCTCGGCTTTCAACCTGGTGATCCGATCACTGCCCGGCTGGAGTCGTTGGATTCATAGAAGTCAAGGGACCTTCAAATAGCCTTTCAAGGGTTAGGAAACAAAGCAAAGATGGAGGATTAATTGAAAAAATATCAAGGAGAAGAAGGTGTTTTATGTGGGTGGCTAGGGCTTGGAGAGGTAGATGTAGGCTAGAGACTGGGCGCAGAACACAAGGAAGAAGAAGAAGGGTTCACACAGAATCACCTTATCACACAGTAGATAGCACACAACAATGAGAAAACTCAATTGTATTCATTCAAAAAAGTTATTAAATTTCATACAAGGTGTCCCTTATATAGAGTCATGAGACTTAGGGCCCAAGCAAAAGAAAACAAGGAAAATAAGGGGTGTCCACTTTCTTCCTAAAGTGTGGGATAGAATACATGGAAGAAAACACTCTCATGCCATACAAAATCCCTCCAAACAAGGTACGAAGTGGGCAGCCAAAGGGGGGGACCATGGGAAGCCAACTTCTTACTTATCTTGGCTTGGGGTGGGCCACTTCTTTCCTAAGCAAGCTGGCATGAATCATTGGATTCATGTTTATCTGTTTTGACTTTCCTTCTTGTCATGCAGCTGCGTGGAGTTAGTGTGCTTGGGGTGTGGAAGAGGTGTGCTGGCCTGTGGTCATCAACTCCTCATGCATGGGCCAACTTCATGATCCTCCAAGTAATCCTAGGTGGCAAAATCCAGGGTGTGACTGGGACTCCATGCAGTTGCTGAGGTTGCACACTAGGTGGTGTCCTTCAAATGCTTGAGTCTTTTTTGACTGGGCTTGACTCAATACAGACTCAATACAACTGGATATGATTATAAGACTCAGAATATGATTATCTCAACATGAGCTGACTAGTACATGACTGAAATAATAAAAATGACAACTCAAATAGGCTAAGCCCTTATTATAAATGGACTCAAATACTACTAAGTAATTCATAGAGGATTGAGAAGCCTCTATCTTATTTTGGTGCCTCTGGTGTCCCCACTAATTCCATGGGTGTGGGAGGATCTCGACCCTTTCGAGTAAGGATCACATGGCTCACATATCTTTAGAGAAGGTTTGGGTCGAGGCACTTCAAGTTCTCTCGAGAAATCCATGAATCGTCCGACTCTGGCCGACCTTGCCATCGGACCGGTAGTATTGATAGCCGTGGCCTTGGGTCATGATGGCTTAATCGTTCAATATACGCTCGATCCATTTTTCTCTATTAGGCCAATTTACTGGTGGACACTATGGGCTAGGGTCACTCACAATGGAAGGAGTAGGTCCAAAGGCCTCACTAGGTATCACTGCCAGTTCCCTATACTCAACCATGTCTGCGATATTGAAGGTAGAACTGATGCCCAAATCCGGAGACAATTCTACACATAGGCATTTGGTCCAACCTTCTCTATCACTTTAAAAGGTCCGACTCCGTGAGCATGAAGCTTCTTAACGGTCCCAGATGGGAACTGCTCAGGCCTAAGCCTAATCATGATAGAATCCACTACATTAAATTCCTTGGCCCTTCTTCGAGAATTAGCCAGTTTATTTTATAATTAGTGCAGGTGGTGAACATGCTGGGCACTTGCAGACTCCTAACAACTGATGCAAAGGACTCATACCAACACCTAAGAGACTCGACTAGGCATTCCTATTAAAAGAAATTTTATTGAACTCTTTGGACCTAATCCTAACAGATTATAGGTTCTCTAGGTTTGATCCTAGTTTGGTATGCACATGAAAATTTACAAAGGGCTCCTAGCAAATTCCAAAGAGTATGCTAGAAGTAAGACGCAAACCTAACATGCATAATGAATGTATGCAGTATGCTAATCTTAACTAAATGCAATCTAATGATCCTAGAAATGCTGAAGATTTCTGGAAAGGGCAGAAAATAAGAGGTGGGTTCAAGATTAGTGTGGTAGGGTAGGGAAAAAGGTTCAGAGTTAGTTGAATAAAGTGGGATATAAGAAGGTGTGTCAGGGACTAATCCTAGACTAATGAGGCTAACCTTATGAGGTTGAGGTATATCTAAAGGGTTTGCATAATGGAAGGATGGGTTACTAATCTCAAGGAAGAGGTCTTTAATTGGAACTATAAGAGGGAGCTCATCCTGAGGGTACTGATTCAAAGAGATCAGGTCCTTAATAAATTCTTCTGGTTCTTGTATTTTAGGACTAGACTTGTAATTTGGCCCCCCTCTATGGTTTCCTTAAGCAAGGTTCTAGTAGCAATATCTAGATTCTCTTCCTCTAATTATTCTTCCACTACATCTTTAGGCTAGATATGGTCAGGGTCAACTAACTCTGGGTTGGCTTTTACCTAGGTATCTACTAGCTCAGCTAATTCTAGGTCATCTATAGGTATCTTTTCTTCTCCCTCATACTCATCCACTAAGTTCACATCAACTTCATACACTTCCACTTTAGTGTAAGCCTTGTGAATCATAGGGGTGGTAGGGGAAGGTCAGCTAAGGAAAATTCTGATTATGGGCACTACTCCTAGTGGACTCATGTTGACTAAAGGGTAGTGGATTACTACTGGGTTCATATATAGGGATACTAGCCTTATGGGGTTCCAGTCGATGGCCTATGGGTTCAGATCTATAGGTCATGGGTCTATTAGGCTTATAGGGAGTGGGTGCAAAGGATCTATGTTCATAGGTTTTGGATACATAGGTTCTAGGTTCATATAATTTGGGTAGTGTGGGTAAAGGTGACTCAGGTTTGGATCTAGTCTGGGTCCTACGGGTTTTCTCTAGGGATCCTAGTCGGTTGTCTATATGTTCAAACCTATTGGTTAAGTGGTCAAGTCTATTATGGGTTTGGGTATTGGACTGGGTCAATTGAGTCATCTGGGCATTCATTTGGGCAAAGGATTGGGCTAGCAGCTTAGTAAGAGCTTTAATCTGGGCTTCAAGATTTTCCATGGATTCATCCAAAGGTGGAGATGGTGGGTGAAATGATGCTCCTGATCTAGTGCTCATGCAAGACTCAACACTAACTCGACTACAACTGCCTAGACCTAGAGCCCAATCAGAATGGGCTGACTTAACTTACAACTCAACTCCTAGTCCTTCAATTGGCCAGGTAAGAGGAGGGATGGTGGGAGGCCCCCTGCTCTCATAGGGACCTAATTAAGGAACCACCGATCTGCTTAGGTTGTTCAACACTGTGGCTCTAGCCTAGACACTAGCATCCAGTAATAGGAGATGAATTGGGTGCACTAGTCATTCCACAATGGTTGAACCTGATCGATTGGTGTCCCTAGTCCACTAAGGCAAATTAAGTCTAGTTAATTTTAAATTAGGCTTGGGAGTGAATTCAAGGGAGGTGGTTTTGGGCTCAGAAAAGGTAATGACCTCTTTCCCTTATCTTGGATATTGATGCCCTTAAGTTAATTATGCAATGATGGTAGACAGATGAAAATGCAAATTAGGGTTGTAACTATTTTGGTGTTTTTTCTTGAGTATTTATAATTTTTTTTATTTTGGTATTTTTTTTAAGCAGAAAGGTAATTTATAGATAATGGCCTAAAATGTAGGAAACATGCCAAAAAATTATGATATGCAAAAATATACTAAAAGAACTATAAACTTGTTGAAATTAGCTTTGCTACCAAAAACAGGGCAGAACTATTCTCAAGTAGTTTTTCGGTTGGGAGAAAATCCACATATTAAAATAATTTCTAAGATAATTTTATAAATTAATTTCGATTATATGGAATTTAAAAAAATAAATTTTAGATTTTTTTTAGTTCTATCCAGGCAAAAACAATTAAAATAGCATGTGATGTACTAAGAAGGCCGAGATGCAAAAAAAACCTAATGAACTCTTTGTGTCTTCTTCAGGGGTCAATTCACAGTGGCACCCCTACCACCATAGGAGATCCTGTAGATTGAGAAGAGAGGGTCTTGCAACTGACTTGTTTCCTATGATCGGATGGCCATGGTGAAGCACCTGATCCGAATATTCAAAGAGAACTAAGCCCAAACAGGCTCTGATACCAAATAATGCAGAACTAAAATGCAGCAAATATATTTTTACATTTTTTTAGGTTAAGTTGTGAATCTAAATCTTGAAGAATAGACCAAGAACTTGAGTAGGGAAGTCTATGCAAAACAAGAAGCTAAAGCATACAAAATAGGACCTAAAAGCAATAGAAAAGGAGGATCGCCGAGGCTGAGAAGTCTCGGTTGGTCTAGTTTACCCCCATTAAGGCTACTAGTAGGCATAGGGGGTGTACTTGATAATTGTTGAAGCACCGAATGAAGATCACAGATGAAGGGGTCGCTCTTGCTCCCGGATGTAGCCTGGATGATCAAGCCGGATACCCATGGATTCTCGGCTTTCAATCTAGTGATCCGATCACTGCCCGGCTGGAGTCGTTGGATTCATAGAAGTCAAGGAACCTGTAAACAGCCTTTCAATGGTTAGGAAACAATGCAAGGATGAAGGATTAATTAAAAAAATAGCAAGGAGAAGAAGGGGTTTGATGTGGGTGGCCAGGGCTTGGAGAGGCAAATGGAGGTTGGAGACTGGGCATAGAACACCAGGAAGAAGAAGAGGGGTTCACAAAGAATCCCCTTAGCACACAGCAATGAGAAAACTCAATTGTATTCATTCTAAAAAATATTAAATTTCATACAAGGGGTCCCTTATATAGAGTCATGAGACTTAGGTCCCAAGCAAAAGAAAACAAGGGAAATAAGGGGTGTCCACTTTCTTCCTAAAGTGTAGAGCTGAATACATGGAAGAAAATACTATCATGCCATACAAAATCCCTCCAAACAAGTTAGGCAATTGGTAGCTGATGCGGGATGAAATGAAATGATGCAATCTAGGAGGAGATAGTAGTAACTAAATGATAAATGAAGTGAAGCTAGGCTACTTTTCTATATAAAGAAAACGAAGTCTTCATGAAGGGATTAGCATGATAAACTAAACTTGAATGAGAGCTTTCAAAGAATTAAAGAGGAAGGATCCTTTTGGCTAAGAAACCACACAGGCTAGGGCCTAATTACTCTAATATTTTAGATCTGAAAATAATTTAAGTGGGGTATCCAGCCATTAATATCACAGCGATTGAAAGGGTTACACTCAAGGATGAAGCTCTTGGGTGACAAGGTTATTCCTCTAGATGGTAGGGCTTCTTGTCTCTGTCTCTTGTCTTGCAAGACCTTCTTCTTTGAAACCTCGAAATCCCGGGGATCCTACACAAACCATTTTGGAGTTAGAAGAGAATTTGAAAGGTGGAATATTAAAGGAATGAAGGTTGAAGTTGAGAAGAAATTCGATGGAGTTGAAGTAGCTTGGCCAACCTCCTTTTGAATGGTTTCCTTGCACTTGGAAGATGGAATGGAAAATGACTAAAGGCTCTTGGCATGGAGAATGGCTTTTCTTGAAGTAGCTAAGGGTCTCTCACCCACTCCCTCTTGGAGGACATTTGACAACACAAATGGAAAAGAACTTAAACTTTTCATTCATATCAAGTACCATTTACAAGAGAGCGTGGAGTATATTTTATAAGCCTCCAATGAACTTTGAAAATTTGAATTACATGGAGATTTTCTTGGGAAGTTCCTAGCTATAAGGGTGGAATTCGAATTACATGGAGATTCTTAAGGGTTCTAGCTATAATGGTGGAAGATTAAAACCCTTTGGTGATGTGGCTGGCTCCTTTGAATTTGAATTCCCTTTGGTGATGTGGCATTTGGTGATGTGGCTTGATGAGGTGTACACCAAGGGATTGGGATGTTGACATGGCATCCAACAATGCTTGCTGAAGTGGGTCCTTCTTGGATTGAATTGTAGGAGTGGTAGAATGCATCCAATCTTCAAGTGAGCTTACTTACATTGAACCAATTCAAAACTCTCTTGGACCCAACTACTAAACTTACTAAATACAAGATCAATTCAACCATAATTGGACTCAAAAATCCAAATGGACTCAAAAGAAACCAAATTGAAGTAAGCTCAACTTAATTACATGACTCAAATTCAATTAAAGAAGTAAAATTACTCTATTTACAAGACACAAATTTAATGAATGACTTAAAGCCATATTGAATTAGATTGAAGCCTCTTTCGAACCTTGGTGCCCACACTAGTTCTCCCGGGATGGGAGGAACTCGACCCTATCGAGTAAGGACTGGTCTGACTTTGATACCTTTCTAGTAGGTCTGGATCAATTTGTTGTAGATCCTCTCGGGTGATCCAGGAATCCTCGGATTCGGGTATTCCTTGCCATCGAACCAGATAACGTTGATTACCCTTATTTCTGGTGGTAATTACCTAGTCATCCAAGATACTTTCAATCCTATCTCTCCGTTTTGGCTGTGGTGCTGGTGGACACTTAGGTAGGTCTTCACTCTCAAACGTTGGATAAGGTCCAAAAGGCTCACTATGAATTAATGCCGGCTCTTTGTATTCTTTCGGATCAGAAATATTAAATGTTGAACTAATGCCATAATCCAGTGGTAACTCTAACATGTATGCATTAGGTCCAACTCTCTTTAATACTTGGAAAGGTCCAGCTCCCCAGGCATGCAATTTCTTCATAGTTCTCGACAAGAACCTTTCAGGTTTAAGTTTAATCATTACAGAGTCCCCTACATTGAATTCTTTCATTCGTTTACATGGATTGGCCATATGCTTATAGACTTCATTGCTCATTTGAATTTTCCTACTAATCTCCTTATGCAAGTCTTTAATATGCTATGCATATGACTCAGCGGACTTAGACATTCATGCATGAGTGGGTAATGGAATGAGGTCGATAAGTCTCCTAGGCTTGTAACCATGGACAATCTCAAAGAGGCTTTAACCAGTAGACCTATTGACTGAACTGTTGTAAGCAAATTCAGCATGAGATAATAACAAATCCCAGTTTTCCAGACTCTCTCCAACAAGACACCTCAATAAGTTCCCTAGAAATTGTTTACTAATTTGGTCTATCCATCAGTTTGGGGGTGGTAAGCTGTTGAAAAGTTCAGTTTTGTTCCTAGTAGGTGCCATAGGGTTTTCTAAAAGTATCTCATGAAATGGACATCTCTATCAGAAACAATGATCTTAGGTAACCCATGCAATTTGACTACTTGATCGAGAAAAAGCTTGGCTACCATAGAGGCATCAAAAGTTTAGGAACAAGGTATAAAATGGGCCATCTTTGAAAATCTGTCAACCACTACAAAGTCCATGCTAAGATCATACCATGGACATTCAGGCATAGGGAGAGTGTATAACCCGGTGTTTTGCCTTTGATGTTTAGTAACAGCACACATCTACATTAGGCAACAATATTGGCTACGTGTCTCTTAAGTCCTAGCCAAAAAAAATTCTCCTTAACTATTAAAATGGTTTTATTTCTTCCAAAGTGGCCAGCCAATCCTCCAGCATGAATTTTCCATACTAAGAAGTCTCAAATTGATGTTCGTGGGATACATAGCTTATTGTCCTTAAAAAGAAAACCATCACGTAGGGTGTAATCGCTAAATATGCTAGATGGTCCATGTTGAAGAGTTTGATGAACTTCACTAAAGTCAAGATAATTGGGGTATTCTTCCTTCAACCTATCGAATCCTATGACTTTAGTGTTGACTGTTTTCAAAAACAAGGATCTATGGCGCAGGGCATCAGCTACGTGGTTCTCAGTTCCAACACAGTGTTTCAATACAATTGTGTATGCATGAATGTATTCTATCTACTTACCATGCCTAGGGTTCAGTTTCTTCTGAGAATTGAAAAATCGGAGTGCTTCATGATCAGAGAAAAGGACAAACTCCTACGGTAAAAGGTAGTGCCTCCAATACCTTAAAGCCTGGACTACCTTATAAAGTTCCTTATCATACGTGGAGTACTTTAATTTAGCCTCATTCAGTTTTTCACTAAAAAAGGCTACTGATGCAGAAAAAGGATGAGGATGATGATGCTAGCATGGATGATGCAAAGGTGGTTATATCTTGTTTTCTTTTTTTAGGGTTTTATCTTTGGTTCCCGGTTGCAAGCAAAGAGAACCTAGGAAAACTGAAAGAAAAGAGATCTATGCTAGCAGATCAATCCCTAAGAAATGATAGACTAGGACCCCGAGAATAAGGAACCCCGGGATTAGGACTAGCTCGATACACCCAATACCTACCTAGGAGATAGGGATGCAAACCTTTCAAATTTTGAAGCGCCTGGTGCAGAGATCGCTCCACTCAACGGATGCGGCCTGGATGTCCGAGCAATCGCACCCGTGGATGCGCCGGTTCCCGATCATGTGGCCATGATGGCAAGATGACCCATCTCCGATGTCCGTAGCACCGAGGAAGACCTGTAGGCAGCAAGAAAAAGAACGGTTAGCGAAGAGATGAGAAGTGTTGAAGTTGAAATAGGGTTAGGGTAGAGAAACAGGGCTTCGAGCCTGGTATCCGACTGGAGTCCGAAATCGAAGTTGATAACTTGGGGCCTCGCACCCCACGACATCCCGGAGGATGAAGGAATTGTGGCCTCCCACCACTCGACGCCCGCAGGCGAAGGAACGTGGCCTCACACCACTCGATGCCCTCAGGCGAAGGAACGTGGCCTCACACCACTCGACATCCCTGGGGATGAAGGAAGAGTTTCACTCACTCACAACCTAGTCTAGGGAGACAGAGGATTGGAGAAGAAAACACTCAAAATTTTTTTTTTGTATTCATTCACTAACTTTTACAAAGAGGGGTTTGGGTCCTTTAAATAGGTACCCAAAGATACATTCAAAATTCAAAAGAAAACCCATTCAAAATTTGAACCAAAATACAACTCAATTTGAAAGTGCGCCCAAGCTTTGGAGAGCTTTCTTCTTGGCCGACTAGCTTGGTAGGGCATGATGCTTGGCTTGGAGTGGGGGAATTGCTCCTTGGACTTCCTTCTTTGCTTGCTTGGTTTTGGTAGAAAACATGAAGTGAGGCTAGCTTGGAGGGATTTGTCCCACTTTGACTTTTCTTGGCTTGATTCAAGGCCGACCAAATGGGAATAATCCAAGGCGTGGCATGACTGGAGGCTTGGAGAGGGGGATTGGTCTTTGACCTTCCTTCCTTGCATGGCTTATTTTGGTAGAAGGCTTGGATTGAGGCTTGATGTCTTCACCATGCCTTTCTTGCTTAACTTCATTAAGGGATCATGCTTTTCTTGCTTAACTTCTTTATGGAAGAAGGCTTGAGTGGAGGCATGCATCAAGGGATTTGAAACTTCTTTCCACTTGGAGAATGGAGGATGCCTTTCTTGCTTGACTTCTTTATGGAAGGAGTCTTGAGTGGAGGCATGCATCAAGGGATTTGAAACTTCTTTCCATGACCGCCCATCATAGATTGGAAGAGAGCTTGAAGAGGGGAGGGGAAGGGGGCATGGATCATGTTAGTGGTCCCCTTTCTTGGGTGCCCAAAACAAACCACAAGTCATCACCTCAGTGCACCACATAAGCAGATAAGGTGGGCCCTGAGTTGACATGTCTCCTTGCCTTTGTTAGGCTTAAAAGAGACTTAACTTTTGAACCACTAAAGACTTCATGGGATTAGACTCGGCCCGACCTATTACAAGACTCAGCTCGACCTGATGGGTCGAGGTACAGACTCCATTTAAGCAAATAAACTAGAGGCTGACAGCCTTATTACAGGACTCGATAAACACAGAACCCTAATCAGAGATCCCCCGAAGTTTGAAGGGCTCAAGTCAAACCCTGATGCCCACATCAATTCTCCCGGGGTGGGAGAAACTCGACCCTGTCGAGTGGAAGTTGATTTGGCTTTGGTACTTCTCCAGCAGTTGGTGAATGGCAGGTCCTCCTGGGTGATCCACGAGTCATCAGATTTGGGGTCTGCCTTGCCAACGGACCAAGTAACCTAAAGCCTTTGCGCTGGGCAGCGGTAGCTCGACCATCCAAGATACGCTCGATCCGCACTCCTTACTCAGGTCAATTTGGAAGTGGACACTCTGGTCAGGTTTACTCTCCTAAAAGGATTAGGCTCAAATCACTCACTAGGTGGTTTGCTGGTTCCCTATACTTAACTAAGTGCAAGATATTGAGAGTCGAGCTAATGTCCCAAATAAGGGTATTAGGGTCACTCTCCTATCACTCTAAGGGACCAATTCAGCGAGCATAAAAAACTTCTTTATTATTTCAGAATCCCCAATTCTCTACATAGCTTGCTTTCAGGAACAACCAAATTTTAATTATTAATTTTCGTGTCCTTAGTATGCAATGCAAGAGATCATGCAGATTCTGAGACTCAAGTAACACTCAACAAAAGTAAACTAAACTAGGTATTCCTAGTAAGAGGAATTTATTGGGGTCTTAGGGCTTAAACCTACTAGACCATTGGTTCTCTAGGCTTGACCCTAGCCTGGTATGCACAAGAAAAATTTTTTAGGATCCCTAACAGATGCCATAAAGTATACCAGATGTAGAGGGCGAATGGGATGGGCTCTAAGAAGTCACACATTCTCGTAGTCTCAATAAAAAGTAACCTCCTGGCTCTAGGGATATGAGATGGCTTAAGAAAAGGCAGGGAATAAAAAGGAGACTCAGGGACTGGTTCGAAGTTTAGGCAGCTGACCTTAATGTATGAATGAAGGTCTAAAGGTGTGCTCATCTTAACCTCATGGTCAGTACTAGGAGGATCGATAGGTGCAAGTCCTCGAGTAGGCGAGATGCTCCTAGATAGTGGAGGGCTTTCTGGAAGGTCTTTGGAACATTCATCTTGAGAATCTATACCTTCATCTATTTTGTTTGATCCTGGCTTGGTCAGTTCTACTACAAGGTCTATAGTGGACTCAGGATCATTATCATTTGGGTCCTTGCTATGTTCTGGGGTATCCTTAATGATTCCATCAGGTGGGAGCTAATCAATTAAATTATCAGGCGATACCTCCTCCATTCTTCTTCTTCTTCATATTCATTAATCAAGTTTATGTCAGGCTCATATATGACCTCTTCAAACTCACTGAAGGGTTCTAATCCTTTCTCCTTTGGTTCCTCTATAGGCACGACTATGGTTGGGTCAACTACTTTTGGGATGGCCATACCTAACTCCTTCTCAGTGTTTTCTTTCTGGTCAAGAGGTGACACGGGTGGGGATTGATAAACAAAAGTCTGGTTCACTACAGATGTCAGATCAATCAGGATTTGATTCAAGTTGGTAAAGGTCGGCTTTAAGTCCAAAGTATTAGATCGAGTATATCTTAAAGATCACTCACAGTCTTGGGCTTCTTGGTAGGCTTGCTCTAACTTATTGGTCTTTTCAAAGCATAATTTTCTATAGATGTCTGGGTGTAGCCAAGTCCTAAACCTCAATGTGACCTGAACCTCGGTCTCAATGGTATTACATTTCATGACATACCACTGGAAGTCCTCGATATACTCAGACACTGGCCTATTATCTTGTCTTAATTGGTACCACCGGCCTAGAAGTCTTTGCTCATAGGATTCACCTAGGTACCTTGCTCTCAACTTACTTCTCATGTCTTTCCAAGTTACCTTAGACTCTTGTCTCTCATACTTCATTCTTCCTCTAACATCAAACCAATAACGTTCGGCTGAACCCCGAAGATGCATTTGGGCAAACCTGACCTTACTCTCCTCACACAGATCACTCCACTTAAAATATTCATCCATATCATCCTCCCAATCAATATAAACCTGATGATCATGACTTCCTCGAAAAGGATGAAACTGAGGATAGACTCTAGGGTTAGATGCCATGAAAATACTGACTAGCTAAAGGGCAGTTAGGCTAAAGGACTCCTAATTCTAGACTAGTCATGCAACACACAACGAACGTCTAAGATCTAATAGACCTAGAATCTCAACCAGTTGCCTAGGTCAGAGTAACAAACCAGTCTGTAGTAGCCTTGTCCTTGGCCAGGTAGGTGGAGGGGAGTGGAGGTTCCTCTCTGCTTGCCTTAGACACCAATTTTGCAATTGGCAAGGTAAGCGAACCAACCCACAAGCCCTGATTCACCAAGCCTAGACACAAAGAACTCAATACAAACAGATTGGGCTATCACCAAGATTAGACACCTAGTCTCGACTCGACCAAATGGGTGTCCCTAAGCTCTCTAGAGCAATTAGGTGTCTAACTGATTTTAGTTAGGGTTTGGGTTTGGGATGTAGGTTAGTGGTTTGTGGGCTAGGGACAGGTGATGAACTCCTGACCCTATGTCAAATTGCCACCCTTAAGTGTTTTATGAACAATGTAGGCACAGAAATGTCTAAGAAAAAGATTTAATATATATATATATATATTTTCGGATATATGGATGATAAGCAAAGTGTAAAAGAAGTCTAAATATGAACTAATTGCATGAACTAACTAAATGAGACAAGAAAGAGATGCTTGCTAAAACTGCAGGCCTGAGATTTTCTCAGGTGGTATTTCGGCTTGTAGAATTTTTACAGGCTGAAATAAAATCTGAGAAAATAGCAAAAGAATCCTCTAAATGCAGAAAATCTAGAAAAAGAGAAATCAAATAAAATGGAAATTCTTACAAAGAAAAAATTAAAATAGCAGACTATATATGGACTGGACAGAATGCAGAGACCTAAATGCAAGAGCACTAGTCCTAACCTAGGCTCTGATACCAAGAATGATGCGGAAAAAAGATAAGGATGATGATGCTAGCACAAATGATGCAAAGGTGGTTATATCTTGTTTTCTTTTTTTAGGATTTTATCTTTGGTTCCCGGTTGCAAGCAAAGAGAACCTAGGAAAACTGAAAGAAAAGAGATCTATGCTAGCAGATCAATTCCTAAGAAATGATAGACAAGGACCCCGAGATTAAGGTACCCCGGGATTAGGACTAGCTCGATACACCCAATACCTACCTAGGAGATGGGGATGCAAACCTTTCAAATTCTGAAGCGCCTGGTGTAGAGATCGCTCCACTCGACGGATACGGCTTGGATGTCTGAGCAATCGCGCCCGTGGATGCGCCGGTTCCCGGTCATGTGGCCGTGATGGCAAGATGACCCATCTTCGATGTCCGTAGCACTGAGGAAGACCTGTAGGCAGCAAGAGTAAGAACGGTTAGTGAAGAGATGAGAAGTGTTGAAGTTGAAATAGGGTTAGGGTAGAGAAACAGGGCTTCGAGCTCGGTATCCGACTGGAGTCCGAAATCAAAGTTGAAAAATTGGGGCCTCGCACCCCGCGATGTCCCGGAGGATGAAGGAATTATGGCCTCCCACCACTCGACGCCTGCAGGCGAAGGAACATTGCCTCACACCACTCGACACCCTCAGGCGAAGGAACGTGGCCTCACACCACTCGACATCCCTGGGGATGAAGGAAGAGTTTCACTCACTCACAACCTAGTCTAGGGAGACAGAGGATTGGAGAAGAAAACACTCGAAAATTTTTTTTTTGTATTCATTCACTAACTTTTACAAAGAGGGGTTTGGGTCCTTTAAATAGGTACCCAAAGATACATTCAAAATTCAAAAGAAAACCCATTCAAAATTTGAACCAAAAATACAACTCAATTTGAAAGTGGCGCCCAAGCTTTGGAGAGCTTTCTTCTTGGCCAACCAGCTTGGTAGGGCATGATGCTTGGCATGGAGTGGGGGAGTTGCTCCTTGGACTTCCTTCTTTACTTGCTTGGTTTTGGTAGAAAACATGAAGTGAGGCTTGCTTGGAGGGATTTGTCCCACTTTGACTTTTCTTGGCTTGATTCAAGGCCGACCAAATGGGAATAATCCAAGGCATGGCATGACTGGAGGCTTGGAGAGGGGGATTGGTCTTTGACCATCCTTCCTTGCATGGCTTATTTTGGTAGAACGCTTGGATTGAGGCTTGATGTCTTCACCATGCCTTTCTTGCTTAACTTCATCAAGGGATCATGCCTTTCTTGCTTAACTTCTTTATGGAAGAAGGCTTGAGTGGAGGCATGCATCAAAGGATTTGAAACTTCTTTCCACTTGGAGAATGGAGGATGCCTTTCTTGCTTGACTTCTTTATGGAAGGAGTCTTGAGTGGTGGCATGCATCAAGGGATTTGAAACTTCTTTCCATGACCGCCCATCCTAGATTGGAAGAGAGCTTGAAGAGGGGAGGGGAAGGGGGCATGGATTACGTGGGTGGTCCCCTTTCTTCGGCGCCCAAAACAAACCACATGTCATCACCTCAGTTCGCCACATAAGCAGATAAGGTGGGCCCTGAGCTGACATTTCTCCTTGCCTTTGTTAGGCTTAAAAGAGACTTAACTTTTAAACCACTAAAGACTTCATGGGCTTAAACTCGGCCTGACTTATTACAAGACTCAGCTCAACCCGATGGGTCGAGGTACAGACTCCATTTAAGTAAATAAACTAGAGGCTGACAGCCTTATTACAGGACTCGATAAATACAGAACCCTAATCAGAGATCCCCCGAAGTTTGAAGGGCTTAAGTCAAACCCTGATGCCCACATCAGCTACAAGGTGATTCTCTTAGCTCAAAACACCACCAATACCTACTCCAGATGCATCACAATCCACCTCAAAAACCTTGGAAAAAATAGAAAGTCTTAAGATAGGTGCTTGTATCATTTTCTTCTTAATGTCTAGGAAGGAGCTATCATCAGTTTTGATCCATTCAAAATGGCCCTTCCTAATGCAATCCGTAATTGGTGCAACTATGGTGCTAAACCCTCGAATGAATCTTCTATAAAAAGTAGCTAAGCCATGAAAACTTCATACTTCATGAACACTATTTGGCACAGGCCACTCTATGATTGACTTAATCTTTTCGGGGTCAGCAGAAACTCCGTCAGATATGATAACAAAACCTAGGAAAATGACTCTATTGGTGAGGAAATCACACTTTTTCAAGTTTACATAGAGACTATTTTTCCTAAGATCTAAACAGACTTGCTTCAAATAATCCAAATGGTCCTCTCGGGTCCTACGATATATAAGAATGTCATCGAATTAAACTACGACAAACTTTCCTATAAATAACCATAAGACTTGTTCATAATTCGCATAAAGGTGCTGGAGGATAGGACAGTTCGAAAGGTATCACTACCCATTCAAAAAGACCCTTCTTAGTCTTAAATGCAGTCTTACACTCATCCCCAGGTCTAATCCTAACCTGATGATAGCCACTCTTAAGTTCAATCTTTGAAAATACTATTGCTCGGGACATCATATCTAACATGTCATCCAAACGGGGTATGGAAAACCTATATTTAGTTGTAATCTTATTAATGGCATGACTGTCAATGCACATCCTCCAAGTGCCATCCTTTTTCAGGGTCAATAATGCGGGTACTGCACAAGGGCTCAAACTTTTCCTAATAAATCCTTTTCTAAGGAGGTCCTCTGCTTGTCTTTATAATTCTAGTTGTTCGATAGGGTTCATCCTATAATATGGGAGGTGTTGAGTCTTAGGTGGTGCATTCATGGCTAGTTGGGTCAATGTACATGTGTTGATCTGGTCTATCATGGTTTTTCATGATGTGTCTAGGGCTAGGATTTTGTCCAGTATGAGTCCTAGGTGTTTAGGCTCAGTTTTGGTTAGTCTGGGTTTTAGGGTCAGCTCTTCTATGGTAAGAGTCGACTCTGTTGGCTGGCATATCTTAGAACAGGTGATTGTGGTCTAGATGAGTCGGCTTGGATGGATTCGAGTCGGCTCGGATGCGTAGTCAGGAAAACTACAGTCTGGATGAGTCAACTCAGATGGATTCGAGTCAGCTCGGATGCATAATCTGGAAACCTGCAGTCTAAACGAGTCAGCTCGGATGGATTCGAGTCAGCTCCGATGCACAGTCTGGAAACCAACAGTCTAGACGAGTCGGCTCAGATGGATTCGAGTCAGCTCGGATGCACAGTCAAGAAACTTGTAGTCTGGACCAGTCAGCTCGAATGGTTTTGAGTTGGCTCGGATGACGGGTGAACTATTTTTGAACGGTGCTAGCTTGGAGAGTTTTTGCGATCTCGGCCACGTGTGACCGAGGTATATATATATTGTATTCTCGTAAGAGGATGTGGTGGTGTAACGAACTTCTTGGAAGTGGAAATCCCTTTCTCCCATGAAAATTTCTCTGTTTCTCTTCTCTCTTTTCTTTCTCCCATTCTTGGTGTTCTTGATTTTCACAGACCTGAATCCTACCATGATCTTAAATGGAGATTGCTGGCAGATGGTCATCCAAACCTGGTGATATGCTTCCATAATTACTTCATTGATCAGGGCATTCGATCTTGATTGGGAACAAGGTTGTTATTGAAGATTTTGGTTCGTGAAATCTGGGTTGATTTGGAATCGATATGTTAACATTTGGTATCAGAGCAAGGTTCATGGAAGGAAGATCTCAAGATCAGAGGGTTGAATGTAAGGCTTCTTGCAGGTACGGTTTTCATATCTTTTGAATTCTTGATTGTGGTAATGGCATCAAGTGGGTTCAAAGTAGATTTTGAGAAGTACGATGGCAAGAAAAATTTTACCCTGTGGCAACAAAGAGTTAAAGATTTGCTGGTTCAATAAAGAATCTACAAGATCTTGGTTAAAGAAAGACCGGAAAAGATTAGTGTTGAAGAATGGGAAGAGTTAGAAGAGATTGCTTTCAGCACCATAAGGATGTGTTTGGCTGATCAGGTTTTACCTGAGGTGTGTTCAGAGACAACTGCATAAGGTCTTTGGAGAAGATTGGAGGACACATACATTGGAAAGAACATGATGAACAAGCTATGGCTGAAGAAGCAACTGTATAGCTTGAGAATGCCTGAAGGAGGAGACCTTGTTGTGCACATTCAGAGGTTCAATCAAGTTTGTTCTGAGGTGATGAGTCTGGATGTGAAGATAGATGAGGAGGATCGGGCATTGTTGCTACTGTGTTCACTTCCTGGATCGTATGATTGTCTCAAAACAACTTTGGTTTATGGAAAGGAAATCCTAAACTATGAAGAGTTTGTTGGTATGCTCAGATCCAATGAGCAAAGGAAAAAGATGAGCAAAGGAAAAAGATCTACAAAGATAATCCTAATTCAGAGGTTCTTGCTGTGAATGAGAGGCAAGGAAGACCCAAGGAAAGAACTAGGGAAAAGTCCAAGGGCAGATCTCAATCTCGGAACCACAAGAGTGTGAAATGCTACAAGTGTCATCAGATTGGGCATATTAGGAAGAATTGTCCTCTTTGGAAAACAGAAAAGAAGAGAGCCAATACTAGTGGTGCTAATGCTTTGGTAAGCAATGGAGAAGGAGTACTGGTTGTATCAGATAGATCAGTGGATTGGGAGAATACCAGGATTTTGGATTCTGCATGCTCATACAACAATACCTCACATCGGGATTGGTTTTACACCTATAACAGGTCAGATGGAGGTAGTGTAAGTCTTGGTGATGATCATCCTTATATGGTAGCTGGAGTAGGCACTATTAGGGTGAGGATGTATGATGGAGTGATAAGGACTCTATCAAATATCAAACATATACCAGAATGGAAAAAAAAATTGATTTCTTTGGCCTACTTGGAAGAGTAGGGATATACTTTTAGTTGCCAATCTGGTAGTGGATGTTTAAGAATTACCAAGGGAGCTTTGGTGGTAATGAGAGGAAGAATACTGAGCAATAACTTATACAAGATGGAAGGCTCAGTGGTGAGTGATAGTTCTAGGTGCTTGCAGCGGCATTGGAGGAATAGTAAAAATATAAACTGTGGCACTATCAAATAGGTCATATGAGTGACCAAGGGCTCACAGAGTTAAGCAGAAGAGGGAACATCCCTGCTTTGAAAAATGATGGCAATGACCTGTGTGAGCCGTGTATCTTTGGTAAACAGCATAGAGTGAAATTTGCTATTTGTACCAAGCCAAGTGAAGGAGTGCTGGATTTGGTACACTCAGATGTATGGGGACCAGCACCTGTTTTATCTAGAGGTGGAGCAAGGTATTTTGTTACCTTTATTGATGACTTCTCTAGGAAACTATGAGTGTATCTGATGAGGAAAAAATCAGATGTGTTTGCCCAGTTTAAAGCTTGGAGAGCTGAGGTAGAGAAGG
The DNA here is from genome assembly GCA_021397845.1 of Areca catechu. Classification (NCBI taxonomy): domain Eukaryota; kingdom Viridiplantae; phylum Streptophyta; class Magnoliopsida; order Arecales; family Arecaceae; genus Areca; species Areca catechu. Next base: position 124,692,658 of record CM038040.1, on the reverse strand, counting down.
AGACAGGAAGACATGTAAAGTGCCTTCGAACTAATAATGGTGGGGAGTACTCTAGTACAGAGTTTAGGAGTTACTGTGAGGAAAATGGTATCAAATGCCATTACACAATAAGGATGGCCCCACAGCAGAATGGTGTCACAGAAAGGATGAATCGGACACTATTGGAGAGGGCAAGGAGTATGAGGCTATAGTCATCATTGCCAAAATATTTTGGGGTGATGTTATTACTCTAGCATGTTTTCTTATAAACAGGTCCCCTCACTTCAAGTTGGATGGTGGACTTCCTGAAGAAACATGGAGTGGGAAGAAGGTGGAGCTTGGCCACCTGAAAGTTTTTTGATGGGGGACAGATGTAGGACCATTGGCGAGCCTAGAAGTCACCTAAATTAGGGTACTATTTTTTTGGTATTTTTTTTCTAGGGTGGCGAAGGAATAGTGGGGATATAGGATAGGGATCTGGATCTCATAGACTTTGGGACTCACCTTAATGAAGAGACCTCTCACCTCTAGGGCATTACACCCTCCTCGATACTTGGAGGCACTAGGATGGATCTCAAAGGCTACGAGGGGATAGAGAAGCTGGAATGGGAAGGAGGATAACTGGGCATGACCTCACATCATGTCCTTGGGTTGGGCCTCACACCCTCTCCTCACGGAATGAAATAAAAAAACACTCTTTTCTAAAACTCATTTTCAACCCCAAAACTTGACTAAACTCCAAAAACTATCTTTTTTTACAAAGGACTGAGGGTGGTATTTATAGACCTGTCCAACCCTCGTTTGAATTTGAATACATGATAAAAAGATAGTGATGACTCAAATTCAAAAACAAGATAGGATAAGATAAGCCTATCCATTTCTAAATCCTAACCAACCAAATCCTTATTTAAATTTCATACAAAAGATAAAATTCTAAACTACTTTATTTTGGATATGTTCTGAGATTCGTGCAGCTTCATGATTCGTGCTTTCTTCGGGATCCATGCTAGCGATGTCCCCATCATTCCCCTGAGGTGGGGGAAACTCGGCTCCGTCGAGTTAGACTGGCTCTAGATGCGTATAACCTAATTTAAAGTAAACAGGATTTATTCCAAGCTGGAATAAATCTAGGAAATATGTTGAATAGCCAGAATAGCTTAAATAGCTATTTCGGTCTTCTTCAATAGCAGATCGATGAGTTTTCTTCACAACAACCGCTGGATGCTTTGTGAAAACAGGGTAACCAGTCCGTAGATGGGGTGGAAACTCCATGGCCGGTGGTTCGGAGAAGGAGCGGGCGTCGGGCGATCTCTGAGGAGGCTGGGGCTCCGTTCAAGAAGGGGGGGAGGAGTCGGACTTCAGTAGAAAAAAATGGCAGCAGTCATCCAGGGAAGAAGCCGCGAGCTTGGGAGCAGGGAGGGGAGGATCCGGAACTTGGGCGGAAACTCCATTGGGCGGTTGGTCCGGAGAAGAGGCTGGCGGCGGGGCGAGCTCCGAGGGAGGACGGGGTGTCGTCCTTCGACGGGGAGTCGAGCTGCGATGGCAAAACATCAGAGCAGATGCTCGGAAGGAGCTGGGAGTTTGGGAACATCCGAAAGGGACGCCGTGGGCTTGGGAACATGGGAGGCGCGCCTGGTTCGAGCGAGAACTCCGAGAAGAGGTGGTCCGGAGAAGAGGTCGGCATCGGGGATGCCCGGAACAGCTGCGGTGAGCTCGAGGAGCAGGGAGGTGAGCCAGGCCTGGGTTGATACTCCGCGGTGTAGTGATCCGGGGCTGAGGGCATCACGGACCGGAGGAGGGCGAGCCTGGGGCGGTCTTCTTTGATGGCGGAACAACGGCTTTGTTGAACAGGGGAGCTGGGAGGCTGCTTCGTCGGATGGTAACTCGGAGAGGATGGCACCGGGGCGATCTTGGGGCCTTGTTTCCGGCGGGGGGGGGGATCAGGCTCCGGTGGAGGAACGCTGAGCGGGCGTCCGGAAAGGTCACTAAATGCTCGAGGACGTCCGGGCCTGAGGAGCAGGGAGGTGACCGGACGATGGAAGGACTGGCAATGGGATGTCGGGCGACGGAGGGTCGGAAGGAGGGAGTTCGGACGACGGAGAGGGTGGTCGAGGCACTGGCGGAGGCGGGCGTTCATGATGGAGAGTGAGACGGTGGAGAGAATAGACATCGCAGATAGATCTATGCGGTCGATTGCTTCCGGTTGCAGGCAGAAGGGACCGATAAGGGCTATTGCTCATCCGGTGGGCAAGGGGCCAGGCTGAGTAGGGCTTTGATGCGGCACTGCATATGATTAGTGATTTAATTAATGTTTGTAGAGCAATGAAACCTAATTATACTTAGCATTGTACTCATCTTAATAAGATTTAAGGATTACATGAAAAGGGACTATTACATGATTAGACACAACTCTAAAACTAGGAAGGAAGAAGATCTAGACAATAGGGGCTAATGATTGAGGACTTACCTTGATGAGTTTTCCAACCTTCCTATGATTCAAAACTTGAAACTACTGATGCTCTGGACTGGAGAACATGGATAACAGTGATCAGAACCCTGGACTTGGGCTTCAGCTTGTTGGTTCATTATCAAGGGGAACCCTGTTCACAACTCAAGGACTTCGAAGGACCCTACAATGAAGATCAAAGTTAAAGTTGAAGGATGCAAACATAAAGAAGGGATGGGAGAACTAGTGAACAAAGAAAAGATAGTTGAGAAGATCTGGCCGACTCCAATGCCTTTGCCTTGAGCTTGGATGATGAATTGCTAGGGAAGAGAGTGGCTTTGGGCATGGAAGAAGAAGATAGGAAAAATTTCACACATAAAACTCAAGACAACTTCACTTCAAACTTCATTCATTTCCAAAATCAATCTCCTTTACAATGGGCGTCCAAGGCCTTTAATAGCCTCACAAAGCTAGCTTTTGAAATTTAAAAACTTCCCAAATTGAGGAGGATTACAAGGGGGGTTGGAGGATTTGGTGGAGAGTTTGGAGGGATGGGGGGGGTTGGAGGATTTGGTTGAGGATTTGGAGGGGTGTGGCCAACCTCCTTGAATTTGAATCTTCCTTGTTGGCGCCAAAGAGTGATGAGGTGGCTAGTGAGGTGGCGCCTGATGACGTGGCATGATGAGATTGTCTTCTACTTGGATAATGGTGCGGGCACCAGACTCAGAAGAAGACTTCAGAGCTCCATCTGGATCTCTGATTAACCTTGCCCGAAGAATTAGGGTTTTTGGTTTTTATAAGAGTTGACTAGATCAACTTAATTTAGCTTGAGTCTACATTACCTGCATTTTATTTTGTCGAGTCATGTTGACTCAGTAGTGGATTAGGGTTTCAACCTGGGATGTTACACTTGATTCCAAGACCAGGCAAGTGGACACCACACTCCCAGCCACACTCCCAGTCCAGGGGGCGCCATATCTACATCCAGCAGCTTTTGGTCCCCACTCTACAGATGGCAACTTCCTTCTCTCATGCGCCAGATAAAGAGAAGTCCACCAAGAGACCACAAATCAAGGGGGCGGCCAAGACTTTCCCAAGAAACCCAAAGCAAAGAAGGGAAGAAATCCTCTTGGAAGAGAGCTTCAAGGGGGCGCCCACTACCTGCCAAAGACATCCAAAACAAAGATGGGAAGAACCTTGACTTAGGGAGGAAGAAAAGGAGGAGTCCAAAAGAGTTGATCCAGGGAAGGAAGAAAATTTTTCTTGAAGATCCAAGCAAGGTGGCGCCATCTACCTGCCTTTTATAACCCAAATCCAAATTTTTTGGTACTTTGGCCGACCATATGTGAAGGATTTGCCCTAATTTGCAGATCCCATCCTTTAGTCCCACATGGGAAGATGTGAAACCCTCCTCCCTTGTAAAGCCTTATAAATTAAACCCCTCTTGTAAGTTTAAAAAAATCAGATGAATGAAAGAAATTTTTTTATGAGCAAACTTGTGTTTTCTCTTTTTCGCACTTGCTTCCAGGTGTTGAGCTCCGTGAGGGAGTAAATCCGGGTTCCCTTGGAACCTTGAGGAGGTGAGAGATCTCCAAAATCCCAAACCCTAGGTTAGCCACTCCACTCCCAAACCCTAGCCGCCATCACCCTTCTCTTTCCACCAAGCCCTAGTCTATTTCCCTTCTCACGGCCACCATCTCCAAGTCCAGGCTGACCACCAGCATCCAGTCCCAGTCTAGATACTGCAGATCTACAACAATTCTAAGAGGAAGTCAGACCAGCCTCCAGGAGAATTCGATTTCAGCAACTTCAGCTTTCAAGTTCTTCAACCTGGTAAAATCTTTTCTTGAGTTTCTGAATTCCATCATTTGTTCCTCTTCTTTCCAAGATCTTGAGTCCAGGAGAAGCCGACCAAACCACGAGACCAGTATTGGAGGATCCATTGCGAAGATAGCCGACTCCGAGGATCCCACAATCTGCTCGAGAGAGTTCTTCCACCAAAATCCTGAGAAGATCACTGTCTGGTTAGTAAACCATCTCTTCTCTCTATTTCTGTTCTGTTGAAAGTTCAGAGCGAAACCCTAGAACTGGGAGTTTCTCAAGCCCCAGCGATCCGTTACTTCTGAACTACTCTGATAATTTAGTTTCTTCTAAACTGTGCTTTCAATCCTTACCTAGTTTCCTTCAACGTAGTTTAGCTTTACTTTGAGTCGAAGCCAATTTCTGAAATATATATATATAAAAAAAAAAAAGAATTAATCTTAATTTTACTTCCGCATACGCTTCTTTGTTCTTTGTTCTGCATCATTTTTGGTATCAGAGCCCTGTCTAGGGTTTCTGTTTGATTGCCTGTTTGAGTCCCTCTCTTTTTACTTTGTCTGCTCGAAGTAGACTCCCCAGGACGTCCGGTCCTAGGAACAAAGCGAGGTGCAAACCTCCTCTTCCCATTCCATGGGGTGTTCCTTGGGCGTGTAGGGGATCCGTTGGGTTACAACTTCGTAGCAGAAATTATAAACGGGGAAGTGCTCTGTTTTCAGTCCATAATCATCCTGTTGAAAGAATTATTTCTCACTACAGGTAACTCCAAATTTAGTGATTTTTGTTTTGCTGAAACTAGTATAATTGAATCTAATTTGTATAATTTTCTCATGATTTATTGGTTTCCGTGCAATTTCTGAGAATTAAATTACTGCAACTCTGTTTTTGTGTTCTGCAATCCATTTATTTTTGAGTGTTCATCTCTTGATTCAACTTAAGGGCATTTGAGCATCTAAGATAAGGGGAGGAGTTGATAACCTCTCCTTAGCCCAAAATCACCACCCCTTCATTTGAACCTAAGCCTTTAATCTAAAATTGATTAGACCTAATTTGCCCTAGTGGGCTAGGGACATCAACAAGTCGGGTCAAGGCTAGTGTTGAGTCAGTTTGTCTGGTTACTCTGTGTGTGCTTTGTACTCAGTGTCTAGAATGGTGGTTCAGAGATTCCATCCCGAAGGGATTGTGTGCTGGTCCGCCTACCTGGCCAATCTCTGATTGGTGTCTAGGATTGGCATTCAGGGACCTAACACTCCCCTTACACCTGCTTGGCTGAGTCCTGAGTTACTACAGGCTAGCTTGCCACTCTGATTAGGCACCTAGTTTGGACTCTAGGTCTAGTTAGCCCGTAGTCGTTCAGTTGAGTCTCATTTTGTGTGCTTGAGTGCATCATGTCTACCCGGAATGGAGTACCCTACCAACCTGGTCAAACCCAACCTGATTTAGAGGCCATGGTTAGAGCTCTTACTGAGAGCATGAACAAATTAAGTCAGGATATGAATGAGAATTTTGCCCAGCTTAGGGATCGAGTCCAAGTACTTGAGGAACCTAGGCATCGAAATTGGACTCCTGACCCAGATTTTAATGTGCCTCAACCTCACCCACACCAAGAGCCTAGAAGACCTTTATACCGAGATCCTGAACCTAATCATAGGAGGCCTGACCCAGAACCTGAGGATAGAGATGATAGGTTCATTCGGAACATCAAGTTAGATGCACCCACTTTTGATGGTAGTTTAAATCCTAAGGTGTATTATGATTGGGAGGGTGAGATGGACCAGTACTTTGAGTGGTATGCTATGTCTGAGGAGAGGAAACTCAAGTTTGCCAAAATGAAATTAATACGTCAAGCTAGGTTATACTGGGGGAACATTGAGCTGACCACTAGAAGACGAAATGTAGAGCCCATAACCACTTGGCAGGGTATGAAAGAGAAACTTAGAGACAAGTACCTACCTATTTCATACCAGCAAAATCTATTAGACCAATGGCAGACTTTGAAACAAGGGAACCGATCTGTTTCAGACTACATAACCACCTTTGATGAATACCTAATGAGATGTGATGTGAGTGAAGCCCATGAAGTCACTTTGTCTAGATTTAGGGCTGGGCTTAGGGAAGATATTAAGAGAGAGTTATTTCTGAGAGAGGTTACTGACCTAGACCAAGCCTATCAGATTGCATTGAACACTGAGAAATTTCAGAGAGGACCCATGCCTTCTAGGATTAGTGCCCCAATCCCAAGAAATGGACCTAGCCAGATTACCCCTAGCAAGCCTAATCAGGGTATTCCCACCCCTAGGCCCATGGACAAAGGTAAGGCACCTGACACCCAGAGAACCCCTGGTATCGTCTGTTTTAAGTGTCAGTAGCCCGGTCATATCTCCACTCAGTGCACAGCCATAGCTTGTTTTAAGTGTCATAAGGTAGGTCATGTTTCTAGCCAGTGCCCTCGTAGATCCCTATATATAGAAGAGGGAGGAGAGGAGAATTCCGAGCCTAATGAGGAGTTTGAAGAAGAAGTTTATGAGGCCGGAATGAATTTGGTTGATGAGTATGAAGGAGAGGAAGAATCCACTGAATCTGACCACTTAGGGGTTTTGAGATGCATCCTGTCCCAGACTAAAGTTCAAGAAGATTGGCGTAGGACTAACATCCTACAGACTTTCCTTAAACTAGGGGATAAGGTTTGTAAAATCATCATAGATAGTGGGAGCTGTGTGAATGCCATTTCTACTAGCACTGTCAAAATGTTAGGCTTAACCCCAGTCCCCCACCCCAACCCTTATAAGGTTTCTTGGGTAGACTCTACCTCTATACCCATCCAGTCTAGATGTCAGGTCTAAATCCAAATGCAATCCTATCAAGAAAAGATTTGGTGTGATGTCTTGCCCATGGGGGTGAGCAGTATAATTCTTGGAAGACCTTGGTTGTATGATCATGATGCCACCCTCTTAGGAAAATCCAACACCTGTGTCTTTAGTTTCAATGGGAAGAAAATCACAATCCATTCAGTCCCTACTAAGGACAAGGTAGCTAAAGGAACTAGTAAGGTCAGAGAAATGAAGACTGGAGTGAACCTAATTAGTGCCAAGGATCTAGAACAAGAAATTCATAGTGGTTCACCCATTTGGATGTTGACTGCTAAAGAACTTAGGACTCCTACACCCTCGGAGCCTCCTCAAGAAGTTAAGCCTTTATTAGAAGAATTTGAGGATGTTTTTCCCGAGGATCTGCCAGACCACCTTCCACCTCTTAGGGATATTCAACATTCCATAGATTTAGTCCCAGGAGCTACTTTACCCAACTTGCCCCATTATAGGATGAATCCATCGGAGCATAAAGAACTGCAGAAGCAGGTTGGCGAATTGTTGAGGAAGGGGTTCATTAGAGAGAGTCTTAGCCCTTGTGCAGTCCCTGCACTTCTAACCCCGAAGAAGGATGGCACGTGGAGGATGTGTGTTGACAGTCGTGCCATCAATAAAATCACAATCAAATATAGGTTCCCCATCCCTAGACTAGATGACATGCTTGATATGATGGCCGGTGCCATGGTTTTTTCTAAAATTGATCTCAAGAGCGGCTATCATCAGGTTAGGATTAGACCAGGGGATGAGTGGAAAACAGCCTTCAAAACTAAGGATGGTCTCTTTGAATGGGTTGTTATGCCTTTTGGGTTGTCCAATGCCCCTAGTACTTTCATGAGGATTATGACCCAAGTACTTAGAGCTTTCATAGGGAAGTTTGTAGTGGTCTATTTTGATGATATCCTGATCTATAGTAAGACCACTGCAGATCACCTAGGCCACCTTAGACAAGTCTGTCAAGTTTAGAGGAATGATAGTCTCTACGGTAATCTCAAAAAGTGTGAATTTATGACCAGTAGGATTATCTTCCTTGGATTTGTTGTAACCCCTGACGGCGTGGCTGCCGATCCTGAAAAGATTAGGTCCATAGTAGAATGGCCAGAGCCGACCAGTGTGCATGAAGTCAGAAGTTTCCATGGCTTGGCTACCTTCTATAGGCGATTCATCAAGGGGTTTAGTACCGTAGTTGCTCCTATCATAGACTGCATCAGGAAGGGAGAATTTCAGTGGACCAAAGCAGCCCATAAAGCCTTCCTAGATCTTAAGGATAGGATGACCCAGGCACCCATTTTGAGACTACCGGACTTTTCAAAGGTATTTGAGGTTGCCTGTGATGCTTCAGGAGTAGGTATAGGTGGAGTCCTAAGCCAAGAGAACCATCCCGTAGCATTCTTTAGTGAAAAACTTAATGATGCTAAGCTTAGGTATTCTACCTATGATAAGGAATTTTACGTGGTAGTACAAGCTTTGCGTTACTGGAGACATTATTTACTACCGCAAGAATTTGTACTGTTTTCGGACCATGAGGCTCTTAGATTCTTGAATTCTCAGAAGAAGCTTAACCCTAGGCATGCCAAGTGGGTAGAGTATATCCAGTCCTATACTTTTGTTCTGAAGCATAAGGCTGGATCTGAAAATAAGGTAGCTGATGCCCTTAGTCGTCGATCTTTGTTGTTGAATTCTGTTAGGGCTGAAGTCATAGGGTTTGAGCAAATCAAAGAAGAATATGAGTCGTGTCCGGATTTCAAGACTGTATACCAGGATCTAACTCAAGGACCATCTAGTGAACATAAGGATTATTCCCTTATAGATGGCTTTCTGTTCTTTAAGAATAGGCTTTGCATCCCTAGAACCTCTCTTAGGGAATTCTTGATTTGGGAAACTCATGCTGGAGGTTTAGTTGGCCATTTCGGAAAAGATAAGACCACCCTGGCTATTGAAGACCACTTTTTCTGGCCTAGCTTAAAAAGAGATGTAGCACACATTGTGGCTAGGTGTCAGACCTGCGCTGTTGCAAAACAGTGAAAACAGAACACTGGCCTTTATACCCCACTCCCTGTCCCAGATCGTCCTTGGCAAGATGTGAGCATGGACTTTGTGTTAGGTTTGCCTAAGACCCAGAGGAGGCATGACTCTATCTGTGTTGTAGTAGACCGATTTTCCAAGATGGCCTATTTCTTGCCTTGTTCCCAAACATTTGATGCATCTAAGGTAGCCACCCTGTTCTTTAATGAGATAGTTCGACTCCATGGCCTACCCAAGACCATTGTTTCAGATAGGGATGTTCGGTTCACTAGCTATTTCTGGAAAACCCTTTGGCATAAGTTAGGGACGAAACTTAAGTTTTCAACTGCCTATCATCCCCAGACTGACGGCCAAACCGAAGTAGTGAACCGTAGTTTAGGCAATATGCTAAGGTGTCTTATTGGTGAAAACATTAGGAACTGGGATTTGTACTTACCTAGAGCTGAATTTGCATATAATGACTCGGTCAATAGGTCTACGGGTAAGAGTCCATTTGAAATTGTGCATGGTTACAAACCCCACACACCTCTTGACCTAGCTCCTTTACCAGTCTACACACGGGTCTCCGAGTCTGCCGAAGTTTTTGCACAGCATATAAAAGACTTGCATAAAGAAATTCAAGCCAAAATAAATTTAAGTAACGAAACTTATAAGAAATTGGCTGATTCTCAAAGGCGAGTCAAAACTTATGACGAAGGAGACTATGTAATGATTAGGTCAAGGCCTGAACGGTTTCCTCCTGGAACCATTAGAAAGTTACATGCTAGGGGAGATGGACCATTTAGAGTGGTAAAGAGAGTAGGATCCAATGCCTATGTGCTCGAGTTGCCTCCAGAACTAGGCATTAGCTCCACTTTCAACATTACAGACCTAGTAGAGTATAGGGAGCCAGCTGTGATTCCCAGTGAGGCTTTTGAACCTAATCCTGCTCTTGAGAGTGAACCTGAACCTGTGTGTCCACCAACAAATTGGCCTGTGAGGAAAGAGCAGATTGAAAAGATCCTGGATGATCAGGTTATCTCTACTCGTAATCGAGGATACCAAAGATACCTGGTCCGCCGGCTAGGAAGGCCAGATTATGATGACTCTTGGATCTCCCGAGAAGAGTTACAAGAGCTGGACCCAGACCTCTTGGAGAGATACCAGAGCCAACTTGATCCTTACTCGACAGGGTCGAGTTCCTCCCACCCTGGGAGAATTGGTGCGGGCACCAGACTCAGTAGAAGACTTCAGAGCTCCATCTGGATCTCTGATTAACCTTGCCCGAAGAATTAGGGTTTTTGGTTTTTAATAAGAGTTGACTAGATCAACTTAATTTAGCTTGAGTCTACATTACCTGCATTTTATTTTGTTGAGTCATGTTGACTCAGTAGTGGATTAGGGTTTCAACCTGGGATGTTACACTTGATTCCAAGACCAGGCAAGTGGACACCACACTCCCAGCCACACTCCCAGTCCAGGGGGTGCCATATCTACATCCAGCAGCTTTTGGTCCCCACTCCACAGATGGCAACTTCCTTCTCTCATGCGCCAGATAAAGTGAAGTCCACCAAGAGACCACAAATCAAGGGGGCGGCCAAGACTTTCCCAAGAAATCCAAAGCAAAGAAGGGAAGAAATCCTCTTGGAAGAGAGCTTCAAGGGGGCGCCCACTACCTGCCAAAGACATCCAAAACAAAGATGGGAAGAACCTTGACTTAGGGAGGAAGAAAAGGAGGAGTCCAAAAGAGTTGATCCAGGAAAGGAAGAAAATTTTTCTTGAAGATCCAAGCAAGGTGGCGCCATCTACCTGCCTTTTATAACCCAAATCCAATTTTTTTGGTACTTTGGCTGACCATATGTGAAGGATTTGCCCTAATTTGTAGATCCCCTCCTTTAGTCCCATATGGGAAGATGTGAAACCCTCCTCCCTTGTAAAGCCTTATAAATTAAACCCCTCTTGCAAGTTTAAAAAAATCAGATGAATGAAAGAAATTTTTTTATGAGCAAACTTGTTTTCTCTTTTCCGTACTTGCTTCCAGGTGTTGAGCTCCGTGAGGGAGTAAATCCGGGTTCCCTTGGAACCTTGAGGAGGTGAGAGATCTCCAAAACCCCAAACCCTAGGTTAGCCACTCCACTCCCAAACCCTAGCCGCCATCACCCTTCTCTTTCCACCAAGCCCTAGTCTATTTCCCTTCTCATGGCCACCATCTCCAAGTCTAGGCCGACCACCAGCATCCAGTCCCAGTCCAGATACTGCAGATCTACAACAATTCTAAGAGGAAGTCAGACCGGCCTCCAAGAGAATTCGATTTCAGCAACTTCAGCTTTCAAGTTCTTCAACCTAGTAAAATCTTTTCTTGAGTTTCTGAATTCCATCATTTGTTCCTCTTCTTTCCCAGATCTTGAGTCCAGGAGAAGCCGACCAAACCACGAGACCAGTATTCGAGGATCCATTGCGAAGATAGCCGACTCCGAGGATCCCACAATCTGCTCGAGAGAGTTCTTCCACCAAAATCCTGAGAAGATCACTGTCTGGTTAGTAAACCATCTCTTCTCTCTATTTCTGTTCTGTTGAAAGTTCAGAGCAAAACCCTAGGACTGGGAGTTTCTCAACCCCCAGCGATCCGTTACTTCTGAACTACTCTGATAATTTAGTTTCTTCTAAACTGTGCTTTCAATCCTTACCTAGTTTCCTTCAACGTAGTTTAGCTTTACTTTGAGTCGAAGCCAATTTCTGAAATATATATAAAAAAAAAAAAGAAAAGAATTAATCTTAATTTTACTTCGGCATACGCTTCTTTGTTCTTTGTTCTGCATCAGATAAGGAATGGCATGTGGTGCCAAATGGCCCTAGTTGATGGTCCTTTTCACTTGCTTGGTTGATGTGTCTTCTCTTCTTCATGTGGTCAAATTCTGGGGTCCAGAATTTGAGTCTTGTTGCTGGCTTTCATTGCTTTAAGACTTGATTAACTGAAATAGACTTAACTAAACTGAACTGACTTGACTGACCTAAACTTTAAAACTTGAAACAGACTTACAGGAAATGAAATTTTTTTCAAAGTAATTACATGACTCAATAAACACTCTTGATTAATTACAAGACTCTTGAAAAGGAAATGACTCTTGAAAATAAAACATTTACAGGACTCTTGAAAAGGAAATGGCTCTTGAAAATAAAACATTTTTGAACTAAAGAATACAAGGTGACCTAATTATCTTCGATCCAAATTGGGATAAGGCTAACCTTGTTGGAGTGAAGTTTCTTTCGGTTTCTGGTGTCCACACCAATTCTACTGGGGTGGGCAGAACTCGTCCTAGTCGAGTATGGTTCAGTTTTGCCCTGGTAATGCTCGAACAAGTCTGGGTTAAGTTTTGTAGGTCCTCTCGAGTAATCCAAGAGTTGTCTGACTCAGGTCGACCTTGCTATTGAACCAGGTATCGCTGATAGTCCTTATTCCTGGTAGTAATGGTCTTGTCATCCAGGATTCTCTCAATCCTCTCTCTCCGCTCGGGTTGGGTTGGTGGTGGACACTCGAAAATATGTTCACTCTTAATGAAAGTTTCTGGCCCAAAAAGGCTCACTAGGTATTAGTAGTGGTTCTTTGTATTCTACTAGGTCTGAAACATTAAAGGTTGTACTAATACCCATATCAGGTGGAAGTTCCAAACATATGCATTAGGCCCTATTTTCTTTAAGATCATGAAAGGTCCCGCTCCACGGGCATGCATCTTCTTTATGGTTCCAGAGGGGAACCGTTCAGGGTTGAGCCTAATCATCGCATAATCCCCTTCACAGAATTCTTTAGCCCTCTTATGTGAGTCAGCTAAGTGTTTGTAAGTTTCATTGCTCAGTTTGATCTTATTACTGATTTCTTTATGCAAATTTGTGACATGATGTGCGAAAGATTCATCAAACTTAGAAATTTACACAAGCACTTACAAAATACAAACTGAACTAGGCATCCTTATTGAGAGGAATTTTATTGGACTTTCTAGGACCTAAACCTAACAGATTATTGACTCTCTATGTTTGACCCTGGTATGGTATGCACATGAGAATTTACCATGGGTTCCTAGCAAGTGCCATAAGGTTTTCCAAAAGTAGGTAGCAAAAGGAATAGGCTTTAAAAGCTCATGCATCCTAGTAATCTCATCCAAGTGAAACTTAATGGCTCTAAAATTATGATAAGACTCAGGGAAAGGCAGGAAATAGGAATCCGAGACTTGGGATAATTTAGGGGAATCTTGAAACAGACCTTGGCTACTCATGATGACCTTAAGATTAGAATTTTGATCTACAGGCGGAATGCTTCTAGGTAGTTGAAGGTCATCAGGAAAGTCTTCTAAAATAATGATTGGGTTCTTCTCAGGTACCTGAAGGAGTTCTCGTGTCGAAGCTAAAGTATTGGGTTCTTCCTGAGGGCATTGTCTTATGGGAACCAAGTCCTCACTAAATTTTGGTTGTTCTGATGTTTCAGGACTAGGCTCAATAATCTTTTCTTTACCAAAGGTTTCCTCAGGTAAGGTACTAAAGTTGTTCTCTTCACAGTCTTTCCCTTCATATTCATCTACTAAACTTATGTCAGTCTCATACACATATTTACTAGGTTGTTCAAATTTGCCTTCTTCCTTCCCTAGCCCTTCAGTTTGAGGATACCCTAAGTCTTGAGTATCAATGAACTCAACTTGTACTTCAGGGTTCTTACTCCTATCATTCATATGAGCTAATGGGATAGTAGGAGTTGGTTGGTCTAAGGAAAATTGTTTAGCCAGCATTTGGTTCAATTGGGCCTTTTGACCATTTAGGGCTTTCAGCATGGTTTCAAGATTCGGGTCCATGGCTACAATGGACTGGGTCTGGACTGGTGAATATGAGGCTCCTGATCTAGTTTTCATGCATGCAAGTAGACTCAAGCTCGAGCTAAGGTTTCCTAGACCTAGAGCACAAATTAGAGGTCTAATTAAGTGAACCAACTAGCTAGTAGTACTTATGGGACTTAGCCAGGTAGGTGGAGGGGAGTGAAGGTCCCTGATTGCCAACCTTAGATACCAGTCTGAGATTGGCCAGGTAGGCGAACCAAATCACAAGCCCTGATGCACCAATCCTAGACACCAAGCCAGTAAGCACACACCAATTAGCTAACACAGTTAACTTGACCCTAACCTGAACCCAACTTGTTGGTGTCCCTAACCCACTATGGAAATTAACATTCTACTCAATTTTAATTAACGGGCTGGGATCGATATGCTGGTCGGTGATTTTTGGGCTAGGGACAGGTGATGAAACCCTGACCTTATGTCAAATTGATGCCCTTAATTTGATTTCTCATGAGATGAATGAAATGCAAAGGTGCTGCAAAAGTGTATTGCAGTTTGAAAGTGGGGTGGAAAACATGATGAAAAAATGTCCAAAATTCTGAAAAATTCACAGAAGATTTCTAACTTATATGTTTCAATGTAGATGAAAGGAATTTTAAAACTAAAATCTGTACTACTCTAAGCAGATCCTACAAATAAAGATAAATAAAATAGGATAGAACAGAACCCTAATGATAGTGTCGAACTGCAAAAATTTTCATTTTTTTTATAATTTTTTTCTGATGATGAAATTAATATGGTGATAACCGACTTAAAAAGGAACAAGAAAAAAATATTTTAATAAAAAATTAGTGACTTGACCTTGGAGTTGCATACGGATTACAGTAAACAGATGCAAATTTTCAGAAAACAGAACCTAATCAAACAAGTGCAAAGGATTACCCAAACTTCAATCTAAAAAATTCACGTCTGGCCAGGGGCTCATTATTTCCATGGGTCATAACAGTGTACTGGAGTACACCCGCTCAAGAGGCATGAATTTTAGATCTTTCTTGGATTTAAAGAAAACTATTCTACCCTAATGCAACCATGCTCTAATACCAATTTGAAGCGGCACTGCATATGATTACTGATTTAATTAATGTTTGTAGAGCAATGAAACCTAATTACACTTAGCATTGTACTCATCTTAATAAGATTTAAGGATTACATGAAAAGGGACTATTACATTATTAGACACAACTCTAAAACTAAGAAGGAAAAAGATCTAGACAATAGGGGCTAATGATTGAGGACTTACCTTGATGAGTTTTCCAACCTTCCAATGATTCAAAACTTGAAACTACTGATGCTCTGGACTGGAGAACTTGGATAACAGTGATCAGATCCTTGGACTTGGGCTTCAGCTTGTTGGTTCATTGTCAAGGGGAACCCTGTTCACAACTCAAGGACTTCGAAGGACCCTGCAATGAAGATCAAAGTTAAGGTTGAAGGATGCAAACATAAAGAAGGGATGGGAGAACTTGTGAACAAAGAAAAGATAGTTGAGAAGATCTGGCTGACTCCAATGCCTTTGCCTTGAGCTTGGATGATGAATTGCTAGGGAAGAGAGTGGCTTTGGGCGTGGAAGAAGAAGATAGGAAAAATTTCACACATAAAACTCAAGACAACTTCACTTCAAACTTCATTCATTTCCAAAATCAATCCCCTTTACAATGGGCGTCCAAGGCCTTTAATAGCCTCACAAAGCTAGCTTTTGAAATTTAAAAACTCTCCAAATTGAGGAGGATTATAAGGGGGGTTGGAGGATTTGGTGGAGAGTTTGGAGAGATGGGGGGGGTTGGAGGATTTGGTGGAGGATTTGGAGGGGTGTGGCCAACCTCCTTGAATTTGTATCTTCCTTGTTGGCGCCAAAGAGTGATGAGGTGGCTAGTGAGGTGGTGCCTGATGACGTGGCATGATGAGATTGTCTTCTACTTGGATAAGGAATGACATGTGGTGCCAAATGGTCCTATTTGATGGTCCTTTTCTCTTGCTTGGTTGATGTGTCTTCTCTTCTTCATGTGGTCAAATTCTGGGGTCCAGAATTTGAGTCTTGTTGCTGGCTTTCATTGCTTTAAGACTTGATTAACTGAAATAGACTTAACTCAACTGAACTGACTTGACTGACCTAAACTTTAAAACTTGAAACGGACTTACAGGAAATGAAATTTTTTTAAAAGTAATTACATGACTCAATAAACACTCTTGATTAATTACAAGACTCTTGAAAAGGAAATGGCTCTTGAAAATAAAATATTTACAGGACTCTTGAAAAGGAAATGGCTCTTGAAAATAAAACATTTTTGAACTAAAGAATACAAGGTAACCTAATTATCTTCGATCCAAATTGGGATAAGGCTAACCTTGTTGGAGTGAAGTTTCTTTCGGTTTCTGGTGTCCACACCAATTCTACTGGGGTGGGCAGAACTCGACCTAGTCGAGTATGGTTCAGTTTTGCCCTGGTAATGCTCGAACAAGTCTGGGTTAAGTCTTTGCAGGTCCTCTCGAGTAATCCAAGAGTTGTCTGACTCAGGTCGACCTTGCCATTGAACCAGGTATCACTGATAGTCCTTATTCCTGGTAGTAATGGTCTTGTCATCCAGGATTCTCTCAATCCTCTCTCTCCACTCGGGTTGGGTTGGTGGTGGACACTCGAAAATATGTTCACTCTCAATGAAAGTTTCTGGCCCAAAAAGGCTCACTAGGTATTAGTAGTGGTTCTTTGTATTCTACTAGGTCTGAAACATTAAAGGTTGTACTAATACCCATATCAGGTGGAAGTTCCAAAACATATGCATTAGGCCCTATTTTCTTTAAGATCTTGAAAGGTCCCGCTCCACGGGCATGCAGCTTCTTTATGGTTCCAGAGGGGAACCGTTCAGGGTTGAGCCTAATCATCGCATAATCCCCTTCACAGAATTCTTTAGCCCTCTTATGTGAGTCAGCTAAGTGTTTGTAAGTTTCATTGCTCAGTTTGATCTTATTACTGATTTCTTTATGCAAATTTGTGACATGCTGTGCGAAAGATTCATCAAACTTAGAAATTTATACAAGCACTTACAAAATACAAACTGAACTAGGCATCCTTATTGAGAGGAATTTTATTGGACTTTCTAGGACCTAAACCTAATAGATTATTGACTCTCTAGGTTTGACCCTGGTATGGTATGCACATGAGAATTTACCATGGGTTCCTAGCAAATGCCATAAGGTTTTCCAAAAGTAGGTAGCAAAAGGAATAGGCTTTAAAAGCTCATGCATCCTAGTAATCTCATCCAAATGAAACTTAATGGCTTTAAAATTATGATAAGACTCAGGGAAAGGCAGGAAATAGGAATCCGAGACTTGGGGTAATTTAGGGGAATCTTGAAACAGACCTTGGCTACTCATGATGACCTTAAGATTAGAATTTTGATCTACAGGCGGGATGCTTCTAGGTAGTTGAAGGTCATCAGGAAAGTCTTCTAAAATAATGATTGGGTTCTTCTCAGGTACCTGAAGGAGTTCTTGTGTCGAAGCTAAAGTATTGGTTCTTCCTGAGGGCATTGTCTTATGGGAACCAAGTCCTCACTATATTTTGGTTGTTCTGATGTTTCAGGACTAGGTTCAATAATCTTTCTTTACCAAAGGTTTCCTCAGGTAAGGTACTAAAGTTGTTCTCTTCACAGTCTTTCCCTTCATATTCATCTATTAAACTTATGTCAGTCTCATACACATATTTACTAGGTTGTTCAAATTTGCCTTCTTCCTTCCCTAGCCCTTCAGTTTGAGGATACCCTAAGTCTTGAGTATCAATAACTCAACTTGTACTTCTGGGTTCTTACTCCTATCATTCATATGAGCTAATGGGATTGTAGGAGTTGGTTGGTCTAAGGAAAATTGTTTAGCCAGCATTTGGTTCAATTGGGCCATTTGACCATTTAGGGCTTTCAGCATGGTTTCAAGATTCGGGTCCATGGCTACACTGGACTGGGTCTGGACTGGTGAATATGAGGCTCCTGATCTAGTTTTCAGGCATGCAAGTAGACTCAAGCTCGAGCTATGGTTTCCTAGACCTAGAGCACAAATTAGAGGTCTAATTAAGTGAACCAACTAGCTAGTAGTACTTATGGGACTTAGCCAGGTAGGTGGAGGGAGTGAAGGTCCCTGATTGCCAACCTTAGATACCAGTCTGAGATTGGCCAGGTAGGCGAACCAAATCACAAGCCCTGATGCACCAATCCTAGACACCAAGCCAGTAAGCACACACCAATTAGCTAACACAGTTAACTTGACCCTAACCTGAACCCAACTTGTTGGTGTCCCTAACCCACTAGGGAAATTAACGTTCTACTCAATTTTAATTAACGGGCTGGGATCGATATGCTGGTTGGTGATTTTTGGGCTAGGGACAGGTAATGAAACCCTGACCCTATGTCAAATTGATGCCCTTAATTTGATTTCTCATGAGATGAATGAAATGCAAAGGTGCTGTAGAAGTGTATTGCAGTTTGAAAGTGGGGTGGAAAACATGATGAAAAAATATCCAAAAATTTTGAAAAATTCACAGAAGATTTCAAACTTATATGTTTCAATGTAGATGAAAGGAATTTTAAAACTAAAATCTGTACTACTCTAAGCAGATCCTACAAATGAAGATAAATAAAATAGGACATAACAGAACCCTAATGACAGTGTCGAACTGCAGAAATTTTCATTTTTTTTTATAATTCTTTTCTGATGATGAAATTTAATATGGTGATAACTGACTTAAAAAGGAACAAGAAAAAAAATATTTCAACAAAAAATTAGCGACTTGCCTTTGGAGCTGCAGACGGATTACAGTAAACAGATGCAAATTTTCAGAAAACAGAAGCTAATCAAACAAGTGCAAAGGCTTACCCAAACTTCAATCTAAAAAATTCACGTCTGGCCAGGGGCTCATTATTCCCATGGGTCGTGAAAGTGTACTGGAGTACACCCGCTCAGGAGGCATGAATTTTAGATCTTGCTTGGATTTAAAGAAAACTATTCTACCCTAATGCAACCATGCTCTGATACCAATTTGAAGCGTTACTGCATATGATTAGTGATTTAATTAATGTTTGTAGAGCATTGAAACCTAATTACACTTAGCATTGTACTCATCTTAATAAGATTTAAGGATTACATGAAAAGGGACTATTACATGATTAGACACAACTCTAAAACTAAGAAGGAAGAAGATCTAGACAATAGGGGCTAATGATTGAGGACTTACCTTGATGAGTTTTCCAACCTTCCTATGATTCAAAACTTGAAACTACTGATGCTCTGGACTGGAGAACTTGGATAACAGTGATCAGAATCCTGGACTTGGGCTTCAGCTTGTTGGTTCATTATCAAGGGGAACCCTGTTCACCACTCAAGGACTTCGAAGGACCCTGCAATGAAGATCAAAGTTAAGGTTGAAGGATGCAAACATAAAGAAGGGATGGGAGAACATGTGAACAAAGAAAAGATAGTTGAGAAGATCTGGCTGACTCCAATGCCTTTGCCTTGAGCTTGGATGATGAATTGCTAGGGAAGAGAGTGGCTTTGGGCGTGGAAGAAGAAGATAGGAAAAATTTCACACATAAAACTCAAGACAACTTCACTTCAAACTTCATTCATTTCCAAAATCAATCCCCTTTACAATGGGCGTCCAAGGCCTTTAATAGCCTCACAAAGCTAGCTTTTGAAATTTAAAAACTCCCCAAATTGAGGAGGATTACAAGGGGGGTTGGAGGATTTGGTGGAGAGTTTGGAGGGGGGGGGGTTGGAGGATTTGGTGGAGGATTTGGAGGGGTGTGGCCAACCTCCTTGAATTTGAATCTTCCTTGTTGGCGCCAAAGAGTGATGAGGTGGCTAGTGAGGTGGTGCCTGATGACGTGGCATGATGAGATTATCTTCTACTTGGATAAGGAATGACATGTGGTGCCAAATGGTCCTAGTTGATGGTCCTTTTCTCTTGCTTGGTTGATGTGTCTTCTCTTCTTCATGTGGTCAAATTCTGGGGTCCAGAATTTGGGTATTGTTGCTGGCTTTCATTGCTTTAAGACTTGATTAACTGAAATAGACTTAACTCAACTGAACTGACTTGACTGACCTAAACTTTAAAACTTGAAACGGACTTACAGGAAATGAAATTTTTTAAAAGTAATTACATGACTCAATAAACACTCTTGATTAATTACAAGACTCTTGAAAAGGAAATGGCTCTTGAAAATAAAACATTTTTGAACTAAAGAATACAAGGTAACCTAATTATCTTCGATCCAAATTGGGATAAGGCTAACCTTGTTGGAGTGAAGTTTCTTTCAGTTTCTGGTGTCCACACCAGGCTTCCGAGGAACCTGCGGGCGAGGGGCAGGCCAGGTGTAAATTCTACCCGGATGCCGGGAGCGGAGCAATAATGATGGTCACGGCGGAGGGGAAGTCATCACCGAAGATCTGTGCATGGGAAGTCCAATCAGCGTCGGTGGTGATTGCAGTAGAGAGGCGACTGTGGCAGTGGGCAGTGGATCACAAAGGAGGGTAGATACTGGTTGGGAGATTTTTCTTTTTCTTTTTTTGAAATGGTGTTGAATCTGGTAAAAAAATGAATCGGTGTGGTATGAAGTGAAGGGACTCATTGGAGCTGGTGGGAAAGAAGGAGAATCTAGAGTACCCTAATTTTTCTGGGCTCTGATACCAAAATTGATGGGGGATAGATGTAGGACCGTTGGCGAGCCTAGAAGTCACCTAAATTAGGGTACTAATTTTTTTGATATTTTTTTTCTAGGGGTGGCGAAGGAATAGTGGGGTTGTAGGATAGGGATCTGGATCTCAAAGACTTTGGAACTCACCCTAACGAAGAGACCTCTCACCTCTAGGGCATTACACCCTTCTCGATACTTGGAGGCGCTAGGATGGATCTCAAAGGCTATGAGAGGATAGAGAAGCTGGAATGGGAAGGAGGATAACTGGGCATGACCTCACATCATTTCCTTGGGTTGGGCCTCACACCCTCTCCTCACGGAGTGAAATAAAAAAAAACACTCTTTTCTAAAACTCATTTTCATCCCCAAAAACTAACTAAACTCCAAAAACTATCTTTTTTTTACAAAGGACTGAAGGTGGTATTTATAGACCTGTCCAACCCTCGTTCGAATTTGAATACAGGATAAAAAGATAGCGATGACTCAAATTCAAATACAAGATAGGATAAGATAAGCCTATCCATTTCTAAATCCTAACCAAACAAATCCTTATTTAAATTTCAAACAAAAGATAAAATTCCTAACTACTTTATTCTGGATATGCTTCAAGATTCGTGTAGCTTCAGGATTCGTGCTTGCTCCGGGATTCATGCTAGGATGTCCCCATCATTATACCAAAATTGATGTGGGATAGATGTAGGACCGTTGGCGAGCCTATAAGTCACCTAAATTAGGGTACTATTTTTTTTGGTATTTTTTTTCTAGGGTTGGCGAAGGAATAGTGAGGATGTAGGATAGGGATCTGGATCTCATGGACTTTGGGACTCACCCTAACGAAGAGACCTCTCACCTCTAGGGCATTACACCCTCCTCGATACTTGGAGGCGCTAGGATGGATCTCAAAGGCTACGAGGGGATAGAGAAGCTGGAATGGGAAGGAGGATAACTGAGCATGACCTCACATCATGTCCTTGGGTTGGGCCTCACACCCTCTCCTCACGGAGTGAAATAAAAAAAAACACTCTTTTCTAAAATTGATTTTCATCCCCAAAACTTGACTAAACTCCAAAAACTATCTTTTTTTTACAAAGGACTGAGGGTGGTATTTATAGACCTGTCCAACCCTCGTTTGAATTTGAATACAGGATAAAAAGATAGTGATGACTCAAATTCAAATACAAGATAGGATAAGATAAGCCTATCCATTTCTAAATCCTAACCAACCAAATTCTTATTTAAATTTCAAACAAAAGATAAAATTCCAAACTACTTTATTCTGGATATGCTCCGAGATTCATGCAGCTTCAGGATTCATGCTTGCTCCGGGATCCATGCTAGCGATGTCCCCATCATTTTTGGTTGTCCAGCTTATGTTAATGTGGAGGCAACTGAAAGAAGCAAGTTGGATCCTAAGTCAAAGAAGATGATCTTTATAGGGTATCCATAAGGAGTCAAAGGTTACCTACTGTGGGATCCACAGTCTCAAAAGGCAGTGGTTAGTAGGGATGTCATTTTTGATGAGAGGAGCATCTTGATGAAACCGAGGATTGCAACAGGAAATGCAGTCAATAAGATGAATAGTAGTGAGAGCCCATCACAGGTGGAGGATATGTCTTCAACATCAGTTGGAAATGGAGTTTTAGTTGAGGTGGAGTTGGACATGAAAGATTCTCCAGGAGTGAAGGAGAGGCAAGAAGAATCAGCTGTTCAAAGGAAAGTGCAGGAGGAGCCACAAACAGTAGACTTGCAGAATAGTGCAAGGGGAGTGGCATTGCATAAGCCTTAATGCACAATCCGGAAGCCGGTAAGATATGGTATGGATGAAGCAATTTTATATGCTCTCATATCTGTGAATGGGGATCCAGAAAGTTTTGTAGAGGCTATGGAAAGTCTTGATAAAGTGTCATGGATGCAAGGCATGATGGAAGAGATGGAATCTCTTAGGAGGAATCAGACATGGCAGCTGGTGGATCTACCTTGAGATGCTAATGCTATTGGCTCCAAATGGGTGTTCACTAAGAAATCATTACCGTCAAAGCAAGATGGAGTGAGATACAAGACAAGATTGGTAGCAAAGGGATACTCATAGAGGGAAGGAGTTGACTACATAGAAGTGTTTTCTCCTATGGTACGCCACACTTCAATTTGGGTGTTGTTGTCTTTGGTGGAAAAACATAATTTGGAATTGGAGCAGATGGAGTGAAGACAGCCTTTCTACATAGAAGACTAGAAGAGAAAATATATATGAAGCAACCTGATGACTTCATTGAGATTGGACAGGAGAACAAGGTATGTCTACTTTAGAGGTCATTATATGGTTTGAAACAATCACTTCATCAGTGATATCATAGATTTAATACATTTATCTTGAGCCTTGGATTTCTTAGATGTGAACATGATCATTGTGTCTATGTGAAGGATGTGGATACTATGGATGCTCTATATTTACTTCTGTATGTGGATAATATGTTGATAGCCAGTAGAAGTATGATAGCTGTGAAAGGGCTGAAGAGAGCATTATCTCAAGAATTTGAGATGGACTTGGGATCAGCTCAAAAAATCCTTGGAATGGAGATTTGCAGAGATAGATGCAAAGGAATACTCCATTTGTCACAAGGTGGGTACATTAAAAAGGTACTCGAGAGGTTTGGGATGGATAAGGCCAAACTTATGGAAACATCATTACCAGGGCATATTTCTTTTTCGAAAAAATAATGCCCCCAGTTAGAGGAGGAGAAAGAGTACATGGAAAGAGTTCCATATGCTAATGCAGTGGGGAGTTTGATGTATGCTATGGTTTGTTGCAGGCCGGACCTAGCATATGCTATAAGCCAGGTGAACAGGTACATGGCTAATCCTGGGAAGGAACACTGGAAAGCATTGAAGTGGATTTTGAGATATCTGCAAGGGACTCAAAGACATGGACTGGTATTTGGTGGGCAACCTGAAGGACATGGATGGAACTCTATAGAATCATGTGAGGATTCAGGTCCTTTGGAAGGGTTTGTTGATGCAAGCTATGCAGATGATCTTGATACAAGGAGGTCTACAACAGGTTATCTCTTCTGCATGTATGGTGGACTGGTTTCTTGGAGATCAGCCCTTCAACCTTTTACTGCTTTGTCTACAACAGAACCTGAGTATATACGGATTACTGAAGCTACAAAGGAAGCACTATGGTTGAAAAGGCTAGTATCTGAAATAGGGGTGAAGCAATGTATGGTGGTCCTGCATAGTGATAGCCAGAGTGCCATACACAAAATGCAGAACCCAGTCTATCATGCTAGGACCAAGCATATAGATGTGAGATACCACAAAGTCAGGGAGCTGGTGGAGGAAGTAGAAGTGGTGCTGGTGAAGGTTCATACAATGGAGAATTAGGCGGATGCACTTACGAAGGCTCTACCAAGGGATAGCTTCTACTCTTATATGTGGTTAACGGGTTTGAGGAGTCTGGTATATATAGCCTTGAAGCACCAAGGTGGAGATTGTTGAGCCTCAGGTGGTGCATTCATGACTAGTTGGGTCAATGTACATGTGTTGATCTAGTCTATCATGGTTTTCCATGATGTGTCTAGGGCTAGGGTTGAGTCCGGTATGAGTCCTAGGTGTTTAGGCTCAGTTTTAGTAAGTCTGGGTCTTAGGGTCGGCTCTTCTATGGTAAGAGTCGACTCTGTTGGCTGGCACATCTCAAAACAGGTGATTGTAGTCTGGATGAGTCGACTCGGATGCACAGTCTAGAAACCTACAATCTGGATGAGTCAGCTCGGATGGATTCGAGTCGGCTCGGGTTCACAGTCAGGAAACCTGTAGTCTGGATGAGTCGGCTCAAATGGTTTCGAGTTGGCTCGAATGACGGGTGAACTATTTTTGAATGGTGCCAACTAGAAGAGTTTTTGGGATCTCGGCCATGTGTGACTGAGGTATATATATATATTGTATTCTCGTAAGAGGATGTGGTGGTGTAATGAACTTCTTGGAAGTGGAATTCCCTTTCTCCCGTGAAAATTCCTTTGTTTCTCTTCTCTCTTTTCTTTCTCTAGTTCTTGGTGTTCTTGATCTTCATAGACCTGAATGGAGATTGCTGGAAGATGGTCATCCATAACCTGGTGATATGCTTCCGTAATTGCTTCGTTGATCAGGACGTTCGTTCTTGATCGGGAACGAGGCTATTCTTGAAGATTTTGGTTCGTGAAATCTGGGTTGATTTGGAATCGATTTCTCGACAGGAGGTTGGGTAGGGTTGCTCCTGGGACTAAATCATGGCATGTTGGATGTTTCTAAGTGGTGGAAGGTGGTCAGGTTGGTCATCTGGAAACATATCCTTAAATTCCTCTAACACTTCAACCACTTCCTGAGGGTGTTCTCTTTGGGAAGGCTCTTGAATTTTCTTAGTGGTTAAAATCCAAATAGGTGTACCCTCAGTGAGCTCTTTCTCAATTTTCTTTGCGGTTATTAGGTTGACTCCAATCTTCTATTCCTTTAGGTGGCTCGATCCTCTCTTAATAGTGTCCTTAGGTGGTGCAGGGTTGATCACAAACTTCTTCCCAAAGTGCAAGAATGCACAAGAATTAGATCGACCATGAAGGGTTGCATCATGGTCAAATAACCAGGGTCGACCTAAGATGATACTACTCACTCCCATTGGTAGAACGTCTCACCACACTTTCTCCTGATAGGACTGTAATTGGATTTGGACTAGACACCTAAGTTTGATAGGAATTGAGGTGGAGTATATTCAAGAAACCTTGTAGGGATTTGGATGGGGTACTATGGATAAGCCTATTGTTTTGACAGCACTAGTGGATATGGCATTCACACAACTCCCACTATCTATGATTATCTTACATACCTTATCCTTTAACTTGACAAAGGTTTGTAGGATGTTGGTCCTATACCAATCATCTTGAGTCTCAATTTGGGTAAGGATGCATCTAACTACTCCCAAAAGGTCAGGCTCTACATGATCCTCGTCAGCTTGATACTCATCTGCCAAATTATCCTCAGCCTGATATACTTCCTCAACACAATCATCTAGGGGCTCTATGGGTTCAGACTCATTCTCCGCTAGTTCTCCTAAGTACAAGGCTCTAGTTGGGGAATTGCTTGCATAATGGCCTACCTTATGACATCGGAAACAAGAAGCATTAGGGTTTGGGGTTCTCTGAACTTCTGGTGCTTTACCCTTATCGTCTCTATGGGTCAGAGGTGTACTAGGGTTGGGTCGGTTGGGTCGCATCTGACTTGGTCCTACCTGTTGACTAGGTGCACTAGTTCTAGGGGGTTCTAGTCTACGATAAGTTGGTCCCCTATTAAATCTCTCAGCATCTCGTGCTACTTGGTAAGCTAGCTCTAAGTCATGAACTTCTCTCAAGAACAACTCTTTCTGGATTTCTTTTCTTAATCAAGCTTTGAACCTAGACAGGGTAACTGATTCAGACTCATCGAC
Organism: Areca catechu; assembly: GCA_021397845.1. Classification (NCBI taxonomy): domain Eukaryota; kingdom Viridiplantae; phylum Streptophyta; class Magnoliopsida; order Arecales; family Arecaceae; genus Areca; species Areca catechu. Next base: position 124,666,538 of record CM038040.1, on the reverse strand, counting down.
ATTGCATCTCATCACAAACTCATCAAATTTTGCAATGTATTCAGCTACACTCTGGGTTCCCTGCGTCAATCTCTGCCACTGGTCTAACAGTCTTTGGTGGTAGGATATGAGAAGGTACTTCTCTTTAAGCCTAAGCTTTATTGCCCTCCAGGTTACTATGGGAACATCACCTCTTTGTCTAATGAATCTCTCAACATTTTCCCAGTACAGTCGGGCTTAACGGACTATCCTAAGCTTCGCAAACTTATACTTCCTCTCTTCAGTCATGTCATACTAGTCAAAATACTGGTCCATCTCTCCCTCCCAATCTATATAAATCTTAGGATCTAGATGCCCATCAAAAGTGGATGCTTCCAACCTAATGTTCTTAAGGGTTCGGTCATCATGGTCCATTTGATCCTGATTGGGTCTCCTAGGATTTGGATCATAAACAGGGTCATGGTGTGTTCTCCTAGGGTTCGGGTCATGGACTCGATCAGGGTTGGGTCTCCTAGGATTTGGCTCATGGAAAGGGTCTTGATGAAGCCTCCTAGGATTTGGTTCAGGGAAAAGGTCTTAGTGCGGAGCCCTTCTAGGGTTGATGGGTGTCTCAAATTCTGGTTCTGGCTTTAATTCATTATGGACTTCATGGGTTACTCCAAGGGTATGAGCCTCTAAATGGTCAAGCCTAGCAGTGATATGGGCCATCTGATCCATCATGCTTTGGTTGGTCTAGGCCAATTGGTAGTCAGATTTTGGTTCAGACGGGTCATTTGGTCATTCAGGGTTTTCATCAAAGTTTCAAAATTTTAGTCCATGGTTACACTCAATTGAGCCTGGGTTTGTTGATAAGGTGCTCCTGATCTAGTTGCCATGCGCACATAGACTCAAACTCGGGCTAGGGGTTTGCTAGACCTAGAGTCCAAACCAAATATTAGGTCAAGATGACAATCTTGGTTTTATTAACTTGGTACCTAGCGAGGTAAGTGTAAGGTTGGTGGAGGTCCCTCTTTGCTTGCCTTAGACACCAATTTGAAACTGGCCAGGTAAGCAGACCAACCCACCTTCCTTCGGGCTCTTGTCCCTAAACCACTTGCCTAGACACCAGATACACAAGCACACACAAACAAGTTGTCTAAATTGGCTTGACACTTGGTTCGACCCGACCTTTTGGATGTCCCTAGCTCACTATAGCAAATTAAGTGTCTACTCAGTTTTAATTAAGGGTTGGGCTCAATATACAAGGTGGTGATTTTGAGCTAAGGACAGGTGATGAAATCCTGCCCCCATGTCATATTGATGCCCTTAGATTGATTTGCCATGAGATGGTGCAAACATGCATATAAACCCTAATCTCGGCAATAAAAACTTTATGTATTGTAGTTCAAAGTGGGGCTGAGAAGTTCTGTGTAACAGTCTAAGAAAAACTCAAAAAATTCACAGAAGACTGCTAACTTATAGATGACGTTCCATATGAAAGTAAATTTAAAAATAAAATCTATGCTATGTTGAACATATCCTGAAATTTAGATAATGTAAAAGGAACATAACATAATATACAGGAATTTAAGTAATAGTGATGGAATGCAGGAATTTTTATTTTTTCTGTGATTTTTTTTAAGGATAAAATTTTGCATGATGATAGCTAACTTAATATGGATTTGGAAAAAAATTACTTCAATGAAAAATTAACTACTTTTTATAGAGTTTTATACAAATTACAATCAGCCTACTCAGAAATATAGCAAGCAGAAAACAAAAAGTCCTAAGTGCAGAAATTCAAAAATGTGACCTAACATGCTCTTTGTTTTCTTTTTCATGGGTCAATCACAATGGCACCCCGACACACCTTAGGAGATCCTCGTGGATTGGGAAGAGAGGGTCTTGAAACCCTACTTTTCTCCTAAGACCGGACAGCCTGGTGAAGCACCCGATCCAAGTACTTAAAGAACTTAACCCTAACCTACCATGCTCTGATACCAATTTGATGCTGGATGAAACAAAATGATGTAATCTAGGAGGAGATAGTAGTTACTAAATGAGAAATGAAGTAAAGCTAGGCTACTTTTCCATATAAACAAAATGAAATCTTCATGAAGGGATTAGCATGATAAACTAAACTTGAATGAGAGCTTTTAAAGTATTAAAGAGGAAGGATCTTTGTGGCTAAGAAACCACACAGGCTAGGGCTTAATTACTCTAATATTTTAGATCTGAAAATAATTAAAGAGGGGTATCCAGTCATTAATATCTCAAGGATTGGAAGGGTTACACTCAAGGATGAAGCTCTTGGGTGACAAGGTGATTCCTCTAGATGGTAGGGCTTCTTATCACTGTTTCTTATCTTGGAAGACCTTCTTCTTTGAAACCTGGAAATGCCGGGGATCCTACACAAACCATTTTAGAGTTAGAAGAGAATTTGAAGGTTGAAGTTGAGAAGAAATTTGGTGGAGTTGAAGTAGCTTGGTCGGCCTCCTTTTGAATGGTTTCCTTGCACTTGGAAGATGGAATGGAAAATTGGCTAAAGGCTCTTGGCATGGAAAATAGCTTTTCTTGAAGTATCTAAGGGTCTCTCACCCACTCCCTCTTGGAGGACATTTGACAACACAAATGGAAAAGAAGAACTTAAACTTTTCATTCATATCAAGTACCATTTAAGAGAGATCTTGGAGTAGATTTTATAAGTCTCCAAAGAACTTTGAAAATTCAAATTACATGGAGATTTTCTTGGGAAGTTCCTAGCTATAAGGGTGGAATTCGAATTACATGGAGATTTTTAAGGGTTCTAGCTATAATGGTGGAAGATTGAAACCCTTTGGTGATGTGGCCAGCTCCTTTGAATTTGAATTTCCTTTGGTGATGTGGCATTTGGTGATGTGGCTTCATGAGGTGTACACCAATGGATTGGGAGGTTGACATGGTGTCCAACAATGCTTGCTGAAGTGGCGTCCTCCTTGGATTGAATTGTTGGAGTGGTTGAATACATTCAATCTTCAAGTAAGCTTACTTATATTGAACCAATTCAAAACTCTCTTGGACCCAACTACTAAACTTACTAAATACAAGATCAATTCAACCCTAATTGGACTCAAAAATCCAAATGGACTCAAAAGAAACCAAATTGAAATAAGCTCAACTTAATTACATGACTCAAATTCAATTAAAGAAGTAAAATTATTCTATTTACAAGACACAAGTTTAATAAAAGACTTAAAGCCATACTGAATTAGATTGAAGCCTCTTTCTAACCTTGGTGCCCACACCAGCAGCCAAAGGGGGGGACCAAGGGAAGCCAACTTCTTACTTCTCTTGGCTTGGAGTGGACCACTTCTTTCCTAAGCAAGCTGGCATGAATCATGAGATTCATGTTTATCTATTTTGACTTTTCTTCTTGTCATACAGGTGTGTGGAGTAGTGTGCTTGGGGTGTGGAAGGGGTGTGCTGGCGTGTGGTCATCAACTCCTCATGATTTGGCCGACTTCATGATCCTCCAAGTAATCCTAGGTGGCAAAATCCAGGGTGTGACTGGGACTCCATGTGGCTGCTGAGGTGGCACGCTGGGTGGTGTCTTTCACATGCTTGAGTCTTCTTTGACTGGGTTTGACTCAATACAGAATCAATACAACTGGACATGATTACAAGACTCAGAATATGATTAGCTCAACATGAGCTGACTGGTACAGGACTCAAATAATAAAAATGACAACTCAAATAGGCTAAGCCCTTATTACAAATGGACTCAAACACTACTAAGTAATCCATAGAGGGTTGAGAAGCCTCTGTCTTATTCTGGTGCCTCTGGTGTCCCCACCATGAGAAGCCACTAGAAGAGAACCAAATTATAGAGCCTAGTCCTAAATTTTATAAGCCAGAAAAGTTTATTAAGGACTTGATCTCTGTAACCCAGTACCCTCAGGATGAATTCCCTCTTGTAGTTCCCATTAAGAATCTCTTTCCTAAATTAGTGACCCATTCTTCAATTATGCATACCCTATAGATATACACCAATCTCATATGGTTAACCCCCTTAGTCTAGATCAAATCCCAGAAACCTTATCTTACATCATACTCTTTCCGGTCAACCCTGAACCATTTTTCCATTTCCTATCCTACTCGACTAACCCTGAACCCTCATTATATTTTTTGCCCTTTCTAGAAGCTTCCAGCATTCTTAGAACCATCAGGTTACATTTTGCTGAGATTACTAGGTTACATAAATTCTTAGTGCCCATCCTATTGGCTACCTACTTCTGGAAAATCCTCTAGAATCTGTTATGAGTTCCTGTTAAATTTTTATGTGCATACCAAACCAGGGTTAAACCTAGAGAGCCTATAATCTGTTAAGCTTAGGCCCAAAGAGTCCAATAGGAATGCATAGTCGAGTCTGCATGTCATGAGTCTCCTGCATCATCTGTTAGGAGTCTACATGTGTCCAGCATATTTGCATCTATATCAGCAACTTAGCCAAAGATTAATCTAAGTAATGAAACATACAAGAACTTGGCTAATTCTCTAAAGAGAGTTAAGGAATTTTCTGTAGGAGATTGTGTGATTGTAAAGGAATTTCATGCTTGCAAAGCTAGCCCATTCAAAATAATGAAGAGCATTGGACCCAATGCTTATGCACTTGAGATACCACCTGATTTAGGTATTAGCTCCACCTTCAACATCTCATACCTTGTAGAGTATAGGAAACCAGCAGTGATACCTAGTGAGCACCTTGAGCCTATCCCTTCCTTTGAGAGAGAACCCATCCTAGAGTGTCCACATATAATTTGGCCTATTGGTGAGGAAAAGATTGAGAGAACCCTGGATGATCAAGACATCAGTACCCGAGATAGGGGCTATCAGAGGTATTTGGTCCGTTGGTAAGGTCGGCCAAAATCTGAGGACTTATGGAGCACTGGTGAGGATCTACTAAATCCTCCTTGAGTAGTATGAGAGCCAAATTGACCCTTACTCGATGGGGTTGAGTTCCTCCCAACCCGGGAGAATTGGTGGGTGATGGGAATTCTCCCAGGGTGCCAGGGATCATGTAGCATGCGGAATTGATTTTCAAAATAAAACTTCATAGCATAATACCCTAACATGTATAGAAAACCCTAATTCCCAGGAACCCCTTGGGCAATTACAACTAATGAATCATCAAATAAAGTCAAGAAAAAAACCTGGATCACTGAAATCTAACTTTTTCCACATGGCTTACAAGCACAAGCCCTCCAACAGTGATCCACATGAAACTCGGACCAAGGAAGAACTCCTTCAAGTTGATTGGAGAAGTGGAACTCTTTCAGCAACCTTTGGTCTATTGACCACTGTAGGACACCCTGTCCTATTGAAGGGCACTCAAGACACTGTCCTAAACCACTGTAGGATCTAGGACTACCCTCCTCTAGGACCTTACAGGCTTATATCCTAAAACCAAGCCTAGTCCTAGTGTAGAAGAACTTGTCTTAACAAGACAAGTCTTGTCCTAAAACAAGGAGGAAGGGAGAAAGTGGAAGAACACTCTGACTCACGGGAAAATAAAATACATAGACTCTCAAAAGACTGAAGTAAGTATTTCTCATTTCATCGTACCCCTATTTATAATCTTAGATGGGGCGTGAAATGCATCCCGACAATACTTATCAGATATGAAACATCATATTTGATAAGACTCTTCGGGAATGGAGAGTCATATCTGTGTTCTTCTAATCCAAAGTAACATGAGGCTTGAAGAGTTTCAGAGGCAGAAAGACTCTGCCCTCTATTGTGCGCGCGCATATGAAGAGGCGCGACTCTTCATGTGCATGCCACCTTTCACACCTCTTCAAGCGATCCCTTTAAACTTTAAACTGGCTATTAGACTTCTTAAGACCATGGGATAAAATGAAGAGGCACCTTCCTGATGAAACTCTTAGAGTCTCATCTGCAGAAGGACTCTTAGTCTTTCTGCGCGCCACTTATTCTCCCGGGTGCGCCAAAGGGCACCAATAGTCTTTCCATTTCCATTTAGTCAGCCCAAAGCATCAAATTGACCTGGTTAAATATATGCAATATGGGTGTCATTGGAAAGGGCATCAAATAAGCTTTATGATCATATCTTTTATTTTCAGATCAGAGGTCTGTAGGTCCTTCTGTGCCCTTTTGAAGTTAAGGTATCATTTAGGTACCAAGAGTCCCATGCCATTGGGATTTTTCATATATGGCACCTAAAATGCCCTTAAGTCCAAATTAAAATTAGATTAAGCTCTGATTTGGCTAGCCCCACTCAGGTCTCAACCTAATTTACATTTCTCATAATTAGGTTAGCCCAATTAGCAAGCAACCGGACCTAATCCAATTGGGTTGGGAAATAGGTTAGCCTACATATTCTAGTATACAATATGGCTAACCAATTTGGATCCTATGACCCTAATTAAATTATGAATGACTTTCTTGGCCAAGTCTCTATTGTGTCTGACCTATTGGACTCCATATCTAGCCAGCAGTAGGTCTAGATTTGAGTCAATTTGATTCGATCGAACCTGATTGACCTAATTAGGTCAAATTGGCTGACCTAATTATCCAATTTGATTCACACATCGAATTGACTCATGAAACCAAACCAATTGGTTCATGAAAACCTACAAGACAACATTGACATCTAGCAATGTATCATGCCTACCCAGAAGATAAAGAATTTGATGAAAAATATCAAAATACCATTCAGTAGTAAGTTACCATGCAATTCAATCTTTCGATCTCCCATTATCCCGATTAAGTGATAGTTACGGATAGATGTCAAACCCTAACACTTCATCGTATCGAATCTTAGCTCGATCATGAGGACTCAACTGATGACTGATTAGATTCCACTAATCTCATCCTACTTTGATCAAAGGCTCCTTGAGTCACTCATCGAAGAGATTGCATGGGATAGCAATTCCTCTTACTAGGAATGATCGATTCCTTGTTGGTCCACTCACATCCTTCGTACACCTTCCACCATACCTAAAACACCCTGTACATGTCGCAATGGCATAAATGAGTATGAACCAAAGTATGTCTTAGTGTGCACAAGGAACCATGATGACCTCAGATCTAAAGATCACATGCACAACTTCTACTCTAGGATCTATCTTTTGACAAGTAGTAATACTTCTATAAGATAATCCCGGTGTGGATTAGTCCAGTATACTCATACCCTAATGAGCACCCTTATCCTAGTATTAGTGTCTCTACACAAGTGGTTGTGAGATTAACCACCCTCATCAACTAAGCATACATAGGATAAGCTAGTCTTTCTGGATTCATCGATCCTCGAATCGATGGTCCAACAACTAGGAACATTCTAGATTAGGGTTTATAGAAAATTAGGTCTCAGTATTATGAACTCCATCATAGCCCTAATTTCATTGCCCTACTCTATGGGGTTCATCATAATTAATAAAAACATGACACAATAATATATGATGAATCAAATGCCTTTATTAATATGAAAGTAAGTCATACATGAGCTGGAAGTTTAAAAAAAGGCCCTCATAATGATTGGCTCTTATGGCACTTTTCTATCAGTGGGGATACTAGGATCAAACACAGATCACTGGATCCCATATGGTTTATTGATTAGGATTTTTAGAACCTTAGTCATGTGTCACAATTTTGTAAGCAAGTAAGATTAAGTCCTTTAATAAGTTGAGACTAATTGATTTGTCTCAATCCTAGTCAGTCATTGAGTCCTGTACTTAAGTACTAGTCCAGTGTCAGTCCAATTTTATACAAGAGAAGAGATTACCCAGTGTTGGAGTAACACCAGGCCTCATTTAGGAGTTTAAGTCCTTCACATCAGCTCACATCAGCCTGTTGACACCCTAGAATCCTAGATGCCCTCCAGATGCTCTCCAGATGCCCTGATTCTCCCTAGATGCCATTTGAGATGTCAGATTCCTTCCAGATGCCAAAGAATATACTCAACCTAGGGCACCCCTTTATTTCAAAGAGATACCAACATCTTAGTCCAAGAAATTCAAGCCCAGGAGCAAGGCCCAAGCCTTTAAGAACCAAGATTCCAATCTAATACCCGGAATATACAAGCCCAGGCTTCCTAGCTTCCAGGAGAACCAAAGCCCATACACCCTCCACTCTTGGCCAGCCCTTGCTGCCCCTTGAAGCCCAACATGCCTAGGATAGGCATCCTCCATGAGTTGACCAAGTCCAAGCATGTGGAAGAGTTCAAATGAAAGAAGGAAAGCTAGTTTTTATTTCATTCAACTTTATAATCCTAGTTCTAGGTTTATTTTGTAGCTGTTCTCCAACTTAAATTGTGTAAACCTATCCTAACTAGGAGAGGGCTGAAGTCCTAATAAAGAGAGGGCATGGGACTTTATAAATACCCCACCCCTCCTTCTCTTGTAATGACTAATCTTTTCATGAAATCAAATTGCTGTTGAATTATTTCTAGAGTTCTAGTGTTCTTTATTTTTCTTGTGTTTGTTTCTCTACCTGGCCGATTCTTGTTCTTGGTATTCTCCATGCCCAAGAAGCCATTCAAACTTCCAAACATTAGCCACATCCAAGAAGAAGAGCCCTGGAGACACCCTAGATCCAGAGCTACTTCTTCATTCTAGCCGCTAGCCCTAAACCCCTTTCCTTTGTTTTTTCTTTCTTTCATATTTTGTTTCTTTTCATTGATCACCTATTTCATGCCTAACCTTGATGCTTGCTTGATCCTCGAGCTGTTTCCTCTCATCAGAGGAGGTTTTCTTTGCCTTTAGGACTACCCAGATTAGCCTTCTATTTCAAGGAAACTAAAGCTTCATCATCTAGGCTTCAATTTGAGTGTTGCGTGATCTCTTCAACGGCCAGTTCTTCAATCTCTGACTGGTACAAACTTTGCTACTCTTAATATCTATTTTGATTGAAGGTTAGCTATCCTAAGTCAGGAATTTCTCAATTCTTGGGTCTTAACTTTTATTATTTTGCATGAGCATGCCTGCGATTATGATGATTCTTTGCATTGCTATTCATCCTGCTAGTCTTTACTTGATTTTGGGATTCTAGCCTACAAATTATAATTATAAAATTATAAAAAAATTAGTTTACTATTTTTCTTGCATGTTTAGCAATCTTAGAGTCGTCCCTTATCAACTGGAAAGCTGGTATCTAAGGCAAGAGGTCTAGTGTCAAATGACCTAAGCGATGTTGTGTTTCCTTAATTAGGTCCCTGCAAAAGCAGGGGGGCCTCCCACACTCCCACCTTTTACCTGGCCAGTGAAAGGGCTAGTTATTGTGCTGTGTGTAATCTAAGTTAACCCATTCTGATTGAACTCATAGGTATAGCAAACCGTAGTACCCTCCATTATGTGTTGTGTGACCATTAGATTAGATGCTCAACTAGTAGTCTCAACCCAACCCAACCTAGTGTGACCATGTAACCTAACCCTAGAAGAGCCACTAGGTACATTGCGTTGGAAGTGTCTAAATTTGATGGTGATTCTATGTTTGAGGATTATCTTAATTGGGTAAAAATTATGGACCTGTACTTTGAAAAGCATATGAATTTCTATTCTGAAAGAGATCAGTTCAAGTGTGCTAAAGCTAAGTTAGTTCGCCAGGCTAAGGTAAAATGGGATAAGTTTGAGAGAGTACTTAGGCAAGAAGGCCGTAAAACCATAACTACCTAGAGTGACATGAAACTTGAACTAAGGATAAAGTACCTACCCAGGTCCTATGAGTCCAAGAGATCCACAACCTATATATCTATACCAAAATCTTATGAACCTAGAACCTATGTACCTAAATCCTATGAGCCTAGATCCTATGCACCCACACCCTATAAGCCCAGTAAACCCATGACCAATAGATATGAACCCAGTAGAAATCCACTACCCCTTAGTCAACCTGAACCCACTAGGAGTAGTGCCCATAACTAGAACCAGGACCTAACCAATTTTTCCTTAGCTGACTCATCCTACTACCCTATGTGTTCACCAGGGTGACATTAAATAGGAAGAATATATTGCAGACCTGGAATTGGTTGACCCAAAAAACACCCAGACTAAAGCTATATTGGAAGGACCTTTAGAAGAAGATCTTGAACCCACTAGTGAGCCTGAAGTAGAAGTGTATGAAGCTGAAGCACACTTAGTGGATGAATATGAAGAACTGTTAAAAGGAGAAAGCCAGGACATTGATACTACAATGGCTTTACCTGAGGAGACACTAGAAGAGAATCCAATTATCGAGCATAGTCCTAAAATCCAAGAGCAAATTATTAAGGATATGGTCTCTTTAATTCAGTACCCTCAGGAGGAGCTCACCCCTTCAATCCCTGTTCAAGATCTCTTCCTAGAAATTGTTGACCCATTCTTCCATTATGCAAACCCTTTAGATATACCTCAACCCCATAAGGTCAACCACATTAGTCTAGGACTAATCCCTGACACCCCTTCTTGTATCTTGTTCTTTCCAATCAACACCGAACTTTTTTCTTATTTTCTATCCTACCAGACTAACCCTGAATCCACCTCTTACTTTCTGCCCTTTTCTAAAACTTCTTATGCTTCTCTAACTAATAGATTGCATTTTGAAGAAGTAAGCATAATGCATACATTCATTGTGCAAGTTAAATTTGCATCCTACTTCCGGTATACCATATGGAATTTGCTAGGAATCTATTGTAGATTTTCGTGTGCATACCAAACCAGGGTCTAACCTAGAGAGCCTATAGTCTGTTAGGTTTAGGCCCAAAGAGTAGAATAAAATTTCTTCTAATAAGAATGCATAGTTGAGTCTGCATTTGTTAGGTGTCAGTACGAGTCTCAGAGTTCGCAGAGTATTCCCATAGCATGCATAAAGAGATTAGCCAAAAATTTAATCTAAGTAATAATACATACAAGAAATTGGCTGATTCCCAAAAGCGAGCCAAAGAATTTGAAATAAGAGATTCTATAATGATTAGGCTTAGGCATGAATGATTTTCCTTAGGAACCGTTAAGAAACTTCATGCTTGTGGAGCTGGTCCCTTTAAAGTGATAAGGAGAGTTGGCCCTAATGACTATGTGCTGGAGATTCCCTTGGATTTTGGCATTAGCTTGACTTTCAATGTCTTAGACTTAGTCGAGTATAGGGGGCCAGCAACAATACCCAGTAAGCCATTTAGGCCTGACCTATCCTTTGAAAGTGAACTCGACCCTAAGTGTCCACCTCCAATTTTACCTGAGAGAAGAGAATGGATCGAGCATGTCCTGGATGATCAAGCTATCACCACCCGGGGCAAAGGCTACATGTGTTACTTGGTCCATTGGCAAGGCCGACTGGAGTTCGATGATTCATGGATTACCCAAGTGGACTTGCAGTGCCTTGACTTTGACATTCTTGAAAAATACTAAATCCAAGTTAACCCTTACTTGACTAGGTCGAGTTCCTCCCATCTCAAGAGAATTGGTGTGGGCACCAGGATTAGACAGAGGCTCCTTAACCCTCTGGGGATCTCTGATTAGAGTTTTAATCTGTTGGGTCCTATAATAAGGCTTCAAGCCTAAACAATTTATTTTTGAGTCATGTATTTAGTTTCAGTTTTTGTTGTAATCATGTATCTTGGCCAATTTGGTCAAGTTAGGGTCAATAGGTCCTGTAATTAGCTGAATTGGTTTCCAAGCCCAAGTCAACTTGAAGTTGGGCTCAAGCTTGTTTGAAGATAGGTCCATAAGTGGACATCCAAGTCAAGCCCAATTGATGATGGGTCAAGCCACCTCTCCATGTCAAGGTAGTAGCACCACTTTAGCTCATGGTGTCCCACTTCACCAGTGCCACATGGCATAAGGAAGCACCACATCACCAAGTTACTATGGGCGGCCAAGATAAGATGGAAATGTCAAAGTCAATGCATGTTGGATGCCCCATTAACTCTCCCCTTGATCCAAGTGAACAACCTCCCCACTTCACTCCACACATCAAGCCTCTAGAAAGATCATGGTCGGCCAAGGAAGAGTTCAAAATTCAAATGGAGATAACCTTCCTCCCTTCCCTCCCCATATCAAGCCACTCTCCGAAGAAGCGTAGTTAGCCAAGGGAGAAATTCTAAAGTCAAAAGCCTTCCCTTGATTCTTGAAGACAAGTCCATACAACACTCCCCAAATCAAGCTACCAAGATCAAGCTCTTGGTTGGCGAAAGACTCATGAAAGGAGTTTTAAAATTCAAATGGGGACAACCTCCTCTTTTCCCTCCCCGAATCAAGCTTTCCACCAAATCAAGACCAGCCAAAGGAGGATTTCAAGAGCTAAAACTCTGATTTTAGGCACCCCTTGATGAAGATGCGTAACCTCTTTTTTTCATTTGAATTCAAGTGAGACTTAGGAGCTAATAAAAGTGCCCTAACCCTCTTGTAAATTCAGTTTTGATGAAATAAAAATTTGAGAAGTTTCTTCTTCCTTTAGCCTTTGTCTTCCTAGACTAGGAACTCTATGAGGGAGTGCCTTTGTCCTTTGGGACATCAAGGGGTGAGAGGCCCTAAGTTACTTTCTTCCTTTGCATGCTACCAATCCATCTTCAAGCTTGGATGCCCTTGGAAGATCCACCTGGATGCCCAACAAGAAGAGCCCTTCTCGACCACCATCCTCAACTCTTTCCCATTACTTCTTACTTTCGTATACCCTCTTCTTGCTATTTTCTAACCCCTTCACTTAGTTGCTCACAGGTCCTCCAAGTGACATGAATAGAGGAGTCGGTCTTCCTTGCCTTCGGGACCATCGGATGAAAAGCCGGCGAATCCGCTGGGTCGAAGGCTTGATCTTCCAAGCCGCATCTACGAGTGTGAGCAAACTCGGCATCGGGCATATCTGAATCTTCAAGGTCTGCACTCCCTAGTCTTATAAGTTGGTATTGTCTTAGAGCTAAGTCCTATCGAGGTTTCTCAATCCCAGGGTCCTTTTCTTATCACTTTTAGGGGCTATATCTCTAGGCTAAAGTCTCTTGTTATTACTCAAATCCCTAGGTCTACTCTTAGCTTCATTTCGAGAATCAATCAATCCCCTAAAATATTAAAACTACAAAAAAAATAAAATCACTTGCATATCATCCTAGTTGGTAGTCTCGCATCATGTTTTGTATCAGAGCTTCATTCCACATCATGTATGGTATCGGAGCTTCATCCCACATCACATTCGATATATCCTCTCTATATCAAATATAATGTAGTTCTAAGGAATCCGTCACACAAGAGTTCTTTTCAGGAAAATGCATATGTGATGAACAGCCAAAAGAATAACTTTTATTCATTAAGAAATTCATATACAATTACAAAATAGCACAATCATCTACAATCTAGATGATTGGCTTTGGGATACAATTTCTAATAACTCCCACTTGGACTAATGCCAATCAGTACAGAATCTTATTTCCATTTTCATATACAACTATCGAACTCTTGAACTCTGATGGCTTTAGTAAAGGGGTCGGTCAGGTTCTCCTTTCCATCGATCTTTTGAAGGTCAATGTTACCTAATTCCATGATCTCACATACAAGGTTATGGCACCACAGAATGTGTTTTTGCGGTGATGAGACTTCGGCTCTTTGGCTTGAGCAAAGGCTCCAATGCTGTCATAATACACCAAAATAGGACCATCCAGGGAAGTTGCCACTCCCAACTTGCCAAGAAAATTTCATAACCACACTGCTTCCTTTGCTACATCCGATGATGTATTGTATTCTGCTTCATTTAATGAGTCCACCACAGTAGGCTACTTGAAACTTTTCCAGCAAATCACTCCTCCATTTAGGATAAAGACAAATCTTGACATACTCTTGCTGTCATCTCTATCTGACCGAAAATTGGAGTCAGTATACCCCATAAGTTTTAAGTCAGGTTCTTCATAAATCAGCCATTGGTCCTTAGTATTTTCCAAATACTTAAGGATGGACTTTACCACTTTCCAATGAGCTTCACCTAGGTTAGACTGGTATCTGCACACTATGCCTAGTAAGTATGCCATGTCTGGTCTAGTACATGTCATGGCATACATGATAGAACCCACTACCAAAGCATATGGGATTTTATTCATATGCTCTCTCTCCTCAAAAGTTATCGCACAATCCCTTTTGGAGAGAGCAATTCTAGTACCTATCGGGCGATAGCCTTTCTTGAAATTTTTCATGCTAAACCACTTCAGCATTATGTTGATGTACGTAGACTGTGACAGTCCTAGAAGCCTCTTAGATCTATCTAGGCTTCACCCAAGTCCTTTATAGAGAACTGAGATGACAACCAAACCTTTATTTCTTGTAGTGCTACGATGTCATTCCTGATTAAGAGAATGTCATCCATATACAATACAAGGAACACTATCACAGAACCATTAACCCATTTGTAAATGCAAGGTTCTTCTTCGTTCCTAATGAAGCCATACGACTTGATACACTTATCAAATCGCATGTTCCAACTTTGTGATGCTTGTTTCAGTCCATAGATAGACCTTTGAAGCTTTCACACCTTTGACTCATTTGTGGATGTGAACCTGATGAGGGACGAGATTCTAACATGATGTAGGATGATATGCAAGGGATGAACATGAAGAAAATTAGATTAAAGAAAACAAATATTTTATAGGTTTTTTTATATTTTAATTTCTAAAACTAGATAAGATTAGGTTAGAGCTATCCTGTATTAATTAGCATCCGACCCACATGCTAGATCAATCAAAAAGAAAAAAAAATTAGGATCTAGGTCTAAGAAGGCCTATTAGGTGCATGTTCAACCTTCAAAAAATTAGAAAAAAAGAAAAGAGAAGGGGTCTACATACCTAGCAATGATTTGCATGATGTCGCAGAAGAGATCTCTCAGCTCAGATCGGTGCCTGGATGATCCAGTCATGTTCCTACAAATCTGCCAACTTTTTATCAGCTTTGTTCGAGGGCAAAGAAGACATCATCTAGAGGGCGTGGTATTGGAGGAATCTTGTAAATGTCAGGGGTTAGTGTCAAGGATGATAGGAAAAATATAAAATTGGAAGAAGATGGAAGAGGGGAAGAGAGGGGCTGTTGGAGAGGCTGGCGGTCTGCTTGAGAAGATGGATGCCTGGTCTTGGATGAGGGTGGCCTGGCAGCAAGGAGGGCATCTTGGCTTGAGGAAGAATGTTGGATGGCTTATCTTAAAGGGAGGAGAGAGATTAGCAGGGGTAGAAAGTAAGAAAAGGGTTCGGGGTTGATCGGATAGAATAGAATACAAGAAGGGATTTCAAGGATGAGTCCTAGACTAATAAGGTTGACCTTACGGGGTTGAGGTATATTTACGGGTTTGCATAATGGAAGAATGGGTCATTAATTTCAGGAAAGAGGTCAATGGGAGTCAAAGGAATAACTTCATCCTAAGGGTACTGATATAAAGAGATCGGGTCCTTAATAAATTCTTCTGGTTCTTGAATCTCAAGACAAGACTCTATAATTGGGCTCTCTTCTAAAGTCTCCTCGGGTATAATTCTAATAGTAGGGTTGGGTTCCTTATGGTTCTCTTCCTTCAACTGTACTTCCACTACAGGTTCAGTCTGGGTGTGGTCAGGGTCAACTAACTTTAGGTTAGCTTTAGTATGGGTAGGGTCAGGGTCAACTAATTCTAGATTTGCTTCAATCTGGGTATCTACTGGGTCAACTAATTCTAGGTCTTCTATAGGTATCTCTTCTTCTTCTTCCTCATACTCGTCCACTAAGCTCACATCAGCTTCATACACTTCCTCTTCAATGTCATTCTTGTGAACCAGTGGGGTGGGAGGAGGGGGTTGACTAAGAAAAAATTGACTAATGACTGGGGTAGCAGGGGTGGGTTGACTAAGGGGTTCCTGACTAATACTAGGCTTGCACTCAAGGGTGATAGGGGTGGGTTAAATATATCATTAAATTCACTTAAGATTTCCTTGACTTCCTGAGGGTACTCTTTATCAGATTGATCAGGTACTTCTTTTGTAGCTAGCATCCAGACTATAGTTCCCTCAGAAATCTTTGTCTCTAGCTCTTTAGTAGTGATTAAATTGACTCCAGACTTCTTTTCTTTTAATGAGCTAGATCCTCTCTTAACTTTGTACTGAGGTGGGGTGGGGTTAATCATGATCTTCTTCCCATGAAAATTAAACATGCATGCATTAGACCGGCCATATAGGGTAGCGTCATGGTCATAAAGCCAGGGTCTACCTAAAATTATACTACTAACTCCCATGGGTACAATGTCACACCACACCTTATCTTGATAAGACTGAAGCTGGATCTAGACTTGGCAATTGGACTTAATGGGTATGGATATGGAGTCTAACCAAGAAACCTTATAAGGGCTAGGATGGGAAACTAGGCTCAAGCCTAGGGTTTTGACTGCCCTAAGTGAGATGGCATTCACACAGCTTCCACTATCTATAATAATCTTACATACCTTATCCCCGATCTTCATAATGGTTTGTAGGATGTTAGTCCTACGCCAATCTTCCTGTGTCTTGGTTTGGGCTAGGATGCACCTAACTACCCCTACTAGGTCAAACTGATCAAAATCCTCCTCATCTCTCTGAAAATTTTTTGCTCCTGGTAGGCTTGGTCTAAGGTATCAACTCCCCTTAAATGCAATTCCCTCTGGATGTCCTCATGCAGGCCAGTGCTAAATCTAGATAGGGTCACTGTTGGTGATTCATCTAGACAACACCTTATGGCACATTCATCAAATTGGGCTATATACTCTAGCACAGTCTTATTGCCCTGCCTTAACCTTTGCCATCGGTCTAGTAGTCTATGTTGGTAGGATGAAGGAACATATTTATCTCTAAGTTTCAGTTTCATACCCATCCAGGTATCTATGGGGGGCTCGTTTCTTTGCCTGCGTAGGCACTCTATGTTTCCCTAGTGGAGTCTAACCTGGTCGGTCAGCCTAAGTTTGGTAAACTCACACCTCTTTTCCTCACTCAGTTCATACCATTCAAAAAATTATTCCATGCCTCCTTCCCAATCTATGTAGATCTTGGGGTCTAGGGTGCCATCAAAGGTGGGTGCGTCTACCCTGAGGCTCCTAAGAATTCTATCTTCCTGGTCCTGGACATCATGATTGGGTCTCTTAGGGTTAGGCTCCATGAATTGGTCATGATTTTGGGCTGTCCAATGCCCCTAGCACCATTATAAGAATCATGACCCAAGTCCTAAGGATGTTCATAGAAAAATTTATAGTAGTTTATTTTGATGACATCCTAATATATAGTAGGACTAAGTAAGACCACTTGGATCACTTAAGATAAATTTACCATACCCTTAGGAAGGAGAGTCTCAATGCCAATTTAAAGAAGTGTGATTTCATGACCCATAGAGTCATCTTCCTAGGATTTATGGTAACCCCTGACGGAGTATCAGCTGATCCTGAAAAGGTTAGATCCATAGTAGAGTGGCCAATACCTACTAGTGTCCATGAAGTACGTAGTTTTCGTGGCCTAGCCACTTTCTATAGGAGATTTATCAAGGGATTTAGCACCATTGTAGCACCCATAATTGACTGTATTAGGAAGGGCAATTTTGAGTGGATCAAAGCAGCAGATAGAGCCTTCCTAGAAATTAAGGATAAGATGACACAAGCACCTATCTTGAGGTTACCTGATTTTTCCAAAGTCTTTAAGGTAGCTTGTGATGCATCGGAAGTAGGCATAGGAGGAGTCTTGAGCCAAGAAAATCACCCAATAGCCTTCTTTAGTGAAAAACTTAATGAGGCTAAACTTAAATACTCAACCTATGATAAGAAATCTTATGCAGTAGTACAAGCTCTTAGATGCTGGAGACCTTGCAAATGCACCCTACTCAAACCGCCCTGGACCTTTCATGCCACCCAAGCCCACGGAGCCTACACACTTGAAGATACCAAGCGCCCCAACCCAGAAGCCCATCAAGAGTTGGCACCCCAAGCCAATTCATGATTGGCACCCTACCCAGTCAAGTAAAGAATGGCACCCTAGAGTGAACCCACAAGCCCAAGCACCCCAAGAGAAGACCAGGTCAAAGGAGAATATTCTTTCCGAAGTCAATTAGGAAGTGTAGTTTTATTCAAATTTTGTAATCCTCTTCTTAATCAAACTTTGTAATCCAATCCTAACAAGGAGAGGACATGGGTCAGCCTATAAATACCCACCCCCTTCCCCTCTTGTAATCATCTCTTATTCATTTAATAAAACTCTGGTGAATTTTCTTATGATAGCTTGTTGTGTTCTTTGGAAGTGAGTGTGTGAGGCTTGAGTGCCCTAATCCCATCAAACCCTAAATGCCCAAAGCATCCATCATCCAAGCCCTAACATGCCCTAATACAAGATCCCTTGCCAACCCTACTAGCCAGGCATTCTTCTTCCACTCCAAGCTGCCAGCATCAGCACTCCTCTCTCATCTTCTTTCAAACCCTAATTCTTATTTTGCTTTCACGATGTTTTTCTGATTGACCACCTGACATGTGCAGAATCCTCGTGGTGTTCACCTCCAAGGAGGAGGCCCTCTTTGCCTCCTAGACCAGTAGAAGAAAGCTGACTGATCTGTGGAACAACAGGCTGATCATCCAGGTGACGATCTAGAGAGCAGAGTGACCCCATCTTCGGCAGGATCTACTTGGTACAATCCTTCCCCCTCTTGAGTTCTGATTTTATTGAAGGTGAGCTATCCTAACCACGGGTTTCTCAACCCTCGAGGTCCTTCTTTTATTATTCTGCATGAGTTCATATGCAGGTACTTTAGTTCTTTTCATTGCTAGTTTTCCCGCTAGTCTTATCTATTTTTTGGGACATTAGCCACCAATTTAATTTTTTAAAAAATACAAAAATATAAGTTACTGTTATTTCCTACATTCATATCAGTCCTAGAGTCATCCCGCATTAGAACCCTTCAGGTTGTATCATATATACTTCCTCTTCTAGCTCACCATTCAGGAATGTTGTTCAGACATCCATTTGCTAGATTTCATATTCAAAGTGCACCGCTAAAGTAAGCATGATCTGAATGGATTTGAGCATTGCCACAGGAGAGAACATCTTGTCATAGTCAATACTATAACATTGACGATACCCTTTGGTAACCAGATGGGCTTTATAGGTCTCTACCTACCCGTCTGCGCCCCTTTTTCTTTTGAAAATCTATTTGCACCCAATGGATTTTATCCCCTCGGGTGGATCAACCAATGTCCATACATTGTTAATTTACATGGACTCCATTTTGGATTTCATGGCTCCTAGCCATTTCTTAGAGTCAGACCTCTACATCGCATCCATATAGAAGATTGGATTCTCATTGTTCTCATCAAGTTCAATGGGATCACCATCCCGGACCAAGAAATTGTAGTATTTGTCTAGTTGACTTGGTACCCTACCGGATCTCCTTAATGGTTCTTGTGTGGGCTCTGGGTGTGAACTAATCAAAATCAATTCTATGTTATCCCTTAAGTGTGTCGGTTCCTCTACTTATTGAACATCACTAAATTAAATCTTAGAGGCTACAGTTCCTTTACCAAGGAACTTCTTTTCCGAAAAGATAGCCTTAAGACTGATGAACAGCTTTTGTTCCTCAACCAAGTAGAAGTAATACCCATTAGACTCTTTTGGATACCCAACAAATAGACACCGATTAGACCTAGGTCCAAGTTTATTCATTCCCAGATATTTAACATAAGCCGGGCAACCCCAGATCCGAAAGTGTGAGAGTGTCGGCTTACGTCCAGTCTATATCTCATATGAAATTTTGCTAACGGACTTTCCCAGAGCCCTATTCAAAAGGTAACAGGCTGATTCCAAAGCATATCCCCAAAGGGATAGCGATAGAGAAGCAAAGCCCATCATGTACCTAACCATGTATAACAGGATTCGATTTCTCCTTTCAAACACTCCATTTAACTGAGATGTCCCTGGAGGTGTCCACTGAGAGAGAATCCAATTCTCCTCAAGATATGTCTGAAACTCACTGGAAAGAAATTCACTACCTCAATCTGATCAAAGGGTTTTGATATACCTTCCAGATTTATGTCTCATCAAGAAGACATAACCATACCTTGAAAGGTCGTCTGTAAATGTAATGAAATAACTGTACCCACCTCTAGCACTAATATTCATGGGTCTGTATACATCAGTATGTACCAAACCTAGAATCTCTTAGGCTCCTTCACCTTTTCCAGTAAAAGATGATTTGGTCATCTTTCCAAGAAGACAAGGCTCACAGGTTGGTAGTGAACTACTTTCACTAATCTCGAGGAGTCCCTCGCTTTTCAACCTATTTATCATGTTCTTGTTAATATGACCTAGCCTACAATGTCATAGGTATGCATCGCTAACATTATCTATCCTAGGGCATTTGTTAGACATGTACACTACACTAACAGGTCACAATAGTACATAAATGCCATTGTTCATATGTTCATTCATCACAACAGAACCATTCCAAATAATTTTGCAAATGTTATTCTTTATTGATAGTTCATAACCGTAAATGGCCAATTAGCCTACAGAAATGACATTCAAGATGAAAGATCGACAATAATGATATATATTCAAAATGATTTTACAAGATTCGAAAACTAATTTGAGGACTCCCAATGCCAGGACTGGAACTTGGCTTCTATTTTCCACATTCAAGAATCTCTTGCAGTCCTCGAATCTTCTACTAACTTGAAGACCTTGTAAAGAATTACAAATATGAATTGGACTTCCTGTATCAAATACCCAGTTAGTAGTATTGCAAATAGAGAAACTACAAGGTGTTATCATATAAATACCTTATCCAGCACCGTCCTACAGCTTTCTCTTCTTGGACCTGTTCAGGTCAAAGGATGCAATATAAAGAGGACGGTTCCTCTTCCAATGACCTTGCTTCTTACAGAAGAAGTACTCCGCTTAGCTCTTATCAGCCTTCACCCTCTTGACCTGACTGGGCCCAAAAGCATTCTGTACCTTTTTCCTTTTATTCTTCTAATTCATTTTCTTGAAGGGACGATGCCTTGCCGAAGATCCTCCCACTAGATATATCACCCATTTGTTCAGTTGGTGGTCTTTCTCATAAGTCTACAATAACCCCAATAGACTGTGGTAGTTAACTGCAGGCTTATTCATTCTAAAATGATCGAGAAAGTCTAGGTAGGAAGAGGGCAGGGAATTCATAATCGCATCTTTTCTGAGCTGTTCATGCAAGGGACATCCGAGCTTGCCCAGGTGCTCAATCATCCTGATCATATACAATACATGATAAGTGACTAAGGCCCTATCACGCATCCACACGTTGTAGATAACACAGGAGACCTTGTACCTCTCAACATCATCTAGTGTGCTGAAGGACTGCTTTAACCTTTGAAGGATTTCCTCCAGCTGGGCTTCTTCGAATTTATGACTGAACTCATCATTTATTGCTGCCAACATAATACATCAAACAGTGATCCTATTGAAGAGCCACTTCTGATAAGTGTCTCTGACCGAACCTTGAGCATTGGAAGTAGGGGTTTCAGGTGTCGAATCCGATATCATATACAAGATTCGTTCATGCTCCAAGACAATCCTGAGCCTTCGATACCAGCTATCAAAGTTGGGACCCTTGAGCTTCTCGTTATCAAAAAGAGACCGGAGCGACAGGTTGGAAGACATCTGAAAGGAAAACCAAAACTTATTAGTGTATATGAATTATTAACTTAAAGACATGGACTTTAGTCTAATAGCCCTCCCACTATTTTGTTCAGACTAGTAGCCTCTACCTCCAATTCAAGGAATCACATTAATTCCTTAGTGGGTACTAGAACCCAACAGACAACACATGAGCCCGACTTTGGCCAGCTTACCCATGCACATCTAAAGGTAGGTTCTTCAATTGATTACTTCTCCAAGTAACTTCTAGTATTTAGGTTTTGCTCCAAGGTGCACTTCAATCAGCCTTTGGGCCTTTTATTGAAGGTCCCAGTTAGGTCCAACCATTAACATGACAAAATTCAATGCTTCTAACTATCGAATAGTCAAGCCCGACTTTGGTTGGCCCACCTGACTACCCTTAAGAGAGTCACACTGAGCCATCATATTAGGAACAGTAATTTCAATAGCCTGATGAACACCCGATCTTTGGATTTGTTGATGAACACCCAACTATTGGACCCATTACCATTCCACTTAATGGGAGGCTACGACTCGGTTATCCCTATAACTTCATCTTTTATGGACCTAATAATTTAGAGGGTTTAATTTTAATGTGATAGAAGAACAGATGAGAAGACAAGGATCAACCTCCCACTGACCACATTTGTTATCACGGAGGGTTACACAATTAATGATCCATGGGCACCTAAAATTGGTCAAGACTGATTAACCTTGGGTGTCATGGGTTAACATGAGTCAGTGAGCTATCCAATTAATTCTGATCGATCACATTGGCCAGGTAAGTGAGATCATGGGTTGGGTTCCATCATTAACCATATTGCCTTAGACACCAAC
This sequence comes from Areca catechu, assembly GCA_021397845.1. Lineage (NCBI taxonomy): Eukaryota > Viridiplantae > Streptophyta > Magnoliopsida > Arecales > Arecaceae > Areca > Areca catechu. The sequence continues at coordinate 124,644,151 of CM038040.1, read as the reverse complement.
CGAGTTAGCCAAGTAAGAGGTATCCCCAAAGAACCAAGAACAAACTGCCAAACTTACCTTGGATACCAATTGGTTCATCAGACTCGATTAGACTAGCCTAAAGATTCGGGCCATCCATTGAGCCACAAATTAACTCCATTTAGATTTATTGACTAATCAATATAACTATTAGAGAGATCTATAAAGAAAAAATCCTAACTCAGCATTTGATTAGACTAGTTCTCTACAAAGTCCAATGCATCTAAACTTAGGTCTAACCCAATTAAGGACCTAATAGAAGCTAACCCATGACCCTTAAGACTTATTGAAATGACTTAAAATCTTTGAATCATATTCTTAGAGTTCATTGTCATTCAAGGTAACTTAATTCTTAATTATGTTCAATAGCCTTTATAAATTAAAATAATTTTAATTTATAATGTAGAACAATTTTACAATGAATCAAAATTTGAATTTACTATTTTTTGCATTCTCAGGTCAAGTGTCGACACTATGCACTCATGAGTCAACTCAAGTGTCGACACTTTGCACTCATGAGTCGACTCAAGTATCGACTCAAGTATCGACTCTCGATGTAGATCTGATTGGACTCTCTAGGATCCTGTGATAGCACTTCAAGATTATCGATCCTCAGGCTCCGATCTTCAACTCGACTGGTTCCAAGGCAAAGATAACTGTCACTTCAAATCTCGATCACCTGCAAGCACTCAAAAATAATCAAGTTAGACAGTTGTAGAAAGAAAAGTGTTGCCTAGTAAGCAACCCAAGAAAGGGGGTGAATTGGGTCTCTAAAAAGTAATTACTTGACGCAATGCAATAGTATGTAATCCAATCCAACAATTAATCAAGGTACTAAGAATTTAAATGTAATGCTCTTAAGTAAAAGTGCAGTGGAAATAAAGAGCAATAAATATAAAAATACTGAGGAGAGGAGACAAGCAACTACAAAGACAAAGAAGTATAGTGGTTCAGTGCTATCCAATGCACCTACATCCACTCCCCAAGATCCCCTTGGGAATTCACTATAATCTCAACCGATTACAGCCGATTAATTTTTTGGGCTCACTAATCAAAACCCGACTTGTTTTCCAAGGCTCATAAGTCAAAACCTGACTTGGTTTTACGGGCTAACCAAGAACCTAAATGGTTTTAAGGCTCACCACCAACCTCCCTTGGTTTTTCGGGCTAATCAAGAACCTAAGTGATTTTCAAAGGCTCACCAATAACCTCCCTTGGTTTTGCAATAGGCTAACCCAGAACCCTTACAACAAATAATAGTTTGAAGTAAAGAGAATATAAGCTTTCTAATAAAAGCAGGTATCTCTTTGAAGCTCGAAGTTATGATGAAGCCTCTTTGATGAAGCCTCTTTGATTGCTCAAGAATGGTTGATCTTTAATGCTCTTGAAGGCTCTTGAATGCTTGGAGGCTTGCTTTTGCTTGAGAGTGGTTGAACTTCAATGAATATAAGTGAATGCTCTCTTTTCTTCTCTCTTGTTTTTTCTTTTTCAAAAACCTTTGTTTTAATTTGATTTGGAGCATATAATACCTTTCCAAGGCCTCAAAACCAGTTTCTAGCTGTTAGAATAAAAAATCTAGCCGTTGGGGGAAAAAGGGTTGAGTTCTGCATTTGAAAATCTAGCTATTATGGTTCCCAGAACTTCATGTGTCGACACTCCAGGCTATGAGTTGACAGTTCAGGTCGACACTTGAACTTCTTGAGTCGACACCTAGTTCAAATATCTTCAATATGGTTCTCTGAAAATCTCAGATATGTCGACACTTCCTCAGGTGAGTCAACACTTTGAGTTAATACTTCGAATCCATGTGTCGATACTTCTGTAGTTCTTCATCTTCAACGAGTTCTGTGACTTGAAAATCTCAAACGATGAGTTGATCCATGTGTCGACACTTTGAGTCGACGCTTAAAGTCCATGTGTTGACACTTCAACAATGCCATCTGAAATATTCTTTGCGTACCATCTTGAGTCAATACTTCACTTTCATGTGTCGACACTTGGTGTCTTGTGTCGATACTTTGAGTCGACACTACATAGAAATCTTCACAAAAATGTCTGAACTTGTGTTGAATCAAATTTATACTTCACTCAAGTATCCATTCAAGTAAACTTTGACTGTCCAAGTCTTCTTTAAGCAGATCTTTCATCTAAACCTGGCTTCTTCAATCAAACAATCATTTTTCAAATTTGTGAGCACCTTTTTCTATAAGAACACACTTCAAAGAAATCATTAGTACTCAACTTATACTTAATCATTTTGCTTATCATCAAAATCCATGGCGGAGTCAACAATCTTCCCATTTTTGATGATGACAAAACCTTTAAGTATAAATTGCATAAAAAGCTTTTAAAAGAATTTATCAAGGTGCAAAGAGCTAAATGCAACAAGTATATCAAAGTAATTTGCAATATTGACATGATGTATCAGAACAAGAGTTATATAATGATTAAGAGTATCAGAGCATGTTATGATGATTAAGAGTATCAGAGCTTTGGGATATATAAGATATAAACTCATGTATCATGATACTCTACATGAAAACATGCTTTAGGCGAGGCAAAAATTCAGCAATAAACAAGGCTCCCCCTGAATTAATGATTCATAGGAAAAGTTTGTAAATATCTTTTCAAACATTTAAAGAAGGGATTTAAGATGAAATTCAATTCAGAAGATATTTTCAAAATAAAGAAAGTATTGCTCCCCCTTACTTAAGGAATTTGTAAATAATTTTCATTCAAGTTCAACTAAGTTTTCAATATAATTTTCAAATTTTCATAAATTTTCAAGCATATTTACTCCCTTGCACATCACATATTACTCCCTTACACATAACATTTATACTTTAGTCTTATTACTCACCCTTTTTATTATCATTTGTTGCCCAGAAATGGAGCCCAAGAGGGGGGGGGGGGGGGGGTGAATTGGGTCTTTAAAAAATTAACACAATAAAGTGAAGGTCTAGTGGTGCTTGTGAGCAATAATAAATTAGATGCAAGATGATAGCAATTAATTAAAGAGTACGAGAGGAAAAGAGCTATAACACACAAACATAAGGTTTATAGTGGTTCGATGCAAACCTAGCACCTACATCCACTCCCCAAGCCACCCTTGGGAATTCCACTATAATCCACACCAAATTACAATTGACTTGTTTTTACAAGGCTCACAAGTCAAAACCTAAGTTGGTTTTATCACCTAGGCTCACCAACAAACCTAAATACTTGTTTTGTCTTCGGGCTCATAAGTTAACCCTAGTTGGTTTTAACACTTTGGCTCACCAACAAACCACAATAACCTTCTTTCAAGGCACCCTTGAAAGTAAGGTTAAAGCATAATAAAACAGATATGAAATTTAAAAGCTACAACAAACTCTCTTCAAGAGTGGATTGGAATCTTTGAAGCCCAAAGGATGCTTTGACTTCACTCTTCTTCAAGTTGCCTCCTTTTGGAATGTAGTAAAGTTGAGCTAGTAGGCTTTTTCAGTGGAATCAAGCTAGAAGAGGCTTTTGATTTGAAGTTTGGAGAGAATATTGGCTTTTGAGTGGACTTGAATGCTCTTGAATAGACTTCTCTCTTCTTTTCTTTTCTATTCTTCACTTCTCTTTTCATCTCCTAATTTAAAATGAGGTTGGTAGAGATTAAATACACCAAAAACCTTCTAAAAACGGTTTGTGACCGTTGGAGCATTGGAAATAGCCGTTTGAAGCTTGAAAACCAGTTTCTGCAAGCCAGAAAAATAGATCCGTTAGAGCTGTCAGGCTGCAAGTGTCGACACTTGGCTGTCAGGTGTCGACACTTGGCTGTCAGGTATCGACACTTGATTTCTGGGAGTCGACACTTGAACATTCAAGTGTCGACACTTGATGCACAGGTGTCGACACTTGACACAAAAATCCTTGAACCAACAAAGTTCTGTATTTTCAAAATTCTCAGGCCTTGAGTCAACACTTGAAACCTAAGTGTCGATACTTGGTGTCGACACTTGAATTATAGGTGTTGACACTTAGCGTGCCAAAATTTTTGTCCGTGCCAAATGCTGAAGTGTCGACACTTGACTGTCCAGGTGTCGACACTTGAGACTGAAAACATCCAGAATCAAGAGTAAAAGCCTTGAAATCAAAAATAATGTTCGTGAATGCATAAACACATAATAATTAAGCAATTATAAGCCCTTTTTCAATGAAGAGGATGCCCGGATATGTGAGAATTGCTCCATGCCATTGCATGCCATACACCATAAATATTTTGAATTTTAAGGTGCTTTCTTCCTGAAACCTCACAACTTGGAATCCTCTTTAGAATACAATATGTACTCAATGTTTTGCTATTCATCAAAATTACTGGGTGGAGCCAACAATCTCCCCCTTTTTGATGATGACAAAACCTTAAGAAAAAGAGACAATATAGTTCAAACTTTTATAAACATGAATTTCTAGTCACAATAGAGATAACAACTTTATAGATAGGAGGAAATAATCTCCCCCTTAATTAGATACTTCTTATTAAGGTAAACTTCAAATCAATATAATCAATATAATGCATCTTTTTCTCAATAAAGATCAATATTCTTATTCTTCATAAAATCAAATACTTGTTCTCAATAACAATTAACATCACTTTTTCTCTCCCTTTTTGTCAATCATAAGAAAAGGGAATAACCTCCCCCTCATAATTAGCATGGATAAAAAAGAGAGTAGAGAAACAAGTATCATAGCTGAAATTGTGCTAGTATTAAGGAATATCAGAGTTAAAATATCCCATTATATCAGAGCTAAATATGATAAACTGAAGTACAAAAGTTTCAAGATAACAAACATATATATATGAGATAAATTTTCAGTACAAAAGAGCTGAAACATACATATATCAAACATACAAAATAAGATCTGAAACAAACATCTGTGAGGCTAATCCTCATCAGATGGAACATCAAGACTGAAAGGAGCACTAATCCTAGATCTGGTGGCTAAGGCCCTAGGAGGTGCTAAAGCTCTAAGACTCCTGGTACGGCCGGCAGGACCAAAAGTGGGTACAACCCTAGAAGATCTGGTAGAAGGAGGTGAAAGATGATCAGCTGGCTCAACAAGATCCGGAACGAAGTCAACCAGTGCGGTAGAAGGAGCAGGTGTAGTAGGAGGATCTCGACTGACCACCTCTAAGCATCAGCTCCGCCTACACTATCGCTGTCAGTGCCCACTACCTCAGTGGCTCGGTCAACATCCTGATCACCTTCGTCAGCAAAATCAGCATGGTCGCTCTGGTGATTACCACCGTCATCATCATCATCATCATCATCATCAGATTGAGCAAGTGCAGGTGCAACAGGAGGTATAAGTGATCTCAGTAGACTCTCAAGGCGTGTAAATCCCTCCTCCATGGATCTGCGAATCTCAGCATGCTTCGAGGTAGTCTGTGCTCGTAGAAGCTCGACCTCGCTACGCAGCTGAGTCACCTCACCTCTGATCTGTGTGAACTGTACTCTGGCATGCTCCTCAAAAGATAATCCGGTAGATGGAGGTGGAGGAGCTGAAGCATCAGGCGACAGGTGCTCTGCCTGTGTCGATGGCATATCTACTGGAGGAAGAACTGCTGGCTCAGATTGTCTAGCCTCAGCCTCTCGAATCTCATCCTCCTCATCTGGCTCCTGGCCAGACTCTCACCGAACCCATCGACCTCCAACCATCCTGAATCCCATCCGGTGCAGTGACCTCTCATCATATACATCCGTGTGTAGTATCTCTTTGGGGATCTCCCCCTCCAATGATACTCCACAGGCTCTGAAAAGACGGGTCAGTGCCATCCCGTATGGCAAACAGTGTCGGTGCTGAGTGGCAGCATCATGCATCTGTGACAGCATCAAGGCGGGTATATCAACCGGTCTCCTCTCGATCAGACTAGTCATCAACATCAGCTCTCTCTCTATGATGAAATCGAATCTGCCAGTCTTTGGTAGAAGGATCCGTGCAGTAATGTGGTGCAGCAGTCGCATCTCTAATGATAACTAGTTCACGGTAACCACTGAGATACCGCGAACATCCTCTCGCTCAAGGATGCATCTGAAAGCTGCCTCTCTATCATCAACTGAAAATGCACAGACTCCTCTCCGGGGTATCTCCTATACTCGGCTCAGCAACTCATCAGTCAAAGAAATCTGTGTACCCCTGACGGATGTCATCCATAAAAGTCATCGACAGTCCAATGCACCGTAGAACTCCCTCACCAGGTGAGGATAGTATCTCTCCTGCATGGTGCAGAAGGGTACTAGTCCTGCATCTATGAGTATCTCCCTAATGCCAAAATGGTGCCTATCGAAATACTGTAGATCAACTGATGCAGAACAAAGAACAAAAAGTGTATGCGAAAGTAAAATTAATATTAATTCTTTATTTATTTATTTATTTTTTTTTATATTTCAGAAATTGGCTTTGACTCAAAGTAAAGCTAAACTAAGTTGAAGGAAACTAGGTAAGGATTGAAAGCACAATTTAGATGAAACTAAATTATCAGAGTAGTTCAGAAGTAACGGATCGCTGGGGGGTTGAGAAACTCCCAGACCTAGGGTTTTGCTCTGAACTTTCAACAGAACAGAAATAGAGAGGAGAGATGGTTTACTAACCAGACCGTGATCTTCTCAGGATTTTGGTAGAAGAACTCTCTCGAGCAGATTGTGGGATCCTCGGAGTCGGCTATCTTCGCAATGGATCCTCCAATACCGGTCTTGTGGTTTGGTCGGCTTCTCCTGGACTCAAGATCTGGGAAAGAAGAGGAATAAGTGATGGATTTCAGATACTCAAGAAAAGATTTACCAGGTTGAAGAACTTGAAAGCTGAGTTGCTGAAATCAGGATTCTCCTAGAGGCCGATCTGACTTCCTCTTAGAATTGCTGTAGATCTGAAGTGTCTGGACTGGAGCTGGATGCTGGTGGACGGCCTAGACTTGGAGAGGATGGCCATGAGAAGTGGAATAGACTAGGGCTTGGTGGAAAGAGAAGGGTGATGGCGGCTAGGGTTTGGGAGTGGAGTGGCTAACCTAGGGTTTGGGTTTTGGAGATCTCACACCTCCTCAAGGTTCCTGGGGAACCCGGATTTACTCCCTAACGGAGCTCAACACCTGGATGCAAGTGCGGAAGAGAGAAAACACAAAGTTTGCTCACAAAATAATTTGGCTTCATTCATCTGATTTTTTCAAGAGTTACATAGAGTTGAATATATAGACATAACAAAGAAATAAAATTTCATACACTTCCCATGTGGGACTAATAGGACTAACCCACACTTTAGGCATCAAATTCTCTTCCCAATACTCCTTCCATGATTGGGCATCCCAAAAACTCCAAGAAAACTTGAAAATCAGCTCCAAATGGCAGGTTATGGGGGTGTCTCCTAGTATCTCTCCATGAATCAAGGATTTTCCCTTCATGGTTTGGCTCTTTTGGACACCTCCTAGTCTTGCTCCACAAGTTTAGGCTTCTTCCTTTCATGGCTTTGGCACTTTAGGAAACTTTTGGGTGCCTCCTTGATTTTCTCCCCAAGACATGCTCTCTTCCCTTTTATAACTTGGGTTTTTATGGAACATTGTGGGGCACCTCCTTGATCCTCTCTTCAAGAAAAATTTTTGCCATCCTGGCTTGGGTTTATCTGGAAAGAAGTTGGCTCCTCCTTGGATTGAGGTATCTTGATGGATTTCTCTCCCAAGTGGCGCATGAAAGAAGGGACCTGCTTTCTTGTGGTGTGGGGACCAAGGCACACTGGATGGAGATGTGGCGCCTCCTGGACTCTGGCGTGTGGCTGGGAGTGTGGCGCCCACTTGCTTGGTCCTGGGAGAAAATGTGGCACCTTGGAGAAGACCTAGACCACTACTAGGACTTGTATTGAGTCAACATGACTCAACAAAATTTAAATTGCAGGGAAATACAGACTCAAACTAAAATTGAGTTGACCAAGTCAACCCTTATTACAAAACCAGAAAACCCTAATTCTTCGGGCAATGTCAATCAGAGATCCAGATGGAGCCCTGAAGTCTTCTTCTGAGTCTGGTGCCCGCACCAACTCTCCCGGGGTGGGAGGAACTCGACCCTGTCGAGTATGGACCAAGCTGGCTCTGGTATCTCTCCAAGAGGTCTGGGTCCAATTCTTGTAATTCTTCTCGGGAGATCCAAGAGTTATCAGAATCTGGCCTTCCTTGCCAGCGGACCAGGTATCTTTGGTATCCTCGATTACGAGTAGAGATAACCTGATCATCCAGGATCTTTTCAATCTGCTCTTTCCTCACAAGCCAGTTTGTTGGTGGACACACAGGGTTGGGTTCACTCTCAAGAGCAGGATTAGGCTCAAAAAGGCTCACTGGGAATCACAGCTGGCTCTCTATACTCTACTAGGTCTGTAATGTTGAAAGTGGTGCTAATGCCTAGTTCTGAAGGCAACTCGAGCACATAGGCATTGGACCCTACTCTCTTCACCACTCTAAATGGTCCAGCTCCTCTAGCATGTAACTTTCTAACAGTTCCAGGAGGAAACCGTTCAGGCCTTAACCTAATCATTACATAGTCTCCCTCAACAAAAGTTTTGACTTGCCTTTGAGAATCAGTCAACTTCTTATAAGTTTCATTACTTAAATTTATTTTGGCATGAATTTCTTTATGCAAGTCCTTTACATGCTATGCAAGTGCATCAAGAGACTTGTGTGTGTGGACTAATAGTGAAATCAGATCAAGTGGTGTGTGAGGCTTGTATCCATGAACAATTTCAAAGGGACTCTAGCCTATAGACCTATTGATCGAAACATTATATGCAAATTTAGTCCTGGACAAAATACAAATCCCAATTCCTGGTGCTCTCAATCAAACCAAAATCAGAGCCAAAGCCTAGTAAAGGGTCAAGAAAAACTAAACTAGACTGACGACGCATTCCTAAAGAATGGACTTTATTCCAAAGGAACCCTAGGTCTAAACCTAACAAACTAAGGCTCTCTAGGTTTGACCTTGGGTCGGAGGAGGGCATGCAGAGCATGAAAACTTATTATGGATGCCTAGTAGGTGCCATAAGGTCTTCCAGAAGTAGGTGGCAAACCTAATGGTTCTAAGGAGTCTTGCAACCTAGAGATCTCAGTAAAGTATAATCCCATAGCTCTAGAAACATGAGAAGATTCAGGGAAGGGTAGGAAATAAGAATCAGAGTTTTGAGGTGGCTTATCAGAAACAAGAAACAAACCTTGGTTATTCAGGATGACCTTAAAATGAGGACATTGTTCTATAGGTGCACTCATCCAAACCTCATGATTTGCTCTAGGAGGGTCTACAAGTGCAAGTTCTAGGGTAGGCTGGGTGCTCCTAGAAGGTGGAAGGTTATCAGGAAGGTCTTTGGAATGTTTATCTAAAAAGTCCTCTAAGCTACTGTCTTTTTCTTGTTCTTGGACCTTCTCAATGGGCAATTCTTGTGAACCCCTTCCTTCTTCACACTTCTCTACCAGATTTGACTCAGGGGTGTCTTCTTTGGATTCCTCAATGAGTTCAGAGGTATTCTCACTTAAACTCTCATTGGGTGCAATTTCCTCTTCCTGAACTTCCTCAAAAGGGTCTTCTCTTAGGGTTAGCTCCTGAATTCCTTGAGTGGCAGGGGTCCCCTCAATAACCCCATCAGGTAGGAGTTGGTTAATTAAATTATCGGGAGAGATATGCTCAAATTCTTCTTCTTCATATTCATCTATCAAACTTATGTCAAGCTCATATATTTCTTCCTCAATCTCACTGAAAGGTTCTAATCTATTCTCCTTTGATTCCTCTTTAAGTACGGCTCTGGTCAGGTCAACTAATTTTGGGATGGCCATGCCTAACTCCTTCTCAGTGTTATCCTTCTGGTCAAGAGGTGACACAAGTGGGAATTGACAAACAAAAGTCTGGTTCACTACGGGTGTCGGATCAATCGAAACTTGACTCAAGTTGGTAGAGGTTGGCTTTAAGTCCAAAGTACTTGATTGGTTATATCTTAAAGACCACTCATAGTCTTGGGCTTCTTGGTAGGCTCGGTCTAACTTATTGGTCTTTTCAAGGCATAGCTTCCTATAAATGTCTGGGTGTAACCCAACCCTAAACCTCGATGTGATCTGAGCTTCGGTCTCAATGGTATTGCATTTCATGTCATACCACTGGAAGTCCTCGATATATTTAGACACAGGCCTATTACCTTGTCGCAATTGGTACCATTGGTCTAAAAGTCTTTTCTCATAGGATCTACCTAGGTACCTATCTCTCAACTTACTTCTCATATCTCTCCAAGTATATATTTCCTCTTTTCTTTGATAACACTCATGCTCAATAGCATACCAATGCGACCTAGCATGTTTGGTGAACTTGGTTTTGGCCAACCTAATTTGTCCTAATTTCGATATGTTAGTGCACTCAAAATACCGATCCATTTGTTCTTCCCACTTAATATATGTCTCTTGTCTTCCATCAAAAGTGGGTGCATAAGGTTCGGTGTTCCTAACAGGTCCCTTTTCTGAGTTAACCAAGTATGGATATAGGCTCCTAGGGTTATGCTCGGGATCACGGTATAAGGTCCTCCTAGGCTCCTGGCATGGGTGAGGTTGGGGCCTATTAAATTTTGGATCAGGGGTCCAATTTTGATGTCTACGTTTCTCAAGTCCCGGGGCTCGGTCTCTAAACTGGGCAAAACCCTCATTCATATCCTGACTCAATTTGGTCATACTTTCGGTAAGAGTTCTAATCATGGCCTCTAAATCAGGTTGGGTTTGACCAAGTTGGTAGGGTACTTCGTTCCGGGTGGACATGATGATGCAAGCAAGCACACCAAATGAGACTCGACTGAAATGACCACGGGCTAACTAGACCTAGAGCCCAAACTAGATGCCCAATCAGAGTGGCAAGCTAGCCTGTATTAACTCGGGACTCAGCCAGGCAGGTGTAAGGGGAGTGTTAGGTCCCTAATTGCCAATCCTAGACACCAATCAGAGATTGGCCAGGTAGGCGGACCAGCACACAAGCCCTTCGGGATAGAATCCCTGAACCACCATTCTAGACACTGAGTACAAAGCACACACAGAGTAACTAGACAAACTGACTCAACATTAGCCTAGACCCGACTTGTTGGTGTCCCTAGCCCACTAGGGCAAATTAAGTCTAATAAATTTTAAAATTAGGCTTAGGATCGAATGAATGGGTGGTGGTTTTGGGCTAAGGAGAGGTTATCAACTCCTCCCCTTATCTTAGATAATCAATTGCCCTTAAGATGAATTAGGAGATGATCACTCAAAAAAATTGAATTTCAGAAACATAGAAACAGAATTTCTGTAATTTAACTCTCAGAAATTTCACAGAAACCAATAAATTACGGTAAAATTATGTACAATATTTTCAATTATAATGGTTCCAGAAAAACAAAAATCATATAATTTGGAGTTACCTACAATGAGAAACAATTCCTACAATAAGATAGTTACAGACTGAAAATAGAATGCTTCCCCCGTTTACAATTCCTACTACGAAGTTGTAACCCAGCGGATCCCCTACACGCCCTAGGAACACCCTGTGGAATGGGAAGAGGAGGCTTGCACCTCACTTAGTTCCTAGGACCGGACGTCCTGGGGAGTCTACTTCGAGCAGACAAAGTAAAAAAGAGAGACACTCAAAACATGCAAGCAAGTCAGAAACCCTAGACAGGGCTCTGATACCAAAATTGATGCAGAACAAAGAACAAAAAGCATATGCGGAAGTAAAATTAATATTAATTCTTTATTTATTTATTTATTTTTTATTTATATTTCAGAAATTGGCTTTGACTCAAAGTAAAGCTAAACTAAGTTGAAGGAAACTAGGTAAGGATTGAAAGCACAATTTAGATGAAACTAAATTATCAGAGTAGTTCAGAAGTAACGGATCGCTGGGGGGTTGAGAAACTCCCAGACCTAGGTTTTCGCTCTGAACTTTCAACAGAACAGAAATAGAGAGGAGAGATGGTTTACTAACCAGACCGTGATCTTCTCAGGATTTTGGTGGAAGAACTCTCTCGAGCAGATTGTGGGATCCTCGGAGTCGGCTATCTTCACAATGGATCCTCCAATACCGGTCTTATGGTTTGGTCGGCTTCTCCTGGACTCAAGATCTGAGAAAGAAGAGGAATAAGTGATGGATTTCAGATACTCAAGAAAAGATTTACCAGGTTGAAGAACTTGAAAGCTGAAGTTGCTGAAATCAGGATTCTCCTGGAGGCCGATCTGACTTCCTCTTAGAATTGCTGTAGATCTGAAGTGTCTGGACTGGAGCTGGATGCTGGTGGCCGGCCTGGACTTGGAGAGGATGGCCGTGAGAAGTGGAATAGACTAGGGCTTGGTTGAAAGAGAAGGGTGATGGCGGCTAGGGTTTGGGAGTGGAGTGGCTAACCTAGGGTTTGGGTTTTGGAGATCTCACACCTCCTCAAGGTTCCTAGGGAACCCGGATTTACTCCCTCACGGAGCTCAACACCTGGATGCAAGTGCGGAAGAGAGAAAACACAATGTTTGCTCACAAAAAAATTTGGCTTCATTCATCTGATTTTTTCAAGAGTTACATAGAGTTGAATATATAGACATAACAAAGAAATAAAATTTCATACACTTCCCATGTGGGACTAATAGGACTAACCCACACTTTAGGCATCAAATTGTCTTCCCAAGACTCCTTCCATAAGTGGGCATCCCAAAAACTCCAAGAAAACTTGAAAATCAGCTCCAAATGGCAGGTTATGGGGGTGTCTCATAGTATCTCTCCATGAATCAAGGATTTTTCCTTCATGGTTTGGCTCTTTGGACACCTCCTAGTCTTGCTCCACAAGTTTAGGCTTCTTCCTTTCATGGCTTTGACACTTTAGGAAACTTTTGGGTGCCTCCTTGATTTTCTCCCCAAGACATGCTCTCTTCCCTTTTATAACTTGGGTTTTTATGGAACATTGTGGGGCACCTCCTTGATCCTCTCTTCAAGAAAAATTCTTGCCATCCTGGCTTGGGCTTATCTGGAAAGAAGTTGGCTCCTCCTTGGATTGAGGTATCTTGATGGATTTCTCTCCCAAGTGGCGCATGAAAGAAGGGACCTGCTTTCTTGTGGTGTGGGGACCAAGGCACACTGGATGGAGATGTGGCACCTCCTGGACTCTGGCGTGTGGCTGGGAGTGTGGCGCCCACTTGCTTGGTCCTGGGAGAAAATGTGGCACCTTGGAGAAGACCTAGACCACTACTAGGACTTGTATTGAGTCAACATGACTCAACAAAATTTAAATTACAGGGAAATACAGACTCAAACTAAAATTGAGTTGACCAAGTCAACCCTTATTACAAAACCAGAAAACCCTAATTCTTCGGGCAATGTCAATCAGAGATCCAGATGGAGACCTGAAGTCTTCTTCTGAGTCTGGTGCCCGCACCATCAACTCTCTCCCTGAAGCTACTGACTTCCCTGCCATCCTCTCTGCAGGGGGGGAGCTCGGAGTGGCTGTACTGCTCGGCTGTGCGGGATCAAATCTGGCCTTCGACCTCCTCTCACTACCCTGACTAGGCCTCGCCCTAACTGCAAGTCTCTTCCTAGGACCCATATCAGCCAACTGACCAGGAAGAATGAAAAAGGGTTTAGAACAAAGGACTGGCTATAGGTTGAGATTAGAGTTCAAATAGGTTTCGAAAACCAGAATCAATATGTTTTGATCAAATGACAAAATTTTTGAGTAAAATTTGTAGGAAGAATCTGTGTTAGGTGGAGCACATTTGAATCCCAAAAAGAATTATTTTTGTAAGGTCCAAAAAATCAAAGAACCATTGGATTTGGGTTTTAATCACTTAGGGTTTTTGCAAATAGGTGAAAATGTTCAAAATGTATTACTAAAAATCCTTCTAAATCATCAATAAAAGGATTTAGTATGCTTAAATTAGATGAAAACCCATTTTATTTTGCCCAAAATTGATGAAATAGTGATTTTTGTGAAAATGGGTTAAAAATCGCCCAAAAGATGAGAGAAATCCGAGAAAAACAAATCTAAAACATGATTCCCTCAAATGGAGTTTTAGAAATTTACTAAAACATGCAAAAATCCGGTTAGATTCAAGAAAAATGTTCAGAAAACCTAAAACACGATCGTTTGGTTTGAAAACAATAAAATTAAAAACATAGAAAATAAAAACGAAATTAGAGACGGAAAATACCTAATTTGTGAAGGATTGAGGGGTGAAAGGATGGATTTGGACAGGGGGGACCACTGTTCCAAGAAACCTGAGGGGAAGAAAATTTTCAAAAACCCTTTGTTCGGTCCGTATAAAACAGTTCAGATTCGCAAGTGTCGACACTTCGGATTTGTCAAGTGTCGACACTTGGTCAGGTGTCGACACTTGACACTTTCCAAGTGTCGACACTTGGCCAAGAAAATTCGAGAAAATCCGAAAAAATTAGGAAAAAATTTTGACAAATTTCTTGGGGTTTTAAATAAAAAGTTTTGAGCTTTTAGGACTAGGTAAAATGATACTAAGAGAGTCCTAGGAGAATAGATCAATTACACCTAACTCTCTTCTAATCAGACAGAACCTATCCTCACTCAAAGGCTTTGTAAACACATCAGCTAACTGATCATTAGTACAAACAAAATGAAGAATTACATTAGAGTTTTGTACATGATCTCTTATGAAATGATGTCTTATTTCAATGTGTTTACTTCTTGAATGTTGTACTGGATTTTTAGATAGGTTGATTGCACTAGTATTGTCACATCTTATGGGTGTCTTAGTTAGTTTAATGCCAAAGTCTTCGAGTTGTTGTTTGATCTAGAGGATTTGAGCACAACAACTCCCAGCTGCTATATATTCGGCTTCCGTCGTAGATAGAGCAACAGAGTTCTGTTTCTTGCTACTCCAGGAGATCAAATTTACTCCAAGAAACTGACAGGTTCCACTAGTACTTTTACGATCAAGTTTACACCCAGCAAAATCAGCATCAGAATAAGCAATTAAATCAAATGAAGAATCTCTAGAGTACCATAAACCGATTTCAATTGAGCTAGATAGATATCAAGTATGCGTTTAACAGCCAAAAGATGAGACTCTTTAGGATTGGACTGATATCTAGCACACATACAGACACTAAACATGATATCTGGCCTACTGGCAGTAAGATATAATAATGAACCAATCATGCCACGATATAATTTTTGGTCTATTGACTTACCTGATTCATCCTTGTCAAGTCTACATGTAGAGCTCATAGGGGTACCTAATGGCTTAGTGTTCTCCATCCCAAACTTTTTGAGTATTTCTCTTGTGTATTTTGTTTGGTTGATGAAGATCCCCTCTTTGGTTTGCCTTATCTGGAGTCTGAGGAAGAAATTCAGTTCTCCCATCATGCTCATCTCGAACTCACCCTGCCTTAGACTTGCAAAATCTTGACAAAGAGATTCATTAGTAGCACCAAATATTATATCATCAACATAGATTTGTACTACTAAGAGATCATCATTCTTTTTCTTTAAAAACAATGTTTTATCTACATTACCTCTAGTAAAATCATTTTTCAGCAGAAAAGAACTTAAATGATCATACCAAGCTCTTGGAGCTTGTTTTAATCCATATAAAGCTTTATGAAGTTTATAAACATGATTTGGAAATTCAGAATTTTCAAAACCAGGGGGTTGTTCAACATAAACTTCTTCTTCAATTAATCCATTTAAGAAAGCACTTTTAACATCCATATGATACAGTTTAAAGTTCATGAAACAGGAAAAAGCCAACAATAGCCTAATTGCCTCAAGTCTAGCCATAGGAGCAAAGGTTTCATCAAAATCTATCCCTTCCTCCTGATTGTATCCTTTGGCAACTAGTCTAGCTTTATTTCTAATTACTATTCCATTTTCATCAAGTTTGTTTCGAAAAACCCATTTTGTAACAATAATTGATGTGTTTGAGGGCCTATCTACTAGTGTCCAAACATTGTTCCTTTTAAATTGATTAAGTACATCTTGCATAGCATTTATCCAATTACTATCACATTCATCTTCCTCAATAGTTTTAGGATCAATTTGAGACACAAAAGCTAAGTAATCACAAATATTTCTAAGAGATGATCGAGTATTTACACCTTTAGATGGATCACCTATAATTAGTTCTTTTGGGTGTCCATGAGCATACCTCCATTCTTTTAGTAAAGGATCAACAATTGAGGTATCATCATCACCTTGTGCTTGATCTCTGTCAGTGTTTTGATCATCATTCTATTCCTTGGTAAGTTCTTCATTGTTGTTTCTTTCTTCAGTTTTGTTTTTACCTGATTCATCAAAACGTACATCTTCTTTTCTTGAAGATTTTTGGCTAGTTTCATCAAATACTACATGAATGGATTCTTCAACAACAAGTGTCCTTCTGTTGAAGACCCTGTATGCCTTACTAGATGTGGAGTAGCCTAGAAAGACTCCCTCATCTGATTTGGCATCAAATTTACTTAGATTGTCTTTACCATTGTTTAAGATGAAACAACGGCAACCAAAAATATGAAAATTACGGATTGAAGGTTTTCTACCCTACCAAAGCTCATAAGGAGTTTTCTTTAAAATCGGTCGAATTAAAACACGATTTAAGATATAGCATGCAGTATTTATGGCTTCTGCCCAAAAGTATCTTGGTATATCATTTTCATAGAGCATGGTGCGTGCCATTTCTTCAAGAGTTCTATTTTTTCTTTCTACTATCCCATTTTGTTGAGGAGTCCTAGGTGCAGAAAAATTGTGATTAATTTCATTTTCAATACAGAATTTATTAAAATCGGCATTTTCAAATTCAGTTCCATGATCACTTCTTAAAGAAATTACTGAAACACGTTTTTCATTTAAAACTCTTTTGTGAAATCTTATAAATTCAGAAAACGTTTCATCTTTATGTGCTAAAAACATGACCCAAGTAAAACGTGAGAAATCATCTACAATGACTAGACCAAATTTCTTACCTCCCAAACTAGATGTTCTAGTAGGCCCAAAGAGGTCCATATGAAGTAATTCTAAAGGTCTAGATGTAGAGATTACTCCTTTAGGTTTGAAAGAAGATTTTGTTTGTTTTCCAAGTTGACATGCACTGCAAATCTTATCTTTTTCAAAATTAAGTTTAGGCTAATCTTTTAATAAATTCTTTTTGCTAAGTTTTGAAATTAAATGCATGCTAGCATGTCCTAGTCTACGATGCCAAAGCCAACTAGTTTCATCGATCTTGGCTTCCATTGCCACTAGACATTGACCTTTCTGAATAGGGAGATTATCAAGATCAACCATATAAATATTGCCATGCCTATGACCAATGAATTTAATGCTATTGTCATCTAGACTAGAAACAATGCACAAAGAAGATTCAAAAACAACTTTAAAATTTTTGTCACAAAATTGACTAATACTAAGCAAGTTATGTTTTAACCCATCAACATATAAAACATTATCAATATAAGAGGTAGGGGTGATATGGATTTTACCAATACCGATGATTTTTCCCTTTCCATTATCACCAAAAGTTACATTGCCACCATTTTGATATGTGAGTGATGAGAACTGTTCCACATCTCCTGTCATATGCCTTGAGCAACCGCTCTCAAGGTACCACATTCTTTTCTTGTTGGTTGCAAGGCATACCTGCAATAAAGATCAAGTGGAGACTTTAGGTACCCAAGCCATCTTGGGTCCTTTTTGGTTAGTGGCATTGGTTCCTTTTAGAACCCAAACTTTCTTAGTTTTTCTTAATTTTCTTTTGTTGCACATGTAAGATTTATGTCCTTTAACACCACAAGTATAACATGTAATTGATGAAGATGCAGGCACAAAGAAATTTTTAAGGAGTTTCTATTTCTTATGAGTTCTGAATCCTAATCCAGCTTTGTCAAATACTGCTCTTTGGTTATTTAACAGTAAATTTAACTTTTCAGAACTGTAAGTAAATTTTTCAACAAAAGCTTTAGTTTATCGATTTCCTCTTTATATCTTTTGTTTTCCATTAAAATTTCTTTGTTTGTCTTGACAATTTTTCATTTGAAAGTAAGTTACTTTTCTTTTCAAGTATATTCTTTTCATTTTCAAGAGCCATAATCTTATCATTTAAATTTTTATTTTGTATTAGAAGGTATTCATTTTCATTTGAAAGGTTATTATTTGTTTTAGCTAGTTCCAGATTTTGCTTCTTTAGGTCTTTATGTTTTGACTTTAATTTTTGAAATTCTATGACTAGTTCATCAAAAATTTCATGAAGCTCATCAAAAGATAATTCATTTTCGGTTTCAGAACATACCTCTTCTTGATCGGCCATTAGACAGAAATTTGCTACTTCCTGTTGTTCTTCCTCAGAGCTGGAGTCTTCACTTTCACTCTAGGTTGCCATCATGGCCTTCTTTCTTAGCTTTCTTCTGCTTTTCTTTAGTAAGGGGCAGTCTACCTTGAAATGCTCTGGCTTTTTGCACTCAAAACATGTGGGCTGCTCCTCCTTCTTTTCCTTATCTTTTTCTTTACTGGACTCACTTTTCAGAGGTTTCTTTTTGTAATTGAATTTCTTTTTCCTCATAAACCTTTTGAATTTCCTTGCTAACATAGCAGTTTCATCTTCTTCGTCATCCTCTTCAGAGTCTTCGCTCGAGTCTTCTCTGGTAGTAGATTTGAATGCTATTGTCTTTTTCTTTTTGTCCACCTCTCTGTTCTTCTGTTTGAGGGATAGTTCATATGTCATCAAAGAACCCAACAGTTGTTCCAGCGGGAGAGTGTTGACATCTTTTGCTTCTTCGATTGCAGTGACCTTTGAATCCCATGAAGCTGGTAAAGACCTGAGAAGTTTATTCACAAGTTTACCGTTAGAAATTATTTTTCCTAAACTTCTCATGCCATTCACAATGTTTGTGAACCTAGTATACATCTCACTGATAGACTCAGTAGGTTCCATTTTAAACATTTCATAAGTGTGAATTAGCATGTTAACCTTGGTGGTCTTTACTTGGTGTGTACCCTCATGGGTAACCTCAAGTGTATCCCAAATCTCCTTTGCGGAGAGACAGTTTGATATTCTGTTAAACTCACTAGGATCAAGAGAACAAAATAAAAGGTTCATTGCCTTAGCATTAAGCTCAATTTTCTTAATGTCACTCACATCCCAATCATCTTCCATTTTAGGGGTGAGAATGCCATTAATCATCATTGTAGGCTGATGAGGACCTTTTACTATTGTTCTCCATAAATTATAATCAAGAGATTGTATAAATATGCGCATGCGTGTCTTCCAGTATGTGTAATTTATGCCATTAAAAAGTGGGGGTCGGTTTGAAGCTTGACCTTCAACAATATCCATGCCTATTGGGGCTGCCATGATCTTTTACTCAAGATCCTTGGACCTACAAGAGAGTACCGGCGCTCTGATACCACTTGTTGCCCAGAAATGGAGCCCAAGAGGGGGGGTGAATTGGGTCTTTAAAAAATTAACACAATAAAGTGAAGGTCTAGTGGTGCTTGTGAGCAATAATAAATTAGATGCAAGATGATAGCAATTAATTAAAGAGTACGAGAGGAAAAGAGCAATCACACACAAACACAAGGTTTATAGTGGTTCGGTGCAAACCTAGCACCTACATCCACTCCCCAAGCCACCCTTGGGAATTCCACTATAATCCACACTAGATTACAGTTGACTTGTTTTTACAAGGCTCACAAGTCAAAACCTAAGTTGGTTTTATCACCTAGGCTCACCAACAAACCTAAATACTTGTTTTGTCTTCGGGCTTACAAGTTAACCCTAATTGGTTTTAACACTTTGGCTCACCAACAAACCACAATAACCTTCTTTCAAGACACCCTTGAAAGCAAGGTTAAAGCACAATAAAACAGATATGAAATTTAAAAGCTACAACAAACTCTCTTCAAGAGTGGATTGGAATCTTTGAAGCCCAAAGGATGCTTTGACTTCACTCTTCTTCAAGTTGCCTCCTTTTGGAATGTAGTACAGTTGAGCTAGTAGGCTTTTTCAGTGGAATCAAGCTAGAAGAGGCTTTTGATTTGAAGTTTGGAGAGAATATTGGCTTGTGAGTGGACTTGAATGCTCTTGAATAGACTTCTTTCTTCTTTTCTTTTCTATTCTTCACTTCTCTTTTCATCTCCTTATTTAAAATGAGGTTGGTGGAGATTAAATACATCAAAAACCTTCTAAAAATGGTTTGTGACCATTGGAGCATTGGAAATAGCCGTTTGAAGCTTGAAAACCAGTTTCTGCAAGCCAGAAAAATAGTTCCGTTAGAGCTGTCAGGCTGCAAGTGTCGACAATTGGCTGTCAGGTGTCGAACTTGGCTGTCCGGTGTCGACACTTGACACAAAAATTCTTGAACCAACAAAGTTCTGTATTTTCAAAATTCTCAGGCCTTGAGTCGACACTTGAAACCTAAGTGTCGACACTTGGTGTCGACACTTGAATTATAGGTGTCGACACTTGGCGTGCCAAGGATTTTTGTCCGTGCAAAATGCTGAAGTGTCGACACTTGACTTTCTAGGTGTCGACACTTGAGACTGAAAACATCCAAATCAAGAGTAAAAGCATTGAAATCAAAAATAATGTTCATGAATGCATAAACTAATAATAATTAAGCAATTATAAGCCCTTTTTCAATGAAGAGGATGCCCGGATATATGAGAATTACTCTGTGCCATTGCGTGCCATACACCATAAATATTTTGAATTTTGAGGTGCTTTCTTCTTGAAAACTCACAACTTGGAATCCTCATTAGAATACAATATGTACTCAATGTTTCGTTATTCATCAAAATCACTGGGTGGAGCCAACATCATTAATAAGGTAGAAAGACAAATAGGCAAGACATTCAAGATATAGCATTGAAGTACAATAAGAATTTATTCATTCAGTCAAGAGACAATGAAGTACTAAAAAAGCTTAAAGCATTTCATTCATTTGAATTCATAAACATGAAGTACAACAAAATATTCTATTTAAATTTAGAATTTGTACAACAAAAGATGCATAAAAGTAAACTATCTAAACATATAAAGATATCCTAATCCTTATCCTCATCATCATCAGAAGATCCGATCTTAATTGGTCCAGTATCAGTAAAAGATCGAGCTCGAGGCCACATCGATATGAGATCTCGAAGGTGGGTCCTGGTCGGTCATGGAGGAGTACGACGACCATGTCCTCTGCGTTGAGCATATGTCCGACCTCTAGCTGGAGCAGAAGAGGTGGAGGCAATGTCCTCAGTAGGAACAGAGCAGATCGGGACGATAGTCTCTGCAACTGTCAAAAATGGTGTATGATCAAAGGATGGACCAGAATCAAGATACTGAAAGCCAGGTGTGTAATATCCTAGCTCTCGGATAAGAGAGGATATATGGATGGTAGGTGTATCAATAGTGGGCATATCAAAAACATGTGTATCAGCTGATGAAATGATAGGTGTATCAAAGGTAGGCATATCAGCTGAAGAAAGAATGGGTGAATTTGTAATCGGTGAATCAATGACAAAGTGTCAACTATGGGTGTATCGACAATGGGTGAATCAACAACAGGCGAATCAATAATAGGTGAAAGAATAGGAATTAGAACATGATCATCTGATCTGGATGGAGGAGAAGATATAATAAGAGTCTGAGTAGGTGAGCTGGAAGGGTCATAAGTGGGACTCCTAGGCAAGTCTGCCATCACCTCTATCGCTGGCTCTGAAATAAGATATGGGAAGTCGAACCATCAGAGTCAGTCTCCTCATCGTCACCATCATCATCACTATCAACAACAACTGGTGCTGGGGTAGGTGGAGCTGTATCAGAAACTGGAGTACTCCCTGTAGGTTTGGACAGTGCGGTCAGAATAGCTGAGATGCCATCACTCAGTCCACTGTGGTTCTCTCTGGTCTCAGCAATGAAACAGTCAAGATGTTGTCTAATGATCAAAACATCTATCTTAATATGCCTAACTCTGTCCAATAGACTCTCTGTAACTCTGGAGTATTTGAATGAACTGGCTAAGGCTGTGAAGTAGGCTCAGACTGAGAAGCAGTCTCTGGCTATGCTGCTGTCTTAGGTTGACCCTATAGAAGAGATGCCTCTGTTGGTCCTGCCTCGTTAGAAAGGATACGCTCTTCCTCTACAGCATCATCATCATCAGCTTTGTCATCAACCTGACCAGATACTCTGCATCTCCACTGGCCTTGGAACAGATGATAACCCTTCCGATGTAATGACCTAATGTCATAAACATCAGTATGAAGTAGCATGCAAAAGGGCTCATCCTCAATACTGATGCCATACTCCCTGAACAATAAAGTCAACCCCATCCCATAGGGTAAGCAGAGTCGCTGACTCGTTGAAGCCTCCATCATCTGATGAATCATGAGCACCGAAAGGTAGACAGGTGTGCGCTGTACCAATGAGACCATCACGAGAAACTCCCGCTCAGTGATGTAATCAAAATGTCCGGTCTTCGGTAGAATGATCCGGGCAAAAATATGGTGCAATAATCCATCTCTGCAGACAGATGAGATGCAGGCATGGTGGTTCCCTCAAGCAAAATGTCTTACTAGAAATACACTAGAGACCACTCACTCTATCAATCAGGCTATCGACCACTGACCCAGTCATCGAAATATCCCACACTCTACTCAATGTCTCTGAATTAACTGGGATATCCCTGCCTCTCACCTGAGCAACCCAACCATCACTCCCACGGGCTAGTGATCCGTAAAACTCCCAAATAAGCCCTGGGTAATATCTCAGCTCAGAGAATAAAAGGATGTCAAACCAGCTTCTCAAATCCATTGATCGATCCTGAATTGCTACTGGTCGATGAAACTGAAGTCCACATGGTGTCCTCCGATGACCGTCTTCGAACTCATCCGACTAGAAGCTGCAAAAAGAGGTTAAGTAGGCAGATCTGGAGCTCTAGCTTCGTGTCTGGCCTTGGTTCTTTGTTCTTCTTCCTGATTGGACTGCCGAGGGTGATGGACTACTTGTTTCCGGGGTCCCATTGCATAGAATAAGGATTTGAACAACTTTGGAAGGGAAACCTAAGGTTTCTAGGGTTCAAATTGAAATGGGAGGCGAAATGTCGCTAACTCCAACCTAAAAACCATCCTAAAGGAAAAATCGAGGGGTTTTGAGCATGAAATGGAGGGAAGGAATAGTGTGGAGTGAGTTACGGTAGGTGTTAGCTTGAGTGGGGAGGAGAAAATGAGGAAAAGACATTTCAGAAAGCCCTTATCCTCGTTCTACTACCGTTCATGTGTCGACTCACGCATGTGTCGACACATTCATGTGTCGACACATCAACTTAAAAACCAAAAAATAAGAAAAATAAAGGCTGATTAAAATCATTGGAAATTCAATTAAATTCAATGAAAATAGCAATGATTGAATATGATTAATGTCAAATATGATTGCATTGAGCCAAAGATAGGAAGATTCTAATCAAAAGGATTAACGATCCCGAGCTCTCTTCTAATCATCCAAAACCGATCTTTTAGAAGAGGTTTAGTCAAAATATCAACTAATTAAAATTCAGTACTAATAAATTCAAGCACAACATCATTATTTTCAATATGATCTCTAATAAAATGATATCGAATTTCAATATGTTTACTCTTAGAATGTTGAACAGGATTTTTTGTTAAGCAAATAGCACTAGTATTATCATACTTTATAGGTGTACTAATCAACTTGATTCCAAAATCTTCAAGTTGTTGCTTAATCCATAAGATTTAAGCACAACAACTTTCTGCTGCAATATATTCAGCCTCAACTACGGAAAATGAAACTGAAGTTTGTTTCTTGCTAAACTAGGAGATTAAGTTAACTCCAAGAAATTGGCAAGTTTCACTAGTACTCTTTCTATCCAATTCATAACTAGCAAAATCAGCATCAGAATATCCAATTAATTCAGCAGATTAATCTCTAGAATACCATAAACCAATATCAATTGTACCAGATAGATATCTAATAATGTGCTTAATAGCCAGTAGATGTGATTCTTTAGGTTCAGACTGATATCTAGCACACATGCATACACTGAACATTATAGCTGGTCTACTAGTAGTTAAGTACAGTAAAGAGCGAATCATACATCTGTATAATTTTTGATCTACAGATTTACCATGCTCGTCTTTATCAAGTCTACAAGAGGGGCACATAGGTGTACCTATTGATTTAGTAGTCTCCATCCCAAACTTCTTTATAATCTTTCTTGTATACCTAGCTTGGATGATCAAGATTCCATCTTTAGTTTGCTTGATCTGGAGTCTAAGAAAGAAATTGAGTTCTCCTATCATGCTCATCTCGAACTCACCATATATTATCATAGCAAACTCTTGACAAAGAATTTTATTAGTAGCACTAAAAATGATATCATCAACATATACTTGTACTACTAATAAGTCATTATCTTTCTTCTTCAAAAACAAAGTTTTATCAACATGGCATCTAGAAAATTCATTTTTAATTAAAAATTTGCTAAGTCTTTCATACGAGGCTCGAGTGCTTGCTTTAATCCATAAAGTGCTTTATGTAATTTAAAAGCATGATCAGGATGTGAGTGATTTTCAAATCCAGGTGGTTGTTGAACAAAAACTTTTTCTATTATAAAACTATTTAGAAAAACACTCTTAACATCTATTTGAAATAGTTTGAGATTCATAAAATAAGCAAATGCTAATAATAGTCTAATTGCTTCAAGTCTAGCAACAGGAGCAAAAGTTTCATTAAAATCAATTCCTTCCTCCTGATTATAGCCTTTAGCAACTAGCCTAGCTTTATTTCTAACAACAATTCCATTTTCATCTAATTTATTCCTAAATACCCATTTTGTGCCAATAATAGAAACATTAGATGATCTTTCTATTAATGTCCAAACATTATATCTATCAAATTGAATTACTTCATCTTGCATGGCATTTATCCATTTAGGGTCTTTTTCAGCATCTTCAAAACATTTAGGCTCAACTTGAGATACAAAAGCTATGTAATCATATTCATTTCTAATTGAGGCTCGAGTTTTTATCCCTTTAGATGGATCACCTAGGATTAATTCCTTAGGATGTCCATAAGCATGCCTCCACTCCTTAGGTAGATCTTGGTGCTTTGGAGTATCTTCACCTTTCTCACTTTTGTCTTGATCTTCTTCACTTGGCTTAGAGGGTTGATCATTCAGTGTCAACTTTTGAAGCTTATTAGCACCTGCACATGCATCAGAAGTATTCTCTTTTCTGGAGGATTTGTTAGTAGATTTTTCAAAAACAACATGTACAGACTCCTCTACAACTAAGGTTCTTTTGTTGAAAACTCTATATGCCCTGCTTGATGTAGAGTATCCTAAAAAGATACCTTCATCAGACTTAGCATCAAATTTTTCAAGATTGTCTCTCTCATTATTTAAGATAAAATATTGACAACCAAAAACTCGAAAATACTTTAAAGTTGGTTTTCTTTGATTCCAAAGTTCATAAGGAGTTTTCTTCAAAATAGGATGGATTAAATCTTAATTCAAAATATAACATGCAGTATTAATAGCTCCAGCCCAAAAATATCTTGGTAAATCATTTTCACAAAGCATAGTGCATGCCATTTTTTCTAAGGTACAGTTTTTTCTTTCCACTATCCCATTCTGCTGAGGTGTCCTAGGTACAGAAAAGTTGTGTGCAATACCTTTTTCATTACAAAGCTTTCAAAATCTTGATTTTCAAATTCAGTTCCATGATCACTACGAATGCAAACAACTGAAATACCTTTTTCATTAGAAACTTTTTAATAAAACTTTATAAATGCAGAAAATGACTCATCTTTATGTGCTAGAAAGAAAACACATGTAAATCATGAAAAATCATCCGCTATGACAAATCCATATCTCTTGCCTCCTAGACTTGATGTTTTAGTTAGTCCTAAGAGATCCATATGAAGTAGATCTAGTGGCCTATTAGTAGTTACAAAACCTTTAGGCTTGAAACATGTTTTAACTTATTTTCCAAATTGACATGCTTGGCAAACTCTATCTTTTTCAAAACAAAGTTCAGGTAAATCTCTAACTAAATTCGTTTTGCAAAGTTTTGAAAGTAGATACATACTAGCATATCCTAATCTTCTATGCCAAAACCAACTAGTCTCATCTTTAGTAGAATTCATTGCAACAAGGCATTCTCCTTTAGGCAAAGATAGATCATCCAAATCTACTAAATAAATGTTACCATGTCTTTTTCCAATGAATTGTACTCCATTTATATCCGGACTAGCAATCATGCAATAAGATAATTTAAAAATAACTTCAAAACCTATATCGAAAAATTGACTAATACTTAAGAGATTGTGCTTTAAACCTTCAACTAAAAGTACATTGTTAATACAACTAGAAGAAGTAATGTGAACCTTACCAATACCAGTGATTTTTTCTTTACCATTATCCCCGAAGGTCACATTCCCTCCATTCACTGCTTCAAGAGAAGTTAATTGCTTCACATCTCTCGTCATGTGCCTTGAGCAATCATTATCAAGATACCAAAGTTTTTTATTCTCCTTAGTTGCAAGACACACCTACAATAAAAATCAAGCTTTGTTTTTAGGTACTCAAGCCAACTTGGATCCTTTAGGGTTAGCACTTAAAATGGTTCCTTTTGGAACCCAAACTTTTTCGAAGGAATTAATTTTTCTCAAATTATATTGAAAAGATTTATGACCTTGCTTTTTATATGAAAACATGTTATGCTAGATGATACAGGTACAAAAAAGTTTTTGAAGTACTTTTATTATTTTTGGAGTCTATAGCCTAATCATGCTTTATTGAAAATGGCTCTTTGGCAATTTAAAAGTAGGTTTAGTTTTTTTGAACTATAGGTATGTTTTTCAATAAAAGGCTTCATTTTATCAAGTTCATTTTTGTACTTTACATTTTCTAATTCTAAATCCTTATTTTTCTTTAAAAGATCACTATTTGAGATGATAATTTTGGATCTTTTTAAAACTTCATTTTCCATTATCAAAGCATTGTTTTTCTTTTCTAAAATATCCACTTTAGTTTTCAAATCACTAACCTCATTTAGTAAAGAATTGTTTTCATGAGAAAAACTGTTTGCATGCTTTTTCAATCTTTTATTTTCAAATAAAACTAATTTGTAATAATGCATGAGTTCATCAAAAGCATTTCTTAACTCATCAAAAGTAAAAATTTATTTTGGTATCAGATGTTACCTTATCTTGTTCTTGATGTGCCATAAGATAAAGATTTGTAATTTCAGTCTGCTCTTCTTCAGAACTGGAGTCCTCACTATCACTCCATGTGGCCATCATTGCTTTCTTCCTTAACTTGTTTCCTTAACTTGAATTACAGTCACCTTCGGATCCCATGATGTTGGAAGTGACCTGAAGATTTTATTCACAAGATCAGCATTAGACATTACCTTTCCTAGACTTCCCATTCCATTTACAATATTTGTAAATCTAGTGTACATGTCAGTGATAGACTCATTAAGTTCCATTCGGAACATTTTATAAGTATGCACTAACATGTTCACCTTAGTATTCTTCACTTGATCGATACCCTCATGGATAACTTCAAGTGTGTCCCATATTTCTTTAGCTGAAGTGCAACTAGATATCCTATTGAATTCACTAGGATCTAATGCACAATAAAGGAGATTCATTGCCTTTGCATTGATCTCGGATTACTTAATATCATTTTCATCCCAATCCTCTTCGAGCTTTGGGATGGAAATACTATTAACCATAATCGAAGGAATATGTTGACCTTTATCAACTACTTTCCACAAATTATAATCTATAGAATGCATATAAATTCTCATCCTAGTATTTCAATATGTATAATTTGATCCATTAAAAAATGGAGGTCTATTTGAGGCTTGACCCTCAACTACACTAGTACTAATAGGGGCTGCCATAGATCTTTACTCAAGGAGGTAAAGCCTATTCATTGAGAATAAGACTCTGATACCACTTGTTGTCCAATAAGCAACCCAAGAGGGGGGTGAGTTAGGTCTCTAAAAAATAATTACTTGAAGCAACATAATAGTATATAATCCAATCCAACAATTAATCAAGGTACTAAGAATTTAAAAGTAATGCTCTTAAGTAAAAATGCAGCGAAAATAAAGAGCAATAAATGTAAAAACAATAAGAGGAGAGGAGACAAGCAACCACAAAGACAAAGAAGTATAGTGGTTCGGTGCTATCCAATGCACCTACATCCACTCCCCAAGATCTTCTTAGGAATTCACTATAATCTCAACTGATTACAGTCGATTGTTTTCTAGGCGCACTAATCAAAACCTGACTTGTTTTGACAAGGCTCACAAGTCAAAATCTCACTTGGTTTTATGGGCTAACCAGGAATCTAAATGGTTTTAAGGCTCACCACCAACCTCCCTTGATTTTCCGAGCTAACCAAGAATCTAAGTAGTTTTCAATGGCTCACCAATAACCTCCCTCGATTTTGTAATAGGCTAACCAAGAATCCTTACAACAAATAATAGTTTGAAGTAAAGAGAATAAAAGCTTTTTAATAAAAAATGGGTATCTCTTTGAAGCTCAAAGTTGTGATGCTTTTGAACTTGATGAAGCCTCTTTGATTGCTCAAGAATGGTTGATCTTTAATGCTCTTGAAGGCTCTTGAATACTTGGAGGCTTGTTTTTGCTTAAGAGTGGTTCAACTTCAATGAATAAGAGTGAATGCTCTTTTTTCTTCTCTCTTATTTTGATTTGATTTGGAGCATATAAATACCTTCCCAAGGCCTCAAAACCAGTTTCTAGTCATTAGACTCAAAAATCTAGCCGTTGGGGGTAAAAGGGTCGAGTTCTGCGTTTGAAAAACTAGTCATTATTATTTCCAGAACTTCATGTGTCGATACTTTAGGCTAAGTCGACACTTCAGGTCGACACTTGAACTTCTTGAGTCGACACCCGGTTCAAATATCTTCAATCTGGTTCTCTAGAAATCTTAGATGTGTGGACACTTCCTTAGGTGAGTTGACACTTCTGCAGTTCTTTATCTTTAGCAAGTTTTGTGACTTGCAAATCTCAGGCGATGTGCTGATCCATGTGTCGACACTTTGAGTCGACACTTCAAGTCCATGAGTTGATACTTCAGATGTGCTATCTGAAACATTCTTTGTGTACCAGCTTGAGTCGATACTTCACTTCCATGTGTCGATACTTGGTGTCATGTGTCGACACTTTGAGTTGAGACTACATAGAAATCTTCACAAAAATGTCTGAACTTGTACTTAATCAAATTTAAATTTTACTCAAGTATCCATTCAAGCATACTTTGACTGTCCAAGTCTTCTTTGAGCAGATCTTTCATCTAAAGTTGGCTTTTTCAACCAAACAATCATTTTCCAAATTTGTGAGCATCTTTTTCTATAAGAACACACTTCAAAGAAATCATTAATACTTAACTTATACTTAATCATTTTGCTTATCATCAAAATCAATAACGGAATCAACAAAAAGGAAGAAGATGGAAAAGGAGGAAGGGAAGGGATGGAAGATGTTGGCTAGATTTTTTCTGATTGTTGGATATGTAGGATAACTAGAGCCTCACACCCCACGATGCTCGAAGAACAAAGAAAAGGCCTCACACCCCGTGATACACACAGCAAAAGAAATTTGACAGAATGTTGACTTTATTTGATGAATAATAATAATAATACAAGGGGGGTGATGGGATATTTATAGACCCTCAACCAGTGGTGTAAGGGATACAAACACTAGTGTTTTTTTCTCTTAGGCAATGACTCCTAGAAACCTTGCTCTAGGCATCTTGGACTCCTGTTCTTGGCTTAATCAGGGACTCTCTCCAAGGTGGATGAATTCATGGGCCTCTCATCCAAAGTTGGTGCCAAGATGGAGTGGTGGGGGCTCCAGGATCCAACATAGATTGCTGGGCCCTATCTGGTTTATTGATTAGGGTTTTCTTGAATCGTTAATAATGTATCAAATTTTGTAATCAAGTATTGAAATAAAGTTAGTCCAGTTAAGAGTTTTGTAATCAAGTTAGCTCAGTTGAGTTGAATAGAGTCCTGTAATAAGTTGGGTTATCTCAACCAATCCAATTGAGTCCTATAAATTGAGTCCAGTATTAGTCCTGTTATAGAAGAGGAGGAGCATCAGTCAAAGCCTTCACCAAGCCCCTAGAGCAAAGCAAGCCCAAGCCCATGAAGCTCCATATATAAAGTTTTCAAGAACCAAGATGCCCAGGGAATATTCTAGGCCCCAGCTCAGGGTTTCCAGGCCACCGGAGGCCCATGCGCCCAAGCCCTTTGGAGGCCACCCAAGCCCAAGTGGATGCCACCCCTTGTTGCCGTAAAGTCCAAGCCCAAGCCATCTTGGCATCCAAGCCCAAAGAAAGGCCTTGACCAAGTCAAAGGAGGAGAAGAAATCCAATTCAAACAAGGAGATCAAGTTTAATTGCCATTCAAATTGTATTCTCCTAGTTTTAAGCAAACTTGTAATCCCTCTCCCACTCTACTTTGTAATTCTATTCTAACAAGGAGAGGACTTCGAGAACATCTATAAATACCCCACCCCTCCTGATGCGGTCAACGGGGGTGGGGGGGGCTAGGATCGTTGGTGAGCCTAGAAGTCACCTAGATTAGGGTATCATATTTTTTTAGATTTTTTTCTAGGGGTGGGGAAGGAAAAAAAAATGTGTATGGAAGACAAGGATCTGGATCTCATGGACTTTGGGACTCACCCTACCGGAGAGACCTCTTACCTCTAAGGCATTACACCCTCCTCGATACTTGGAGGTGCTAGGATGGATTTCAAAGGCCACGAGGGGATAGAGAAGATGGAATGGGAAGGGAGATAACTGGACATTATCTCGCATCATGTCCTGGGTTGGGCCACACACCCTCTCCTCACGAAGTTGAAGAAGAATCACTCTTCCTAAAGCAAAATTTTCATTTCTCAATTATTTTTTTATAAGAAGGATTGGAGCCTATTTTATAGACACCAAGCCATTTTGAAATTCAAATTTTGAAATTCAAAATAACAAAATAAAGAGAAAAAATAGTGGGCGTTTCCATGAATAATTCGGATTCAAATTCCTCCTCTGCTCTGAAATCTACATAAAAAATTTCCTGCTCTGAAATCTGTGATGCTTTGAAATTGGTGCATCTTTGAGAGTCGTGCTTCACCATCTTTGTGCTGCTTTGAGATCCGTGCATAGATTTCTCCTTCCCGTGGCTGTGGAACAGGGGTGGATGGGGAAGATGAAGATGACTCAGAGTGCAGTTCCTCTGAAAGTGAATCGATGCTTCCAGATTCAAACACTCAAAGCATGGGGTCACATTGTGATCGAAAGCTGTTTTGTTGTCTGAGAAAACAAGACTTGAATGCGATGAACAGGGTGTTCTTGTTGACTTATTAGCTAAGGCAAACACTGATGTCACTAACCCAAATAGAACATGTGAGCCAGCACTTATTTCAGGGTAGGGCATTGCGGGTGGAGCGATGGTGTCGGAGTCGACTGCGGAGGATGGGCGATGGTAGGCGGAGTTGATGGCGGAGGAAGGGCGGAGGCGAGAGAGAGGGGCGCGACATGGGGGCGGAGTGAGAGAGCAGGGCGATGGCCAAGCGGTGGCTTGGCATCGCGGGAGGCACGGGGTTGCCGGCTGGAGACGACTCTGGGCGGAGGTTCATCAGGCGCGGAGAAGGGAGGCATCATGGGCATCATGGGTATGGAGCAGCAGGGGAAGATGGACGGCCAATGGGGTCCATCCAATCATCGGGTGTGGCGATGCGGGGGAGATGGAGGGCCGTCGGGAGGGTCGTCGATGGTCGGGCATGGCAGATCTGGGATGAATGGGAAGAAAATGGAGAAAAAAAAGGAGGCTCTATGAATTTCTGGGAGGTTGAAGATGATAGGGATAAACATGGAATAATTTGGGGATAGATCTGGAATAAAA
This sequence comes from Areca catechu, assembly GCA_021397845.1. Lineage (NCBI taxonomy): Eukaryota > Viridiplantae > Streptophyta > Magnoliopsida > Arecales > Arecaceae > Areca > Areca catechu. Next base: position 124,612,195 of record CM038040.1, on the reverse strand, counting down.
CTGGAATAATGGGAATAAGTAGAATAGCAGGGATAAAAACTTAAACTAAAAAATTAAAAAAAAAATCTGAAAACAGAAAAGGAAAACCCGGATGGGTTTTGATGTCCCCATCATTCTCCTGAGATGCAAAAAACTCGACTCCGTCAGTCAGGCTCGCTGCATTTTTTTTTTTTCAACCCTAATCCTAACTCGCTTAGATACCAAAATTGATGTGGGACAATGAGGGGGGGGGGGGGGGGCTAGGATCATTGGTGAGCCTAGAAGTCACCTAGATTAGGGTATCATATTTTTTTAGATTTTTTCTAGGGGTGGCGAAGGAAATAAAAATAGTGACGGAAGAAAAGGATCTGGATCTCGTGGACATTGGGACTCACCCTAATAAAAAGACCTCTCACCTCTAAGGCATTACACCCTCCTCGATACTTGGAGGTGCTAGGATAGATGTCTAAGGCCACGAGGGGATAGAGAAGATGGAATGGGAAGGGAGATAACTGGACATGACCTCACATCATGTCCTGGGTTGGGCCTCACACCCTCTCCTCATGGAGTTGAAGAAGAATCACTCTTCCTAAAACAAAATTTTCATTTCTCAATTATTTTCTTACAAGAAGGATTTGAGCCTATTTTATAGACACCAAGCCATTTTGAAATTCAAAATTCAAAATTCAAAATAACAAAATAAAGGGAGAAAATAGGGGGCATTTCCATGAATAATCTGAATTCAAATTCGAAATCAAATTCCTCCTCTGCTCTGGAATCTGCATAGAAAAATTTCCTTCTCTGAAATTAGTGATGCTTTGAAATTGGTGTAGCTATGAGATTCGTGCTTCACCATCTTTGGGCTGCTTTGAGATCCATGCATAGATTTCTCCTTCTCGTGGCCATGGAATATAGGCGAATGGGGAAGATGAAGATGACTCAGAGAGCAGTTCCTCAGAAAGTGAATCGATGCTTCCAGATTCAAACACTCAAAGCATGGAGTCACATTGTGATCAAAAGCTATTTTGTTGTCTGAGAAAACAAGACTTGAATGCAACGAACAGGGTGTTCTTGTTGACTCATTAGCTAAGGCTAACACTGATGTTCCCAACCCAAATAGAACATGTGAGCCAGCACTTATTTCAGGGTAGGGCGCTACAGGTGGAGCAACAGTGCCAGAGTCGATGGTGGAGGACGGGCGGCGGTTGGCGGAGTTGATGGCGGATGAAGGGCGGTGGCAGGTGATGGCGAGGGAGAGGGGCGCGGCATGGGGACGGAGCGAGAGAGCAGGGCGGTGGCCGAGCAGTGGCTGGGCATCGTGTGAGGCATGGGGTTGCTGGTTGGAGACGACTCCGGGCGGAGGGGCGTCGGGCATGGAGAAGGGAGGCGTCATGGGCGTCATGGGCATGGAGCAGCAGGGAAGATGGACAGTTGACGAGGTCCATCCAATCATCGGGCGTAGCGGTGCGCGGGAGATAGAGGGCCGTTGGGAGGGTCACCGATGGTCGGGTGTGGCAGATCTGGGATGAATGAGAAGAAAATGGAGAAAAAAAAGGAGGCTCTGTGAATTTCTGGGAGGTTGAAGATGATAGGGATAAACATGGAATAATTCGGGGATAGATCTGGAATAATGGGAATAGGTAGAATAATGGGGATAAAAACTTAAACTAAAAAAAAAAAAAAAATCTAAAAAAAGAAAAGGAAAACCGGATGGATTTTGATGTCCCCATCACCTCCCCCGCTTGGAAGCATCTTTTATTCATGAATGAAACCGTGCTAAAATTTTAAGCTTGCTAGCTTGTTCTTGTCTTCTTGTGTTGAGGTGTGTGAGTTTTGTTTGTGAGCACTAATTCATCCAAGCACTAGCCACCCCAAAGCACTCTCTTCCAAACCATAACACGCCAAGGAGAAGATGCCCTAATCCATCCATTAGCAAGAGGCCTTCTTCCCCGTCTAGCCACCAGCAGTAGAAACCCTAATTTCCTCTTTCCCTAACCCTAGTTCCTTTCTTTTCCCTTTCTTATTTGTTTTCTTGCTAACCTCTGACACTTATAGGATCCCCATGGTATTCACTTCCAAGGAGGAGGCCCTCTTTGCCTCCTGGACTGAACCCAAATAGCCGCCCAAATCGAGGAACTGAAGGCTTGTCTTCCAGGCGACAATCTCGAGTGCTGTGTGATCCCTTCATCGATAGGATCTTCGAATCAGTGCTTAGTAAAATCCACCCCCCCCTCCTAATTTATGATTTGTTGAAGGTACGCTATCCTAACCAGGAGGTTTTCAATCTTCGAGATCTTTTCTTTTATTATTTTTTATGAGTTCTTATGCAGGTCGGTTTGATCTTGTCATTACTAGTTTACCTGCTACACTTTACTTGACTTCGGGACATTAGCCTGCAAATTAAAATTCTAAAAAAATTACAAAAAAAAAATTTGTTTCTTTTTTCCTGCAATCATGGTAGTCTTAGGATCATCCCGCATAGTTTAGTATCAGAGCTAGTTTAGAATAATTGCATCTTCATCAAAAACACCAAAAAAAACTCATCTCTGATTTTCTGTATAAGATCTTTTGCATTAGGGGTCTAGGTTTCGGTCAATTTTGTCCATCTAAACATTTTATTTTGCTTTGAGATTTGCACGAAGTATCCTCTATTTTGTCTTGATAATTTTCATAATTTTTAATTATTTTTATATAAATAAAAAGTCCTAAAATTTGGCATCTTAGAAACCCTAACCAAAATCCTGAGTTTTCAGCACATAGTCTGAAAACCCTAGGAGTTACATCATAATGCAGTTTTTTTCTCTGCATCAAATTTTGTATGGATCATTATAACCATCCATCCTCTATTCTGTAATTTTTTCAGATTTTTTTTGCATAAAAAACCATGTCAAATTCTGCATCAAACCAAATCCTAATTTTTTGATTCTATGATTTTTGCACACCTAACTGAACCTAACCTAATAAACTACCAAACCCCTCAAATCCCAAGCCAAGTTTTGTTGGCTAACTTAATCAACTTAAACCTAACTTTCCATCTCATAAAAAGATAAAAAAAAATATTTTTCAGATTGTTGTTAGATTGCATCAGGACCATCGAATATTCATCATCTCCTCAAAATAATCTTAAGGGCATTTCTCTATCTCAAATCAGGACAGGAGGTCATTACCTGTCTTGGGCCCAAAACAATCACCATCATCTGAACCCAAGCCTTAATTAAAATAAATTAGACTTAATCTACTCTAGAGAGCTAGGTGACGCCAACAGGTCAGGTCCAAATTATGTGGGTAAACTAGTGCACTCAATTCTCCAACTATTACTGGAAACTGGTATATAAGGCTGGGGATCCAGAGTCAAACGACCTAAGCGGTGTTGTGGTTCCTTAATTAGGTCCCTACGAAAGCAGGGAGAGCCTTCATAGTGCAAACACCAGGGCTAGAAAATATCGACAGGTTGAATCCACATCCATGTGGATCACTTGTGAATAAAGTCCAAAACCCAACCCCTTTTACCATGTAAATATTTTATTTTAAATTATATTATTTTGGCTTAGTTAGGGTTATCCTTTTTTACCAACTGTAATTAAGGTTTTGTTTATTTAGCATATTGGGCTAAACTTTTGTTACCACATTGAGTCAAAATCTCATTTATCGGTTGTGTCAAACCCTATTGGGCCAAATCCTGTTTACCAAATTTATTCTTTTTTGTTGCATGGGGTTATGCCTTTTGATCAATTGATCAAGTGGGGCTTTAGTTATTTGGTTTTGAGTCTTGTAATAATTAGTTATTGAGTTCTGTAATACAACGGGGACCCATTAAAGACCCATGTGACTTCATGTGCACCCAATTGAAGATCCCATGTGCTAGCTCAAGACAAACCATGTGATTCCATGTGCTAGCCCAAGTCAGCTTGTTCTTGGCGCCACCTTTTCAAGATTTTGGACAACATCGCATGACATGTCTGGATATCACTTGCCACCTCATTGGGACAACATCACATGCCATGTCATTTATCTTTGTTGGCCAATTTTATGTCAAAACATAAAATGGTTGTCTTTTTTTTTATCAAGACATTAAGACATCCGGATATCTAGACATCCAAACATCTAGACATCCAGACATCTGGACATTTAGACAACATGGAAGCTTATCCAAGGAGGGCACCTTATTTAAATTCCAAGATACCGATTGTTTTAAAAGAAGTAAAGCAGAAGGACTACATTTCATTTAGCGCCTCCTCTCATCTTCATTTTGTCACCCATATGAAGAGGCACCTCATCTATTCAATGTTCAAAGCCTTATCTCATCCAAGTCCAAATGAAGGATTATCTTATATACCTTTCAAATTTAAGAAAATCAAAGAGTCCAAGATAAAGACATTTTTCATCCACTTTTCAAGTTTGAAATGCAAGAAGAATAGGAAGGAGTCCAAGCCATATGTCGCCCATCCCTCTTCTCAATATTTGTCACCCATGTGAAATCCATCACCACTTTTTATGATGAGTAAAAGAGAAGGACTCTACATCTTATTTTGACACCCATCCTCTTCTTATTTTGTCGCACACTTTAAGAAAAGTCTCCCATTATAGATGAAGTCCAAGAGAAGATTAAATCAAGAGTCCATGACACCTAGAGTGGAGATTCCAAGGAGTTCTTGCCCAAGGGAAATCAAGTCAAGACTTTGTATCCATTACACCACTAGTTGATGGTCTATAAATATCCCATCAACCCCCCCTGTAAATAATAATTATTATTCATTAATAAAGAAGCTCTGCCAAATTTTCTTCCTTTGCTATTTGCATCGTGGGGTGTGAAGCCCTTTTAATTTGTTCTTCGGAACATCGCGATGTGTGAGGCCCTTTTCCTTTGTTCTTCGAAACATCGCGAGGTGCGAGGCCCTAGTTATCCTACCTATCCAGCCGACAAGAAAACCTAGCCACTTCTTCTAACCCTTCCCTTTTATTTATTTTCATTCCTTTTCTGCTTCTTAACATTAGTTTTCTTTGTTGAGTGTTTGCAGATGATCAGGAATCGAAGTCAGTTATTCTTGCCTCGGAACCTGTTGACCCCATAAGTGATTTTGATGATAACCAAATATTGGAGCATACATTTGTTTTACTAACAACTCTTCAAGTGTTTTACAAGTTTTGTAGGATGATTTCATTATTTAATTTCAACTCCTACATTCCTAGTTTTGAAATGAGTTGTGTTGTAAGTGATTCATGCAAAGAAGAACCCAAGAAAAGGTTATATAAAAATCATGAAAATGGGTTACTTCTAGATGTGTTTCAAGCTTAAGATTCCTTAGAAATATGGTTAGAAGAGTTTGAAGGCATCTTGAAACCTTGAAGACTTCCTGGATGATTTCTAGAGAAAAACTGATAATTCACTGAAGATTTCATTCGAGCCAACTCGAAGAGAAGAGAACCAACTGTGGCACATGGCATGCATGTAGATTTCTGGCATGCAGATATCCGAGCCGACTCTAAGGGACCCAAGCCGATTCATCCAGAGTACCATTTCCTGAATTAGATAGGCGAGCCGACCCAAAGGAAGTCCAAGCTGACTCTATCATTTAGTCAGACATCCGAGCCAACTCTTCAGCAATTTGAGTCGGCTCCTTTAAAGTCCAAAAAAAGCATTCTGAGAACTACAGCCAACCAAGCCTACTCTAAAAAGAAAGAGTCGACTCTTCCAGACTACATTTTTGAAAGCCTGAGGATTCGAGTCGACTAGAATCAAGACAAGCCGACTCTTACAGAGCAAGGAATCAGAATACTGTGCAACTGAACCAACTCAATTGAAGGAGTTGACTTAACCAGAGCTACTCTAAGGATCTGAGCTGACTCGAGTAATCCGAGCTGACTTGAAGGTCGATTTCTAGCTTATAATTGCTAGTTCTAAGACATGGAATTTGAATCTGAAAAGTGCTCCAACAGTCAAATATCACATCCCAATAGTCTACAATGACTGAAATTATCTGAGAAGAGTACAAGACTATATATTTGAGGGATTTGAACTACTTTAAAGAAAAGATGATGAGTAAATGCTAAATTGAATATCCAAGCTACTTTGTGATCAAGAGAGCACTGTAAGAGCATTCAAGATAGTCTTCAAGCCTTCACCAACTTCCAACAAAAGCTTGAAGCATTTATTGAATAAGTTGAAGAAGCCAACCAAGTGCATTGAAGTACAATCAATTGGGCTTCTCTTAAGCTACATCGGTAACCATCCAACAAAATTTATTTGTCATTATGTTGCTTTCTTTTTACAATTCTCTTTTGAATTGCTGGGTTATTGGTGAGCCAGGTTTAAAAACCAAAAAGGTTCTTGGTTAACCTGTGTTAAAATCAAGTATTGGGTTCTTGGTGATCCTGTTAAAACCAAGTGTTGGGTTTTTTTGGTGAGCCCTATTTAAAAACCAAAGATAGAGGTTTGGATTGTGAGCCTGCTAAAATAATCCAATTGTATTCTAGTGGGAGATATAGTGGAAATCCCAAGTGGTAATCTTGGATAGTGGATGGAGCTGGGTTGCTCCGAACCACTATAAAACTTCCTGTGTTTATGTCATGCATTCTCTTTGTATCTTGCTTCTGCTTTTAATTATTTTAATCACAGCACTTAACACTTCAAGGGATTTTCGAAGATCACATAATTGCTTAATTTTTTCAAATTCCCAATTCATCCCCCTCTTGGAAAAGCCACTTGGGCAACAACTGGTATCAGAGCCAGGTTTCTGAATACATTTAGAGTAAAGATTGATGGCTCATCCCATGAGTACTTCCTTGATCGAAGGCCAATCTATGAATAGACCTCCATTCTTTACTGGCATAAATTATTCATATTGGAAAGCTAGAATGAAAATCTATATTCAAGCTATCGATTTTCAATTATGGAAGGTCATTCTAAAAGGGCCACAAATTCCCGTGATCAAAATTAATGGCGTGGATGTCCCAAAGCCTGAAGAGGATTGAGATGAACACGACATGAAAATGGGAAAATTAAATGCCAAAGCAATAAATCTATTATACTGTGCTTTGGATGCTAACGAGTTCAATCGAATTTCCACCTACTCTTCTACAAAGAAAATTTGAGACAAACTTGAAGTGACCCACGGAGAAACTTCCCAAGTAAAGACTTCGAAAATTAATCTTCTTGTACATATTTATGAACTTTTTAAAATGGAACCAACTGAAACTATCTCTGCCATGTTTACTCGCTTTACAAATATTATGAATCATTTGAAAAGTCTTGGCAGGGTTTATTCAATTGCTAACTTAGTATAGAAGATCCTCAGATCACTTCCGGATAAGTGGGACCCCAAAGTGATTGCCATCTAGGAAGCAAAAGATCTAAATGCCTTACCTCTGGATGAATTAATGAGTTTGGTCATCACACATGAATTGGCCATGCAGCATAGGACTGATGATGATCAGAAGAAGAAGAAGACAATAACCTTCAATGCTGCATTGGATTCAAAGAAAGATAAGGAATCGAAAGATGACTGCACCTCCTCCGAAGACGATCTAGAAGATCAAGATATTGCTATGGTCAAGAGGAGATTTAGACAGTTTATGGGAAAGAAGAAAGGAAAATACTATAGAAAATTTCAAAAATGAGGTGAGCACTCTAAAGACACGGATAAGGATAGAGAAAAAGAAAAAGAACAAGTGCATACATGCTATGAATATAAGAAACCAGGGCATATTCGTCTCGACTATCCTTTATTAAAGAAATATTTTAAGAAGAAGAAAAAGAAATCTATGATTGCTACATGGAGCGACAACGAGGAGTCGACTTCATCTGAAGAAGAAAAGACCATGAAAATTGCTAACTTATATCTAATATGTCTCGAAGACGAGATAACATCCCCCGAACCTCAATTAGAATTTACTTTTGATGAATTGAATTCTATTTTTCATGATCTACTATCTGAATTTAAAAAGGCTGGAGTAAAGATAAGAACTTTAAAGAATATCAATGATTCTTTACAAAAGGAGAAAAATGAGATTTCACAAAAGGAATAATCTATTGCAAAAGAATTTATATGTCTTTTTTGAAAAATACAAAGCTTTGGAAACTGAAAACAATGCATGTCTTGACAAGAACAAAGCTTTAAATATTGAAAATAATGACTTGAAAAGGAAGTTGAAAAGCTCAAGCCACTAGTTGAAAAACTTACTTTATCTTTAAATAAGCTTGAGTTAATTTTAAAAGACCAAAGAATTTATGGAAACAAAGCTGGAATTGTTTCAATTCTTCAATTTCAAATGGAATTTCAGCTACTAAATTCATACCTTCAAAAGCTTATGTTCCAAAATCAATATCTCAAGAAGCTTTTGTATCCAATCCTTCTACATCCATTTCTAGACTTTCAATGTTTGTACCTATTGTTACAAATATAAAATCTATTATATCTATATCTGCATCAACATCTAGAACTTCAATTCATACATCTTTTCAGAATTCTAGAATTATATGTTATGCATGTCATGGAGATGGACATAAATTCTTTCAATGTAATTCATTAAAGAAAAATGCATATTCTAATAATAGAATTAAAAGAATTTGGATTCCTAAAAGAACTTCCTCCGCTAACCTGCAAGGACCCAAGTTAGCTTGGGTACCTAAAAGAACTTCTTGATTGTCTTGCAGGAATGTCTTGAAGCCCAAAAATTGTAGAAAAGATGGTATCTTGACAGTAGCTGTTCAAGGCATATGACGGGTGACAAGGATCAATTTATCATCCTAGAGATGAAAGAAGGAGGTATGTTTACTTTTGGAGACAATGACAAGGGGAGAATAATTAAAATTGGTAAGATCAAAATAATCCCCTGTACTTTTATTGAAAATGTATTGCTAGTAGACAAATTGAAGCATAATTTGTTAAGCATTAGTCAATTATGTGATAAAGGCTTCAAGGTTGTCTTTGAATCATCTGTGTATTGTAACAAACTCTCTTGACTCTAGCAATAAGTTCATTGGACATAGACTTGGAAAAATTTATGTGGTAGACCTCAATGATCTAGCCATGTCTAGTAGTTCCAGTCTAGTTGCAATGGATGCTAAGACCAAGGAAAAAAAAATCAGGATCTAGGTCTAAGAAGGCCTATTAGGTGCATGTTCAACCTTCAAAAAATTAGAAAAAAAGAAAAGAGAAGGGGTCTACATACCTAGCAATGATTTGCATGATGTCGCAGAAGAGATCTCTCAGCTCAGATCGGTGCCTGGATGATCCAGTCATGTTCCTACAAATCTACCAACTTTTTATCAGCTTTGTTCGAGGGCAAAGAAGACATCATCTAGAGGGTGTGGTATTGGAGGAATCTTGTAAATGTCAGGGGTTAGTGTCAAGGATGATAGGAAAAATATAAAATTGGAAGAAGATGGAAGAGGGGAAGAGAGGGGCTGTTGGAGAGGCTGGCGGTCTGCTTGAGAAGATGGATGCCTGGTCTTGGATGAGGGTGGCCTGGCAGCAAGGAGGGCATCTTGGCTTGAGGAAGAATGTTGGATGGCTTAGCTTAAAGGGAGGAGAGAGATTAGCAGGGATAGAAAGTAAGAAAAGGGTTCGGGGTTGATCGGATAGAATAGAATACAAGAAGGGATTTCAAGGATGAGTCCTAGACTAATAAGGTTGACCTTACGGGGTTGAGGTATATTTACGGGTTTGCATAATGGAAGAATGGGTCATTAATTTCAGGAAAGAGGTCAATGGGAGTCAAAGGAATGACTTCATCCTAAGGGTACTGATTTAAAGAGATCGGGTCCTTAATAAATTCTTCTGGTTCTTGAATCTCAAGACAAGACTCTATAATTGGGCTCTCTTCTAAAGTCTCCTCGGGTATAATTCTAATAGTAGGGTTGGGTTCCTTATGGTTCTCTTCCTTCAACTGTACTTCCACTACAGGTTCAGTCTGGGTGTGGTCAGGGTCAACTAACTTTAGGTTAGCTTTAGTATGGGTAGGGTCAGGGTCAACTAATTCTAGATTTGCTTCAATCTGGGTATCTACTGGGTCAACTAATTCTAGGTCTTCTATAGGTATCTCTTCTTCTTCTTCCTCATACTCGTCCACTAAGCTCACATCAGCTTCATACACTTCCTCTTCAATGTCATTCTTGTGAACCAGTGGGGTGGGAGGAGGGGGTTGACTAAGAAAAAATTGACTAATGACTGGGGTAGCAGGGGTGGGTTGACTAAGGGGTTCCTGACTAATACTAGGCTTGCACTCAAGGGTGATAGGGGTGGGTTAAATATATCAATAAATTCACTTAAGATTTCCTTGACTTCCTGAGGGTACTCTTTATCAGATTGATCAGGTACTTCTTTTGTAGCTAGCATCCAGACTATAGTTCCCTCAGAAATCTTTGTCTCTAGCTCTTTAGTAGTGATTAAATTGACTCCAGATTTCTTTTCTTTTAATGAGCTAGATCCTCTCTTAACTTTGTCCTGAGGTGGGGTGGGGTTAATCATGATCTTCTTCCCATGAAAATTAAACATGCATGCATTAGACCGGCCGTATAGGGTAGTGTCATGGTCATAAAGCCAGGGTCTACCTAAAATTATACTACTAACTCCCATGGGTACAATGTCACACCACACCTTATCTTGATAAGACTGAAGTTGGATCTAGACTTGGCAATTGGACTTAATGGGTATGGATGTGGAGTCTAACCAAGAAACCTTATAAGGGCTAGGATGGGAAACTAGGCTCAAGCCTAGGGTTTTGACTGCCCTAAGTGAGATGGCATTCACACAGCTTCCACTATCTATAATAATCTTGCATACCTTATCCCCGATCTTCATAATGGTTTGTAGGATGTTAGTCTGGTGTGGACACCAGAAGCCGAAAGAAACTTCACTCCAACAAGGTTAGCCTTATCCCAATTTGGATCGAAGATAATTAGGTTACCTTGTATCCTTTAGTTCAAAAATATTTTATTTTCAAGAGTCATTTCCTTTTCAAGAGTCCTGTAATTAATTTTGAGTTTCAAATCAAGAGTGTTTATTGAGTCCTGTAATTACTTTTAAAATTTCATTTCTTGTAAGTCCATTTCAAGTTTTAAAGTCTAGGTCAGTCAAGTCAGTTCAGTTGAGTTAAGTCTAATTCAGTTGAGTTAAGTCTAATCAAGTCTTAAAGCCATGAAAGCCAGCAACAAGACTCAAATTCTAGACCCCAGAATTTGACCAGAAGAGAAGACACATCAACCAAGCAAGAGAAAAGGATCATCAACTAGGACCACTGGGCGCCACATGTCATTCTTATCCAAGTAGAAGACCACCTCACCATGCCACGTCATCAGGTGCCACTTCACCAGCCACCTCATCACCCTTTGGGCGCCAACAAGGAAGATTCAAATTCAAGGAGGTTGGCCACATCCCTCCAAGTCCTCCACCAAATCCTCCAACCTCCCTTGTAATCCTCCTCGATTTGGGGAGTTTTTAAATTTCAAAAGCTAGCTTTGTGAGGCTATTAAAAGCCTTGGATGCCCATTGTAAAAGGGATTGATTTTTGATGAGATGAATGAAAAAATGAAGTTGAAGTTGAAGTTGTAGTCTTATATTATTTCTTTGAGTGATTGTTCCTAAGCCCCCTTTCCCCCCACTCGAATCTACTTTCTTCTCCAAGCCATCCAACGCCAAGTTCAAGAAGGATACATTGGAGCCGGCCAAACCATCTCAGACTTCCTTCCTTGCTCATAAATTATTCCATCCCTTCCATATGCCTGCTTTCTTCTTCCTTAACTTTTGATCTTCATTGCAGGGTCCTTCGAAGTCTTTGAGTTGTGAACAAGGTTCCCCTTGACAATGAACCAACAAGCTGAAGCCCAAGCCCAGCGTTCTGATCTCTGTTATCCGAGTTCTCCAGTCCAGAGCATCGGTAGTTTCAAGGTTTGAAATCATTAGAAGGTTGGAAAGCTCAACAAGGCAAGTCCTCAATCATTAGCCCCTATTGTCTAGATCTTCTTCCTTCTTAGTTTTAGGATTGTGTCTAATCATGTAATAGTCCCTTTTCATGTAATCCTTAAGACTTATTATGATGAGTACAATGCTAGTCTAATTAGGTTTCATTGCTCTACAAACACGAATCAAATCACTAATCATATGCTTGCCGCATCATCTTGGTATCAGAGCATGGTAGAATAAGTTCCTGATTGCATAGCATTAAGTCCTTGAAGTACTTGGATCGGGGGCGTTACCAGGCCGTCCGGTCTTAGGAGAAAGTAGGGTTTAAACACCCTCTCTTCCCATTCCACGGGGATCTCCTAAGGCGTGTCGGGGTGCCATTGTGATTGATCCGTGAAAAAGAAAGCCAAAGGATTTTTTAGATTTTATTTGTGAATTTTGCATTGGTCACGTTCTATTTTTCTGCTTGCTGTATTTTCTGTAGGCTGACTGTAATCCGCCTGTAACTTCAAAGGCAAGTCACTAATTTTTTATTAAAATATTTTTTTCTTGTTCCTTTTTAAGTCAGTTATCACCATATTAAATTTCATCATCAGAAAAAAATTATAAAAAAATAAAAATTTCTGCAGTTCGACACTGTCATTAGGGTTATGTTCTGTCCTTTTTATTTATCTTCATTTGTAGGATCTGCTTAGATTAGTATAGATTTTAGTTTTAAAACTCCTTTCATCTACATTGAAACATATAAGTTAGGAATTCTTTGTGAATTTTTCAGAATTTTTGGACATTTTCTTCATCACGTTTTCCACACCACTTTCAAATTGCAACACACTTCTGCAGCACCTTTGCATTTCATTCATCTCATGAGAAATCAAATTAAGGGCATCAATTTGACATAGGGTCAGGGTTTCATCACCTGTCCCTAGCCCAAAAATCACCAACCAGCATATCGATCCTAGCCCGTTAATTAAAATTGAGTAGAACGTTAATTGCCCTAGTGGGTTAGGGACACCAACAAGTTGGGTTCAGGTTAGGGTCAAGTTAACTGTGTCAGCTAATTGGTGTGTGCTTACTGGCTTGGTGTCTAGGATTGGTGCATCAGGGCTTGTGATTTGGTTCGCCTACCTGGCCAATCTCAGATTGGTGTCTAAGGTTGGCAATCAGGGACCTACACTCCCCTCCACCTACCTGGCTAAGTCCCATAAGTACTACTAGCTAGTTGGTTCACTTAATTAGACTTCTAATTTGTGCTCTAGGTCTAGGAAACCTTAGCTCGAACTTGAGTCCATTTGCATGCATGACAACTAGAGCAGGAACACCGTATTCACCAATCCAAGCCCAGTCAAGTGTAGCCATGGACCAAAACTTAGGGAATTTGATCAAAGGCCTAAATGATCAAGTGGCCCAACTGACTAAGAGTTTAACTGAGCAATTGGCCCAAACAAATCAGAATGTGGCACAAACCAACCAAGACATGAATGAGCAGTTAGCCCACATCACTACTTGGTTGGATCAGTTAGAGGCTAGAACCCTTGAAAGCAATCATGAAGCCCAGACTGAGCCTGAGCCAAGTCTTGTACCTGAACTCGAGACCCCATTGAACCCTAGAAGGATTCCATATCAAAACCCTCTCTACGAAACAAACCCTAGGAGAGCTCCCCAAGATCAGTTTTATGATCCAATTCCTAGAGGACCCCACCCTGGTCAAACCATCGAGCCCAACCCAAGGAGATTCCATCATGAGCCTAACTATGAACCCAATGTCAGGAGACCCACCCCAATTCACTTTGATCAAGATGACCGAACCATGAAGAACATTAGGCTAGAAGCTCCCACCTTTGATGGAATTTTAGATCCAAAGATCTACATTGATTGGGAAGGTGAGATGGACCAGTATTTTGACTGGTTTGAGATGAGTGAAGAGCGCAAGTGTAAGTTTGCAAAGCTTAAACTTGTGCGCCAAGCTAGGTTATATTGGGGAAACATTGAGAGACTCACTAGACAAAGAGGTGATGTGCCCATAGTGACCTGGCGAGCTATGAAACTTAGGCTTAGGGAGAAATACCTTCCTATGTCCTACCACCAAAGACTCCTAGATCAATGGCAAAGACTTACTCAAGGAAATAGGAGTGTCGCAGAGTACATAGCGAAGTTTGACGAATTCGTTATGAGGTGCAATGTTGATGAATCTGAGTCGGTGACCTTGTCTAGATTTAGAGCCGGACTGAGGGAAGAAATTCAAAGAGAATTGTTCATGCGAGAGGTACATGACCTAGAATTTGCCTATCAAATAGCTAGGGATGCTGAGAGATTCCATAGAGGTCCAGTCTATCGTAGGCCCGAAGCCCCTAGGACTAGTGCACCTTATCAGCAGTCAGGATCCAATCAGCCTAGATTCAACCGACCCAATCCTAATGTGCCTGTGACCCGTAGAGATGACAAGGGAAAAACACCTGAGACCCAAAGAACTCCAAACGCATGTTTCAAGTGTAACAAAGTGGGTCACTATTCTAGCAACTGTCCTAATAGAGCCCTACACATAGGCGAAGTAGAAGAGGAAGCCGTAGAATCCCAAGGTGAATTTGAGGAGGAAGTATACCAGGCAGATGAGAACTTGGCTGAAGAGTATGAGGATGAGGAAGTCCTGGTAGATCAAGATCTGTTAGGAGTGGTTAGGTGTATTCTCACCCAAGCTAAAACCCAAGAAGATTGGCATAGGACTAGCATCCTACAGACATTCATTAAGATAGGTGAGAAAGTATGCAAAGTCATTTTAGATAGCGGTAGCTATGTCAATGCCATATCCACCAACACAGTTAAAAACCTAGGATTGCCCACCGTACCCCATCCTAATCCCTATAAGGTATCCTGGATAGACTCAACCACGATTTCCATTAAGTCTAGGTGCCTAGTAACCATTCAGTTCCAATCTTACCTGGAGAAAGTATGGTGTGATGTACTTCCAATGGGAGTAAGTAGCATAATTTTAGGCCGACCATGGTTGTACGATCTTGACGTAACACTCTATGGTCGTTCTAATTCATGCTCGTTTACTCATAATGGAAAGAAGATTGTAATCCATTCTTCTCCACCTAAGAACCCCATTAAGAGAGGATCAAGCCAATTGAGTGATAAGAAAAAGGGGATAAACGTGATCACTGCTAGAGAAATGGAGAAAGAAATTAGCAATGGGTCACCTGTTTGGATTTTAACCATTAAGGATCATCAAGAACCTCTTTCAAAAGAACAACCTCAAGAAGTCAGTCAAGTGCTAGAGGAGTTCAAAGACGTGTTCCCCGATGACTTGCCCGACCAACTCCCACCTCTTAGGGATATACAACATGCGATAGACTTAGTCCCCGGAGCAACCCTACCGAACCTTCCCCATTATAGAATGAACCCTACCGAGCACCAAGAATTACAACGTCAAGTAGGAGAACTCCTAAAGAAAGGATTCATTAGGGAGAGTTTGAGTCCATGCGCAGTCCCAACCTTACTTACCCCTAAGAAAGATGGCACATGGAGAATGTGTGTTGATAGTCGTGCCATAAATAAAATCACGGTGAAGTATAGGTTTCCCATCCCCCGCTTGGATGATATGTTAGATATGATGGCCGGTGCAACTATATTTTCTAAGATTGACCTGAAGAGCGGCTATCACCAAGTTAGGATCAGACCAGGGGATGAATGGAAGACTGCATTTAAAACTAAGGACGGGTTATTTGAATGGGTAGTCATGCCTTTTGGGTTATCAAACGCCCCTAGCACTTTTATGCGAATCATGAACCAAGTCCTACGAGCCTTTATTGGAAAATTTGTTGTCGTTTACTTTGACGACATACTTATCTATAGTAGGACTAGAGAAGATCATCAACAACATCTGAGGCAGGTATGTTTAGCACTTAGAAAAGATAACCTCTATGCCAATCTAAAGAAATGTGCTTTCATGACTACTAGAGTTATCTTCCTAGGATTTGTTGTGACCCCTGAAGGAGTATCCGCTGACCCTGAGAAGGTTAAGGCAATTGTAGAGTGGCCAACACCCAATAATATTCATGAAGTAAGAAGTTTTCATGGCCTCGCTACGTTTTATCGAAGATTTATTAGAGGGTTTAGCACCATAGTTGCTCCTATCACGGATTGTATTAGGAAGGGTCATTTTGAATGGACGAAGTTAGCTGATAAGGCCTTCCTTCACATCAAAGATAAGATGACCCAAGCACCAGTCTTAAGACTACCCGATTTTTCTAAGGTCTTTGAAGTAGCATGCGATGCTTCGGGAGTAGGTATTGGTGGAGTTCTGAGTCAAGAGAACCATCCCGTAGCATTCTTTAGTGAGAAATTGAATGAAGCCAGGAAAAAATACTCCACATATGATCGGGAGCTTTATGCGGTAGTGCAAGCATTAAGGTATTGGAGGCATTATCTCCTACCGCAAGAATTTGTTTTATTTTCAGATCATGAAGCCCTTAGGTTTTTGAGTTCCCAAAAGAAACTAAATCCTAGGCATGCCAAATGGGTAGAGTACATCCAATCCTATACGTTTGTCCTAAAGCATCAATCAGGAACCGATAATAAGGTAGCTGATGCCCTAAGTCGTAGAACGTTACTTTTAATCTCAGTCAGTACTGAAGTCATAGGTTTTGAAAGACTTAAGGAGCAGTACGAAACCTGTCCAGATTTTGGTGAAATTTATCAGGTTTTGCGTCAAGGACCATCTAGTGATCATAGTGACTATACCCTTCTAGATGGTTCTCTTTTTAGAGAGAATAGGCTTTGCATCCCAAGAACCTCCTTAAGAGATTTTTTAGTTTGGGAGATACATGCGGGAGGTTTGGCTGGCCACTTCGGACGAAACAAGACTATCTTGGCTGTTGAGGAACAATTTTACTGGCCAGGTCTTAAGAAACAAGTAGCAAACCTTGTAGCCCGATGTAGGACATGTGCTGTTGCAAAGCAACAAAAGAAGAATACCGGGCTATACACTCCATTACCTGTACCTGAGTGTCCATGGCAGGATCTAAGCATGGACTTTGTTCTAGGATTACCCAAGACCATTCGAAAACATGATTCAATCTTTGTGGTGGTCGACCGGTTTTCAAAAATGGCCCATTTCATACCTTGCACCCAAACTTCCGATGCCTCTAGGATAGCCAAACTCTTTCTTGATCAAGTAGTTAGACTCCACGGGTTACCAAAAACCATTATTTCTGATAGGGATGTCCGCTTCACAAGTTACTTCTGGAAAACCCTTTGGCACCTATTAGGAACCAGACTGAAATTCTCCACTGCCTACCATCCCCAGACTGATGGATAAACCGAGGTTGTAAATAGAAGTCTAGGGAACTTGCTGAGATGCCTAGTGGGAGAAAGTCTAGGAAACTGGGATTTGTTATTGCCACGTGCTGAGTTCGCTTACAATAGTTCGGTCAATCGATCTACGGGCAAAAGTCCCTTTGAGATAGTCCATGGTTGCAAGCCTAGGAAGCCTTTAGATCTAATCCCACTACCTATTCACACACGAGTCTCTGAGTCTGCTGAGTCTTTTGCACAGCATGTCACAAATCTACATAAAGAAATCAGTAATAAGATCAACCTGAGCAATGAAACTTACAAACACTTAGCTGACTCACATAAGAGGGCTAAAGAATTCTGTGAAGGGGATTATGCGATGATTAGGCTCAACCCTGAGCGGTTTCCCCCTGGAACCATAAAGAAGCTGCATGCCCGCGGAGCGGGACCTTTTAAGATCTTAAAGAAAATAGGGCCTAATGCATATGTTTTGGAACTTCCACCTGATATGGGTATTAGTACAACCTTCAATGTTTCAGACCTAGTAGAATACAAAGAACCACTACTAATACCTAGTGAGCCTTTTGAGCCAGAAACTTTCATTAAGAGTGAACATATTTCCGAGTGTCCACCACCAACCTTACCTGAGCAGAGAGAGAGGATTGAGAGAATCCTGGATGACAAGATCATTACTACCAGGAATAAGGACTATCAGCGATACCTGGTTCAATGGCAAGGTCGACCTGAGTCCGACAACTCTTGGATTACTCGAGAGGACCTGCAAAGACTTAACCCAGACTTGTTCGAGCATTACCAGGGCAAAACTGAACCATACTCGACTGGGTCGAGTTCTGCCCACCCTAGGAGAATTGGTGTGGACACCAGAAGCCGAAAGAAACTTCACTCCAACAAGGTTAGCCTTATCCCAATTTGGATCGAAGATAATTAGGTTACCTTGTATCCTTTAGTTCAAAAATATTTTATTTTCAAGAGTCATTTCCTTTTCAAGAGTCCTGTAATTAATTTTGAGTTTCAAATCAAGAGTGTTTATTGAGTCCTGTAATTACTTTTAAAATTTCATTTCTTGTAAGTCCATTTCAAGTTTTAAAGTCTAGGTCAGTCAAGTCAGTTCAGTTGAGTTATGTCTAATTCAGTTGAGTTAAGTCTAATCAAGTCTTAAAGCCATGAAAGCCAGCAACAAGACTCAAATTCTAGACCCCAGAATTTGACCAGAAGAGAAGACACATCAACCAAGCAAGAGAAAAGGACCATCAACTAGGACCACTGGGCGCCACATGTCATTCTTATCCAAGTAGAAGACCACCTCACCATGCCACGTCATCAGGTGCCACTTCACCAGCCACCTCATCACCCTTTGGGTGCCAACAAGGAAGATTCAAATTCAAGGAGGTTGGCCACATCCCTCCAAGTCCTCCACCAAATCCTCCAACCCCCCTTGTAATCCTCCTCGATTTGGGGAGTTTTTAAATTTCAAAAGCTAGCTTTGTGAGGCTATTAAAAGCCTTGGATGCCCATTGTAAAAGGGATTGATTTTTGATGAGATGAATGAAAAAATGAAGTTGAAGTTGAAGTTGTAGTCTTATATTATTTCTTTGAGTGATTGTTCCTAAGCCCCCTTTCCCCCCACTCGAATCTACTTTCTTCTCCAAGCCATCCAACGCCAAGTTCAAGAAGGATACATTGGAGCCGGCCAAACCATCTCAGACTTCCTTCCTTGCTCATAAATTATTCCATCCCTTCCATATGCCTGCTTTCTTCTTCCTTAACTTTTGATCTTCATTGCAGGGTCCTTCGAAGTCTTTGAGTTGTGAACAAGGTTCCCTTGACAATGAACCAACAAGCTGAAGCCCAAGCCCAGCGTTCTGATCTCTGTTATCCGAGTTCTCCAGTCCAGAGCATCGGTAGTTTCAAGGTTTGAAATCATTAGAAGGTTGGAAAGCTCAACAAGGCAAGTCCTCAATCATTAGCCCCTATTGTCTAGATCTTCTTCCTTCTTAGTTTTAGGATTGTGTCTAATCATGTAATAGTCCCTTTTCATGTAATCCTTAAGACTTATTATGATGAGTACAATGCTAGTCTAATTAGGTTTCATTGCTCTACAAACACGAATCAAATCACTAATCATATGCTTGCCGCATCATAGTCCTACGCCAATCTTCCTGTGTCTTGGTTTGGGCTTGGATGCACCTAACTACCCTACTAGGTCAAACTGATCAAAATCCTCCTCATCTCTCTCATATTCATCTATCAGATTTTCCTCAGCTTCACATACCTCTTTTCCATCTTCATCATTGGGTACAGGCTCCTCCTCCTCAAGTTCCCCTATGTGTAAGCATCTGGTTTGATATTGGCTAGCATAATGACCTACCTTATTACATTTAAAACAAGCATTAGGGTTGGGACTCGGGGTTTTCTGGAATGCAGGTGCCTTACCCTTATCATTCGTAAAAGGTGTGGAATTGCTAGAACAGGGTTGACTCATACTAGGGTTGGGAGAAAGTGGGTTAGGGTTGGGATGGGTTGGGTTGGGATTGGGTCGAGTTGGGATTGGGTTTGGTCGATTTGGATTTGGGTTAGGTCGAGTTAGATTTGAGCTGGGTCGGCCTGGGTATACTGGGCTAGGGTTTGGTCTAGAACTAGGAGCACTGGCCCTAAAGGTCTCAAGTCGATGGGCTAATGGTACCTTCTGAAATCTCTGAAAGTTTTCTGCTCCTGGTAGGCTTGGTCTAAGGTATCAACTCCCCTTAAATGCAATTCCCTCTGGATGTCCTCATGCAGGCCAGCTCTAAATCTAGATAGGGTCACTGTTGGTGATTCATCTAGACAACACCTTATGGCACATTCATCAAATTGGGCTATATACTCTAGCACAGTCTTATTGCCCTGCCTTAACCTTTGCCATTGGTCTAGTAGTCTATGTTGGTAGGATGAAGGAACATATTTATCTCTAAGTTTCAGTTTCATACCCATCCAGGTATCTATGGGGGCTCGTTTCTTTGCCTACGTAGGCACTCTATGTTTCCCCAGTGGAGTCTAACCTGGTCGGTCAGCCTAAGTTTGGCAAACTTACACCTCTTTTCCTCACTCAGTTCATACCATTCAAAAAATTATTCCATGCCTCCTTCCCAATCTATGTAGATCTTGGGGTCTAGGGTGCCAACAAAGGTGGGTGCGTCTACCCTGAGGCTCCTAAGAATTCTATCTTCCTGGTCCTGGACATCATGATTGGGTCTCTTAGGCTTAGGCTCCATGAATTGGTCATGATTTTGGGCTGTCCAATGCCCCTAGCACCATTATAAGAATCATGACCCAAGTCCTAAGGATGTTCATAGAAAAATTTATTGTAGTTTATTTTGATGACATCCTAATATATAGTAGGACTAAGTAAGACCACTTGGATCACTTAAGATAAATTTACCATACCCTTAGGAAGGAGAGTCTCAATGCCAATTTAAAGAAGTGTGATTTCATGACCCATAGAGTCATCTTCCTAGGATTTATGGTAACCCCTGACGGAGTATTAGCTGATCCTGAAAAGGTTAGATCCATAGTAGAGTGGCCAATACCTACTAGTGTCCATGAAGTACGTAGTTTTCGTGGTCTAGCCACTTTCTATAGGAGATTTATCATGGGATTTAGCACCATTGTAGCACCCATAATTGATTGTATTAGGAAGGGAATTTTGAGTGGATCAAAGCAGCAGATAGAGCCTTCCTAGAAATTAAGGATAAGATGACACAAGCACCTATCTTGAGGTTACCTGATTTTTCCAAAGTCTTTAAGGTAGCTTGTGATGCATCGGAAGTAGGTATAGGAGGAGTCTTGAGCCAAGAAAATCATCCAATAGCCTTCTTTAGTGAAAAACTTAATGAGGCTAAACTTAAATACTCAACCTATGATAAGAAATCTTATGCGGTAGTACAAGCTCTTAGATGCTGGAGACTTTGCAACTGCACCCTACTCAAACCGCCCTGGACCTTTCATGCCACCCAAGCCCACGGAGCCTACACACTTGAAGATACCAGGCGCCCCAACCCAGAAGCCCATCAAGAGTTGGCACCCCAGGCCAATTCATGATTGGCACCCTACCCAGTCAAGTAAAGAATGGCACCCTAAAGTGAACCCACAAGCCCAAGCACCCCAAGAGAAGTCCAGGTCAAAGAAGAATATTCTTTCCGAAGTCAATTAGGAAGTGTAGTTTTATTCAAATCTTGTAATCCTCTTCTTAATCAAACTTTGTAATCCAATCCTAACAAGGAGAGGACCTGGGTGAGCCTATAAATACCCACCCCTTCCCTCTTGTAATCATCTCTTATTCATTTAATAAAACTCGAGTGAATTTTCTTATGATAGCTTGTTGTGTTCTTTGGAAGTGAGTGTGTGAGGCTTGAGTGCCCTAATCCCATCAAACCCTAAATGCCCAAAGCATCCGTCATCCAAGCCCTAACATGCCCTAATACAAGATCCCTTGCCAACCCTACTAGCCAGGCATTCTTCTTCCACTCCAAGCTGCCAGCATCAACACTCCTCTCTTATCTTCTTTCAAACCCTAATTCTTATTTTGCTTTCATGATCTTTTTCTGATTGACCACCTGACGTGTGCAGAATCCTCGTGGTGTTCACCTCCAAGGAGGAGGCCCTCTTTGCCTCCTAGACCAATAGAAGAAAGCTGACTGATCTGTGGAACAACAGGCTGATCATCCAGGTGACGATCTAGAGAGCAGAGTGACCCCATCTTCGGCAGGATCTACTTGGTACAATCCTTCCCCCTCTTGAGTTCTGATTTTATTGAAGGTGAGCTATCCTAACCACGGGTTTCTCAACCCTCGAGGTCCTTCTTTTATTATTCTGCATGAGTTCATATGCAGGTACTTTAGTTCTTTTCAT
This sequence comes from Areca catechu, assembly GCA_021397845.1. Lineage (NCBI taxonomy): Eukaryota > Viridiplantae > Streptophyta > Magnoliopsida > Arecales > Arecaceae > Areca > Areca catechu. The sequence continues at coordinate 124,590,113 of CM038040.1, read as the reverse complement.
TGCTAGTTTTCCCGCTAGTCTTATCTATTTTTTGGGACATTAGCCACCAATTTAATTTTTAAAAAATACAAAAATATAAGTTACTGTTATTTCCTACATTCATATCAGTCCTAGAGTCATCCCGCATTAGAACCCTTCAGGTTGTATCATATATACTTCCTTTTCTAGCTCACCATTCAGGAATGCTGTTCGGACATCCATTTGCTAGATTTCATATTCAAAGTGCGCCGCTAAAGTAAGCATGATCTGAATGGATTTGAGCATTGCCACAGGAGAGAACATCTTGTCATAGTCAATACTATAACATTGACGATACCCTTTGGTAACCAGATGGGCTTTATAGGTCTCTACCTACCTGTCTGCGCCCCTTTTCTTTTGAAAATCTATTTGCACCCAATGGATTTTATCCCCTCGAGTGGATCAACCAATGTCCATACATTGTTGATTTACATGGACTCCATTTTGGATTTCATGGCTCCTAGCCATTTCTTAGAGTCAGATCTCTACATCGCATCCATATAGAAGATTGGATTCTCATTGTTCTCATCAAGTTCAATGGGATCACCATTCCGGACCAAGAAATTATAGTATTTGTCTAGTCGACTTGGTACCCTACCGGATCTCCTTAATGGTTCTTGTGTGGGCTCTGGGTGTGAACTAATCACAATCAATTCTATGTTATCCCTTAAGTGTGTCAGTTCCTCTACTTATTGAACATCACTAAATTCAATTTTAGAGGCTACAGTTCCTTTACCAAGGAACTTCTTTTCCGAAAAGATAGCCTTAACACTGATGAACAGCTTTTGTTCCTCAGCCAAGTAGAAGTAATACCCATTAGACTCTTTTGGATACCCAACAAATAGACACCGATTAGACCTAGGTCCAAGTTATTCATTCCCAGATGTTTTACATAAGCCGGGCAACCCCAGAACCGAAAGTGTGAGAGTGTCGGCTTACGTCCAGTCTATATCTCATATGAAATTTTGCTAACGGACTTTCCCAGAGCCCTATTCAAAAGGTAACAGGCTGATTCCAAAACATATCCCCAAAGGGATAGCGATAGAGAAGCAAAGCCCATCATGTACCTAACCATGTATAACAGGATTCGATTTCTCCTTTCAAACACTCCATTTAACTGAGATGTCCCTAGAGGTGTCTACTGAGAGAGAATCCCATTCTCCTCATGAATATGTCTGAAACTCACTGGAAAGATATTCACTGCCTCAATCTGATCGAAGGGTTTTGATATACCTTCCAGATTTAAGTCTCATCAAGAAGACATAACCATACCTTGAAAGGTCGTCTGTAAATGTAATGAAATAACTGTACCCACCTCTAGCACAAATATTCATGGGTCTGTATACATCAGTATATACCAAACCTAGAATCTCTTAGGCTCCTTCAACTTTTCCAGTAAAAGATGATTTTGTCATCTTTCCAAGAAGACAAGACTCACAGGTTGGTAGTGAACTACTTTCACTAATCTCGAGGAGTCCCTCGCTTTTCAACCTATTTATCATGTTCTTGTTAATATGACCTAGCCTACAATGCCATAGGTATGCATCGCTAACATTATCTATCCTAGGGCATTTGTTAGACATGTACACTACACTAACAGGTCACAATAGTACATAAATGCCATTGTTCATATGTTCATTCATCACAACAGAACCATTCCAAATGATTTTGCAAATGTTATTCTTTATTGATAGTTCATAACCATAAATGGCCAATTAGCCTACAGAAATGACATTCAAGATGAAAGACCGACAATAATGATACATATTCAAAATGATTTTATAAGATTCGAAAACTAATTTGAGGACTCCCAATGCCAGGACTGGAACTTGGCTTCTATTTTCTACATTCAAGAATCTCTTGCAGTCCTCGAATCTTCTACTAACTTGAAGACCTTGTAAAGAATTACAAATATGAATTGGACTTCCTGTATCAAATACCCAGTTAGTAGTATTGCAAATAGAGAAACTACAAGGTGTTATCATATAAATACCTTATCCAGCACCGTCCTGCAGCTTTCTCTTCTTGGACCTGTTCGGGTCAAAGGATGCAATATAAGAGGACGGTTCCTCTTCCAATGACCTTGCTTCTTACAGAAGAAGTACTCCGCTTAGCTCTTATCAGCCTTCACCCTCTTGACCTGACTGGGCCCAAAAGCATTCTGTACCTTTTTCCTTTTATTCTTCTTATTCATTTTCTTGAAGGGACGATGCCTTGCCGAAGATCCTCCCACTAGATATATCACCCATTTGTTCAGTTGGTGGTCTTTCTCATAAGTCTACAATAACCCCAATAGACTGTGGTAGTTAACTGCAGGCTTATTCATTCTAAAATGATCGAGAAAGTCTAGGTAGGAAGAGGGCAGGGAATTCATAATCGCATCTTTTCTGAGCTGTTCATGCAAGGGACATCCGAGCTTGCCCAGGTGCTCAATCATCCTGATCATATACAATACATGATAAGTGACTGAGGCCCCATCACGCATCCACACATTATAGATAACACAGGAGACCCTGTACCTCTCAACATCATCTAGTGTGCTGAAGGACTGCTTTAACATTTCAAGGATTTCCTCTAGCTGGGCTTCTTCGAATTTATGACTGAACTCATCATTTATTGCTGCCAACATAATACATCAAACAGTGGTCCTATTGAAGAGCCACTTCTGATAAGTGTCTCTGACCGAACCTTGAGCATTGGAAGTAGGGGTTTCAGGTGTCGAATCCGATATCATATACAAGATTCGTTCATGCTCCAAGACAATCCTGAGCCTTCGATACCAGCTATCAAAGTTGGGACCCTTGAGCTTTTCGTTATCAAAAAGAGACGGAGGAGTGACAGGTTGGAAGACATCTGAAAGGAAAACCAAAACTTATTAGTGTATATGAATTATTAACTTAAAGACATGGACTTTAGTCTAAAGGCCCTCCCACTATTTTGTTCAGACTAGTAGCCTCTACCTCCAATTCAAGGAATCACATTAATTCCTTAGTGGGTACTAGAACCCAACAGACAACACATGAGCCGACTTGGCCAGCTTACCCATGCGCATCTAAAGGTAGGTTCTTCAATTGATTACTTCTCCAAGTAACTTCTAGTATTTAGGTTTTGCTCCAAGGTGCACTTCAATCGGCCTTTGGGCCTCTTATTGAAGGTCCCGGTTAGGTCCAACCATTAACATGACAAAATTCATGCTTCTAACTATCGAATAGTCAAGCCCGACTTTGGTCGGCCACCTGACTACCTTAAGAGAGTGACACTGAGCCATCATATTAGGAACAGTAATTTCAATATCCTGATGAACACCCGATCTTTGGATTTGCTGATGAACACCCAACTATTGGACCCATTACCATTCCACTTAATGGGAGGCTACGACTCGGTTATCCCTATAACTTCATCTTTTTATGGACCTAATATTTAGAGGGTTTAATTTTAATGTGATAGAAGAAGAGATGAGAAGACATGGATCAACCTCCCACTGACCACATTTGTTATCAAGGAGGGTTACACATAATTAATGATCCATGGGTACCTAAAATTGGTCAAGACTAATTAACCTTGGGTTTCATGGGTTAACACGAGTCAGTGAGCTATCCAATTAATTATGATCGATCACATTGGCCAGGTAAGTGAGATCATGGGTTGGGTTCCATCATTAACCATATTGCCTTAGACACCAACCGAGTTAGCCAAGTAAGAGGTATCCCCAAAGAACCAAGATCAAACTGCCAAACTTACCTTGGATACCAATTGGTTCATCAGACTCGATTAGACTAGCCTAAGATTCGGGCCATCCACTGAGCCACAAATTAACTCCATTTAGATTTATTGACTAATCAATATAACTATTAAAGAGATCTATAAAGAAAAAATCCTAACTCAGCATTTGATTAGACTAGTTCTCTACATAGTCCAATGCATCTAAACTTAGGTCTAACCCAATTAAGGACCTAATAGAAGCTAACCCATGACCCTTAAGACTTATTGAAATGACTTAAAATCTTGAATCATATTCTTAGAGTTCATTGTCATTCAGGTAACTTAATTCTTAATTATGTCAATAGCCTTTATAAATTAAATAATTTAATTTATAAGGTAGAACAATTTTACAATGAATCAAAATTTGAATTTACTATTTTTTTGCATTCTCAGGTCAAGTGTCGATACTATGCACTCATGAGTCAACTCAAGTGTCGACACTTTGCACTCATGAGTCGACTCAAGTATCGACTCAAGGCCTGAGACAGAGTGTTAACATAAAGTCATATTTTATGTATGCATGCATGAGTCGACTTAATTGTCAACACTTGGGTCGACTCAAGGCCTGTCATAAGGTAAAAATAGTGATTTCAAATCCAAAGTTTTTTTCTTTTTTAAACTTTTAATCAAATTGATCAAACAAAACTCTTAGATCTCATCTAAATTTATTTATGATCATAACATTAAATTAAAATATTTTAATCTACATTTTCTTTCATTTTTTTCTTCATGAGTCAATCACAAGTGGCACCCCTACACGCCATAGGAGATCCCATTGAATTGGAAGAGAGGGTCTTGCAGCCCTACTTCTCTCCTATGACCGGATGGCCTTGGTGAAGCACTCAATCCAAGTACTTTAAAAGAAAACTATGATGTTAAAGCATGCTACCATTATTATATTATGAAGAACCTAGCTCTGATACCATTAAAGGAAAGAAAAATGAGTATGCATGGCAAAAAAAAGTATTTAAAATAATTTTAAAATAAGCACAGCAGAAGGCTTAGTAGATCGATCAAAATGATCTACCAATCTACCTGCAACAGGAACAAGTACGATAATGTGGCATGCAAAGATATCATAAGCATGAAAAAGACCAAAAGACATGGATACCTTACCGTTATACCTTAGGAGGAGGTGTGAAAGGTCCTTGAGCCACACACATGTTTGGCTTCTACGGGTAGTTCACACCAGGGCTCGAATATGATCAACTCTCTCAGAATACTAGCTCCTCGGGATCCTTGAGGTCGATCTACTTCTTCTCGGAAGACAAGAAGAGAGGTGGAACCCTTCCTAACTAACTCTCTTCCCAAGACCTAGCTTGAGTGCTAGGTAGTCACACACCCAAAATCCTAGTCCTCCCAAGTCCCTTTTCTTTTCGCTCTTAGAATTTCAGCAATCTCATTCAACAAGAAAACTTTTTTTTTTCTTTCGACCAGCAGCCCCTAAAACAAATCTTATTTACAGAGGTAGCCATGAGAGGGAGAAGAGAAAAGGAGAAGTGATTGGGGGAGAAGGTCAAGGGCCATACTAAATTGGCTCTAAGCTCATAAGGCAAGAATGACCATCATTCCATGAAAGCTTAGAGCCAAAACCAGCTAAAACTCGAATTCAAATTGAGGTCAAAACCTTCCAAAGAATGACCATCATTCCATGAAGGCTTGGATCCAAAACCAACCAAATTTCAAAATTTGAATTAAGGTCAAAACTTTCGAAAAATTCTTTTAAGAATTTCTGCTCATCATAGCCAAGTGTCGACACTTCCTAGTGTTGACTTTTCAAGTGTCAAAACTTGGAACATGGTAATCATATTGACCTCCTGTGACTGCAAACGATTCTTAATCATCGATCAGCCTTTAGATCAGATAGAAATTCCTATGGTGTGACCCCATAGATTCAAATACTAAGCCGGTAGCACTGGAATACTTCTAGTACTAGTCAAAGTCATTATCTTGCAATGATACCCAACATCCAGATAGGTCGAAGATTGCAGAGCAACTTTCTAGAACCTCTAGCATATGGTTACCGCATAATTCATCCCTTTGACCTCAAAATGCTCAGGATAACTTAGGATTTGACTGCCATCCCTAAGTTAGTACATCTAGATTGTGTCTCAACCTTACAAGTTCTGTGACTCCTCAAAGAAACTACCTTGGCCAAGGTTTTGCTAAATTGAGATATAGTGAGTCATTCACTCCAAACCATTTAGATGGGTCAATTCCATCTGATCCACCACCGCTCACAAGTACTTGACTGTACCAAGAATCCATTCATCATTGGATTAGAAATCTAGGTAGTCCAGCACCAAAGTACAGTGAGTTGCTTGCAAGCTACCATGATGACCTCAAGTCTGAGGGACATATATACCCATATCCCTTCGCGAGCAACCCTTCGCAGAAGGGAGCTCGCATTGGTCTGTTTAGTGAGATGTCATACATTTCACCTATATGTCACATCAGTGTCTCTACACTCTTTGGTTAAGAAGACAACTAACAAATGTGACATACAACAACCTACACTTGATACATCGCCATCCTATAATAATGTATCCTTGGTTGTGAACCAATTTAAGAATTACTCGATATATCCTCTTTATATCAAATAAATGTAGTTCTAAAGACTCCATCATATAAGAGTTCTTTTCAAGAAAATGCATATGTGATGAACAGCCAAAAGAATAACTTTTATTGTTTAAGAAATTCATATACAATTACAAAATAGCACAACCATCTATAGTCTAGACAATTGGCTTTGGGATACAATTTCCAACATACGAGGCTTCTAGAGTCTTCCCGGTTTGATGCGCCAAGCTATGAGTTAAGCATAGATGATGGGATTTTAAGAGTTTTCCAGCTGACATCTCCAGATTGTGAGCAAGGCATTTGAATATGGGGCTTTTGGAGTCTCCTAGTTGGATGCGCCAAGATGTGAGTCAAGCGATAGATGGTTGGATTTCAGGAGTTTCCCAACTTACATCTTCAGACTATGAGTGAGGCATTTGAATGTGAGGCTTCTGGAGTCTCTCGATTTGATGCACCAAGCTGTGAGTCAAGCGTAGATAGTAGGATTTTAGGAGTTTCCCAGCTGACATCTTTGGACTGTGAGCAAGGCATTTGAATACGGACTTCGGGAGTCTCTTGACTTTGAGTCCGAAGCTTTGTAAGTTTCCTGACTTTGAGTGCGGTGCTTCATAAGTTTCTTGTCTTTGAGTATGGTGCTTCATAAGTTTTTTAGCTTTGAGTGTGGGGCTTCGTAAGTTTCTCGGCTTTGAGTGCGGGGCTTCGTAAGTTTCTCGGCTTTGGTGTGGGGCTTTATAAGTTTCCTGGCTTTGGATGCGGGGCTTTATAAGTTTTCTAGCTTTGAGTGCAGGGCTTCGTAAGTTCCCAGCTTTGGGTGTTGGGCTTCATAAGTTTCCTGGCTTTGTCCACCGACTTGGAGTCGACGGATGCATTCCTGTACATGTGAAAGACAAGGATGTACCAAAATGGAACTTAATAATTGAAATGAGCCTTACATTATTGTAGTACATCCTTAGGTTGCTTGCATTCCATGTTCGCATAAGTCGGGCATTGATGCGAGTCGCAATGAACCGATGTAATACCTTGATTTCACTATTTTATGAGCATAATGAGAGTAAGGGTCGAATCCACAGGGACCTTTGAGTTATTTCAAAAGTAAAATAATCTAGATATGCATAGTAGAAAAGGAAATTATCAGGAAATCAATAATGAATTAATTCAGGAATGATCTATCTTAATGAGAGCATGGCCCATACCTGTAGATCACAATCCATCTCTTTTGGAAATAGATCAATCAGAATGATAGTGAAAATAATCCATATATGATCATTCTTAGTGAGAGCATGGCCTGTACCCGTAGATCATGGCCCATCCCTTTTGGGAACATATCAATCAAAATTATTTATTTATGTAGAGAAGATTGCAGTGAAGATAATCAAGATATGACCTATCTTAACGAGAGCACGGCACGTACCCGTAGATCATGGCCCATCCCTTTTAGGTATGGATCAGTAAAAATTATATTCACATAGAGAAACTTTCCTTTAGAGCTTTTCACTTCTCATGAACTACTTCAAACAAGATAAAAAAATAGAAATTAATCAAAAGCCTTTTTCATTGCATAAAATGAGGAGTACATCAAATGAACACTAAAACATAAACTCATTTGTCCAAATAGGTGTCAGAGTGAAGCTATAACATATCTGAAGATGGAGCAATCTGGTGATGCAGTGGAGAGCGAAGAGTGGAGAACTAGTTAGGGCTAGTGCAGGGAGCAGAAACCAATCAGGATGGAGGGGTCAGAAAGATGGTAGAGAGTGGAGGCAAAGAAAGAAAAATGGAGAAGAGAGAATGAGGTGGATTGGAGGAAGGATTGAGAGAAGAGAATAAATGGGAGAAACAAAGGGAGCTGGGAGTGGAAGAAGAGCTATGAGACTTATGAACTGATCCCCGATCCCCCTCCACTGGACTCCCTTTTATAGACCTCAACCCAATCGATTTTAGTTCTACTATTCAACAATCCAACTGAGCTAACTGCGTTTGTTTCACTATTGCAACACCTTCGGACTCTAGTGACTTCCAGCAGTTCCAACTCCCAGTTAGTTCCAACAATTCCGTCAGCTTCCAGCTCCTAGCATCCAACTGATTCCAACAAACCCAGCAAAGCTTCATGATCCCAGTGGCTTGGCCAAATTTGACGATGCTCCTCAATCCCTGTGGCTCGGACCAACCCGTAATGAAGAGCCGAATAGGGAGAAGGAAGGGCTACTACTGTGATCGACGGCCGAGGTTGGATATTAAATGGATGGTGGCTGAAACCAGTGGTTGGGAGATAGATGACGGTCTTTATGGCCATGGGCACCTCCTCAGTGACGAGGGAAATGGTGTTGATGGATCTTTTAATGCCAAATCGGCTTTGAGAGCTGTGGGGAAGAAAAAGGAGGAGAATCCTGGTCTTTTCTGGCTATTTTCCAGTCAAAAGAGACCTCTCTGGCCGACGATGGAGGCATCGGAGGCTTGGGCGGCGATGGGAAGCTGCTTTGATGATTTTGGCCCAAAATGGGCTTCGCGGTCCATGGCTCTATTTCATGGACCAGCCATGATTGCCCGTGAACCACAAGCCCAATCGTAGACCGAGTGGCCGGTCCATGGTGGACTGACTACTTTAAACTTCATGCAATTTCTTTTTAATCTTTTAAAAATCAATTCTGGGTTCATTTCAAGCCCAATTTGCTTCAAACTGTGTTTCATTTGAATCTAAAAATCGAGCTCTTCATGTTGGCATTCTCCTTTTATATAAATGATATATAAAATATTAATTTTAAGAAAAAAAGATAATTTAATTATTGAATTAATATTTTATATATGTGCATAGCATAGTTATCACACCCTCTCAACTTGAACTTTGCCCATCTCCGAGTAAAGCAGATGATTATCCATGTGTATCAACCCATCTTTGAATTAGATGTTAACCTAAGAAACCCTAAAGGAAGATGATACCTGGTCAGACCACTACTGAGATACTTCATCGGATTATTAATTCAACTCAATTAGTGGTCGAGTAGAGCCTATAAATATTTCTATAGTTCTTGTTTTGCCAACTTTCCACCTCACTCTTTGAATCCTCTCACTTTCAGGGATTTAGTTCAATATCTTTCTGCTACCTGGTTTTCCCTTTTTTTTAAAAAAAATATAGTGTCATGTCCTAGCCTCTTAAGAGTTAGTATCTTCTCTTTTGACGTGAACCAGAGAGGTACCATTGCTTAACAAATTTCTTGACCTTCATACCTTTTGATGCAAACACAATGCTTCCTAGGCAAAGGGGCTCGGTTACTCAATAAGAGTTCAAGCAAAGCTATGAGGCAAGACTAACTCTTTTTCTCTTCTTAATGGGAACCCGAGAGTCTATTAGAGCCCATTAGTACTAAGTCACTTATACTAAAGTGCCAATTGAGTCCTGAATAAAGTGAGACAATTGAGTCCAGTTGAGTCTACTTAGTCAAGTCCAGTTGTTTTCAGTCCAGTTAAGTCCAATCGAGTTCATGTAATTTTTATTCAAGTTAGAACTAAGAGGAGAGCCACCAGACCAGGAGATTCACCAGGCCCCCCCAACTAGATGATGTGGGACAATATGCAAAAATAAAATTTCTAATTTTAAATCTAATTTCAGTGATTAATATGAGATTAATTTTTTTCGATTTTTTAACATGAATAAGACTCAAAGCAATTAAATGAATGAAACTAGTTAACTAGATGCAATCCCCACAAGTAGATTAACAAATCTAGTTAGGAAAAAGGACTTGGTGATTAAGAAATCACCTTAAACTAGGGTTAAAACCTTCAATGAATCAAAAATTAAGAGTAGGGAAAGTTCTTTTCTATTACCTATGAAGATTATAATCCTCTCGATGTAGATCTGATTGGACTCTCTAGGATCCTGTGATAGCACTTCAAGATTATCGATCCTCAGGCTCCGATCTTCACTCGACTGGTTCCAAGGCAAAGATAACTGTCACTTCCCATCTCGATCACCTGCAAGCACTCAAAAATAATCAAGTTAGACAGTGTAGAAAGAAAAGTGTTGCCTAGTAAGCAACCCAAGAGGGGGGGTGAATTGGGTCTCTAAAAAATGATTACTTGATGCAATGCAATAGTATGTAATCCAATCCAACAATTAATCAAGGTACTAAGAATTTAAATGTAATGCTCTTAAGTAAAAGTGCAGTGGAAATAAAGAGCAATAAATATAAAATACTGAGGAGAGGAGACAAGCAACTACAAAGACAAAGAAGTATAGTGGTTCAGTGCTATCCAATGCACCTACATCCACTCCCCAAGGTCCCCTTGGGAATTCACTATAATCTCAATCGATTACAGCCGATTAATTTTTCGGGCTCACTAATCAAATCCGACTTGTTTTCCAAGGCTCATAAGTCAAAACCTGACTTGGTTTTACGGGCTAAGCAAGAACCTAAATGGTTTTAAGGCTCACCACCAACCTCCCTTGGTTTTTTCGGGCTAATCAAGAACCTAAGTGATTTTCAAAGGCTCACCAATAACCTCCCTTGGTTTTGCAATAGGCTAACCCAGAACCCTTACAACAAATAATAGTTTGAAGTAAAGAGAATAAAAGCTTTCTAATAAAAAGCAGGTATCTCTTTGAAGCTCGAAGTTATGATGAAGCCTCTTTGATGAAGCCTCTTTGATTGCTCAAGAATGGTTGATCTTTAATGCTCTTGAAGGCTCTTGAATGCTTGGAGGCTTGCTTTTGCTTGAGAGTGGTTGAACTTCAATGAATATGAGTGAATGCTCTCTTTTCTTCTCTCTTGTTTTTTCTTTTTCAAAACCTTTGTTTTAATTTGATTTGGAGCATATAATACCTTTCCAAGGCCTCAAAACCAGTTTCAGCTGTTAGAATCAAAAATCTAGCCGTTGGGGTAAAAGGGTTGAGTTCTGCATTTGAAAATCTAGCTATTATGTTTCCCAGAACTTCATGTGTCGACATTCAGGCTATGAGTTGACAGTTCAGGTCGACACTTGAACTTCTTGAGTCGACACCTAGTTCAAATATCTTCAATATGGTTCTCTGAAAATCTCAAATATGTCGACACTTCCTCAGGTGAGTCAACACTTTGAGTTAATACTTCGAATCCATGTGTCGATACTTCTGTAGTTCTTCATCTTCAGTGAGTTCTGTGACTTGAAAATCTCAAGCGATGAGTTGATCCATGTGTCGACACTTTGAGTCGATGCTTCAAGTCCATGTGTTGACACTTCAACAATGCCATCTAAAATATTCTTTGCGTACCATCTTGAGTCAATACTTCACTATCATGTGTCGACACTTGGTGTCTTGTGTCGATACTTTGAGTCGACACTACATAGAAATCTTCACAAAAATGTCTGAACTTGTGTTGAATCAAATTTATACTTCACTCAAGTATCCATTCAAGTAAACTTTGACTGTCCAAGTCTTCTTTAAGTAGATCTTTCATCTAAACCTGGCTTCTTCAATCAAACAATCATTTTCCAAATTGTGAGCACCTTTTTCTATAAGAACACACTTCAAAGAAATCATTAGTACTCATTTATACTTAATCATTTTGCTTATCATCAAAATCCATGGCGGAGTCAACAATCTTCCCATTTTTGATGATGACAAAACTTTAAGTATATTGCATAAAAAGCTTTTAAAAAAATTTATCAAGGTGCAAAGAGCTAAATGCAACAAGTATATCAAAGTAATTTGAATATTGACATGATGTATCAGAACAAGAGTGATATAATGATTAAGAGTATCAGAGCATGTTATGATGATTAAGAGTATCAGAGCTTTGGGATATATAAGATATAAACTCATGTATCATGATACTCTACATGAAAACATGCTTTAGGCGAGGCAAAAATTCAGCAATAAACAAGGCTCCCCCTGAATTAATGATTCATAGGAAAGTTTGTAAATATCTTTTCAAACATTTAAAGAAGGGATTTAAGATGAAATTCAATTCAGAAGATATTTTCAAAATAAAGAAAGTATTGCTCCCCCTTACTTAAGGAATTTGTAAATAATTTTCATTCAAGTTCAACTAAGTTTTCAATATAATTTTCAAATTTTCATAAATTTTCAAGCATATTTACTCCCTGCACATCACATATTACTCCCTTACACATAACATTTATACTTTAGTCTTATTACTCACCCTTTTTATTATCATTTGTTGCCCAGAAATGGAGCCCAAGAGGGGGGGGGTGAATTGGGTCTTTAAAAAATTAACACAATAAAGTGAAGGTCTAGTGGTGCTTGTGAGCAATATAAATTAGATGCAAGATGATAGTAATTAATTAAAGAGTACGAGAGGAAAAGAGCAATCACACACAAACATAAGGTTTATAGTGGTTCGATGCAAACCTAGCACCTACATCCACTCCCCAAGCCACCCTTGGGATTCCACTATAATCCACACCAGATTACAATTGACTTGTTTTTACAAGGCTCACAAGTCAAAACCTAAGTTGGTTTTATCATCTAGGCTCACCAACAAACCTAAATACTTGTTTTGTCTTCGGGCTCATAAGTTAACCCTAGTTGGTTTTAACACTTTGGCTCACCAACAAACCACAATAACCTTCTTTCAAGACACCCTTGAAAGCAAGGTTAAAGCACAATAAAACAGATATGAAATTTAAAAGCTACAACAAACTCTCTTCAAGAGTGGATTGGAATCTTTGAAGCCCAAAGGATGCTTTGACTTCACTCTTCTTCAAGTTGCCTCCTTTTAGAATGTAGTAAAGTTGAGCTAGTAGGCTTTTTCAGTGGAATCAAGCTAGAAGAGGCTTTTGATTTGAAGTTTGGAGAGAATATTGGCTTTTGAGTGGACTTGAATGCTCTTGAATAGACTTCTCTCTTCTTTTCTTTTCTATTCTTCACTTCTCTTTCATCTCCTTATTTAAAATGAGGTTGGTGGAGATTAATATACCAAAACCTTCTAAAAATGGTTTGTGACCATTGGAGCATTGGAAATAGCCGTTTGAAGCTTGAAAACCAGTTTTTGCAAGCCAGAAAATAGATCCGTTAGAGCTGTCAGGCTGCAAGTGTCGTACTTGGCTGTCAGGTGTCGACACTTGGCTGTCAGGTCGACACTTGATTTCTGGGAGTCGACACTTGAACATTCAAGTGTCGACACTTGATGCACAGGTGTCGACACTTGACACAAAAATCCTTGAACCAACAAAGTTCTGTATTTTCAAAATTCTCAGGCCTTGAGTTGATACTTGAACCTTAAGTGTCGACACTTGAATTATAGGTGTCGACACTTAGCGTGCCAAAAATTTTGTCCGTGCCAAATGCTGAAGTGTCGACACTTGACTGTCCAGGTGTCGACACTTGAGACTGAAAACATCCAGAATCAAGAGTAAAAGCCTTGAAATCAAAAATAATGTTCGTGAATGCATAAACATAATATTAAGCAATTATAAGCCCTTTTTCAATGAAGAGGATGCCCGGATATGTGAGAATTGCTCCGTGCCATTGCATGCCATACACCATAAATATTTTGAATTTTAAGGTGCTTTCTTCCTGAAAACTCACAACTTGGAATCCTCTTTAGAATACAATATGTACTCAATGTTTTGTTATTCATCAAAATTACTGGGTGGAACCAACAATCTCCCCCTTTTTGATGATGACAAAACCTTAAAAAAAGAGACAATATAGTTCAAACTTTTTAAACATGAATTTCTAGTCATAATAGAGATAACAACTTTATAGATAGGAGGAAACAATCTCCCCCTTAATTAGATACTTCTTATTAAGGTAAACTTCAAATCAATATAATCAATATAATGCATCTTTTTCTCAATAAAGATCAATATTCTTATTCTTCATAAAATCAAATACTTGTTCTCATAACAATTAACATCACTTTTTCTCCCCCTTTTTGTCAATCATAAGAAAAGGGAATAACCTCCCCCTCACAATTAGCATGGATACAAAAAGAGAGTAGAGAAACAATATCATAGCTGAAATTGTGCTAGTATTAAGGAATATCAGAGTTAAAATATCCCATTATATCAGAGCTAAAATATGATAAACTGAAGTACAAAGTTTCAAGATAACAAACATATATATATGAGAAAATTTTCAGTACAAAAGAACTGAAACATACATATATCAAACATACAAAATAAGATCTGAAACAGACATCTGTGAGGCTAATCCTCATCAGATGGAACATCAAGACTGAAAGGAGCACTAATCCTAGATCTGGTGGCTAAGGCCCTAGGAGGTGCTAAAGCTCTAAGACTCCTGGTACGGCCGGCAGGACAAAAGCGGGTACAACCCTAGAAGATCTGGTAGAAGGAGGTGAAAGACGATCAGCTGGCTCAACAGGATCCGGAATGAAGTCAACCAGTGCAGTAGAAGGAGCAGGTGTAGTAGGAGGATCTCGACTGACCACCTCTAAGCATCAGCTCCGCCTACACTATCGCTGTCAGTGCCCACTACCTCAGTGGCTCGATCAACATCCTGATCACCTCCGTCAGCAAAATCAGCATGGTCGCTCTGGTGATTGCCGCCACTCATCATCATCATCATCATCATCATCATCATCATCATCATCATCAGAGAGCAAGTGCAGGTGCAACAGGAGGTATAAGTGATCTCAGTAGACTCTCAGGCGTGTAAATCCTCCTCCATGGATCTGCGAATCTCAGCATGCTCCGAGGTAGTCTGTGCTCGTAGAAGCTCGACCTCGCTACGCAGCTGAGTCACCTCACCTCTGATCTGTGTGAACTGTGCTCTGGCATGCTCCTCAAAATAATCCGGTAGATGGAGGTGGAGGAGCTGAAGCGTCAGGCGACAGGTGCTCTGCCTGTGTCGATGGCATATCTACTGGAGGAAGAACTGCTGGCTCAGATGGTCCAGCCTCAGCCTCTCGAATCTCATCCTCCTCATCTGGCTCCTGGCCAGACTCTCTCCAAACCCATCGACCTCCAACCATCCTGAATCCCATCCGGTGCAGTGACCTCTCATCATAACATCCGTGTGTAGTATCTCTTTGGGATCTCCCCCTCCAATGATACTCCACAGGCTCTGAAAAGATGGGTCAGTGCCATCCCGTATGGCAAACAGTGTCGGTGCTAAGTGGCAGCATCATGCATCTGTGATAGCATCAAGGCGGGTATATCAACCGGTCTCCTCTCGATCAGACTAGTCATCAACATCAGCTCTCTCTCTGTGATGAAATCGATCTGCCAGTCTTCGGTAGAAGGATCCGTGCGGTAATGTGGTGCAGCAGTCGCATCTCTAATGATAACTGGTTCGCGGTAACCACTGAGATACCGCGAACATCCTCTCGCTCAAGGATGCATCTGAAAGCCGCCTCTCTATCATCATTGAAAATGCACAGACTCCTCTCCGGGGTATCTCCCATACTCGGCTCAGCAACTCATCAGTCAAAGAAATCTGTGTACCCCTGACGGATGTCGTCCATAAAAGTCATCGACAGTCCAGTGCACCGTAGAACAACCTCACCAGGTGAGGATAGTATCTCTCCTGCATGGTGCAGAAGGGTACTAGTCCTGCATCTGTGAGTATCTCCCTAATGCCAAAATGGTGCCTGGTCGAAACACTGTAGATCAACTCTCTCCCTGAAGCTACTGACTTCCCTGCCATCCTCTCTGCAGGGGGGGCTCGGAGTGGCTGTACTGCTCGGCTGTGCGGGATCAAATCTGGCCTTCGACCTCCTCTCACTACCCTGACTAGGCCTCGCCCTAACTGCAAGTCTCTTCCTAGGACCCATATCAGCCAACTGACCAGGAAGAATGAAAAAGGGTTTAGAACAAAGGACTGGCTATAGGTTGAGATTAGAGTTCAAATAGGTTTCGAAAACCAGAATCAATAAGTTTTGATCAAATGACAAAATTTTTGAGTAAAATTTGTAGGAAGAATTTGTGTTAGGTGGAGCACATTTGAATCCCAAAAAGAATTATTTTGTAAGGTCCAAAAAATCAAAGAACCATGGGATTTGGGTTTTAATCACTTAGGGTTTTTGCAAATAGGTGAAAATGTTCAAAATGTATTACTAAAAATCCTTCTAAATCATCAATAAAAGGATTTAGTACGCTTAAATTAGATGAAAAACCCATTTTATTTTGCCCAAAATTGATGAAATAGTGATTTTTGTGAAAAAGGGTTAAAAATCGCCCAAAGATGAGAGAAATCCGAGAAAAACAAATCTAAAACATGATTCCCTCAAATGGAGTTTTAGAAATTCACTAAAACATGCAAAAATCCGGTTAGATTCAAGAAAAATGTTCAGAAAACCTAAACACGATCGTTTGGTTTGAAAACAATAAAATTAAAAACATAGAAAAATAAAAACGAAATTAGAGAGGGAAAATACCTAATTTGTGAAGGATTGAGGGGTGAAAGGACGGATTTGGACAGGGGGGACCACTGTTCCAAGAAACCTGGGGGGAAAAAATTTTCAAAAACCCTTTGTTCGGTCCGTATAAAACAGTTCAGATTCGCAAGTGTCGACACTTCGGATTTGTCAAGTGTCGACACTTGGTCAGGTGTCGACACTTGACACTTTCCAAGTGTCGACACTTGGCCAAGAAAATTCGAGAAAATCTGAAAAATTAGGAAAAAATTTTGACAAATTTCTTGGGGTTTTAAACAAAAAGTTTTGAGCTTTTAGGACTAGGTAAAATGATACTAAGAGAGTCCTAGGAGAATGGATCAATTACACCTAACTCTCTTCTAATCAGACAGAACCTATCCTCACTCAAAGGCTTTGTAAACACATCAGCTAACTGATCATTAGTACAAACAAAATCAAGAATTACATTAGAGTTTTGTACATGATCTCTTATGAAATGATGTCTTATTTCAATGTGTTTACTTCTTGAATGTTGCACTGGATTTTTAGATAGGTTGATTGCACTAGTATTGTCACATCTTATGGGTGTCTTAGTTAGTTTAATGCCAAAGTCTTCGAGTTGTTGTTTGATCCAGAGGATTTGAGCACAACAGCTCCCAGCTGCTATATATTCGCTTCCGCCGTAGATAGAGCAACAGAGTTCTGTTTCTTGCTACTCCAGGAGATCAAATTTACTCCAAGAAACTGACAGGTTCCACTAGTACTTTTACGATCAAGTTTACACCCAGCAAAATCAGCATCAGAATAAGCAATTAAATCAAATGAAGAATCTCTAGAGTACCATAAACCATTTCAATTGAGCCAGATAGATATCTAAGTATGCGTTTAACAGCCAAAAGATGAGACTCTTTAGGATTGGACTGATATCTAGCACACATACAGACACTAAACATGATATCTGGCCTACTGGCAGTAAGATATAATAATGAACCAATCATGCCACGATATAATTTTTGGTCTATTGACTTACCTGATTCATCCTTGTCAAGTCTACATGTAGAGCTCATAGGGGTACCTAATGGCTTAGTGTTCTCCATCCCAAACTTTTTGAGTATTTCTCTTGTGTATTTTGTTTGGTTGATGAAGATCCCCTCTTTGGTTTGCCTTATCTGGAGTCCGAGGAAGAAATTCAGTTCTCCCATCATGCTCATCTCGAACTCACCCTGCCTTAGACTTGCAAAATCTTGACAAAGAGATTCATTAGTAGCACCAAATATTATATCATCAACATAGATTTGTACTACTAAGAGATCATCATTCTTTTCTTTAAAAACAATGTTTTATCTACATTACCTCTAGTAAAATCATTTTTCAGCAGAAAAGAACTTAAATGATCATACCAAGCTCTTGGAGCTTGTTTTAATCCATATAAAGCTTTATGAAGTTTATAACATGATTTGGAAATTCAGAATTTTCAAAACCAGGGGGTTGTTCAACATAAACTTCTTCTTCAATTAATCCATTTAAGAAAGCACTTTTAACATCCATCTGATACAGTTTAAAGTTCATGAAACAGGAAAAAGCCAACAATAGCCTAATTGCCTCAAGTCTAGCCATAGGAGCAAAGGTTTCATCAAAATCTATCCCTTCCTCCTGATTGTATCCTTTGGCAACTAGTCTAGCTTTATTTCTAATTACTATTCCATTTTCATCAAGTTTGTTTCGAAAAACCCATTTTGTGCCAATAATTGATGTGTTTGAGGGCCTATCTACTAGTGTCCAAACATTGTTCCTTTTAAATTGATTAAGTACATCTTGCATAGCATTTATCCAATTACTATCACATTCAGCTTCCTCAATAGTTTTAGGTTCAATTTGAGACACAAAAGCTAAGTAATCACAAATATTTCTAAGAGATGATCGAGTATTTACACCTTTAGATGGATCACCTATAATTAGTTCTTTTGGGTGTCCATGAGCATACCTCCATTCTTTTGGTAAAGGATCAACAGTTGAGGTATCTTCATCACCTTGTGCTTGATCTCTGTCAGTGTTTTGATCATCATTCTATTCCTTGGTAAGTTCTTCATTGTTGTTTCTTTCTTCAGTTTTGTTTTTACCTGATTCATCAAAAAGTACATCTTCTTTTCTTGAAGATTTTTGGTTAGTTTCATCAAATACTACATGAATGGATTCTTCAACAACAAGTGTCCTTCTGTTGAAGACCCTGTATGCCTTACTAGATGTGGAGTAGCCTAGAAAGACTCCCTCATCTGATTTGGCATCAAATTTACTTAGATTGTCTTTACCATTGTTTAAGATGAAACAACGGCAACCAAAACATGAAAAATACGGATTGAAGGTTTTCTACCCTTCCAAAGCTCATAAGGAGTTTTCTTTAAAATCGGTCGAATTAAAACACGATTTAAGATATAGCATGCAGTATTTATGGCTTCCGCCAAAAGTATCTAGGTAAATCATTTTCACAGAGCATGGTGCGTGCCATTTCTTCAAGAGTTCTATTTTTTCTTTCTACTACCCCATTTTGTTTGAGGTGTCCTAGGTGCAGAAAAATTGTGATTAATTCCATTTTCAATACAGAATTTATTAAAATCGGCATTTTCAAATTCAGTTCCATGATCACTTCTTAAAGAAATTACTGAAACACCTTTTCATTTAAAACTCTTTTGTGAAATCTTATAAATTCAGAAAACGTTTCATCTTTATGTGCTAAAAACATGACCCAAGTAAAACGTGAGAAATCATCTACAATGACTAGACCAAATTTCTTACCTCCCAAACTAGATGTTCTAGTAGGCCCAAAGAGGTCCATATGAAGTAATTCTAAAGGTCTAGATGTAGAGATTACTCCTTTAGGTTTGAAAGAAGATTTTGTTTGTTTTCCAAGTTGACATGCACTGCAAATCTTATCTTTTTCAAAATTAAGTTTAGGCTAATCTTTTAAAATTCTTTTTGCTAAGTTTTGAAATTAAATGCATGCTAGCATGTCCTAGTCTACGATGCCAAAGCCAACTAGTTTCATCGATCTTGGCTTCCATTGCCACTAGACATTGACCTTTCTGAATAGGGAGATTATCAAGATCAACCATATAAATATTGCCATGCCTATGACCGATGAATTTAATGCTATTGTCATCTAGACTAGAAACAATGCACAAAGAAGATTCAAAAACAACTTTAAAATTTTTGTCACAAAATTGACTAATACTAAGCAAGTTATGTTTTAACCCATCAATATAAAACATTATCAATATAAGAGGTAGGGGTGATATGGATTTTACCAATACCGATGATTTTTCCCTTTCCATTATCACCAAAAGTTACATTGCCACCATTTTGATATGTGAGTGATGAGAACTGCTCCACATCTCCTGTCATATGCCTTGAGCAACCGCTATCAAGGTACCACATTCTTTTCTTGTTGGTTGCAAGGCATACCTGCAATAAAGATCAAGTGGAGACTTTAGGTACCCAAGCCATCTTGGGTCCTTTTTGGTTAGTGGCATTGGTTCCTTTGGAACCCAAACTTTCTTAGTTTTTCTTAATTTTCTTTTGTTGCACATGTAAGATTTATGTCCTTTAACACCACAAGTATAGCATGTAATTGATGAAGATGCAGGCACAAAGAAATTTTTAAGGAGTTTCTGTTTCTTATGAGTTCTGAATCCTAATCCAGCTTTGTCAAATACTGCTCTTTGGTTATTTAACAGTAAATTTAACTTTTCAGAACTGTAAGTAAATTTTTCAACAAAAGGCTTTAGTTTATCGATTTCCTCTTTATATCTTTTGTTTTCCATTAAAATTTCTTTTTTGTCTTGACAATTTTTCATTTGAAAGTAAGTTACTTTTCTTTTCAAGTATATTCTTTTCATTTTCAAGAGCCATAATCTTATCATTTAATTTTTATTTTGTATTAGAAGGTATTCATTTTCATTTGAAAGGTTGTTATTTGTTTTAGCTAGTTCCAGATTTTGCTTCTTTAGGTCTTTATGTTTTGACTTTAATTTTTGAAATTCTATGACTAGTTCATCAAAAATTCATGAAGCTCATCAAAAGATAATTCATTTTCGGTTTCAGAACATACCTCTTCTTGATCGGCCATTAGACAGAAATTTGCTACTTCCTGTTGTTCTTCCTCAGAGCTGGAGTCTTCACTTTCACTCCAGGTTGCCATCATGGCCTTCTTCTTAGCTTTCTTCTGCTTTTCTTTAGTAAGGGGCAGTCTACCTTGAAATGCTCTGGCTTTTTGCACTCAAAACATGTGGGCTGCTCCTCCTTCTTTTCCTTATCTTTTTCTTTACTGGACTCACTTTTCAGAGGTTTCTTTTTGTAATTGAATTTCTTTTTCCTCATAAACCTTTGAATTTCCTTGCTAACATAGCAGTTTCATCTTCTTCGTCATCCTCTTCAGAGTCTTCGCTCGAGTCTTCTCTGGTAGTAGATTTGAATGCTATTGTCTTTTTCTTTTTGTCCACCTCTCTGTTCTTCTGTTTGAGGGATAGTTCATATGTCATCAAAGAACCAACAGTTGTTCCAGCGGGAGAGTGTTGACATCTTTTGCTTCTTCGATTGCAGTGACCTTTGCATCCCATGAAGCTGGTAAAGACCTGAGAAGTTTATTCACAAGTTTACCGTTAGAAATTATTTTTCCTAAACTTCTCATGCCATTCACAATGTTTGTGAACCTAGTATACATCTCACTGATAGACTCAGTAGGTTCCATTTTAAACATTTCATAAGTGTGAATTAGCATGTTAACCTTGGTGGTCTTTACTTGTGTGTACCCTCATGGGTAACCTCAAGTGTATCCCAAATCTCCTTTGCGGAGAGACAGTTTGATATTCTGTTAAACTCACTAGGATCAAGAGAACAAAATAAAAGGTTCATTGCCTTAGCATTAAGCTCAATTTGCTTAATGTCACTCTCATCCCAATCATCTTCCATTTTAGGGGTGAGAATGCCATTAATCATCATTGTAGGCTGATGAGGACCTTTTACTATTGTTCTCCATAAATTATAATCAAGAGCTTGTATAAATATGCACATGCGTGTCTTCCAGTATGTGTATTTTGTGCCATTAAAAAGTGGGGTCGGTTTGAAGCTTGACCTTCAACAATACCCATGCCTATTGGGGCTGCCATGATCTTTTACTCAAGATCCTTGGACCTACAAGAGAGTACCGGCGCTCTGATACCACTTGTTGCCCAGAAATGGAGCCCAAGAGGGGGGGTGAATTGGGTCTTTAAAAAATTAACACAATAAAGTGAAGGTCTAGTGGTGCTTGTGAGCAATAATAAATAGATGCAAGATGATAGCAATTAATTAAAGAGTACGAGAGGAAAAGAGCAATCACACACAAACACAAGGTTTATAGTGGTTCGGTGCAAACCTAGCACCTACATCCACTCCCCAAGCCACCCTTGGGAATTCCACTATAATCCACACCAGATTACAGTTGACTTGTTTTTACAAGGCTCACAAGTCAAAACCTAAGTTGGTTTTATCACCTAGGCTCACCAACAAACCTAAATACTTGTTTTGTCTTCGGGCTTTCAAGTTAACCCTAATTGGTTTTAACACTTTGGCTCACCAACAAACCACAATAACCTTCTTTCAAGACACCCTTGAAAGCAAGGTTAAAGCACAATAAAACAGATATGAAATTTAAAAGCTACAACAAACTCTCTTCAAGAGTGGATTGGAATCTTTGAAGCCCAAAGGATGCTTTGACTTCACTCTTCTTCAAGTTGCCTCCTTTTGGAATGTAGTAAAGTTGAGCTAGTAGGCTTTTTCAGTGGAATCAAGCTAGAAGAGGCTTTTGATTTGAAGTTTGGAGAGAATATTGGCTTTTGAGTGGACTTGAATGCTCTTGAATAGACTTCTTTCTTCTTTTCTTTTCTATTCTTCACTTCTCTTTTCATCTCCTTATTTAAAATGAGGTTGGTGGAGATTAAATACACCAAAACCTTCTAAAAATGGTTTGTGACCGTTGGAGCATTGGAAATAGCCGTTTGAAGCTTGAAAACCAGTTTTGCAAGCCAGAAAAATAGTTCCGTTAGAGCTGTCAGGCTAAGTGTCGACACTTGGCTGTCAGGTGTCGACACTTGGCTGTCAGGTGTCGACACTTGATTTCTGGGAGTCGACACTTGAACATTCAAATGTCGACACTTGATGCACAGGTGTCGACACTTGACACAAAAATCCTTGAACCAACAAAGTTCTGTATTTTCAAAATTCTCAGGCCTTGAGTCGACACTTGAAACCTAAGTGTCGACACTTGGTGTCGACACTTGAATTATAGGTGTCGACACTTGGCATGCCAAGGATTTTTGTCCGTGCCAAATGCTGAAGTGTCGACACTTGACTTTCTAGGTGTCGACACTTGAGACTGAAAACATCCAGAATCAAGAGTAAAAGCCTTGAAATCAAAAATAATGTTCATGAATGCATAAACACATAATAATTAAGCAATTATAAGCCCTTTTTCAATGAAGAGGATGCCCGGATATGTGAGAATTGCTCCTGCCATTGCGTGCCATACACCATAAATATTTTGAATTTTGAGGTGCTTTCTTCCTGAAAACTCACAACTTGGAATCCTCATTAGAATACAATATGTACTCAATGTTTTGTTATTCATCAAAATCACTGGGTGGAGCCAACATCATTAATAAGGTAGGAACAAATAGGCAAGACATTCAAGATATAGCATTGAAGTACAATAAGAATTTATTCATTCAGTCAAGAGACAATGAAGTACTAAAAAAGCTTAAAGCATTTCATTCATTTGAATTCATAACATGAAGTACAACAAAATATTCTATTTAAATTTAGAATTTGTACAACAAAAGATGCATAAAAGTAAACTATCTAAACATATAAAGATATCCTAATCCTTATCCTCATCATCATCAGAAGATCCGATCTTAATCGGTCCAGTATCAGTAAAAGATCGAGCTCGAGGCCACATCGATATGAGATCTCGAAGGTGGGTCCTGGTCGGTCATGGAGGAGTACGACGACCATGTCCTCTGCGTTGAGCATATGTCCGACCTCTAGCTGAGCAGAAGAGGTGGAGGCAATGTCCTCAGTAGGAACAGAGCAGATCGGGACGATAGTCTCTGCAACTGTCAAAAATGGTGTATGATCAAAGGATGGACCAGAATCAAGATACTGAAAGCCAGGTGTGTAAAATCCTAGCTCTCGGATAAGAGAGGATGTATGGATGGTAGGTGTATCAATAGTGGGTATATCAAAAACATGTGTATCAGCTGATGAAATGATAGGTGTATCAAAGGTAGGCATATCAGCTGAAGAAAGAATGGGTGAATTTGTAATCGGTGAATCAATGACAAAGTGTCAACTATGGGTGTATCGACAATGGGTGAATCAACAACAGGCGAATCAATAATAGGTGAAAGAATAGGAATTAGAACATGATCATCTGATCTGGATGGAGGAGAAGATATAATAAGAGTCTGAGTAGGTGAGCTGGAAGGGTCATAAGTGGGACTCCTAGGCAAGTCTGCCATCACCTCTACGCTGGCTCTAAAATAAGATCTGGGAAGTCGAACCATCAGAGTCAGTCTCCTCATCGTCACCATCATCATCACTATCAACAACAACTGGTGCTGGGGTAGGTGGAGCTGTATCAGAAACTGGAGTACTCCCTGTAGGTTTGGACAGTGCGGTCAGAATAGCTGAGATGCCATCACTCAGTCCACTGTGGCTCTCTCTGGTCTCAGCAATGAAACAGTCAAGATGTTGTCTAATGATCAAAACATCTATCTTAATATGCCTAACTCTGTCCAATAGACTCTCTGTAACTCTAGAGTATCTGAATGAACTGGCTAAGGCTGTGAAGTAGGCTCAGACTGAGAAGCAGTCTCTGGCTATGCTGCTGTCTTAGTTGACCCTATAGAAGAGATGCCTCTGTAGGGCATCATCATCATCAGCTCTGTCATCAACCTGACCAGATACTCTGCATCTCCACTGGCCTTGGAACAGATGATAACCCTTCCGATGTAATGACCTAATGTCATAAACATCAGTATGAAGTAGCATGCAGAAGGGCTCATCCTCAATACTGATGCCATACTCCCTGAACAATAAAGTCAACCCCATCCCATAGGGTAAGCAGAGTCGCTGACTCGTTGAAGCCTCCATCATCTGATGAATCATGAGCACCGAAAGGTAGACAGGTGTGCGCTGTACCAATGAGACCATCACGAGAAACTCCCGCTCAGTGATGTAATCAAAATGTCCGGTCTTCGGTAGAATGATCCGGGCAAAAATATGGTGCAATAATCTCATCTCTGCAGACAGACGAGATGCAGGCATGGTGGTTCCCTCAAGCAAAATGTCTTACTAGAAATACACTAGAGACCACTCACTCTATCAATCAGGCTATCGACCACTGACCCAGTCATCGAAATATCCCACACTCTACTCAATGTCTCTGAATTAACTGGGATATCCCTACCTCTCACCTGAGCAACCCAACCATCACTCCCACGGGCTAGTGATCCATAAAACTCCCAATAAGCCCTGGGTAATATCTCAGCTCAGAGAATAGAAGGATGTCAAACCAGCTTCTCAAATCCATTGATCGATCCTGAATTGCTACTGGTCGATGAAACTGAAGTCCACATGGTGTCCTCCGATGACCGTCTTCGAACTCATCCGACTAGAAGCTGCAAAAAGAGGTTAAGTAGGCAGATCTGGAGCTCTAGCTTCGTGTCTGGCCTTGGTTCTTTGTTCTTCTTCCTGATTGGACTGCCGGGGTGATGGACTACTTGTTTCCGGGGTCCCATTGCATAGAATAAGGATTTGAAACAACTTTGGAAGGGAAACAAGGTTTCTAGGGTTCAAATTGGAAATGGGAGGCGAAATGTCGCTAACTCCAACCTAAAAACCATCCTAAAGGAAAAATCGAGGGGTTTTGAGCATGAAATGGAGGGAAGGAACAGTGTGGAGTGAGTTACGTAGGTGTTAGCTTGAGTGGGGAGGAAAATGAGGAAAAAACATTTCAGAAAGCCCTTATCCTCGGTCTACTACCGTTCATGTGTCGCTCACGCATGTGTCGACACATTCATGTGTCGACTGTGTCACACATCAACTTAAAAACCAAAAAATAAGAAAATAAAGGCTGATTAAAATCATTGGAAATTCAATTAAATTCAATGAAAATAGCAATGATTGAATATGATTAATGTCAAATATGATTGCATTGAGCCAAAGATAGGAAGATTCTAATCAAAAGGATTAACGATCCCGAGCTCTCTTCTAATCATCCAAAACCGATCTTTTAGAAGAGGTTTAGTCAAAATATCAGCTAATTAAAATTCAGTACTAATAAATTCAAGCACAACATCATTATTTTCAATATGATCTCTAATAAAATGATATCGAATTTCAATATGTTTACTCTTAGAATGTTGAACAGGATTTTTTGTTAAGCAAATAGCACTAGTATTATCATACTTTATAGGTGTACTAATCAACTTGATTCAAAATCTTCAAGTTGTTGCTTAATCCATAAGATTTAAGCACAACAACTTTCTGCTGCAATATATTCAGCCTCAACTACGGAAAATGAAACTGAAGTTTGTTTCTTGCTAAACTAGGAGATTAAGTTAACTCCAAGAAATTGGCAAGTTTCACTAGTACTCTTTCTATCCAATTCATAACTAGCAAAATCAGCATCAGAATATCCAATTAATTCAGCAGATTAATCTCTAGAATACCATAAACCAATATCAATTGTACCAGATAGATATCTAATAATGTGCTTAATAGCCAGTAGATGTGATTCTTTAGGTTCAGACTGATATCTAGCACACATGCATACACTGAACATTATAGCTGGTCTACTAGTAGTTAAGTACAGTAAAGAGCGAATCATACATCTGTATAATTTTTGATCTACAGATTTACCATGCTCATCTTTATCAAGTCTACAAGAGGGGCACATAGGTGTACCTATTGATTTAGTAGTCTCCATCCCAAACTTCTTTATAATCTTTCTTGTATACCTAGCTTGGATGATCAAGATTCCATCTTTAGTTTGCTTGATCTGGAGTCTAAGAAAGAAATTGAGTTCTCCTATCATGCTCATCTCGAACTCACCATATATTATCATAGCAAACTCTTGACAAAGAATTTTATTAGTAGCACTAAAAATGATATCATCAACATATACTTGTACTACTAATAAGTCATTATCTTTCTTCTTCAAAAACAAAGTTTTATCAACATGGCCTCTAGAAAATTCATTTTTAATTAAAAATTTGCTAAGTCTTTCATACGAGGCTCGAGTGCTTGCTTTAATCCATAAAGTGCTTTATGTAATTTAAAAGCATGATCAGGATGTGAGTGATTTTCAAATCCAGGTGGTTGTTCAACAAAACTTTTCTATTATAAAACTATTTAGAAAAACACTCTTAACATCTATTTGAAATAGTTTGAGATTCATAAAATAAGCAAATGCTAATAATAGTCTAATTGCTTCAAGTCTAGCAACAGGAAAAAGTTTCATTAAAATCAATTCCTCCTCCTGATTATAGCCTTTAGCAACTAGCCTAGCTTTATTCTAACAACAATTCCTTTCATCTATTTATCTAAATACCCATTTTGTGCCAATAATAGAAACATTAGATGATCTTTCTATTAATGTCCAAACATTATATCTATCAAATTGAATTACTTCATCTTGCATGGCATTTATCCATTTAGGGTCTTTTTCAGCATCTTCAAAACATTTAGGCTCAACTTGAGATACAAAAGCTATGTAATCATATTCATTTCTAATTGAGGCTCGAGTTTTTATCCCTTTAGATGGATCACCTAGGATTAATTCCTTAGGATGTCCATAAGCATGCCTCCACTCCTTAGGTAGATCTTGGTGCTTTGGAGTATCTTCACCTTTCTCACTTTTGTCTTGATCTTCTTCACTTGGCTTAGAGGGTTGATCATTCAGTGTCAACTTTTGAAGCTTATTAGCACCTGCACATGCATCAGAAGTATCCTCTTTTCTGGAGGATTTGTTAGTAGATTTTTCAAAAACAACATGTACAGACTCCTCTACATCTAAGGTTCTTTTGTTGAAAACTCTATATGCCCTGCTTGATGTAGAGTATCCTAAAAAGATACCTTCATCAGACTTAGCATCAAATTTTTCAAGATTGTCTCTCTCATTATTAAGATAAAATATTGACAACCAAAAACTCGAAAATACTTTAAAGTTGGTTTTCTTTGATTCCAAAGTTCATAAGGAGTTTTCTTCAAAATAGGATGGATTAAATCTTAATTCAAAATATAACATGCAGTATTAATAGCTTCAGCCCAAAATATCTTGGTAAATCATTTTCACAAGCATAGTGCATGCCATTTTTTCTAAGGTACAGTTTTTTCTTTCCACTATCCCATTCTGCTGAGGTGTCCTAGGTGCAGAAAAGTTGTGTTCGATACCTTTTTCATTACAAAGCTTTCAAAATCTTGATTTTCAAATTCAGTTCCATGATCACTACGAATGCAAACAACTGAAATACCTTTTTCATTAGAAACTTTTTAATAAAACTTTATAAATGCAGAAAATGACTCATCTTTATGTGCTAGAAAGAAACACATGTAAATCATGAAAAATCATCCGCTATGACAAATCCATATCTCTTGCCTCCTAGACTTGATGTTTTAGTTAGTCCGAAGAGATCCATATGAAGTAGATCTAGTGGCCTATTAGTAGTTACAAAACCTTTAGGCTTGAAACATGTTTTAACTTATTTTCCAAATTGACATGCTTGGCAAACTCTATCTTTTTCAAAACAAAGTTCAGGTAAATCTCTAACTAAATTCGTTTTGCAAAGTTTTGAAAGTAGATACACTAGCATATCCTAATCTTCTATGCCAAAACCAACTAGTCTCATCTTTAGTAGAATTCATTGCAACAAGGCATTCTCCTTTAGGCAAAGATAGATCATCCAAATCTACTAAATAAATGTTACCATGTCTTTTTCCAATGAATTGTACTCCATTTATATCCGGACTAGCAATCATGCAATAAGATAATTTAAAATAACTTCAAAACCTATATCGAAAAATTGACTAATACTTAAGAGATTGTGCTTTAAACCTTCAACTAAAAGTACATTGTTAATACAACTAGAAGAAGTAATGTGAACCTTACCAATACCAATGATTTTTTCTTTACCATTATCCCGAAGGTCACATTCCCTCCATTCACTGCTTCAAGAGAAGTTAATTGCTTCACATCTCTCGTCATGTGCCTTGAGCAATCATTATCAAGATACCAAAGTCTTTTATTCTCCTTAGTTGCAAGACACACCTACAATAAAAATCAAGCTTTGTTTTTAGGTACTCAAGCCAACTTGGATCCTTTAGGGTTAGCACTTAAAATGGTTCCTTTTGGAACCCAAACTTTTTAAAGAAATTAATTTTTCTCAAATTATATTGAAAAGATTTATGACCTTGCTTTTTATATGAAAACATGTTATGCTAGATGATACAGGTACAAAAAAGTTTTTGAAGTACTTTTATTATTTTTGGAGTCTATAGCCTAATCATGCTTTATTGAAAATGGCTCTTTGGCTATTTAAAAGTAGGTTTAGTTTTTTTGAACTATAGGTATGTTTTTCAATAAAAGGCTTCATTTTATCAAGTTCATTTTTGTACTTTACATTTTCTAATTCTAAATCCTTATTTTTCTTTAAAAGATCACTATTTGAGATGATAATTTTGGATCTTTTTAAACTTCATTTTCCATTATCAAAGCATTGTTTTTCTTTTCTAAAATATCCACTTTAGTTTTCAAATCACTAACCTCATTTAGTAAAGAATTATTTTCATGAGAAAAACTGTTTGCATGCTTTTTCAATCTTTTATTTTCAAATAAACTAATTTGTAATAATGCATGAGTTCATCAAAAGCATTTCTTAACTCATCAAAAGTAAAAATTTATTTTGGTATCAGATGTTACCTTATCTTGTTCTTGATGTGCCATAAGATAAAGATTTGTAATTTCAGTCTGCTCTTCTTCAGAACTGGAGTCCTCACTATCACTCCATGTGGCCATCATTGCTTTCTTCCTTAACTTGTTTCCTTAACTTGAATTACAGTCACCTTCGGATCCCATGATGTTAGAAGTGACCTGAAGATTTTATTCACAAGATCAGCATTAGACATTACCTTTCCTAGACTTCCCATTCCGTTTACAATATTTGTAAATCTAGTGTACATGTCAGTGATAGACTCATTAAGTTCCATTCGGAACATTTTATAAGTATGCACTAACATGTTCACCTTAGTATTCTTCACTTGATCGATACCCTCATGGATAACTTCAAGTGTGTCCCATATTTCTTTAGCTGAAGTGCAACTAGATATCCTATTGAATTCACTAGGATCTAATGCACAATAAAGAGATTCATTGCCTTTGCATTGATCTCGGATTACTTAATATCATTTTCATCCCAATCCTCTTCGAGCTTTGGGATGGAAACACTATTAACCATAATCGAAGGAATATGTTGACCTTTATCAACTACTTTCCATAAATTATAATCTATAGAATGCATATAAATTCTCATCCTAGTATTTCAATATGTATAATTTGATCCATTAAAAAATGGAGGTCTATTTGAGGCTTGACCCTCAACTACACTAGTACTAATAGGGGCTGCCATAGATCTTTACTCAAGGCAGTAAAGCTTATTCATTGAGAATAAGACTCTGATACCACTTGTTGTCCAATAAGCAACCCAAGAGGGGGGTGAGTTAGGTCTCTAAAAAATAATTACTTGATGCAACATAATAGTATATAATCCAATCCAACAATTAATCAAGGTACTAAGAATTTAAATGTAATGCGCTTAAGTAAAAGTGCAGCGAAAATAAAGAGCAATAAATGTAAAAACAATAAGAGGAGAGGAGACAAGCAACCACAAAGAAAGAAGTATAGTGGTTCGGTGCTATCCAATGCACCTACATCCACTCCCCAAGATCTCCTTAGGAATTCACTATAATCTCAACTGATTACAGTCGATTGTTTTCTGGGCTCACTAATCAAAACCTGACTTGTTTGACAAGGCTCACAAGTCAAAATCTCACTTGGTTTTATGGGCTAACCAGGAATCTAAATGGTTTTAAGGCTCACCACCAACCTCCCTTGATTTTCGAGCTAACCAAGAATCTAAGTAGTTTTCAATGGCTCACCAATAACCTCCCTTGATTTTGTAATAGGCTAACCAAGAATCCTTACAACAATAATAGTTTGAAGTAAAGAGAATAAAAGCTTTTTAATAAAAAATGGGTATCTCTTTGAAGCTCAAAGTTGTGATGCTTTTGAACTTGATGAAGCCTCTTTGATTGCTCAAGAATGGTTGATCTTTAATGCTCTTGAAGGCTCTTGAATACTTGGAGGCTTGTTTTTGCTTAAGAGTGGTTGAACTTCAATGAATAAGAGTGAATGCTCTTTTTTCTTCTCTCTTATTTTGATTTGATTTGGAGCATATAAATACCTTCCCAAGGCCTCAAAACCAGTTTCTAGTCATTAGACTCAAAAATCTAGCCGTTGGGGGTAAAAGGGTCGAGTTCTGCGTTTGAAAAACTAGTCATTATTATTTCCAGAACTTCATGTGTCGATACTTTAGGCTAAGTCGACACTTCAGGTCGACACTTGAACTTCTTGAGTCGACACCGGTTCAAATATCTTCAATCTGGTTCTCTAGAAATCTTAGATGTCGGGACACTTCCTTAGGTGAGTCGACACTTTGAGTTGACACTTCGAATCCATGTGTTGACACTTCTGCAGTTCTTTATCTTTAGCAAGTTTTGTGACTTGCAAATCTCAGGCGATGTGCTGATCCATGTGTCGACACTTTGAGTCGACACTTCAAGTCCATGAGTTGATACTTCAGATGTGCTATCTGAAACATTCTTTGTGTACCAGCTTGAGTCGATACTTCACTTCCATGTGTCGATACTTGGTGTCATGTGTCGACACTTTGAGTTGAGACTACATAGAAATCTTCACAAAAATGTCTGAACTTGTACTTAATCAAATTTAAATTTTACTCAAGTATCCATTCAAGCATACTTTGACTGTCCAAGTCTTCTTTGAGCAGATCTTTTATCTAAAGTTGGCTTTTTCAACCAAACAATCATTTTCCAAATTTGTGAGCATCTTTTTCTATAAGAACACACTTCAAAGAAATCATTAGTACTTAACTTATACTTAATCATTTTGCTTATCATCAAAATCAATAACGGAATCAACAAAAAGGAAGAAGATGGAAAAGGAGGAAGGGAAGGGATGGAAGATGGTGGCTAGATTTTTTTGATTGTTGGATATGTAGGATAACTAGAGCCTCACACCCCACGATGCTCGAAGAACAAAGAAAAGGCCTCACACCCCATGATACACACAGCAAAAGAAATTTGACAGA
The DNA here is from genome assembly GCA_021397845.1 of Areca catechu. Lineage (NCBI taxonomy): Eukaryota > Viridiplantae > Streptophyta > Magnoliopsida > Arecales > Arecaceae > Areca > Areca catechu. Next base: position 124,557,952 of record CM038040.1, on the reverse strand, counting down.
ATGTTGACTTTATTTGATGAATAATAATAATAATACAAGGGGGGTGATGGGATATTTATAGACCCTCAACCAGTGGTGTAAGGGATACAAAGACTAGTGTTTATTTCCCTTAGGCAATGACTCCTAGAAACCTTGCTCTAGGCATCTTGGACTCTTGTTCTTGGCTTAATCAGGGACTCTCTCCAAGGTGGATGAATTCATGGGCCTCTCATCCAAAGTTGGTGCCAAGATGGAGTGGTGGGGGCTCCAGGATCCGACATAGATTGCTGGGCCCTATCTGGTTTATTGATTAGGGTTTTCTTGAATCGTTAATAATGTATCAAATTTTGTAATCAAGTATTGAAATAAAGTTAGTCCAGTTAAGAGTTTTGTAATCAAGTTAGCTCAGTTGAGTTGAATAGAGTCCTGTAATAAGTTGGGTTATCTCAACCAATCCAATTGAGTCCTATAAATTGAGTCCAGTATTAGTCCTATTATACAAGAGGAGGAGCATCAGTCAAAGCCTTCACAAGCCCCCAGAGCAAAGCAAGCCCAAGACCATGAAGCTCCATATATAAAGTTTTCAAGAACCAAGATGCCCAGGGAATATTCTAGGCCCCAGCTCAGGGTTTCCAGGCCACCGGAGGCCCATGCGCCCAAGCCCTTTGGAGGCCACCCAAGCCCAAGTGGAGGCCACCCCTTGTTGCCGTAAAGTCCAAGCCCAAGCCATCTTGGCATCCAAGCCCAAAGAAAGGCCTTGACCAAGTCAAAGGAGGAGAAGAAATCCAATTCAAACAAGGAGATCAAGTTTAATTGCCATTCAAATTTTATTCTCCTAGTTTTAAGCAAACTTGTAATCCCTCTCCCACTCTACTTTGTAATTCTATTCTAACAAGGAGAGGACTTCGAGAACATCTATAAATACCCCACCCCTCTTGATGCGGGTCAACGGGGGTGGGGGGGGCTAGGATCGTTGGTGAGCCTAGAAGTCACCTAGATTAGGGTATCATTTTTTTGGATTTTTTTCTAGGGGTGGGGAAGGAAAAAAAATGTGGATGGAAGACAAGGATCTGGATCTCATGGACTTTGGGACTCACCCTACCGGAGAGACCTCTTACCTCTAAGGCATTACACCCTCCTCGATACTTGGAGGTGCTAGGATGGATTTCAAAGGCCACGAGGGGATAGATAAGATGGAATGGGAAGGGAGATAACTGGACATTATCTCGCATCATGTCCTGGGTTGGGCCACACACCCTCTCCTCACGAAGTTGAAGAAGAATCACTCTTCCTAAAGCAAAATTTTCATTTCTCAATTATTTTTTATAAGAAGGATTGGAGCCTATTTTATAGACACCAAGCCATTTTGAAATTCAAATTTTGAAATTCAAAATAACAAAATAAAGAGAAAAAATAGTGGGCGTTTCCATGAATAATTCGAATTCAAATTCCTCCTCTGCTCTGAAATCTACATAAAAAAATTTCCTGCTCTGAAATCTGTGATGCTTTGAAATTGGTGCAGCTTTGAGAGTCGTGCTTCACCATCTTTGTGCTGCTTTGAGATCCGTGCATAGATTTCTCCTTCCCGTGGCTGTGGAACAGGGGTGGATGGGGAAGATGAAGATGACTCAGAGTGCAGTTCCTCTGAAAGTGAATCGATGCTTCCAGATTCAAACACTCAAAGCATGGAGTCACATTGTGATCAAAAGCTGTTTTGTTGTCTGAGAAAACAAGACTTGAATGCGATGAACAGGGTGTTCTTGTTGACTTATTAGCTAAGGCAAACACTGATGTCGCTAACCCAAATAGAACATGTGAGCAGCACTTATTTCAGGGTAGGGCGTTGCGGGTGGAGCGATGGTGTCGGAGTCGACTGCGGAGGATGGGCGATGGTAGGCAGAGTTGATGGCGGAGGAAGGGTGGAGGCGAGGGAGAGGGGCGCGACATGGGGGCGGAGTGAGAGAGCAGGGCGATGGCTGAGCGGTGGCTTGGCATCGCGGGAGGCACGGGGTTGCCGGCTGGAGACGACTCTGGGCGGAGGGTCATCAGGCGCGGAGAAGGGAGGCATCATGGGCATCATGGGTATGGAGCAGCAGGGGAAGATGGACGGCCAATGGGGTCCATCCAATCATCGGGCGTGGCGATGTGGGGGAGATGGAGGGCCGTCGGGAGGGTCGTCGATGGTCGGGCATGGCGGATCTGGGATGAATGGGAAGAAAATGGAGAAAAAAAAGGAGGCTCTATGAATTTCTGGGAGGTTGAAGATGATAGGGATAAACATGGAATAATTTGGGGATAGATCTGGAATAAAACTGGAATAATGGGAATAAGTAGAATAGCAGGGATAAAAACTTAAACTAAAAAATTAAAAAAAAAATCTGAAAACAAAAAAGGAAAACCCGGATGGGTTTTGATGTCCCCATCATTCTCCTGAGATGCGAAAAACTCGACTCCGTCAGTCAGGCTCGCTGCATTTTTTTTTTTCAACCCTAATCCTAACTCGCTTAGATACCAAAATTGATGTGGGACAATGAGGGGGGGGGGGGGGGGGGCTAGGATCATTGGTGAGCCTAGAAGTCACCTAGATTAGGGTATCATATTTTTTTAGATTTTTTTCTAGGGGTGGCGAAGGAAATAAAAATAGTGATGGAAGAAAAGGATCTGGATCTCGTGGACATTGGGACTCACCCTAATAAAAAGACCTCTCACCTCTAAGGCATTACACCCTCCTCGATACTTGGAGGTGCTAGGATAGATGTCTAAGGCCACGAGGGTATAGAGAAGATGGAATGGGAAGGGAGATAACTGGACATGACCTCACATCATGTCCTGGGTTAGGCCTCACACCCTATCCTCATGGAGTTGAAGAAGAATCACTCTTCCTAAAACAAAATTTTCATTTCTCAATTATTTTCTTACAAGAAGGATTTGAGCCTATTTTATAGACACCAAGCCATTTTGAAATTCAAAATTCAAAATTCAAAATAACAAAATAAAGGGAGAGAATAGGGGGCATTTCCATGAATAATCTGAATTCAAATTCGAAATCAAATTCCTCCTCTGCTCTGGAATCTGCATAGAAAAATTTCCTTCTCTGAAATTAGTGATGCTTTGAAATTGGTGTAGCTATGAGATTCGTGCTTCACCATCTTTGGGCTGCTTTGAGATCCATGCATAGATTTCTCCTTCTCGTGGCCATGGAATATAGGCGAATGGGGAAGATGAAGATGACTCAGAGAGCAGTTCCTCAGAAAGTGAATCGATGCTTCCAGATTCAAACACTCAAAGCATGGAGTCATGTTGTGATCAAAAGCTATTTTGTTGTCTGAGAAAACAAGACTTGAATGCAACGAACAGGGTGTTCTTGTTGACTCATTAGCTAAGGCTAACACTGATGTTCCCAACCCAAATAGAACATGTGAGCCAGCACTTATTTCAGGGTAGGGCGCTGCAGGTGGAGCAACAGTGCCAGAGTCGATGGTGGAGGACGGGCGGCGGTAGGCGGAGTTGACGGCGGATGAAGGGCGGTAGCAGGTGATGGCGAGGGAGAGGGGCGCGGCATGGGGACGGAGCGAGAGAGCAGGGCGGTGGCCGAGCAGTGGCTGGGCATCGTGTGAGGCATGGGGTTGCTGGTTGGAGACGACTCCGGGTGGAGGGGCGTCGGGCATGGAGAAGGGAGGCGTCATGGGCGTCATGGGCATGGAGCAGCAGGGAAGATGGACAGTTGACGAGGTCCATCCAATCATCGGGCGTAGCGGTGCGCGGGAGATGGAGGGCCGTTGGGAGGGTCACCGATGGTCGGGTGTGGCAGATCTGGGATGAATGGGAAGAAAATGGAGAAAAAAAAGGAGGCTCTGTGAATTTCTGGGAGGTTGAAGATGATAGGGATAAACATGGAATAATTCGGTGATAGATCTGGAATAATGGGAATAGGTAGAATAATGGGGATAAAAACTTAAACTAAAAAAAAAAAAAAATCAAAAAAAGAAAAGGAAAACCCGGATGGATTTTGATGTCCCCATCACCTCCCCCTCTTGGAAGCATCATTTACTCATGAATGAAACCGTGCTAAAATTTTAAGCTTGCTAGCTTGTTCTTGTCTTCTTGTGTTGAGGTGTGTGAGTTTTGTTTGTGAGCACTAATTCATCCAAGCACTAGCCACCCCAAAGCACTCTCTTCCAAACCATAACACGCCAAGGAGAAGATGCCCTAATCCATCCATTAGCAAGAGGCCTTCTTCCCCGTCTAGCCGCCAGCAGTAGAAACCCTAATTCCCTCTTTCCCTAACCCTAGTTCCTTTCTTTTCCCTTTCTTATTTGTTTTCTTGCTAACCTCTGACACTTATAGGATCCCCATGGTATTCACTTCCAAGGAGGAGGCCCTCTTTGCCTCCTGGACTGAATGCAAATAGTCGCCCAAATCGAGGAACTGAAGGTTTGTCTTCCAGGCGACAATCTCGAGTGCTGTGTGATCCCTTCATCGACAGGATCTTCGAATCGGTGCTTAGTAAAATCCACCCCCCCACCTAATTTTTGATTTGTTGAAGGTACGCTATCCTAACTGGAGGTTTTTCAATCTTCGAGATCTTTTCTTTTATTATTTTTTATGAGTTCTTATGCAGGTCAGTTTGATCTTGTCATTACTAGTTTACCTGCTACACTTTACTTGACTTCGGGACATTAGCCTGCAAATTAAAATTCTAAAAAAATTACAAAAAAAAAATTTGTTTCTTTTTTCCTGCAATCATGGTAGTCTTAGGATCATCCCGCATCAGTTTAGTATCAGAGCTAGTTTAGAATAATTGCATCTTCATCAAAAACACCAAAAAAAATTCATCTCTGATTTTCTGTATAAGATCTTTTGCATTACGGGTCTAGGTTTCGGTCAATTTTGTCCATCTAAGCATTTTATTTTGCTTTGAGATTTGCACGAAGTATCCTCTATTTTGTCTTGATAATTTTCATAATTTTTAATTATTTTTATATAAATAAAAAGTCCTAAAATTTGGTATCTTAGAAACCCTAACCGAAATCCTGAGTTTTCAGCACATAGTCTGAAAACCCTAGGAGTTACATCATAATGCAGTTTTTTTCTCTGCATCAAATTTTGTAGGGATCATTATAACCATCCATCCTCTGTTTTGTAATTTTTTCAGATTTTTTCTGCATAAAAAACCATGTCAAGTTCTGCATCAAACCAAATCCTAATTTTTTGATTCTATGATTTTTGCACACCTAACTGAACCTAACCTAATAAACTACCAAACCCCTCAAATCCCAAGCCAGGTTTTGTTGGCTCACTTAATCAACTTAAACCTAACTTTCCATCTCATAAAAAGATAAAAAAAAATATCTTTCAGATTGTTGTTAGATTGCATCAGGACCATCGAATATTCATCATCTCCTCAAACTAATCTTAAGGGCATTTCTCTATCTCAAATCAGGACAGGAGGTCATTACCTGTCTTGGGTCCAAAACAATCACCATCATCTGAACCCAAGCCTTAATTAAAATAAATTAGACTTAATCTACTCTAGAGAGCTAGGTGACGCCAACAGGTCAGGTCCAAATTATGTGGGTAAACTAGTGCACTCAATTCTCCAACTATTACTGGAAACTGGTATCTAAGGCTGGGGATCCAGAGTCAAACGACCTAAGCAGTGTTGTGGTTCCTTAATTAGGTCCCTACGAAAGCAGGGAGAGCCTTCCTAGTGCAAACACCAGGGCTGGAAAATATCGACAGGTTGAATCCACATCCATGTGGATCACTTGTGATTAAAGTCCAAAACCCAACCCCTTTTACCATGTAAATATTTTATTTTAAATTATATTATTTTGGCTTAGTTTGGGTTATCCTTTTTTACCAACTGTAATTAAGGTTTTGTTTATTTAGCATATTGGGCTAAACCTTTTTTACCACATTGAGTCAAAATCTCATTTATCGGTTGTGTCAAACCCTATTGGGCCAAATCCTGTTTACCAAATTTATTCTTTTTTGTTGCATGGGGTTATGCCTTTTGATCAATTGATCAAGTGGGGCTTTAGTTATTTGGTTTTGAGTCTTGTAATAATTAGTTATTAAGTTCTGTAATACAACGGGGACCCATTAAAGACCCATGTGACTTCATGTGCACCCAATTGAAGATCCCATGTGCTAGCTCAAGACAAACCATGTGATTCCATGTGCTAGCCCAAGTCAGCTTGTTCTTGGCGCCACCTTTTCAAGATTTTGGACAACATCGCATGACATGTCTGGACATCACTTGCCACCTCATTGGGACAACATCACATGCCATGTCATTTATCTTTGTTGGCAAATTTTATGTCAAAACATAAAATGGTTGTCTTTATTTTCTTATCAAGACATTAAGACATCCGGATATCTAGACATCCAAACATCTAGACATCCAGACATCTGGACATTTAGACAACATGGAAGCTTATCCAAGGAGGGCACCTTATTTAAATTCCAAGATACCGATTGTTTTAAGAGAAGTAAAGCAGAAGGACTACATTTCATTTAGCGCCTCCTCTCATCTTCATTTTGTCACCCATATGAAGAGGCACCTCATCTATTCAATGTTCAAAGCCTTATCTCATCCAAGTCCAAATGAAGGATTATCTTATCTACCTTTCAAATTTAAGAAAATCAAAGAGTCCAAGATAAAGACATTTTTCATCCACTTTTCAAGTTTGAAATGCAAGAAGAATAGGAAGGAGTCCAAGCCATATGCCGCCCATCCCTCTTCTCAATATTTGTCACCCATGTGAAATCCATCACCACTTTTTATGATGAGTAAAAGAGGACTCTACATCTTATTTTGACACCCATCCTCTTCTTATTTTGTCGCACACTTTAAGAAAAGTCTCCCATTATAGATGAAGTCCAAGAGAAGATTAAATCAAGAGTCCACGACACCTAGAGTGGAGATTCCAAGGAGTTCTTGCCCAAGGGAAATCAAGTCAAGACTTTGTATCCATTACACCACTAGTTGATGGTCTATAAATATCCCATCAACCCCCCTGTAAATAATAATTATTATTCATTAATAAAGAAGCTCTGCCAAATTTTCTTCCTTTGCTATTTGCATCGTGGGGTGTGAAGCCCTTTTAATTTGTTCTTCGGAACATCGCGATGTGTGAGGCCCTTTTCCTTTGTTCTTCGGAACATCGCGAGGTGCGAGGCCCTAGTTATCCTACCTATCCAGCCGACAAGAAAACCTAGCCACTTCTTCTAACCCTTCCCTTTTATTTATTTTCATTCCTTTTCTGCTTCTTAACATTAGTTTTCTTTATTGAGTGTTTGCAGATGATCAGGAATCGAAGTCAGTTATTCTTGCCTCGGAACCTGTTGACCCCATAAGTGATTTTGATGATAACCAAACATTGGAGCATACATTTGTTTTACTAACAACTCTTCAAGTGTTTTACAAGTTTTGTAGGATGATTTCATTATTTAATTTCAACTCCTACATTCCTAGTTTTGAAATGAGTTGTGTTGTAAGTGATTCATGCAAAGAAGAACCCAAGAAAAGGTTATATAAAAATCATGAAAATGGGTTACTTCTAGATGTGTTTCAAGCTTAAAATTCATTAGAAATATGGTTAGAAGAGTTTGAAGGCATCTTGAAACCTTGAAGACTTCCTGGATGATTTCTAGAGAAAAACTGATAATTCACTGAAGATTTCATTCGAGCCGACTCGAAGAGAAGAGAGCTAACTGTGGCACATGGCATGCATGTAGATTTCTGGCATGCAAATATCCGAGCCGACTCTAAGGGACCCTAGCCGATTCGTCCAGAGTACCATTTTCTGAATTAGATAGGCGAGCCGACCCAAAGGAAGTCCAAGCTGACTCTATCATTTAGTCAGACATCCGAGCCAACTCTTCAGCAATTTGAGCCGGCTCCTCTAAAGTCCAAAAAAAGCATTCTGAGAACTACAGCCAACCAAGCCTACTCTAAAAAGAAAGAGCTGACTCTTCCAGACTACATTTTTGAATGCCTGAGGATTCGAGTCGACTAGAATCAAGACAAGCCGACTCTTACAGAGCAAGGAATCAGAATACTGTGCAATCGAGCCAACTCAATTGAAGGAGTTGACTTAACCAGAGCTACTCTAAGGATCTGAGCTGACTCGAGTAATCTGAGCTGACTTGAAGGTCGATTTCTAGCTTATAATTGCTAATTCTAAGACATGGAATTTGAATCTGAAAAGTGCTCCAACAGTCAAATATCACATCCCAATAGTCTACAATGACTGAAATTATCTGAGAAGAGTACAAGACTATATATTTGAGGGATTTGAACTACTTTAAAGAAGAGATGATGAGTAAATGCTAAATTGAATATCCAAGCTACTTTGTGATCAAGAGAGCACTGTAAGAGCATTCAAGATAGTCTTCAAGCCTTCACCAACTACCAACAAAAGCTTGAAGCATTTATTGAATAAGTTGAAGAAGCCAACCAAGTGCATTGAAGTACAATCAATTGGGCTTCTCTTAAGCTACATCGGTAACCATCCAACAAAATTTATTTGTCATTATGTTGCTTTCTTTTTACAATTCTCTTTTGAATTGCTGGGTTATTGGTGAGCCAGGTTTAAAAACCAAATAGGTTCTTGGTTAGCCTGTGTTAAAACCAAGTATTGGGTTCTTGGTGATCCTGTTAAAACCAAGTGTTGGGTTTTTTTGGTGAGCCCGATTTAAAAACCAAAGATAGAGGTTTGGATTGTGAGCCTGCTAAAATAATCCAATTGTATTCTAGTGGGAGATATAGTAAAAATCCCAAGTGGTAATCTTGGATAGTGGATGGAGCTGGGTTGCTCCGAACCACTATAAAACTTCCTGTGTTTATGTCATGCATTCTCTTTGTATCTTGCTTTTGCTTTTAATTATTTTAATCACAACACTTAACACTTCAAGGGATTTTCAAAGATCACATAATTGCTTAATTTTTTCAAATTCCCAATTCATCCCCCTCTTGGGAAAGCCACCTGGGCAACAACTGGTATCAGAGCCAGGTTTCTGAATACATTTAGAGTAAAGATTGATGGCTCATCCCATGAGTACTTCCTTGATCGAAGGCCAATCTATGAATAGACCTCCATTCTTTACTGGCATAAATTATTTATATTGGAAAGCTAGAATGAAAATCTATATTCAAGCTATCGATTTTCAATTATGGAAGGTCATTCTAAAAGGGCCATAAATTCCCGTGATCAAAATTAATGGCATGGATGTCCCAAAGCCTGAAGAGGATTGGGATGAACATGACATGAAAATGGGAAAATTAAATGCCAAAGCAATAAATCTATTATACTATGCTTTGGATGCTAACGAGTTCAATCGAATTTCCACCTACTCTTCTACAAAGAAAATCTGAGACAAACTCGAAGTGACCCACGGAGAAACTTCCCAAGTAAATACTTCGAAAATTAATCTTCTTGTACATATTTATGAACTTTTTAAAATGGAACCAACTGAAACTATCTCTGCCATGTTTACTCGCTTTACAAATATTATGAATCATTTGAAAAGTCTTGGCAGGGTTTATTCAATTGCTAACTTTGTATAGAAGATCCTCAGATCACTTCCGGATAAGTGGGACCCCAAAGTGATTTCCATCTAGGAAGCAAAAGATCTAAATGCTTTACCTCTGGATGAATTAATGAGTTTGCTCATCACACATGAATTGGCCATGCAGCATAGGACTGATAATGATCAGAAGAAGAAGAAGACAATAACCTTCAAAGCTGCATTGGATTCAAAGAAAGATAAGGAATCGAAAGATGACTGCACCTCCTCCGAAGACGATCTAGAAGATCAAGATATTGCTATGGTCATGAGGAGATTTAGACAGTTTATGGGAAAGAAGAAAGGAAAATACTATAGAAAATTTCAAAAATGAGGTGAGCACTCTAAAGAAATGGATAAGGATAGAGAAAAAGAAAAAGAACAAGTGCATACATGCTATGAATATAAGAAACCAGGGCATATTCGTCTCGACTATCCTTTATTAAAGAAATTTTTTAAGAAGAAGAAAAAGAAATCTATGATTGCTACATGGAGCGACAGCGAGGAGTCGACTTCATCTGAAGAAGAAAAGACCATGAAAATTGCTAACTTATATCTAATATGTCTCGAAGATGAGATAACATCCCCCGAACCTCAATTAGAATTTACTTTTGATGAATTGAATTCTATTTTTTTTGATCTACTATCTGAATTTAAAAAGGCTGGAGTAAAGATAAGAACTTTAAAGAATATCAATGATTCTTTACAAAAGGAGAAAAATGAGATTTCACAAAAGGAATAATCTATTGCAAAAGAATTTATATGTCTTTTTTGAAAAATACAAAGCTTTGGAAACTGAAAACAATGCATGTCTTGACAAGAACAAAGATTTAACTATTGAAAATAATGACTTGAAAAGGAAGTTGAAAAGCTCAAGCCACTAGTTGAAAAACTTACTTTATCTTTAAATAAGCTTGAGTTAATTTTAAAAGACCAAAGAATTTATGGAAACAAAGCTGGAATTGTTTCAATTCTTCAATTTCAAATGGAATTTCAGCTACTAAATTCATACCTTCAAAAGCTTATGTTCCAAAATCAATATCTCAAGAAGCTTTTGTATCCAATCCTTCTACATCCATTTCTAGACTTTCAATGTATGTACCTATGGTTACAAATATAAAATCTATTATATCTATATCTGCATCAACATCTAGAACTTCAATTCATACATCTTTTCAGAATTCTAGAATTATATGTTATGCATGTCATGGAGATGGACATAAATTCTTTCAATGTAATTCATTAAAGAAAAATGCATATTCTAATAATAGAATTAAAAGAATTTGGATTCCTAAAAGAACTTTCTCCGCTAACCTGCAAGGACCCAAGTTAGCTTGGGTACCTAAAAGAACTTCTTGATTGTCTTGCAGGAATGTCTTGAAGCCCAAAAATTATTGAAAAGATGGTATCTTGACAGTAGCTGTTCAAGGCATATGACGGGTGACAAGGATCAATTTATCATCCTAGAGATGAAAGAAGGAGGTATGTTTACTTTTGGAGACAATGACAAGGGGAGAATAATTAAAATTGGTAAGATCAAAATAATCCCTGTACTTTTATTGAAAATGTATTGCTAGTAGACAAATTGAAGCATAATTTGTTAAGCATTAGTCAATTATGTGATAAAGGCTTCAAGGTTGTCTTTGAATCATCTGTGTATTGTAACAAACTCTCTTGACTCTAGCAATGAGTTCATTGGACATAGACTTGGAAAAATTTTTGTGGTAGACCTCAATGATCTAGCCATGTCTAGTAGTTCCAGTCTAGTTGCAATGGATGCTAAGACCAAGGAAAAAAAAATCAGGATCTAGGTCTAAGAAGGCCTATTAGGTGCATGTTCCACCTTCAAAAAATTAGAAAAAAAGAAAAGAGAAGGGGTCTACATACCTAGCAATGATTTGCATGATGTCGCAGAAGAGATCTCTCAGCTCAGATCGGTGCCTGGATGATCCAGTCATGTTCCTACAAATCTGCCAACTTTTTATCAGCTTTGTTCGAGGGCAAAGAAGACATCATCTAGAGGGCGTGGTATTGGAGGAATCTTGTAAATGTCAGGGGTTAGTGTCAAGGATGATAGGAAAAATATAAAATTGGAAGAAGATGGAAGAGGGGAAGAGAGGGGCTGTTGGAGAGGCTGGCGGTCTGCTTGAGAAGATGGATGCCTGGTCTTGGATGAGGGTGGCCTGGCAGCAAGGAGGGCATCTTGGCTTGAGGAAGAATGTTGGATGGCTTAGCTTAAAGGGAGGAGAGAGATTAGCAGGGGTAGAAAGTAAGAAAAGGGTTCGGGGTTGATCGGATAGAATAAATACAAGAAGGGATTTCAAGGATGAGTCCTAGACTAATAAGGTTGACCTTACGGGGTTGAGGTATATTTATGGGTTTGCATAATGGAAGAATGGGTCATTAATTTCAGGAAAGTGGTCAATGGGAGTCAAAGGAATGACTTCATCCTAAGGGTACTGATTTAAAGAGATCGGGTCCTTAATAAATTCTTCTGGTTCTTGAATCTCAAGACAAGACTCTATAATTGGGCTCTCTTCTAAAGTCTCCTCGGGTATAATTCTAATAGTAGGGTTGGGTTCCTTATGGTTCTCTTCCTTCAACTGTACTTCCACTACAGGTTCATCTGGGTGTGGTCAGGGTCAACTAACTTTAGCTTAGCTTTAGTATGGGTAGGGTCAGGGTCAACTAATTCTAGATTTGCTTCAATCTAGGTATCTACTGGGTCAACTAATTCTAGGTCTTCTATAGGTATCTTTTCTTCTTCTTCCTCATACTCGTCCACTAAGCTCATATCAGCTTCATACACTTCCTCTTCAATGTCATTCTTGTGAACCAGTGGGGTGGGAGGAGGGGGTTGACTAAGAAAAAATTGACTAATGACTAGGGTAGCAGGGGTGGGTTGACTAAGGGGTTCCTGACTAATACTAAGCTTGCACTCAAGGGTGATAGGGGTGGGTTAAATATATCATTAAATTCACTTAAGATTTCCTTGACTTCCTGAGGGTACTCTTTATCAGATTGATCAGGTACTTCTTTTGTAGCTAGCATCCAGACTATAGTTCCCTCAGAAATCTTTGTCTCTAGCTCTTTAGTAGTGATTAAATTGACTCCAGATTTCTTTTCTTTTAATGAGCTAGATCCTCTCTTAACTTTGTCCTGAGGTGGGGTGGGGTTAATCATGATCTTCTTCCCATGAAAATTAAACATGCATGCATTAGACCGGCCGTATAGGGTAGCGTCATGGTCATAAAGCCAGGGTCTACCTAAAATTATACTACTAACTCCCATGGGTACAATGTCACACCACACCTTATCTTGATAAGACTGAAGGTGGATCTAGACTTGGCAATTGGACTTAATGGGTATGGATATGGAGTCTAACCAAGAAACCTTATAAGGGCTAGGATGGGAAACTAGGCTCAAGCCTAGGGTTTTGACTGCCCTAAGTGAGATGGCATTCACACAGCTTCTACTATCTATAATAATCTTGCATACCTTATCCCCGATCTTCATAATGGTTTGTAGGATGTTAGTCCTACGCCAATCTTCCTGTGTCTTGGTTTGGGCTAGGATGCACCTAACTACCCCTACTAGGTCAAACTGTTCAAATCCTCCTCATCTCTCTCATTCTCATCTATCAGATTTGCCTCAGCTTCATATACCTCTTTTCCATCTTCATCATTGGGTACAGGCTCCTCCTCCTCAAGTTCCCCTATGTGTAAGGATCTGGTTGGATATTGGCTAGCATAATGACCTACCTTATTACATTTAAAACAAGCATTAGGGTTGGGACTCAGGGTTTTCTTGAATGCAGGTGCCTTACCCTTATCATTCGTAAAAGGTGTGGAATTGCTAGAACAGGGTTGACTCATACTAGGGTTGGGAGAAAGTGGGTTAGGGTTGGGATGGGTTGGGTTGGGATTGGGTCGAGTTGGGATTGGGTTTGGTCGATTTGGATTTGGGTTAGGTCGAGTAAGATTTGAGCTGGGTCGGCCTGGGTATACTGGGCTAGGGTTTGGTCTAGAACTAGGAGCACTGGCCCTAAAGGTCTCAAGTTGATGGGCTAATGGTACCTTCTGAAATCTCTGAAAGTTTTCTGCTCCTGGAAGGCTTGGTCTAAGGTATCAACTCCCCTTAAATGCAATTCCCTCTGGATGTCCTCATGCAGGCCAGCTCTAAATCTAGATAGGGTCACTGTTGGTGATTCATCTAGACAACACCTTATGGCACATTCATCAAATTGGGCTATATACTCTAGCACAGTCTTATTGCCCTGCCTTAACCTTTGCCATTGGTCTAGTAGTCTATGTTGGTAGGATGAAGGAACATATTTATCTCTAAGTTTCAGTTTCATACCCATCCAGGTATCTATGGGGGGCTCGTTTCTTTGCCTGCGTAGGCACTCTATGTTTCCCCAGTGGAGTCTAACCTGGTCGGTCAGCCTAAGTTTGGCAAACTTACACCTCTTTTCCTCACTCAGTTCATACCATTCAAAAATTATTCCATGCCTCCTTCCCAATCTATGTAGATCTTGGGGTCTAGGGTGCCAACAAAGGTGGGTGCGTCTACCCTGAGGCTCCTAAGAATTCTATCTTCCTGGTCCTGGACATCATGATTGGGTCTCTTAGGGTTAGGCTCCATGAATTGGTCATGATTTTGGGCTGTCCAATGCCCCTAGCACCATTATAAGAATCATGACCCAAGTCCTAAGGATGTTTATAGAAAAATTTATTGTAGTTTATTTTGATGACATCCTAATATATAGTAGGACTATGTAAGACCACTTGGATCACTTAAGATAAATTTACCATACCCTTAGGAAGGAGAGTCTCAATGCCAATTTAAAGAAGTGTGATTTCATGACCCATAGAGTCATCTTCCTAGGATTTATGGTAACCCCTGACGGAGTATTAGCTGATCCTGAAAAGGTTAGATCCATAGTAGAGTGGCCAATACCTACTAGTGTCCATGAAGTACGTAGTTTTCGTGGTCTAGCCACTTTCTATAGGAGATTTATCAAGGGATTTAGCACCATTGTAGCACCCATAATTGACTGTATTAGGAAGAGAAATTTTGAGTGGATCAAAGCAGCAGATAGAGCCTTCCTAGAAATTAAGGATAAGATGACATAAGCACCTATCTTGAGGTTACCTGATTTTTCCAAAGTCTTTAAGGTAGCTTGTGATGCATCAGAAGTAGGCATAGGAGGAGTCTTGAGCCAAGAAAATCACCCAATAGCCTTCTTTAGTGAAAAACTTAATGAGGCTAAACTTAAATACTCAACCTATGATAAGAAATCTTATGCGGTAGTACAAGCTCTTAGATGCTGGAGACCTTGCAACTGCACCCTACTCAAACCGCCCTGGACCTTTCATGCCACCCAAGCCCACGGAGCCTACACACTTGAATATACCAGGCGCCCCAACCCAGAAGCCCATCAAGAGTTGGCACCCCAGGCCAATTCATAATTGGCACCCTACCCAGTCAAGTAAAGAATGGCACCCTAGAGTGAACCCACAAGCCCAAGCACCCCAAGAGAAGTCCAGGTCAAAGAAGAATATTCTTTCCGAAGTCAATTAGGAAGTGTAGTTTTATTCAAATTTTGTAATCCTCTTCTTAATCAAACTTTGTAATCCAATCCTAACAAGGAGAGGACCTGGGTGAGCCTATAAATACCCACCCCCTTCCCCTCTTGTAATCATCTCTTATTCATTTAATAAAACTCTAGTGAATTTTCTTATGATAGCTTGTTGTGTTCTTTGGAAGTGAGTGTGTGAGGCTTGAGTGCCCTAATCCCATCAAACCCTAAATGCCCAAAGCATCCATCATCCAAGCCCTAACATGCCCTAATACAAGATCCCTTGCCAACCCTACTAGCCAGGCATTCTTCTTCCACTCCAAGCTGCCAGCATCAGCACTCCTCTCTTATCTTCTTTCAAACCCTAATTCTTATTTTGCTTTCATGATCTTTTTCTGATTGACCACCTGACGTGTGCAGAATCCTCGTGGTGCTCACCTCCAAGGAGGAGGCCCTCTTTGCCTCCTAGACCAATAGAAGAAAGCTAACTGATCTGTGGAACAACAGGCTGATCATCCAGGTGACGATCTAGAGAGCAGAGTGACCCCATCTTCGGCAGGATCTACTTGGTACAATCCTTCCCCCTCTTGAGTTTTGATTTTATTGAAGGTGAGCTATCCTAACCACGGGTTTCTCAACCCTCGAGGTCCTTCTTTTATTATTCTGCATGAGTTCATATGCAGGTACTTTAGTTCTTTTCATTGCTAGTTTTCCCGCTAGTCTTATCTATTTTTTGGGACATTAGCCACCAATTTAATTTTTAAAAAAATACAAAAATATAAGTTACTGTTATTTCCTACATTCATATCAGTCCTAGAGTCATCCCGCATTAGAACCCTTCAGGTTGTATCATATATACTTCCTCTTCTAGCTCACCATTCAGGAATGCTGTTCGGACATCCATTTGCTAGATTTCATATTCAAAGTGCGCCGCTAAAGTAAGCATGATCTGAATGGATTTGAGCATTGCCACAGGAGAGAATATCTTGTCATAGTCAATACTATAACATTGACGATACCCTTTGGTAACCAGATGGGCTTTATAGGTCTCTACCTACCCGTCTGCGCCCCTTTTTCTTTTGAAAATCTATTTGCACCCAATGGATTTTATCCCCTCGAGTGGATCAACCAATGTCCATACATTGTTGATTTACATGGACTCCATTTTGGATTTCATGGCTCCTAGTCATTTCTTAGAGTCAGATCTCTACATCGCATCCATATAGAAGATTGGATTCTCATTGTTCTCATCAAGTTCAATGGGATCACCATCCCGGACCAAGAAATTATAGTATTTGTCTAGTCGACTTGGTACCCTACCGGATCTCCTTAATGGTTCTTGTGTGGGCTCTGGGTGTGAACTAATCACAATCAATTCTATGTTATCCCTTAAGTGTGTCGGTTCCTCTACTTATTGAACATCACTAAATTCAATTTTAGAGGCTACAGTTCCTTTACCAAGGAACTTCTTTTCCGAAAAGATAGCCTTAAGACTGATGAACAGCTTTTGTTCCTCAGCCAAGTAGAAGTAATACCCATTAGACTCTTTTGGATACCCAACAAATAGACACCGATTAGACCTAGGTCCAAGTTTATTCATTCCCAGATGTTTTACATAAGCAGGGCAACCCCAGAACCGAAAGTGTGAGAGTGTCGGCTTATGTCCAGTCTATATCTCATATGAAATTTTGCTAACGGACTTTCCCAGAGCCCTATTCAAAAGGTAACAGGTTGATTCCAAAGCATATCCCCAAAGGGATAGCGATAGAGAAGCAAAGCCCATCATGTACCTAACCATGTATAACAGGATTCGATTTCTCCTTTCAAACACTCCATTTAACTGAGATGTCCCTAGAGGTGTCCATTGAGAGAGAATCCCATTCTCCTCATGAATATGTCTGAAACTCACTGGAAAGATATTCACTGCCTCAATCTGATCGAAGGGTTTTGATATACCTTCCAGATTTATGTCTCATCAAGAAGACATAACCATACCTTGAAAGGTCGTCTGTAAATATAATGAAATAACTGTACACACCTCTAGCACTAATATTCATGGGTCTGTATACATCAGTATGTACCAAACCTAGAATCTCTTAGGCTCCTTCACCTTTTCCAGTAAAAGATGATTTTGTCATCTTTCCAAGAAGACAAGACTCATAGGTTGGTAGTGAACTACTTTCACTAATCTCGAGGAGTCCCTCGCTTTTCAACCTATTTATCATGTTCTTGTTAATATGACCTAGCCTACAATGCCATAGGTATCATCGCTAACATTATCTATCCTAGGGCATTTGTTAGACATGTACACTACACTAACAGGTCACAATAGTACATAAATGCCATTGTTCATATGTTCATTCATCACAACAGAACCATTCCAAATGATTTTGCAAATGTTATTCTTTATTGATAGTTCATAACCATAAATGGCCAATTAGCCTACAGAAATGACATTCAAGATGAAAGACCGACAATAATGATACATATTCAAAATGATTTTACAAGATTCGAAAACTAATTTGAGGACTCCCAATGCCAGGACTGGAACTTGGCTTCTATTTTTTACATTCAAGAATCTCTTGCAGTCCTCGAATCTTCTACTAACTTGAAGACCTTGTAAAGAATTACAAATATGAATTGGACTTCCTGTATCAAATACCCAGTTAGTAGTATTGCAAATAGAGAAACTACAAGGTGTTATCATATAAATACCTTATCCAGCACCGTCCTGCAGCTTTCTCTTCTTGGACCTGTTCGGGTCAAAGGATGCAATATAAAGAGGACGGTTCCTCTTCCAATGACCTTGCTTCTTACAGAAGAAGTACTCCGCTTAGCTCTTATCAGCCTTCACCCTCTTGACCTGACTGGGCCCAAAAGCATTCTGTACCTTTTTCCTTTTATTCTTCTTATTCATTTTCTTGAAGGGACGATGCCTTGCCGAAGATCCTCCCACTGGATATATCACCCATTTGTTCAGTTGGTGGTCTTTCTCATAAGTCTACAATAACCCCAATAGACTGTGGTAGTTAACTACAGGCTTATTCATTCTAAAATGATCGAGAAAGTCTAGGTAGGAAGAGGGCAGGGAATTCATAATCGCATCTTTTCTGAGCTGTTCATGCAAGGGACATCCGAGCTTGCCCAGGTGCTCAATCATCCTGATCATATACAATACATGATAAGTGACTGAGGCCCCATCACGCATCCACACGTTGTAGATAACACAGGAGACCCTGTACCTCTCAACATCATCTAGTGTGCTGAAGGACTGCTTTAACATTTGAAGGATTTCCTCCAGCTGGGCTACTTCGAATTTATGACTGAACTCATCATTTATTGCTGCCAACATAATACATCAAACAGTGGTCCTATTGAAGAGCCACTTCTGATAAGTGTCTCTGACCAAACCTTGAGCATTGGAAGTAGGGGTTTCAGGTGTCGAATCCGATATCATATACAAGATTCGTTCATGCTCCAAGACAATCCTGAGCCTTCGATACCAGCTATCAAAGTTGGGACCCTTGAGCTTCTCGTTATCAAAAAGAGACTGGAGTGATAGGTTAGAAGACATCTGAAAGGAAAACCAAAACTTATTAGTGTATATGAATTATTAACTTAAAGACATGGACTTTAGTCTAAAGGCCCTCCCACTATTTTGTTCAGACTAGTAGCCTCTACCTCCAATTCAAGGAATCACATTAATTCCTTAGTGGGTACTAGAACCCAACAGACAACACATGAGCTCGACTTTGGCCCGCTTACCCATGCGCATCTAAAGGTAGGTTCTTCAATTGATTACTTCTCCAAGTAACTTCTAGTATTTAGGTTTTGCTCCAAGGTGCACTTCAATCGGCCTTTGGGCCTCTTATTGAAGGTCCCGGTTAGGTCCAACCATTAACATGACAAAATTCAATGCTTCTAACTATCGAATAGTCAAGCCCGACTTTGGTCGGCCCACCTGACTACCCTTAAGAGAGTCACACTAAGCCATCATATTAGGAACAGTAATTTCAATATCCTGATGAACACCCGATCTTTGGATTTGCTGATGAACACCCAACTATTGGACCCATTACCATTCCACTTAATGGGAGGCTACGACTCGGTTATCCCTATAACTTCATCTTTTTATGGACCTAATAATTTAGAGGGTTTAATTTTAATGTGATAGAAGAAGAGATGAGAAGACATGGATTAACCTCCCACTGACCACATTTGTTATCAAGGAGGGTTACACATAATTAATGATCCATGGGCACCTAAAATTGGTCAAGACTGATTAACCTTGGGTGTCATGGGTTAACACGAGTCAGTGAGCTATCCAATTAATTCTGATCGATCACATTGGCCAGGTAAGTGAGATCATGGGTTTGGTTCCATCATTAACCATATTGCCTTAGACACCAACCGAGTTAGCCAAGTAAGAGGTATCCCCAAAGAACCAAGATCAAACTGCCAAACTTACCTTGGATACCAATTGGTTCATCAGACTCGATTAGACTAGCCTAAAGATTTGGGCCATCCACTGAGCCACAAATTAACTCCATTTAGATTTATTGACTAATCAATATAACTATTAGAGAGATCTATAAAGAAAAAATCCTAACTCAGCATTTGATTAGACTAGTTCTCTACATAGTCCAATGCATCTAAACTTAGGTCTAACCCAATTAAGGACCTAATAGAAGCTAACCCATGACCCTTAACACTTATTGAAATGACTTAAAATCTTTGAATCATATTCTTAGAGTTCATTGTCATTCAAGGTAACTTAATTCTTAATTATGTTCAATAGCCTTTATAAATTAAAATAATTTTAATTTATAATGTAGAACAATTTTACAATGAATCAAAATTTGAATTTACTATTTTTTTGCATTCTCAGGTCAAGTGTTGACACTATGCACTCATGAGTCAACTCAAGTGTCGACACTCTGCACTCATGAGTCGACTCAAGTATTGACTCAAGGCCTGAGACAGAGTGTTAACATAAAGTCATATTTTATGTATGCATGCATGAGTCGACTTAATTGTCAACACTTGGGTCGACTCAAGGCCTGTCATAAGGTAAAAATAGTGATTTCAAATCCAAAGTTTTTTTCTTTTTTAAACTTTTAATCAAAATTGATCAAAACAAAACTCTTAGATCTCATCTAAATTTATTTTATGATCATAACATTAAATTAAAATATTTTAATCTACATTTTCTTTCATTTTTTTCTTCATGAGTCAATCACAAGTGGCACCCCTACATGTCATAGGAGATCCCATTGAATTGGAAGAGAGGGTCTTGCAGCCCTACTTCTCTCCTATGACCGGATGGCCTTGGTGAAGCACTCAATCCAAGTACTTTAAAAGAAAACTATGATGTTAAAGCATGCTACCATTATTATATTATGAAGAACCTAGCTCTGATACCATTAAAGGGAAAGCAAAATGAGTATGCATGGCAAAAAAAAGTATTTTAAAATAATTTTAAAATAAGCACAGCAGAAGGCTTAGTAGATCGATCAAAATGATCTACCAATCTACCTGCAACAGGAACAAGTACGATAATGTGGCATGCAAAAGATATCATAAGCACGAAAAAGACCAAAAGACATGGATACCTTACCGTTATACATTTAGGAGGAGGTGGTGAAAGGTCCTTGAGCCACACACATGTTTGGCTTCTACGGGTAGTTCACACCAGGGCTCGAATATGATCAACTCTCTCAGAATACTAGCTCCTTGGGATCCTTGAGGTCGATCTACTTCTTCTCGGAAGACAAGGAAGAGAGGTGGAACCCTTCCTAACTAACTCTCTTCCCAAGACCTAGCTTGAGTGCTAGGTAGTCACACACCCAAAATCCTAGTCCTGCCAAGTCCCTTTTCTTTTCGCTCTTAGAATTTCAGCAATCTCATTCAACAAGAAAACTTTTTTTTTTCTTTCGACCAGCAGCCCCTAAAACAAATCTTATTTATAGAGGTAGCCATGAGAGGGAGAAAGAGAAAGGAGAAGTGATTGGGGGAGAAGGTCAAGGGCCATACTAAATTGGCTCTAAGCTCATAAGGCAAGAATGACCATCATTCCATGAAAGCTTAGAGCCAAAACCAGCTAAAACTCGAAATTCAAATTGAGGTCAAAACCTTCCAAAGAATGACCATCATTCCATGAAGGCTTGGAGCCAAAACCAACCAAATTTCAAAATTTGAATTAAGGTCAAAACTTTCCAAAAACTCTTTTAAGAATTTCTGCTCATCATAGCCAAGTGTCGACACTTCCTAGTGTTGACTTTTCAAGTGTCAAAACTTGGAACATGGTAATCATATTGACCTCCTGTGACTGCAAACGATTCTTAATCATCGATCAGCCTTTAGATCAGATAGAAACCCCTATGGTGTGTGACCCCATAGATTCGAATACTAAGCCGGTAGCACTGGAATACTTTTAGTACTAGTCAAAGTCATTATCTTGCAATGATACCCGACATCCAGATAGGTCAAAGATTGCAGAGCAACTTTCTAGAACCTTTAGCATATGGTTACCGCATAATTCATCCCTTTGACCTCAAAATGCTCAGGATAACTTAGGATTTGACTGCCATCCCTAAGTTAGTACATCTAGATTGTGTCTCAACATTACAAGTTCTGTGACTCCTCAAAGAAACTACCCTGGCCATGGTTTTGCTAAATTGAGATATAGTGAGTCATTCACTCCAAACCATTTAGATGGGTCAATTCCATCTTGATCCACCACCGCTTCATAAGTATTTGACTGTACCAAGAATCCATTCATCATTGGATTAGAAATCTATATAGTCCAGCACCAATGTACAGTAAGTTGCTTGCAAGCTACCATGATGACCTCAAGTCTGAGGGACATATATACCCATATCCCTTCGCGAGCAACCCTTTAGCAGAAGGGAGCTCCGAAGTTGGTCATGTTTAGTGAGATGTCATACATTTCACCTATATGTCACATCAGTGTCTCTACACTCTTTGGTTAAGAAGACAACCAACAAATGTGACATACAACAACCTACACTTGATACATCGCCATCCTATAATAATGTATCCTTTGGTTGTGAACCAATTTAAGAATTACTCGATATATCCTCTTTATATCAAATATAATGTAGTTCTAAAGACTCCATCATATAAGAGTTCTTTTCAGGAAAATGCATATGTGATGAACAGCCAAAAGAATAACTTTTATTCATTAAGAAATTCATATACAATTACAAAATAGCACAACCATCTACAGTCTAGATAATTGGCTTTGGGATACAATTTTCAACATATGGGATGATTGGCTTTGGAATACAATTTCCAACATACGAGGCTTCTAGAGTCTCCCGGTTTGATGCTCCAAGCTATGAGTCAAGCAATAGATGATGGGATTTCAAGAGTTTTCCAACTGACATCTCCAGACTGTGAGCAAGGCATTTGAATATGGGGCTTTTGGAGTCTCCCGGTTGGATGCGCCAAGTTGTGAGTCAAGCGATAGATGGTTGGATTTCAGGAGTTTCCCAACTTACATCTTCAGACTATGAGTGAGGCATTTGAATGTGAGGCTTCTGGAGTCTCTCGATTTGATGCACCAAGCTGTGAGTCAAGCGGTAGATAGTAGGATTTTAGGAGTTTCCCAGCTGACATCTTTGGACTATGAGCAAGGCATTTGAATATGGGACTTCTGGAGTCTCCTGACTTTGAGTCCGAAGCTTTGTAAGTTTCCTGACTTTGAGTGCGGTGCTTCATAAGTTTCTTGTCTTTGAGTATGGTGCTTCATAAGTTTTTTAGCTTTGAGTGCGGGGCTTCGTAAGTTTCTCGGCTTTGAGTGCAGGGCTTCGTAAGTTTCTCAGCTTTGGGTGTGGGGCTTTGTAAGTTTCTCGGCTTTGGATGCTGGGCTTTATAAGTTTTCTGGCTTTAAGTGCAGGGCTTCGTAAGTTTCCCAGCTTTGGAGTGGGGCTTCATAAGTTTCATGGCTTTGTCCACCGGACTTGGAGTCGGACGGATGCATTCCTGTACATGTGAAAGACAAGGATGTACCAAAATGGAACTTTAATAATTGAAATGAAGCCTTACATTATTGGTAGTACATCCTTAGGTTGCTTGCATTCCATGTTCGTATAAGTCGGGCATTGATGCGAGTCGCAATGAACCGATCTAATACCTTGATTTCACTATTTTTATGAGCATAGTGAGAGTAAGGGTCGAATCCACAGGGACCTTTGAGTTATTTCAAAAGTAAAATAATCTAGATATGCATAGTAGAAAAGGAAATTATTAGGAAATCAGTAATGAAATTAATTCAGGAATGATCTATCTTAATGAGAGCATGGCCCATACCTGTAGATCACAATCCATCTCTTTTGGAAATAGATCAATCAGAATGATAGTGAAAATAATCCATATATGATCATTCTTAGTGAGAGCACGGCCTGTACTCGTAGATCATGGCCCATCTCTTTTGGGAACATATCAATCAAAATTATTTATTTATGTAGAGAAAGATCGCAGTGAAGATAATCAAGATATGACCTATCTTAACGAGAGCACGGCATGTACCCGTAGATCATGGCCTATCCTTTTAGGTATGGATCAGTAAAAATTATATTCACATAGAGAAACTTACCTCCAGAGCTTTTCACTTCTCATGAACCTACTTCAAACAAGATAAAAAAATAGAAATTAATCAAAAGCCTTTTTCATTGCATAAAATGAGGAGTACATCAAATGAACACTAAAACATAAACTCCTTTGTCCAAATAGGTGTTCAGAGTGAAGCTATAACATATCTGAAGATGGAGCAATCTGGTGATGCAGTGGAGAGCGAAGAGTGGAGAACTAGTTAGGGCTAGTGCAGGGAGCAGAAACCAGTCAGGATGGAGGGGTCAGAAAGATGGTAGAGAGTGGAGGCAAAGAAAGGAAAAATGGAGAAGAGAGAAATGAGGTGGATTGGAGGAAGGATCGAGAGAATAGAAGAAATGGGAGAAACAAAGGGAGCTGGGAGTGGAAGAAGAGGCTATGAGACTTATGAACTGATCCCCGATCCCCCTCCACTGGACTCCCTTTAATAGACCTCAACCCAATCGATTTTAGTTCTACTGTTCAACAATCCAACTGAGCTAACTGCATTTGTTTCACTATTGCAACAACTTCGGACTCTAGTGACTTTCAGCAGTTCCAACTCCCAGTTAGTTCCAACAATTCCATCAGCTTCCAGCTCCTAGCATCCAACTGATTCTAGTAAACCCAGCAAAGCTTCATGATCCCAGTGGCTTGGACAAATTTGACGATGCTCCTCAATCCCTGTGGCTCGGACCAACCCGGTAATGAAGAGGCCGAATAGGGAGAAGGAAGGGGCTACTGTGATCGACGGCTGAGGTTGGATATTAAATGGATGGTGGCTGAAACCAGTGGTTGGGGAGATAGATGACGGTCTTTCTGGCCATGGGCACCTCCTCAGCGACGAGGGAAATGGTGTTGATGGATCTTTTAATGCCAAATCGGCTTTGAGAGCTGTGGGGAAGAAAAAGGAGGAGAATCCTAGTCTTTTCTGGCTATTTTCCAGTCAAAAGAGACCTCTCTGGCCGACGATGGAGGCATCGGAGGCTTGGGTGGCGATAGGGAAGCTGCTTTGATGATTTTGGCCCAAAATGGGCTTCGCGGTCCATGGCTCTATTTCATGGACCAGCCATGATAGCCCGTGGACCACAAGCCCAATCGTAGACCGAGTGGCCGGTCCATGGTGGACTGACTGCTTTAAACTTCATGCAATTTCTTTTTAATCTTTTAAAAATCAATTCTGGGTTCATTTCAAGCCCAATTTGCTTCAAACTTGTTTCATTTGAATCTAAAAATCGAGCTCTTCATGTTGGCATTCTCCTTTTATATAAATGATATATAAAAATATCAATTTTAAAGAAAAAAAGATAATTTAATTATTGAATTAATATTTTTATATATGTGCATAGCATAGTTATCACACCTCCCAACTTGAACTTTGCCCATCTCTGAGTAAAGCAGAAGGATTATCCATGTGTATCAACCCATCTTTGAATTAGATGTTAACCTAAGAAACCCTAAAGGAAATGATACCTGGTCAGACCACTACTGAGATACTTCATCAGATTATTAATTCAACTCAATTAGTGGTCGAGTAGAGCCTATAAATATTTCTATAGTTCTTGTTTTGCCAACTTTCCACCTCACTCTTTGAATCCTCTCACTTTCAGGGATTTAGTTCAATATCTTTCTGCGACCTGGTTTTCCCTTTTTTTTTAAAAAAATATAGTGTCATGTCCTAGCCTCTTAAGTGTTAGTATTTTCTCTTTTGACGTGAACCAGAGAGGTACCATTGCTTAACAAATTTCTTGACCTTCACACCTTTTGATGCAAACCACAATGCTTCCTAGGCAAAGGGGCCCGGTTACTCAATAAGAGTTCAAGCAAAGCTATGAGGCAAGACTAACTCTTTTTCTCTTCTTAATGGGAACCCGAGAGTCTATTAGAGCCCATTAGTACTGAGTCACTTATACTAAAGTGAGCCAATTGAGTCCTGAATAAAGTGAGACAATTGAGTCCAGTTGAGTCTACTTAGTCAAGTCCAGTTGTTTTCAGTCCAGTTAAGTCCAATCGAGTTCATGTAATTTTTATTCAAGTTAGAACTAAGAGGAAGCCACCAGACCAGGAGATTCACCAGGCCCCCCCAACTAGATGATGTGGGACAATATGCAAAAATAAAATTTCTAATTTTAAATCTAATTTCAGTGATTAATATGAGATTATTTTTTTTGGATTTTTTAACATGAATAAGACTCAAAGCAATTAAATGAATGAAAACTAGTTAACTAGTTGCAATCCCGTAATGTAGATTAACAAATCTAATTAGGAAAAAGGACTTGGTGATTAAGAAATCACCTTAAACTAGGGTTAAAACCTTCAATGAATCAAAAATTAAGAGTAGGGAAAGTTCTTTTCTATTACCTATGAAGATTATAATCCTCTCGATGTAGATCTGATTGGACTCTCTAGGATCCTGTGATAGCATTCAAGATTATCGATCCTCGGGCTCCGATCTTCAACTCGACTGGTTCCAAGGCAAAGATAACTGTCACTTCCAATCTCGATCACCTGCAAGCACTCAAAAATAATCAAGTTAGACAGCTGTAGAAAGAAAAGTGTTACCCAGTAAGCAACCCAAGAGGGGGGGTGAATTGGGTCTCTAAAAAATAATTTCTTGATGCAATGCAATAGTATGTAATCCAATCCAACAATTAATCAAGGTACTAAGAATTTAAATGTAATGCTCTTAAGTAAAAGTGCAGTGGAAATAAAGAGCAATAAATATAAAATACTGAGGAGAGGAGACAAGCAACTACAAAGAAAAGAAGTATAGTGGTTCAGTGCTATCCAATGCACCTACATCCACTCCCCAAGATCCCCTTGGGAATTCACTATAATCTCAACCGATTACAGCCGATTATTTTTCGGGCTCACTAATCAAAACAACTTGTTTTCCAAGGCTCATAAGTCAAAACCTGACTTGTTTTTACGGGCTAACCAAGAACCTAAATAGTTTTAAGGCTCACCACCAACCTCCCTTGGTTTTTTGGCTAATCAAGAACCTAAGTGATTTTCAAAGGCTCACCAATAACCTTCCTTGGTTTTGCAATAGGCTAACCCAGAACCCTTACAACAAATAATAGTTTGAAGTAAAGAGAATAAAAGCTTTCTAATAAAAAGCAGGTATCTCTTTGAAGCTCGAAGTTATGATGAAGCCTCTTTGATGAAGCCTCTTTGATTGCTCAAGAATGGTTGATCTTTAATGCTCTTGAAGGCTCTTGAATGCTTGGAGGCTTGCTTTTGCTTGAGAGTGGTTGAACTTCAATGAATATGAGTGAATGCTCTCTTTTCTTCTCTCTTGTTTTTTCTTTTTCAAAAACCTTTGTTTTAATTTGATTTGGAGCATATAATACCTTTCCAAGGCCTCAAAACCAGTTTCTAGCTGTTAGAATCAAAAATCTAGCCGTTGGGGGTAAAAGGGTTGAGTTCTGCATTTGAAAATCTAGCTATTATGGTTCCCAGAACTTCATGTGTCGACACTTCAGGCTATGAGTTGACAGTTCAGGTCAACACTTGAACTTCTTGAGTCGACACCTAGTTCAAATATCTTCAATATGGTTCTCTGAAAATCTCAGATATGTCGACACTTCCTCAGGTGAGTCAACACTTTGAGTTAATACTTCGAATCCATGTGTCGATACTTCTGTAGTTCTTCATCTTCAGCGAGTTCTGTGACTTGAAAATCTCAAGCGATGAGTTGATCCATGTGTCGACACTTTGAGTTGACGCTTCAAGTCCATGTGTTGACACTTCAACAATGCCATCTGAAATATTCTTTGCATACCATCTTGAGTCAATACTTCACTTTCATGTGTCGACACTTGGTGTCTTGTGTCGATACTTTGAGTCGACACTACATAGAAATCTTCACAAAATGTCTGAACTTGTATTGAATCAAATTTATACTTCACTCAAGTATCCATTCAAGTAAACTTTGACTGTCCAAGTCTTCTTTAAGCAGATCTTTCATCTAAACCTGGCTTCTTCAATCAAACAATCATTTTCCAAATTTGTGAGCACCTTTTTCTATAAGAACACACTTCAAAGAAATCATTAGTACTCAACTTATACTTAATCATTTTGCTTATCATCAAATCCATGGCGGAGTCAACAATCTTCCCATTTTTGATGATGACAAATCTTTAAGTATAAATTGCATAAAAGCTTTTAATGAATTTATCAAGGTGCAAAGAGCTAAATGCAACAAGGATATCAAAGTAATTTGCAATATGACATGATGTATCAAAACAAGAGTGATATATGATTAAGAGTATCAGAGCATGTTATGATGATTAAGAGTATCAGAGCTTTGGGATATATAAGATATAAACTCATGTATCATGATACTCTACATGAAAACATGCTTTAGGCGAGGCAAAAATTCAGCAATAAACAAGGCTCCCCCTGAATTAATGATTCATAGGAAAAGTTTGTAAATATCTTTTCAAACATTTAAAGAAGGGATTTAAGATGAAATTCAATTCAGAAGATATTTTCAAAATAAAGAAAGTATTGCTCTCCCTTACTTAAGGAATTTGTAAATAATTTTCATTCAAGTTCAACTAAGTTTTCAATATAATTTTCAAATTTTCATAAATTTCAAGCATATTTACTCCTTGCACATCACATATTACTCCCTTACACATAACATTTATACTTTAGTCTTATTACTCACCCTTTTTATTTTATTTGTTGCCCAGAAATGGAGCCCAAGAGGGGGGGGTGAATTGGGTCTTTAAAAATTAACACAATAAAGTGAAGGTCTAGTGGTGCTTGTGAGCAATAATAATTAAATGCAAGATGATAGCAATTAATTAAAGAGTACGAGAGGAAAAGAGCAATCACACACAAACACAAGGTTATAGTAGTTCGATGCAAACCTAGCACCTACATCCACTCCCCAAGCCACCCTTGGGAATTCCACTATAATCCACAGTAGATTACAATTGACTTGTTTTTACAAGGCTCACAAGTCAAAACCTAAGTTGGTTTATCACCTAGGCTCACCAACAAACCTAAATACTTGTTTTGTCTTCGGGCTCATAAGTTAACCCTAGTTGGTTTTAACACTTTGGCTCACCAACAAACCATAATAACTTTCTTTCAAGACACCCTTGAATAAGGTTAAAGCACAATAAAACAGATATGAAATTTAAAAGCTACAACAAACTCTCTTCAAGAGTGGATTGGAATCTTTGAAGCCCAAGGATGCTTTGACTTCACTCTTCTTCAAGTTGCCTCCTTTTGGAATGTAGTAAAGTTGAGCTAGTAGGCTTTTTCAGTGGAATCAAGCTAGAAGAGGCTTTTGATTTGAAGTTTGGAGAGAATATTGGCTTTTGAGTGGACTTGAATGCTCTTGAATAGACTTCTCTCTTCTTTTCTTTTCTATTCTTCACTTCTCTTTTCATCTCCTTATTTAAAATGAGGTTGGTGGAGATTAAATACACCAAAAACCTTCTAATAATGGTTTGTGACCGTTGGAGCATTGGAAATAGCCGTTTGAAGCTTGAAAACCAGTTTCTACAAGCCAGAAAAATAGATCCGTTAGAGCTGTCAGGCTGCAAGTGTCGACACTTGGCTGTCAGGTGTCGACACTTGGCTGTCAGTGTCGACACTTGATTTTTGAGAGTCGACACTTGAACATTCAAGTGTCGACACTTGATGCACAGGTATCGACACTTGACACAAAATCCTTGAACCAACAAAGTTCTGTATTTTCAAAATTCTCAGGCCTTGAGTCGACACTTGAAACCTAAGTGTCGACACTTGGTGTCGACACTTGAATTATAGGTGTCGACACTTAGCGTGCCAAAAATTTTGTCCGTGCCAAATGCTGAAGTGTCGACACTTGATTGTCCAGGTGTCGACACTTGAGACTGAAAACATCCAGAATCAAGAGTAAAAGCCTTGAAATCAAAAATAATTATCGTGAATGCATAAACACATAATTAAGCAATTATAAGCCCTTTTTCAATGAAGAGGATGCCCGGATATGTGAGAATTGCTCCGTGCCATTGCATGCCATACACCATAAATATTTTGAATTTTAAGGTGCTTTCTTCCTGAAAACTCACAACTTGGAATCCTCATTAGAATACAATATGTACTCAATGTTTTGTTATTCATCAAAATCACTGGGTGGAGCCAACAATCTCTCCCTTTTTGATGATGACAAAACCTTGAGAAAAAGACAATATAGTTCAAACTTTTATAAACATGATTTCTAGTCACAATAGAGATAACAACTTTATAGATAGGAGGAAACAATCTCCCTCTTAATTAGATACTTCTTATTATGGTAAACTTCAAATCAATATAATCAATATAATGCATCTTTTTCTCAATAAAGATCAATATTCTTATTCTTCATAAAACAAATACTTGTTCTCAATAACAATTAACATCACTTTTTCTCCCCCTTTTTGTCAATCATAAGAAAAGGAATAACCTCCCCCTCACAATTAGCATGGATACAAAAAGAGAGTAGAGAAACAAATATCATAGCTGTAATTGTGCTAGTATCAAGGAATATCAGAGTTAAAATATCCATTATATCAGAGCTAAAATATGATAAACTGAAGTACAAAGTATCAAGATAACAAACATATATATATGAGATAAATTTTCAGTACAAAAGAGCTGAAACATACATATATCAAATATACAAAATAAGATCTGAAACAGACATCTGTGAGGCTAATCCTCATCAGATGGAACATCAAGACTGAAAGGAGCACTAATCCTAGATCTGGTGGCTAAGGCCCTAGGAGGTGCTAAAGCTCTAAGACTCCTGGTACGGCCGGTAGGACAAAAAGCGGGTACAACCCTAGAAGATCTGGTAGAAGGAGGTGAAAGACGATCAGCTGGCTCACAGGATCCGGAATGAAGTCAACCAGTGCAGTAGAAGGAGCAGGTGTAGTAGGAGGATCTCGACTGACCACCTCTAAGCATCAGCTCCGCCTACACTATCGCTGTCAGTGCCCACTACCTCAGTGGCTCGTCAACATCCTGATCACCTCTGTCAGCAAATCAGCATGGTCGCTCTGTGATTGCCGCCATCATCATCATCATCATCATCATCAGATCGAGCAAGTACAGGTGCAACAGGAGGTATATGTGATCTCAGTAGACTCTCAAACGTGTAAATCCCTCCTCCATGGATCTGCGAATCTCAGCATGCTCCGAGGTAGTCTGTGCTCGTAGAAGCTCGACCTCGCTACGCAGCTGAGTCACCTCACCTCTGATCTGTGTGAACTGTGCTCTGGCATGCTCCTCAAAAGATAATCCGATAGATGGAGGTGGAGGAGCTGAAGCGTCAGGCGATAGGTGCTCTGCCTGTGTCGATGGCATATCTACTGGAGGAAGAACTGCTGGCTCAGATGGTCCAGCCTCAGCCTCTCGAATCTCATCCTCCTCATCTGGCTCCTGGCCAGACTCTCTCCAAACCCATTGACCTCCAACCATCCTGAATCCCATCCGGTGCAGTGACCTCTCATCATATACATCTGTGTAGTATCTCTTTGGGGATCTCCCCTCCATGATACTCCACAGGCTCTGAAAAGATGGGTCAGTGCCATCCCGTATGGCAAACAGTGTCAGCGCTGAGTGGCAGCATCATGCATCTGTGACAGCATCAAGGCGGGTATATCAACCACCGGTCTCCTCTCGATCAGACTAGTCATTAACATCAGTTCTCTCTCTGTGATGAAATCGAATCTGCCAGTCTTCGGTAGAAGGATCCGTGCGGTAATGTGGTGCAGCAGTCGCATCTCTAATGATAACTGGTTCGCGGTAACCACTGAGATACCACGAACATCCTCTCTCAAGGATGCATCTGAAAGCCGCCTCTCTATCATCAATTGAAAATGCACAGACTCCTCTCCGGGGTATCTCCCATACTCGGCTCAGCAACTCATCAGTCAAAGAAATCTGTGTACCCCTGACGGATGTCCATAAAGTCATCGACAGTCCAGTGCACCGTAGAACTCCCTCACCAGGTGAGGATAGTATCTCTCCTGCATGGTGCAGAAGGGTACTAGTCCTGCATCTGTGAGTATCTCCCTAATGCCAAAATGGTGCCTGTCGAAACACTATAGATCAACTCTCCTCCCTGAAGCTACTGACTTCCCTGCCATCCTCTCTGCAGGGGGGAGCTCGGAGTGGCTGTACTGCTCGGCTGTGCGGGATCAAATCTGGCCTTCGTCCTCCTCTCACTACCCTGACTAGGCCTCGCCCTAACTGCAAGTCTCTTCCTAGGACCCATATCAGCCAACTGACCAGGAAAAATGAAAAAGGGTTTAGAACAAAGGACTGGCTATAGGTTGAGATTAGAGTTCAAATAGGTTTTGAAAACCAGAATCAATAAGTTTTGATCAAACGACAAAATTTTGAGTAAATTTGTAGGAAAGAATTTGTGTTAGGTGGAGCACATTTGAATCCCAAAAAGAATTATTTTTGTAAGGTCCAAAAAATCAAAGAACCATGGGATTTGGGTTTTAATCACTTAGGGTTTTTGCAAATAGGAAAATGTTCAAATGTATTACTAAAAATCCTTCTAAATCATCAATAAAAGGATTTAGTACGCTTAAATTAGATGAAAACCCATTTTATTTTGTCCCAAATTGATGAAACAGTGATTTTTGTGAAAAAGGGTTAAATCGCCAAAAGATGAGAGAAATCCGAGAAAACAAATCTAAAACATGATTCTCTCAAATGGAGTTTTAGAAATTCACTAAACACACGCAAAAATCCGGTTAGATTCAAGAAAAATATTCAGAAAACCTAAAACACGATCGTTTGGTTTGAAAACAATAAAATAAAAACATAGAAAAATAAAAACGAAATTAGAGAGGGAAAATACCTGATTTGTGAAGGATTGAGGGGTGAAGGATGGATTTGGACAGGGGGGACCACTGTTCCAAGAAACCTAGGGGGAATAAAATTTTCAAAACTTTTGTTCGGTCCGTATAAACAGTTCAGATTCGCAAGTGTCGGCACTTCGAATTTGTCAAGTGTCAACACTTGGTCAGGTGTCGACACTTGACACTTTCCAAGTGTCGACACTTGGCCAAGAAAATTCGAGAAATTCAGAAAAATTAGGAAAAAATTTTGACAAATTTCTTGGGGTTTTAAACAAAAGTTTTGAGCTTTTAGGACTAGGTAAATGATACTAAGAGAGTCCTAGGAGAATGGATCAATTACACCTAACTCTTTTCTAATCAGACAGAACCTATCCTCACTCAAGGCTTTGTAAACACATCAGCTAACTGATCATTAGTACAAACAAAATCAAGAATTACATTAGAGTTTTGTACATGATCTCTTATGAAATGATGTCTTATTTCAATGTGTTTACTTCTTGAATGTTGCACTGGATTTTTAGATAGGTTGATTGCACTAGTATTGTCACATCTTATGGGTGTCTTAGTTAGTTTAATGCCAAAGTCTTCGAGTTGTTGTTTGATCCAGAGGATTTGAGCACAACAGCTCCCAGCTGCTATATATTCGGCTTCCGCCGTAGATAGAGCAACAGAGTTCTGTTTCTTGCTACTCCAGGAGATAAAATTTACTCCAAGAAACTGACAGGTTCCACTAGTACTTTTACGATCAAGTTTACACCTAGCAAAATCAGCATCAGAATAAGCAATTAAATCAATGAAGAATCTCTAGAGTACCATAAACCAATTCAATTGAGCCAGATAGATATCTAAGTATGCGTTTAACAGCCAAAAGATGAGACTCTTTAGGATTGGACTGATATCTAGCATACATACAGACACTAACATGATATCTGGCCTACTGGTAGTAAGATATAATAATGAACCAATCATGCCATGATATAATTTTTGGTCTATTGACTTACCTGATTCATCCTTGTCAAGTCTACATGTAGAGCTCATAGGGGTACCTAATGGCTTAGTGTTCTCCATCCCAAACTTTTTGAGTATTTCTCTTGTGTATTTTGTTTGGTTGATGAAGATCCCTCTTGGTTTGCCTTATCTGGAGTCCGAGGAAGAAATTCAGTTCTCCCATCATGCTCATCTCGAACTCACCCTGCCTTAGACTTGCAAAATCTTGACAAAGAGATTCATTAGTAGCACCAAATATTATATCATCAACATAGATTTGTACTACTAAGAGATCATCATTCTTTTTCTTTAAATATGTTTTATCTACATTACCTCTAGTAAAATCATTTTTCAGCAGAAAAGAACTTAACGATCATACCAAGCTCTTGGAGCTTGTTTTAATCCATATAAAGCTTTATGAAGTTTATAAACATGATTTGGAAATTCAGAATTTTCAAAACCAGGGGGTTGTTCAACATAAACTTCTTCTTCAATTAATCCATTTAGAAAGCACTTTTACATCCATCTGATACAGTTTAAAGTTCATGAAACAGGAAAAAGCCAACAATAGCCTAATTGCCTCAAGTCTAGCCACAGGAGCAAAGGTTCATCAAAATCTATCCCTTCCTCCTGATTGTATCCTTTGGCAACTAGTCTAGCTTTATTTCTAATTACTTTATTCATTTTTATCAAGTTTGTTTCGAAAAACCTATTTGTGCCAATAATTGATGTGTTTGAGGGCCTATCTACTAGTATCCAAACATTGTTCCTTTTAAATGATTAAGTTCATCTTGCATAGCATTTATCCAATTACTATCACATTCAGCTTCCTCAATAGTTTTAGGTTCAATTTGAGGCACAAAAGCTAAGTAATCACAAATATTTCTAAGAGATGATCGAGTACTTACACCTTTAGATGGATCACCTATAATTAGTTCTTTTGGGTGTCCATGAGCATACCTCCATTCTTTTGGTAAAGGATCAACAGTTGAGGTATCTTCATCACCTTGTGCTTGATCTCTGTCAGTATTTTGATCATCATTATGTTCCTTGGTAAGTTCTTCTTATTATTTCTTTCTTCAGTTTGTTGTTTTTACCTGATTCATCAAAAAGTACATCTTCTTTTCTTGAAGATTTTTGGTTAGTTTCATCAAATACTACATGAATGGATCTTCAACATAAGTGTCCTTCTGTTGAAGCCCTGTATGCCTTACTAGATGTGGAGTAGCCTAGAAAGACTCCCTCATCTGATTTGGCATCAAATTTACTTAGATTGTCTTTACCATTGTTTAAGATGAAACAACGGCAACCACAAACATGAAAATAACGGATTGAAGGTTTTCTACCTTCCAACGGTCATAGGAAGTTTTTCTTTAAAATCGTCCCGAATCTAAAAAAACTGACGTATTTAAGAAAGCCCTTCCAAAGCTCATAAGGAGTTTTCTTTAAAATGGTCGAATTAAAACACGATTTAAGATATAGCATGCAGTATTTATGGCTTCCGTCCAAAAGTATCTAGGTAAATCATTTTCACAGAGCATGGTGCGTGCCATTTCTTCAAGAGTTCTATTTTTTCTTTCTACTACCCCATTTTGTTGAGGTGTCCTAGGTGCAGAAAAATTGTGATTAATTCCATTTTCAATACAGAATTTATTAAAATCGGCATTTTCAAATTCAGTTCCATGATCACTTCTTAAAGAAATTACTGAAACACCTTTTTCATTTAAAACTCTTTTGTAAATCTTATAAATTCAGAAAACGTTTCATCTTTATGTGCTAAAAACATGACCCAAGTAAAACGTGAGAAATCATCTACAATGACTAGACCAAACTTCTTACCTCCCAAACTAGATGTTCTAGTAGGCCCAAAGAGGTCCATATGAAGTAATTCTAAAGGTCTAGATGTAGAGATTACTCCTTTAGGTTTGAAAGAAGATTTTGTTTGTTTTCCAAGTTGACATGCACTGCAAATCTTATCTTTTTCAAAATTAAGTTTAGGCTAATCTTTTACTAAATTCTTTTTGCTAAGTTTTGAAATTAAATGCATGCTAGCATGTCCTAGTCTACGATGCCAAAGCCAACTAGTTTCATCGATCTTGGCTTCCATTGCCACTAGACATTGACCTTTCTGAATAGGGAGATTATCAAGATCAACCATATAAATATTGCCATGCCTATGACCGATGAATTTAATGCCATTGTCATCTAGACTAGAAACAATGCACAAAGAAGATTCAAAAACAACTTTAAAATTTTTGTCACAAAATTGACTAATACTAAGCAAGTTATGTTTTAACCATCAACATATAAAACATTATCATATAAGAGATAGGGGTGATATGGATTTTACCAATACCGATGATTTTCCCTTTCCATTATCACCAAAAGTTACATTGCCACCATTTTGATATGTGAGTGATGAGAACTGCTCCACATCTCCTGTCATATGCCTTGAGCAACTGCTATCAAGATACCACATTCTTTTCTTGTTGGTTGCAAGGCATACCTGCAATAAAGATCAAGTGGAGACTTTAGGTACCCAAGCCATCTTGGGTCCTTTTTGGTTAGTGGCATTGGTTCCTTTTGGAACCCAAACTTTCTTAGTTTTTCTTAATTTTCTTTTGTTGCACATGTAAGATTTATGTCCTTTAACACCACAAGTATAGCATGTAATTGATGAAGATGCAGGCACAAAGAAATTTTTAAGGAGTTTCTGTTTCTTATGAGTTCTGAATCCTAATCCAGCTTTGTCAAATACTGCTCTTTGGTTATTTAACAGTAAATTTAACTTTTCAGAACTGTAAGTAAATTTTCAACAAAAGGCTTTAGTTTATCGATTTCCTCTTTATATCTTTTATTTCCATTAAAATTTCTTTGTTTTGTCTTGACAATTTTTCATTTGAAAGTAAGTTACTTTTCTTTTCAAGTATATTCTTTTCATTTTCAAGAGCCATAATCTTATCATTTAAATTTTTATTTGTATTAGAAGGTATTCATTTTCATTTGAAAGGTTGTTATTTGTTTTAGCTAGTTCCAGATTTTGCTTCTTTAGGTCTTTATGTTTTGACTTTAATTTTTGAAATTCTATGACTAGTTCATCAAAAATTTCATGAAGCTCATCAAAAGATAATTCATTTTCGGTTTCAGAACATACCTCTTCTTGATCGGCCATTAGACAGAAATTTGCTACTTCCTGTTGTTCTTCCTCAGAGCTGGTCTTTACTTTCATCTCCAGGTTGCCATCATGGCCTTCTTTCTTAGCTTTCTTCTGCTTTTCTTTAGTAAGGGGCAGTCTACCTTGAAATGCTCTGGCTTTTTGCACTCAAAACATGTGGGCTGCTCCTCCTTCTTTTCCTTATCTTTTCTTTACTGGACTCACTTTTCAGAGGTTTCTTTTTGTAATTGAATTTCTTTTTCCTCATAAACCTTCTGAATTCCTTGCTAACATAGCAGTTTCATCTTCTTCGTCATCCTCTTCAGAGTCTTCGCTCGAGTCTTCTCTGGTAGTAGATTTGAATGCTATTGTCTTTTTCTTTTTGTCCACCCTTTGTTCTTCTGTTTGAGGGATAGTTCATATGTCATCAAAGAACCCAACAGTTGTTCCAGCGGGAGAGTGTTGACATCTTTTGCTTCTTCGATTGCAGTGACCTTTGCATCCCATGAAGCTGGTAAAGACCTGAGAAGTTTATTCACAAGTTTACCGTTAGAAATTATTTTTCCTAAACTTCTCATGCCATTCACAATGTTTGTGAACCTAGTATACATCTCACTGATAGACTCAGTAGGTTCCATTTTAAACATTTCATAAGTGTGAATTAGCATGTTAACCTTGGTGGTCTTCACTTGGTGTGTACCCTCATGGGTAACCTCAAGTGTATCCCAAATCTCCTTTGCGGAGAGACAGTTTGATATTCTGTTAAACTCACTAGGATCAAGAGAACAAAATAAAAGGTTCATTGCCTTAGCATTAAGCTCAATTTGCTTAATGTCACTCTCATCCCAATCATCTTCCATTTTAGGGGTGAGAATGCCATTAATCATCATTGTAGGCTGATGAGGACCTTTTACTATTGTTCTCCACAAATTATAATCAAGAGCTTGTATAAATATGCGCATGCGTGTCTTCCAGTATGTGTAATTTGTGCCATTAAAAAGTGGGGGTCGGTTTGAAGCTTGACCTTCAACAATACCCATGCCTATTGGGGCTGCCATGATCTTTTACTCAAGATCCTTGGACCTACAAGAGAGTACCGGCGCTCTGATACCACTTGTTGCCCAGAAATGGAGCCCAAGAGGGGGGGTGAATTGGGTCTTTAAAAATTAACACAATAAAGTGAAGGTCTAGTGGTGCTTGTGAGCAATAATAAATTAGATGCAAGATGATAGCAATTAATTAAAGAGTACGAGAGGAAAAGAGCAATCACACACAAACACAAGGTTTATAGTGGTTCGGTGCAAACCTAGCACCTACATCCACTCCCCAAGCCACCCTTGGGAATTCCACTATAATCCACACCAGATTACAGTTGACTTGTTTTTACAAGGCTCACAAGTCAAAACCTAAGTTGGTTTTATCACCTAGGCTCACCA
This sequence comes from Areca catechu, assembly GCA_021397845.1. Lineage (NCBI taxonomy): Eukaryota > Viridiplantae > Streptophyta > Magnoliopsida > Arecales > Arecaceae > Areca > Areca catechu. The sequence continues at coordinate 124,519,768 of CM038040.1, read as the reverse complement.
ACAAACCTAAATACTTGTTTTGTCTTCGGGCTTACAAGTTAACCCTAATTGGTTTTAACACTTTGGCTCACCAACAAACCACAATAACCTTCTTTCAAGACACCCTTGAAAGTAAGGTTAAAGTACAATAAAACAGGTATGAAATTTAAAAGCTACAACAAACTCTCTTCAAGAGTGGATTGGAATCTTTGAAGCCCAAAGGATGCTTTGACTTCACTCTTCTTCAAGTTGCCTCCTTTTGGAATGTAGTAAAGTTGAGCTAGTAGGCTTTTTCAGTGGAATCAAGCTAGAAGAGGCTTTTGATTTGAAGTTTGGAGAGAATATTGGCTTTTGAGTGGACTTGAATGCTCTTGAATAGACTTCTCTCTTCTTTTCTTTCTATTCTTCACTTCTCTTTTCATCTCCTTATTTAAAATGAGGTTGGTGGAGATAAATACACCAAAACCTTCTAAAAATGGTTTGTGACCGTTGGAGCATTGGAAATAGCCGTTTGAAGCTTGAAAACCAGTTTTTGCAAGCCAGAAAAATAGATCCGTTAGAGCTGTCAGGCTGCAAGTGTCGACACTTGGCTGTCAGGTGTCGACACTTGGCTGTCAGGTATCGACACTTGATTTCTGGGAGTCGACACTTGAACATTCAAATGTCGACACTTGATGCACAGGTGTCGACACTTGACACAAAATCCTTGAACCAACAAAGTTCTGTATTTTCAAAATTCTCAGGCCTTGAGTCGACACTTGAAACCTAAGTGTCGACACTTGGTGTCGACACTTGAATTATAGGTGTCGACACTTGGCATGCCAAGGATTTTTGTCCGTGCCAAATGCTGAAGTGTCGACACTTGACTATCCAGGTGTCGACACTTGAGACTGAAAACATCCAGAATCAAGAGTAAAAGCCTTGAAATCAAAAATAATGTTCACGAATGCATAAACACATAATAATTAAGCAATTATAAGCCCTTTTTCAATGAAGAGGATGCCCGGATATGTGAGAATTGCTCCTTGCCATTGCATGCCATACACCATAAATATTTGGAATTTTGAGGTGCTTTCTTCCTGAAAACTCACAACTTGGAATCCTCATTAGAATACAATATGTACTCAATGTTTTGTTATTCATCAAAATCACTGGGTGGAGCCAACATCATTAATAAGGTAGGAAGACAAATAGGCAAGACATTCAAGATATAGCATTGAAGTACAATAAGAATTTATTCATTCAGTCAAGAGACAATGAAGTACTAAAGAAGCTTAAAGCATTTCATTCATTTGAAGTCATAAACATGAAGTACAACAAAATATTCTATTTAAATTAGAATTTGTACAACAAAAGATGCATAAAAGTAAACTATCTAAACATATAAAGATATCCTACTCCTTATCCTCATCATCATCAGAAGATCCGATCTTAATCGGTCCAGTATCTGTAAAGATCGAGCTCGAGGCCACATCGATCTGAGATCTCGAAGGTGGGTCCTGGTCGGTCATGGAGGAGTACGACGACCATGTCCTCTGCGTTGAGCATATGTCCACCTCTAGCTGGAGCAGAAGAGGTGGAGGCAATGTCCTCAGTAGGAACAGAGCAGATCGGGACGATAGTCTCTGCAACTGTCAAAAATGGTGTATGATCAAAGGATGGACCAGAATCAAGATACTGAAAGCCAGGTGTGTAAAATCCTAGCTCTCGGATAAGAGAGGATGTATGGATGGTAGGTGTATCAATAGTGGGTATATCAAAAAATGTGTATCAGCTGATGAAATGATAGGTGTATCAAAGGTAGGCATATCAGCTGAAGAAAGAATGGGTGAATTTGTAATCGGTGAATCAATGACAAAAGTGTCAACTATGGTGTATCGACAATGGGTGAATCAACAACAGGCGAATCAATAATAGGTGAAAGAATAGGAATTAGAACATGATCATCTGATCTGGATGGAGGAGAAGATATAATAAGAGTCTGAGTAGGTGAGCTGGAAGGGTCATAAGTGGACTCCTAGGCAAGTCTGCCATCACCTCTACCGCTGGCTCTAAAATAAGATCTGGGAAGTCGAACCATCAGAGTCAGTCTCCTCATCGTCACCATCATCATCACTATCAACAACAACTGGTGCTGGGGTAGGTGGAGCTGTATCAGAAACTGGAGTACTCCCTGTAGGTTTGGACAGTGCGGTCAGAATAGCTGAGATCCATCACTCAGTCCACTGTGGCTCTCTCTGGTCTCAGCAATGAAACAGTCAAGATGTTGTCTAATGATCAAAACATCTATCTTAATATGCCTAACTCTGTCCAATAGACTCTCTGTAACTCTGGAGTATCTGAATGAACTGGCTAAGGCTGTGAAGTAGGCTCAGACTGAGAAGCAGTCTCTGGCTATGCTGCTGTCTTAGGTTGACCCTATAGAAGAGATGCCTCTGTAGGTCCTGCCTCGTTAGAAAGGATGCGCTCCTCTACAGCATCATCATCATCAGCTCTGTCGTCAACCTGACCAGATACTCTGCATCTCCACTGGCCTTGGAACAGATGATAACCCTTCCGATGTAATGACCTAATGTCATAAACATCAGTATGAAGTAGCATGCAGAAGGGCTCATCCTCAATACTGATGCCATACTCCCTGAACAATAAAGTCAACCCCATCCCATAGGGTAAGCAGAGTCGCTGACTCGTCGAAGCCTCCATCATCTGATAAATCATGAGCATCGAAAGGTAGACAGGTAGTGCGCTGTACCAATGAGACCATCACGAGAAACTCCCGCTCAGTGATGTAATCAAAATGTCCGGTCTTCGGTAGAATGATCCGGGCAAAAATATGGTGCAATAATCTCATCTCTGCAGACAGACGAGATGCAGGCATGGTGGTTCCCTCAAGCAAAATGTCTTACTCGAAATACACTAGAGACCACTCACTCTATCAATCAAGCTATCGACCACTGACCCAGTCATCGAAATATCCCACACTCTACTCAATGTCTCTGAATTAACTGGGATATCCCTACCTCTCCTGAGAAACCCAACCATCACTCCCACGGGCTAGTGATCCGTAAAACTCCCGAATAAGCCCTAGGTAATATCTCAGCTCAGAGAATAGAAGGATGTCAAACCAGCTTCTCAAATCCATTGATCGATCCTGAATTGCTACTGGTCGATGAAACTGAAGTCCACATGGTGTCCTCCGATGACCGTCTTCGAACTCATCCGACTAGAAGCTGCAAAAAGAGGTTAAGTAGGCAGATCTGGAGCTCTAGCTTCGTGTCTGGCCTTGGTTCTTTGTTCTTCTTCCTGATTGGACTGCCGAGGGTGATGGACTACTTGTTTCCGGGGTCCCATTGCATAGAATAAGGATTTAAACAACTTTGGAAGGGAAACCAAAGGTTTCTAGGGTTCAAATTGGAAATGGGAGGCGAAATGTCGCTAACTCCAACCTAAAAACCATCCTAAAGGAAAAATCGAGGGGTTTTGAGCATGAAATGGAGGGAAGGAAGGACAGTGTGGAGTGAGTTAGGGTAGGTGTTAGCTTGAGTGGGGAGAAGAAAATGAGGAAAAAACATTTCAGAAAGCCCTTATCCTCGGTCTACTACCGTTCTTGTGTCGACTCATGCATGTGTCGACACATTCATGTGTCGACACATCAACTTAAAAACCAAAAAATAAGAAAAATAAAGGCTGATTAAAATCATTGGAAATTCAATTAAATTCAATGAAAATAGCAATGATTGAATATGATTAATGTCAAATATGATTGCATTGAGCCAAAGATAGGAAGATTCTAATCAAAAGGATTAACGATCCCGAGCTCTCTTCTAATCATCCAAAACCGATCTTTTAGAAGAGGTTTAGTCAAAATATCAGCTAATTAAAATTCAGTACTAATAAATTCAAGCACAACATATTATTTTCAATATGATCTCTAATAAAATGATATCGAATTTCAATATGTTTACTCTTAGAATGTTGAACAGGATTTTTGTTAAGCAAATAGCACTAGTATTATCATACTTTATAGGTGTACTAATCAACTTGATTCCAAAATCTTCAAGTTGTTGCTTAATCCATAAGATTTAAGCACAACAACTTTCTGCTGCAATATATTCAGCCTCAACTACGAAAAATGAAACTGAAGTTTGTTTCTTGCTAAACTAGGAGATTAAGTTAACTCCAAGAAATTGGCATGTTCACTAGTACTCTTTCTATCCAATTCATAACTAGCAAAATCAGCATCAGAATATCCAATTAATTCAGCAGATTAATCTCTAGAATATCATAAACCAATATCAATTGTACCAGATAGATATCTATAAATGTGCTTAATAGCCAATAGATGCAATTCTTTAGGTTCAGACTGATATCTAGCACACATGCATACACTGAACATTATAGCTGGTCTACTAGTAGTTAAGTACAGTAAAGAGCGAATCATACATCTGTATAATTTTTGATCTACAGATTTACCATGCTCATCTTTATCAAGTCTACAAGAGGGGCACATAGGTGTACCTATTGATTTAGTAGTCTCCATCCCAAACTTCTTTATAATATTCTTGTATACCTAGCTTGGTTGATCAAGATTCCATCTTTAGTTTGCTTGATCTGGAGTCTAAGAAAGAAATTGAGTTCTCCTATCATGCTCATCTCGAACTCACCATATATTATCATAGCAAACTCTTGACAAAGAATTTTATTAGTAGCACCAAAAATGATATCATCAACATATACTTGTACTACTAATAAGTCATTATCTTTCTTCTTCAAAAACAAAGTTTTATCAACATGGCCTCTAGAAAATTCATTTTTAATTAAAAATTTGCTAAGTCTTTCATACGAGGCTCGAGTGCTTGCTTTAATCCATAAAGTGCTTTATGTAATTTAAAAGCATGATCAGGATGTGAGTGATTTTCAAATCCAGGTGGTTGTTCAACAAAAACTTTTTCTATTATAAAACTATTTAGAAAAATACTCTTAACATCTATTTGAAATAGTTTGAGATTCATAAAATAAGCAAATGCTAATAATAGTCTAATTGCTTCAAGTCTAGCAACAGGAGCAAAAGTTTCATTAAAATCAATTCCTTCCTCCTAATTTTAGCCTTTAGCAACTAGCCTAGCTTTATTTCTAACAACAATTCTATTTTCATCTAATTTATTCCTAAATACCCATTTTGTGCCAATAATAGAAACATTAGATGATCTTTCTATTAATGTCCAAACATTATATCTATCAAATTGAATTAGTTCATCTTGCATGGCATTTATCCATTTAGGGTCTTTTTCAGCATCTTCAAAACATTTAGGCTCAACTTGAGATACAAAAGCTATGTAATCATATTCATTTCTAATTGAGGCTCGAGTTTTTATCCCTTTAGATGGATCACCTAGGATTAATTCCTTAGGATGTCCATAAGCATGCCTCCACTCCTTAGGTAGATCTTGGTGCTTTGGAGTATCTTCACCTTTCTCACTTTTGTCTTGATCTTCTTCACTTGTCTTATAGGGTTGATCATTCAGTGTCAACTTTTGAAGCTTATTAGCACCTGCACATGCATCAGAAGTATCCTCTTTTCTGGAGGATTTGTTAGTAGATTTTTCAAAAACAACATGTACAGACTCCTCTACATCTAAGGTTCTTTTGTTGAAAACTCTATATGCCCTACTTGATGTAGAGTATCCTAAAAAGATACCTTCATCAGACTTAGCATCAAATTTTCAAGATTGTCTCTCTCATTATTTAAGATAAAATATTGACAACCAAAAACTCGAAAATACTTTAAAGTTGGTTTTCTTTGATTCCAAAGTTCATAAGGAGTTTTCTTCAAAATAGGACGGATTAAATCTTAATTCAAAATATAACATGCAGTATTAATAGCTTCAGCCCAAAAATATCTTGGTAAATCATTTTCACAAAGCATAGTGCATGCCATTTTTTCTAAGGTACAGTTTTTTCTTTCCACTATCCATTCTTCTGCTGAGGTGTCCTAGGTGCAGAAAAGTTGTGTTCGATACCTTTTTTCATTACAAAGCTTTCAAAATCTTGATTTTCAAATTCAGTTCCATGATCACTATGAATGCAAACAACTGAAATACCTTTTTCATTAGAAACTTTTCAATAAAACTTTATAAATGCAGAAAATGACTCATCTTTATGTGCTAGAAAGAAAACACATGTAAATCACGAAAAATCATCCGCTATGACAAATCCATATCTCTTGCCTCCTAGACTTGATGTTTTAGTTAGTCCGAAGAGATCCATATGAAGTAGATCTAGTGGCCTATTAGTAGTTACAAAATCTTTAGGCTTGAAACATGTTTTAACTTATTTTCCAAATTGACATGCTCGGCAAACTCTATCTTTTTCAAAACAAAGTTCAGGTAAATCTCTAACTAAATCGTTTTGCAAAGTTTTGAAAGTAGATACATACTAGCATATCCTAATCTTCTATGCCAAAACCAACTAGTCTCATCTTTAGTAGAATTCATTGCAACAAGGCATTCTCCTTTAGGCAAAGATAGATCATGCAAATCTACTAAATAAATGTTACCATGTCTTTTTCCAATGAATTGTACTCCATTTATATCCGGACTAGCAATCATGTAATAAGATAATTTAAAAATAACTTGAAAACCTATATCGAAAAATTGACTAATACTTAAGAGATTGTGCTTTAAACCTTCAACTAAAAGTACATTGTTAATACAACTAGAAGAAGTAATGTGAACCTTACCAATACCAATGATTTTTTCTTTACCATTATCCCCGAAGGTCACATTCCCTCCATTCACTGCTTCAAGAGAAGTTAATTGCTTCACATCTCTCGTCTTGTGCCTTGAGCAATCACTATCAAGATACCAAAGTCTTTTGTTCTCCTTAGTTGCAAGACACACCTACAATAAAAATCAATCTTTGTTTTTAGGTACTCAAGCCAACTTGGATCCTTTAGGGTTAGCACTTAAAATGGTTCCTTTTGGAACCCAAACTTTTTCAAAGGAATTAATTTTTCTCAAATTATATTGAATAGATTTATGACCTTGCTTTTTATATAAAACATGTTATGCTAGATGATACAGGTACAAAAAAGTTTTTGAAGTACTTTTATTATTTTTGGAGTCTATAGCCTAATCATGCTTTATTGAAAATGGCTCTTTGGCTATTTAAAAGTAGGTTTAGTTTTTCTGAACTATAGGTATGTTTTTCAATAAAAGGCTTCATTTTATCAAGTTCATTTTGTACTTTACATTTTCTAATTCTAAATCCTTATTTTCTTTAAAAGATCACTATTTGAGATGATAATTTTGGATCTTTTAAAACTTCATTTTCCATTATCAAAGCATTGTTTTCTTTTCTAAAATATCCAGTTTAGTTTTCAAATCACTAACCTCATTTAGTAAAGAATTGTTTTCATGAGAAAAACTGTTTGCATGCTTTTTCAATCTTTTATTTTCAAATAAAACTAATTTGTAACAATGCATGAGTTCATCAAAAGCATTTCTTAACTCATCAAAAGTAAAAATTTATTTGGTATCAGATGTTACCTTATCTTGTTCTTGATGTGCCATAAGATAAAGATTTGTAATTTCAGTCTGCTCTTCTTCAGAACTGGAGTCCTCACTATCACTCCATGTGGCCATCATTGCTTTTCCTTAACTTGGTTTGACTTCTTTAGGAGAGGGCAGTCGAGTTTATAGTGACCCGGCTTCTTGCACTCGAAGCATGTAGGTATTTCCTTCTCCTTTCTTTTTCCTTTTCTTTCTCTTTCTCTTTCCCCTTTTATTTATTTGATTGAAATTTCTTCTTGTAAGGGAACTTCCTCCTCTTCATGAATCTTCTAAATTTCCTAGTAAGGAGAGCTTCTTCACCTTCATCTTCTTCTTCTTCTTCGGACTCATCGATTGAGGATTCTTCTTGTATGTTTGATTTGAATGCAATCCCCTTTTTCTTTTTATCCATGTCCATTGATTTTTGCTTCAAATTCAGCTCAGAAGTCATAAGCGATCCAACCAACTGCTCTAATGGTAGCTTGTCAACATCCTTTGCTTCTAGAATTACAGTCACCTTCGGATCCCATGATGTTGGAAGTGACCTGAAGATTTTATTCACAAGATCAGCATTAGACATTACCTTTCCTAGACTTCCCATTCCGTTTACAATATTTGTAAATCTAGTGTACATGTCAGTGATAGACTCATTAAGTTCCATTCGGAACATTTATAAGTATGCACTAACATGTTCACCTTAGTATTCTTCACTTGATCGATACCCTCATGGATAACTTCAAGTGTGTCCCATTTTTCTTTAGCTGAAGTGCAACTAGATATCCTATTGAATTCACTAGGATCTAATGCACAATAAAGAAGATTCATTGCCTTTGCATTGATCTCGGATTACTTAATATCATTTCATCCCAATCCTCTTCGAGCTTTGGGATGGAAACACTATTAACCATAATCGAAGGAATATGTTGACCTTTATCAACTACTTTCCACAAATATAATCTATAGAATGCATATAAATTCTCATCCTAGTATTTCAATATGTATAATTTAATCCATTAAAAAATGGAGGTCTATTTGAGGATTGACCCTCAACTACACTAGTACTAATAGGGGCTGCCATAGATCTTTACTCAAGCGGTAAAGCTATTCATTGAGAATAAGACTCTGATACCACTTGTTGTCCAATAAGCAACCCAAGAGGGGGGTGAGTTAGGTCTCTAAAAAATAATTACTTGATGCAACATAATAGTATATAATCCAATCCAACATTAATCAAGGTACTAAGAATTTAAATGTAATGCTCTTAAGTAAAAGTGCAGCGAAAATAAAGAGCAATAAATGTAAAAACAATAAGAGGAGAGGAGACAAGCAACCACAAATACAAAGAAGTATAGTGGTTCGGTGCTATCCAATGCACCTACATCCACTCCCCAAGATCTCCTTAGGAATTCACTATAATCTCAACTGATTACAGTCGATTGTTTTCTGGGCTCACTAATCAAAACCTGACTTGTTTTCATAAGGCTCACAAGTCAAAATCTCACTTGGTTTTATGGGCTAACCAGGAATCTAAATGGTTTTAAGGCTCACCACCAACCTCCCTTGATTTTTCGAGCTAACCAAGAACCTAAGTAGTTTTCAATGGCTCACCAATAACCTCCCTTGATTTCGTAATAGGCTAACCAAGAATCCTTACAACAAATAATAGTTTGAAGTAAAGAGAATAAAAGCTTTTTAATAAAAAATGGGTATCTCTTTGAAGCTCAAAGTTGTGATGCTTTTGAACTTGATGAAGCCTCTTTGATTGCTCAAAAATGGTTGATCTTTAATGCTCTTGAAGGCTCTTGAATACTTGGAGGCTTGTTTTTGCTTAAGAGTGGTTGAACTTCAATGAATAAGAGTGAATGCTCTTTTTTCTTCTCTTATTTTGATTTGATTTGGAGCATATAAATACCTTCCCAAGGCCTCAAAACCAGTTTCTAGTCATTAGACTCAAAAATCTAGCCGTTGGGGGTAAAAGGGTCGAGTTCTGCATTGAAAAACTAGTCATTATTATTTCCAGAACTTCATGTGTCGATACTTTAGGCTGAGTCGACACTTCAGGTCAACACTTGAACTTCTTGAGTCGACACCCGGTTCAAATATCTTCAATCTGGTTCTCTAGAAATCTTAGATGTGTGGACACTTCCTTAGGTGAGTCGACACTTTGAGTTGACAATTCGAATCCATGTGTTGACACTTCTGCAGTTCTTTATCTTTAGCAAGTTTTGTGACTTGAAAATCTCAGGCGATGTGCTGATCCTGTGTCGACACTTCAAGTCCATGAGTTGATACTTTAGATTTGCTATCTGAAACATTCTGTGTACCAGCTTGAGTCGATACTTCACTTCCATGTGTCGATACTTGGTGTCATGTGTCGACACTTTGAGTTGAGACTACATAGAAATCTTCACAAAAATGTCTGAACTTGTGCTTAATCAAATTTAAATTTTACTCAAGTATCCATTCAAGCATACTTTGACTGTCCAAGTCTTCTTTGAGCAGATCTTTCATCTAAAGTTGGCTTTTTCAACCAAACAATCATTTTCCAAATTTGTGAGCATCTTTTTCTATAAGAACACACTTCAAAGAAATCATTAGTACTTAACTTATACTTAATCATTTTGCTTATCATCAAAATCAATAACGGAATCAACAAAAAGGAAGAAGATGGAAAAGGAGGAAGGGAAGGGATGGAAGATGGTGGCTAGATTTTTCTGATTGTTGGATATGTAGGATAACTAGAGCCTCACACCCCACGATGCTTTGAAGAACAAAGAAAAGGCCTCACACCCCGTGATACACACAGCAAAAGAAATTTGACAGAATGTTGACTTTATTTGATGAATAATAATAATAATACAAGGGGGGTGATGGGATATTTATAGACCCTCAACCAGTGGTGTAAGGGATACAAAGACTAGTGTTTATTTCCTTAGGCAATGACTCCTAGAAACCTTGCTCTAGGCATCTTGGACACCTGTTCTTGGCTTAATCAGGGACTCTCTCCAAGGTGGATGAATTCATGGGCCTCTCATCCAAAGTTGGTGCCAAGATGGAGTGGGGGGCCTCCAGGATCCGACATAGATTGCTGGGCCCTATCTGATTTATTGATTAGGGTTTTCTTGAATCGTTAATAATGTATCAAATTTGTAATCAAGTATTGAAATAAAGTTAGTCCAGTTAAGAGTTTGTAATCAAGTTAGCTCAGTTGAGTTGAATAGAGTCCTGTAATAAGTTGGGTTATCTCAACCAATCCAATTGAGTCCTATAAATTGAGTCCAGTATTAGTCCTGTTATACAAGAGGAGGAGCATCAGTCAAAGCCTTCACCAAGCCCCCAGAGCAAAGCAAGCCCAAGCCATGAAGCTCCATATATAAAGTTTCAAAGAACCAAGATGCCCAGGGAATATTCTAGGCCCCAGCCCAGGGTTTCCAGGCCACCGGAGGCCCATGCGCCCAAGCCCTTTGGAGGCCACCCAAGCCCAAGTGGAGGCCACCCTTGTTGCCGTAAAGTCCAAGCCCAAGCCATCTTGGCATCCAAGCCCAAAGAAAGGCCTTGACCAAGTCAAAGGAGAGAGAAGAATCCAATTCAAACAAGGAGATCAAGTTTAATTGCCATTCAAATGTATTCTCCTAGTTTTAAGCAAACTTGTAATCCCTCTCCCACTCTACTTTGTAATTTTATTCTAACAAGGAGAGGACTTCGAGAACATCTATAAATACCCCCACCCTCTTGATGTGGGTCAACGGGGGTCGGGGGGGGGCTAGGATCGTTGGTGAACCTAGAAGTCACCTAGATTAGGGTATCATATTTTTTGGATTTTTTCTAGGGGTGGGGAAGGAAAAAAAAATGGGGATGGAAGACAAGGATCTGGATCTCGTGGACTTTGGGACTCACCCTACCGGAGAGGACCTCTCACCTCTAAGGCATTACACCCTCCTCGATACTTGGAGGCGCTAGGATGGATTTCAAAGGCCACGAGGGGATAGAGAAGATGGAATGGGAAGGGAGATAACTGGACATTATCTCATCATGTCCTGGGTTGGGCCACACACCCCTCCACACGAAGTTGAAGAAGAATCACTCTTCCTAAAGCAAAATTTTCATTTCTCAATTATTTTTTTATAAGAAGGATTGGAGCCTATTTTATAGACACCAAGCCATTTTGAAATTCAAATTTTGAAATTCAAAATAACAAAATAAAGAGAAAAAATAGTGGGCATTTCCATGAATAATTCGAATTCACATTCTTCCTCTGCTCTGAAATCTCCATAAAAAAATTTCCTGCTATGAAATCTGTGATGCTTTGAAATTGGTGCAGCTTTGAGAGTCGTGCTTCACCATCTTTGTTCTGCTTTGAGATCCGTGCATAGATTTCTCCTTCCCTGGCTGTGGAACAGGGGTGGATGGGGAAGATGAAGATGACTCAGAGTGCAGTTCCTCTGAAAGTGAATCGATGCTTCCAGATTCAAACACTCAAAGCATGGAGTCACGTTGTGATCAAAGCTGTTTTGTTGTCTAAGAAAACAAGACTTGAATGCGATGAACAGGGGTTTCTTGTTGACTCATTAGCTAAGGCAAACACTGATGTCTCTAACCCAAATAGAACATGTGAGCCAGCACTTATTTCAGGGTAGGGCGTTGCGGGTGGAGCGATGGTGTCGGGAGTCGACTACGGAGGATGGGCGATGTCTGGTGGAGTTGATGGCGGAGGAAGGGTGGAGGAGAGGGAGAGGGGCACAACATGGGGGCGGAGTGAGAGAGCAGGGCGACGGCGAGCGGTGGCTGGGCATCGCGGGAGGCACGGGTTGCCGGCTGGAGACGACTCTAGGCGGAGGGTCATCAGGCGCGGAGAAGGGAGGCATCATGGGCATCATGGGTATGGAGCAGCAGGGGAAGATGGACGGCCAATGGGGTCCATCCAATCATCGGGCGTGGCGATGCGGGGGAGATGGAGGGCCGTCGGGAGGGTCGTCGATGGTCGGGCATGGTGGATCTGGGATGAATGGGAATTTCTGGGAGGTTGAAGATGATAGGGATAAACATGGAATAATTTGGGGATAGATCTGGAATAAAACTGGAATAATGGGAATAAGTAGAATAGCAGGGATAAAAACTTAAACTAAAAAATAAAAAAAAAAATCTGAAAATAGAAAAGGAAAACCCGGATGGGTTTTGATGTCCCCATCATTCTCCTGAGGTGCGAAAAAACTCGACTCCGTCAGTCAGGCTCGCTGCATTTTTTTTTTTCAACCCTAATCCTAACCCGCTTAGATACCAAAATTGATGTGGGACAATGAGGGGGGGGGGGGGGGGGCAAGGATCATTGGTGAGCCTAGAAGTCACCTAGATTAGGGTATCATATTTTTTTAGATTTTTTCTAGGGGTGGCGAAGGAAGAAAAAATGGTGACGGAAGAAAAGGATCTGGATCTCGTGGACATTGGGACTCACCCTAATAAAAAGACCTCTCACATCTAAGGCATTACACCCTCCTCGATACTTGGAGGTGCTAGGATAGATGTCTAAGGCCACGAGGGGATAGAGAAGATGGAATGGGAAGGGAGATAACTGGACATGACCTCACATCATGTCCTGGGTTGGGCCTCACACCCTCTCCTCGTGGAGTTGAAGAAGAATCACTCTTCCTAAAACAAAATTTTCATTTCTCAATTATTTTCTTACAAGAAGGATTTGAGCCTATTTTATAGACACCAAGCCATTTTGAAATTCAAAATCAAAATTCAAAATAACAAAATAAGGGGGAAAAATAGGGGGCATTTCCATGAATAATTGAATTCAAATTCGAAATCAAATTCCTCCTCTGCTCTGGAATCTGCATAGAAAAATTTCCTTCTCCGAAATTAGTGATGCTTTGAAATTGGTGTAGCTATGAGATTCGTGCTTCACCATCTTTGGGCTGCTTTGAGATCCATGCATAGATTTCTCCTTCTCGTGGCCATGGAATATAGGCGAATGGGGAAGATGAAGATGACTCAGAGAGCAGTCCTCAGAAAGTGAATCGATGCTTCCAGATTCAAACACTCAAAGCATGGAGTCACGTTGTGATCAAAAGCTATTTTGTTGTCTGAGAAAACAAGACTTGAATGCAACGAACAGGGTGTTCTTGGTTGACTCATTAGCTAAGGCTAACACTGATGTCCCAACCCAAATAGAAATGTGAGCCAGCACTTATTTCAGGGTAGGGATACAGGTGGAGAACAGTGCAGAGTCGATGTGGTGGAGGACAGGCGGCGGTAGGCGGCATGTTGACGGCGGGAGGAAGGGCTGTGGCAGGTGATGGCGAGGGAGAGGGGCGCGACATGGGGACGGAGCGATGAGAGTAGGGCGGGCGGCCGAGCAGTGGCTGGGCATCGTGTGAGGCACGGGGTTGCTGGTTGGAGACGACTCCGGGCGGTGGGGCGTCGGGCATGGAGAAGGGAGGTGTCATGGCGTCATGGGCATGGAGCAGCAGGGAAGATGGACAGTTGACGAGGTCCATCCAATCATCGGCGTAGCGGTGCGCGGGAGATAGAGGGCCGTTGGGAGGGTCACCGGTGGGTCGGGTGTGGTAGATCCGGGATGAATGGGAAGAAAATGAGAAAAAAAAAGGAGGCTCTGTGAATTCTGGGAGGTTGAAGATGATAGGGATAAACATGGAATAATCAGGGATAGATCTGGAATAATGGGAATAGGTAGAATAATGGGGATAAAAACTTAAACTAAAAAATAAAAAAAAAATCTAAAAAAAGAAAAGGAAAACCGGATGGGTTTTGATGTCCCCATCACCTCCCCCTCTTGGAAGCATCTTTTATTCATGAATGAAACCGTGCTAAAATTTTAAGCTTGCTAGCTTTTTCTTGTCTTCTTGTGTTGAGGTGTGTGAGTTTTGTTTGTGAGCACTAATTCATCCAAGCACTAGCCACCCAAATCACTCTCTTCCAAACCATAACACGCCAAGGTGAAGATGCCCTAATCCATCCATTAGCAAGAGGCTTCTTCCCCGTCTAGCCGCCAGCAGTAGAAACCCTAATTCCCTCTTTCCCTAACCCTAGTTCCTTTCTTTTCCCTTTCTTATTTGTTTTCTTGCTAACCTCTGACGCTTATAGGATCCCCATGGTATTCACCTCCAAGGAGGAGGCCCTCTTTGCCTCCTGGACTGAACCCAAATAGCCGCCCAAATCGAGGAACTGAAGGCTTGTCTTCCAGGCGACAATCTCGAGTGCTGTGTGATCCCTTCATCGACAGGATCTTCGAATCGGTGCTTAGTAAAATCCACCCCCCCTCCTAATTTATGATTTGTTGAAGGTACGCTATCCTAACCAGGAGTTTTTCAATCTTCGAGATCTTTTCTTTTATTTTTTTATGAGTTCTTATGCAGGTCGGTTTGATCTTGTCATTACTAGTTTACCTGCTACACTTTACTTGACTTCGGGACATTAGCCTGCAAATTAAAATTCTAAAAAAATTACAAAAAAAAAAAATTGTTTCTATTTTCCTGCAATCATGGTGTCTTAGGATCATCCCGCATCATTTTAGTATCAGTGCTAGTTTAGAATAATTGCATCTTCATCAAAAACACCAAAAAAATTTCATCTCTAATTTTCTGTATAAGATCTTTTGCATTAGGGGTCTAGGTTTCGGTCAATTTTGTCCATCTAAGAATTTTATTTTGCTTTGAGATTTGCATGAAGTATCCTCTACTTTGTCTTGATAATTTTCATAATTTTTAATTATTTTTATATAAATAAAAAGTCCTAAAATTTGGCATCTTAGAAACCCTAACCGAAATCCTGAGTTTTCAGCACATAGTCTGAAAACCCTAGGAGTACATCATAATGTAGTTTTTTTCTCTGCATCAAATTTTGTAGGATCATTATA
This sequence comes from Areca catechu, assembly GCA_021397845.1. Classification (NCBI taxonomy): domain Eukaryota; kingdom Viridiplantae; phylum Streptophyta; class Magnoliopsida; order Arecales; family Arecaceae; genus Areca; species Areca catechu. Next base: position 124,504,360 of record CM038040.1, on the reverse strand, counting down.
ACCATCCATCCTCTGTTCTGTAATTTTTCAGATTTTTTCTGCATAAAAAACCATGTCAAATTCTGCATCAAACCAAATCCTAATTTCTTGATTCTATGATTTTGCACACCTAACTAAACCTAACCTAATAAACTACCAAACCCCTCAAATCCCAAGCAAGTTTTGTTGGCTACTTAATCAACTTAAACCTAACTTTCCATCTCATAAAAAGATAAAAAAAAATATTTTTCACATTGTTGTTAGATTGCATCAGGACCATCGAATATTCATCATCTCCTCAAACTAATCTTAAGGGCATTTCTCTATCTCAAATCAGGGCAGGAGGTCATTACCTGTCTTGGGCCCAAAACAATCACTATCATCTGAACCCAAGCTTAATTAAAATAAATTAGACTTAATCTACTCTAGAGAGCTAGGTGATGCCAACAGGTCAGGTCCAAATTATGTGGGTAAACTAGTGCACTCAATTCTCCAACTATTACTGGAAAATGGTATCTAAGGCTGGGGATCCAGAGTCAAACGACCTAAGCGGTGTTGTGGTTCCTTAATTAGGTCCCTACGAAAGCAGGGAGAGCCTTCCTAGTGCAGACACCAGGGCTAGAAAATATCGACAGGTTGAATCCACATCCATGTGGATCACTTGTGAATAAAGTCCAAAACCCAACCCCTTTTACCATGTAAATATTTTATTTTAAATTATATTATTTTGGCTTAGTTAGGGTTAGCCTTTTTTACCAACTGTAATTAAGGTTTTGTTTATTTAGCATATTGGGCTAAACCTTTTTACCACATTGAGTCAAAATCTCATTTATCGGTTGTGTCAAATCCTATTGGGCCAAACCTGTTTACCAAATTTATTCTTTTTTGTTGCATGGGGTTATGCCTTTTGATCAATTGATCAAGTGGGGCTTTAGTTATTTGGTTCTGAGTCTTGTAATAATTAGTTATTGAGTTCTGTAATACAACGGGGACCCATTAAAGACCCATGTGACTTCATGTGCACCCAATTGAAGATCCCATGTGCTAGCTCAAGACAAACCATGTGATTCCATGTGCTAGCCCAAGTCAGCTTGTTCTTGGCGCCACCTTTTCAAGATTTTGGACAACATCGCATGACATGTCTGGACATCACTTGCCACCTCATTGGGACAACATCACATGCCATGTCATTTATCTTTGTTGGCCAATTTATGTCAAAACATAAAATGGTTGTCTTTATTTTTTTATCAAGACATTAAGACATCGGATATCTAGACATCCAAACATCTAGACATCCAGACATCTGGACATTTAGACAACATGGAAGCTTATCCAAGGAGGGCACCTTATTTAAATTCCAAGATACCGATTGTTTTAAGAGAAGTAAAGCAGAAGGACTACATTTCATTTAGAGCCTCCTCTCATCTTCATTTGTCACCATATGAAGAGGCACCTCATCTATTCAATGTTCAAAGCCTTCTCATCCAAGTCCAAATGAAGGATTATCTTATCTACCTTTCAAATTTAAGAAAATCAAAGAGTCCAAGATAAAGACATTTTTCATCCACTTTTCAAGTTTGAAATGCCAGAAGAATAGGAAGGAGTCCAAGCCATATGCCGCCCATCCCTCTTCTAATATTTGTCACCCATGTGAAATCCATCACCACTTTTTATGATGAGTAAAAGAGAAGGACTCTACATCTTATTTTGACACCCATCCTCTTCTTATTTTGTCGCACACTTTAAGAAAAGTCTCCCATTATAGATGAAGTCCAAGAGAAGATTAAATCAAGAGTCCATGACACCTAGAGTGGAGATTCCAAGGAGTTCTTGCCCAAGGGAAATCAAGTCAAGACTTTGTATCCATTACACCACTAGTTGATGGTCTATAAATATCCCATCAACCCCCCTGTAAATAATATTATTATTCATTAATAAAGAAGCTCTGCCAAATTTTCTTCCTTTGCTATTTGCATCGTGGGGTGTGAAGCCCTTTTAATTTGTTCTTCGGAACATCGCAATGTGTGAGGCCCTTTTCCTTTGTTCTTCGGAACATCGCGAGGTGCGAGGCCCTAGTTATCCTACCAATCCAGCCGACAAGAAAACCTAGCCACTTCTTCTAACCCTTCCCTTTTATTTATTTCATTCCTTTTCTGCTTCTTAACATTAGTTTTCTTTGTTGAGTGTTTGTAGATGATCAGGAATCGAAGTCAGTTATTCTTGCCTCGAAACCTGTTGACCCCATAAGTGATTTTGATGATAACCAAACATTGGAGCATATATTTGTTTTACTAACAACTCTTCAAGTGTTTTACAAGTTTTGTAGGATCATTTCATATTTAATTTCAACTCCTACATTCCTAGTTTTGAAATGAGTTGTGTTGTAAGTGATTCATGCAAAGAAGAACCCAAGAAAAGGTTATATAAAAATCATGAAAATGGGTTACTTCTAGATGTGTTTCAAGCTTAAAATTCCTAAGAAAAATGGTTAGAAGAGTTTGAAGGCATCTTGAAACCTTGAAGACTTCCTGGATGATTTCTAGAGAAAAACTGATAATTCACTGAAGATTTCATTCGAGCCGACTCGAAGAGAAGAGAGCTAATTGTGGCACATGGCATGCAGATATCCGAGCCGACTCTAAGGGACCCAAGCCGATACGTCCAGAGTACCATTTCCTGAATTAGATAGGCGAGTCGACCCAAAAGAAGTCCAAGCCGACTCTACCATTTAGTCAGACATCCGAGCCGACTCTTCAGCAATTTGAGCCGGCTCCTCTAAAGTCCAAAAAAGCATTCTGAGACTACAGCCAACCAAGCCTACTCTAAAAAGAAAGAGCCGACTCTTCCGGACTACATTTTGAAAGCCTGAGGATTCGAGTCGACTAGAATCAAGACAAGCCGACTCTTACAGAGCAAGGAATCAGAATACTGTGCAACCGAGCCAACTCAGTTGAAGGAGTTGACTTAACCAGAGCTACTAAGGATCTGAGCTGACTCGAGTAATCTGAGCTGACTTGAAGGTCGATTTCTAGCTTATAATTGCTAGTTCCAAGACATGGAATTTGAATCTGAAAAGTGCTCCAACAGTCAAATATCACATCCCAATAGTCTACAATGACTAAAATTATCTGAGAAGAGTACAAGACTATATATTTGAGGGATTTGAACTACTTTAAAGAAGAGATGATGAGTAAATGCTAAAGTGAATATCCAAGCTACTTTGTGATCAAGAGAGCACTGTAAGAGCATTCAAGATAGTCTTCAAGCCTTCACCAACTACCAACAAAAGCTTGAAGCATTTATTGAATACGTTGAAGAAGCCAACCAAGTGCATTGAAGTATAATCAATTGGGCTTCTCTTAAGCTACATCGGTAACCATCCAACAAAATTTATTTATCATTATGTTGCTTTCTTTTTACAATTCTCTTTTGAATTGTTGGGTTATTGGTGAGCCAGGTTTAAAAACCAAATAGGTTCTTGGTTAGCCTGTGTTAAAACCAAGTATTGGGTCTTGGTGATCCTGTTAAAACCAAGTGTTGGGTTTTTTGGTGAGCCCAATTAAAAACCAAAATAGAGGTTTGGGTTGTGAGTGCTAAAATAATCCAATTGTATTCTAGTGGGAGATATAGTGAAATCCCAAGTGGTAATCTTGGATAGTGGATGGAGTTGGGTTGCTCCGAACCCCTATAAAACTTCCTATGTTTATGTCATGCATTCTCTTGTATCTTGCTTCTGCTTTTAATTATTTTAATCACAGCAATTAACACTTCAAGGGATTTTCAAAGATCACATAATTACTTAATTTTTTCAAATTTCCAATTCATCCCCCTCTTGGGAAAGCCACCTGGGCAACAACTGGTATCAGAGCCAGGTTTCTGAATACATTTAGAGTAAAGAATGATGGCTCATCCCATGAGTACTTCCTTGATCGAAGGCCAATCTATGAATAGACCTCCATTCTTTACTGGCATAAATTATTCATATTGGAAAGCTAGAATGAAAATCTATATTCAAGCTGCGATTTTCAATTATGGAAGGTCATTCTAAAAGGGCCACAAATTCCTGTGATCAAAATTAATGGCGTGGATGTCCCAAAGCCTGAAGAGGATTGGGATGAACACGACATGAAAATGGAAAATTAAATGCCAAAGCAATAAATCTATTATACTGTGCTTTGGATGCTAACGAGTTCAATCGAATTTCCACCTACTCTTCTACAAAGAAAATTTGAGACAAACTCGAAGTGACCCACGGAGAAACTTCCCAAGTAAAGACTTCGAAAATAATCTTCTTGTACATATTTATGAACTTTTTAAAATGGAACCAACTGAAACTATCTCTGCCATGTTTACTCGCTTTACAAATATATGAATCATTTGAAAAGTCTTGGCAGGGTTTATTCAATTGCTATCTTTGTATAGAAGATCCTCAGATCACTTCCGGATAAGTGGGACCCCAAAGTGATTGCCATCTAGGAAGCAAAAGATCTAAATGCCTTACCTCTGGATGAATTAATGAGTTTGCTCATCACACATGAGCCATGCAGCATGGACTGATGATGATCAGAAGAAGAAGAAGACAATAACCTTCAAAGCTGCATTGGATTCAAAGAAAGATAAGGAATCGAAAGATGACTGCACCTCCTCCGAAGATGATCTAGAAGATCAAGATATTGCTATGGTCATGAGGAGATTTAGACAGTTTATGGGAAAGAAGAAAGGAAAATACTATAGAAAATTTCAAAAATGAGGTGAGCACTCTAAAGACATGGATAAGGATAGAGAAAAGAAAAAGAAAAGTACATACATGCTATGAATATAAGAAACCAGGGCACATTCGTCTCGACTATCCTTATTAAAGAAATTTTTTAAGAAGAAGAAAAAGAAATCTTTGATTGCTACATGGAGCGATAGCGAGGAGTCGACTTCATCTGAAGAAGAAAAGACCATGAAAATTGCTAACTTATATCTAATATGTCTCGAAGACGAGATAACATCCCCCGAACCTCAATTAGAATTTACTTTTGATGAATTGAATTCTATTTTCATGATCTACTATCTGAATTTAAAAAGGCTGGAGTAAAGATAAGAACTTTAAAAAATATCAATGATTCTTTACAAAAGGAGAAAATGAGATTTCAAAAAAGAATAATCTATTGCAAAAGAATTATATGTCTTTTTTGAAAAATACAAAGCTTTGGAAACTGAAAACAATGCATGTCTTGACAAGAACAAAGCTTTAACTATTGAAAATAATGACTTGAAAAGGAAGTTGAAAAGCTTAAGCCACTAGTTGAAAAACTTACTTTATCTTTAAATAAGCTTGAGTTAATTTTAAAAGACCAAAGAATTTATGGAAACAAAGCTGGAATTGTTTCAATTCTTCAATTTCAAATGGAATTTCAGCTACTAAATTCATACCTTCAAAGCTTATGTTCCAAAATCAATATCTCAAGAAGCTTTGTATCCAATCCTTCTGCATCCATTTCTAGACTTTCAATGTATGTACCTATGGTTACAAATATAAAATCTATTATATCTATATCTGCATCAACATCTAGAACTTCAATTCATACATCTTTTTAGAATTCTAGAATTATATGTTATGCATGTCATGAGATGGACATAATTCTTTCAATGTAATTCATTAAAGAAAAATGCATATTCTAATAATAGAATTAAAAGAATTTGGATTCCTAAAAGAACTTCTCCGCTAACCTGCAAGGACCCAAGTTAGCTTGGGTACCTAAAAGAACTTCTTGATTGTCTTGCAGGAATGTCTTGAAGCCCAAAAATTGAAGAAAAGATGGTATCTTGACAGTAGCTGTTCAAGGCATATGACGGGTGACAAGGATCAATTTTCATCCTAGAGATGAAAGAAGGAGGTATGTTTACTTTTGGAGACAATGACAAGGGGAGAATAATTGAAATTGGTAAGATCAAAATAATCCTGTACTTTTATTGAAAATGTATTGCTAGTAGACAAATTGAAGCATAATTTGTTAAGCATTAGTCAATATGTGATAAAGGCTTCAAGGTTGTCTTTGAATATCTGTGTATTGTAACAAACTCTCTTGACTCTAGCAATAAGTTCATTGGACATAGACTTGGAAAATTTATGTGGTAGACCTCAATGATCTAGCCATGTCTAGTAGTTCCAGTCTAGTTGCAATGGATGCTAAGACCAAGGGGTCTTTCTTACTTTGGCATAGACGATTAGGTCATTCTAGCATGCATACTATTACCAAGTTAATTTCCAAGAATCTAGTTAGAGGCATGCCCAAATTTAAAGTATATCTTAATCATGTTTGTGATGCATGCCAAATGTGTAAACAAACTAGGGAAAGCTTTAAATCCAAAAATATGATTTCAACTACTAGACCCCTTGAGCTACTTCACATGGACTTATTTGGACCAACTAGGATCATAAGCCTAGGTGGTATGAAATATGTACTTGTGATAGTAGATGATTTTTCTAGATTTACTTGGATTTTGTTTATCGCTCATAAAGATGAAACTTTTAAAGTCTTTCAAAAATCTCACAAAAAAGTTTCTAATCAGAAAAATCTTTCAATAGTCTCCATTAGGAGTGATCACAACACTGAATTTAAAAATCAGTTTTTTCAATGATTATTGCACAGAAAATGGCATTGATCATAACTTTTCCACTCTCAGGATACCACAACAAAATGATGTCGTAGAGAGAAAAAATAGGACTTTGAAAGAGATGGCCCGAACAATATTATGTAAAGGCAATCTTCCAAGGTACTTTTGAGCAGAAGTGGTGAACACTGCTTGTTATATCTTGAACCATGTTTTGATTCATCCTATTTTGAAGAAAATCCCTTATGAGCTTTGGAATGAAAAGAAACCGAACATTAATTACTTTCATGTATTTGGTTGTAATGCTTTGTGCTTAACAATGGTAAAGATAATCTAGAAAAATTTGATACTAAATATGATGAAGCAATTTCTCTTGGTTATACATTACATAGCAAAGCATATAGAGTATTTAATAAATGAATTCTTACTGTAGAAGAATTATGCATGTTATTTTTGATGAAACTAACCCTTCACCTTCTAAGAAAGAAGAGTGCATAGACAATGATGCAGGTACAATTCAAAAAGAAATGGAAGAAATGAGCATACAATAAAGACCAACTCAAGAAGGAGAAGAAACAGTAAGTAAAGATCATACTGATCTACCAAGGGAATGGAGGTACGTAACTTCTCATCCTAGAGAATTAATTATTGGTGATCCTACACAAGTAATTAGGACTAGGTCATCACATAGAGATGCACATGACTACCTAACCTTTGTATCACAAATAGATCCTCATACCTTAGAAGAAGTTGAATCTGATTCAAACTGGATGATGGCTATGCATGAAGAACTAAATCAGTTTGAAAGAAATAAGGTATGAAATTTAGTTGAAAGACCATCAGACCATCCCATCATAGGAACCAAAGGGTCTATAGAAACAAATTAGATGAACAAGGAAATGTAATTAGAAACAAAGCTAGATTGATAGCTAAGAAATATAACCAAGAAGAAGGTATAGATTTTGATGAAACATATGCACCTGTAGCAAGACTAGAAGCCATTAGATTACTTCTGACATTTGCTTGCTACATGAATTTCAAACTTTTTAAATGGATGTGAAAAGTGCATTCTTGAATGGTTTTATATCCGAACAAGTTTTGTAGAACAAGCACCAGGTTTTGAAAATCATGCTTTTTCAAATCATGTTTTTAAACTCAATAAATCATTATATGGTTTGAAACAAGCACCTAGAGCCTGGTATGATAGACTTAGCACTTTCTTGATTAAAAATAATTTTTCAAGAGGAAATGTTAACAAAACTCTTTCATCAAGAAGAAAAATAATGATTATTAGTTGTACAAATTTATGTTGATGATATTATATTTGGTGCAACTAATGAAACTCTTTGTAGAGAATTTGCTAAGTTAATGTAGGGAGAATTTGAAATGAGCCTAATGGGTGAACTTAACTACTTCCTTGGATTTCAAGTAAAATAAATAAAGGAAGGAATCATTATTAACCAAGCCAAATACACCAAAGAAATTATCAAGAAATTTGGTATGGAGTCAAGCAAACAAATGAGCACACCATGAGCCCAACCTGCAGATTGGATGAAGATGAAGACAGATCCAACATTGATCAAAAGCTCTATAGAGGTATGATCGGATCCTTGTTATACTTAACTGCAAGTAAACCAAATATCTTGTTTAGCATATGTGTATATGCTAGATTCCAATCTAATCCTAAATAATTACATATGCTTGCTATTAAAAGGATTATAAAATATTTGAAAGGAACAAGTAATCTAGGTTTATGGTTTTCAAAACATTCTTCATTGAATTTAATTAGATTTTCGGATGCTGATTATGCTTATTGTAGAATTGATATAAAAAGCACTAGTGGCACATGCCAGTTTCTAGGGTTGAATTTAATCTCATGGCACTGTGAGAAACAAAACTCGGTAGCACTATCTATAGCTAAGGCAGAGTATGTTGCTATAGGGAGTTGTTGCACACAAGTATTATGGATTAAACAATAACTAGAAGACTTTGGTGTTACACAATCTAAAATTTCTATCAAATGTGATAACACAAGTGCTATAATTTTGTCAAAAAATCTAATTCAACACTCAAGGACTAAGTATATAGAGATTAGACACCATTTTATTAGAGATCATATTTTGAATGGTGATATTGAACTAGAATTCATCCCTACTAAGAGCCAACTTGCTGACATTTTTACTAAGCCACTCAATCAGGATAGATTTGAGATGATTAGAAGAGAATTAGGTCTTTATGATCCATTTTAGATTTTCCAACCTAATCCTTTTAAAATTAAGAAAAAATTATCTAGAGAACCTCCTACATCAATTCAACGTCTTTGAGCATCTTTCCATGCAATTTTCCTGAATTTATTTTCATTTTTGATCAATTCTTAACCTTTATGGAAAGTTTTTTTGAGTTGACTCGAGCAATTGTGCTTAGATCGAGCTGACTTGAATTACTTATTCTGGTTTCGCCCTGGTCGAGCCGACACGAACAATTTAGGGTTAGTCGAGCCGACTTGGATATCAAGCAAACTATTTTGTAATAGAGCCATAGAGCCTTTTTCAAATTTTTCTATCTTTTGTTCTCACTCTAAACCTTAGAACTCCATTCAAAATCTCTTCCAAAACTTCAGAGAATTATCTCCCTTGAGCTCCAATCTTCCAATTTCTCCTAATTCTTGCAATGGCACCAGAATGGCTGTTGGGAAAAGATCAAAAAAGGGCTACTCCATCTACTGAGACTGAAAGAAGGTTTAAGCATCGGCATGAAGAGCCAACTCAAGCAGTGGAAAGAGAAGAACAGAGGGAAGAAGAAGAAAGAGGACCTGCTGCTGCCATCACCTCTCCAAGATAGGTGATTTCCATATCTAATCACCTAGTAACAAGTGGTAGGCGGAATATTTACTCTTTTCTCAAAGAAATAGGGCTGAAAATTGGTGATTCTATTGAAGAACTTGGATGGAGTCACTTTTGTTCATTGAATGTGTCTACTTATCTTGCTTTAGTGAGGACATTTTATAAAAACCTAAGGCTAGAGGCACAACACATTGAATCCACAATCAAGGGCAAGATGATAATTATTTTTGAAGAAAGGTTGAGTAGTATGCTAGAAATGCCAACTGGAGGGTCTAAACATCTAGTGTTAAAGGATATGGAGAAGACCCTAAGAACTATTCTCGGGAGGGAAGATGTCAGTGGAATTGGAACAGTAATGGCAAATACATTATCCCTAGAAATGAGATTGCTCCATAATTTTGTCAACGAATCTTTCTCCAAAGAACATGAAGGTTTGATTAGGTTACCGCGAAGAAAGACTTATGCTTCATGGAACATATCATTGAGGGGAGGCATTGAATTTACCTTATATTATGATTATGATGATGAAAGAGGCTATGTGAGAAAGTGAAGGCATGCTTACCCTATGGAATGGTGCTAATATTGTTATTTCAGGCCTCTAGAGTCAATCTTGAAGGGGAAGATGGAAAACCTCTTCACCATACTGATACTTATTCTTCCAAATCTCTACTTTGAATGGGTTATATCTGTAGTGAAGGAGTATGGAAGAAGAAAGAAAGGGACAGATGCTAGGGTTATAGTAGCATCTACTAGTGAGTATGATCATGATGATGATGAGAGTGCAGAGATACCTAGAGAGATCATTTCTGATACTATTGCACCCTCTACATTGGAGCCTCCAGAGCATGTTTTTGATGTTCCCATTACTGCTTATACTGAGTTTGGCACCACTCCTGAGCATACTGCTATTGGGACTATGGAGACTGAGCTTACTAGTATCACTGAGGCTGTGGAGACAGTTCATATTGAGCATGAGACTCCCTTACCTACTTCTCTACCAGCATATACTGCTCCAGGTCCACCTGCACATTCTACTTGATTTTCAGTGACACAGGAGGAGTTTATTGCATAGCGATGAGAGAACTTGCTGATACACTGACTTGTTCTTTAACTAGTATGTTTTGCAAGCTTTGCCAGTCAGTGGACACTAGACTAGACCTGCTCAGCACTGAGGTCAGAGAGCTTCGCACCAGGGTGGGACTCACTTGAGTCATCTAGACCAACCTCTCAGCTTGACACACAACCTTATCAGATTCTATCAGGTCAGCTACTGAAGCTATTAAAAGTTCTATGGATAATAGCATAGAAAAATTTAGAACAGAGTTGAGAGAGTTAAGATTTAGAATGGGAGGTATAGAATAAGGCAAAAGAATGGAGGACTACACCAAGGGCATCGGGATCCTTAGATATGAGTTTGGCAGACTTAGAGGTTCTGCCGAAGCATATACGAATGCCGAAGCTGCTAAGTTAATTACATTGAACAATGAGGTGAAGAATCTTCATGAAGAGATGGATATAGTTCAATTTCAACTTGATCAGCTCAAAACCACTATCATTGCAGCTTTTGCCACTCCTAGACCTAGACCTGTACCTATACCTATACCTACACCTCAACCTGGACCAACCTCTACTCCATATCCTAGGCAGCCAGCTCCTTATCTTAGGCCCTAATATTCTAAACCACAATTTGTGGACCCAATAGCATCTATGCCATCTTTTGGACTATCTATGTACCACGTTTTGGGCCATCCAATAGTACTAATGTAGATAGTGATAGTGAATAGACTTTTTATCTTAATCTTTTATAATGTATAATGAAAATTTTATGAATGCAATGAATACATTTTTTTAGCATATCTTTTGGTATGAATTGAGCTTGTGCAATACTCTCAATGATACTTTCATTTGTACAATGCAAATCAAAATAAATTTTAATTAGAATATCAAAGTTGAGAAGAGAGTGAAATTACCTCAACAAATTTATCAACTTTCTATTTCTATTATAAAAATTGAGCATTGAAAGATCAATTGAACACCTTTTTTGATTGCTAACAAAAAGGGAGAGAATGTTTAAAGTTGCATGAAAAAGATAGAAAGATAAAGAGAGAATAAATATGAAAGAAAAAGGGGGAGAATGTGATTAAAAATGTGAAATTGCATATATAAGTAAGGGGGAGAAAAATTGTTGAGTCTAAATGACTTTAGTTCATGCTCTATGCTCTCAAAATTTGCACACATTTTGATGATCTTAAAGCATTAACTCTGATACTTTTCAATTCTGATATATTTTTGATACTTTGCAAAATTAAGCTTTGATACTTTGCATACATTAATAGCTCTGATACTTTGTGAAAGTGCTAGCCTGAACACTCTGATATACATAAAAGCACTAATATGTATAGTCTTTTTTTCATAAAAAGCCTTGATACTTACTTGCAAATACAATTAGCTCTGTTACATGTTAATGCTCACTTTCAAAATTTAGTTATACATATAATTGTAAAGAATTTTTTCATGCCCACTATTTGTCATCATCAAAAAGGGAGAGATTGTTGATCCCATAAGTGATTTTGATGATAACCAAACATTGGAGCAGGCATTTGTTTTACTAACAACTTTCAAGTGTTTTACAAGTTTTTGTAGGATGGTTTCATTGTTTAATTTCAACTCCTACATTCCTAGTTTGAAATGAGTTGTGTTGTGTGTAAGTGATTCATGTAAAGAAGAACCCAAAGAAAAGGTTAAATAAAAATCATGAAAATAGGTTTTCTAGATGTGTTTCAAGCTTAAAATTCCTTAGAAATATGGTTAGAAGAGTTTGAAGAAATCTTGAAACCTGAAGACTTGCTGGATGATTTCTGGAAAAAAATTGATAATTCACTGAAGATTTCATCTGAGTCGACTTGAAAAAAGAGAGCCGACTCTGGCACATGGCATGCATGAAGATTTCTGGCACACAGATATCTGAGCCAACTCTAAGGGACCCGAGCCGACTCATTCAGAGTACCATTTCCTGAATCAGACAAGCGAGCTGACCCAAAGGAAGTCGAGCTGACTCTATCATTTAGTCAGACATCCGAGCTGACTCTTCGAGATTCGAGCCGACTCCTCCAAATTCCAGAAAAAAGCATTCTGAGAACTACAGCCAACCGAGCCCATTCTAAAGAGAAAGAGCCAACTCTTCAGACTACATTTTTGAAGGCCTGAGGATCGAGTTGACTAGAATCAAGGTGAGCTGACTCTTACAGAGTGGGATCAGAATACTATGCAACCAAGCTGACTCAATTAAAGCAAGTCGACTCAACCAAAACTACTCTAAGGATCCGAGCCGACTCGAGTAATCCGAGCCGACTCGAAGATCGATTTCTAGATTATAATGGCTAGTTCCATAACTTGTAATTTGAATCCAAAAAGTGTTCCAATGGTCAAATGTCATATCCCAATGATCTACAATGACTAAAATCATCTAAGAAGAGTACAAGACTATATATTTGAGGGATTTGAACTACTTTAAAGAAGAGATGATGAGTGAATGCTAAATTGAATATCCAAGCTACTTGTGAGCAAGAGAGCACTACAAGAGCATTCAAGATAGTCTTCAAGCCTTCACCAACTACCAACAAAAGCTTAAAGCATTTATTGAAGAAGTTGAAGAAGCCAACAAGTGCATTGAAGTGCAATCAATTGGGCTTCTCTTGAGCTACTCAGCAACCATCCAACAAATTTGATTTTCATTTTGTTGCTTTCTTTTATAATTCTCTTTGAATTGTTGGGTTATTGTGAGCCCGATTTAAAAACCAAATAGGTTCTTGGTTAGCCTGTGTTAAAACTAAGTGTTGGGTTCTTGGTGATCCTATTAAAAACCAAGTGTTTGGGTTTCTTTGGTGAGCCCGGTTTAAAAACCAAATTGTAGAGGTTTGGATTGTGAGCCTGTTAAAACAATCCGACTGTATTCCAGAGGGGGATATAGTGAAAATTCCAAGTGGTAATCTTGGATAGTGGATGTAGAAGTTGGGTTGCTCCGAACTACTATAAAACTTCTTGTATTTGTGTTGTGCATTCTCTTTATATTTTGCTTCTATTTTTATTTATTTCAATCATAGCATTTAACACTTCAAGGGATTTTCAAAGAGCACATAATTGTTTAAATTTTTCAAATTTCTAATTCACCCCCCTCTTGGGAAAGCTACCTGGGCAACAAAATTGGCATCGCATGAGCGATTGAAAGCCCGGTTCAAGATCTTGAAACCCTGCCATAGAATCTTTAGAGTCCAGCCAGATCTATTTCAGAGGAGTGATTTTCTTGGTAAAACTGAAAACTTATCCCTTCTCTTTAATTTATGATTAGTTGAAAGTAAATCCTAGTTTATAGTGGTTTCTTAACCACCAAATCCTGCTTTCTAGTTACTTTGTAGGTTAACTTGTGTGGGTAGTTAACTAGAACTAGTTTCCTTTACTGTCTCCTTGGAGTCTTCCTTAAAAATCTGAAAAAATCTAAAAAAAAATATTCTCTATTATTTTTTGATAATTAGGCTTTAATTATTTGTCTCGCATCACTCCCACACTCCCACCACCTACCTGGCTAGTGGAAGGAGTTAGTTGTTAAGTTGGGTGTAAGTTGAGTTGACCCACTCAATTTTGGCTCTAGGTCTAGCAAACCCTAGAATGTACTAATCCTTGCATGCTTGACTGCACCATACCACTTTGAGTGGTTGATTGCATGACCACCAAGTCAAGAGTCCAGTATAACCAGTCTAACCCCAAACCTGTTTCAACCATAGAACCCAATCTTGAAACTCTTATAAAAGCATGAATGAATAGATGGTTGCCTAATTAACCACCCAGATTAACCAATCAAATACCCAAACCCAAAATTAGTTTGCCCATATGAACTTCAGTTTGACCAATCCAATATCCAAATAAATCAAAGACTTGACCAATTGACCCAAACAAACAACCAAACAACCAATAGGATCGACCAATTAACCCATAGGCTGGATCAGGTAGAGAATCAATTAGGTACCATAGAAAGAACCCAAGAGTACAATACTGAACCTGATCCTGAGTCACCGGTTCCACCTCTCATAACCTAGGGGAGCCCAATATTAAGACCAGTTTATGGAACCCAACCCTAGGGAGAAACCAACCCCATGACTAGTTGTGGAACCCAATCCTAGGAGGATCCCACACCAGGAACCATATCAGGAACCCAACCTTAGGAGAGTCCAAAACCCTGACCCTATCTAGGAACCCAATCGTAGAAGGCCCCACCATGAAGTTTTGATCAAGATGAGAGGGCCATGGGAAACATTTGGGTAGAGGCACCCACCTTTGATGGTAGTCTTGAACCAAATGTCTATGTAGATTGGGTAGGAGACATGGATTATTATTTTGAGTGGTATGATATGAGTGAAGAGATGAAGTACAAATTTGCATAGATGAGGTTGATTCGTCAGGCTAGGCTACATTGGGCTAACCTTGAGCATACTAGGAGACAAACAGATCTACCTCCCATTACCACCTGGCAAAGAGAAGAAATTGAAACTTAAGGAGAAGTGCCTTCCTGAATCCTACAATCAGAAGCTCCTAGACTAATGGAATAGGATCCGACAAGGGAGTAGGTCAGTAGCTGATTACATCGCCAGTTTAATGACTTCACCATTTGGTGTAATGAGTCAGAATCTCTAGCACATACCTTATATAGGTTTAGAACAGGATTACGTGAGGATATCCTGAGAGCTGTATATGAGGAGGTCACCGATTTGGATCAAGCATACCAGATAGCTAGACGTTATGAATAATTCTAGAGGGGACCTACATATTAGTGGTTTGAACCAATTAGGAACAATGCCCCATTCTCAAAATAAACCCAAACCATGTATACCAAGGTCGACTCAATCCCAACCTAGTTTGATTTAACCCCAACCCAGTTATTTCAAATCCTAACCCAGTATGACCCAACCCTAACCTAATTCGATCCAATCCCAATCAACCCGTCCCAACCCAAATCCTCTTCGACAAACCGAATCCGAGTTAGTCTAGTTCAAGCAATTTGCACCAGTTAGAGTTGATAAGGGTAATGCACCAGCATTTTAAAAACCCCAAGCCCAGACCTAATGCTTGCTTTAGGTGCAACAATGTTGGTCACTATGCTAGCCAGTGTCCCACCAGATAATTACACATAGGGGAGCTTGAGGAGGAAGAGCTGAACTAATAATAATGACGAGGAAGAAGAAGAGTTTATGAAGCTGAGACAGACTTGATAGAGGAGTATGAAGGAGATGAGGAGGAATTGATCAGTCTGACTTAGTAGGGGTAGTTAGATGCAACCCATCCCAAACCAAGATGTAGGAGATTGGAGTAGGACTAGCATCCTACAAACTTTTATGAAAATTGGGGATAAGGTATGCAAGATTATAATAGATAGTGGGAGTTCGGTCAATGCCATCTCTGTCGATACAGTTAAATCAGTAGGATTGACTAGTGTGGGCACCGGGATTAGACAGAGGCTCCTCAATCCTCTATGGATCTCTGATTAGGGTTTAATCTTTGGGTCATGTAATAAAGCTTCAAGCCTGAGCAATTTACTTTTGAGTCATGTAATTGGTTTCAATTTTGTTTTAGTCATGTATCTGGCCAATTTGGTCAAGTTAGGGTCAATGGGTCCAATAATTAGCTAAACTATTTCACAAGCTCAAGTCAACTTGAAGTTGGGCTCAAGCTTGTTGAAGTTGGGTCCACAAGTGGGCATTCAAGTCAAGCCCAATTATGGACAGGTCAAGCCCTCTCTCCATACCAAGTAAGAGTGCCACCTCAACTCATGGAGTGCCACCTCATCAGTACCACTTGGCATGATGAAGTGCACATCACCAAGCCACTTGGGCGAACAAGAGAAGATGGAAGCTTCAAAGTCAAAGCCATGTGGATGCCCCATCAAGCCTGTCCTTGATCCAAGCCAATAACATCCTCACCCCACTCCCCACATCAAGCCCTTTTCCAAAGAAGCATGTTCAGCCAAGGAAGGTTCCTTAAGTCAAAAGAGCAGCCCTTGATTCTTGAAGACAACATCCCCATCCCACTCCCCCTTCAAGCCTTTTTCCAAAGAACTATGGTAGGCCAAGGAAGGTCGAAAGAGCATCCCTTGATCCTTGAAGATAACACCCACCCTTCACTCCCCCAAATCAAGCCACCCACCAAAGCACAAGCAAGGATCATGATCGGCCAAGAGAAGAGCTAAATTTTAGATTTTCGGCGCCTCCTTGATGAAGACTTGTAACTTTTTTTCATTTGAATTTGAATGGGACTTAGGAGCCTATTCTAAAGGGCCCTACACCTCTTGTAAAGTTAGTTTTGATGAAATGAAAATTTGAGAAGTTTCTTTTTCCTTTAGCCTTTGTATTCTTAGCTAGGAACTCTGTGAGAGAGTGCCTTTGTCTTTTGGGACATTGAGGGGTGAGAGGCCCTTAGTTACCTTCTTCCTTCGCAAGCCACCAATCCATCTTCAAGCTTGGATGCTTGTGGAGAAGAGCCCTTCTCGACCACCATCCCCAACTCTTTTCTCCATCACTCTTACTTTCTTATATGCTCTTCTTACTTTTCTAATCCCTTCACTGGGTTGCTCATAGGTCCTCTAGGCCATGGATAGAGGAGTCAGTCTTCCTTGACTTTGGGACCATTAAACGAAAAGCTTGCGAATCTGCAGGTCGAAGGCGCTCGATCATCCAAGCTGCATCCGCGAGTGTGAGCGAACTCGGCATTGGAACGCATCTGAATCTTCAAGGTTTGCACTCCCTAGTCTCCTAAGTTGGTATTGTCTTCGAGCTAAGTCCTATCGGGGTTTCTCAATCCCGAGGGTCCTTTTCTTATCACTGTTTAGGGGCTATGTTTGCATGCTAGAGTCTCTTATCATTATGCAAATCCCTAAATCTATTCTTACTTTGAATTCGGGAATTGGTCAATCCCCTCAAATATAAAAATAATAAAAAAAAATACTTGCATGCATATCATCTCTCTTAGTAGTCTCGCATCATGTTTGGTTCAGAGCTTCATCCCACATCATGTTTGGTATCAGAGCATGGTTAGGACTTAGTTTTTCTTTAAGTACTCGAATCGGGGTGCTTCACCATGGCCGTCCGATCATAGGAAAATGTAGGGCTCCAAGACCCTCACATCCCATTCAAAAGAAATTTATTATGGCATGTAGGGGTGCTGATGTGATTGACCCTTGAAGAAGAAAACAAAGAGATAAGTAATTCAACATCATTAAGTTTCTGCATCTTGTTCAACCAGTATATAGTCTGTTGTTTTGATTGTTTCTAATTGTAGGAGTTTCAGAATCTACTGATTCTTGCTTTTCTGGATTCCACATAATTGATAATATTCTTTAAAATTTTCTTAGTTTTATTTAAGTTTGTAGATTTTTTACATTGCTGATTACTATCTGAGAACAAATCTATCTGAAATTCCAGCAAGTCCAATTTCAGCACACTTTAATAGTTTAATTTTTGCACTTCGGTTCATCTCATTTAATTTTCAATAACTCATATTTCTTCCTATACATATCAAAACACAAAAAAATTTAGTTTACTTCATTAGACATCATGTGTATGCCATGATATGCATAATGACTTAAGGGCGACAATATCATAAGATAAGGGAAGGAGGTCATTACCTTTCCTTGGCCCAAAAACAACAACCCTTGCATTCGAACCTAAGGCCTAACTTAAAACCAATTAGCAACCTAATATCTTAGGGATATCAATTAGTCGGTTTAACCATTGTAGGAAGACTGGTGCAAACAACCCTACATTAGTACTGAGAAGCTGGTGTCTAAGGCAGAAGTCTAGTGCAAACGACCTAAGTGGTGTTGTGGTTCCTTAATTTGGTCCTTGCAAAAGCAAGGGGGCCTCCTACACTCCACCTCTTACCTGGCAGGTGAAAGGGTAGTTGTTGTGCTATGTGTATTCTAAGTTAACCCATTCTATTTAAACCCTTAGGTCTAGCATAATCGTAGTAGTACCTTCGTGTGTGTTGCATGTCAACTAGGTCCAGAGTCCAGTATCACCCACATCACTATCAGTCAGGTGAACCCCATAGACAACCTCAAAAATCAGATTAGGATCCTCACTGAGCATATTGTCAAGATGAACCAAATATTTGATGGACTTGAAACAAGGATAGGAACTTTGGAGAGGACATGGGAGGGGACACACACTAAACCTGAGTCTGAATCACCTCCCCACCCTAGGAGATTCCATTAATGTGATTTCCCTTAGAGGCTGAGCCCAGAAGAGCCCCACCTCCTAACCCAGCCAAGAGGTTCACCCTGGAGACCCTACCAGGAGCCCCTGGACCGGAAGAGAGCCATCAGTAACATCAAGTTAGAAGCACCTACCTTCGATAGCAGTTTGGATCCTAAATTTACATAGATTAGGAGGACGACATGGAATAATACTTCAAGTGGTACATGATGCGGAAAGGATGAAGTTTAGATTGCCAAGCTTAGATTGGTCTGCAAGCTAGGTTATATTGGAATAGTATTGAAAGGATGATCAAGCAAAAGGGAGGAGAACCCATAGCAACCAGGGGCCCATGAAAATTAGGCTTAGAGAAAAGTACCTCCCAATGTCTTCCCAATAGAAATTTTGGATCATGGCAAAATTTGAAGCAAGGGAACAATAGCGTAGCTAAGTACATCGCAAAGTTTGATGAGTATTGGTGCGGGCACCAGACTCAGGAGAAGACTTCAGGGCTCCATCTGGATCTCTGATTGACCTGCCCGAAGAATTAGGGTTTTTGGTTTTGTAATAAGGGTTGACTTGGTCAACTCAATTTAGTCATGAGTCTATAATTTAAATTTTGTTGATCATGTTGACTCAGTAAAGTCCTAGTAGTGGCCTAGGTCTTGTCCAGGGTGGTGCCACCTTTTTCAAGTCAAGGTCCAGGTGTGCCACATTTTTCTCCCAGGCTCAAGTAAGTGGGCGCCACACTCCCAGCCACACGCTAGAGTCAGGGGGTGCCACATCTCCATCCCAGTGTCTTGGTCCCCACACCCAAGGGAGCAGAATTTTTCTTGAGCCAAAATCAAGGAGGCGCCCATATATACCTTAAAAGGCCAGCTAAAGGGAGGAAAGAGGCATTTCTTGGGGAGCACTTCAAGGGGGCGCCCAATCCATGCCTAAAAAGACCAAAGCAAAGTTGGGAAGAGCCATGACTTGGGGAGAAAGAAAAAGAGGTGTCCAAAAGAGTTAAGCCATGAAAGGAAGAAGCCAAAACTTGGGAGCAAAACTAGGAGGCACCCAATACTTCCAAATAAACCAAGCATGAAGGAAAAAATTTTTTCTGAAGAGCAAGGCTAGGAGGCGCCACCTACTTACCATTGGAGCCGCCAATCAAAACATTATGAAGCTCTTGGCCGGCCATATGAGAAGGATTGATTCTACAAGCTAATTTGAGGATCCATCCTATAGTCCACATGGGAAGATGTAAAACCCTGACCTCTTGTAAAGACCTATAAAATAAAACCCTCTTGTAAGTTTAAAAAAATAACTGATGAATGAATTCAATTTCTGTGTGAGCAACTTTATGTTTCTCTCTTCCGCACTTGCATCCAGGTGTTGAGCTCCGTGACGGAGTAAATCCGGGTTCCACAGGACCCTTGAGGAGGTGTGAGCTCAAACCCTACCCAAACCATAGGTTAGCCACTTCAATTCCAAACCCTAGCCGCCCATCATCTTCTTCATTCCACCAATCATTCCAAACCCTAATCTACCTCATCATCTCACGGCCCCTCTTCCAAGTAGAGGCCGACACTAACATCTTGGTCCAGATCAGCTACTTCGAAACAGAAGCAAATCCCAGAGAAGTCAGATCAGCATCCAGGAGAATCGGGATTTCGCAACATCAATTTTTTTAAGTTCTTCTTATCTGGTAAATCCTTTCTTTGAGTATCTGGTTCCTTACTTGTTCTTCTTCTTTCCCAGATCCTGAGTTCAGGAGAAGCCAACTCTACCAAAGGGCCAGTATTGGAGGATCCTTACGAAGATATCCGAATCCGAGGATCCAACAATCTGCTCGAGAGAGTCCTTCCACCAAACTCTGTGAAGATCACTTCCTGGTACATAACCATTCTCTTCTCTTTACTTCTGTCCTGTTGAAAGTTCAGAGCGAAACCCTAGGTCTGGGAGTTTCTCAACCCCCAGCGATCCGTACTTCTGAACTACTTTGATAAACCCATTTCTTTTAAATTGTGCTTTCAATTATTACCTAGTTTCTTTCAATTTAGTTTAGCTTTCCTTTGAGTCAAGCCGACTTCTGAAAATATAAAAAAAACAAAAAAAAAAAAGAATTAGTCTCAATTTACTTCGCATCGCATCATCTCTTCTTTTGTTCTGCATCAATTTTGGTATCAGAGCTTTCGTTCTGCATCAAGTATGTCATGCGATGTAACATTGACGTATCTGAATCTGTGACACTTTCTAGGTTTAGGGCTAGCCTACATGAGGACTTCCAAAGGGAGCTTTATTTTAGAGTGGTAATGCCAAGAGCAGGCTTGCCAAATTGCAAGGAATTATGAGCGGTTTTGGAGGACACCCACCTATCATAGGTTGAAACCTTTAGAAACCCTAGCCGAGCCCCAGGATCTAGTTAGGCTTCCTGAGTTGACCCAACCCGAGCTAACCCTGCCCGAGCCGACCCGACCCAAGTCGACCTACTTTTAGCAAGGAGGACAAGGGTAAGTCAATAAGGTCTAAAGAAGCCCAACCCTTACAAAACATGCTTTAGATGCCATAAACCTGGGCATTATGCTAGCCAATGCACATCCAAAGCACTACTTATAGAAGAGCAAGCTGAAATGAATTAGAATCCATTGCTAACGAAAGGAAAGAAGAAGTTTTGGTGGGGGCACCAGGATCAGACACAGATTATTAGGCCCAATCTGGTTTACTTAGCCATGTGTCGCAATTTTGTAAGCAAGTAAGATTGAGTCTTGTAATAAGTTGAGACTAGTTGATTTGTCTCAACCTAGTCCAGTCATTGAGTCCTATACATGTGAATGAGTCCAGTAAGAGTCCAATTTTTATACAAGAGAAGATTGTTACCCTATTTTGGAGTTCTACCAGGCCTCACCCACGAGCCAAAGGCTTTACATCAGCTTGTGGGATCTTGTTGACACCATAGAACCCTAGATACCCTAGATGCTCTCCAGATGCCCTGATTCCACCCAGATGACATTCCAGATGCCAGATTCCTTCTAGATGCTCTGGAATATGCCAGATGCCAGGCGCCCGTTGATTCCTAGGATATTCTAGCCCCCAGGCTGAATTCACAAGCCCAAGAGCAAAGCCTAAGCACTTAAGGACCAAGATGCTCTTTGGACGCCAGGAATATACTTGCCCAGGACCCCAAGCACCCCATCTTCCAGGAGGCCCAAGCCCATGCGCCCAAGCCCTTGGCTAGCCCTTGCTGCTCACCATGAAGCCCAACATGCCAAGAGTGGTGTCCTTGAGGTTGACTTGGTCCAAGCTAAGAAGAAGAGTCCAAGTGTAATGAGGAAATCAAGTTTTTATTTTATTCAACTTGTATACTCCTAGTTCTAGGTTTATTTATAATCTTTCTCCCACTTAAATTACGTAAACCTATCCTAACTAAGAGAGGGCTAAAGTCCTAATAAGGAGAGCACATGGGAACTCTATAAATACCCCACCCTCTCCTCCTTTTGTATTCATTCTAGTCTTATGAAATTAAATTCTGGTGAAATATTGTCTTAAGTTTTGGTGTTGTGTTTGTTTTGCTTTTGTTCCTCTACTTGGCTGACCTCTACCTTCAACTTTCATCCATGCCCAAGCACCCTTCCAAGTCTTCAAGTATCAGCCTCATCCTTGAGATGAAGCCCAAGGCCCCCTGCTAAGAGCCTCTTTCTTCTCCAAGCCGCCAGCACTCCTAACCCTAATCTTTCCCTTCTATTTCATACCTTGCTTCTTTCATTTGATTGTTGATTCGAACCTAACCTTGATGCTTTGTAGGATCCCTGAGGTGGTCTCCTCCAAAGGGGACTTTCCTTGCCTTCATACCGGGTTTAGATTGCCTTCAGATTTGGGAACCAAGGGCTTCATCTCCAGGCATCATTCTGAGAGCTGTGTGACCCTTCATCAGCAAGTTCTTCAATCTCTGATGGTACAACCTTCCCACTCTTAATTTCTATTTGATTGAAGTTTAGCTATCCTAAGACAAAGTTTCTCAATTCCTGGGTCCTAACTTATATTATTTTGCATGAGTATGCCTATGAATATGATGATTCTTTGCATTGCTATTCATCCTACTAGTCTTTACTTAATTTTGGAAAATTTAGCCTGCAAATTAAAATTATAAAAAAAATCTAAAAAAATAGTTTATTATTTTTCCTGCATGTCTAGCAATCTTAAAGTGTCCCACATCAGTTTGGTATGGATCCAGTTTAGGCTAGCATTCATCTGCATTAGGATCACAAACCCTAATTTCTGCATCTACTAGCTGCATTTGGTGTCTATTTTTCATCTGATTTCAACTACCTAGGAATTTTATTTTTCTGTGAAATTTGCATGAAGTGTTCTCTATCCTTGTTGTTTTTTATCATTATTTTTAATTAATTTTATAGAAAACTAAAAGTCCTAAAATTGGAATCATAGGGACCCTACTGAAATCCTGAGATTTCTACATCAGTCTGAAAAACACTAGGACTTTCATCATCTCTGATTTTTTGTATTACATCAAATTTGATAGAGGTCATTATCAACATCCATCCTCTGTCCTAGAATCTTTTGATTATTTTCTCAATCAGAATCTATGTCAAAACTACATTAATCTGAACCTAAATCTCATAATTTTGTGAATCTGCCCACACTGACCAACCAAACCTAACAACTTCCACACACCCCAATCCCAAGCCCAATTGTTGCTAACCTAATCAACCTAAAAATAACTTGCCACATCATAAAATATACATAAAATAGTTTTATTTTCTGATATTTTAGATTACATTAGGACCATCGATTGCCATCATCTCTTTAACCAAATCTTAGGGCAATTGCTATCTAACATCAGGGCAGGATTTCATCCCCTGTCATGGGCCCAAAACCACATCATCATACTGATCCAAGCCTAAATAAAATGATTAGACTTATTTGCCCTAGAGGGCTAAGTGACACCAAATAGGTCGGGTCTGAACATGTGGGCCAATTGTGCATTTAATCCTGTGGCTATTTTGAGAACTGGTATCTAAGGCTGGGGGTCCGGAGTCAACGACCTAAGTGGACTGGTGGTTTATAATTAGGACCTATGACAAGCAGGGAGAGCCTCCCACCACCCCACCCCCTACCTGGCCAGTGGAAGGATTAGCTGTTGGGTTAATTGTAAGTTGAGTAGACCCATTCAGTTTTGACTCTAGGTCTAGGAAACCCTATATTAAGCTAACCCTTTGCATGCTTGGGCTGCAACATTCAACCTTGATTGATTGTTTCTTTGCATGACCACTAGACTAGTAACCCAATACCAGAAGTCTATACCCCAACCTAATTCAACCATGGACCCAAAATTTGAAGCTTTCATGAAGACCATAACTGACCAATTTGCCAAATGAACAATAAGTATGACCAAGCCATTACCCAAACCCAAGCCTAGATCGCTCAAACCCAAAATCAACTAGTCCAAATAACCACCCAAATCACCCAAATGACCCAAACAACAATAGGAAACCAATAGGATGGACCAGCTGCCAATAGGTTAGATCGGTAGAAAATTGACTAGGGACCATAGAGAGAACCAAGTCCAACACCGAGCTAGACCCTGATTCACCCTTGTCCACCTCCCATAACCTAAGAGATCCCAGAAGCAGGATCAATTTAGGGAGCCAAACCATAGGGGAAACCAACACTAGGATCCATATCATGAACCTAACCTCAGGAGACCCAATCAATGGGACCAAGACCAGGATGATAGGCTTCTTAGGAGAATCAGGGTAGACCCACCCACCTTTGATGGCAATCTAAATCCAAAGGTGTATATAGATTGGGAGGGAGGCAAGGAGAGTGATGCAGAACAAAAGAAAGAGATGATGCGATGCCGAAGTAAATTAATACTAATTCTTGTTTTGTTATTATTATTTTTTTTAATATTTTTTTTCAGAAGTCGGCTTTGACTCAAAGGAAAGTTAAACTAATTGAAAGAAACTAGGTAATAATTGAAAGCATAATTTAAATGAAACTGGGTTACCAGAGTAGTTCAGAAGTAACGGATCGCTGGGGGTTGAGAAACTCCCAGACCTAGGGTTTCGCTCTGAACTTTCAATAGGATAGAAATAAAGAGAAGAGATGGGTTACCAACCAGACAGTGATCTTCACAAAGTTTGGTGGAAGAACTCTCTCGAGCAGATTGTTGGATCCTCGGATTCGGATACCTTCGCAATGGATCCTCCAATACTGGTCTTGTGGCTGAGTCGGCTTCTCCTGGACTCAAGATCTGGGAAAGAAGAAGAACAAGTGATGGAATCAGATACTCAAGGAAGAATTTACCAAATTGAAGAACTTGAAAGTTGATGTTGCTGAAATCCGGATTCTCCTAGAGGCTGATCTGACTTCCTCTGGGAATTGATCTGGATCTGAAGTATCCGGACTGGACCCGGATGCTGGGGCCGGCCTTGACTTGAAGAGAGTGGCCATGAGAGGTGGGATAGGCTAGGGCTTGGTGGAAAGAAAAGGATGATGGGCGGCTAGGGTTTGGGAGTGAAGTGGCTAACCTAGGGTTTGGGGTTTGGAGATCTCACACCTCCTCAAGGTTCCTGGGGAACCCGAATTTACTCCCTCACGGAGCTCAACACCTGGATGCAAGTGCGGAAGAGAGAAAACACAGAGTTTACTCACACAAAAATTTCAATTCATTCATCAGATTACTTTAAAGTTTACAAGAAGGGTTTAATTTATAGGACTTTACAAGAGAGTAGGGTTTTACATATTCCCATATGGGACTAAAGGAGGGGATCTTCAAATTAGGATTGTAGGATCAATCCCTACACTTATGGCCGGCCAAAAGATTCCACAAATGTTGATTGGTGGCTTCAAAAGGAAAGTGGGTGGCGCCTCCTTGCCTTGATCTTCAAGAAAAAATATTTTTCCTTCCATGATCGGTCTTATTTGGAAGTATTTGGGCGCCTCCTTAACCTTGCACTTCAAGAGAAATTTCCTTCCTTTTATACCTGGTTTTATTTGAAATTACTTGGGTGCCTCCTAGTCTTCCTCCCCAAGCTTTGCTCCTTTCTTTCATAGCTTGGCTCTTATGGAAACACCTTGGCCGCCCCCTTGAATTGTGGCTCCCAGATTGTCTTCTACTTAAGTGGCGCATGAGAGGAGGGACCTGCTATCTTGTGGTGTGGGGATCAAAGCCTACTGGATGGAGATGTGGCGCCCCCTGGACTCAGGTGTGTGGCTGGGAGTGTGGCTAGGAGTGTGGTGCCCACTTGCTTGGCCTTGGGAGAAAATGTGACACCCCAGGTTGAAGTCCTAGACCACAACTGAGTCAACATGACTCAACAAAATAAACTGCAGGGAATACAGACTCAAGCTAAAATTGAGTTGATCAAGTCAACCCTTATTACAAACCAGAAAACCCTAATTCATCGGGCAAGGTCAATCAGAGATCCAGATGGAGCTCTGAAGTCTTCTTCTGAGTCTGGTGACCGCACCAGAGATGTACTTCAACTTGTATGCCTTGAGTGATGAGAAAAAGTGTCAATTTGTCCAACTCAGGCTAACCGATCAAGCTAGGTTATACTGGAAGAAAGTAGAGCATCTCGGTCGGCAAAGAGGCCACCCACCAATTGTCACCTGGGATGCCATGAAATTGAAGCTTAGGGCCAAATATGTTCCCCCATACTATAAATAGTGTCTCTTAGACCAATGGTAGAGAGTAAAACAAGGGACCAAAATTGTAAAGGAGTTCATTGCCCAGTTTGATGACTGTGCCCTAAGATGTGGTCTGGATGAACCTGAGTTAGTTACCCTATCTAGGTTTAGAGCTGGCCTTAGAGAGGATATCCAAAGGGAACTGTACCTAAGGGGACTTGAAACCTTAGAACATGCCTACCAGGTAGCTAAAAATTTTGAAAGGTTCCAGAGAGTACCTATGGTCAGAAAACCTGAACCCTTTAGAACCAATAGCCCATGCTTTAAGCCAAATCAAAGCTAAACCTACCAGGGCCGACCAAATTTTAATCAAGCTTGGCCTAACCCAATCCCAAATAGGTCAAACCCAACCTTGAGTCAACCCAAACCCAACCCAAGTCATCCCAACTCTAATCCATCTCATCCAAACCCTAGTTCAAGTCAGTCCAGTGCTAACAATGCTACATCAAATAGGAATGACAAGGGTAAGGCACCTGCATATCAAAAGAACCCAAGCCCCAACCCCAATGCCTGCTTCAGGTGCAACAAGGTAGGTCATTATGCTAGCTAGTGTCCCACCAAGTCTTTGCACATATGGGAGCTTGAGAAAGATAAGCCTGAACCCAATGAGAATGAGGAAGAAGAGGTCTATGAAGCTGAGGCAGACTTAATTGAGGAGTATGAAGGAGAAGAGGAGGATTTTGATCAATCAGACTTCGTAGGGGTAGATAGATGTATCCTGTCTCAGACTAAAACCTAGGAATATTAGCATAAGACTAGCATCCTACAAACCTTTGTGAAGATTGGGGATAAGGTATGCAAGATAATTATAGATAGTGAGAGCTGTGTGAATGCCATCTCACACAAGGCTATCAAAACCCTAGGTTTAAACCCAGTTCCACACCCTAGCCCCTATAAGATATCAAGGATAGACTCCACATCCATACCCATTAAGTCCAGATGCCAAGTCCAGATCTAGCTTCAGTCATACCAGGATAGAGTGTGGTGTGATGTTGTGCCCATGGGAGTAGCAGTATAATCTTAGGATGACCATGGCTTTATGATCATGATGCCACCCTTTATGGCCGGTCTAATGCTTGTATGTTTACTTTTAATGGGAAGAAGATCACCATAAACCCCACCCCACCTCAGGAATCAATTAAGAGAGGATCTAGCTCACTTAAGCAGATTAAAACTGGAGTTAATTTAATCACTGCAAAAGAGATAGAGAAAGAGATATCTGAGGGCACTACTGTTTGGATGCTAGCTGTGAAGGAAGTATCTAATCCTATTGATAGAGAGTACCCACAGGAGGTCAAGGGAGTCTTGAGTGAATTCAGTGACATATTTCCTGAAGATTTACCTAACCAATTACCACCACTTAGGGATGTCCAACATGCAATTGATTTCGTACCAGAAGCTACCCTGCCTAACCTACCCCATTATAAGATGAACCCAGCCAAACACTTAGAGCTTCAAAGATAGGTAGGTGATCTTCTTAGAAAAGGATTTATTAGGGATAGCCTAAGTCCTTGTGCTATACCATCCCTATTAACTCCTAGGAAAGATGGCACGTGGAGGATGTGTGTTGATAGCCATGCCATAACTAAAATAACTGTGAAGTATAGGTTTCCCATCCCCTGCTTGGATGATATGTTGGATATGATGGCAGGAGCCACAATCTTTTCAAAGATAAACCTTAAGAGTAGCTACCATTAGGTTCGAATCAGACCTAGGGATGAATGGAAAACAGCTTTTAAAACCAAAGATGGTTTATATGAGTGGGTTGTAATGCCTTTTGGGTTATCCAATGCCCCAAGCACTTTCATGAGAATTATGATCCAAGTCCTTACGATGTTCATAGGTAAATTTATGGTAGTATATTTTGATGACATCCTGATTTATAGCAAATCTAAGGAAGACCATCTGGAACATTTGAAACAAGTTTGTGAGACCCTTAGGAAAGAGAACCTCTATGCTAACTTGAAGAAGTGTGATTTCATGATCCATAGAGTTATCTTTCTAGGCTTTGTGGTGACCCCTGAAGGAGTAGCAGCTGACCCTGAAAAGGTCAAATCCACAGTAGAGTGGCCAGTACCCACTAGTGTCAATGAAGTTAGAAGTTTCTATAGTCTAGCCACTTTCTACAAGAGATTTATTAGGAGATTTAGCACCATAGTAGCACCAATCACTGATTGTATTAAAAAGGGTAGTTTTGAATGGACCAAAGCAGTAGATAGAGCCTTCCTAGAGATCAAGACTAAGATGACACAAGCACCCATCTTGAGGTTACCCGATTTTACCAAAGTCTTTGAGGTAGCTTGTGATGCTTCAGGAGTAGGCATAAGAGGAGTTCTGAGCCAAGAGATCACCTAGTAGCCTTTTTCAGTGAGAAACTTAATGAGGCTAAATTGAAGTACTCAACCTATGACAAAGAGTTTTATGTGGTAGTACAAGCTTTTAGATATTGGAGACATTATTTACTACCCCAGGAGTT
The DNA here is from genome assembly GCA_021397845.1 of Areca catechu. Lineage (NCBI taxonomy): Eukaryota > Viridiplantae > Streptophyta > Magnoliopsida > Arecales > Arecaceae > Areca > Areca catechu. The sequence goes on along the minus strand of CM038040.1, from coordinate 124,475,525 downwards.
TGTTCTTTATTCTGATCATGAGGCACTACTATTTCTGAACTCCTAGAAGAAATTAAGCGCTAGGCATGCTAAGTGGGTAGAGTTTATATAAGCCTATACCTTTGTACTAAAACACCAAGCTGGAACTGGAAACAAGGTAGCTGACACCCTTAGCAGACGAGCCTTTTTGTTAAACTTTGTTAGCACTGAAGTCATTGGATTTGATAGGTTAAAAAGAAAATTTGAGACCTGTCCTTACTTTAGTGAAGTTGTCCAATCCCTAACCCAAGGACCATCTAGCAACCATCGTGAATGCACCCTCCAAGATGGCTATTTATTTAAGAATAATAGGTTGTGTATTCCCAAGACATCCCTTAGAGAATTTTTAGCCTGGGAAACCCATGCAGGAGGCCTTGCTGGTCACTTTGAAAGAAATAAGACTATTTTAGCTATGGAGGACCAGTTCTTTTGGCCTAGTTTAAAGAGGGACATTGCCAATATAGTGTCTAGATGTAGAACCTGTGCTGTTGCAAAGCAGCAGAAACAAAACACTAGATTATATACCTCTCTACCCATACCAGACTGTCCATGGCATGACTTAAGCATGGACTTTGTTTTAGGCCTACCTAAGATCCTCAAGAAACATGATTCCATATATGTAGTGGTCGATAGCTTTTCCAAAATGGCCCACTTTATACCTTTCTCTCAAACTTTTGATCATCTTGAGTAGCCCGTCTTTTCCTTGATAATGTGCTTAGGTTACATGGATTGCCTAAGACAATATTGTTAGATAGGGATGTTCGCTTTACCAGTTACTTTTGGAAAACCCTTTGGTACTTATTAGGGACCAAGTTAAAATTTTCCACAGCCTACCACCCACAGACTGATGGTCAGACTGAGGTAGTGAATAGAAGTTTAGAAAATCTTCTTCGATGCCTCATAGGTGAACACACTCGAAATTGGGACCTACTGTTATCCCGAGCTGAATTTGCTTACAATAATTTTGTTAACAGGTCCATAGGGAAGAGTCCTTTTGAGGTTGTGCATGGTTACAAACCCAATAAACCTCTTGATTTGATCCCCTTACCTCACATGCACGAGTTTCTAAGTTAGCTGAGTCTTTTGCATAGCATGTTAGGGATCTGCATAAAGAAGTTAGCCAAAAGATAAACCTAAGTAATGAACTATATAAGAACTTGGCTAATTCCCAAAAAAGAGCTAAAGAATTTTCTACTGGGGATTTTATGGTGATCAGGCTTAGGCCTGAACAGTTCCCTCCAGGGACCATAAAGAAACTTCATGCTCGTGGAGCTAGCCCATTCAAGATAAAAAAAAGAGTTGGACCCAATGCATATGTGCTTGAGTTACCACCCGACTTTGGTATTAGTTCCACCTTCAACATCTCAGACCTTGTAGAGTATAGGGAGCCAGCAGCGATACCCAGCGAGCCTTTTGGACCTATCCCTTCCATTGAGAGTGAGCCTACCCCAGAGTGTCCACCAACAAATTGGCCAAATAGTGAGGAAAAGATTGAGAGAATCCTAGACGATCAAGCCATCAGTACCCGGAATAGAGGCTATCAGAGGTATTTGGTCCAGTGGCAAGGTTAACCAAAATTTGAGGACTCGTGGCTCACCCATGAGGATCTATAGTGCCTCAACCCAGACCTGCTCGAGTAGTATGAGAGCCAAATTGATCCTTACTCGACAGGGTCGAGTTCCTCCCATCTCGAGAGAATTGATGGGGCCACCAGGATTAGACACATATTATTAGGACCAATTTGGTTTACTTAGCTATGTGTTACAATTTTGTAAGAAAGTAAGATTGAGTCTTGTAAAAAGTTGAGACTAGTTGATTTGTCTCAACCAAGTCCAGTCATTGAGTCCTGTACATGTGAATGAGTCCAGTAAGAGTCCAATTTTTGTATAAGAGAAGAGGTTACCCTATTTTGAAGTTCCACCAGGCCTCACCTAGGAGCCAGAGGCATTTACATCAGCTTGTGAAATCTTGTTTGACACCCCAGAACCCTAGATACCCTCTAGATGCTCTCCAGATGCCTTGATTCCCTCCAAATGCCATTCTAGATGCCAGATTCCCTCTAGATACTCTTGAATATGCCAGATGCCAGGCACCCCTTGATTCCTAGGATATTCAAGCCCCCAAGCCTTGAATTCACAATCCCAAGAGCAAAACCCAAGACCTTAAGGACCAAGATGCTCTTTGGATGCCAAGAATATACTTGCCCCAGGACCCCAGGCGCCCTAGCTTCCAAGAGGCCCAATTTTGCGAAACTAAAATTGCATGCAAGTTATTTTTGTGATTTTTTTGATTAGGTTGTGTGTTTAGCTATCGAAGAACAGACCATGAATCTAAGAAAAGGATTCTATGCAAGTAAGAAACTATAGCATGCAAAGTAGAACCTAAAAAGTAATAAGAAGAGGACCGCCGAGGTTGAGAAGTCTCAGTTGGGCTAGTTCATCTTCAATAAGGTTACTAGCAGGTAGAGGGGGTGTACCTGAAAATGGTTGATGTGCCCGATGAAGATCGTAGATGAAGGGGTCGCTCTCGCTCCTGGATGTGGCCTGGATGCTCAAGCCGGATATCTGTAGATTCCCAACTTTCAACTCGATGATCTGATTGCTGCCCGGCTGGAGTTGTTGGATTCGTAGGAGTCAAGGGACCTGCAAATAGCCATTCTAGGGTTAGAAAACAAAGCAAAGATGGAAGGTCAATTAAAAAAATATCAAGGGGAAGAAGGAGATCCATGTGGGCGGCTAGGACTTGGAGAGGCAGATGGAGACTGGAGACAGGGTGCAGAACATCAGGAAGAAGAAGAGGGATTCACATAGAATTCCCTTAGCATACAGCAGGTAGCACATAGCAGTTGGAAGAAACTCAGTTGTATTCATTCAAAAAAGTGCCTTCATATAAGAGAATAGAGTCTCTTAAATAGATTCACTAACTTTGCTCCCAAGTAAGGTTACAATAGACTTTTTCTAGGTATTTGAATCCCACCCAAACCCTAGCTAGAATACATGGAAGGTTTAAAATTTAAAATCCCTCAAATCACTCTCCCCTCTCTTGCCTTGGTCGGCTAAGGGAGGTGACCCTAGTGGCCAACCAAGGGGTGGTGAACATAGGGTGGATGGCACCCTAGCTCCCCTCTTGGGCCTTGGCTGGGCCAATTTGCTTCAGGCTATGATTCAGGGCTTCCGACTTGACTCCAGGGCTTCTGATTTCTTCTACTAAGCCTTCCATGATTTTTATAACTTCAGGCTGGGTTGAACTTTACTTGTACTGGCTGGGTCTTCACTTGTATGAGTCTTCATTGGACTTGGACCAACATGTATTGAACTCCGAAAGAAGACTAGCTCGACATGAGCTGACTGGTACAAGACTCAAATAATAAAAGACAACTCAAATAAGCTAAGCCCTTATTACAAATGGACTCAAATACTACTATGTAATCCATAGAGGGTTGAGAAGCCTCTATCTTATTCTGGTGCCTTTGGTGTCTGCACCAATTCTCCCAGGGTGGGAAGAACTTGACCCTATCGAGTGAAGATCAGGCTGGCTCACATATCTCTCAAGAAGGTCTGGGTCGAGGTGCTGTAAGTTGGTGGGGACACCGAAGGCACCAGAATAAGACAGAGGCTTTTTCAACCCTCTATAAATTGATCAATAATTTATGAGTCCATCTGTAATAAGGGCTTAGCTCATCTGAGTCCATTTTAGTTGTTATTTGAGTATTTTTAGTTGTTATTTCAGTTCTGTACTAGTCAGCTCATGTTGAGCTAGTTCAGTCCAATGCTAGTCAGCTCATGTTGAGCTAATTTTATTTTTTTGAGTCCTGTCCAAGCATACTGAAGACTCAAGACTATATCATACAAGTGAAGACCAAGTCCAACTAGATTGAAGACATGGAAGTATAGCACAAGTCCAACCCAGCTTGAAGATTTGAAGACCCCAGGAGGAAAATTCAGAAAACCCTGATTTCTTGCAGATGCCCTCCAGATGCCCAGATTTCCTTCCAGATGCCAAAGTATATTCATAGATAAGGGCATCCATGATTCCAGAGGTCCATCTGCATCCTAGCCCAAAGATATCAAGCCCAGGTGCCAAGCCCAAGCCCCTAAGAAGCAAGATACCAGGGAATATTCCTGCTACCTGGTTACCAGGCCACCCCAGCTTCTAGAGGCCCAAACCCATGCACCCGAGCCCCTTTGGGCCGGCCTTTTGCTGCTCCTAGAAGCCCAACACGCCCCCCTAGGCGTCCTTGGAGTCTTGACCAAGTCAAGAAAATTTTTAGGGATTTTTCTACCTAATATTTTTTTATTTTCTAGCTAGGGTTTGAGAGGGAAAAGGATTCTTATGTAAAGACTTATGTACCCTTACTTGGAGCCCAAGGTTAAGGGTCTATTTAAGGGACCCTAGCCTCTTGTATGAGAGAGAATTTTTGATGAATGAAAACCTTGAGTTCTTCTATTGAGTGGTGTGATACCCTGCTGTGTGCATAAAGGGGTTTGTGAGAGTTCTTCTTCCCAGTGTTTGCAATCATCTTCCTGCTGCCAACAAACCCTCCAGATCCCTGGACACCCACTCCAAAAGAAGCCTTCCCTTGCTGTTTTTACTTTGTTTTCTTGTTCCTTTGTGAGCTTTCTAACCCCTGACAGGTCGTTTGCAAGTCCCTGAGTTCCTACGAATCCAACGACTCCAGCCAAGCCTCAATCGGATCACCGAGCAGAAAGCCGGGTATCCGCGGGTCTTTGGCTCGGTTTTCCAGGCCGCATCCATCGAGGAACGAGAGACCCCTTCGCTGCGATCTTTACAGACATTGTCAGGTACACCCCTCTACCTCCAGTCGTTTTATTGTAGGAGAACTTGCCCTAACCGAGGCTTCTCAGCCCCGGCGGTCCTTCTTTGCTACTTTTCTAGGTCCTAATCTGCATGCTGATCTTCAAAAATTCATACAAAATTCCCTACAAATAATTTTGATCTGAAATTTAGGAATTAATCACCTAACTCAACATGTAAAACATAAAAAAAAAATTTCATGCATATTAGTTTCCCCATCATTTGGTATCAGAGCTTAGATTAGGGCTTATTTTCTGCAATTTTTCAGTCCGTATATACTCAGTTATTTTAATTATTTCTCCCTTTTGAAAACTCCAAAAATTCTGAAATTTATTTTATTGGATTTACCATAATTTACAGTAATTTTAAAAAATTTTCCAGATTTTATTATGTCCTGTGAATTTTCTACAAGCCGAAATAGGGCCTCTAAATTTTTGGCTCTGTTTTTTTTAGCAAGACAAGTTTGGAAGTTTTAGGGTTTTGTTTAGGAGTTTTTGCATATTTATTAATTTTAGTATATTTCCAGTATATTAGGCCATGATTTGCAAGTTTTCTTCTTTTTAAAAAATACCAAAAAAAAAAATACATATTCTCCAAAAATACCAAAAAAATATCTAAACTCTAATTTGCATCCTCATCTGCCTGCCATCATTGCATAATTTACTTTTAAGGGCACTCTTGCTATATCAGATGGGGGGAGGATTTGATCACCTCTCCTTAGCCCAAAACCACATCCCTTGCATTCAGTCCCAAGCCTTAACCTAAAATTAATTAGACTTAATTTGCCCTAGTGGGCTAGGGACACCAACTGGTCGGGTCCGGGCTAGTGTTAGATCACTATGTCAAGTTAACCTGTGTGTGCCTTGTGCTCAGTGTCTAGAACGGTGGTTTAGGGATTCAATCCCGAAGGGCTTGTGTGCTGGTCCGCCTACCTGGCCAATCTCTGATTGGTTTCTAGGATTGGCAATCAGGGACCTAACACTCCCCTTACACCTGCCTGGCTGAGTACAGGGTTACTATAGGCTAGTTTGCCACCCTGATTGAGCATCTAGTTTGGACTCTAGGTCTAGTCAGCTATAGTCGGTCTGATCGAGTCTTGTATGAGCACTAGATTAGGAGTTTCATATCACCCACCTCCTTCACAAATGTCTGAACCCATGGAAAACTTACAAGCCCAAATAAAAGCCCTAGCTGATCAAATGGCCCAGATGACTACCCAGTTAACTCAGTCTGGTACCCAAACCAACAATAGAATTGATCATCTTGCCAAAAGGTTTGACCAGTTAGGAGGCCGTGTAGGGACCATAGCAAGAACCCATGGGTCACAATCTGAGCCAGATCCTGAGTCCCCTCAACTTAGGAGAACCCCAAACCCTGATCTATACCATGAGGTCGAACCTAGGAGATCCCCTTATTCTGACCCGTACTACAATCCTCAACCTAGGAGGACCCCAAACCCTGATCCATACCGAGAGATTGAACCTAGGAGAGCCCCTCAGCCTGACCCATACAATAATACTGAACCTAGAAGAACCCCTTACCATGACCCTTATTATGATACTGAACCTAGAAGAACCCCTTACCGTGACCATTATTATGATACTGAACCCAGGAGAACCCAATACTCTGACCCATATAGGGAGTCCAATCCTAGGAGAACCCAATACTCTAACCCATATAGGGAGCCCAACCCTAGGAGAACCCAATACTCTGACCCATATAGGGAGCCCAACCCTAGGAGAACCCAATATTCTGACCCATATAGGGAGTCCAACCCTAGGAGAACCCAATTCCTGACCCATATAGGAAGCCCAACCTTAGGAGGACCCCATACCATGATCCATCCTTAGAACCTGATCATAGAGCTGACCCAAAATCCTATGATCCCAGATCCTATAATCCCATGACCCATAGATCTGCACCCTTGTCCTATGAGCCTAGAGAACCCATAACCCCTAAGTATCAACCTAGTACTAGTCATGCTTCTTCTAGTCAACCTAAACCCCATAGGATTAGTATCCCTAAATATGAACCCAGTAGTGAGCCACTACCCCTTATACAACCTGAACCTACTGGGAGTAGTGCCCATAATCAGAAACCAGGACCTAGCCAATTTTTTCCTAGCCGACCTTCTCCAACCATTCCTGAGATTGACAAGGCTTACATTAATGCGGAAGTGTATGAAGCTGATGCGAGCCTAGTAGATGAGTATGAAGGAGAAGAGGAGACACCTTTAGTAGACTTAGAATTAGCTGACCCGGTACATACCCAGGTAGAAACCACCCTAGAGCTAGTTGACCTTGACCACATCCAACCTAAAGCTATAGTGGAAGAACAATTAGAGGAAGAGAACTATGATACTAGGATTTTACCTGAGGAAACTCTAGAAAAGGATCTAATTGTAGAGCCTATTCCTAAATTGCATGAACAAGAAGACTTTATTCAGGATTTGGCTTACTTAACCCATTGCCCTCAGGATGAATCCCTTCCTGCCATTCCTATTGAAGATCTCTTCCCAGAAATTGTTGACCCATCCTTCCATAGCATGGACCTTTTCATGCCCATAGAAATTCCACAATCTCGTAAGATTAGCCTCATTAGTCTAGGATTAGTCCCTGACATGCCTTCTTTATTGAACTTTATCCAACTAACCTTGAACCTTTTTCCCTACCCTACCAAACTACTTCTAAACCTACTTCCTATTTTCTACCCTTTCCTGACACCTCCAGCATTTCTAGGATCATTAGATTGCATTTAGCTGAGATTAGCATACTGCATGCATTCATCACGCATGTTAGGTTTGCATCTTACTTCTGGCATACTCTTTGGAATTTGCTAGGAGTTCACTGTAAATTTTCATGTGCATGTCAAGCTAGGATCAAACCTAGAGAACCTATAATCTATTAGGTTTAGATCCAAAGAGTTCAATAAAATTTCCTTCGATAGGAATGCATAGTCGAGTCTGTTAGGTGTCAGTATGAGTCCTTTGCATCATTTGTTAGGATTCTACATGTGCCTAGCATGTTCACCACCCGCACTAATCTTAAAACAATTGGCTAATTCCCGAATAAGGGTCAAAGAATTTGATGTAGTGGATTCTATCTTGGTTAGGCTTAGGCCTAAAAGAAGCTTCATGCTCGCAGAGCCGGACCTTTTAAAGTGATAGAGAAGGTTGGATCAAATGCCTAGGTGTTAGACTTGCCTTCGGATTTGGGCATTAGTTCTACCTTCAATATTACAGACCTGGTTGAGTATAGGGAACTGGCAGCGCTACCTAGTGAGGCCTTTGGACCTATTCCTTTTCATTGTGAGTGACCCTAACCTAGAGTGTCCACAAACAAATTTGGCCTGAGAGAGGAGAACGGATCGAGCGTATCCTGGACAATCAAGCCATCACGACCCAGGGCCATGACTATCAACGCTTCCTGGTCCGATGGCAAGGCCGGCCAGAGTCGGACGATTCATGGATTTCTCGAGAGGACTTGCAACGCCTCAACCCAGACCTTCTCGAGAGATATGTGAGCCAGTGTGACCTTCACTCGATAGGGTCGAGTTCCTCCCACCCCGGGAGAATTGGTGGGGACACCGGAGGCACCAGAATAAGACAGAGGCTTTTTCAACCCTCTGTAAATTGATCAATAATTTATGAGTCCATCTGTAATAAGGGCTTAGCTCATCTGAGTCCATTTTAGTTGTTATTTGAGTATTTTTAGTTGTTATTTCAGTTCTGTACTAGTCAGCTCATGTTGAGCTAGTTCAGTCCAATGCTAGTCAGCTCATGTTGAGCTAATTTTATTTTTTTGAGTCCTGTCCAAGCATACTGAAGACTCAAGACTATATCATACAAGTGAAGACCAAGTCCAACTTGATTGAAGACATTAATGTATAGCACAAGTCCAACCCAGCTTGAAGATTTGAAGACCCCAGGAGGAAAATCCAGAAAACCCTGATTTCTTGCAGATGCCCTCCAGATGCCCAGATTCCCTTCCAGATGCCAAAGTATATTCATAGATAAGGGCATCCATGATTCCAGAGGTCCTTCTGCATCCTAGCCCAAAGAAATCAAGCCCAGGTGCTAAGCCCAAGCCCCTAAGAAGCAAGATACCAGGGAATATTCCTGCTACCTGGCTACCAGGCCACCCCAGCTTCCAGAGGCCCAAACCCATGCAGCCGAGCCCCTTTGGGCCGGCCTTTTGCTGCTCCTAGAAGCCCAACATGATGTAGAACAAAAGCTCTGATACCAAAAATGATGCAGAACGAAAGAACAAAGAAGCGTATGTGGAAGTAAATTAAGATTTTTTTTTTTTTATATATATTTCAGAAATTGGGTTCGACTCAAAGTAAAGCTAAACTACGTTGAAAGAAACTAGGTAAGGATTGAAAGTACAGTTTAGAAGAAACTAAATTATCAGAGTAGTTCAGAAGTAACGGATCGCTGGGGGTTGAGAAACTCCCAGACCTAGGGTTTCGCTCTGAACTTTCAACAGAACAGAAATAGAGAGAAGAGATGGTTTACTAACCAGACAGAGATCTTCTCAGGATTTTGGTGGAAGAACTCTCTCGAGCAGATTGTGGGATCCTTGGAGTCAGCTATCTTCGCAATGGATCCTCCAATACTGGTCTCGTGGTTTGGTCGGCTTCTCCTGGACTCAAGATCTGGGAAAGGAGAGGAACAAAAGATGGAATTCAGAAACTCAAGGAAAGATTTTACCAGGTTGAAGAACTTGAAGGCTGAAGTTGCTGAAATCAGGATTCTTCCGATGGCCGATCTGACTTCCTCTTAGAGTTGCTGTAGATCTGCAGTATCTGGACTGGAGTCGGATGCTGGTGGTCGGCCAGGACTTGGAGATGGTGGCCGTGAGAAGGGAAATAGACTAGGGCTTGGTGGAAAGAGAAGGGTGATGGCGGCTAGGGATTGGGAGTGGAGTGGCTAACCTAGGGTTTGGGATTTTGGAGATCTCTCACCTCCTCAAGGTTCCAGGGGAACCCGGATTTACTCCCTCACGGAGCTCAACACCTGGAAGCAAGTGCGGAAAAGAAAAAACACAAGTTTGCTCATAAAAAAAAATTCTTTCATTCATCTGATTGTTTAAACTTACAAGAGGGGTTTAATTTATAAGGCTTTACAAGGGAGGAGGGTTTCACATCTTCCCATGTGGGACTAAAGGAGGGGATCTACAAATTAGGGCAAATCCTTCACATATGGTCGGCCAAAGTACAAAAAAAACTAGATTTGGGTTATAAAAGGCAGGTAGATGGCGCCACCTTGCTTGGATCTTCAAGAAAAATTTTCTTCCTTCCCTGGATCAACTCTTTTGGACTCCTCCTTTTCTTCCTCCCTAAGTCAAGGTCCTTCCCATCTTTGTTTTGGTTGTCTTTGGCAAGTAGTGGGCGCCCCCTTGAAATTCTCTTCCAAGAGAATTTCTTCCCTTCTTTGCTTTGGGTTTCTTGGGAAAGTCTTGGCCGCCCCCCTTGATTTGTGGTCTCTTGGTGGACTTCTCTTTATCTGGCGCATGAGAGAAGGAAGTTGCCATCTGTGGAGTGGGGACCAAAGGCTGCTGGATGTGGATATGGCGCCCCTTGGACTGGGAGTGTGGCTGGAAGTGTGGTGTCCACTTGCCTGGTCTTGGGAGAAAATGTAACATCCCAGGTTGAAACCCTAGTCCACTACTGAGTCAACATGACTCAACAAAATAAAATGCAGGTAATGTAGACTCAAGCTAAATTGAGTTGATCTAGTCAACTCTTATTACAAACCAAAAACCCTAATTCTTCGGGCAAGGTTAATCAGAGATCCAGATGGAGCTCTGAAGTCTTCTTCTAAGTCTGGTGCCCGCACCACAACACGCCCCCCTAGGCGTCCTTGGAGTCTTGACCAAGTCAAAAAAATTTTTAGGGATTTTTCTACCTAATATTTCCTTATTTTCTAGCTAGGGTTTGAGAGGGAAAAGGATTCTTATATAAAGACTTATGTACCCTTACTTGGAGCCCAAGGTTAAGGGTCTATTTAAGGGACCCTAGCATCTTGTATGAGAGAGAATTTTTGATGAATGAAAACCTTGAGTTCTTCTATTGAGTGGTGTGATACCCTGCTGTGTGCATAAAGGGGTTTGTGAGAGTTCTTCTTCCTGGTGTTTGCAATCATCTTCCTGCTGCCAACAAACCCTCCAGATCCCTGGACGCCCACTCCAAAAGAAGCCTTCCCTTACTGTTTTTACTTTGTTTTCTTGTTCCTTTGTGAGCTTTCTAACCCCTGACAGGTCGTTTGCAAGTCCCTGAGTTCCTACGAATCCAACGACTCCAGCTAAGCCTCAATCGGATCACCGAGCAGAAAGTCGGGTATCCGCGGGTCTTTGGCTCGGTTTTCCAGGCCGCATCCGTCGAGGAACGAGAGACCCCTTCGCTGCGATCTTTACAGACATTGTCAGGTACACCCCTCTACCTCCAGTAGTTTTATTGTAGGAGAACTTGCCCTAACCGAGGCTTCTCAGCCCCGGCGGTCCTTCTTTGCTACTTTTCTAGGTCCTAATCTGCATGCTGATCTTCAAAAATTCATACAAAATTTCCTACAAATAATTTTGATCTGAAATTTGGGAATTAATCACCTAACTCAACATGTAAAACATAAAAAAAAATTTGCATGCATATTAGTTCCCCATCACAAGTCCTCTCGAGAAATCCATGAATCGTTTGACTCTGGCCAGCCTTGCCATCGGACCAGGTAGCGTTGATAGCCACATCCTCGGGTCGTGATGGCTTGATCATCCAAGATACGCTCGATCTGTTCTTCTCTCTTCGGCTAATTTATTGGTGGACACTTTGGGCTAGGGTCACTCACAATGGAAGGAGTAGGTCCAAAGGCCTCACTGGGTTTTACTACCGGTTCCCTATACTCAACCAGGTTTGCGATATTGAAGGTAGAACTAATACCCAAATCTGAAGGCAAATCTAACACATAGGCATTTGGTCCAACCCTCTCTATCACTTTAAAAGGTCCGTCTCTGTGTGCATGAAGCTTTTTAATGATCCCGGGTGGGAACCACTCAGGCCTAAGCCTAATCATGATAGAATCCCCTACATCAAATTCCTTGGCCCTTCTTTCGGAATTAGCGAGTTTCTTATATGTTTTATTGCTTAGGTTAATCTTTTGGCTAATGTTCTTGTGTAAGTCTCTAATATGTTGTGCGAATGACTTTGCAGACTCTAAGACTCATGCATGAACAGGTAAAAGAATCAAATCAATGGGGTGATTAGGCTTGTACCCATGGACTATCTCAAAAGGACTCTTGCCCGTTGTCCTATTCACTAAGCTATTGTAGGCGAACTCTACTCTAGGCTACAAAAGGTCCCAATTTTCAATGTGTTCACCCACCAGGCATCTAAGGAGGCTTCATAGGCTACTATTCACCACTTCGGTTTGGCCATCTATTTGGGGGTGGTAGGCTGTAGAAAACTTAAGCTTGGTCCCTAACATGTGCCAGAGGGTTTTCCAGAAATAACTGGTGAACCTAATATCCCTATTTGAGATGATGGTCTTGGGTAGGCCATGGAGTCGAACCACGTTGTCTAAGAAAAGCTTGGCTACTCTAGGCACATCAAAGGTTTGGGAACATGGGATGATGTAAGCCATCTTAGGGAACCTATCGACTACTACAAAGATAGAATTGTGTCACTTCTGGATCTTAGATAATCCTAACACGAAGTCCATACTAAGATCCTACCAAGGGTGATCGGGCACTGGTAAAGGTGTGTAAAGACCAGTGTTTTGCTTCTGCTGCTTTGCAATAGCACAAGTTCTACACCTAGCTATAATCTGAGCAACATGCCTTTTCAAACCTGGCCAAAAGAACTGGTCTTCTATTGCTAAGATGGTCTTATTCCTACCAAAGTGACCAGCTAAATCTCTAGCATGGGTCTCCCAAATAAGGAATTCTCTAAGAGAAATTCTAGGGGTACAGAGTCTATTATTCTGAAAAAGGTAGCCATCCTGAATGGTATACTCGCAATGGGTACTAGACGGTCCTAGCCTAAGGGTATGGTAAATGTCACCAAAGTCTGGGCAAGCTTTATACTCTTCCTTTAGCCTATCAAACCCTATGACTTGGGTGCTGACTGAGCCTAGAAGCAAAGACCTATGGCTAAGGGCGTCTGCTACCTTATTGTCTATTTCGACATGGTGTTTCAGGACAAAGGTGTATGCCTAAATGTACTCGATCCATTTACCGTGCTGTGGGTTAAGTTTTTTCTGGGAGTTCAGGAACCGAAGTGCCTCATGGTTAGAAAATAAGACAAACTCCTATGGTAGTAAGTAATGTCTCCAATATCTAAGGGCCTGTACTACCACATAAAATTCTTTGTCATAGGTATAGTACTTAAGTTTAGCCTCATTCAGCTTCTCACTAAAGAAGGCTATAGGGTGATTTTCTTGACTTAGTACCCTACCTATTCCTACTCCCGAGGCATCGCAAGTGATCTCAAACACCTTAAAGAAATCAGGTAATCTAAGAATGGGTGCATTGGTCATCTTATCCTTAAGTTCTCGGAAGGCCTTATCAGCTACTTTGGTCTACTCAAATGTACCCTTCCTAATGCAATCGGTTATAGGTGTGACGATAGTACTAAAACCCCTAATAAATCTCTTGTAAAAGGTTGCTAGGCCATGGAAACTATGTACATCATGGACACTAGTGGGTACAGGCCACTCAACAATTGCCCGAACCTTTTCAGGATTTGTAGAAACTCCCTCAAGGATGACAACAAAACCTAGGAAGATAACCCTATGCATCATGGACTCACATTTCTTAAGGTTGGCATAGAGGTTATTCTCCCTAAGGGTCTGGCATACTAGTCTAAGGTGACTAAGTGGTCCTTTTTAGTCTTGCTATAAATCAAGATGTCATCAAAATAGACCACAACAAATTTTTCAGTATATTCTTTCAGGACTTGGGTCATAATCCTCATAAATATACTTGGTGCATTTGAAAGGCCAAATGATGCGGGACAGATAAATAAATAATAAAATAGCAATTAATATTTTTTTTTATTTTTAGATTTTAGAAGGATAAATCAACGAAGACAATAATGGAAACTAATAAGTGTGTTACCCGCACTAGTAAACTTAAAAGCAATTAAAAAAAGCGGGACCTGGTGGTTGAGAAACTACCAAAACTAGGATTAACCTTCAACAAGTCAGAAATTAAAGAGGGGGATTTAGTTTTAATTTACCAACGAAGATCGTTTCTCCAGATCTAATATGACTCTCAAGATCTTAATGGCAGGATTTTCAGATCTTGCTTCTAGGCTTCGATTTTCCGTACGATGTCAGTTCCAAGGCAAGAACACCCGATCTAGATCCTTGATCACCTGCAAAACACTCAGCAAAGGAGAATAGGGTTAAAAGTAGTAAGAAAAGGGAAAAGGAGAGAAGTGAAAGGTTTAGAAGTAATGGATGGTTCTTCTCGTCGGATAGATAAGTAGGGCCTCACACCCCGCGATGTTCCAAAGGAATAAAGGAAGGGCCTTATACCCGTGATGCACACAGCAAAGGAATATTTTGGCAGAATTTCTCTGTATTTCACTAATAATTCATGAATTACAAGGGGGGTTGTATGGATATTTATAAACCCCTAACTAATGAAGTAAGGGACTCAGATACAAGACTTTTGTCCCCTTTGCATTACAACTCTAGACTTCATGTTTACATAGCCTGGACTCCTGCTGGATGAAATAATATGGACTCCTATCCATGGTTGGCACCAATATGGAGATGGGGTGAAGATCTTTGATGAAGGGCCATGATTTCTTCCTTGGTTGATCATGATGGATGGACTCAGGTGTCTTGATAATGTAACCTTCTACAGATGCATGGACTCTTCAGTTTGGATTGGAGAAAACTTAGGAGTCTTGATGAAACTCTTGAGTCCTTGAAATTTGAGTAGTTAGCAACCTGTTTGAATGAAATGCTAGGAACCCTTGGACCTCCAACACTAAGTGAGTAGATAACTTGAAACTCCTTTGAAGTGGGTGTTGAACTTGCTTATCCGAACTCCTCATGTGGCATGAAATAACTTGGATGGAAGGGCACCAAGATGAGAGTCTTTCACATTTACTTCTCTTAAAAATATGAGGTGCCAAATATCCTTCTTCTCATGGGCCGACCATATGGTGTTGTCTTAATTTTGTAGCATGTCCAAATATAAGTGATAGGCCATGTGTATTGTCCCCTTGGTGATGTAGCAGTAGTTGTCCTGAAATCATGCAAAGGTGGTGCCCAAGTAGGATGGCATATGGCAAGAACTTGTGCTAGCACATGGAGTCACATGGGCTTGTCTTGAGCTAACACATGGGTCTTGATTTGAGTCACATGGGTCTTACAATTGGGTCTCCTTTGTAATACAAGACTCAATAACTAATTTTTACAGGACTCAATAAATAACTAAAGCCTAATTGATCAATTGAACAAAAGGCTTAACCTTATATAACAAAAAAAAATAGATTGGTAACCAGGGTTTGGCCCAATTGATAAATTGGTAAAAGGG